>OX243885.1:1385625-2771250 GCA_945859645.1 Amphipoea oculea
AGTATTGCAAGATCGATAGAATGCGATTGTAGTGAACTCGCTCACAACTATAACATAAACAAAAGTGACCTTACCATAATTTCCCAAAATATTAGGAGCATTTATTGCAATTTTGATGACTTCATAGTAAATATATCTTGCTTCAACTTTGAAACAGACGTTATAATTCTGACGGAATGCCGACTTGATCCAAATAAACCTATACCGACATTATCCAAGTATCGTTCCTACGCTACAACTCGTCAACTAAATCAAAATGACGGAGTTGTAGTATATATCAAGGACACCTTAAAAGCCTGTGTCACAGAATTAAGCATAACTCACGCTTCATGCCTACAAGTAAATATATTAAATAATATAATTTTAGGTATCTATCGTTCACCATCAAATACTAACGCGGAACCTTTTATAAATTCTTTGGCACTCCATTTAGATAACCTAAATTCTCAAAAACGAAATATTATAGTTGCTGGTGACATTAATATCAACATAAGACCTAAACACACTGAACAAACATATGAACTTAAAAACAGAACATCATACCTTGACATGTTATCGGGTCATGGTATTCTCTCTGGTCACACCTTATCTACAAGGGAAACTAATTGTCTTGATCACTTTATGTTAAAAATAAACAGGAAACGTCATTCGGCTTTTATTGCTATCCTACGCACTACTATTACTGACCACCGTACAACCTTTTTATCGTTATCTAAAACAAAACATTACCAAGCTACACCAACAACTTTTACCAAAATTGATTTTGAAAGTGCCTTACAATATTTAAAAGAAAAAAACCTATCGACATTACTTTTTAGTGAAAATCCCAATTATATTACAGAATATTTAACACAAGGTCTTATTGAGTCACTAAAAATAAATACTACTACTCACAAGATCCCTAAAAGTAAACGAATAATTAAGCCCTGGATCACTGAAGGCATACTAAGATGTATAAAAAATCGTAATAAGCTCCAAAAACAATCCCGAGACGATCCCCACAATGAAATAAAAAAAATTACATACACTCGCTACAGAAATCATTGCAACAACATTATGAAAAAACTAAAAAGAAAATATGAAAGAAACCTCATTAATAAATCGTTAAACAACAATAAACTTCTCTGGAAAAACCTAAAAACCATCACATATACAAATAAATCTACCAGATCTAACTCTGAATTAACTAATCTAAAAGCATCACCTACGGAGTCAGCAAATTTCATTAATAAATATTTTGCAAATATTGGTAGCCAACTGGCAAAGGACATTCAGCAAACCGTAACCCAGAATGACCTGAATCTATATCTAAGTTCCTTATCTAGTCTCCCTAAATCTTTTGTACTGCTGGACACAGACGACAATGAAATTAATAGTATAATAAGCTCTCTAAAATCAGACAGTGCCCCAGGATGGGATAATATCTCCACCAGGTATCTTAAACATGTTAAACATGAAATAATTCCAATTATAACGCATCTAGCTAATCTTTGTTTTAAACAAGGCACCTTCCCTAACTCTTTAAAGAAATCAATAATAACCCCCATATACAAGAGTGGGCAGGTGGACGATCTGAATAACTATAGACCAATTTCTGTTATTCCTGTTTTAGCAAAAATATTAGAAAAACTTTTAAATTCCAGATTATTAAGTTATCTTCAAACCAACAACATTTTATCCCCATCTCAGTTTGGCTTTAGACGCGGTATTTCTACGGAAGACGCTATCACATCTTTAACTACAGTACTAACAAAAGAACTCGACAAAGGTACTAGGTGCTTATCGGTTTTTATAGACCTAAAAAAGGCCTTCGACACGGTCTCGATTCCCATCCTGATTAAAAAATTAGAAAAAATTGGTATTAGAGATGCACAATTATCTATTTTTACTGATTACTTGACAAATAGAAAGCAGAAGGTTAAGTTAGATGGTGTTGTCAGCGAGGACGTTGACGTAACATGCGGCGTACCCCAGGGTAGCGTTTTGGGTCCTACGCTATTTTTAATATATTTAAACGACTTATGTAATATGTCCATCAATAAAGCAAAAATATTTTCATATGCCGACGACACCGCAATCGTCTTCACTGGCTCAACCTGGGCTGAAACCAAAACCAACGCAGAAGAAGGTATGCTAATAGTGGCTTCATGGCTAAAAACAAATCTACTTACGTTAAACACGAGCAAAACTAATTATATATGCTTCTCTATATATAAAAACGTCCAACCAGAATCTAATTTCAACATTAAAATACATGAGTGTAGGAGGACGGTTAATTGCGACTGCAATTGTCCAACCATCAGTAAAGTTAACCAAGTCAAGTACTTAGGTATAATGTTGGATCAATGCCTGTCCTGGTACGCTCAAATTGAACAAATTTCTGCGAGAATACGAAAGTTTATTTGGATTTTTAAAACATTACGACACATATTTCCAAGGAGTGGTTTATCAAGAAATCTTATAAATGAAGTGTACATCTCGCTAGTTCAATCTGTAATAATATATTGCATTTCCATCTGGGGGGGCGCGCGAAAAACACGTTTCCTTGATGTTGAAAGAGCGCAACGAACATTAATAAAAGTAATGTACTTCAAAAAAAGGACCTTTCCCACCTATGAGTTATACCAAATAAGTAATTTATTATCAGTAAGAAAATTATATATTATACACATAGTATTAAAAAAATATAAAACCCTACCCTTAGACCCTAATGTACTAGCTAGAAGAAGGAAGCACAATATTGCTTCCACCTCTTTTGTAAAAACAGAATTTGCAAATACTCAATACGATAAACGTTCGTCCTTCTTATATAATAAAATAAATAGACAAATAGATATACACACTAAACCATTTCAAGAATGCAAATCATTGCTGATTAAGTGGATAAACAAGTTAAGCTATGATGAAGTAGAGAATCTTCTCCTAAATACTAGGTAAAACCGATTCCGTATAAAATAACCACACACACACATACACACCCATATCTCAACACACACACACACACACAAACACGCACACACTCCACACCCCCACACTCACATACATACACAAACACACATACGCACGCAAGCACACTTAAACATACACACAGTCATATACCAACAGGCTAATAAATAAGTATAATTAATTTTTTGTTACCTATGTTTCGTTTACATGTTACACTAATTACATGACATAATGAAAGAGCGGCGCCTCCTGGCACAGGCATTTATATGCTTAAAAGGAGACGCCACCAACTGTATGATGTAAAACGTGTAATAATGAAATAAAACATTTTTGATTTTGATTGATTGATTGATTGAAAAGTCCCGAACCAAAACTGTACCTACGCACAGTTCTTACTAAATCCATGCTAATCCATATTCATACTAATATCATAAATGCGAAAGTAAATATGTAAGTCTGTCTGTTACCTTTGTAACCGTAAACCACTGTGCCGATCGATATGAAATTGATGACAAATAAGTAGTCTGGGACTTACAGAAGGACAGACTACTTTTCATCCCGTATGTTTCTATAAAAAATTATGAAATACAAAATACACGCGGACGAAGTCGAATGCAACAGTTGGTATTTTATAAAGGACGAAAACACAACCACACTTTTCCCGGCCCGGGGATCGAACCAGAACAACACACACAGCAGTCATAATTGCGACCACTAGACCAAAAACGCAATTTGCAATCACATGTAAATATCTCAAATCACATCTAATTATGAACAAGTGTAACTCAGATGTAACTGTCAATCATTCTCTGATTGACTACTCACTCACAAGAGCAAGAGAAGCCGTACCGTGTAATTTAATTAGTCTCATCGTGGGAACCAATTGAAATGTCATTACAGTGTGTAAGCTGTAAGTAGTGCTGTGTGAGACCGCTACTGTTTTGTTTGGGTCTATGAGAGTAGCGGGGAGAAAGGGTTAGGTGGAAGTTATAAGCGGTAGCGATTATATCGGCTGTTAGTTATGAAGGTTAGGCCAAGGAAACCAGGGCCGTCTAAAAGCACGTTGGATTGACGATATCATCAAAGTTGCGGGATACACCTGGATGAGGAATGTACGGAACCGGAAAGAATGGCAGAAGAAAGGGGAGAGCAGCGGGAGGTTCCGAACTGAAATGGTGATGATGAAGTTATGAAGTGACAGGGCAGGATTTGTGTAATATTGTATGTGCTATGCCCAGGTGGATCATAGGTTTTAGTTACCAATAGGCCAATATTAGAGCTAATTTCCTACGTTCTGTAAAAAGCCAAAAAATATTTTGCTAGTAGGTACTTACCTACACAAACCTTAAAGAAAGTCTAAGCTAGATATATCTCGAAGTTGTACCTCTACGTCTCTAGTAGGGGATAAATATTATAGGCTAGTTTAACTTTAACTTATTCAACATAAATATATACAAATATGGATTTTAGGAGAGAAAAAGGACCAACAGTAATTATAGTCAGACGCCTAGAAACATAATTATGCGATGCATTTTATAATGTCTTTTTTAAAACAAATTTTGAACATTCATACATTTACTTTCACATTTTTCTTTTTATACCACACTTCCAAATCTCCACCAACATGCCCGCTCATTTCGTAGCCACAAAATTAAGACCACAGATAATATCAGTGTGTTCGCCTGACGTCTATATTCACATATCGCGACGCCATCTTGAATTTGAAAAAAAGTAAAAATCGTGCCTTTATTAGTACCAAATGATTTGAGATTAATTCTTATCGGACATTCTTTTGGGATGAATCTTCGTACGATGTATTGTGGTTGGCATGACATTTAGAAGTAGCGGTCTATATGAGTTAGCTGTTCCCATGCATGATGTTCTGTCGTTTCTGTCCAGCTCCTTGGAAAAAAAGCGTGAGTTTAAGTTTTATTTGTCTCCGTTCTATGTATATTATTTGGGAATTTATCAAATATTCTCCCGCTCTGGGCGGACCGGGAGGGCGTATCAATGTGCAATACCTACGTGGTCAAAATCTATAGAACACCAATATTTTTTTAATAACCGAACATTATTTTCAACGTCATATTATGGTCATATTGTCGTTTTGTCAACGAATTGTCAACCTGATTCTGAACTGCTCAGGGGTTTAGAATCGGGTATTGAATCTATGGTAACAACTTGCGCGTCGAACAACGTCCAGCCCTGTATATGCAAGCATAATGTTTTTGAAATGATTTATTAATTAATGCTTCGAGCATTCAATTTTATCATTTCTATCCCAAAATGTCGACCTTACAAGGTCATTTGTTTTCCCCTTTCTATTTCAAACTGAGTAGGTCTATCACAAGTCAGAAAATTGAACAATAATCTAGGGTATTCGGTTACCACAGTTTCAACTATCTCCCCTGTTTAAATCAGAAATACAATTCTCGTAATTTAAAACGTTCCAAATCTAGTCGCAGTCTCATCTCGGCGACAAACAAATGTCAAAAACTTGTCAAAATGTAGGGAAATTTGAGGTATTTTTGACAGATTGAGACTGAGATCAGACTGTGAACGTTCTTAAAATTACGAGAATTGCCCCTCTGATGTATTCGTTAAGCACAGTTTCAACTATCCACCTTGTGTTTAAATCTGATTTAGTATGACAAGAGGCGCCTCTGAGCGCGCCTGGAGCCAGTCTACTGCACTTGTTACTGACGTCATCAAAACAAAAAGTTTTTAATAACGTCAGACGTCGGATTATGAGCTGACTAGGGTATTTAGTAAGGAAGGAGACACACTGAGTACGTTGAAAAATTGTAGTGGAATAAACTTTAGGCATTTTGTGTGTCATTATTAGTTATTTATAGCAATTTATAGTTTATAATACATACCTAACTGTTTGTAATTTTTCGCATTGGTATTCTTTGTCACCTACTAACCTAATTTTAAGATAGTTGGGTAGCGTTTATGGTTCACCATTGTTAATTAAAGACTCCCAGCCCAGCCAGAAGTTTATAGTCATTCCGTTTTCTTTCGCAGTAAGTGTTTTATATTAATGATAATGTTTTTATTTCTGGAAGTAGGTAACACTTTTACACGTCAATCATATTTTTTAAAACTATTAGATGAAGTCGGCGTTTCCTGTCTGACTAGGTACTCTAAGAAGAAATGCCGAAACAAACTCTGTGTCACAGTCTCTTTTAATGTCCAGACATAATCTTGGTCAGTTCATGTGAAGACCATGTATAAAAATTATTATTTTAGAAGTCAGCAAAGTCAAATTTAGGTAAATACAAACGCTTAGAAAGATGACCCATCAGTTCAAGATCAGCCAAAATCAGTTCTATGTTAGTTATTTTATAGCAGTGAAGTTAAAACTTTAAAGTTTGTAAACAAAACGCAAATAATTATGTTAATAACTCGTAATATCTACAAATCATTAATTCTTTCTTAAGTTTAAAAAATATTTATTACTTTTTGCTGAGTCCTAGATGGTCTGTAATTGCACCTTAGCTTTTAGCCATTCTAAGATATAACGCAAATAAAGATAATATGAATATCTTAATCAAATAAACATAAGTTCGCTTAAATAAAACTAAGTTCACCCACTAAACTGAAACAATAATTAGTCTAATAAACTAACTAACAACAAACTACAAAGTACTCAGTGTGCCACCGACCGAACCATAAAAGAAAAAAGTTTTGACAGCCCCCGAGCTACCGTAAAGGGTTTATGACAATGGACGCAGACGCACAAAAAATATACAAAAATCTGACCCGATTTACATTTACGATGGATTTATTATCATCATACGTACTTAACATACTTATATACCCATAAAACCAAGGTAGGTATCATACGTGACTTGGGGGACTAAGTTTCAATTAGAGTCAAAAAGTCTTGAAAGCCGCCCTTAAGACGACCCACTGACCGAAAGCAACGAAATACATACTACTTACCTACAGTGCGATCGACGAGAGAATGCGTTCTTGGCACCTATAGGTTTCATACAAACGAATAAGCGTTTTGCGAATTTGATCTTTATTATGTAGCTAGTAGAATTGTCGCACTGACAGGTGTCAGCAACGCATTCACTTGACGACCGGCTTGTAAGTAAGTAAAAGATTTTTTCTTATCACCTCTATTCAAAAAGAGCTAGTGTATTTTTCGAAAACAGGGACTAAAATAGCTCTTTAATCCCTAGGGGCTAAAAGTGATTTGAATTTTGAATGGTGATATTGAGAGCAATCACGAACATTGTATGAAAAGTAACAGCGCGCGAGCCAAATTAAAAAAAAAACACGCGAAAAGCATTCCGGCTTCGTTCGTAATTGTTTACTCAAAATTGTATGTAAGTAAATAAATAAACGTACTATTCTTATTCATACGTTGCTCTTGTCCATTTATATGTTATCCAGGTATTTTTTTATATGGTCCTTTTGCAGTGAAAACTTCTTTAGACGTGTTTGGCAATTTTTGGTAAGTAGGGGAAAATGTTATGGGTTCGCAGCACCGTCATTGTGGACTGTAACGTACATCCGTAGATTTATGTTTTCACTTCTGACGGCAGTCCTTAACCCTATGACTATGTTTTACTAACTGCAAAGACTCCCCCCCTACTCCCCCATCCCCCCTCCTCCCCTCTCTTTCTTCTTCTCCTTCTAGTTACGTAGGTGGTGAAAAGGTTGAGGTTCTATTAACTAATTTAGATGACGTTTCATTTTGCTCCCCTAACAAATTCTACTTCTAGGTGCTCCTATTAGACTGGGCTTTAATCAAGCCATGAACACATTTATCAAACCTAACAACAAGCCTTATTAGTGTTAATCAAACACCTAATCGATAATTAATAAGGTTACAAAAACAAACGTGAAAGCTTATAATATTGACAGTGACACCACCCGACGTCTATCGCAAATATAAAGCCATTAATATGATATATTTATTTCAATATTTATTTAAAACAAATTCCTTCACGCTTTCCGAGGACGTGTGGGTGGGTTCTTGGTTGTGATAGGTAAAGTTTACATTATCGGCAAATAGATTTGATTTCTATATCAATGTTTTTATAAAGGAATTTGGTCGTTATAGAGAGCTTGTTTAAAAGCAAGAAAAATACTGCTATGTTTTAGTTGGATTCTTAACTGAGTTGATCATTTCTAATTTGAGCTACACGATTAATGAGTAACGTGACCATTCGTCCCGCTTTGGGCGGGACAGTCCCGCTTATCAGCGGGGCAATTGCGTAACACATTATCAATCGGAATCGGTTTCATTTTGACAGTTCAACAACATTCATTGCGTTATTTTACGTGTTGAGCAGACAAATTTTTCGAACTTATGAAGCAATGGATTAGCAATTGGCTTCGAAATGATTCTGATTCCGATTGATAGTGTGTTACGCAATTAGGGTGCTGGTTGTAACCAGAGCAAAAATGTCCCGTTTTGACAAAGGGACCAAACGATATTCAATTCAAATTATTCATGAACAGTTTACATTGTATCTGAATATTCTTAATATCAAATTATAAGATAGCACAAATTATAAAACAGTAAGTAGAAAGACTAACATCGACAAATCATGTGATTAGCTCCATTCCTACTTAAAAACTAGACCCGACATTTTAAAACTAATTTGCTGCACCAAAAAATACAAAACAAATGCGTCTTCAACCGCTATATGACATGAATTTTCATGTCTTTTTCTCTTTTTAATAAATACTTAGTAAAATAAGTGTTTCTTTTTGTTTAATTCCGCAAGCGTCCCGCTCTGACAAAAGGAAATAAATGGTCACGTTATTAATGAGAAATGCTTGTACTGACTGGACAGGTCCACTCATATCTGTGTGGTACTTTCCTCAAAAGATTATTTCAAACTTCAATCTACATGGTCTTCACATGATCTGACCAAGATTTTGTCTGGACTTTAATAGAGACTGTGAGCTATGTGTTTCTTTCGGCCTTTCTACTCAGGAAACGCCGACTTCATCTAGCTTATTTTATTATTTATAATATGAATTATGATGTGGAAAAGTGATTCCGATACCCTATTTACAGAATAAATAATTTCGTTTCATAATTTTAAATAGATCTTTTAATTTTATTTACTTATATCCTTAATTAACAAAAATAACAAAATTAAAACCTAACTGAACTAAAAATATACACACTAAAATATAGCGTCGAAAAATTCATCCGCATCGCTGTCGACTGGTAATGTACCCAAGAGACTGGAGGCATTACCACGTTGTATGGCAATGCTTAGCCTTTGGCCACGGTAAAAGCCAGCCCTTGGGTCATGGGAAGTGTCAACCAGCCGTTTTGAAATAATAATTTCATAATTTGGTCTTATTTTTTTTTTAACTTCATTCTTAGGTCTTACCAATTAGAACTTGATTAAGGTAGGCGTACCGATTCTATTCTGTAAAAACCTCACGGTTAAAACTTACAGTCCGGCCGTCGCGAGGATGCCTTTCTGACACCTGTCAGTGCGACAATTCTACTAGCTAATAAAGATCATTCGCAAAACACGTATTCGTTTGTATGAAACTGACAGGTGTCAAGAACGCATTATCTTGTCGGCCGCACTGTAAGTGAAGTGAGTTTGAAGGGAGCTGTCATTAGTGTCAATACCTAGCATGTAGAATGACAACTCAGTTCACGTAAGTTATCATGGTGAGATTTTTACAGGATAGACCGGCTGAAATCTGATAGCTTTTTTTCAATCGATACTTATGCCTGAATAACATCGCTCTACTCTAGAATAAATTGTTCATATACAGGGCGACAGGAACATCGAAGCACACCCTATTAACATTGATTCAGTACATGATTGGACCCCCTGCGGTGAAACTTATCGTCCGTATTTTTTTTTTTTATTGGCTGTTCCATACATTTTCACCGCGTAGATAAGTAGGTATTGCACTTTTCTATGAAACAGCAGATTTTTTTTTATAACTGAAAGCATAATTGTACGCTAGTGTGTATGTGCTGCCACCTTGTATTTGGATGTGAATTAAGAGCAGAATGCCCGAAATGATGAACTCTACTGCAATTTAGGGATCCACAAAAAAAACAGACAGACGTTCAAAATCATTAAAAAATAAATTCATCCCACTTAGCACGTGCAATCTATGCTAGACGTAGGCGCCAACAAAACGCCCAAAACTCGGAACTTCCGAATACAAAAAAAAAAAAAAAACATTCACGGCAGTCCACGATAAATCATTAAGGGTCCCGTACGGGTATATTTTATTTAGAGCCTTGGTCAGTGCCCTACCGAATGTAGAAAGAAAAAAAAAAGAAAAAGTTTTTTTTGGTTTTTGTTTTTTTTTTTTTGTTACTCCTCACCGGATATCATCGTCGCGACATTACGTTGGCGACAAAACCGTGGCGCCTTGAACTTTTTTTTTACTTTTTTGTGGTTACAATTTGAGTTTTATCCCGAAGGTTTAAAGTTCAGATTAGGATTTCAAAAGAACTGTTGTAAGTAGTAAAAAATAGTGTCGAATTACTGGTTGACAATAGCATTAGTTTTGACTATTGTGTTAATGTGGGTATTATTGAATTTGAATTGTATTGCTAATCCGTTAAGGTTGGTAATGAAATGACTTTGAAATACAGAAATCTCTGCGTGGAAGTGTAAAGTTCCTTATATTATTTTATCTCTGTCTCAGAAAGCGTCAGTTTTGTTGTTCATTTACAAACCCTCCCAATGTTTGTTTTGCAAAATTTCGTGGAGGTAAGTTTTTGAGCAAATAGTAAAAACGGTTTCGTTTAGGGCTTGATAAAAACCAAAAGAAAAAATAACTTTTAAAACATTTATTTTTAATTAAAAAAATGTTTTTCTTTTTATTTAAAAAAAATTGCGGTAAGTATATTTTTTGTTATTTTGTGTAAATATAAAATGGTTTTTTTTAACAGAAAACCAAAATACTTTCGTTGTTTTTGACTAGACTAAAACACCTGAAAAATGCAATACATAATTATACATACATAATTGTGGTACCTACATACTATTATTTTATAACAAAAAAAAAATGAAGCCTCATAACAATCACAGCAGAAACATCTTAACACAAACATCACGACATTGCCAAAAGGCGCCAACAGTACCCGTTACCACAGATAACAGCAAATATTTTGCCGATACGTCATCCAACCAAACGACAGGAATGTAGCAAAAAAAAGCCTTTGTCACCTTGACAAATAGAAAAAAAGAAAAAACCGGCCAAGTGAGAGTTTTTGGGTTAGAATCCCGCAAATCGAAGTTGTAAGTGAAATTCTCTTTGATTGGATTTTTTTACTTAATTATACATATTTTACGTTCTTTTAGAATTCGTTACTGCAATAAACTTTTTTTTTTTGTTACGGATGTCGTCAGAAGGCCGAAAGTCTGACAACCAGTCTTACCAAGGGGTATCGTATTACCCAGTAACTGGGTTGTGGTTGTGGAGGTCAGATAGGCAGTCGTTCCATGTAAAATACTGGTATTCAGCTGCATCCATTCATAGAGCAGTGGTGGCCCAGTGGTACCGGCCGCGACTTACGAGTTGTAGGTCGTAGGTTCGAACCCAGACAGGCGCTTTACTTTGCGTAAATTATTTCATCACCACTCTGCTCTCAAAACGGTGAAGGAAAACATCGTGAGGAAACCGGCATGTCCTAGAACCAAAAATTCAAAGACATGTGACATCTACCAACCCGCACTGGGCCCGCGTGGTAGATTACGGCCCACTCCCTCTCACAGAGAGGAGGCCTGTGTCCCAGCAGTGGGAACATTATAGGCTGATGATGATGAGCTGCATCCGTTACACTGGAAGCCGACCCCAACATAGTTGGGTAAAGGCTAGGCAGATTGATTTCTTTTAGAATTTCCAGCCGCTTATCTTTTTAGGGATCAACAATCAATGTCAAATGACTTTGCGACCTACAACTATACAGGATGGGCAAAAAATCGTGGATCAAACGAAACAGGGCGATAGTTAGGGTTATATGCAGTAAAAAAAAAAAGATTAAAAAAAAAATTAGACAAATATCAAAACTACAACACTGCTTTTATGACAGTAGGTACCATGATTTATCAGTATTGGCAATTTTTTCAATATCTTTTAAGTCTCACGAAGAATTATTTGTAACCTTAGAACCATAATGTAAACACTGCTATAACTTTTAAGGAGATCAGTTAGGTCTCTGCCACAAAGATTATTATTTTTTACTGCAAATAACCCCGACTATCGCCCTGTTTTGTTTGATCCACGATTTTTTGACCACCGTGTACCTATATATAGGTAATCTTAAACTTTATCGTAAGGTCCTGGACTCGATACCCGGGTATCGGGTAATGTGGTATTGGGTTTTCCATCTGGAATTTCTCAGTAGCAGCCAGCGGGACAATTGCGTAACACATTATCAATCGGAATCGGTTTCATTATGACATTTCAACAACATTCATTGCGTTATTTACGTGTTGAGCAGACAAATTTTTCGAACGTGTGAAGCAATGGATTAGCAACTGGCTTCGAAACATGGAGCTTCGAAATGATTCTGATTCCGATTGATAGTGTGTTACGCAATTAGGGTGCCGGTTGATGGCAATAGGCTTGCTCCCTGTTTCATGGGATTTAAACATAATTGGAAAAATGTAACGTAGGTGTACTATATACACCTCTGCCTCACCATTCAGAAAAAATAGGCGTGATAATGTTATGTAAAAATGCAATATGCTTTGTTTAGATAATGATTCAGGTACTTCATAATGGAGAAGTTTCATGATGTTGTTAATACTATAATTATTTAACGTAGGTATTAAAATATAGATCAAAACTAATAAATCACTGTTTTTTTTTTAATCGTGTCCCGCGACCCGTCGCGTGGCGCGTTGTAGTGTGAGATACGCCTAAACGATTTTCCGATTTACGATCCAGTGTGTGACGCGACGATTCTTTGTTCTGTGATATCAAATAAAATGAAGCAGATACAAAACTCAAATACATACTTTTATTCCTTACGAAGTATGTACATCGTAATCTAGTTGTTTTATCGTAGCATTATAACTAGTTATAAGTAATTATATCTAAACTAGAAGTGAGCAGTCAGTCTGGATTTGTGCCCGGTTGGTGGCAATTACATGGGATTTAATACTTAAACATAAGTGGCGAAATGTGGGTGTACTATAGCTACACTTCTGCCTAGCTCTTCGGGTATTACAGGCGTAGTTATATTTATTTACTAGCTGCGCCCCGCGGTTTCACCCGCATAAGTCTCGATCCCGTGGGAATAGCGGGATAAAAAGTATCCTATGTCCTTTCCCGGGACTCAAACTATCTCTATATCAAATTTCATCTAAATCGGTTCAGTAGTTTAGGCGTGAAGAAAAGACAGACAGACAGAGTTACTTTCGCATTTATAATATTAGTTTGGATTAAAAGTTTATGCACAAGTAAAAACTGTACAAAGGCGGACTTAATACCTTGGGCATTTTCTACCAGTCTACCTTAGGGTGATGCAGAGACAATACACAGTAGGTGCAATAACAGAAAAAAATAAGAAAATACTTATAACTAAGATATAAGAATAAATACATACATAGGTACAACAATATATATAAAAAAATTGTTAAGAGACATAAATAAGAAACCCTACAACAACTTAATTCTGAGACGAATCTGCCATCTTCTTATACCCCTCCTTCTTCTTCTTATCTATCTATTATTATAGTCAAAGTCAAAGTCAAAGTTTTTTATTTGTTAAACATAGGTGTAAAAATAGTTGTTTAAAATAAAATAGGTACAGAGATCTCTATGTTTTGCCGTTGTGTCCCAAAATTCAACGATAAGCGGGCACCAGAGGGTGGACCTGCTCATGACTACTCGAAAAAATTAAGTAGGTATCTAATTTTTTTTTTTGGAAATTACTAAAAATACATTGAAATCCTTCGAAAATTGACACCCCTTAAGATATTTTTAACTACCATGACCACAAATTTTCAAATATTTCTATTTTTTTTTTTTTTTGTATCGGCAACCTAAATAGCACTTCTATCCACCACAACCTTTAAAAATCCATTTTTACACAAAAATCAATCAACATTATTTTTTTCCTGAAAATTTTCAAAGCTTTTTACTTTCAGTCCATTTTGTAATTACCAAAACAATTGAGATTTTTTTTTTTCATTATTTTTTCTCGAGTAGTCATGATCAGGTCCACCCTTTGGTGCTCGCTTATCGTTGAATTTTGGGACAAGATGTATACGTTTTTACTATAATATCCCCGCATTTATAACCTTCAGAAACAATAAAGATACTACAATCTTATTAAGAACTTAACATTTCAAATAAGTTTCGTATACTTATTTTCTATGGTACAGGCAGAGGTAACGAAAACCTCTAAACGATGGCACCATAATCCTTGAAACTGGTTTAATGAGGGCATAAAAGCGTGTAATACATTTTGAACTCATAAAAAATTAGCGACAAACTCAGACGCAAGTACTTTATCTAGACATAAACTGGACTAGTCTGGTGTCATTAAGGATAGGTGTTTTAGTCTTCTCTGAAGAAATACTAGTTATTTGTTGGGCCACACAGTGTGGTGGTGTTAAAGCTTTTCTTGGCGGGGTTATGATTTTATTCAAGACTATTAATTATTTATTTAATACGCGGACTCCAAAAATGTACAGGGGCGGTTTCGACCAGTCAATCCTTGTGATGCAGAGACAAACAGTGGTAGGTGCAATTACGAAAAATTTAGGAATAAATATTTATTTAAATAAAACTAGCGTCTGTCAGAGACTTGAATTTCTTGTTTTAACATAAAATATATCCTACAAAATTCGGCGATACTTTCGTTTCCCATTACTGAAAAAAAAATCGGAATCGGATCTGAAGTTCCAAAGATTAGGTAGGTACTAGCCATACAAACTCAAAAACGTTACTTATTTATAATAAAATATTTTGATTAAGGTATCGTAAATCGAAGTTAAATCCTCCAGAGGACCTCTAGGTCCTCTGGAGGATTACCTATAAAGTATTAATGCCATTTTGTCTACAAAATGGCATTAATACTTTATAGGTAAATACATTTACTACATAATTAACATTACGAACCAATTCTTGAAGACATGTCAGTAAACGTACAAAAACTTGTACCTTCAAAATTATACGGAACCTTAACCTCAAAAAAAAAAAGGCGGCAACACAGTTGTCAACTTAATATGACAGCTGTCAAACGGGCGGGTGTCGTCAAATTGAGATTGACATTTAGATTAGTTTTCGAAAATATTTTGAAATTTTGCGTTGGTTGTGGTCAAATTCTGTTTATCATTGTATACCTGTTTAAGTTATTTATGGGAAGAGGTTATAATTTGTAGTTTTGCTTCGTTATTAAGTTGTTCAAGTCATTATGTTGTCATTTTCTTGACATAATAATTAACATGCCAACTCATAAATAATAGTCCTGCTTTATGTTTTAACTAGCAGTGTCCCGCGTTGTCATATGCCTCGCTCGGCTACTAAGGGTGGTAACATGATGCTGAATAGCCTACTAACCTTCCTCAGGAATTATGCTATCAAATGCAAAAAGATTTTTTCAAATCCGAGTGGTACTTAGTTCCAAAGATTAGCGCGTTCAAACAAACAAATAAAAACATTCTCAAATTTATTATACCTACTATCTGACTATCTAATATAATCATCGTTTTCGTTATCATGGCTACGCGGTAGTCATTCTTGAGAACCAATAGAAAATATTTTTTTCCACCCAGTGCCTTAATTAAAAACTTTAACCAACTTTAATTTATTTCCATCTAATTTCATCGGGTTGTTCCACTGCGCTCCAGGAATGCATTCCACTACTCTCCAAAATAAAATATGTAGAGTCAGCATAAAAGGCAAACCATAAGTTGTTTGTTATACACAAATATAAATATCGGTAGTATTTTTTAACCGTGGATTCATCTCGTGTGTCAAAAATGCTCAAGGCCATTTCGCACTTTATGGCCCTAGTGTGACTGAATAAACATATTTGATATGCATTTTTTTTATGCTATTTAATATAATGTTTCGTGCTTAATTTATTTTTTTGCTGACTCTACTCAATATTTCTTGGAGCGCAGTGGAATCAATGTGTGAACATCAAAATTATGAGAACAATGGGTTTTGGAGCGCAGTGGAACAACCCTTTAATCGACCGTCTTATGAAGTTATAACTCATCTTGTTCTTCCATCAATCAAGTCTATTCTATAAATACAAAAATACATATATTATAAAACCATCTCCATCTTGAATAACAAACTCAATACCGACCAGTAGTTTATCATCTGGGTCAGTAGTTAAAGACAATTAAAAGAAATGAATTATACTAACGCTTGCAACAGATGATTTAGTATTTATACTTGGCACATCAGATGGATTGGTTATATTATACATAGTAGGTATTGCACGACTCGTAATGCGAAGAGAGTGCTTTACAACAATCGATTTTTTTTTTTGCCTCCTTTCTGCAACTGTTTCTAAGTATTGTTATACTCCTGCTGGTAAATAGAACCTACTTAATTTATATACCATTGTATAGATAATTTAATGGAGATTAATTCTGTACTTTTCAAAAATTGATTTAATCCAGTAGAAACGAAAAAAAAAACAACACTTTTTTCAAAAAAAAAATCCCGTCAACCAAGAGTGTGAAACCTGAAAACATAATCGAGTCAATTTTTCTTTTAAGATTCGTTTCACCCATAGGTGGAACCCAATTGAAAATGGCTCTTAATCTGTCAAGCTCCGCTAATGAGACACAATTGATTTTCTATTGTTTCTTCGCCGATCGGCGAACCGCGCCGCTTGACCGGTTAAAGTCCGTTTTTGTAATAAGAACTTTAACTTTGTCGAATTAATTACTAAATTCAAAAATGGCTTGAACTGCGTCTAAAGATAAACCTTGTTTTGTAATAAGGCCGGCTGCGTTTATTTCAATTAAACCATGTACAGGCACTTTTGAATTGTCAAAATTAAATACTTAGTCGGTCAGTTAGTCAGAAAGTTGAAGCTATAGTACCTAAATACCTATTACGACCACAGGGTCTGACTACACATTCCAAGGTCCATGTTACCTACCAACCCGAAGTCCTCCTTATCTCCTGCGTAAATTCTGTCAATTACGAAAAGAGTCTTTGGAAAAAAAGTCCAAAATTCGTGCCACCGGCGCCAGCCTTAGATAAGACGGTTCGGAATAAAACCCCTTTTTTTGTTTCTTTTTTTAAACCAGAGTTACTTTTATGGGGACACTCGATAAGAAACGTCGCCTTTTTTGAAACGTATAGTATCGTATCGGTTCGGCCCGTTGTAATTATTTTGTGTTTGGAAGGGTTAAATCTGAGGTTATATATTTTTGTAGGTTGATGAAGAACTGGTTTTATTCGGTCGGTGCAATGAGAGTTTAAATAGGATTTGTTATGGGCGTAAAGGGAAATTCGTTCGAGCCCAGGCAGGCGCTACAGTTTGTGTAAATAATTTCATCACCAGTGCTCTCAAAACGGTGAAGGAAAACATCGTGAGGAAACCGGCATGTCCTAGAACCAAGAATTCAACGACATGTGACATCTACCAACCCGCACTGGGCCCGCGTTCCCTCTCCCTCTCACAGAGAGGAGACCTATGTCTCAGCAGTGGGAACATTATAGGCTGATTTTGCTAAAGGGAAATAAATAACAAAAAGAAAAACAGTAGCAAAACACTCGTAGAAAAATCAATAGACGAAAAACACTGTTTTCATGCCATAGAGGTTTTAGCATATTATACTACACCTGAAAATACATTTTATGTGATCAAATCTTGTTGATTTCAAGTTAGTATCTTAATTCAGGCCTGTCATTGTTTGTAGTATTCAAACGCTTGAGATATCTATCAAACACAAGCCTAAACAATACAAATATACCTAGCATTTCCCCCAATTTTTTTTTTGTCTCCTGCATCAACATAAATTTTAATCACAATGGTGCCGATTCTGCTGTTCACAAACGAAACTAAATTTAAGTTCAGTGCATCTTTATCTTTCTATTTCATTAAGAAAAGGACAGAAGATAAATTTTAGTTTAGTCCTGTCAAATTAACAAGCGCCCGACACTACTCCATGCAAGTTTATACGTGATTAAAAACTTGCCTACTAAAATTACTTCAATTTACGTAAGGCGCTGATTAATTTGACAGGACTATACCAAAATTTATCTTCTGTCCTTTTCTTAATGAAATAGAAAGAAAAAAAAACACTGAACTTAATTTTAGTTTGGTTTGTGAACAACAGAATCGGCACCAATATCTCCCAAAGTTGAATTCAAACCGGATTCAATCTCATGTTACTCGAATAGAAGCAACCAATTTACTAACACCATTCACAAAATTTGCTTAAGACTCCAAAAATACATCCGATGCTGGTGACTAGTCCAACACTTGAACTCTCCCGATAAGATCGTATATGAGATCAAACGCGCCGCTATCCCAAGCGCTCGCTCAATGACTGGCCGATAGTTCTCGCGGTGTGTATGATGCTAACACTTATCTGATCCTCTGTGTGACTTCCGAAATTCTAAAGTTCAAAGTAGCGCCTCTTGAGCTGTTGCTTATGGTTTTTTATAACTAAGTTTAAATATTCTGAACTTTTAAATCTGCAAATCAAAATTGTGGAACTTAGTGAAAAACTTTGAGAGGTTAAGAACTTTTTGAATCCGGACTTAATTTTATGTTAATCCTATATTGTGGGGCTTGTAGCTAAGTTATAACAGACGCACGGTTCGATCGATCAGGTTATGCTACACTCGTAGATGCTGTTTTATGGATGGGCGATCATCTTAGTATTAGTATAAAATGCTCACCTTAACAAGCATTTACATTATGGAAGTAAGCAAGTTTGTTAGAAAACATGCGTCGTTATTCCCTGTAGCTAAGAATCAAAGACCGCTGCAACGCTCCTTAAGAGTAAAAAATGAATTAGCAATGCCGAGTTCAAAACTAGCTATGTTTCACTCAGGACCTCTTGTAATGTGCATTAAAATTTATAATAAATTACCCAATGAGATCAAAGACATTGAATTTGACAATAAATTTATAAACGCACTTAAAATGCACCTAATACAGAAGTGTTATTATAGCCTAAATGAGTTTTTAACAAATTGACTTTCTGTAATATCAATATTTTAGATTTTATTTGAAGATTGACGCAATGTAATAATGTAGAAATTTAATAAAGACATCCAATAATAAATTAATTAATAATGAAATGATGACACTAAAATTGTAATAATATATTTTTGAATAACTTTATATAATAATGCATGCAATAATAATTTAATGTATAATTAAGAAACATAATGTTGCGGTGCCCTAGCAGGGTTCATGAACGAAACCTTTATTTAATTTTTAACAACCTTGTAAACGACATGAATGCAATATAAACTAAATAAATAAACTAAATCTTTACACACCAAAACCTCTCCGTGGCTCGGAACGTTGGTCCCGGCGGCCATTCGTGGATCAGTCGTTACGGGTTGTCAGAAGCCCGAAAAACTGACAACCAGTCTTATACTACTGGGCCACCACTGCTTACTTCATCGGTCTGTTATCTAGGGAAATTGGTTGCAGTAATAAAGACAAACGATTAATTTCCACCAACCATCCTATCATTGAACACAAAAGATTTTTAATTTGCGCCAATCACGATTACTCCTTGATAGGCCAATATATATAAGTTGAAGTTCATGGGAAAGAATCTTATTACCTACAATGTAACTCTGATAAACAATGAACTCACTGAAGGAAATACAATAAATTAAAAAGTTCCACGTTTTTGCAAAGAAGAATGCAATGTCAAATTGGAAGAGGAGGCAGACATATTGCATGCACTAGTTATGACATTCTTTCTCGTAATTAGATCATGCGATGTGTTTGAAGAAAATTATGAATTGAAAAGATTTAAGAACGTTACGGGGCGGCTACTGCAGGTGCAGAAACCCTCAAACGGCGCAAATACTCCAATCTCTTTGGAACTTATATATTTGAGCCGTTTGGGGTTGAAACACTAGGGCCATGGGGCCCGAGTGCCCACTTAGTATTTCGAGATGTCGCCAAGCGGTTAGTCGACTCTTCACGTGACCAGAGGGATGGCCTATTTTTTTGGCCAAATAATTAGCATTGCCATACAACGTGGCAATGCTGCCAGCCTTTTGGGTTCGTTTCCTGTTGACAGCGATGCAGACGAATTTTTTGATGCTCTTTGATTATTTCCCCTCCCTTTTTATATACTTTAAGGTTGTTAGCTTTTTAAATTATGTAAATATGTGAACGTTACTTCCTCAGTTTAAATACATAAACTCTTGCCTACGGTTCGTGTCAGTAGGCAGAAACAACAGAACGCTTCTTCAGTATAATGATCTAGAATTGCAGGAGAGTTTGACTTGAGCTAAATATAAATAACAATGACTATTAAGGAACGGCGGATGGATTTTTTGAAAGATGATATAGCACCGTCAATGGGGACAACGGGAATAGACCTAGAGAAGGAGGGGAACACTGAGATGACTGCTGATAGTAGGTATGTCTGGAAGAAAAAGACTTTATACACTCACCGGCACGGAAACTTGGCCACTCGTGATTTTGCTGATTCTATGCATAAAAAAATTTGCATTTGCATTTATGACAATAAATTAAGGGTAAGTGGCTTTAGTACGTGTCTCTTATGCTTTAAGAACTTAGAAATTAAAAGATTACCTCACCAATAAATCAGTTTTTAAAATCACGCACTTTCACTGAAATTAGGAATTTTTCAATATAAATTTAAAAACACTACAAAATAAAAACTAAGGTCTTTTTTGTTATTGTCTATACATTTTAATATCGGGTGTTTCCTCCTCTAGCCCTGATAACTGTCTGCATTCGATCTGGCATACTTTGGATGATGTTTCGGACATCAACTTGCAGTATACTGCGCCAAGCGGCCAGCGCTGCAGTTCGGAGCTGGTTTAGAGTTTCCGGCGCGTTGGAGCTGGACTTTATCTTTCTTTTGAGCATGTCCCAGATATGCTCAATTGGGTTTAAGTCTGGGCTACGAGCTGGCCATTGCAATTTTTGTATGCCAACCTCTTCCAGATATTCTTCAACGCAATGTGCAACGTGTGGGCGTGCATTATCGTGCATTAGGAGGAATTGGTCGGGTCCAATGAACCCCGAATATGGCATTACGTGTTCCTGAAGAACTTCCTCGATGTATCGAACAGCTGTTAGCCGATTATCGACGATAACCAACTCTGCACGTGCGTCGGAACTTATACCTCCCCATACCATTATTGAGCCTCCATGGAAACTCACTGTTTGAGTGGTAGTAATGGGTAAAAACCGCTCTCCTCTTCTTCGCCACACTCGTTCTCGACCATCTGGAGAACGTAAAGCTATTCGACACTCGTCTGTGAACAGTACTCTAGCCCATTGCTCGTGAGTCCAGTTAACGTGTTCTCGTGCGAAGTGAAGTCGAGCTACTCGGTGCTCTCTGAGAAGTTCTGGACCTCGCGCTGGTCTACAAGCTTTTAAATTGACTTCCTCCATTCGTCTTCTCATCGTACGCTCACTAACATTAACGCCTCTCACAATTTGAAGCCGCTGGCGTATCTCAACAGCGGTCAGGTAGCGGTTTCTCAAAATCTCCAGGACAATAAAGCGGTCGTCTCGGGCCGATGTGCACCTTACGCCTCCACTGCCTGGCCTGTGGGTGTACTGGCCTGTCTCCTGGTATCTTTTAAGGGCATACTGCATTGATGACCGTGGTACGTTAAAAGCAATAGCAACTTCACGCTGTGTCAGCTCTTGGTTAATTAACGCAACGGCTTGTGAAACCTGTGCTGGTGTTAGAGGCATTTTTATTGCTTTTAAAGAACCTTTACTTATTGAATTAAAAGCATAAAATCACAATAATTCAAAAACCGAACAGTAAACTTTTCACAACACACAAATTTAAAATGTGAACTTAGTCGCTCAAATGACCCGATTCAACTGTAAATTAAAAGTTTCGTTGTGGTGCATTTAAACGTAATGGATTACCCTCTTGAACTAAAAGTAAACATTTTTTGACATACCTGCACTACAAGCATTCATCAGAAACACTTAAAACTTTTGCTATCGCGAGATAAGCGCTTGGCCAAGATTCCGTGCCGCTGAGTGTATGATGACCCCAAATAATAGTGACCTATTGCTGTCCCACTCACTGCAAGGCAAAGGCATATCCACATAAAGAGAAGGCACGAGCATTGATGACCACTGGGTTAGCGACTTCATACTTATCTTACTTACTTGTTTAACTTTCTTTTCCTACGGAGCCTATACAATATCTTATCTTCTCACTTGTTTGTTACTCTACCTGACGAATAATACCTGACTGTAATACAGTATCAACTATGTATGTAGTACGGGGGGTATGATGACTGTTACTGGCGGCGTTATTGTATATAACTATAAGTCCAGGTACTGATTCCAAAAACATACATTAATTGATTATATAAAATAGAACAGCACAATCTTACTTGTTATAACCGTTTTTCCAGTTGAAGCTTGAAAAGTAAGGAGGCTTCAGGTAATGCCAGCCTGACCTACATAAATTATGAGGGACGTTGACACAGCATGAGTAAAGACAGAATTCAAAAGAATAATCAAAATACTGTAGTAACTACTGCTATAAACACAATACATTTATTTAATCCTAAATTAGACAAGGAAAACGGAATCAAAGAGGATACTCATAACTAAGGAAAATTCAAACTTTCCGAAGACATTTTAACCAAATAACACGGTCGTCTTTAAATCCAACCCACTCTCTGCCACACTTACAGAACACACCAAAATTTAAATCAGAGCAGACAAAAAAAAGAAGTTAATTTAAGACCACTTGAAGCTAATACATTAACCGTTCGGCGTCGATTGGGTACTTTTGATCATTATCTCAACATTTTTCGACTTCCGAAATGTGGTTATTTCAATGTGGTCATTTTGGAGGCGCTAAGCGGTATCTTTTGATCAGAATCACCGGAAATGGTACGGTGATTAAAATTGTTAAACGGCGGTGCTACAGGGTTGGTTTAATTTTAAATTAAGGACAGTTTTTAATTGAATTAAAATTGTTGATGACGGTAACGAGGTTTTTTGCGCCTGGTAAAGCTGTAGTTCAGATTGTAAACAAGGATAAAGAAACTGCTTAAATCATGGATGATGTCAGCAGTATGATTTTCATAAGAACAATGTCAAACTTTCCCGAGAAATTCTATAAGACCTTTACTTATGTAGAATTTCATAATAATATACGTTATGTTGAAAAACAAATTTTATCACATTACATTACATCCTTTTTAGGGCAGTCCATAACATTTTTCAAAATGTCTGTCTCATTGCTTGCAGATGCAGATTCGTCTAAATACACGCACATAACCAATCACAAAGCATTCTTTATCAACCAACCGTTCCCTCTCACGAAATATTTACCTCTGTAACTTACGAAACTGCAATACTATTTCCACACTTACTAAAAGTCCTTTTTAAACCAACTCCGGATCCTAATCTATCAGATAACAAACCAGAATCAAGAATAATTCTAGCCCCATACATATGTAAACGTCAAGTCGTATGTAATGGTAATATATTCAATTTACCTACCCCTAGATAGATAAGGACGCATATAAGTGAAGAGGATAAGATAAGCATTAAGGTTCTACTAGATATCTATGCAGTTAGTATTGAATTTACATTTTTACGCATCATAAATAGCTATTTGTTTAACATCGTCAATTGCAAGAATGATTTGCATGGAGTTGTTGATATTTTAGACGGTATGGCTTTGAGAGTTGTTAACTTAAGGAGAGGTTCTATAGATAAAAAGGTACCTATATTTCCATAATAAGTGGATACACCTGCAGTTTGCCAATGATGATGTCTTATAGTTAAGACTAATTTCTAAATGGAATCTAACATTTACAGTTGGTCAGTCAGAAAGATGAAGCTAATTGTCCATTCCAAAGCTTAGTATGTTTATATGAACGGGCAAAAAAACTCGATGACTTTTTAATAAATTATATTATTACAAAATATTGGCACATATTATACTAGGTATATGGGGGACGATGATACGGCAATAAATGAAAACACTGGCAATACTTCTTCATAGGATTATTTTGAAATTATCAAATACCTCAATCCAAACATCGTTTTTTTGTACCCAATCTAAATGTTATTGATGGGCTGATTATGGGTTTTTCCTATATCTTAGGTTGGATATACGAAGTTTAATTTATAACAATCCCACCAACATTAAATGTCAAACTTCTATCATTTAAAGTTTTTAAGCCACTTACAGTCAAACTTTAGATTACGAATAATTTTAAGTTAATTGTTACAGTTCGTGCTTAGTAACTAATACTTCATTCGCAACTGTTTTCCTAATAAACAAACAGACAAACTAACACATCCTACACATGTTAACTATATTACTGCAGATAACAGTTATTTGCATGAGTTAAACTTTTACTACTGGCTATTTGTTCTAGATAAGGAACAGTGCTACCTAACATATGTTGTATTGCACCCTCTAAGTGGGTAGCTTCACGGTGTTGTTGTTCGGGGGTAGGCTGAACAAGGAACAATGAGTGATAAAGCTATTTATCAAGTTTTGAAAGCACCTAGGCTAACCACCCTGTAAAATATATACTGCAGTAAGGACACACAAAGTCAAAGATGAATTGAAATAAGCTACTGAAAAGGTAAATCAGTCCTGTTGAGTCGTTGTAGGAAAACGAAACGCTTTGAAACCGATTGTCACTTGTCTAGGCCCTATTGTCTGTCCTCAAAAAACTGTGGTCGTTCCAACTTCAGAAAAATCCGTGTTGGTTATTCAGTTTTATCTCTGCGAAGAATTTTGCAATGCAAAACAAACCAAACCTCTTTTTGTATACCGACTGCCCCAGAAGGATATGTTTGAGAGATAGAAAATTATTTAAAGTAGGTAGTATAGAAACAAATCCGAAAATACATTTGCCTACGCACAACCATTTTGGCACTAATCAATCAAGGTCTAAAACCTGTACCTTGTGGCATTCCCTACCAAAGAAACACACTGGACCAAAGACACTTCCTTTCGGCATCCCTCCACTAAAGCTAAGCCCTATATATTAACACTATACAGTCGCGTATAAAAGTGACTGTCGACTGTAAATATGTAATGCGGTGATCATAGAAGCCGACACGCGCGTGCGACTGTCCATTGTTTCGACACGTAGAGGTCAAAAGTTATAAAATTCAAATTGATTTTTAGTATACGAAAATTTTATATTCGAGGTTATGATGAGTAATAAATAAAAAACGGTTTATAGGTGTAGTTTATGGAAAGTCGAAAGCTGTTCGCAAAGTCATAAAAGACAAGATTAATTTGACGGGAATATACTCAGGTGTTTTCTGTTAAGTATACCTATATTTTTACCTACAAATCTATGTCATGAATACAATGGCTTAGATAAAGACATACAATCCAAATAGCCGACCCAGTACCACAAGGTCATAAACAAAATAAGGAATGGTAACCTAAAGGTCAATTCCTCGGGATCTCATCTCAGCGACAATCAATGTCAAGAGCTTGTCAAAAATTTACAAAAATTATAGATATTTTTTTACAGATTAAGACCGAGATTAGAGTGCGGACGTTCTTAAAAATACGAAGATTGTCCCGGAGAACTTTAAGAGTACCTATGCAATCTGCTAACGTGCAGTGAGAAAGGTTGGCGATCATTGATCAACACACAACTTGTTGTGACTGAGATATCAACGCACAGTCTAAACCGCGGGTCCTATAAGAGACATGAAATTTGGAGGGTGTGTTCTTTGTGAAGAGTACGTATCCAATACGAAAGGATTTTTCGAAATTCCACCCCTAACAGGATGAATGGGGCAGGGTGAAATTTCACGCGGACAAAGTCGCGGGCAGAAGCTAGTTTCGTATAACCGTAGAGACTTTTTGTAAGTCAGAGTCAAAATGTTAAAAAAAAAAACTGGCGTTAAAGACGCATTCATTTTCATATCTGTAGGCACAGCTAGATTACCATTTATAAAAGCAAAATGCATGTTAATCTTAAATGTAAAGGCATAAAAATACTTTATCTTTAATGATAGCATCAGAATTTAAATCATCTGCAGCTATCATTAGATATCGCATGTATTCATATGTAGTTGTTTGTTTTACATGGTCAATTACAATATTAGAATGTAAATTATTATTGAAACTTGTCGGATTATTATTTATATTTTATTCATGACATACAACTGTTTTTCTTAGGCTATTAGATTTGAAATGTTAAGTAAACTATATGCGGCATCGTCTGTGTTTGTGGATTTTAGGTATGTATTCTAAGAAACCAATGTTAGTATTGATTGCACTTATAAATTAATAAATATAAAATCACAGATGCATACTTAATTTCAGTCACACACACATTCTCAATCACATTTCATTTTCTCAAATTGTGGAAGAAATTAATTTATTGTATTGTTAATTTCTGAAAAAGTGGGTTCATCAAATTAGATCCTGATTTCAGGAGCTAGAATTAATAACCTATAGTATTTTTTTAATAATAACAAACATCAAAGTTAGCGACATTGCTAATGAGTCTAGAATGTTGATGGCTGCTCTTAACTAAATACCACATAATATTTTTAAACTTGACAGGTTAGCTACAGAATTTAATAGGTATTATACGGATACATACAATAGTTTTCGTCCTCCAAACAAGTGGATTTATTTAATTTTTACATTAATTTCAAATCAATTCAGAATGATTTTATTTTTAAATTGTTAATTTCAACCTATTTTTAGTTCCGATGTCTCTGAGATTCATCATTTTCATCATCAGCCTATAGCAGTGCATTGCTGGACATAGGCCTCTTCTATTACTCGCCATTCAAATCGATTTAAAGGGCGATTAAATCTTGATAACAAAAATGCAAATAATGCACTAAATAATTTTAGATTATGAAAGCTTTTAACTAATAGTAATGCAATCAAGGTTATATTATATAGTTTAAATTACTTTGTCACGGAGAAAACAAAATTACAAAAAAAAGGCCCAGGTAGGTACCTACCTACCTAATATTTTTGAAGAGCTCCATTACTAGCAAGAAGAAAACTAAATTTTCTTAAATACAAATATTTAAGCTAAAACTTAGTAACAGCACAAATTAATTCAATAATTTGATTCATAAAAGATCAGTCAACTGACGAGTTAAAGTCACAATTTTTTTCTTTTGTCGACACCATTGGAAAACGGGTTGGAGTATAAACATCCCATAGGTGCGAGGCTACCGGCTTCGCACCCCCATAAAACGTACTGGTGGTCTATCGTAGGCGATGCCTTTTAGGTTCCTAGCTCATAAAAAAGTACCATTTGACGGTACTTTTGTGCCACCGTATTGGGGACTTTAAAATGATAATTTTTGAGCGTAACTTTTAGTTGAAGGTTAAAGTCCGGAGGGTTTTTATATATTACGCCTAGTTAGGGAAACTTGCTAACGGATCGTTTTGGTAACCGATCAAAACTCTATGATTTTTTGAACTATGCACTACCTATGTAAGTAATAAATTATTTAATTAATAATAGTATTTTTTTTAGGACAGCCTACTTTGCGGAGCCTGAAAGGTGTACTGAGTTTCACCTACTGTACCTACCCACGTCATTTTTAGATAAGTAGTAAGTTAACTTTATTGAAAAGTTTCCAAAGACAAATTTTATTTGTAGCTACGTTTCTAATGCTTCTGGAAATTCAACAGAAGTTGTAAGTTTATTAACATTGCCATTTATACTAACAAGTTTATTTTTAGCTTAGACAAACGTCTTTCGACTAAAATATAATTTGTAACTTTATCCATAGCTTCGCATATACATATAATGTACATTGCTTACCTACATAAATGTATGATTAATATCATATCACACATTGATAAATCTCATCCACCTGCACTGAACCCGAGTGGTGGATTACAGCGCACTCTCCCTCTCACA
This sequence comes from Amphipoea oculea, assembly GCA_945859645.1. Classification (NCBI taxonomy): domain Eukaryota; kingdom Metazoa; phylum Arthropoda; class Insecta; order Lepidoptera; family Noctuidae; genus Amphipoea; species Amphipoea oculea. The sequence goes on from OX243885.1 coordinate 1,413,628, forward strand.
GAGAGGCCTGTGTCCCAGCAGTGGGAACATTAGGCTGCTAAAACATGTTTTTTTACTAATGTTTTCCTACTACTAGTAGATCAAAGATATATGTTTTTGTTGTTAAATTGTTGATTACTCGATCATTAAAGACTTTGTTACACTTATTAATATAAATAATTTATATTTTAAAATAAATAATTTAAAAAATACGCCATGTTTTCCATAAGTGAACGCCATTCGTCCCTACCCTATAGGCTGATTTTTTTTGGATCTCGTGACAATTTGTAACTACATGTTTAAAAATATGCATGGATTAGGCAATCTACCAAATTGTCACGCTTGTGACGTGTTCGCTTATATTTTCATTACAACACAAATAAAGAAATAACATAGAACTGAGGGCTTAGACAAAGTAAAATTCTATTAGCGATAACAATGATGGGAAAACTAAAATATATGGGACTGACATAAGCTACCAAAGAGCTAATATCAATCCTGTTGAAAGTAGCTGTAGAGATACAAAACGCCTTGAAAGCGATTACCACATGTCTAGCCTTCTGATCCTAGAATATATTGTAACGAAATCCTAACTATAATATTATAAATGCGAAAGTAAGTTCGGTTGTTCGTAACGCTTTCACGCTAAAACGGCTGGACAAATTAGAATGAAATTCGCAAACGGGTAGACCATGACCTGGAGAAGGACATAGGCTTCTTTTATTCCTGGATTGCAGACTAAGTCGCGGACAACAGCTAGTATATATATGATAAAGAAATTTATGTTAGTAGAAGACCAGTTCCTTAAATTAAACAAGACAAATAGAAACTTAGAAGATGGTTAAACCAACAAACGTCGCTGCAACTTTCTAAGGAGCGCGGCACACACTTCACACCAGCATAATAATGTCCTTTATACTCTTCAGGCACATTTAAATCAGTCTAACGTAAAATATAAATAATCAACAGGACTAGAGAAAACTAATTAGAAGATGCTATAAAGTTCAACTAAGAACAAGACTTTTGAAACGCAACCTACAGAAAGTTACCCCTTGCAAATCAGTAAGGAATTTTATAAGCTACGATGCATTTCTATAAATAATGAAGTAGGGAATAACTTATTTCATTATCAAACGAGATACATCAATAAGGAACTACGTCTATAAATAAAAAAGTAGGTAAGTGGAAGTCGAATTAAAATATCCAAGCATTAGCATTCCAAGTGTAAAATGCTGAACTGACAAGAGCTTAAAATGGAAAAATTTTAAAAATGAGGGCCACTAGAACAGGCATATCAGAAGAAGTACCTACTACGAAACCCAATTTTTCACGTACCGCAGTTTGGCCTATGGCAGACCTTTGTTCGACTTTGCTAAATACCTATGCGTGTAAGCATAAGGAGTGGTACTGCAATACTAAGTGTAGTGTAGTGATAATGCAACGGGTGTGGTCGACTTCTCGGTCGTTTGACCGCACCCTACACGTTGGCTTATTCTTATAGTCATGAATGATTAAAACTATGGGCAAATAGCGTAGAAATAGTCAATATCTCTGCGTCAATCTCTATCAGTATCAGAATTTACTAGATATTGGCGCCGCTTCCCTTGTTCACAAACTAAACTAAATTTAATTTCAGTGCATCTTTTTCTTTCTATTTCATTAAGAAAAGGAGAAAAGACAAATATTAGTTTAGTCCTGTCAAATTAGTCAGCGCCTGACGTAAATTGACGTATTTTTAGTAGCCAATTTTTTAATCAAGTCTAAACTTGTCTATGGAGTACTTATCTTAATTTGACAGGACTAAACTAATATTTATCTTCTGTTCTTTTCAATTCAAATTCAAGGTCGCTCAGCGCGCTATGGAGCGAGCTATGCGCGGAGTCTCTTTGAAGGATAAAATCAGGAATGAAATTATCCGGAAAAGAACCGGAGTTACCGACATAGCTTGCAGAGTAAGCAAACTGAAGTGGCAGTGGGCTGGCCATGTCTGTTGAAGGACTGATGGCCGGTGGAGCAGACGAGTCCTGGAGTGGAGACCGCGTACCGGCAAGCGTAGTGTGGGACGCCCCCAGCTAGATGGACGGACGACCTAAAGAAGGTGGCTGGAGTAGACTGGATGCGGAAGGCGGAGGACAGGGTGTTGTGGCGCAGTCTGGGAGAGGCCTACGTCCAGCAGTGGACTGCGATAGGCTGAGTTGATTGATTGATTGACTTACCTACATACTTTAAAATTATTCTAACTTTAGTCGATCTTTCTCAGAATTGACACCGATGTGCATACGAAGGTAGATACTTACATAGCCTTGTTAAAACAGACGTTTGAACATGGCAGCTACTTTCTTTAATTTGTTTACTGTTTAACACACAGTGAAGGTTTTATAGCTTCTGCGTTCGAGACAGTCTGCTAACTAACAATGTACATTTTGAGTTGCATTCGTGCTAAATTTTTGCTAAAGACTATAGTTATATGTAGGTAGGAGATGGGGATAATCTGCATGTTGAGGTTCGAAACAGAGGCTTCAAAATATACGACGGCAAGGAACGTTTTTTTTAATGAATACAGGGTGAAATTGAAAACATGCGACAAATCGAAATGGGAGATTGTACTCATCATTATGAACTACTTTTACTATGGGACCAAACCTGAAATCGCGAAAAGAAAATCAGCTGTTCCCTTCATTAATGTTCGCATAACTCGTCAAAATGTAGGGAACAGCTGATTTTTTTTTCGCGATTTCAGGTTTGGTTCCATAGTAAAAGTTGTTCATAATGATGAGTACAATCTCCCATTTCGATTTGTCGCATGTTTTCAATTGCAACCTGTATAGGTATATGACTAGCTTCTGCCCGCGTCTTCGTCCGCGTGAAATTTCTTGCTCTTCCGACCCACTCTGTTGCATCGCATCGCCTGTCAAGGCTATTCGTTTTAGTTTAGCGTTCTTTCTGACATTTTTTTCTTTTTCTCGACTCCGAAGAGTTGTGGCGTATGTTAAATAGCCTATAGCCTTCCACAAGAATTGGGCTATCAAATGCAAAAGGAATTTTTCAAATCCGACCGGTAGTTCCAGAAATTAGCGCGTTCAAACAATCTCTTTAGCGTTATCTATACTAGTATTATAATTTCGAAAGTAACTCTGTTTGTCTGTCTGTCTGTATGTTACCTTTTCACGCCTAAACCGCTGAACCGATTTAGATGAAATTTGGTATAGAGATAGCTTGAGTCCCGGGAAAGGATATAGGATACTTTTTAGCCCGATATTCCCACGGGATCGAGACTTATGCGGGTGAAACCGCGGGGCACAGCTAGTTATTGATGAATGATATTAATTACTGTTTTTTTTTTCAAAACTGCATCTCTAGGCTGAGAGCGGTGGTGGCCAAGTAGTATCGGCCGCGACTTACGAGTTGTAGGTTGTAGGTTCGAACCCAGACAGGCGCTTTACTTTGTGTAAATTATTTCATCACCACTGCTCTCAAAACGGTGAAGGAAAACATCGTGAGGAAACCGGCATGTCCTAGAACCAAAAATTCGAAGACGTGTGACATCTGCCAACCCGCACTGGGCCCGCGTGGTGGATTACGGCCCACTCCCTCTCACTGAGAGGAGGCCTGTGTCCCAGCAGTGGGAACATTATAGGCTGATTATGTATCTCTAGGCATTATTTAAAATTAAACCATTTACAGGCACTTTTGAATTGTCAAGGAGTCGATCAATCCGAAAGATGAAGTAAGTTGCCCGTTTCAATGCGTAGTAGGTAGTAAGGTAGCAAGGACCTCCATTGGCATTAAACACTTAACACGTCAAAAATAAATTATCTTTAAGTCCTAAAAATTATTATAACACCTGAAAAATATATTATTATGTGGCACATATCAAAAAGAAAGACGTTAGTTTTAAATAAAAATACCATCGAGTTTGACATTTTATTAAATGCTTTTTATTTGCAATTTATTTTTATTAAATGCCATTAAATTTCAAATAACTCAATATTTTACCAATAATCTAGATGAGTCTTCTTTGAAGGGTGATGTTAAAAGCAGGTTGTACGTACCTACATAGGTACCTATTTATCGATGAACCTAACTTTAATAAATATAATCCGTTTAAGGAACTTTTAACATTGGTATTTTTTTAAAAACATTTAGTAATTTTGAAAACACATTTTGGTGTTCTCGCAAAGAAATTGCGCAAAAAAGTTGACATTTAGGTATCCTATCCTAATTGGGCTGTGCCACGCGACAGAAATACAAAATTAAACTTAACTAAATTTAATTATAGGTACTATTAGTTAACGTTCAAAGTTATAATTAAAACCATAAATTTTATTTACAACGATATTTTCAACAATAAAACACATTTTTAACGGTAATTACGCTAATTGCAATAATACGTTTGACATTTTTTTACATTTTAGTTTGACATTTAATAAAATTTAGTTAAACACGCAAATATTTTAGTAGAACTAATTAATAACATAAAAAAGAGAAACGGCTGCTATAAAATTCCAAGTATTTTTGTGCAATCATTATTGGTCGCTTGAATTATTTTTGTATAAATACGTAGATACTCAGTTGATAATTATTGTAAAAAAATCGTATGCGTGTTAAAGAATAACTGGTTAAATATTAAAATATTTTAGTTTAGAGGAACCATGGAACTTCTCATAAGTTCCGGATTTAAATAACTTCTTGACGATATACAGGTTGAAATTGAACACATGCGATAAATCGAAATGGGAGATTGTACTCATCATTATGAACAACTTTTACTATGGGACCATACCTGAAATCGAGAAAAAAAAATCTGCTGTTCCCTACATTTTAACGAGTTACTCGAACATAAATGTAGGGAACAGCTGATTTTTTTTTCGCGATTTCAGGTTTGGACCCATTGTAAAAGTTGTTCATAATGATGAGTACAATCTCCCATTTCGATTTGTCGCATGTTTTCAATTTCACCTTGTATAAGAAGAATAAAAATCTAACCAAACCCGCATGCCAGACTACTATTCAATAAATTCTTTCTTTCGCATAAATTTTATGCGTAACCCTCTAATGGGCAGTTACGCTTGCTCTGCCAAAAATAATGCCTCGGTCCCAAAGACCCCGCGATTTATAAATCTTCCCCCTTTTGGCGCAAGATTGGATGGAATCCCCATTATTTGATTAACTGTGTACACTAAAATTTTCGGCATGCTAAAAGTAAAATAAAAATGTTATTTCAGTGTTTAGTTTAAGTCCGTAATGTTTTGCGTAGATACTTTTATTTTAGTTTTATTAAAATTTTGTGAGAAATATTTATTTTATATTCAAGTAGGTAAGTACTTACCTACTCGTATGTTAGTTTTATTTTATTGCTTGTTTCTAGATAGGTACTAATGCAAAACTAGCATAGTTATATTTTACGACTAAAATAACAAATAAAAATTGAATGAGATTTGTCAAAATTCTTAAATAGTTGTATTTGTCTTACGCTTTATTATTGACCGTGTTTCTTAAATTTATATCAGACACCGTATTTTTATAATTAATTCAAAAAGCAATAAAATTAATTGATTTCGCAACCTTACAATTGAACATAGTAAAAAAAAACAAGTTGTAATAAAAGATAATATTAGTCACAACTCAAAATAACCGAGTCAACTGTAAAATATAAAATAAAAAAACCACGGTCACAGTAATTTATATAATTAATTCCTTTTACTTGATTGAAAGCTTGCAAAACTTATTGCTCTCAATTTTAAGGTCCAACCTTGAAGTCCGACTAAATGATCACGGTGCAAAATCTTGCAATGCAAAAAACCTTGGAGTTGTAAAATATTGATTTACTTGAACGCTAACAATCAACATTTCAGCTTGTTCGCCAAAAAATATTTGTGAGTAATGATTTTGTACCAATTAAAAAAATATCTGGGTCTTGACTAAATCCAGGATTAGGTAACTCCAAATAAAGTAAGTAAAACTAAACATAGCATCACGACTGTAATCCCCAAAGGGTTAGGCAGACGTGTACCTTGTTGTACACCCACATTTCGCCAGTTCTGGTTAAGTCCCATGTAATTTATTTATTCTTCTTCTTCTTAGCGTGTCGATAGCAATCTAAATGTACTCGGCCCAGAATTCGGCCACTTGTTTGGCGCCATCACTAGCGTCCATCAGTTCCTGTAACGTGCAGCTGACAGGACACGCAGGGCACGATATTAAGTGTCCCATCGTTTGTGGAACAGCACCACATTTACACGACGCAGGCCCATATATAAATACCTTAACCTAAACATACATATTTTTATTATAATATAGTACTTCAGTAGCTTGTTCTTGTGCTGTAATGGGGGGGGGGGGGGTGAGCCTATTGTCATCAACCGGCCAATGACACATTGCCCATTTATAAATCCATTAACACATTGCCCGACCCGGGAATCGAACCCTCTGCATGCTCAGTAGTAGCGCTTGCTGCCACTAGATCAATGAGGAAGTCAAACTAAAAGCTGATTTTATTAGCTTTCGTTAGTTCATTCAACAAAAAAAGGGTTGTCAATCTGTGACACAGAAGGTGGTACCTACCGTAAAATTTATATCCGTTTTCACAAATAAACGGTAATCTGATCTTTTAAGCTACTAATTGGCCTCTAGAGATCCAATCTGCTTTGTTTTATGGATATCAATTCAGTTTAGAGGGTATTGGGTTCAGTTAGAGCTTTTTTAACCGGCTTTAAAAAATAAGGAGGTTGTGTATTCGACCCGTATGTATGTATGTCCGCGATTTTTTTAGGCTGTGTAGAATGCAAGGCGCGTAGGTAACTGGGTAGTGTAATGTACGGTTCCGTACATAGGCTTAAAGTGAGTGTTGTTCGAAAAAAAAAATATTGAGATCACTTTGTGTATCCATAGAGTTTCTTGCCCGTACTTCTCCACGACGCTTTGGAATGGGCAACTAACTTCGTCTTTCTGACTGACCGACTTCTTGGCAATTCACAAGTGCCCGGAGTTGGCTTATTTGTTATAGTTTAAGTTTGTCGATGCCGATTTAAAACCGCTTATCTATCACCGGTTTTGTACAGATTTATTTATACTTATGTGCTTGAAGTATTCAATAAAATACTTCAAGCACATACATCTACAGAGGCGGACTTAATAACATAGGCATTTTCTACCAGTCAACCTTTGGGTGATGCAGAGACAAACAGTGGTAGGTGCAATCATGAAAAATCTTGTGTTTCATCCTAGAGTTGGTAGAATGCTTGCCTGTTATTTCGATTAAAGTAGGTACTTCTTCAACTTAAGTACAATACTTAATAATATCAAAATAGTATTATACATACTATACTTAAACTCACACCTTCTTCGCATGGGGGTGGCCAGGTACTATACAGAACGCAACCTGCTACGATCCTTATAATACTCCTTTTGCTGCTTTTAATTTTGTTATTTATATTTATAAAATAGCCTCATATACGATCAGTAGTAACAAGCAGTAAAAAATAAGATTAGTATATATTCTAGGGATATCTACTAAAAATAACCACATTCATTTGTTTCCTATCCTATGTAGAATAAATTCAAAATTAAAATGCTGTACCAGAAATTAACTGTTCAAAAACAACTCAAACCGGCGACAAAGTTAGTACCCACACGACGATGATAATTGTGAATAATTGTCACCTTTCTCTTGTAGCCTGATCGGAACCGAACCGGTATGGAACCGGGTGAAGTAGGTAGGTATGCCACATACGGCGACTAATACTTAATTACATTATCACTTAGTAAACTAACAACGTGCTGAGATTTTTTGATACGGCAGGTTAGACTGCATGGCGGTTGGTGTACCTATTTAGTTTTTGACAGTTTCTGATTTTGAAATTTTGTTTTGTCAGATTATTTTTTAATTTTAGTTTTCGTGCACTAGACTTTTAGTCTTTTTTTAATTTTTTATTGTTGTTTTGTTATTTCTTAATTAGAAATATTGAAACCGGTTTATATTCTCTTCATCGTTTTTGTTTTTATCAAGGATTATAAATTGCTGATTTAAGAAAGCATTTTAGAAGAATTCAAATTAAAATGCAAAACCAAGTTTTGTTTTCAAAATAAGATCCGCTTGTACGGAATATAACGTTCTTTTGAGATAAATAATTTAGGTAGTTAAATACAAAAATTTACGAGCTAAAAATTGATCCTACTGTTATAAATACAATAATAGAACTATTTTGCTGGCCCAGATTGACATGAATAGACACATCTGTTTTTATCTTTTCCAAGAATCCTATCATTCATTAGATGACAGTAGCTTTGTTTATTAAGAATCAGTCCCTACTTTCTGGATTTTAATTTGATATGTATCCCTTTGTTTTCACTCAAAAAAGTAACAGTTTTGGGCTAAAAATATATAGGTAAGTAGGTATAACATCGCTTAGTTTCTGTCAACTTTTTTAAAGACAGACTGAGAAAGAATAATGTTTCAAATAATTATGTTTAGCGTTAAAATCACATGTAGTTAATTGTTATGCAAGCGGGTTTTTATGTCATAGATTTTTCTCAGTAATTAAAATTCAATTTTAATAAGAATATAGACAAGGAGTTTCCAATACAAAGAGTATTGGAAACTCCTTGTCCTTATTATACAAAAACCATTTAAGTTTGTCCTAAAAACTAAAATGCTATAAAAATAATTCATAATAAGGTATTCAATCCATACATTAAGGCCTAAACAGTTGTTTTCTCTGGTAACGTGTTGAGGTTTAACTTTAGGCCAAATTCTCTGTCTGTTCCTCTCTTGAGGGCTGATTCTTCAACCGTCAGATAAGTTTCATCCAATAGATATAAATATACTTAACGGCTTGTCAAACCATCTTATTTTTTCTTCAGATACCTATACCTAGGTAAGTTATCTGACTATTAAAAATGGCCCTAATTACTGGGTGGAGGTAAACAGACTATCTAGACCATTTTATCTGTTTTTATTTCCTTTACGAATCAGATACTTAGGTACCTAATATTTACCTAGGAGTTTCATAGCGAAATGTAGATATTTAATATGACGGGTAGAATCACCCCTGGATCGTTGCAGGTGATTAAATAATTCATCCTGTTTGTCAACTGGCATTGAGCTATCAAACTTTTACGTAAGGATAAAAAAAATAACAGGTAAAAAAAACAAAACTACTCACTGGGCATCATTTCGACGTGTGATGATGTGTCCATGATATTGTGGTGATGCAACATGTCGGGTGGGGACTGCACCAGTCCACCACCGCCCCCGCTGGCCATCACCATCACTGACGCAGTTATATCTTCACCGGTGATCACCTTTAATACTTTTAACAAAAAATCCTTTAAAAACCGCTCACACCCGATATTTTTTTATTTTTAACCAATTTTCTGTCTTAAGGTATGTTGTGTGGTTTAAAAACTGGATCTAGTTGTTTATTTATTGCAATGACATCACACTTTATGAATATAAATGTATTTTTTAGTTAAAAGTCTATGTTACTCACGAAAAAAAAGTTTTTTTGAACACTATGGTTCTATCACAAACGGAATACACCAAAAATGTTATTTAGGCTTAAATAAAAATTCCACTAATTACGGTTAGGCACTTCGACATATTTATTTCTACAAAAAAAAAAATTGTTCGTTTATCACGTACGTCGTGTCACCGCGCCGGCCAAGCCCACACTGCCGTATTATATCTATAATTCTATGGATCGACTCGAAAGCGCATGATCAGACCGTCCTCGTCTCCTACTGGTGGAATTTTAGAACGCCTATTGGCAACGGGCGCGGTGATTGGCTGATAGCTTCCCATTTTCCCGCCCAAATCGACAGTGCCCTTACAAAATGGCGCTCCCTACAGCCTTTTGATGCTTTTTTGAACATTTTATTCGGTAAAAAATAATCCGGTTCGGATATAATGAGCATGATTTATGATTTTGATCCGTGGACTTGGTTATATTTTTTTATTTTACTTTTTTTATAATCTTGCCATGTTAATCTTTGGAGTTTCGTGTTTTTTGTTTTGATTAATCGCGAGCCAATTTTTATTTGATTCGGACTGTGTGTAAAAGGTATTATTTGTGATTCGGTTTAGCTGTTTGGTGAATTTTAAATAAGCGTCGATAAGCAGAGGCGTAGATTGTGAGTCGTACCTAGTAGATACGTTAATGGGAGGTGCGTCTTATTGATCGTATTTCGAGTTAGTGTCAGCTGGGGTTGAGGCAGGGTGGATAACAGCTGTTCGTCTGTGCGAATAGGTCACAAATGAGTCAGATTATTCTTCTTTCAGTGGAGCCTTATGTCGCGTGCATTTCGTGTCATAAATATTCCTGTAAACTGTCAAAGTTACAACAAAAAGAAATATCATTTTAACGTCCTAATGGATTTTTGTCTTTTGTCTGGAACTAAAACTTGTGTAAAACGTGGCGATAAAATTAAGGTAGTTAAACCTAAATAACCGATCATTTTATTAATTACATATGTATTTGTGTAGTTATAAAAATTATAACTTCAAGGATATTTTAATTTTAAATTGTGGTGTTTCATGATAAAAGAATATTTTCAAATACAGAGAACCGGTTTTCACCAGTTAAAATAATACCTAACCGAATATAATTTTAAATAAATACCTACTTATTTTTTTTTTTCATCTGACTGTGTAGGTAGGTACCTACTTATAACTAATTTCGTACTGTGAATTCTTCTTCGATTGCTAATAAATCATGCAAACCAACTGAGTCATATTGACACATATAATGTAGGTAGATACAAATCTTGTATTCCTATTGCTTATCTTTTCTTAATTTTTTCTTGTTAGAATACCTAAATGCTTATTAAAATATATTGCTTTTTATTTTTAGTTTTATTTAGGAACAGATTTATTTTTAATTTTAGTTCGACAAAGTTTTCTATTTTTAGTTTGGACTATTTTATATTTAGGGCACTTTAACGCTAACGCACTTAGCGGCACGAGTTCTATTTTAACTGTGACAATAATTTACGACTTTAACAAAATGTCTTCCGATAAATATTTATAGATTACCTACCAACCACTTTGTAAACAGTTTTTCATATTCTTAGGTAAATAAACACGTAATAAATATACTAATGGAGCAACCGCTATACACCGTGTTCCAGACGATATAGGTACATAAACTTCGACCAGAAGTTCAGACCATGGAAATAAGCATTTATCATCATGGACACATTAACGAATTCTTATTTTTTATTTTTTGGTAATTTTCATACTAACTAAATACCTTGACGTAGGTAAATCGGCCGATATGCATGCTTCTTTATCCGAATTGGCAACGATGACGTATTTTCATTTATAAGATTTGGCGGGCTGAAACTTGTCAAAACTGAGTTAAGACCCTTTCTTACTACATAGCTCAATTAAATTTCACTAAATGAAATTACAATATCTTTGTAACGAAGCCTTTTCAAGTACTACTTTCTTTGTTAGATTTAATTTGTAAAAGCTATAGAAGCGTTTGACAAAGTTTATGGATATCGTGAAGAACACGGTGTATAGGTAGTTGTGTTGCCGCGATTTAGACCAAATAAGTATCTACACACACAATCAACCTAATTTTTTTTGTAACTGCCAGGATTCCAGCACGTGACTCACTATCAATCAAAATCTTATTTTGAAAGATATTGCTAATCCATCACACTAATATTATAAAGGCGAAAGTTTGTGAGCGTGTGTGTGCGTGTGTGTTTATATGTTTGTTACTTTTTATGCTCAAACGTCCAGCCGTTTTCTAATTTTGATAAAATTTTGCATGGAGATAGCTGACACCCTGTATTAATATATAGGCTACTTTTCATCCCGATATTCCTACGGGATCGACGTTTACGCGGGTGAAACCGCGGGGCGAAGCTAGTTGCTTCATATGTTCAAAAAATTTGTCTGCACAATAACGACACCCCGGACACTCCATACAACGCTCGCAAAATAATTACCTACTACTACTACATTAAAAAATGACGTTTGTATACCTACGTATGAATGTGTGCGTGAGGTACTTGTGTTTGCGAGCGCTCTTTGTTAAAGAACTGCGACGGTAACCTCGAAGTGCGGGATGAGGTGCGGTAACTGATGTTAGTGCGGGGAAGGGAGTGGCCTTTCTGTACGTATACTCGGAATTTTAATTCGATTCCAGATTTGACAATTTCAGTGTTGCAACGTTATGACAAGTACTAAATAGTGACTTTGCGAAATTATTCGATATGGAAATGGAATATTTCCGGATCGATTCTTCTCGTTTATAATTTTACTCTCGTAAACTAAGTATTTCTGAACCGATAATTTAGTTTTGACGATTAATTAACGATCTGAGACTTTTCTTTTATAATTGTGTGTGAAATAAATAAAAAAATGTGATCATGAACACACACTGATTGTTTATCGATTTTTGTGTTCATCACTACACTATTATATGTGGTATCATTATTTCACAAAATGACAGTAGCTAATGTCAAATCTGGAATCGAATTAAAATTCTGACTATAGTACTTTAAGTATTCTGTGCAATAACGTAAATAACGCAATGAGTGTTGTTAATCTGTACAAAATGAAAGCTATTTTACCCCGTAGGCCTCTTTTTTCTTAGTAGGTATTTGATCCGGAGTGTGACGTAGGTAACGTGTCTAGAAGGTACCTACCTACGTGGGCCAAGTGCGTCTTTATGTATGTCACATGTCTTCGAATTTTTTTGAAGTGAAACTTCTTTAGGCGCGCTTGACTTGAGGAGTAAACTGGCGAATGCGTTACGAAAACGTGTGATCGGGCGAGTAGGGAAGGTACGTAAAAAATAGATGGAAATACCTGGTGTAAAAACCCAGTCCCGGTCGCATAAACATGCGACCGGGTTTTTACATTATTTGCTTCCAAGTACGCACACCAGGTACCGACTCAAAATACTTGCAAGCAAGACTATTAAGTATCTTATACGGCTACTCGCTCAAATACGTAGGTACTCAACCGCGTTAGTTTTCGCAAATGCGATCATGCTTCTTATTAGTAAGAGTCTACGGAACAATTTCGTATGCAAGTATTTTTGAAGGGAAACTTCTTTACGCGCGCTTGACTTGGGGAGTAAACTGGCGAACGCGTTACGAAAAGTGTGATCGGGCGAGGTGAACGGGAGTTTAGTAGGGGATATAAGCAAGAGAAAGCAGTGCGCGCGCACATTTTCTTTCTCTCTTCCTCTCATAACCAAAAACCTTTGAAGTTTTTTTTCTTTTGCTTATATCTCGAAAATGGTGCCTCCTATCGCAAAAATAATGAAAATTTCGACCCCCTTTTTATAACCGTTAAACTCCTAAAACTCAAAATGTAGGTAATCATTTTTCATATTTCCATACAAAAAGTGAAAAATTCCTTAAAAAACACGCCAAGGCCGCCCCCTCCGCGCCTGCGGCTCTAAAAACAGTTCACGGGGTAGGGCAAATAAGTACCACGTGTCGACGAGTCGCGATTGTCAAATTCGATTTTTGTTGTGTCAAAATTATTGAAGTGAAACTTCTTTACGCACACTTGACTTGGAGAGTAAGCTGGCGAACGTACCGCCTCAAAATACTTGCAAAACTATAAAGTATCTTATACGGCTACTCGCTCAAATACGTAGGTACTCAACCGCGTTAGTTTTCGCAAATGCGATCATGCTCCTTATCAGTAAGAGTCTACGGAACAATTTCGTATGCGAGTATTTTTTACTTTAATGGTTTGCAAGTATTTATTTGTAAACGCGATTTTGCTCCTTATTTATAGGAAGTCATTGATCAATTTCCTATGCAAGTAGTTTTACTTCCAACGGGGCTTTTGAATACGCGATTGTAATTCTTATCTGTATGAAGTTATGGATCAGTTTTCTATGCAGATAGAAAATACTTGAAAGTATCTCGCTCCGTCGTGCCTTGACGCTCGAGTACGTAGGTACTCAAATAGTTCAACAACCGCGTTTGTTTTCACAAATGCGACCATACTCCTTATCAGTAAGAGCACAGAATACTTAATAGTACTACGTACAAAAAGGACACTCCCTTCCTCGCCCTCATATCAGATACCGCACCTCACCCCGCACTTCGAGGTATTCGTCGCCGACTCTTTAGCAAGGGCGCTCGCGAACCGCAGCGCTGTATTGCTGACACGAACACTCAATTATGCGAGTTTTAAGTATTTGAGTTTTAATCACGATGGTTGGATATTGTGGTGCTTTGCCGAATTCGTATTTACATAAACTGTTTGTAAGATTTCGCATTTTTAATAACATGCGATTTAATAACCGATTATTTACAGAAAATAAACAACTGAACTACATGGTCACTTCATAATAATGCATTCGTCCGGGCAGCGCCGCCGCCGACGTCGTTCGGTTCGCCGACAGAAATTTGTTTTCCGCGCCTTTTTTTTTACGCTACTAGATTTCACGCACACATTTGCACGTATACAAACGTCATTTGTTTATGTAGTAGTAATCGGTAATTATTTTGCAAGCGTTGTATGGAGCACAGTAGAAAGATATGAACAGTACGGAAACTACGTACAAACGTTCGAAATGGCACACTCACACAGACGCGCGCATCTACGATACTCCTAAGCGATAGTCGCGGTACGCTCAGTGACGCGTGCCGTGTTGGAACGAGTAGTCGCATAATTCATTTATTCCTTGCGCCACGGACCGTCCGTCTTTTTAAAAATGCGTCGAGCGTATTGGATGAATTTTTTCGTTCTTGCTTTAAATGAGAACATATTAACTGCAAAATAGCTCTTTCAATTTACAAAGAACTTGACAAAATCTCTTTTATAGTACCCTGTTCTTGTTTCCCGATAATTTATTTAAAAAAACTATTTATTAGAATGAGAATTTTTTACACTGTAAAATTTAGTAACAAAGCATTTCGAACATGTCGTAGCAGGCGAAAGTATTTTACAGTAAATAATTTATAATTACGAAGAATAAAGATATTTTTTTAAAATATTGTTTTCTTTAATTATTATTACACCCATTCTCGAGTTCAAACGGTAAGGTGCAGGGTTAAACTAGGCATCGGTCGAGCGACGCGAATTTTGACTTCACTATTGGCTTTAGCACCCTCGAAAACTATGAAAATGATATTCACGACGAAAAATTTTAATTTGTTCGCAGCCGCTATCTTGGATTTACGGTTTGACCAGAAGGAGGGAAAGATAACCAGTCAACTCCTAACCGCTAACCACGTTAAAAACTTCGTTACAATAAAACATCAATTTTACAGACATGAAAAGTGACAACCATTACGCTCCAATATGGAGCGTAGGTAATTATTTCAACAAATAGGCCTAGTTTCCATACTGTTCATATTTATACTGTGTATGGAGTGTCCGAGGTGTGGTAAGAGTCTACGGAACAATTTCGTATGCAAGTATTTTTACTTTAATGGTTTGTAAAAGTATTTATTTGTAAACGCGATTGTGCTCCTTATTTATAGGAATTCACGGGTCAATTTCCTATGCAAGTAGTTTTTACTTCCAAAACGGCTTTTGTTTGATTACGCGATTGTACTTCTTATTTGTATGAAGTTATGGATCAATTTTCGATGCAGATAGAAAATACTTGAAAGTATCTCGAGCCCTGGTTTTAGGCCCTGGTTTCTAAAGGTGGACGTACTTGGAAGCCCTGGTACTCAATTTTGCAAGTACGACTCATGTCTACGGGCTACGGGCGAGGCGAACGGGAGTTGAGTTGGGGATATAAGCAAGAGAAAGCAGTGCGCGCACACATTTTCTTTCTCTCTTCCTCTTATAGCCAAATACGTTTGAAGTTTCACTTCAGTCGTGTGGTCATAAGCACACTCGGTTTTTTTTTTCATGACATGCTGGTTTCCTCATACACGTCAAACATAACTGGCGAAATGTGGTACTGTGGGGTGCGTAACTACGGTGTGTGATTAGAATATTATATGTATTATTAGCATTTATTTTAGGAGAAGCTTAATGTACAACGATATAACTGGCACTGCTTCTAAGACAAGAGAAAACACTAACAGAATATTTGACACACACTTGAACGTTCGAATGGAACATGCCCTCAATTATAACCAGCCTGTCCCAAAAAGAGGTGAGGCTTCATAGATAGCCTTTACAGTACTTACCAACTATTTGGTACTACAACTCTGTCTAACCCTCGGGGATTACTGGTTTGATGTTAGTAGTTAGATATATTGTGCTACATAATTCCTCGTCTTTTCATTACGGACGCTTTTTAACCGACTTCAAAAAAGGAGGTTCCGTATTCAACCCGTATGTATGTATGTATGTTTGTATGTCCGCGATTTTCTCAAAAACTAATGAACCGATTTTGATAAAAAGTGATCTACATACTTACTTTTAGGAAGGTTTTAGTATATAATACATTAGGTAATTATTCTTATGTACGAAGTTATATGCATAAATGTACTGCATCTCCGGCATTTCTATGCGAATTTTATGATTCTTCTAGTCGGTGTCTTCAATTCTTCAGTGCACTAATGGTAATTGAATTTGTGTGGAGTAGGTACCTACAACTAAAAAGTGAAAAATAAAACTGTTTTACAAAAAAAACAACCGACTTAAAAAAAAACACTACAAAGTGATAAATAACTTTAATTTCGGAAGTCGGTGTTAAAAAACGAAAATGCGGAACCAACGACACCGACTTCAGAAATTAAAGTTATTTATCACTTTGTAGTTTTTTTTTGAAGTCGGTTGTTTTTTTTGTAAAAAAATTTTAACGTTCTGCATCTTTCTCACATGCATAATAATATTTCAACATGACTGATGTAGGTAGGTACCCAATACATATTTTATAACCATATTATTTTGATTTAAAATAAAGTCCACGACTTTCTTGCCCGTTCTTCTCCATAGTACCTACCTGCTACGCTTTGGAATGGTTAACTAGCTTCACCTTTCTGACTGACCGACCCCTTGCTAACAAGCTTGTCACTAGGTCAAAATGGCTTCAGCACTCCTCTTGTAAAAAACTAACACCTATGCCGACAAAAAATCATCAATTTTCCCCTAATTACTTCATCAGCGATGTGTGAGGTGACGCAAAAAAATGGCGCCGAGAGTTCGCGCCAAAAGTCGTTAAGCACAGATAAAATAGCGCCACAGATAACCTTATCTTGAAGCAGATGTTAGGCTGAATGGATTTTTAAAAAGTTATTTTTGGTATTTCCTTTTCATAATCTTGGTTTTTGTATGTGTAAAAGATACGTCCCTTTTTTAGAAGCGGTAGATGGAAGGAAGATGTGCCTATAACTGTGAAATTGAAAAAAAAAAAAACAAAAGCGACTATTTTCTTAAGTTTATTCAGAAATAATCGATTATTTCTATGCTGATTTTATGCAACAATAATTTGACGCTAAAAACCATAAAAACCCACATTTATTACCTACTTTAAAAATGCATAAGTGCCTACTTGTAATCAAATCGAGCATGTTTGTCAAAATTCAGAATAATTCGAATTAATTAAATTTTGAACCGGTTTTTCTTTTATCTACCTATTTACCTATGTTCTAATCATAAAAGTAAAAAAAAAAACGAAGTATGGTTTATACAAGAATAGTTACCTACATTAATTTCAAACTTATATCTTACTACATCTTAACGCATTATCTATCTGACCTCCACAACCTAGTTATTGGGTAACACGATACCCCTCGGTAAGACTCCATTTTAACCTAAAATTCAAAATCGCAATCACGAAAATCGATCGCGCAATTCCCGAGATTGGTTCACAATACAAACACATTAACATCCTTACACAAAGAGAATTAATATTCCCCATTCTCGATACTTTTCCACCGGAACCGGATACGGGGAGGAAACGGAAACGGTCCGGAAGCGGCTGACCGGCCGGAAGTGACGTAGACTTCTTATTGATTGCGGCTAATTCATTTTATTGTCTGGAGTTATTTGAGATGAGAGTTCTTGAACGGATTTATTTATCTTAGACAGCTTTCCAAGCAAATATTTCTTTCGTCTAAGTAACCCTTTCCACAACGGTTCCCTATCCATTTGCATAAAATTTTAAGACCTAATATAACTTCGCATACTTTTTTTTCTCCTAATTATATTTTCGCATAACATTATTTACGCATAACAGCTTACGCATCATTTTTTTAAGCATATTTTCTCTAATCATAATAATGATTAAGCATAACATTCTGAAGCATACCTAAACTTAACATGCTCGTTTTATTACTAACGACGTCAAATCGACGGAGCTCCGCTGAGCGTGGCTCCTATTTCTGTCTACAGGATTTAACCAGTCAAGCGGCGCGCGTCGCCGATCGGCGGCGAAACAATAGAAAATCAATTGTGTCTCATTAGCGGAGCTTGACAGATTAAAGGAACCTAACCAATTTGAACCTTGGGGTGCCCCTGACGTCGTTTAGTATTATGCGAATTAAATTTATGCTAAAACAAATTAGCCTTCAAGACAATTATGCCAACATAAACTGAATGCCAAAAAAAATATGGCAAAGTATTATTATGACAAAACAAATTATACCAAAATAGTTATGCCAAAGTATATTAGGAAAAGGAACCTTATTCGAAAAGAAGGGATCCCTTTCACAACCACGTTGTGGTCGACTTCTAAGCTTATTGTGGCTTTATTTCAATATTCTAAAAGCAATTTCAGACCTTTACGATTAATTAGTTTCCAATGTCCAATAAATGTTAGATCAGCCGTCAAGCAGTGGTGGCCCAGTGGTCCCAAGTTACGTACGAGTTGTAAGGTCGTGGGTTCGAACCCAAGCAGGCACTGTACTTTGTATAAAATATTTCTTCACCACTGTTCTCACGACGGTGAAGTAAACATCGTGAGGAAACCGACATGTCCTAGAACTAAAACTCCGAAGACATGTGACATCCGCCAACCCGTAAGGGCCCGCCTGGTGGATAACGGCCACTCCCTCTCACAGAGAGGAGGCCTGTGTTCTAGCAGAAGGAACATTATAGGCTGAATTATACTATGCTTATGCAGCTGTCAAACTTTCGAGCTTATGGGAACTCGCGTAGTGATTGTCCAAGTACCTAGGTAATAATTATTTTTAAAGATTTTTTTTAAAGATGACTTTAATAGCTAATTAGCAGTGGTTAGGTTACACATGGAAAGAAAGAAAGAATAGGTACATTTTTTGGTAACATTTGGTATTTCTTAGTGCATGTGTTTAGAACGGCGGGGCAATTGCGTAACACATTATCAATCGGAATCGGTTTAATTTTGACAGTTGAACAACATCCATTGCGTTATTTACGTGTTGAGCAGACAAATTTATTCAACTTATGAAGCAATGGATTAGCAATTTGCTTCAAAATGATTCGGATTCCGATTGATAGTGTGTTACGCAATTAGGGTGCGTGTTTATGCCGAGCGAGCGGGATGATAGAGCGACAAAACTAATAGGGATCGAACTTGCAACCTCTCATTCGCGAATTTACATTCCAACCGTTGTTGGGCTACTCAAAATTAAGCCACTTTAGCAGCCCTTCGTTATTCAAATCCCCCGTCCTTCCTAATGTCACGCTCCACTATTACGGTGACATGTTTCTATCGTCGCAGGCGCCGCTCGTGTGCGGTCGCCCGTTAGCTTTTTTGCTCGTAAATGCTTCACATTCCAATGTTGTGATAATACTAATTGGTGGATGACATCTTTGTTCGGATGCTGCGATGTTTTGGAGTTCTAGTGATGGGTATCGATATCTTGGTTTTAGGTACAGTCGCCAGTACATCAAGCTACTACAATCTGTCCAATTTATTTAATAGATTTTCAACTTTATCGCTAAAGCATAAGATACTGAATAAAAAATATTAAAACAAAACTCTCGATTATTTTCCATGTTTTTTCCAGGTTACTTTTTAACAAAATCCAAAAAAATTAATTCGATATACGGCTTATTCAGTTTTTTATTAAACAAAACGTCTTATACTTAAGTCTATATTATTATTTATTTATTTATTATTGTTTATTATTATTATGTTGCCGTGCCCTAACCGGGTTTCATGTTGGAACTTATTTATATTGTAACAACTTAACGTACCTACACATGAATGCAATAAAGAATTTGAATTTGTCTAATAGACGTATGTTTCTATGTAGGTCCGTCTTTAAGACGTATTAATCACAGACACGGTGATGACAGCTTCTCACCATAAAATGACAAACTTCTAATTTAAAACTGCACCAATACAGCCTGCATGCGTATTGTATTTTTAGGGTTCCGTACCGAAATGGTAAAAAAAAACCGGCCAAGTGCGTACCTTCATCATCCACAGCCCGACATCACCCAAAGCTGGCCATAGGCCTCTCTTTTCTTGTGCCAATCACCACGCTCCTGTATCAGCCTCATCCAGGTTTTGCCCACGATGGCAACAATGTCGTCTATTCATCTCGCTGCCGGACGACCGACATCTCGTCTTCCTTCGACGCCATATTGAACTCTGTGACAGCCTTACTCCGTTCCACCAAGACCTTTACCAAACACCACACGAAAACCTACTTCAGAAACTGACTCTCATATGCTTGCTATAAGTATCTATGTCAGTTATTATAGTTCGTTGAAGTGTGTGTGTGTGTAGGGCGTTAATTGGTTGTAGTAGGAACTAATTTAATTAGTACCATTTGACGCATTGGTTTGTGAGAGAGATGTTTAGTGGATTGGAGTACTGTGGTCCGGTGGCGAAAACGCTGAACGACGAACAATTTTATACAAATGTATTAAAAATATAAGGTAAGAATTGTAGCTTTCAGTTATCCTTGAAGAGACCTTTAACGATAATACTGGCAAACGATAAAATGGTCTGTAATCGACAATATTTTTTATTAAATAGCCTATTTATTTTACTCTGGTGAACTTGACCTTGAAAAGGGATAATATTTTTGTATTTTGACTCTTCACGTGACCAGGGGGCTTTTTTTTTTTTATGGATGGGAAATCATCAAATGACCCCTCCCGCTCTGGGTGGAGCGAAGGGAGTGTCAGACTCTTACTGACTAAAACCCATCCGTGTTCCTTCCTTAGCCCTTTATGTTCCGGGGTAGCGGTAACCGTGACCAGAGGGCTGGTTTTTTTTTAGGTCAAAGAATCAACATTTCCCACTGACAGCGATGCGGACGAATTTTTTGATGCATTATGAGCTCTTCCCTTTTTTTCCTTTAAATACTTGTACATCATATTTTTTTTGTACTTATAGCGTTATTTTTTTACTTCCATAATTACTTACCAACCGAATGATCCACCAATCACAAACAACTACGGAACTCTTACCTTAAAAAATTGCCCACACTTAGCCAATATCTCCATTTGATTGGTTAATTAGATAGACAATGTTCGGTCTATTTTAAACGATTTTGTTAACAATGCAGGTCAACAAGTTTACATAGGTCTCGGAGACAACATGTCCAAATATGGTGGGCATGTTTTTGAAATTAACTGTTTTATTAGTAAAGTTGTGATTATGGCGCAGTGGGTGAAAACAATTGGCTGCTGCGTTAGGTGTAGGTAGTTCGATTCCCGTACATAACAAAAAATAACTATAGTTATATCGCTCATTTGGAGAAATATCGACCTAACTTCTACTTTATTTTAAGTTTTTGCTTTCCTAACGTAAATAATAATATGCTTTCTAAGTGCTTTGGCATATTTAACACATTTTTGATGATGTTTATGATACCTAGATGTTTCTCTAAGTGAGCGATATGAAAAAATATATATTATTTATGTAAATTGGTTGAAAAAAAAAACACTTTCACATGTCAAAAGAAATAATCATATTTTAAAACTAGATGAAGCGGTATGGCTTGTTTTCCCGGGTCTGGATTTCTGCGTAACATGCGATTTTAGGCACATGCAACACTGCATTGGTTGACGCGTTTTTGACGTTTGTACAAAGTTTAATAATTGTCTTTTGAGCCTGAAATGTCACCGTGATCTCATCTGTCAAACCATGCAGCTGATGCAGCATACTGCTTGGCAGCAGACATAGTTGTGGCGGTATTACTTCTCCTGGATGAGCTCTATAGCATACCTAGGTATACCTACATTATTGGCCTCAAAACTATGACAGATCAAAATCCCTCATCTAAAAGTAAGATGAAATGACACAGCTTTTAACAAAGACTAGTATTTTATACAAAAACGATACCATTTCTATCTAAATTATAATCTGGAACATCTCTCTCGGGATTCTAATGGCGCCAACGATGTGTTAAACGCGCCCATATTTTGACAAAAGAGGTTTTAAAGTTTTTTTTTTTTTTCGATGACAAAGGTATCTCGCGTTCAGCTTTGTCGGTGACGCATTATTGTGTCACTTTCATTTATATACTTTTTTTGTGAAACTTTTTTTTTAAATTGATGTAATTTTGTAGTTTTTATTGGAAAGCTCTTTGTGATTTGCGCTTTTCGGGAGTGGTATACCGTATACGTAATAGAGATGTGGAACATTGTGTCAATATAGGTTGAAACGTTTTAAAAGGTGTTCGATCTTCGTCAAAATGGAGGAGTACTTTGCAATATGGCCGTTAGTTACAGAGACACAGTTCTCTACGGTAACGGCCTTCCTACTTCATGAAACTTTTTCTATACCTAACTTTGTATTTCAGAGCTTGCAGCCAAATTGCGTAACAAACTTACAATTTCAATACCATTCATTTTGACAGTCCAGCAAAATTCATTGCGTTAATTACGTTGTCTAGCAGACGAATTTTTCAAACATAAAAAGCAATGGATTACGTATTCGCTTCAAAATCCTTCAGGCTGTGCAAAGCAAGTGTGTTAAGGCGGACACAGACATTGCGAGGCATGCGTCGCGCACGCTTCGCAACACACGCCTCTATATTAATTTGTCTCGAGTAAAAATAAAACCAGCGCATGCTCGGGCGATCCAACTGCGTGCGAAGCACTTGCCTCGCAATGTGCGTACCTTCAATTGTGGCGAGGCAAGTGCTACGCAAGTACAGAGCGAGCCAGCGAATGTCGTGCGCGGCGCACGCCTCGTATAGTGAGTGTTTGGCTACGTCCACACGTACTCTTTAGGCGGATACAAACATTGCGAGATGCGCAGCGCACGGCGCACATTGCATGCTTCGCAATGTGTGGAAGTTCTTATACCTACGTAGTGAGGCTACTCGTTACTCGAGGAAAATTAATATCGAGGCGTGTGGTGCGAGGCGTGTGTTGCGAGGCGTGCGCGGCGGTGCGCGGCGCATGCCTCGCAATGTCTGTATCCACCTTTTGATTGTGGAGCGTTTGTAGACATGCGCTGGCTCACACTACACATGCGTAGCACATGCCTCACCACAAATATGAACGTCCACACATTGCGAAGCATGCGATAAGCGCCGCCGCCTTGCGCTGCGCATGCCTCGCAATGTCTGTATCCGCCTTTACACAATTGGGGTGCTGGTCCCATAACATTTGCGTCACATTCATGAATATTTTTAACCCCCTGAAATAACTGCCAGTGAATTCATACTAGTTCGTCGATCTTCGTAAATCTCCGTCATCTTTCGGTGCCACCGACTCTCCCCGAAGGTATTAAGTTGGAAGTCGGTACGCGTCGCGCATTAGGCTGCGTACAAAGGTGCGGATTTCACGCTCGCCGCCGCGCTGATGCGATTAGCCGCAAATCTGATGCCGCCCTCACAAAGTTGCGTTGCGTACAAAAAATATTGTTTATTGTTGTGCATTTGTTGTTCATTTTGTTCTTGTATTTGGTTTCTGTTGTAGGTAGTATGTTAAGATTTAAATAGATTTTAAATAGATGTGCAGTTTTTTGGGTAGAAAAAGCTTATTTTTGTCAATTTGTTTGTCTTTTTCTATGGGTTATTTGTAAGAGATATCTAATACTCAGAAAGAAATAAATACCTCTGATAGATACGTTTATTCTATTTTATAATGTACTAGCAGCGTCCCGCGGTGTCATCAGCATAAGTTCCGCGTAGAAATATCAGGATAAAAACTATGTCCTTTCCCGGGACTCAAACTATCTCTGTAGCAAATTTCATTAAAATCGGTTCAGCGGTTTAAGCGTGAAGAGGTAACAGACAGACAGACACAGTTTCGCATTTATAATATTTGTATGGATAGTATGGATTGCAAGACCAACCCCATAGTTTTTACAACGCTGCAAAATGGGTAAAAAAATGCAAAATTACCTCTGCTATTTTATTGAGAGTGCGATTTTTTTTTTTCATATTCAACCTAATAATCCTATATGGTAGCTTAGCACAACCGATAGACTCGACGTGTGCTAAACTTGGTCTTGGATATAAGGTAGGTAGGTACCTAATCTATTTACTTAAGACATCGATGGTGAGTTTCAGCGAAATTCAGAAATCGATTCAGCCATTGACACATGATCTTAATGATCTACACAGCTGTTACGATCGCATTCCATATTTCTCTTTGCACTCTACAAGTCTACAACGCTGAAAACATGAAAGCTAAGTTAAAAATCTGTCAAGCTCCGCTAATGAGACACAATTGATTTTCTATTGTTTCGTCGCCGATCGGCGAACCGCGCCGCTTGACCGGTTAATGCTTTCCAAACAAAACACTGCTATGAAATACCTATCTACAATCCGACATTTTGCTATCTTTTGTGCACACCACACAACATATACTGCAAAAGACGTGTCTATTTGTACGTAAAAGGACATCTTTTCACACAAAAACGCGTCTTTCAGTGAATTTTTCATACAAAACTCAGTGTTGTGTTCTGTGACAGTGGACTGTCATAGAGTATCATCATCTCACGCTACAGATCAACAGTTTCTGTCGGCTGTCGCGTCGCACGCAGCGGTGCGTAAGCTCTTTAGTACGGTAGCCGCTTCTGTACGCACTGGGTTGTTTGAACGCCGCGTTTTTTTTTTTAAACAAAAGTTTGTTTCTGAAAAGTCCATATGCAGAATGACTTATTATACTTTGCATTATCAAAGTTATCTGTAGAATTTTGATGGTTTAACATAATAACATTGCGTTCAATGACGAGTTCATACTGCCATTTTTGCATCGTGTTTGCAAAGACCTTGTTAAGTTTAAGATGTGTGCTTTGGTTTGCTGTGATAAACTTGAGCAGAAATACTACCTAGTTAAACAGTAATTTAATACTTATTCATGTTCCTAATTTAAAAGTAGGGTCAGTGTGGTCATTCTAAACGACAAAACGCCCCCCAAGCTACAGCGTTTTACTAGCCCAGTGCGTACCTAAAGAGGATTACGCACCCGACCCGCCATTGTGGCTGTAAGTGATAATCGCCTTTGCCTCATTTTTTTTATTGTTTATTCGTGTGTGGAATTCCTATGTGCGTTTAAAACCGATGAAGCGGAAAAGCATAATGGCTGCTACGTTGATACCAACATTGAAATATTTCTGATTTACATTGACGGTTTTATTCTACTGTTTTAAAAGTTTTTCCATACTAAAGTGGCAATGGATTTTGTGCATGTTATGTAAGCTTTATTTATTTGGACAGCAATGGCTGAACGTGAAGGATTTTCTTAAGATTAGAACAGCAATGTGTTTGGGTCCTTTTAGTTTGGTAGCTGGGCGGAATCTTGAGAAGGTTGTGTCAGTAAAGTATTGTTGGTCAGAAAGGCGAAAGGTCCGATTTTTCAAGGAAAACCATACCTAGATACTCATAGATATATTTTCTATTTAGATACTTATTAAGGAATATTATGTTAAGATTAAGGCGGTACCCCGACCAAATAACCTTGAGCGTTCGCGACAGAGACAGAGAGCGACACGACTTCCTCGTACGAAAGGGATGCAGCGCACCCTGCGCACGCCCCTTTATCATAAAACTCGCAAAATTTTTGGAATTATTTTTATAAAAAAAGAATAGCGATCTTTTTAAATAAATAAAAATATGGATTATTTAGATTTTTCAATAATCTATCCATTGGTGAAATCCTCAAGCTAATAAAACGTGAACTTTAGTAGCAAAATATGAATGCAATCAATAATTTTAGTCACTTTTTTAAAAGGAGTTTTTAAATGTATTAACAACAAATATAAAAACAAATGATAACGGGCAATATAATGATAGGATATCGAACATTAATAATGTGCTTTAAGATGTAGTTTATTTCTCATAATTATTGAGTTAATAGCCTCTGAATAACGAAGAAAAACGCGGTTTTGTTCGGGGTACCGCCTTAAGTATGGCGCAATGGTTATCCTCTCCATGCTTTCTCTTCTAAATCAGGCAATCAACTAACATTTTTAGCCGTAGACATGGACGGTGACTAATGAGTTAGAAGACTTCGACGATAGCCAATCACAGTTTTATCATCATTAAATATGTACAGACGCCAGCACATCAAGCTACTACAATCTGTCAAATTTCTTTAATAGATTTTCAACTTTATCGCTAAAGCATAAGGTTCAAAGTTGATTGGGAAAATTTGACAGTTTCGGGTACCTTGATGTGCTGGCGTCTGTACCTAATCTGCGTTCGCGATTTATTTGCTAAAAATATAAACAAATATGAATTAATGGAAAAATAAATTTAATTCCTACACAATAAAGGTAAGTTTGCGCTACAATTTCAAACATTTTTATAACTTTTTCAATACTGCTAGTCGCTCTGAAATCAACTTAATTTCCATTAAAATAAAGTTGATATTTGTTTAACTTGAAATAACATCAATTTGAAACATTTTGAATCGACTAGTACACCAGTTATAATTTGTCACTAAAGTACAACCACCAAGCAATTCCGCCCATCAACCACCATTTATGTAACTCTGAATTTAAGACGTGCAGACAAAGCTTTAGTTTTATTATACATAGATATCGGCCGGTAAGGGACTGTTAAATTTATTTGGCAGATAAGTGCGTCGCCACGGAGGAATGTCGTCCGTCCGTCTGTCCCACACCGCGGTACTTTTATTGTGATTTCTTGAGTTGAGGCTTCGTGTTGTGGTTTCTTTAATTATAGGGTGAATGATGATATTGATGAGTAGGTATACACCTACGTCTTATGCTGATAATGTATCCCTATAATGAATGGTGCGGTGAACAGACATATCGGTACCTAGACAACTCAAAATTACGCCTTATTATAAGATTTTTAACCGACTTCAAATAAGGAGGTTCTGTATTCGAATTTCGACCCGTATGTATGTACAGTCACGTCTATAAGTATGTATACACTTGGCTTTATTCAAAGGCGATTTCCTCCTTTATTTTTGATTGAAATTTTATGTTATTACGAAAATAGTATTTTCGAACCCATAGGTTTATGTTAAGTGTCGTATTTCTACGTTGCATTCGTTATTTCACGAAAAAATCGCAATTGAAAATTGCCAAGTGTTGACATATTGGTGCTCGTGACTGTATGTTTGTATGTCCGCGATTTTCCCAAAAACTAATGAACCAATCTTGATGTTTCTTTCATTGACGTGATCTACATACTTTCAGGAAGGTTTTAGTATATAATACACTAGCTTCATCCCGCGACTTCGTCCGCGTGAAATTTCACCCTCCCCTATTCACCCTCTTAAAGATGAAATTTCGAAAAACCCTTTCTTAGTGAATACCTACTCTTCACAAAGAGCACACCTTCCAAATTTCATGTCTCTAGGACCAACGGTTTAGGCTGTGCGTTAATAATCAATCAGTCAGGACTTTGAATTTTATATATTATAAATATAGATTAGGTAATGTATTGATAGATCAACAGACTACCTCGTTGGTCTAATGGCCGAAAACACTACTGGTGAGCATGACAGCTGTGCTGCTGGGGAGTTTGTTCCGCCACTTCTTCTCCCCAGCGAAAGCACTAGGAAGTGGTGAAGGGCGGGCGTTTTGGGAGACTGTCTTTTGTAATTTTGACGTTCGAAAAGTGCTGATTCTCAGCTTAGTTTGAATAAATGAATTTTGATTTTGATTTTGACGTCCTGGGTTCGATTCCTGGGTCGGGTAAAGTGTTCTTGGGTTTTTCATCTGGAATTTCTTAGTAACAGTCCGGAGTCTGGATTTGTGCCCGGTTGATGGCAATAGGCTCGCCCCCTATTACATGGGACATAAACATTACAGGCGAAATGTGGGTGTACTATATGTACACATCTGCCTGACTCTTTGCTCAGTGGCGTGCATTGCATAAAGGCATATAAGCAGTGCCTACCTCGATATATCAACATAAGCCATTCAATTACATTTTAGTGTGTGTGCCCCACAATTAAGAAACTCACTAAATTATCATACCTAACAAAAAACAAAATCTTCATACAAACACGCGGCAGTAGGCAGTCGCCGGACGGCATACTCGGCTCCCGTACTATTCGCACATTGTCATTGGTCTTTGCTCGTTCAAGTTAATACGACAAAATTAAAAATACGTGTCTCACGCGTAATACCATGACGTTTAACCTTCGCAATTTATTACCCTTAAGTAGGCATGCCTACTCAAATAACCACACTTTTGACCTACATTTTTTTTTCTGATTAGTGACCGCGTTTGCCTAGACTAGACCCGGCCTAGTGCCTACCTATTCTGAAAACTAATGCACGCCACTGCTTTGCAGAATACAAGCGCTATGTTATGATCAACAGAATTGTTAATTTACATCTAATTACAAACGTATCGATCTTCTGATAATGTGTGACGCAATTACCCCACTGCTCTTGACTTCGATCACGACTGATGGAAAGCGATGGATGAGGTCTATGATGGAACGAGCGTGCCCAGAAGATACCTGTTCAGTCTTGCTCTGAAGGCTGACCGGTTAAATAGCATATTTCAGACAATCTCTGACTATTTTGCAAAACATAAAGACAAGGCTTTGTGAAATCCAGTTATTCCACAATCAGCCTTGAACCTAACCAAACTGTTTACCTTACATTACCGATCATTTCTGCATTCAAAGTACAAATCATAACCGCACTCCGCTCGATCGGATAAGTACTATCGAAACGTAAAGATAAAAGTATGTTTACAAAACGGCCGACTAAGTGTGCGTCTAGCGTTATCACTGATCGTGTAATGTGCGGCCCGTCTTATCAGCCTGATATACGAAACAAACTTAAACACACACCTGCCAAGCGAAATCAAACGTTATGTGAAAGAACATAGGGTGCAATGAAACTGCATGATAACTTGGTCATTCTTTAATAATATGTGTTGTATACGTATGTTGTTCAGATGCATGTTTTCGAGATATGTGGAGTTTATGTGATTTGGTATGTATTGGGTTTGATTCCTGACTTGAGAATATTTTAGTTTTCGTAAAGGTAAGTTTTGTAGACGGGATTATTTTACAGGGCATTGGGCAGTATGATTTTGCCCTTCCATTGCATATTTGATTGTCAAAGTTTAGTATTGAACTTGGCCTCCCAATGATTGTTAAAAATGACTGCCAACGGGTCATTGCCGTATTTAAATGAGTCGTAAAATTTGCCATCTTTGACTGATCGTTGTTCGTGTAACTAACTAGGTTATAGATACGAGAGAAGACAATGTTGAGCTTTGCTGTTGGCCATCGTCAATTAATAGTCTCTTATCTACCGTTATCACTGAGTTCTAGACAGTTTCGAGTAGGAAGATTCAATGGTGTGGAAGTCTTGAAATTTTCTTATAAAACCGAAAGACATCTGCAATCCCGGGGTTTTTGCAATCAGCCTATAATGTTCCCATAGCTGGGACACAGGCCTCCTCTTTCTGTGAGAGGGAATGGGCCGTAAACCACCACGCAGACCCAGTGCGGGTTGGTAGATGTCACAAATGTCTTCGAATTTTTGGTTCTAGGACATGTCGGTGGGTCGAGGTCATGTCGGCGTGGGTTTCGTCACGAGGTTTTCCTTCACCGTTTTAAGAGCAGTTGTGACGAATAATTTACACAAAGTAAAGCGCTTGTCTGGATTTAAACCTACGACCTACAACTCGTAAGTCACTGCCGTTACTACTGGGCCATCCTGCTTTTTGCATATACATATGCATATGCGTGAAGGGTCAATCAATCAACTCAGTCTGTCGCAGTCAACTGCTGGATATATAGACCACTCACAAGCTCCGTCGCAAAACCCGATTCTGCACATCTAGCATGTCCCGGCCACCTTCTTTGGGCCGTCGGTCCATCTATTTAGGGGGCATGGTGGACATACTCCCCATGTTCGAGAATTTTCACAAGATACTCTTTATGAATAGATACTGCTCAGATATTAGTGTGTGTCCGTATAATCACAACATTTATATATATATATATATGCTACACGTGGAGACTTGTAATTGGCCTTATTTTATTTGATCTTTTACTTACTGTATCTGTTTAGCTGTAAGTTTTCCTAAAAATAAAATTAATAAACGTATCTGTGGTAGCAATAGTATATCTAAGCTATAATTCAAACGTCGCCCATCCACAAACACTTGACAAATGTAAGGAACCCTTGTTCTGGACGACATGTGCCTTCGTGAATGAGTTCATGAGATACATCGGAACATGTCGTGAGAAAGTATGGACTCAATTTCCAAACACTATCGTTATATTATGTATATTTTGCGTGTCTGAAGTTTAATTTTTCGTCTGCTTTAGAGAAAGCCGCTTTCAGCAGTACTTCCGTTCCATTGTGTTAAGAGGCTAAGAATATATCTATAGGCAAAATTTGAATTTGAATTTGATCACTGCTGCTCTGAAAACATCGTGAGGAAACCGGCATGTCCTAGAATCACAAATTCGAAGACATGTGACATCTACCAACCTGCACGGCGTGGTAGATTACTTCCCACTCCCTCTCGAAGAGAGGAGGCCTGTGTCCCAGCAGTGGGATTATTATTAAGGGCTACTCTAGGAATCCTGAAGTAAATTTTATTCAAGTTAATTTTTTTCTAGTGTTAAGCGGTAACTCCTGTCTATTACACATACCTTTAAAAATATTCACATTCACCAGCCATATGGCACTTGGTAGCTATCGTTAATGTAATGGCTTCTCCAATATTTGCTTTATTTAGATAACTTGCCCACAATTACGCGGCCTGATAAACTTGTTCGCTGTATTTGTACACTCATCTATGAAACGGCGTTATCATTCGATGTATGGGTTTCCATTATGATAAGGGTGTGGAGGAAAAAGCTTTGTTTTTTCTACAAAAAAGTAACAGTGTTGTTTTTTCTACTGTTTAGCCATGGGTTATTGTTAAAAGAAATCTCTGTACAGCAGCACATTAAGCTACTACAATCTGTCAAATATCTTTAACAGATTTTTAACTTTATCGCTAAAGCATAAGGTTCAAAGTTGGTTGGGAAAATTTGACAGTTTCGGGTAGCTTGATGTGCTGGCGTCTGTACGTAAGGAACTCTCAACTGGCAAATTATTTTTTGTCCAAATTGATCTATATTATTATATTAATAGCTTGATCGAATGGTAATTCAAAAGTAGGCCAGATAGTGGCAACCTAGACCCAGACTTATCTGGACTTGTATTTATAGAACTAGATAATATGTATCTAAGCAAGGAAGAACAACACAATTCCTGAAGATATAATATATTTATGACTAGCTGTGCCCGCGACTTCGTTCGCGTGGATGTCGGAACTTAACAATATCCTGCGAGGATACCGATTCAAATCTTTATTTTTTATTTAAGCTAGTGCTTCTCTATTAATAACATTAGTTGTGGAACCATCTGAAGCGCACACAAAAAGATTATTGGGGTTGTTTACGCGTGAAAGAGCTACGTATAGTTGACCATGGGAAAAGCATCCAATACTTAGGTCCACCCCCGCAACGGATAATGTCTGGCCCTGAGCTTTATTAATCGTCATGGCATAACAAAGACTGACTGGGAATTGCACTCGTTTGAAAGAGAAAGGAAAGTTGTTAGGAATAATAGGTATTCTTGGAATCAAAAAAAAATTAAAAAAAAAATTAAAACTATATCACCGGCACCGCAACCGGTTAATATTTCAGCTTCGATAATGTTTTGCTGCAGATTTGTGACTTTCAGCTGAGTGCCGTTACAAAGTTTGGGAGGACATCAATTTCTGAGGAGAATTATTTTAACACCGATTTTTAAAACTATTTTGTTGGCGGGAAGTCCGGGTGTGTTGAGGGAATCCAAAAATTCTACCGGGTAGTGCGTGGCGTCATCTTCTTCCATAACTGTATTTATAGAGGTGTATTCTCTACTATTCCCGGACACATGCATCAATATTTTTAAATTAATTGCCGCAGCTTGGTCATTGCGGGGAGTCAAAATAGCTCGCTGACATAGCCAAGAACCGGCTTGATTTCCCATATTTGTGGAATCTCCGTACACAGAAGAAATTAGCTCTTGTTGTGATGTAACGCAAGAACAGAGATTAGCGACCAAATTAACTTTTCCATCTTCTTGTACGGGGTATGTGCCATCGCCTATTTGTAACAATAAATTGGAAAACTCCTGTGCATTTTCGCAGCCTCCTAACTGTGCACGCATATTTACGCTCAGGTGTGTAGATGATATATTGCGCCATAAAACAGAACTCTTCAGACATGCAGCAATTTCATCGGCTCTCGTTCCTCGGGGTACTATCGGGAGTGTCTGCCGAAAATCACCGCAGAACAGTACCGTAATGCCTCCCATCGGCCGGTCATTTTGCCTTATGTCCTGCAAAGTTCTATTCACTGCTTCTACAGCTTTGCGGTTTGCCATTGTGCACTCATCCCTAATAATTAAAACACAATCGCGTAAAACCTTTGCTTTATCGCTATTTCGTGATATGTTGCAAACCGGGCTTTCCGTACGGTCCAAGTCGATAGGAATTTTAAATGTTGTGTGTGCCGTTTTTCCTCCAGGCAATAATGTGGCTGCTATCCCTGAAGAGGCGACAGCAAGGGCAATTTACTTTGGTTCCTTATTCGAGCCAAAATAACATTGGTTAGGAAAGTTTTCCCTGTGCCACCCGGTGCGTCTAAAAACAGGATTTCACCCGAGGCGTTATCTACACTGCAGCATTCCCTATCAAACGTCTGGCGCTGTTCCTCTGTCAAATTTGCGCAGTCATTTTGTAAAATTTCTTCGAGTTCCACGGGATTGTAACCAATTTCTGATACGTAGGTACTCTCTGTCCATCGACTACCGGTGTGGGCAAACCATAACAACGCCATCTATCGAAGTGCTATTAATATTCAATACTGCACGTAGTTGATCTCCAGATGTAGTCCATATTATAATTTTCAAATTTACATTTTTGAAGTGAAAACTTCTTTAGCGGCGTTGCACACTTTTTGTAATGGGTAAAAAATGTTAAACTCGCGTCAGGACATCGCGTCAGGACACGTGACCGTCAGGAGAGATTTCCCCCCCCCCCCCTCTCTTTCTACGGCGGCGCCAACCGAAGTGAACCAAGTGACACACGACAATGGATGGATGGATGGATGGATGGATGGACGTGGACGTGGACGTGGACGTAAAATGAAAAAAGTGACGCAGAAGTAGTGAAAAAAAATAGTTATATTAATTAAATTAATAATTGATTAATTTCAACGATAATATTCAAGTTTTCTCTTCTGCCGGCACTCCCGGAGTGCAACCCGTCTTTTTTTTAGGTGTGAACTGATTACGATGAAACAAAAAACTCAATGTTACTTCATTTATAATTTTTAACGCAAATATTGTTGCGTATAAACGTGAAGTTGTGAGACCAAGTGCATATTAAACACACATTAACTAATTTTGTCCAGATATGGCGCTGTTTTAATATTTATTTCTGAAACACTTAGAATTTTCTAATTTACAATTTTTAGGTGTGTGTGAACTGATTACGATGAAACAAAAAACTCAATGTTACTTCAATTTATAATTTTTAACGCAAATATTGTTGCGTATAAACGTGAAGTTGTGAGACCAAGTGCATATTAACACACATTAACTAATTTTGTCCAGAGATGGCGCTGTTTTAATATTTATTTCTGAAACACTTAGAATTTTCTAATTTACAATTTTTAGGTGTGTGTGAACTGATTACGATGAAACAAAAAACTCAATGTTACTTCAATTTATATAATTATTAACGCAAATATATATAAACATAAAGTTGTGAGACCAAGTGCATATTAACACACGTTAACTAATTTTACTTCTGGTAGGTACACTTTAAATTCAAAAATCTTTTGATAGACTGAACCGATTGCAATGAAACAAAAACTAAATGTTACTTCAAGTTACGCTAAATCGTTGTGTATAAAAGTTATCTACATTTATTTCGTACATTTTACGTGATGCTCGGATAACTAAACATACAAACAGACAAACAGACAAAAATTCTAAAAATGCTGGAATTGGGTTCTATTGGTTGTCCTTTAACACCCTGGCTATATTTTTTTATTTTTTTTTTAATGTACAAAAACTTCTTTTCTACAGTTTTATTATATGTATAGATATTGAAAAGTGTTAAATATTATAAAATAGATACCTTTACGAATTGTGGTCTTCCTCAACACAATCTTACGGTGAAACAAGTCAATACAACGAGCAAAAAATGAAAAGTAAGACTGAATAATCACAAAAATTCCATCAATTTGGTCATGTGTCAAACATTCCTGACGTCCACATCTCTATCATAATTTATGAAGTCGCCAAACCTCAGACGCCACATGGTCAAAAAGTCAAAATACCCAAGATGGTCCCATGAACATTTCAAACCAACAGTAATAAATCTTCAAGACACGCGCGACAATTTTTTCAACGTCTGCCAACTTGCCGACATACTTAGGACAAGAGATGTCAAAAAAAATATCACAACTTGATTTTTTGAAACCGGAAACTTTGGATTTTTAAGTATTGGAGTGTTCTTTTAAAATAGAAGATGGATTCTAGATCCTGTTGCTGATTTTAATGTTCATTGGTTGTTTAATGACGGAACTGCTGGTCCTTTTGCACGGTAATGGAGCGATGGAAGTTGAGATTGAAATCGAAAGGCTACGCTACTAGTTATAACATGTATTCAACTGTTTACGTTTATTGTAAGAGAAAACAATGATTTAGTGGTTTTAAGTTTAAAACCAGATGTGGTGAAGCCAAATTATTCAATTGAATTATTATGACGCACCCCATTAATGTCAGCTTCTTCAATGTCAGCTTCTTCGATGTCTGCTTTCCACCTGTCTCTGTCACTCTCTAAGTTGTTGATTTCTTCTTATTCTTTGTTACCAAAAGCTCTTGTAAACTATGTTATACGTTAGTCGTTTAAAAAGCCTCATGTCAATTTGCTTCTTCGTCAGTAAATATCCGTCCCCTTATTGCTTCTAAAGAAATGGTCTTCTCCTGACCGGTACTTTATCATATCTTGCTCCTACTCCAATGATTTATAGGACATCATCATTTCTTGCACCTACATACCTAACCACATTTTTATGGCATCCTATAGAAAATTCAATACCAATAAAGGACCACACTACATTATAAACACCAACCCCTCCCTTGTAAAAATCTGCATTATCATCGCATATGCGCGTAGATTGCTAAAAAACGTTACGTTTCAACAATGAATTGATATTAATGATTACTGATCTAGTTATAAATGTGGGCTAGTCATTGTATTGATGTATCAGCATTATCTATCTTTTTACTTATAGGATCAGCAGGACTCTGGGCTTTTCCAATAAGAGACTTAAACTTATAAGTATAGTCACGGTATACCTAAAAAGGCCTACCTTATAAAACAAAGACGACGAACAAGAAAATAACTACTTAAAAGACTTTGACTACTGAGTTCATGCATAGCATTGATTAATTACATTAAAAAAAACCGGCCAAGTGCAAATCTGAGTCGCACACGAAAGGTTGCGTACCACAAGGCAATAAAAACATGTTTCTTGTATAGGGCCCCCTTTAATTTTGATTAACTTTATTTTATTTTTATTGTTTGTTGTTAGGTATAGCGGCAAAAGAAATACACACGCTGTGAAAATTTCAACTGTCTACTCATTACGGTTCATAAGATACAGCCCGCTGCCAGTCAGATGGACGGATAGCAGAGGCTTAGTATTACGTGCTGGCCACGGACAATTCGCTATAGCGAAAATTCGCGCGGCGCGACCGGCGGCGCGTCTTGCGAATGAATCAAATGTATGGAAATGTACTGGGCATGCCACGCGCAGCGGCGACCAGCGAGACGACCGGGGAATTTCCCCGAGCGAATCGCGCGGCACGACTAGCGATCGAAACAAATGTATGAGTTATTACGGCGCAGGCCACGGAGTCGAGCGGCAGACGCGGCGACTACTGCCGGAGCGAACTTAATTTAAAATAGTTTGTTTTTTTTTCGCGAAAATGGAGACGGAAGCTTTTATTGCAGAAATTCTAGCTAGACCAGCTATTTGGAAGTCTAGCAGAAATATATATATAGCGGGAAGAAATAAAACAGCAATTTCTAGATTCTGATGGTGAGTATTTATTTTTATTCCCCGACGCAAAAACGACTTCTACTTTTTTAGAGGTTTTTTTTTTGAGTAAGGGGTTTTTAGATTTTTAATTTAATTTATTAACAGGTACCAATAAATATTTATCAATAGTTTACAAAGTAGTCTTTGAAATTATTTCTTATATCTATGGCTTGCAATGAAGCTCTATTATTACGCCTTGACGTTATAATCCTCCTAGACCTAGTTCTCGATCTCATGTGTCGCCGAAAATCGGGATCAGAATTTCCATCTCTTTCTCTTACAATATTATGTAGCAGACATCCAACCTTAATTATAAGTTTTGCATGTTTTGTGTCAGTCTCGATTGCTTTGAGGAAAATGCGCCATTTATTCGTCATAATACCATAAGCACACTCAATTGTCACTCTGGCTCTTGATAACCTTTTGTTAAAAATTCGTTTCGAATGATCTAAATTGCTGGATGGGAAGGGTCGCATAAGAGAAGGTTTCAGTGGGTAGGCTTCGTCACCAACCAGGACGTGTGGGCATAATATATTTGATCCAGGCAACGTTTTCGGCGGTGGTAAATTAAATCGATTGTTAGTAAACAACTCGTTAAGTTTAGAAAAATGGAACGTGCCTCCGTCACTTTGTCTTCCTCTTCCACCGATCTCAATTACAGAAAATTTGTAATCAGCGTCGGAAACTGCTTGTAAGACCAATGAAAAAAAATGTTTATAGTTATAATATTGGCTTCCGCTTCGTGGGGGCTTTTGTATTCGAAAATGTTTCCCATCAATGGCTCCTATACAGTTAGGAAACTGCCATCTTAAGAAAAAGTTATCAGAAATTCTCGTTAAATCTTCACTGGTCAGTTTTGGTGACATATGCTGATTGACGAATTTATTCCATATTGCCTTTAAAGTTTGATAAATCGTTTTAGCAACGGTACTTCGGCCTAGAGAGTATGAATGAGCCAGAGATTTAAAAGTCATCCCAACTGAGAGAAACCTGAAACAAAAATATTTTCTATAAGTATATACACTATACAGTCAGCTATAGGGGATATCCATAAATTATGTCACATATTTTGAAAATTTACATCTGAAATTATTAAATTAAAACAGTATTTCCGAAATTAGTTTCGCTTTATTTTTCGACATCTTACGTTACGAAATTTAGTAACCCCTTAACGTGTGACGTAATTTATGGATAATAATTAAACTAAGTGTAACATGATGATCATGTGAACGTCCTTAACTAAATAAATAAGTAAAATTAGGTAACAATTTAATTTTCAGTCAACGATCTTAAGAAGAAGTGGAAGAACTTAAGAGACACATACAGTAAAGAGTTGAAAAGAATTCCTAAGCCCCGATCTGGATCCTCAACTTCAAATTATGAACCGTCGTGGAAGTACTTCACACTTTTAGGGTTTCTGAAAGATGAGTACATGCCTCTTGCGTCCGAATCAAATTTAGATGAAAATGCTCCTACAGTCAATGAAAATGACGACATATACGTGGACGATTTCAGTGGGGTATCTTCACCAGCAACACCACTTTCTCCTGCGCTTACATCTTCACCAATTGAACCCTCAACATCTAGTGGTCAAGATTCTACTAGAAAAAGACAAAGTGTAAGAGACATTCGAGCCGAATACTTAGATATTGAGAAAAAGAAATTAAAAATTTTAGAAAAAGAATCTGCTAAACAACATGACAGTGAAAGACAGGAAAAAAAATCTGAAGATTATCACTTTTTGATGAGCATTCTACCTGAGATGGAAAAATTACCCCCTATGCAGAAAATTAGGCTTAGGAATAAAATTAATCAAGCTCTTTTAGACGAAATTACTGTGACTATGTATGGCGAACCTTATGGGAGATATGGATATTCTACTCAACCAAACCAGCTGAACAATAATTTCAATAATGAGTAGATAATAATATTGTTAAAATTCAATTTTAATCATTGAGAAGACTGATTGTTATTAGATTTATTATTCAATTTTAATTAAGATAATTATAGTGATCGTAAGTGGTTAGCTGATTAAAGGGGAAGTAAATTGGAATGATTTTCAGGGTAAATAAAAATTTGACTGTGATTACAAAAGGCTGATTAAAATTGAGAAAAGTTGTTATTACAATTAAAAGTTTAAAATAAATAATTTTTTAAATTGTTTTCGTTTGTTTTTTTTTTCTAGTAAAGTGGGTTAGTACTGTAAAGAGCACGTCAAACTTGACACTAAAATGGTTTTTTCTTATTCTATGGCAAATCTATAACATTGATTAAGAGCGCGCGTTTGTACCTTTGTATGCAAGCTTGATATGCTCTATACTGAATCAGTATATGTATAGATATACGCACAAATAAATACCTTAACGTCAAAAACAATTTTTCTGCAGCACTTAAAACCCTGCTTGAATTCATCTTTTTCTCCAGTTCTGATTGAATGCTCCCAAGTATATAATCGAATGTTTCGACGCTCATTCTGGTGTATTGGAAAAAAAAATCTGGGTGCTGCCTATATTTTTCATATTTTTGGTGGAATTCTCCGTCTGTAACACGATTTCTATTTAATTCGTGTACTCCACTATATCTTCCAAACATTAAATCTTGAGCAAAAAAGCTGCTACTCTCCAAACAACGTCGAGCTAACTTTGATAAAGCCATCTCGTCTCCTCGTCTACGTCGTATAAAAAGTATTTGCAAAGATCCCTGGATACTTATCTCTTTTGATGGCTATATCAGCTTCTACTAAGATTTGTATCTACCTATTTTTTTACAGCAATTAAGGCAAAAGTTGTTTTTTTTTATTATTTAATTGCACCATTGCATTGGTGGTAACTTATCATCAGGCCCCTCTTTTTCATTTGGCACTCTGGGCAAGTGCCCAGGGCCCGGGATCTTTGGGGGCCCCGGCCTCGTCTTATAAAAAAAACATTATTTGCAGCCATCGTTCCATTCTACGCATTATTAGTACCCAATTCAATGACAAAATAAGGTAGAATAACTCCATTCTACACATATCTTAATATTGTTGAAATGTATGATACTGACATCAGATACACACTAAACAAGTAATTTAATCACCACTGCTCTCAAAACGGTAAAAAGGAAAACATCATGATGAAACCGGCATGTCCTAGAACCAAAAATCCGAAGACATGTGTCATCTACCAACCCGCACGGGGCCCGCGTGGTTGATTACAGCCCACTCCCTCTCGAAGAGAGGAGGCCTGTGTCCCAGCAGTAGAAACATTATATGCTGATTATAACACTCAATATTATTGATTTTCATTGATCTTCCTACTCTAGTTCTTCTTTAGGAGATTTATTTTAATACAACCATAAACAATAAAAATATTATTAATCTGCATTCTAAGGATAGACATAATAGATTTACAACAAAGCACTTGTTTTCACCCTTCATCACCTTTTTATTAAATAATTGAAAGGATCTCAAAATGCACAACATTTTGCACAATAGTACATATTACACGAATTACGGCGTAATGTTTTGAATGGATTATAATATAATTAATATTTAAATGTGTTAAAAAATATTCATTTAGTTGTCAGTCAAATGTACCCCTTCATTGAAGCAGGGTGAGTGTACTATGAGGAAGAAGTTTTGATCCGTTACCCATCGAGCTCAAGTTCTAAATTAATTTCTAACCAGAATGAAATAAATCTATACATATAATAAAACTGTAGAAAAGAAGTTTTTGTACATTAAAAAAAAAATAAAAAAATATAGCCAGGGTGTTAAAGGACAACCAATAGAACCCAATTCCAGCATTTTTAGAATTTTTGTCTGTTTGTCTGTTTGTATGTTTAGTTATCCGAGCATCACGTAAAATGTACGAAATAAATGTAGATAACTTTTATACACAACGATTTAGCGTAACTTGAAGTAACATTTAGTTTTTGTTTCATTGCAATCGGTTCAGTCTATCAAAAGATTTTTGAATTTAAAGTGTACCTACCAGAAGTAAAATTAGTTAACGTGTGTTAATATGCACTTGGTCTCACAACTTTATGTTTATATATATTTGCGTTAATAATTATATAAATTGAAGTAACATTGAGTTTTTTGTTTCATCGTAATCAGTTCACACACACCTAAAAATTGTAAATTAGAAAATTCTAAGTGTTTCAGAAATAAATATTAAAACAGCGCCATCTCTGGACAAAATTAGTTAATGTGTGTTAATATGCACTTGGTCTCACAACTTCACGTTTATACGCAACAATATTTGCGTTAAAAATTATAAATTGAAGTAACATTGAGTTTTTTGTTTCATCGTAATCAGTTCACACACACCTAAAAATTGTAAATTAGAAAATTCTAAGTGTTTCAGAAATAAATATTAAAACAGCGCCATATCTGGACAAAATTAGTTAATGTGTGTTTAATATGCACTTGGTCTCACAACTTCACGTTTATACGCAACAATATTTGCGTTAAAAATTATAAATGAAGTAACATTGAGTTTTTTGTTTCATCGTAATCAGTTCACACCTAAAAAAAAGACGGGTTGCACTCCGGGAGTGCCGGCAGAAGAGAAAACTTGAATATTATCGTTGAAATTAATCAATTATTAATTTAATTAATATAACTATTTTTTTTCACTACTTCTGCGTCACTTTTTTCATTTTACGTCCACGTCCACGTCCACGTCCATCCATCCATCCATCCATCCATCCATTGTCGTGTGTCACTTGGTTCACTTCGGTTGGCGCCGCCGTAGAAAGAGAGGGGGGGGGGGGGAAATCTCTCCTGACGGTCACGTGTCCTGACGCGATGTCCTGACGCGAGTTTAACATTTTTTACCCATTACAAAAAGTGTGCAACGCCGCTAAAGAAGTTTTCACTTCAAAAATGTAAATTTGAAAATTATAATATGGACTACATCTGGAGATCAACTACGTGCAGTATTGAATATTAATAGCACTTCGATAGATGGCGTTGTTATGGTTTGCCCACACCGGTAGTCGATGGACAGAGAGTACCTACGTATCAGAAATTGGTTACAATCCCGTGGAACTCGAAGAAATTTTACAAAATGACTGCGCAAATTTGACAGAGGAACAGCGCCAGACGTTTGATAGGGAATGCTGCAGTGTAGATAACGCCTCGGGTGAAATCCTGTTTTTAGACGCACCGGGTGGCACAGGGAAAACTTTCCTAACCAATGTTATTTTGGCTCGAATAAGGAACCAAAGTAAATTGCCCTTGCTGTCGCCTCTTCAGGGATAGCAGCCACATTATTGCCTGGAGGAAAAACGGCACACACAACATTTAAAATTCCTATCGACTTGGACCGTACGGAAAGCCCGGTTTGCAACATATCACGAAATAGCGATAAAGCAAAGGTTTTACGCGATTGTGTTTTAATTATTAGGGATGAGTGCACAATGGCAAACCGCAAAGCTGTAGAAGCAGTGAATAGAACTTTGCAGGACATAAGGCAAAATGACCGGCCGATGGGAGGCATTACGGTACTGTTCTGCGGTGATTTTCGGCAGACACTCCCGATAGTACCCCGAGGAACGAGAGCCGATGAAATTGCTGCATGTCTGAAGAGTTCTGTTTTATGGCGCAATATATCATCTACACACCTGAGCGTAAATATGCGTGCACAGTTAGGAGGCTGCGAAAATGCACAGGAGTTTTCCAATTTATTGTTACAAATAGGCGATGGCACATACCCCGTACAAGAAGATGGAAAAGTTAATTTGGTCGCTAATCTCTGTTCTTGCGTTACATCACAACAAGAGCTAATTTCTTCTGTGTACGGAGATTCCACAAATATGGGAAATCAAGCCGGTTCTTGGCTATGTCAGCGAGCTATTTTGACTCCCCGCAATGACCAAGCTGCGGCAATTAATTTAAAAATATTGATGCATGTGTCCGGGAATAGTAGAGAATACACCTCTATAAATACAGTTATGGAAGAAGATGACGCCACGCACTACCCGGTAGAATTTTTGGATTCCCTCAACACACCCGGACTTCCCGCCAACAAAATAGTTTTAAAAATCGGTGTTAAAATAATTCTCCTCAGAAATTGATGTCCTCCCAAACTTTGTAACGGCACTCAGCTGAAAGTCACAAATCTGCAGCAAAACATTATCGAAGCTGAAATATTAACCGGTTGCGGTGCCGGTGATATAGTTTTAATTTTTTTTTTAATTTTTTTTTGATTCCAAGAATACCTATTATTCCTAACAACTTTCCTTTCTCTTTCAAACGAGTGCAATTCCCAGTCAGTCTTTGTTATGCCATGACGATTAATAAAGCTCAGGGCCAGACATTATCCGTTGCGGGGGTGGACCTAAGTATTGGATGCTTTTCCCATGGTCAACTATACGTAGCTCTTTCACGCGTAAACAACCCCAATAATCTTTTTGTGTGCGCTTCAGATGGTTCCACAACTAATGTTATTAATAGAGAAGCACTAGCTTAAATAAAAAATAAAGATTTGAATCGGTATCCTCGCAGGATATTGTTAAGTTCCGACATCCACGCGAACGAAGTCGCGGGCACAGCTAGTAAGGAATAATCACGTTGTAGCTCTTATAACCTAATAAGTTATTTTATGTTTTCCCTAGCAACTCCGACCAATTTTTGACCTTCTTGCGAAGGACAAAGTCGTTTCGCCATTATTTTTCAAGTCTAAAATGTTGAGGATACTTTTTTTTAAGTTACACTTAAACTATGAAAAGCCCATAATCATTAACCACCGATTCCCGCAAATAAATTCGTGAGTACACAACAATTACATCACTAAAATATTTCTTATCTTATTCAAGTATCAAGACGCATCACCCTACAATAAAGCACTGCTAGCCATATGCACGATCGCTCGCACAGCTCGCCTCATTGCGCTCATTGTGATCACCCGTCATTATATTACGATTCATTCGGTTTCATTATTCAAATTATTTTGAAAGTTTTTATTGAATTATGTTTTAGAGGAGAAAGTTAATTGTTATAAGTGTAATAATAAATTGTAATTGATCTCCTATTGTTAACTAAGTTAATTGATATTGATCTTTTACCGGTGCATATCCATGTTTATGATTTGCTAAGTTATATTCTGCTAAGTTATATTCATTGTGTTTTCCGTGGGCACCAGTTCTCATATAAACAGCTAGGGCTAATCAAGCACACAACGAGTAGCATGACCACCGTAGAAACGGGAGATGCGAATGATAAATGAGGGATTGGAAAAATATGTCAAAAATGAAGAAAATATGTGTATGGCGTATAGTAGATATAGAAGTTGTCATGCTACGCGTGCGGAAGCCAAACATCTAACAAAAAACGGTCTGATCAACTAAGGTATGAAGGAAAAAATAAAACAAAAGAAAATTCGCTTATTCTACCGCATCCAGTAGAAAGTTAACCTCGAAGAAGGTTTTGTACATTTCACACACAAAAAGGATATTACGAAGCACAACAAACCGACGACACCCCTTAAATAATTATCTAGAGTCATCATAAAAATCACCGCGACAATCACAGTAATTGTTTGCCGAAACTATTTCCTGATCAGCGTTTGATTAACTTGCACGCGTTAAATACATACAAAAAAATCATGTTTTTTGTTATATTTTCCCGTTGTTTTCATTATCGTTATGGGAAAGAATTCCCCTGTTTGTTTGGGCTTCACACCCATAGATTTTTTGATTAAAATGTACAGTAATGGTGGGGTGTGCCGCAGGGGTGAATCTTAGGTCGCTTCCGTTTCATTGTTCAGGTTTTAGTTTCGTTTATCACTAAAATCTGGGTGCTGATTGCTTTCGACATTTTTAATAATGATGGTTGTTAGGTATTATTTTAGGGCATAACAGAGAGCACCTGCTTGCTACATCACGCAAGTCCGACTTAAACATAATTGATAGTCAATGCATATAAAAAATACGTTATTTAAATAATTCAAAACTTGAAAAGGTTTCATTGAACTCATCATTATGAACCACTTTTACTATTGGAATACACCTGAAAACGTGAAAAAATATGAGCTGTTTCACACATTTACAATCTCATAACTTGACAAAATATTAGCCTTTATCTTGGAAATTGACGTAACAATCAATAAAATTATAATAAAGATCTAACATTAAAATCAAATCCTATCTTTAAAGCTCACTATAATTAGTATAACCCCAAAACACAATTACCCAAAATTAACCCTACAGGCGTCATCAACGACATTAATAATATCTTCCAAATAAAAAAAAAACAACGACATCCATACAATTAGCCAATAGCTCATCCATGACGGAAACATTACTGAACGCGTGCGGTCACATATTGTCATCAGAAATGAAATAAAATAACTTTTGGAACACACCCCGACACTTCCGATGGCAGCTTTAGGGTTTGAACACGAGGGTTATGGGTTGTGAATTTGGTATGGAATT
Organism: Amphipoea oculea; assembly: GCA_945859645.1. Taxonomy (NCBI): domain Eukaryota; kingdom Metazoa; phylum Arthropoda; class Insecta; order Lepidoptera; family Noctuidae; genus Amphipoea; species Amphipoea oculea. The sequence goes on from OX243885.1 coordinate 1,458,428, forward strand.
AGTGGTTCTGATATTGATATTGGTATTTTGGATGTATGATTTTGAGTTATTGAAAGATGTCTTAGAAGATGATGAATTGACAGATGTTGGTATGAATTTTGCTTATGTTGTCAGTAATGTAGGGGGCAGCGCACGATATATTGCACCCATAGAATTGTAAAATACATCTATGATTGCACGGATTAACAATGGGTGCACCAATATCAACAAGTGTCACAATTAAAAATTAAAATGAATAATAACGATCCTAAACTAGAAGCCACCATAAAATCGTTCATCGAAGAGTCAAAAACAACAAGAGTCTTATAATAATTCTAGTTAAAAATCCCAAACTAGATTCCTATCAGAATATTAACTCCCGTTCACTTATTATTCTACTATTGCAATATTATTTCTCAGTTTTGCAACAACGACCACCGTCAAGGCAAACAACCAATTAACCTACACAGTTTAACGAACTCCATTCTGATATTATTCTTCTCTAAGATTATCTAATAAGACTGGCATATTTTTCAATACCATCAAAATATTGCATCGTTGTTCTATGTGGTGGTCGCAAACTCAACTGCTGAGCAAGGACTATTCCACTGTCTTCCCCTTCGGGCAGTAGCGGCATTATGATATGTGTTATCAAATCCTTTAAATTCCTGACCAAACGACCTACTCCGACCACCTATGAAAATCACTCAAGCTCACTCGTAAAAAAATTAAAACCCTAGATTAATCACCGAGTTTTCTTACCCTATCGTTGACTTTAACATTATTTATAGCATCTACAGTGTTTTTTTCTCCACCATCAAATACTTTAAATTCCTGCCTTTCCTATCTACCCTAAAAGCCCGTCGGGACATTAATCTAATCAACACAAAACACCGTAATGAGTGGACGTGCGCCACGCGGCACGGCACGGCACGGTGCGGCACGGCCGGCGGTCGGCGCGTGCGCCGTAATGTGGGCTATTGTTGACGTCATGGATGGGTAGGGACGTGGTTTCTGTTTGGATACTCTTTGGAAATGGTGGTGATAGTTTTGAAGCGACTTCGGTAGGCCCAGATAGCCCGAAAGTTAAAGTACCTAAGCCATAGAATTATCGCAAATAAACTAGGTAAGTGGAACGTTCGTTCCACCCGCTGAGGACCTCCAACCTGGACATGAGTTACCTTGGGTAAACTGGAAGTCTTTAAACAGACTCCGAACCCAGGTTGGCCGAAGCAAGGAAAACCTGTTCAGGTGGAAATTTATAGACGACTCCGCCTTGGAGTGTAAATGTGGTGCTGTTCCACAAACGATGGGACACTTACCTAATATCGTGCCCTGCGTGTCCTGTCAGCTGCACGTTATAGGAACTGATGGACGCTAGTGATGGCGCCAAACAAGTGGCCGAATTCTGGGCCGAGTACATTTAGATTGCCATCGACACGCTAAGAAGAAGAACTAGGTATCATCTATAAATCTTATCTTTTTACTATAACTCTAATCTAGCACCCTGCTAAGCCTTCACTTGCTGTGAAAAAGTTATCAAAACAGCCAAAGAAACTTAATTTAGTAGACTGTAAGTAAGTAGTGTGAACTTGAAAAATAATTCAAAGCCAAACTACCAAGACCTACAAAATATTTTAAACGTAAAAATAATCACTGTGCTACCATTACCCAACATTTAACATTTTGAAAATCTGGTTGATCAAGCCATAAAGAAGCAAAACATTTTAGCAAAAAATCCATAAATAACATAAACATTTTCTCTTTCCCGCCGGCGCCATATTGAATTAAAATTGGCGGGAGTTTCCGCCATTACCAAAATGGCGGTTATACTTGACAAGCGTATTTTTTCTGGATGATAAATCTATCCGGGAATACTTCCGGTTCCGGGATAGAGATGATCGATGTTCCGGATCAAATCTTTGTTTAAGAGGGATGTTTTAGGGAGTAACCTTTTAGGGTAAATGGGGGATGATCCTTTCGTGACACTATCTTTAAGAAACTGTTGAGATTTAATAGCAATAATTATATTATCAGAAGCAATGCTTGTCAAATAGTGAATTTGGTATGCCATTAGCACAATTTTATTATGAGAGGTATGAGACTCGATAATATTTTTTTAGGCTTCCTAAGTTACCATTTCAGTCTGTTGTAAAGTTTCATGTGCCTGTGTATTTTTCGTTTATGCTCACTAGTTCCTTTGCATATTACTTATATCCAACCAGATCCAACGACGTTAAGAGAGTCCGTATGTGAAACAGTAATCAAAATAGATATAATATGCTCTAAAAAGAGTTATATTTACTTACTTAGTACATCAAAGGAACTACTAAAGAAACTAGTGAGCATAAACGGTATTTTTTTACTGGCACTAGAGCGTTATAATAAGCAACAATGTGATTTGTCGTAGAAATAATTGTAACTTGATTTCAGTGTCAAGATCGCCTCATATTTATTTGCACTGCATATTTGGTTAAATAGTAGTAGTAGGGCTTGTGGCTAAGTGATAACAGCCGCACGGGTCGATCGATCAGGTTAAGCTACGCTTGCCGCGGTTGGTCCGTGGATGGGTGACCATCTTTATATATCCAGACTCCTCCGTGCCTCGGAAAGCACGTTAAGCCGTTTGGTCCCGGCTGTCATTCGTGGATCTTTGACAGTCGTAAGGGTCGTCAGTGGCCCGAAAGTCTGACAACCAGTCTTACCAAGGGGTATCGTATTACTCAGTAACTGGGTTATGGAGGTCAGATAGGCAGTCGCTCCATGTAAAATACTGGTATTCAGCTGCATCCGGTTAGACCGGAAGCCGACCCCAACGGGTGTGTAGTGTTTGATTTACCTAATAACAAAAGTTCTAACGATCATATGACCTAATTTATTTAAATAAATAAAATTTAATCACACTAATATTATAAAGGCGAAAGTTTGTGAGTGTGTGTGTGTGTTTATATGTTTGTTACTTCTTCACGCCTAAACCACTGAACCGATTTAGATGAAATTTGGTATAGAGATAGTTTGAGTCCCGGAAAAGGACATAGGATAGTTTTTATCCCGATATTCCCACGGGATCGACATTTACGCGGGTGAAACCGCGGGGCACAGCTAGCTTAATATAATTTTGTTTAATACAATTTATGAAATGATATAATGAATTATTGATATAATAACATAGTTGGGAAAAGGCTAGGCAGATGATGATTTGGTTTAATAGTAGTTTCTATTGATTTTATTATTGCTTCATACCTACTACTAAGAAAATCACTATCTAGTTTTCCAGATGAACAGCTGTTGTAACAATGAGCTTTCTCACTATAAACATAAACACATAGGTACCTATTACAGCACATGTAAACGAAAACTCAAATGCAACGAATCCTATATTTATTTAACTGCCTTAATTTAACCATATTGGTTAATGCTGCTAATAGTTTGTAATACTACTTATAGAAATTGATAAATATGTATTACTATTAGTTATGACCGCGCCGGGGATCGAACCCCCTGCCCGCGGATTAGCCGCCGATCTGTCAGCGCTTTGAGCCGATTTATTATGATATGTGCGGTGGAACTAGGAACATTATTTTAGTGTTATGTCAGAGGGAACCAAGAATCTAACTTGATCATTTTTCTGATTAGAGTCGTAGAAATACTAGAACTTTTTACCTATGATTTGTATTTTTAAAGACGACACCAGAGGTTTTCCTTGTCTTAAAAATTAAAGTTAACAAAGCATAAGCACAAACAGCCTATAATGTTCCCACTGCTGGGACACAGGCCTCCTCTCTGTGAGAGGGAGTGAGCCGTAATCCATCACGCGGGCCCAGTGCGGGTTGGTAGATGTCACATGTCTTCGATTTTTTGGTTCCAGGACACGCCAGTTTCCTCACGATATTTTCCTTCGCCGTTTTGAGAGCAGCTGTGAAGAAAATATTTGCGCAAAGCAAAGCGCGTGTCTGGGTTCGAACCTACGACCTACCAACTCGGAAGTCGCGGCCGAAACGAAAGTCAAAGTTAACATGCTTGATGATTAAAGAAAAGATAGCATTCCATTAATGTCCTTTAAATTATTATAATGGTAAATTCAAATATGCTCTTAGTACAAATTATTTTAACCAGCTTTCAGTACAATAGAGAATCATAGACAGAAGGTCATAAATGATTGATTAACTGAGTTATTTAGGAATTGAAAATATTCTTACAATAACTTTCCTTCGTAACATAACAAAAATGAGGATCTGCGGGGTAATTGCGTAGTACACTATCAGTAGCAATGGGTTTCATTTTGACAGTTGAACAACATTCATTGTGTTATTTACGTTGTTGAACAGACAATTATTCGAACATATGAAGCAATGGATTAGCAGTCAAAATACTTCAAATTGAGATTTATAGTATGTTACGCAATTAGGGTGCAGTTTTGTTATGTTACGATATCTATTTTGGGGTTGGTTCCTGTTTTATAAATAAAATTATTATTATTCCCTTAGTTTGTTTGATTTTCTTTCTATCCTTACATCGTTAAATGACTGCCTCCATCTTCCATCACACCATCCGAGCCACTAATACATTCCACCATTCAGCTCCCGCGTACAAAGCTGCGTCTACACCGCGGTCTGTGGTCCGCGGCGCGCCGGCGCAGAAAAATGCAACATTGTGCAGTGTGCATTAAGGAAATTGATTGTGAACTAACATTGGCAGGCAGGGACGGAGTTGAAGTATGTGTTTTAGAAAACTTTTCATTTTTTTAATTTCTGAATGGAACTGCTCTTGACCTCGATCACGCCTGATGGAAAGGTATGGATGAGACCTATGATGGAACGGGCGTGCCCAGAAAATGCTTGTTCACTCTTGCTTTGAAGGCTGACGGGTTAAATGTGGGTAGAAACACAGAAACAGGCAGAGAGTTCCACACTATGGCTGTGCGCATAATAAACGTGGAGGAGAAACCCTGAGTACGACTGGTCGGGACCAAGTGTGGATTAAGTACGCTGCAGTACCGCAAAACGGGGCTACTTTGACTTCCAGGGTTACTTTGACAGGTGTTGGAACTACTTTAACAGAGCGCCAAAATCGGTTTTCACGTGTGCTCAGCAAGTGTGCGTGACCTCGAGTACCTAATATTGCGCGAGGCGCGGGGTGTGTGGAACGCGTCATAGCGTTGTGATCGGCCTTGTCAAAGTAACCCTGGAAGTCAAAGTAGCCCCGTTTTACTGTACGTCTGGTAGAACACCGGTCGATACGGTGGAAAAAGGGCGATGGTGGAAAAAGTCGTGGAGCTCCTGCGCACACTCCGAAGTAGAGTCTGTAGACCGACAGGCAAGCAACATTACGCCGATGAGCTAGGCTGTTAAGCGTAGCCACCAACGCCTCGACGGATATAAGCCTCTTAGCTCTGCGTTCCACCGCACGTTGCATCGCGTTCATGTTTTTGCTACGAAATCATGAGCTAATACTAAAGAAATGAGAAAAATGACTTCAATAATCAGACGACCAAATTCTAGGTTTCAATGGCTTCAACATATTCATAGTAATTTTGTCAAATTTGATTTAAATGAGTTTTGATTTATATGGATCTCATCAAATTCCAAAACGATTTTATAGGGAAATTAGAATTTAAAGTAGATAATAATTTTAATGGAAGTAGATTCTAGAGCAATCTGCGCTCCGGATGTCTCTTTCGCTCATTGCTTTACATCACTGACTCATGTAAATGGTCTTTAGGCATATTTAGATGACCAGACAAGAAAAAAATTGACATGCCCAAAAAATCCAAGAAAAAAAAACTAGCACCCAAGTCGGTGCCCCTGCGGGGGTGGCCACATAGTAAACATACACAAGATTATATATGCACTGACAATATTATACGCATCTATAACGTGGACACCCCACACCGACTGAACTCCTGGACACCCTACACCCTACACCTCCACACCCTACCAATACATACTAATACAACAATCCTGTTTTCTTTGGGTATTTGCATTAATCATGTTTGATTACCGTCTTGCAATTTTCAATTTAGGGATCACCACAATAGATTATTGAAAAATGAATTTGTAGTAATGTTTGTTAAAAGAAAATGTTTAGTACATTTAAGGCCATTATAGGGCCTTAGCACACCTCCGCCGCGAAAATAATTATTGGAAACCGCTTAACGAATTCTGCTAAGAAATGTTACTATATTATGTTACGATTCAAGTAGCGGAAGATCATGATAGTCAGTTGAATTGTAGCAATCAGAGCAATCGCTTTCGACTTAGGAAGTACAGTACCTGATTGAGTATCGCGTATAGCCAAGGACGCTTTTGATATTTCCTACTCTTAGAAACAGACCTACCCAAATAAACTGAGAAAACAGGCGCGGTGTTAAACTAACGAACGATACGTTTGTTTGTATTAAGATTTTAATGATAAAGGTTTGATTTTTTAATAAAGAAGCATAATAGTAGTCGGATGGCTCAAGAAAAACTCAGTAGATGTGGTAATACGATACCCCCCTGGTAAGACTGGTTGTCAGACTTTCGGGCTTCTCACTACCCGTAACGACTGTCAATGATCCACGAATGACAGCCGAGACCAACGGCTTAATGTGCTTTCCGAAGCACGGAGGGGTCTCGGTACGTAAAGATGTTCACCCATCCACGGACCAACTGCGGCAAGCATAGCTTAACCTAATCAGTCGACCTGTGCGGCTGTTATTATTTAGCCACGGACTCCTACCACGATCCTATAGACACGACTCAAGACTATTTTAAAAAAATCAATTAGAATACATTTTTATCATTATTATTATAAGCCTGTGTTCTCCCACTGCAAGGCAAAAGCCTCCGTTTCCTCTTTCCATTTTTCTCAGTCTACTGCAATTGTGGGCCAATCCTTTAAGAAGGAGTCCAGCTCTTTCTGGGCCTGCCGCGCAGTCGTTTCCTGCCATTGGGGATCCACTGAGTGGTGGCTTTTGCATATTGCTGCTCCGACATGCGACAGATATGGCCAGCCCAGTTCCACTTTAGTCCGGCAGCTGTGCGGCCAGCGTCCGCTATTTGTGTTTTGGAACGAAGTATAGAGTTCTTAATGCGGTCTGTGAGTTGTACCTCACAATTAGAAAGAAAGAAAAAACCGTTAGGTACAAATTAGGACATAAAAATGACGTCATGGTAGTAATAGTGTAGCAGAACACAACAATACATCACACTACATAGTTATTATTCAATTTATTACACCAGCGCTCCGCCATCGCGCGGCGCCCGCGAGGCTTTTAGGGAAATTGGAGGTGCGCCCCTCCCGAACACTGGCGTGCGGTGTTACTAATACACTCTGTGATGAATTGTTTCGTTAGTGGGTCAGTGTATTGATTGGTAGTGTAATCGTATTGTTCACATCTATGCGCGGTTCTTTTTTTAGTAGTATGCATCAGAACTGTCGAAAAATTGCCTCTTTTACAAAAAACTCGCAGGTGTGCTGGAAGGAATAAGTAGTATTACCTTTGTTCTAAATACTTATATGTAGTTTCTGTGTTTCTATATTTTACTGTGTATACATAAATAATAAAATAAATAAATACTTAAGCATTTTATAAAACACAACGTTGCTGATTTTATAAAGTAGAAACCTTTGAAGGAGCTTAACAATTAACAGCAAACTATACCTGCTTATTTTATGATGATAGATTATGTTATGAAACATGCGTATTTATTTACGAATATTTATTTATAACTACAGATAGCGTTGCGGTATGAAAGGTATGACATAAATCAAAAGTTGGTTATAAAGTTAATGATGTTTAAAGAACAAACACGGTAAAGTAATGTAAGTATGCGTAAGAGATACTTTTCGTATTATTAAAATTGACATCACATCCATATAAATAAAACAAAATCGGGTTACACAATTTATAACTCAAGAACGACTGGACCGATTTTTGTGATCTTTGATTTGTTGGACTTGTATCCGCCCTGAATAGCAGAACAACTATTAAGTATTAACATATGAGAAAAGTTTACGAAAAAAATTATAATGAAGATAATTACCTAATTTTCTAATACGTTTAGGCGGTACAAAGTTTGCCGGGTCAGCTAGTTCATAATAAAAAAATAAACAGACATAGTCATGTTAAGGCCTATGAACAGGCTGTTTTTAGACAAGCAATTTATTTATTAAGGTACACCAACAGCTTCTATGTATACATTATCTTAAGTACCATAATCATAAAAGTCTCGGTCTTACACAGTCGCCAATTACAGGTTTACCAGCAATCTCGAAATAAGTGATCACACAATAATAACTAAACTAAAGGCTAGAACTTAAATAAAAATAAAAAATTATGGCAAAATCTTAAGTTTAAGAAGTATCTTAAACTTAAGATTAATAACAAAAAATAAAACAAAAAGACGAACATTATTGCAATGTTGCCCACTTACTTAAAACTAAGACTAAGTAAATAATATAAACAGAAATCTGCAAACTAATCCTTCAGCTGCTTCCCATTGAAACTGTCCGCCACTGCAGTTGATATTCTCGTGAAGGTGGGGCGCACAACTAACTTAGTGTAACCTCTGCAGTCTGTCCCGTACTACTGAGTACAGCATGACTTGTCTTTATATCTGATTCTATATGGTCTTTGTTTTGGGGTGACGTCATAAATGTAGGCTGTATTGTGCAGTGTTTATAGACAAAGCTATTCATACCTTTGTAAATACTGAACTCCTGGTAACATTACGTTACAAAAGAATTTTTGAAGTGAAAACTTTTTTAGGCTCGTTCGGCATTTTTCGAGATGGGAAAAAACCATTGTACTCGCGACACTGTTACCGACACCACGCTGCATTCGCATGTGTTCGGCTGTCCTAGGGATGTACTCGGTTTTAATGTGTTTCCGATATGTCAGTGAGCGATGGCAAAGTATTCTGTTTGTGTTTAGTTTATATGACGATTCAAAAAATACACACGTAATTGTTCATGTTTTCACTTCCGTCGATACTCCCGGAGTGCCACTTTTTTTTTTAAAGGTAGCTTGCTTGTTCAAAAAAAATTGATAAGTACTAAGTACTTACTTTAAAAAAATATCACATCATTAAGTACACTAAATTATAAAGGCGAAAGTTTGTGTTTGTATGTTAGTTACTTTTTCACGCACAAACTACTGAACGGATTTGGATGAAATTTGGCACACAGATAGTTTATAACCAGGATTAACACATAGGATACTTTTATCCCGATGTTCCCACGGGATCGACACTTATGCGGGTGAAACCGCGGGGCGCAGCTGGTATATTATAAACCTCAATGTATATAAATGAATGATATAGCACATGTGCCTAAATAAGCAGAAAACAACTTTAAATAAAATAGGCTTGCTAGATTAAGTTGGAAAAAGCTGATTTGGGGATCTTGGTCTTGTCAATACACCAATATGGACAAGAGCAAGATCCATAGATCAACTTTTCCAAGACATTGGACCTTTTATGTTTTCATTCAATTAGGTCAACTCAATCAATACCACCAAAGAATTAGGTATGTATATCCTGAGGAATTTTGAAAAGAATGGTTTGAAATCGCCAACATACAGTTTATACGGTGAGCTACCAAGAATACTTAGTATAGAACATCATAAATTTATACTCTTTATGATGTCCAGAATAAAAATCTATACTTCTATACTAATAAAAGAGGTATTTGTTTGTTTGTTTGTACGTAGGCGGTAGGTAATCTCTGGAACTCTTTACGAAAAATTATTTTTGCATTTGATAGCCCAATTCATGAGGAAGGAGGAGGCTATTTAACATCGCGCTATGACCCTTAGCAGCTGTGTAAAAATAAAAAAGTCATAAAGAACGCTAAGCGAAAACGAAGTGATAGCGATTCTTTTTTGAAGTGCAGTGCAGAGCCCTGATTCACAACCATACGACAGGCTATCGTATCGAAAACCTGACATTTCGATAACCTGAATTGACTTCCCCTCAACAGCAAATAGCTGTTGGAAGAATAGCGGGCGTCTATTTGATTTAAACTGACAAAATTTTCGGGTTTTGGACTTGTGAACAGCGTTTAGAAGACTCCTACGATAACAATGATTAATGTTCGATACGATACAAAAGCGTATCGAGTGTTTGTGAATAGCTATGCAGATCAGCGGCTACCGGCACCTCGTTCTCCGTTCCCCGCTCGCTGCTGCCCCGCTCCCGTAGTCACTCGCAGTGGCGGGCAGTGCTGCGTTTTGTCTCCAACGATGAGTTAGTAATAAGCTAGGATAAGAGTTTAGACATGTGCACTATCGCAATAGGTTTCTCTGTAATGATATACAGGGTGTTACAGAAAGGGTATATCAATACAAACGGGTTGAAGAGTGTATCTGGTCTAGAATCTCTGTACAAAATTTCAGCTCAAAAGCAGTAACTTTGAAAATGCTTAATTTCTTTTTATTTTGATAGTTTATTAAATTGAAATCATAACAAACGTGTCACCACACTACGAGGGTCATTATCCATTATCTGTAGTGTGTCTGTGCGCCTTGTACACGCACATCACGCCGCCGCGCGCCAGTGCAGCGCCGTGATGTCGAAATAAAAAAAATATTAAGCATTTTCAAAGTTAATGCTTTTGAGCTGAAATTTTGTACAGAGATTCTAGACCAGATACACTCTTCAACCCGTTTGTATTGATATACCCTTTCTGTAACACCCTGTATGTAATTTGAAAAAAAAAAAATAACGCCTCAGTGACGGCCTTGAAAATATCGAGGTTTGACTTTACGGTGTCAAGAAACGTTCTCTGGGAAAACTTACTGCCATACCCCCTTACTCTTCTTCTTATCGTGTCGATGGCAATCTAAATGTACTCGGCCCAGAATTCGGCCACTTGTTTGGCGCCATCACTAGCGTCCATCAGTTCCTGTAACGTGCAGCTGACAGGACACGCAGGACACGATATTATTAAGTGTCCCATCGTTTGTGGAACAGCACCACATTTACACTCCAAGGCGGAGTCGTCTATAAATTTCCAACTGAACAGGTTTTCCTTGCTTCGGCCAACCTGGGTCCGGAGTCTGTTTAAAGACTTCCAGTTTACCCAAGGTAACTCATGCCCAGGTGGGAGGTCCTCAGCGGGTGGAACGAACGGTTTGGGTACCTTACCCAAACCCCCTTACTAATAAACGTTGTATAGCGTCTGTATAGTTACACAACGCTTTGTCTTCTTCTTTCGAAAGTCAAATTACTGACGACTGAAAGAGAGAAATCGGTGTGTAACTATCTAATATATATTTGTAAGGGGGTAAGAGTTCTTGCGTATAGCTATGGTCATAGATAACGTTTCAGTGATGAAATTCGCCGGTAAATTGCGGACGCCATGTGGCGGCCGCCGCAGTGTTAGGAAACCCTAGCTTTAGTCGGTAAAACGGCTTATTTTTATTTGACCTTAGCAGCCGGACTATACATATAGGTAATAGCCTTCCTTACACTGTATGTACGCTATAATTACCTACTCAAGTTAAAAGTATTCACGTGTACACTGTGGCGCAACAAAAACGACCGCTCATTGTTCTTTGATTAGTGTGTGAAACAATCGTGTTGACTACACTATGTCTTGCCGAAAGGAGGTCAAGCAGTCGTCGAAAACTATCCTGACCCTTGTACAGTCAGCATCAAAAGTCGATTAACATTATCATTTTTACATGTTATTAAATTGACAACAACTTTTTTCAATAAACTGATTTTTAGCTTTTCACATAATAGACAAGAGTACCTATATATTCTAAAAAAAATTCTTCTGCTGCAATTTTCAACAAATATTTTGCTCAATAACTAAGATAAAAAAATCTAAAGTGTTAATCAACTTTTGATGCTGACCGTACGTATACAATGTAAAGGTTTATCAAAAGAATCAAGGCTCTTTGCAAATTATTCTTAGATCTAGTCTAGTCTATTGAGAGCTTCAAAATCAAAAATCAAAATATTTTATTTCACATAAACCTACATGGGCATAAGTACCCATGTAGGTGCATGGTTCCAATTGGTCGTTTCCTATGGAGAAGAGCCGGCAAGAAACTCCACGGTAACTCTTTTAAAAATAATTGGCTTTTACAATGTTTTCAAATTGCAGTATTAATAGGTTTCGTTACGGATACCTACGTGAGATGTTAACAGTCATGTAAAACTAATAGCCGGCACTAAGGTGTCTTCTGAAACAGAAGGAACGAGAATTGATCAAAGTAACCTTGTAGCGGTATCTACAACGCCACATGCGAACAACGCGTCATACTGACGCGTCACGCAAATCCTCCATCTCGCAAACAGAGTTTACCGCGCAACTAGCATAGATACAATGGCCCGACATGAATCATTGGGCAGTTGCCTGCCAGACACAACACCCGTCTGGTCGGAGGATCCTCCCTTTTCTATGGAGGTTGAGTGAGCTTTACACCCTGTTCCTCATACCTCTATAACCTCAGTGGCTCAATATGATACGATCTCCGACTATTCTGTACAGATTTCCTTCGTTACTCATACTAAATCAATTAGATGTATATATAGGTAGTCAGAGGTCTTATGAGTGGTCTCAAATATTTGTAGGATTCGATTATAAATATTTGTAGGATTTATTGTAGGATAAATTGCAAAAGAGACGTAGTCACCTACGCAGCTACTTAATGCCACTGTGTCATTTAAAATGTTTTCAGGTTTTGAAAATAAAAGGAACACAATTTTCTTTCTAGTTCGGCCATAATATTTTAGCAAGGTTATTTTATTTTGAGCGACCCGTTTTGCACCTGCCAAACCTTCCGGAATAAATTTTCTAATTGATGAGGTAAACCGTACCTACCAATATCCGTTACGGGGTTTAGAAGAACAACACGGTCTCACAGATGGACACGAAAAACGACTTTAATATATAATTTTATTTACAGTTTCTCAATTTGGCACTCAATATAGTTCATTAGTAGGTATATTTCAACGTGACGGTCGCGACACGTGTCCGATTCGTTCCGGCGGTAGTTCCCACGTCCGCGATCCGACACGGTGACGATACGATACGGGGAGTGTGGAGAGAAATATGCTCAGTTTTAAACCGTTTTAATTAAAATATGAAGCTTTTTAGGAGATATATTTGTTTCAAAATTATGATATCAATTGTTTTGCTAACTAAAGGCTAATAAATAAAATGTACTGATTTTTCAATCGACAGACAATTTTTATTCGTGGAATAAATTTGACGTGTGACAGTTTTTGTATGGAAGAATTGTCAAAAATTCAAAATTATTCCTCCGATAAAATTGTCTGGCGTTGGAAAAATCAGCCCTAAGTCATTTTTATTTATTTATTTTAACTAACTATTTACACGGTATTAAATGAAGACTGACTAACTAACTATATAAGTAAATAAATATAAAAACAAAAGGATATTTAGGCGTCGAAGTACCTACTCGTCCGCATCGCTGTCACCCGGAAATGTGCCCAGAAGACTGGCAGCATTGCCACGTTGAATGGCAATGCTAATTCTTTGGCCAAAGAACGACTCAGCTTAAATATATAACAAAATAAACTAAATCAATTAATGAAAAATGATGATGAAAATAGTGAAGCGTTTTAACTTTGACCAACCCATGAACACATTGAACCATTGCAGCATGACCACTTCTATGTACTTATTCTATGAAGAATAGACATACTTATGATAAGACAAGGATTTATTTGTTACCACAATATTATATTATACCCATCTTCTATCCAAAGTCTTTTCTTAATTTTTGACCTCGCGCCGTAGAAATCTTTCTACAATCTTTCATCTTGTCTCTCGTTTCTTCGGTTTTTTCAGAAGCCATGCTACGCGTGCTTTTAATAAATTGGTTTTAACTCTAAATCATAAAACCGAAGGACACAAATTCAAATTAGAATAAATTCCAACAAGATTTTCACCAAGTGGAGCATCTTCCCCATCGTTTCGATTCTAAAATTAAGGGTAGTATCACAATATGCTTTATAATTGAGTTCTCACGAGCTTCGATGATCTGCACCGAGTTCTGGATCAGTTCATATTGTTCGTTCAATTTCCACGGTGATTGGGCAGTGGAAATAATATGGGGTAAGATTGTCCTGTTGACAATCTCCTGAATTGGTGGAAAGCAGGTAAATCTATCCCGAGAGAAGTGGTGGCCCAGCGGTAACGGCCGTGACTTACGAGTTGTAGGTCGTAGGTTAAAACCCAGGCAGGCGCTTAATTTGTGTAAATTATTCTTCACAACTGCTCTCAAAACGGTGAAGGAAAACATCATGAGTATTCTGTCACGTCCTAGAACCAAAAATTCGAAGACATGTGACATCTACCAACCCGCACTGGGCCCGCATGGTGGATTATGGCCCGCTCCCTCTCACCGAGAGGAGGCGTGTGTCCCAGCAGTACGAACATTATAGGCTGATTGTGATAAGGTAAAACTATATACTTACCTACTTAAAAGTGTATAGTCTAGCCCGCATATTTTCTCCTTTCGACTGTTTGTGGAGGTCAGATAGGCAGTCGCTCCATGTAAAAACTTTTTAAGAAAAAAAAAAAAACCGACTTCCAAAAAAACACTACAAAGTAAAAAATAACTTTATTTCGGAAGTCGGTGTCTTTGGATCTGTATTTTAGTTTTTTGCCACCGACTTCCGAAATAAAGTTATTTTTCACTTTGTAGTGTTTTTTTGGAAGTCGGTTTTTTTTTTCTTAAAAAGTTTTTATTTCACGCTTTTTAGTGGGTCTGCTTATAATTTATCTAAGTTACAATAACCTAGTGATTATCGCCTTTTACAAACAAAATATTGCTTTTCCCGATGCAGGGAAGTTAATTGTTGAGGAGTTCTCCAGGTCCACCATCAGCTCCATATATCACAATTCACATTGTGACGAGCATAAATTGCTTAGCAACCATATTAAAGTAATCGAATCGCAACCCGTGAAATACTTAGATATTATTGAGTACTTCCGATGGCCATCTGTGGTCTTCATCATCAGTTCCACTTCACCAAATAGTGCTTTCCGAGAGCAAATGCACGAGTTACTATAAAAAATACCCAAATCGCTATAGGTGTGCCTATAATATTTGAAGAGTTCCTTCGATTTCTCCAGGATCCCATCATCAAATCTTGACCTGATGCTTTTAGACTAGATGCTGATAATCCTGGCTGCAGCATCAGGCCAGACTTATGTCAACATTACATTGAACTTAAAATTTATTCCTGTTTAAAATGAGCCCAAACACGACTGCGGTGCTGTAATTTCAAGGTTGGTACTTTTTCTGATGCTCCTGGCTTCAGCATCAGGTCTTTATGTACTTCGGTGTTCTTCATTAACAGTACGTTTATCCACACATCGAGCCCTTTTCAATGAGCCTAAACACGATATATCTGCTGTTAGTTGTAGAGGAGTTAGGTACTCTGCAGACTATCCTGACTGCAGCATCAGATCATGACTTGATGATCATGAGACCAAATGTGGCAAATGCCCTATCAAACATCAAAACAATTTACTAAAACAGTCCTTTCCTGTTCGAGTGACTTCTTACTGTTAAGGAGTTGTACCTTCCATCATCAGCCCAGCTACCTGAGATGGTGACAACCATACGCAAATACACAAGATACTTCATAAAACATGCGAAAAACAATAAGTGAGCCTATAAAATTTGAGGGTTGCCCTCGATTTCTCTAAGATCCCATCATCAGATATTGAAATGGTGACAATGGGACCACACGGGAAGCACCAGCTTTCAAATAAAAAAAGAATCATGAAAATCAGTTCACCAAGTCGCAAGTTATGAGGTAACAAACATAAAAAAAAAAAAAAATACATTCGAATTGATAACCTCCTCCTTTTTTTGAAGTCGGTTAAAAATACTAATATTCAGCTACATTCGGTTAGACTGGAAGCTGACCCCAACATAGTTGGAAAAGGGCTCTCTAGGCAGATTGATGTTGCGGTAGAATGTACAGAACTTATAAACAAAAAAATCTCACTAATAAATCAATTCTGATACTGAAGTGTGACTAATATTGAGCCATGACATCGAGAAAAGAGTCAATAGACTTTACTGATGTAAATAAAACTTGCAACCAACTAGGTCACACTGTTTATAGCTAGCTATAAACACCTAAGTATAGCCTGCTAAAAAGGCCTGGTCAATAGATTATTAAAAAGATACTGACCGAAAACAATGCACAGTGGAACGTAAAAAGAAAACATTCTAAATTCAAAGCGGGCGCCGCTATTGGCCAGTAATGCTTCCACAATGGCTGCCGAAACGTCAGATCCGACAGCTGATAAAGTTTTAAGTGTTTCCCGATTATCTTATTGTGTGAAACAGCTCGATTAAATATGCCTTTTTCCTGTAATCTATGTTGAATCAACGTTCTCATAAGATAATATCGGAACTTTTCTCTGAGTTTGATTGCCATTGAGTGGCAATAGTTCAGCTGTCCAGCGAGCGGAATAGACGAGCGAAAGGTCGTCAGTTCGATACCCGTAGCTACAATAATATTATTCTACTTCCAGTACAATGATAAGGGGGTTAAAATAAATATAAACAAACTCAATAAATTGTAAAAAGTGAACCTAAACGCTGACAGACTTTTTTTAATTTCCGAATGGACTTCTAAGTTACGGACTAGGTAAACCTCAACTGAATAATCTGAAATCGTCAAAATACATTTGACCTAAGATAGGACAGTTTCAGGGTAGCGTTGATCCCTATATTCTACTTTTCTTAATCTTCCCAGAAATAAGCCTCACTCATCTTAAATGGACTTTATTCTGACAAGTAGCATCATCATAATGTTTCCACTGCTGGGACACAGGCCTCCTCTCTGTGAGAAGGAGGGGGCAATAATGCACCACGCGGGCCTAACGCGGGTTGGCGGATGTCACATGCCTTCGAACTTTTGGTTCTATAAAACATGCCGGTTTCCTCACTATGTTTTCCTTCACCGTTTTGAGAGCAGTGGTGATGAAATAATATGAGTAGCATACTTACGGCCAATTTCACATACGCAACCGGACATGACGATACAAATTTACAAAAATATTCCATATCATGCCAAGAACCCCAAATTAAGGGCCATTTAAACAGTCAAGGGCCAATTTCCTCTATCAGTACAAAAAATCTTGCAACTCGTCTTATGCAAAACTGTAGTGTTTATGTTTTTGCCGCTGTTTCTGAAAAAAAGCTTTTAACTTGACGCGCGGGACCCCAAAAATCGCCTGTCAAAATATTGTCGGCCGCATCAAGGGTGAGGATGTACAGTCGGACGAAAATATTTGTTTAAGTTATTGAGAGTCGGTTTTTAAAAAATTGTCTCATATTTTGGGTAGATTTGGGTGAAACTCGTCAATATATTCTTATTGGTTGTAGGTATTTCACATTTTACAAAAAACGTAGTGATCTATTCCTGGGACGAAGCAACAAAACGACTTTTTAAGTTATTAGAAGGCTACGCAGGTAAGTTCACTAAGGTAGATGTAGGTGAAGCAATCATCATCATCATCATCACCAACCTACAGCAGTCCACTGCTGGACATAGGCCTCTCAAATTGCACGCCACCGCGCCGTTCAACTCGGTTCTATGCTACTCTTGTCCAGTTGCTACCAGGAAGCATTACGTACAAGATAATGTTATAAAAAGTATGGAATGCCACAAGGCAGTATACTGTGTCCGACTGTACCCACGATTTAAAATTGCCCCTTATTTCCTCTGAAGGGTGAGATGGCATAAAAAGCTTTTAGCCCTCACAATACTTTTCAACTCTAAATTAGACCTATTTTCGTCCCGATGGCTAATTTTGTAACATCAAATGTGAAAGAGGATTTTTTTTTCGATTTTATTTTAGTAAAATATTTACTGATTTTTGGTGTAATAGTAGTGATTTTGATGAAATTGGCTTAATGGTAAAATTTGTCTATTCTTTTTAGTTGAGTAGTCCCCGTAAAGGGACCGACTTTGTGGGTTAGTAAAAATTTGATGACCTTTGAAAAGTTGTCTATAAAAATGTAGTAGAGCTACCTTGTGAAAGGTCTCGTCATCTGGGGAACTAGAAACACTATGGCTATATCTACTGACAGGCAATGTTGCTGTCAAAATCAATCTGCCTAGGTATCCTTTTCCCAACCATGTTGGGGTCGGTTTCCAGTCTAACCGGATGCAGCTGATCATCAGTGTTTTACATGAAGTGACTGCCTATCTGATATCTACAAACCAGTTACTGGGTAACACGATACCCCTTGGCAAGACTGGTTCTCAGGCTTTCGGGCTTCTGACTACCCATATCGACTGTCAAACTGATCTACGAATGACTGTCGGGACCAACTGCTTAACGTATTTTCCTAGGCACGGAAACGGCTAGAGGTTTTAGTATGTAGTGGATGGTCACCCATCCACTGACCGACCTCAACAATGCAATGAGTCTAGCAAAGTTGCTTTGTTGCAGTTTAAAGAGCATGAGTGCTAGTAAAATTACTAGCAAATAACATTGCCCTTGCCTTTTCTAGGATCTTATTCTCACGCAGTATATTCATAATAATTATCTACAAATAACATAACACAACTGAAATATACAAAATCAGTAGGAATAAATTCCTAACACAGCTAAAAATAGATCGTTAAAAAGATACAAACCAAAAACAATGGACAGTTGAATTCGAAAAAGAAAACATTCTAAATTCAAAGCGGGCGCCGCTATTGGCCAGTAATGCTTCACAATGGCCGCTGGAACGTCAGATTTGACAGATGATAAAGTTTTTAAACGTTTCCATGCTTTCTTTTTTGTGTGAAACAAGTTAATGTAGTAATTACGGTTTTTTATCGTGAGTTGGCATTGTTAAAGGTACGATAAGGTTGTTACAAAGGTCAGAACCTTCATGCTGTACGGACGTGGCGTGTGAGGTTCGATACATATTGATATCGATGTAAGATTAAATAAACAGTAGTTTTAAAGTAGTTTGTTTTGGCTTATTGTAAGACCCGTTTTACATCGAGTAACAAACACGACAATGTTCGGCAATTTTCTGCTGACATGCGATGCATCGGTCCTCTCTCTGACCTAAGATTTTTTTTCTCTGATTTTCAATTTGACAGATGCTACGTTTAATGAAACATAAGTCACTGGTTGCTTCATTTGCCTGGCAATTAGGGCTCAGATTGAAACCTCAGGGGCTACTATAATCATTGGTAGGCCAGTTGACGTGCAGGGCAAATCAAGGTGACGGTTTATAGTTCCACCGCTCATACCAATAACCACACAAGGTACAAGTACAAAATCGCCTGACCCTTTGTAGGTATGCTAAATGGTGAGCCCCCTGAAAAGTGCAAAAAATCTTTGAATCATCCCTGCATGATGAATGTAAACTGATAGGTAGACTGTTCACTTTATCAACTCTCCATAAAGTCATCACGAACATCCTTTTACCTTCAAATAACTTATTACTCACGATTATAACATATTTGACAGTCTCCTTTGTGTCCATGATAAATTATTAAACAAAAAGCCATTTTTGGACACGTCACCTTTTACCATAATAAGCTAAAACGGCCAATTTATAAAAGGAAACCAATTTTGACAAAACGAAAACACATAATAATACGACTAATCATTTGGGAATAAGACAAAAAGACAGTTTAAAAAAATCTCTTTATTCGGTTTTAGACGTTACTTGCAACTTTATTTTGCTAGATCTAAGAGTTTGTCCAAAAGTAACAATCAGTACTAAGCGCCTTTTGTACCACAAGCTTCTCCGTTTACCTTGTAATTAACTATTATTGGGGTTAATCCAATTTTATATGCTTCACCACAATTCTCATTAATCTAAGTAAATTTTTCTTGGTATAGTTCAACCGTTACTCGTAGTCATTAGTAATTTGGGAGTTCAAAGATCTGTAACAATTGGCACCTTATCAATCATAGGTTGCAAAACCGGCAGTAGGACCAAAATATTCGAATTAAACGAAAAAAGAAGTGCCACAGTACAAAGCCGAATTCTCTTCTCCTCACGCAGAACCCTCAATATTTTGACAACAGCTTCCCAGAAATCATGACGATGCACCATTTAATCTTGAACCCGATCAGCATACCTTAGACCACGCCCTCCGCTTTGAAACTCCACCGCGCGCTCCCATTGGCTGCCCGCCCGACGCGTGCGCAAGGAAAAAGTCCAAAAATGTTTATTCTATATCTATACATATTATAAATTAAAGTCGCTTTTCATGTCTGTATGTGTGATCGCGGTCTTCTTATAAGCTTCGCAACGGATTTTGATGTCATTTTCACTATGATTTACAGAATTTATTCCGTTAGGTTATGTGTATAATACATGAATATTATATTACATAATAATAGAGAAATGTCCATGTTTTGTTGAGTCGTAAAAACCGTGCGAAGCCGGGGCAGGCCGATAGTTTATAAATGATAAATGTATCGACAGACGCGCGTAATTTTCTGAGTAGATCTTTCGTCAGTTCACATTTAGCTTTTAACATCGAAATATTACTCGAAATAAATAATAGTGAGCTCTTAGAGAATATTTTTGGAATTTAAGTGGATTCTGATTTGTTTGTTTCGATTCTGTTTTCTCCGGGATTTGAGTTATTGTTGTATTGATATTAGCTAAGTGTTTCGGGCATTTGTTGTTTTGTGTATCTAAGTTGTAATTTCTGAACTGCAGTCAATTTTGAGTTACGATGAAAGATTGAGTAGTGTTACCTCCGGGTCCTAATTGAATAAGGTCGGCTAAGATGTTCCATCTGTTGCTGGAAAGCCCATAACAATTATTCTGTAATGATCGTCATAAGAATAATAAGTCTTTTGGTTCTTTCGTCGTCGGAGGTGGCTCTACGCTGAATTTTAATTGTATATGTTAACCTGGATGGATGGCGCCGCCGAGGCCGGCCCAAGAAGAGGTGGGAGACGATTTAGACGAGTATCGCAAGGGTTGGGTCGAGGTGGCGCTAGAAAAGGATGCCTGGAAGGATTTGGGGGAGGCTTATGCTCAGCAGTGGAACAGAGGGACCTAAGTAAAAAAAAATAATAATCTGTTTCTGTAACCTCATAAAACTAAGAGTTAAGAAAAATTTTTACTAACGCCAGGGACTCCTGTCTGAAATAAAAGTTTTCTATTCTATTCTATAATCTTACTACTTTTCTCTTCCTGCATGCAATTGTTTTTATATCGATAATATTGTACATTACTCGTATAAATTCGTAGGATCATACATTTTATTTTTATCGTGTTTACATCTAGTTATATATGCATGCTGTAGTCTCCTGTAATTGAAGGAGCACACGTAAAAGAACCTTTTTTATTATTGTATTACTGTTGATTGTAGATATATGTGTATATATCCTTTGTTGGAGATCCCAAAGAAATTAATAAAATAAAAAATGTCTAGTACCTAGGGCCAGTTTTCATACATATTATCACTACTTAAAAATCAAGCAAAAACTTTCTTGTCCCTTCTTTGTTTGGTGACTTTTAGGAGAAGAAGAGGTCCCTGTGAATGAGTTTACTTACCAGGAGAAGAATTACCTACTACCGTAGCCATTTCTGCCGTTAGCGGTGAATCACTAAATGGTGGTGGGCACCTTTAAGCAAACCTGTAGGTTTTGCCTGACGGCGGTAACCATAAGCACTTTAACTTAGGTGGGCCACCAAACCTTGAAAAAAGGAGTCTAGAAACTCATCATCCTAACCTTTTCCCAACTATGTTGGGGTCGGCTTCCAGTCTAACCGGATGCAGCTGAATACCAGTATTTTACATCGAGCGACTGCCCACAACCCAGTTACTGGATAGATGATACGCCTTGGTAAGACAGGTTGTCAGGTTTTCAAGCTTCTGACTACCCGTAACGACTGTCAAAAATATGCCTACAAATGACCATGGGCACCAACGGCTTAAAGTGCTTTCCTAGGCAGGGAGGGGTCTCGTTATGCGTTGCTTAATCTTGAAGATCGACCCGTGTGGCTGTTATTATTTAGCCACGAGCCCCTCAAAAAACAAGGAGACTAGAAACTGAAAATCAAATTCAGATTTATTAAGTTTTGTGTAAGGTCCTGGGTTCGATTCCCGTGTCGGGTAAAGTGTTATTGAGTTTTTTCCATTAGAAATTTCTTAGTAACAGCCCGGAGTTAGGAAGTTGGCGCTGTGATACCCTCGTGCCTCGGAAAGCGCGTAAAGCCGTTGGTTCTGCGCCTGATCTCTCTCCGGTAGTATCAGATTTCCGTCCCATCGGACTATAAGTGAGGGAAGAGGGAGTGCACCTGTGTCTGCGTGCACACTTGTGCACTATAATATCTCCCGCGCCGAACGCTTGTCTCCGTTGAGATTGGCCGCCGTGGCCGATATACGGTCTGGACGACTTTTTAGTAATTGAAACCTTTTACCGGCTCTTACCATTTTTTTAAGTTTTAATCTCAAATTACTCACAAACAAACATGAATTATAATTCCACCAACCACAACACCCATAAAAATACCGCAGTGTACATACAACCACACCACTCGCTCGGTAGCTAAAAATACTTGAATGTATTTGTGTAGTCCTCGAGATGTGCTTATCTGGCAGACGTCTCTTTGATGTGAGAGCCGCCTAGTGCCTGATAGCGGCGTGACGTCTGTGCGTAGCGTCTGTGCGTCAAGTGGTGTTTTGAACTTAGGTGGGCGGGTTTTGATCTATGGTTGTCGATGGGACTTTAATAATATGGTCAGACTTAGAGGCCCTATTAAGAACGCGTGACGAAAATGTCACGCTAATTCGAACGATTTTCTATAGCATTTTGGTTTAAATTGTTTATTATTATTTATTTATATTTTATTGTACAATCTGTCAAATGGCTTTAATAGATTTACAACTTTATCGCTAAAGCATAAAGTTCAAAGTTGATTGGGAAAATTTGAGGGTTTCGGGTAGCTTGATGTGCTGGCATCTGTACACCACAAAAATACATAACATAAAAAATACATCAATCACTACAAAATATATGTAAGTACAATGGGCCGCCTTATCGCTTTCTGCGATCTCTTCCAGGCAACCTTGGAATGAACAGTGGTTTTCGTGGACATAAAGTGGGGCTGCCGTTGGTGCAAATAATGGTGGTGGTTTTGTATGAGTCGACCAGTTGATCCATGGAATATTGAAGGAAGATGATGATGATTGATTGTTGAGTTGAAGGGAGATGATCTACTGGTTTTTATACCAGTAGATGTCCAGAACTGAACAATGGACATGTGCTTTGAATACTGTCATAAGATAGGTACGTCTGTTTGATGTGAGGGCTGTTAAAGCCAGTAGCTCTACCCTGATAGCGGCTTGACGTCTGTGTGTCAAGTGTTGTTTTGAACTTAGTTTAGCCTTGGATCTATGCGTCTATATCACGGATATACGCATTAAAAAAAAGACGGGTTGCACTCCGGGAGTGCCGGCAGAAGTGAAAACTTGAATATTAACGTTGTGCATTTTTGATATTTTTCATTAATAGATGCACTTTGTTCAATTTCCATATTTTAAACACTTTATATACTTACACGAATTTTACGAATACACAGCAGTGTGGCCACTACACAGACGGTCGAGCCATCAGCTGTCACCATCCATGGATGCGCGTGGCACGCTGTAATATAAACACACACGAACATTCGCGCAAGCGCCCTGCGCCACCTAAACGAAACAGCAGGCATACATTTTCGCCGCGCCGTAGAGAGGGGGATACTTCCTCTCCTACGCCGCGCCGGCTGTCTACTCTCCATCCATCTTACGAATTTTCGATCAGGTCACGTGTCCTGACGGGATGTCCTGACGCGAGTTTAACATTTTTTTTACCCATTACAAAAAAAGTGTACAACACCGCTAAAGAAGTTTTCACTTCAAAAATTGGGAAGTAGAAAAGAAGTTTCTACCATCCGACAGGCTCTCGTATCGAAAATGACACATTTCGGTACCTGATTTGCCTTGGTCGTCTATTTGATTTAAATTGTCAACATTTTCAGGTTTTGGACTTGTGAACAGCGTTTAAAGGACTCCTACGATAACATTCATTGATATTCGATACGGTCCAGAAGCGTATCAAGTGGTTGTGAATACCTATACAGAAATACTTTTACAACCATTCATTGTGCCCATCTTTATGAGGTCTTTATGTTCCAATGTTGGAACATTGAGAAAGTTACGAGGCAGCACCTATCCTCGAGAACCCAATTCAACTCCCAATATCAAAACTTTAAGCACATCGCAAACACATTCAGATGAGGTTTAGAATCCAATATCTTTAAACTCAGCCTCCCAATATTAAGTGAAGAGGTCAAACACTGACGCCGGAAGTAATAGCATTCAAATTGCCGTTCATTTCCGCAAGCAGAGGGCGCCACCGAAGCTATGTATTAGCATTTGAACTGCTCTCCAATTTGATTGTTTTTAGAATGAGTTTAAATAATACAAACATTATATTGATGATTAATATGAAGGGATTATTCTTGCATGGACTAATGTGACATTTTGGCCGGCTACGGCAAATATTGTAATTTCTATTTATTGTAAGGAGTTTAGAAACGAACTTTGACACTTTACAACGTCTGGGCTGGACTTTCAGAGAATGAGATTCATAGTACCCATAGTACCTTTGCACAATCTATACTACTGAACCATAGTAGGTACTAAACCAATTTCAAATTAATTTATTATTTGTCACAGGTGAAATATCAGTTCTTATGATCAGTAGAAAGGATCGCTGTAACATACCTATAAGGTGTACAATATTTAATGCTGGTCCCATATTTATTTACCATTAAAATCATTTTTTGTCCCAAGTCAACGTCAATCATTCGTCATGCATTAATATAGTTATTTAATCAAAGAATAAGGTCGTTCCAATTTTCTTGAACTAACTAACTAGGCTTGTTCAAAGGCCCATCCCTTGGCATCACGGAAATTCATTATGATAAACACTAGATGTGGCTGGAACGTAAATGAAGTTTTGATGAAGACTTTTCGTGTGTTCGTTGTGGTTCTACCGAACTGTGTAGTTTCGGAACAGACTTTGAGTTGAGCTACACGATTACTGACAAATGCTTGCACTAACTGGACTGGTCCACTCAAATCTGTGTGGTTCTTTCCTCAAAAGACCATTTCAGACATAAATCTACATGATCTTCACATGATCTCACGAAGACAATGGTGCCGATTCTCTTGTTCACAAACTAAACTAAAGGAGAAGGGAAAGACTCCAAAGTTTCCTGGGCCCAGGTGTTAACTCAATCAAACTAGCTTTATTTGTAAGAGGACATAATAACAAGGCCTCACTGAAAATTTGGTGAAATTTGGCTATCCAGGAGTCAAGTTATATGTTTAAAATAGTTTACTCTAGTTTAAAATAGTGTAGTCTATGCAACGAAAGAAAACGAACGAGTGCCGGTCACAGAGTACTTTTTGATAGGTGCCGGTTTTTTTCTACCTGTCATCTGTCGGTCGGTGACATGAAGTTATCTATATCTTCATGGTCGGTGACGAGCACAGAATCACAGATTACTTTAGACTATACTGAGTGGCCAGTGTTGCTAACAGAAGAAAAATTAAAGGAACTCGATTCGCTTTGAATCGATTCCACGAAAAGATTGATAAGCATTTTGTTTGACACACGATTTTCATAGATATTCTGAGATTTTACCGATTTATACACTATCGATTATTTAGAATTCAGGCATGTACTTTATCGATTATTTAGTTTCGCAACTTAATTTAATTTTTCTCGCTTCCTAGATAGAAACATGGTACTGTATTTTGTGATTTCCTTTAGAAAAATATAACGGTTTTTTTAATACCCATTTAAACTAGTTAACTGCTGGGCCCAGGATTTCCCTTCTCCTTTGAGTTCAGTGCATCTTTTTCTTTCTATTTCATTAAGAAAAGGACAGAAGATAAATATTAGTTTAGACCTGTCAAATTAGTCAGTTGCCTGACGTAAATTGACGTATTTTTAATAGCCAATTTTTTAATCACGTCTAAATTGTCTATGGAGTATCTTAATTTGACAGGACTAAACTAATATTTATCTCCTGTCCTTTTCTTAATGAAATAGAAAGAAAAAGATGCACTGAACTTAAATTTAGTTTAGTTTGTGAACAAGAGAATCGGGTCTGGACTTTAAAAGAGACTGTGACCTCTGAGTTTGTTTCGGCCTTTCTTCTCAGAGTAGTCAGATAGGAAACGCCGACCTCATCTAGCTAATTTTTTTTGCATGTTATAGTGATTTTGATATCCGATTTTTACAGAATAAATAATTTCATTTCACCGTATATTTTGGTTCCTCGTGTCCGAAAATATGGTATTGTGCCCATATCCGACTAGTGCGCATAATCACGAGAGTTACCTACGTACTAACTGTATGTGCAGAATAAACAATTTTTCTTTCTTTTCTTTCCTTTACCAATCACCCTCAACAATAAAATGATCTCTAAATAAGAATTCCTTAGTTGTAACATAAAAATATAAGGGTGGCAGAACAGTAAGTGTCGCCATCGCCACGCCATGCCAGGCCACGGGTAGCGGCACCCGCCGAGCTACCGAAACAAAAACATGGGGCACGCCACTTGACGAGAACAGGGGAGGCGGTGGAGCCGACAAATAGGAAAGAAATGCTGATGAATGATTATGGAAGATTTTGGCGGTTTGAATTAACAGTTTTGATGAAGTTTCATATATAATTACAACAGGACAAAGTATCCTGGTTTATTTAAGTAGGTGAAACGAGTAACGCCTTACCAAATTCCAAAAATGCTAGTAGACTCATAAGAGTAGCTTACTTTTTTCATCTAGGAAAAAATGTTTTTATGT
Source organism: Amphipoea oculea (assembly GCA_945859645.1). NCBI lineage: Eukaryota > Metazoa > Arthropoda > Insecta > Lepidoptera > Noctuidae > Amphipoea > Amphipoea oculea. Next base: position 1,485,241 of record OX243885.1, read on the forward strand.
CTGAAAGCGCTGACACAAAGTCACGAGGCATGCCGCGTGCGCATCATCGACCCAGTTGCTACGAGGAGAAACTGCTGACACAGAACATGAGGCCTGAAGACACCGTCTACGTGACCGAGCCCGTGCACTTCGCATCCACCATCGATCGAGTCAATTTGATTTTTCTGTAATTGTAATTTTTTTTATTAAAATAAATTAGTTTGTAATAAAATCGGTTTTTTTTTGAGTCCTCCGGCAGTAGCCTACTTAATTTGTCTATTAGCCAGCAGGAATATTTTTCTTATTTTCCATTGTTGGCTATCGGCAGTGGTCGTAAAATTTAACCAAATAGCAAAGTTCGGAGCGAGACTGACTCGCTATCCAGAAAATTGACATCACCTAGGTAGGTACTCATTTTTAAGAACACTTTATTCTATGAGTATAAGTTGGCCAATTAAACCTCATACACAACACGAGGTGAGGCGGTTTCCACCGCCTGTAGATACCTGCAATGCAAGGAGAGCCAATATTTACCTCCCTTACGTTTTTTGTTCGTCTCCATGACATTCTTTGTTCCCTTTTCAACCCCGCTTCCATTAAGAGGATTAAAAGCGCTACATCGATGCTATACAGCGCTATACATCGCTATACCTACATACACAGCGGACAAGTTGAGGAAAATGCCCCCAAAATATCTTGTTCGCGTTTGTCTGGGTTTTTATATGTCGGCGTTGAGTTTATGGTGGATTTGAGTAGGTACGTATGTTAAAAATTTTGCACTATACAACTGAGGATGAGATCAAAGGCAGACAAGGGATAACTAGGTACATATATTGTTGGTCGTGCTGCCCAGTATCTATAGAAATGTCTGCAACTGACAAATAACGGAAAGCCTAACTAAAGTCAAGGCGCTGGGGGCTAGGATTCACAGCCTGGCTCATCGGTGTTACGTCGTCGCCTTGCCTGTCTGTTTTCAATAGACTTGTACTTCGGAAAGTGTGCGCAGGAGCTTCAAGACCTGATTTTGGAACGGTGCACCTAGTTTCTTACGTTTCATAAGTGCCCATGCAGGTTTATGTGAAATAAAATATTTGCGTTTTGATTTTAATACTTACATTTATTAACAAACCACCAATGTCTCATACCTCCATTTCTTCCACATCCATACTCATATTATAAATTCGAAAGTAACTCTGTCTGTCTGTCTGCTACCTTTTCACGCCTAAACCGCTGAACCGATTTAGATGAAATTTGGTATAGAGATAGTTTGAGTCCCGGGAAAGGACATAGGATGCTTTTTATCGCGGGGCGCAGCTAGTAAACAATAAACATAACATCACCTACACTCCCTGGGTGTACCCAAATTTCATCCTCCAATTCTTTAAGACTATCCTAATATCTGACTGACTGACCAAAATATTTTCTTGACTTTTTGGTCATTACCTTGTTAATTTCAATGGGTAATCGAGTGACCACGTCTTTATTAAAACCAATCACCCATCCTAATCTAAAAAACAGCACCACTGGTGCCCTACCAACATGACTGCTGACCCCCGCACCATATGGCGGTGTGATAGCACGCACGCGCCATTGAGCCTGCAACTGTCGCTCTGTGATAATTAGGAGCATCATGCCATCTAACGTGAGGGTGGTAGTTGTTAATTAGGTGTACATTTTGGCAAAGGAGCACGATAATATGTTTTTCTGTTTTTGAAGTGAAAACTTCTTTAGCGGCGTTGTACATTTTTTTTTGTAATGGGTAAAAAATGTTAAAATCGCGTCAGGACACGTGACCTGATCGAAAATTAGTAAGACGGATGGAGAGTAGACAGCTGGCGCGGCGTAGGAGAGAAAGTATCCCCCTCTCTTTCTACGGCGCGGCGAAAATGTATGCCTGCTGTTTCGTTTAGGCGGCGCAGGGCGCTTGCGCGAATGTTCGTGTGTGTTTATGTTACAGCGTGTCACGCGCATCCATGGATGGTGACAGCTGATGGCTCGACCGTCTGTGTAGTGGCCACACTGCTGTGTATTCGTAAAATTCGTGTATATAAACTGTTTAAAATATGGAAATTGAACAAAGTGCATCTATTAATGAAAAAAATGACGAAGAAATAGCGAAAGAAAATGAGTTATATTAATTCAATTAATAGTTGATTTATTTCAACGTTAATATTCAAGTTTTCACTTCTGCCGGCACTCCCGGAGTGCAACCCGTCTTTTTTATGATTAGTTAATGAGCTTGCCAATTGGATTGATATATCTTTTACTGTCCCACTGCTGGGCAAAGACCTCTTCACATACACAGAAGGCACGAGCATTGATTGCCACGCATGCTCAAGACGGGTTGGCGGTTTCAGACTTATTTTAACTATAAGTCCAGCAGTGGCGTGCATTGCATATAGGCATATAAGCAGTGCCTACCTCGATATATCCTGTCGATACTTACGTCGATATAGCCTGTCAATTACCTATATTTTAGTGTGTGTGTGTGCCCCACAAAACTCACTAAATTATCATACCTAACAAAAAACAAAATCTTCATACAAACACGCGCGGCAGTAGGCAGTCGCCAGACGGCCTACTCGGCTCCCGTACTATTTGCACATTGTCATTCGTCTTTACTCGTTCAAGTTAATACGACAAAATTAAAAATACGTACGTCTCACGCGTAATACTATGACGTCCAACCTTCGCAATTTATCACCCTTAAGTAGACATGCCTACTTAAATAACCACACTTTTGACCTCACTTTTTCTGATTAGTGACCGCGTTTGTCTAGACTAGACCCGGCCTAGTGCCTACCTATTCTGAAAACCAATGCACGCCACTGAGTCCAGGTTTCCTCACGCTGTTTTTCCTTCACTGATGTCAGTCATCTCCAAGATAAACTCAGAAAGTACTAGTACTTTTCAGTAGTGTATTGAAAAGTTACATTGGTGCTTGCCCGGATTTGAACCCTCAACCATCTGGCCATCATGACTTAATAGAAGTACAGGTTTATTATTTTTATTTATTTCAGGCGACGCAGGCCCATAGATTAACCTTAACCTAAACATACATATTTTTATTATAAAACAGTCCTTCACTAGCTAACTCTTGGGCTGTTGTGCCAGAAGTCTTCTTTCATGACGACGGGCAGATAACACTTCGGCACGCGCACCACGAACGCCTTGAAGTTGACGTTGCGGTGCGACTCCAGTAACTGCACCCTCGGCGTGTACCTCGTCTTCTGGCGCACGTACTCCACGATGTCCTCCGCCTTAGTGGTGTAGTGTAGGCGGGAGATGTATACCGGTGTGTTCAGCTTTAAACCTGCGTATCATACCGGACCACACCGCGTACATAAAGCGCTGTCTGCCGCAGAATATGGTACGCACGCGAGTGTGACAATAACGCGTAGATAATACGCTCCGGCAGCCAACTTTGACTTATTTTGGAGCGTTAAGTTATGCAGCAGGCAGGATAGGAATATCAGAGGTATTGCAGGTGCATTGCTATCCTAGAGACAAAACTAAAATATCTAATGTGCCTGGAATTCGGTACACTAGGACCTACATCCTTCAAATTAGAACACAGCAACGCTTTTGGCGACAGTAATAGGTATGGTGCTAGTATCTACCCCTGAGGAACTCCTTTACAAAGAGCTCTACTACTCATCATCATCTGCCTAGCCTTTTCCCAACCATGTTGGGGTCGGTTTCCAATCTAATCAGATGCAGCTGAATACCACTATTTTACATGGAGCGACTGCCTATCTGACCACCACAACCCAGTTACTGGGTAATACGATACCCCTTAGTAAGACTGGTTGTCAGATTTTAAGGCTTCTGACAATTGCCGTAACGACTGTCAATGATCCACGAATGACAGCCGGAACCAAAGGCTTTCCGAAGCACGGAAAGAAAGAGAAAGAGAAAAAAAAGACAGCTCTACTACAACCTACTGCAATTCAAATAAGTATTTTAGACGTTTGTATACTTTATTCTTCACATGAAGTGTTCAACTTAAAAATCAGGGATGTTAAAGACTTAAAACAAAAAACCAATAATTAATATTTTAGATTTCTATTTCAGTAGTGTTTTTTTATTAGTCTCATCCAATCACTTACCACGCTAGTACCCAGGTCGTCACAATACTAATCGGCGCGTCTACACGCGTCACTGCCCACCCCCGCACAGCGGAGCGTGATAGTGTCAATATAAATACCACCCTGTGGATGCTGGCTGTTTTGACTTTCATTTGTTTTTTTTATGCGTGCATTTATTTGTATTGCCAGAGTTTTAGACTGATCAGTAATTTTTAAGAGAAGCTTGGCTTGACTCTGGTCCAGTCTGGTCTGGTACTCAGTCGCTTTCCATACTTTATCTTGATTATGACCTGCACCCTAACTGCGTAACACACTATTAATCTAAATCTAAATAATTTTGAAGGATATTGCTAATCCATTACTTCATATTATGTTCGAAAAATTTGTCTGCAAAACAACGTAAACAACGCAATGTATTTTGTTGAACTGTCAAAATGAAACCCATTGCTACAGATAGTGTGTTACCGCTGGTGTTGCTGGGTCGGTCATTTGACACTTTCAAGCGAAAATGCCACGATCTTTCAGGTCAATATTAACAGTTCTTTAATTTTGATTCTGAAAAAAACTGAAATTTCGGGAAACAACAATTCAGTATCACCCAACCCATCGCGAGGATTTACACCAACCACCCACCAGAACACGTTTCAAGTCAGCACTACATTATCAACGATCTCCAAAACAAGACACTACGAAAAAAATCATAAAATAACTTCACCGAACTTAACAAAACGTGTCATTCCAATTCTCCGATATTCACGACAAAAAAAATAGGCCGTTCATCTCCCATTGTCTCTGAGCCAGCAATCTCGTCGATTGCCACCGGGACAATGATGGGCAGTGGCGCGTGGAACAGCGTATGGATAGCTACGACAATGGCAGATGATTGCTGCGATATTTTTTTATGATTTGTATTAATATTGGTCTTGATTTGCCAGGGAAACTTGAGATTAGACTGAGTGAAACTAGAAAGGCGAATAATCTTTTTTTTTTGCTGGGGAATTTGTAAACTCAAGTTTTAGATGAATAATATGGTAACTGAAGTAGACATTTTCGATTACCTACTTCCATTTGTCATGATGTCCAAATCGTTGAGGGTTCAATTGCGGGCAAGTACCAAAGTAACTTTTACAATCCATATGCACAGACGCCAGCACATCAAACTACTAAAATCTGTCAAACTTTAATAGATTTTCAACTTTATCGCTAAATCATTAGGTTCAAAGTTGATTGGGAAAATTTGACAGTTGCGGGTGGCTTGATGTGCTGGCGTCTGTACTTTCTGAGTTTATCTCAAAGAAATCCAATAAAGAAAGAAAGTAGTAGTAAAAGTAATATTTTGCAGAAATTCTTGACATAACATTATACTTTTAAAAGCGGAAACAGACTCATAACACACCACGTTACGCGTCAACAATGAAGCTTATTCATTGGCCACATTTTTCATCTCATTGATCTATTTTCGTCATTTGCCAATAAGTAAGCGTGGGATGGCGTCGGGTATTACAAGTGTGCTGCGGCCTTAAAAGTAGATAACACGTTCCATTATCGAACTAGGTACCAACATCAAAAAAAAAAAAAGTCGCGACCACTGTGACACCCAATCAATCATATACCGTGACGTAATATTAATGATAGTCCCTCATTATCGACAGTATTCGACAGTGCGGGGTCATACGGCCATATTGTTTGATCTACGACCTCCTGTTATTATGTATTTGTCATGCATTAGTGTGATGAGGTCGATTGATGATCAATGGTGGAATGGAAGGGTAATTATGTACCCTAGCTTTACCCGCGACTTCGTTCGCGTGCATGTTGAAAAACAAATTGAAGTTCATGGGTTTAATTTTTTTTTTGGCGGGACCTCTAATTATTTTTCTAAAATAAAAGTTGTCTAAGTCGCTTCTTATAACATCAGCTATCTACAAGTGAAAGTCCCGTTTAAATCGGTCCTGCTGTTTTGGAGATTATCGGAACGAACAGATAGACAAAATGTTTAAATATTGTTTTTTTTTATAAGTAGGTACCGTATATAATTTCATGTGCATTTTTAGTAAAAAGTTGTTGAAATTACACACAGACGCTTCAATTTTATTTATTTGTATAGATAGGTACAATTTTTCATAATAATGCGTGTTAAATAATATAAAAATATTGTATGTAATTATCTACAACAACATACCTAATCTTGTCCATTATTTATGTGTCATGTTTATTATTATTATTTATTTATTTAATACTTCAAGCACATAAATGTACTTAATGCCATAGGCCATGCTTGGTGCCATGTTTGGTGTATATATTTTATTAGAGAACCTAAATAAATACAATACTTATTAGTTATTTTACCCTAAACCTGAAAATTGGTCATTGTACTCATCATTATGAATAACTTTTAAATAGGCTATTATGATTGTAAGAAATCAAACAACGTGATCATTTCCCTACGTTTATTGCAAGCGAAGGTCTTTACATCACTCCCGCTATATTGCCACTGTTTTCTTCCAAACAAAAATCAAAGGGCTGGCTTATACCTTGGCCAAAGGCTAAGCATTGCCATACAACGTGGTAATGCCGCCAGTCTCTTGGGTACATTACCAGTCGACAGCGATGCGGATAAATTTTTCGACGCTATATTTTAGTTTTTGTATAGTTTTAGTTAAGTTAGGTTTTAATTTTGTTATTTTTGTTAATTAAGGATATATTATTATGTTAAAATAAAATTTATAGTTAACAAAAACCTACTACAAATATTTGACACCTCATTCTAAACTCGCTTGACTGTTCAAATACTACCAGATTTATTTTATTGCCAGCAGGTCGACTATAGCAGACAACCTTTACAGTAATATTGGGCCTAACATGAAATAGTGAAAAAAACACCATGTTCCATATTTTTTGTCGATCTATGAGAACACAAATGAAGACTTCGATGGAACACTTTTGAATGCAATTAAAAGGTTTGAACATTACACAGCGTAACAGCGACCTTATGCATAAAACCTTTTAGTCTGGTTTTGCTTTGTCATTTTTAGAAAATTAGAGCCCACGTTTGATTACAGAGTTCTGCTTGGCAATAGACAAATAAAATACACGCGAAATTTCTCTTTGATACACAGATCATAGGAATCACCAGTCATTACTAAAGTATGGCTGTAGGGTATGAAAGACCAATCTAAATAATTTTCTCGTTGTTTTGTCAACGTTAACCCTTCACTGCCGGATTAGATCGCCATTAGCTAATTGCCTGGTTACGATTCAACCCTTCATTGCTTGTGCGACTTTATAGTAAATACTCTATGTTTAGTGTAACGTGGAAATTACTCATTTTGTAAAACATGAAACGTTTATTTTCTCGTGACTGTACTTACCTGTCAAAAAGAGTAACCAAGATAAAGTGGATAAGACAGAGATTATAAACAGATGAAGAACTAGCAAGGGATCGAGGGGGTGGAGGGGGGGTTCAGGGGATGAGACCGCAATAAGGGCCAAAGCACACACGCTACTTTTTGCATCGGCGATCGGCGATTCAGCTGCTTTTTAGAAGCTAAATGCAGCTACCAAGCATTCCACACCGCACACTTAAAAACGCCAAACGCGGCGATTCAGTCGCTTTTCGGAAGCTCGATACAGTGGCTGAACGCTACACTCCGCAGACATTCGGATGCCGGTCGCAGCGATTTGGCATTTGCGCCAGCATCGGAGCAGTCGCTAAAACGCGCGATTCAGATACCGCTTCCGAACGCAGAGTCGCCAAAACGCGATGCAGCATCGATACAGCCGCAAAATCGCCGATCGCCGATGCAAAAAGTAGCGTGTGTGCTTTGGCTCTAACTCGAAAATATACCAGTGCGTATGCTTTATTGACGTGTAAAAGTGTTTGTGCAAACCTACTTTCAGAAATAAAATCATTTATGTTGTTCATCGCATCACCTGCCCACGCTATCACTTCGTTTTTGCTTAGTGTTCTTTCTGATTTTTTTCCATTGTGTGATATTAAATGCCTATAGCCTTCCTCAAGAATTGGGATATCAAATTCAAACACATTTTTTTCAAATCCGACTGGTAGTTCCGGAGATTACCCCCTACATACAAACTGACAAACAAACTTTTACCTCTTTCTAATATTAGTAAAGAAAAAGTTGCGATCACCAATACACCTTTCCATTAAGATTCATAACCATAAGCAAAGCAGTTAAATTATGAATCCAATTTTAAAATTAGTAGTTAAAGATTCTAAATTAATTTTCACTTCCAGAAATACCATTAGGTATTTGACCAAACAACTGTCTCATACCTAAATTTCTCCTACTTGAGTACAGTTAGATATATTCATACACTCATTCTCATACATTGCAGATGTAAAATGTTGCCATAATGTCCCCTGTAGAAAATCTGCAGAGTGTAGAGTGCGTTAAGTGAGCCACGTGCCGCTTGTGTATGACGAATTGTAACGTTTACAAAATATTTGGTTCAAAGATCTTATATCAGCAGTTCTGTTTGAATCGCCAAGTTGAAAATTGTATTTTAACATCAAAAATATTACGTAACAAGGTAATTATGTAAGTATGATTACAGTTGAATGAGCAGCAAAATGTAAAATGCACCTATTGATTGGAAACTGACTAAAAACATTCTTAGAATGGGGATAATCAAGTGAGTGTTCTTAAAAAATGAGCAATTTTCCTGTCCGCCTAGTATCTGCATCAGCACAGCACTACGGTCACTTCATACAGTGGTATCGTTTAACTTTAAAAGTCCCACCGTACCACCAGGGGTACGGCCAGGGGTGCGGTGGGTCTGCAGTGCGCTTGTTTCGAACTTTCGGTTGTTAAAACAAAGAACTAAATACCAGGAGTCCTTTGCCTAAAAGCTCCTATAACCAGCATCGCGGATGCAATTTTCTGACAGAAAGAAAAAATATTGACACAGTGTACAAACATCGGTCGGTCAACCTTGATAACTCGTTCATGTTTATTTCAATTGAATATTTTTAAGTTAATATGTTGTTTTTTAATATGTTGTTGTTTTTATTTTGTTATTTTGTGCTATATTTTATTTAGGGAACTTAGAACATATTAACAATATTATTTTTAGATATAATTATAAGTACTAATAGTTTTTTTTTACTTTTTTCATAGTATTAAATTGTAAGTACTCAAGTTAATTTTAAGACCACGCTATCGCATTAGGTATACACCTGTAATGATAGTGATAAGGGAGATTTTAATAAATAAATAAGTTGTTTCACTCCAGCCTAAAAATCTGTCTAAACTGCAGATAAAATCAAAAATTAAGCATGTAGTAATTACTAAATTATAGCCTCAAAAATTTTAAAATAAAAACTTTTTAACTAAACAATCTCTTGACTTTTTCTCGACCGTTCGTCGTGCTCTCCCCGCACCGGCTCTAACCAAGGGGAAGCCATCATCGTCAATCAGGAACTAACATAAATATGCTTTTACCGCCCTCTCCCTCACGAGAGTACCTACCCACAGTGAGGGACGTAACGCACTCTTGAATTGTGTGAATTTTTCGGGATTAATTATTATGTAGGTAACATTTTCTTTTATTTATTTATTTATTTATAACAATCTTACCTACACTATCATTACAGATCTATGATCCAATGCGACAGATTGGCCTTACTAACTAAATCCTAAATCTACACGTTATACCTAGTTAAAAAATATCTTAATCTAAATACCTAACTTATTACATATAGTGTAACTTTTGCGAATTCACTCAAGTTGCACCACAATACATCAACCCTCCCGTGAGCCTCATTCACTATGCGTATTTTGTATGTTTCTTCTCTCGAATGTCTTATGTTACACAGTGCGACATAAGAAAAAATGCTCCAAGTGTCTTAAGTCGGACAGTGACACTTAAGGGCTAAGTCAGGATTGGTAGCTAAATATCTGTAGTTGTGTTGCAAGTAGCAATATGTTCTGTATTTATATGAAAAAAATGGTTCATTCACTATTAATTTTACTATGTTATTACCTTACTCGTAACAGCGTTGACATTGACGTAATGTGCGTGTACGGAGGCCGACACTCGCATTTTTGGATGTCTGACTTATTTCATTCTCAATTATTTCAAGAAGTAGATTGCTGCTGGTTTTCTTCAGTAGGTACATTATGGCTTAGAGTACTAGCCTGACTGTAATCCAAGTAACCTATTTAGTTGCCAGGATCCACTCAAAACGGGGTTAAGGTGTAATCAAAATGAACTTCTTTGAGATAAGTATTATGTAACTACATAAGTTTGTAAGTGTGTAGTCAGAGTCAGACCCGCTAAGAGCCTTCATAATCAGCCTATAATGTTCCCACTACTGGGACACAGGCATGTGAGTGAACTTAGCAGATCATTGTCCAGCAGATCAACAAAAAACATGAGTTCTATTCGCATGCAGCTGAGTTCTACAGTTCCTGATACTTTTTAGAAATAGTTCTGGCGTTTTTACATAAAAAAATCAAATGTCAAAATGATCTGCCAACTTCACGTAGCAGATCATTTTGTAGCAGATCAAAAACAAATGTGAGTTCTGTCGCATGGGGCTGAGTTCTACAGTTCCTGATACTTTTTAGAAATAGTTCTGGCGTTTTTACCCTTAAAAAAGGCAATTGGCAAAATAAAACGTATCAAAAACAAATGTGAGTTCTTTCGCATGCAGCTGAGTTTTACAGTTCCTGATACTATTCAGAAATAGTTCTGAACTCACGTCCACTTTTGTGAAAGGCTAGAACTCTTTCGTTTATCATAGATTCACATCAGACCTGCAATCTAAAACTCGATTCGAATCCAGAACTCACGTTCGAGTGCCAGCAGATCATGGTAGAACGTAAAAAAGTCGAAAAATATTTTTTTCATCCTTTCCAATTACTGTGAAAGGCTAGAACTCTTTCGTTTATCATAGATTCGCATCAGACCTGCAATCTTAAACTCAATTCGAATCTAGAACTCACGTTCGAGTGCCAGCAGATCATGGTAGAACGTCAAAAAGTCGAAAAATATTTTTTTCATCCTTTCCAATTATTGTGAAAGGCTAGAACTCTTTCGTTTATCATAGATTCGCATCAGACCTGCAATTTAAAACTCGATCTGAATCCAGAACTCACGTTCGAGTGCCAGCAAATCATGGTAGAAAGTTAAAATGTCGAAAAATATTTTTTTCATCCTTTCCAATTACTGTGAAAGGCTAGAACTCTTTCGTTTATCATAGATTCACATCAGACCTGCAATCTAAAACTCGATCTGAATCCAGAACTCACGTTCGAGTGCCAGCAGATCATGGTAGAACGTCAAAAAGTCGAAAAATATTTTTTTCATCCTTTCCAATTATTGTGAAAGGCTAGAACTCTTTCGTTTATCATAGATTCGCATCAGACCTGCAATCTAAAACTCGATTCGAATCCAGAACTCACGTTCGAGTGCCAGCAGATCATGGTAGAAAGTTAAAATGTCGAAAAATATTCTTTTCATCCTTTCCAATTATTGTGAAAGGCTAGAACTCTTTCGTTTAACATAGATTCGCATCAGACCTGCAATCTAAAACTCGATTCGAATCCAGAACTCACGTTCGAGTGCCAGCAGATCATGGTAGAACGTCAAAAAGTCGAAAAATATTTTTTTCATCCTTTCCAATTACTGTGAAAGGCTAGAACTCTTTCGTTTATAATAGATTCACATCAGACCTGCAATCTAAAACTCGATCTGAATCCAGAACTCACGTTCGAGTGCCAGCAGATCATGGTAGAAAGTTAAAATGTCGAAAAATATTTTTTTCATCCTTTCCAATTACTGTGAAAGGCTAGAACTCTTTCGTTTATCATAGATTCACATCAGACCTGCAATCTAAAACTCGATCTGAATCCAGAACTCACGTTCGAGTGCCAGCAGATCATGGTAGAAAGTTAAAATGTCGAAAAATATTTTTTCATCCCTTCCAATTACTGTGAAAGGCTAGAACTCTTTCGTTTATAATAGATTCACATCAGACCTGCAATCTAAAACTCGATTCGAATCCAGAACTCACGTTAGAGTGTCAGCAGATCATGGTAGAACGTCAAAAAGTCGAAAAATATTTTTTTCATCCTTTCCAATTACTGTGAAAGGCTAGAACTCTTTCGTTTATAATAGATTCACATCAGACCTGCAATCTAAAACTCGATTCGAATCCAGAACTCACGTTAGAGTGTCAGCAGATCATGGTAGAAAGTTAAAATGTCGAAGAATATTTTTTTATCCTTTCCAATTACTGTGAAAGGCTAGAACTCTTTCGTTTATCATAAATTCACATCAGACCTGCAATCTAAAACTCGATCTGAATCCAGAACTCACGTTCGAGTGCCAGCAGATCATGGTAGAACGTCAAAAAGTCGAAAAATATTTTTTTCATCCTTTCCAATTATTGTGAAAGGCTAGAACTCTTTCGTTTATCATAGATTCGCATCAGACCTGCAATCTAAAACTCGATCTGAATCCAGAACTCACGTTCGAGTGCCAGCAGATCATGGTAGAAAGTTAAAATGTCGAAAAATATTTTTTTCATCCTTTCCAATTATTGTGAAAGGCTAGAACTCTTTCGTTTATCATAGATTCACATCAGACCTGCAATCTAAAACTCGATTCGAATCCAGAACTCACGTTCGAGTGCCAGCAGATCATGGTAGAAAGTTAAAATGTCGAAAAATATTTTTTTCATCCCTTCCAATTACTGTGAAAGGCTAGAACTCTTTCGTTTATAATAGATTCACATCAGACCTGCAATCTAAAACTCGATTCGAATCCAGAACTCACGTTAGAGTGTCAGCAGATCATGGTAGAACGTCAAAAAGTCGAAAAATATTTTTTTCATCCTTTCCAATTACTGTGAAAGGCTAGAACTCTTTCGTTTATAATAGATTCACATCAGACCTGCAATCTAAAACTCGATTCGAATCCAGAACTCACGTTAGAGTGTCAGCAGATCATGGTAGAAAGTTAAAATGTCGAAGAATATTTTTTTATCCTTTCCAATTACTGTGAAAGGCTAGAACTCTTTCGTTTATCATAAATTCACATCAGACCTGCAATCTAAAACTCGATCTGAATCCAGAACTCACGTTCGAGTGCCAGCAGATCATGGTAGAACGTCAAAAAGTCGAAAAATATTTTTTTCATCCTTTCCAATTATTGTGAAAGGCTAGAACTCTTTCGTTTATCATAGATTCGCATCAGACCTGCAATCTAAAACTCGATTCGAATCCAGAACTCACGTTCGAGTGCCAGCAGATCATGGTAGAAAGTTAAAATGTCGAAAAATATTCTTTTCATCCTTTCCAATTATTGTGAAAGGCTAGAACTCTTTCGTTTAACATAGATTCGCATCAGACCTGCAATCTAAAACTCGATTCGAATCCAGAACTCACGTTCGAGTGCCAGCAGATCATGGTAGAACGTAAAAAAGTCGAAAAATATTTTTTTCATCCTTTCCAATTACTGTGAAAGGCTAGAACTCTTTCGTTTATAATAGATTCTTATCAGACCTGCAATCTAAAACTCGATCTGAATCCAGAACTCACGTTCGAGTGCCAGCAGATCATGGTAGAACGTCAAAAAGTCGAAAAATATTTTTTTCATCCTTTCCAATTATTGTGAAAGGCTAGAACTCTTTCGTTTATCATAGATTCGCATCAGACCTGCAATCTAAAACTCGATTCGAATCCAGAACTCACGTTCGAGTGCCAGCAGATCATGGTAGAACGTCAAAAAGTCGAAAAATATTTTTTTCATCCTTTCCAATTATTGTGAAAGGCTAGAACTCTTTCGTTTATCATAGATTCGCATCAGACCTGCAATCTAAAACTCGATTCGAATCCAGAACTCACGTTCGAGTGCCAGCAGATCATGGTAGAAAGTTAAAATGTCGAAAAAAATTCTTTTCATCCTTTCCAATTATTGTGAAAGGCTAGAACTCTTTCGTTTATCATAGATTCGCATCAGACCTGCAATCTTAAACTCAATTCGAATCTAGAACTCACGTTCGAGTGCCAGCAGATCATGGTAGAACGTCAAAAAGTCGAAAAATATTTTTTTCATCCTTTCCAATTATTGTGAAAGGCTAGAACTCTTTCGTTTATCATAGATTCGCATCAGACCTGCAATCTTAAACTCGATTCGAATCCAGAACTCACGTTCGAGTGCCAGCAGAACATGGTAGAAAGTTAAAATGTCGAAAATTATTTTTTTATTTTTTCCAATTATTGTGAAAGGCTAGAACTCTTTCGTTTATCATAGATTCGCATCAGACCTGCAATCTCAAACTCGATTCGAATCCAGAACTCACGTTCGAGTGCCAGCAGATCATGGTAGAAAGTTAAAATGTCGAAAATTATTTTTTTATTTTTTCCAATTATTGTGAAAGGCTAGAACTCTTTCGTTTATCATAGATTCACATCAGACCTGCAATCTAAAACTCGATTCGAATCCAGAACTCACGTTCGAGTGCCAGCAGATCATGGTAGAACGTCAAAAAGTAGAAAAATATTTTTTTCATCCTTTCCTATTACTGTGAAAGGCTAGAACTCTTTAGTTTATCATAGATTCGCATCAGACCTGCAATCTAAAACTCGATTCGAATCCAGAACTCACGTTCGAGTGCCAGCAGATCATGGTAGAACGTCAAAAAGTCGAAAAATATTTTTTTCATCCTTTCCAATTACTGTGAAAGGCTAGAACTCTTTCGTTTATAATAGATTCACATCAGACCTGCAATCTAAAACACGATTGGAATCCAGAACTCACGTTAGAGTGTCAGCAGATCATGGTAGAACGTAAAAAATTGGAAAAATATTTTTTTCATCCTTTTCAATTACTGTAAAAGGCTAGAACTCTTTCGTTTATCATAGATTCGCATCAGACCTGCAATCTTAAACTCAATTCGAATCTAGAACTCACGTTCGAGTGCCAGCAGATCATGGTAGAACGTCAAAAAGTCGAAAAATATTTTTTTCATCCTTTCCAATTACTGTGAAAGGCTAGAACTCTTTCGTTTATAATAGATTCACATCAGACCTGCAATCTAAAACACGATTGGAATCCAGAACTCACGTTAGAGTGTCAGCAGATCATGGTAGAACGTAAAAAATTGGAAAAATATTTTTTTCATCCTTTTCAATTACTGTGAAAGGCTAGAACTCTTTCGTTTATCATAGATTCGCATCAGACCTGCAATCTTAAACTCAATTCGAATCTAGAACTCACGTTCGAGTGCCAGCAGATCATGGTAGAACGTCAAAAAGTCGAAAAATATTTTTTTCATCCTTTCCAATTATTGTGAAAGGCTATAACTCTTTCGTTTATCATAGATTCGCATCAGACCTGCAATCTTAAACTCGATTCGAATCCAGAACTCACGTTCGAGTGCCAGCAGATCATGGTAGAAAGTTAAAATGTCGAAAAATATTCTTTTCATCCTTTCCAATTATTGTGAAAGGCTAGAACTCTTTCGTTTAACATAGATTCGCATCAGACCTGCAATCTAAAACTCGATTCGAATCCAGAACTCACGTTCGAGTGCCAGCAGATCATGGTAGAACGTCAAAAAGTCGAAAAATATTTTTTTCATCCTTTCCAATTACTGTGAAAGGCTAGAACTCTTTCGTTTATAATAGATTCACATCAGACCTGCAATCTAAATTTTTTTACAAAATTTAAATTGAAATTTAATTACAATTTTATAAAACCCCCGAAAAAAAAACACATACCTCCAAAAAGAAAAAAAAATCTGAAATTTAAATGGCCTTTAAGTTTTACACAAGTTCTAGGTAATATTTTAATGCGAGCGTCGTAATTTATAATATTTAAACAAAGGAATTTAAAAGGTAGAATTTCGAGTAAATCGAGATTTTGGCGTTTTTGATTAGTGAAAATTACGAAAAATTAATAAAAATACATTTTTTTAATTTTTTAAGCAAACAGATGGGTCGGGATAGTTAGAAAGGTAAGACAGAGCGTAATTACAATTAACTGCGCCGAAAACCGCTTCAAAATCCGTCTTCGTCGTGCAAAGTTATTGTGGTTTGTGTTATTTGCTGTACCGCTTAGGTGATTTTAGAACAAAAGACGTTTGAAAATGCTATTCCGAGTTTCGGAGCTAGACATGCGAGTGTGGTATCAAAACACGCGTCTGCGCGCAGCCTTATCGACAATCGAGTTTTTAGAGGTAGGTATAGAACAAATTTATGAATTTAAGTTACAAAAAAGTGATTCTATATATAGAAAATACGTAATTATATTATTTTGGGTGTTCTAACAGGAGAGACTGGTCGTGAAACGCTGTCCAAACTGAAGGTGTGGCAAGTAAGTAATTATTGATATTTAAACAAAGGGATAAAAAGGAAAAATTTCGAGTAAATCGAGATTATAGTGTTTTTATTTAGTGAAAATTACGAAAAATTAATAAAAATACATTTTATTAATTTTTTAAGCAAACAGATGGGTCGGGATAGTTAGAAAGGTAAGACAGAGCGTAATTACAATTAACTGCGCCGAAAACCGCTTCAAAATCCGTCTTCGTCGTGCAAAGTTATTGTGGTTTGTGTTATTTGCTGTACCGCTTAGGTGATTTTAGAACAAAAGACGTTTGAAAATGCTATTCCGAGTTTCGGAGCTAGACAGGCGAGTGTGGTATCAAAACACGCGTCTGCGCGCAGCCTTATCGACAATCGAGTTTTTAGAGGTAGGTATAGAACAAATTTATGAATTTAAGTTACAAAAAAGTGATTCTATATATAGAAAATACGTAATTATATTATTTTGGGTGTTCTAACAGGAGAGACTGGTCGTGAAACGCTGTCCAAACTGAAAGTGTGGCAAGTAAGTAATTATTGATATTTAAACAAAGGGATAAAAAGGAAAAATTTCGAGTAAGTCGAGATTATAGTGTTTTTAATTAGTGAAAATTTCGAAAAATTAATAAAAATATTTTTTTTTTATTTTTTAAGAAAACAGATGGGTCGGTATAGTTGAAAAGGTAAGACAGAGCGTAATTACAATTAACTGCGCCGAAAACCGCTTCAAAATCCGTCTTCGTCGTGCAAAGTTATTGTGGTTTGTGTTATTTGCTGTACCGCTTAGGTGATTTTAGAACAAAAGACGTTTGAAAATGCTATTCCGAGTTTCGGAGCTAGACAGGCGAGTGTGGTATCAAAACACGCGTCTGCGCGCAACCTTATCGACAATCGAGTTTTTAGAGGTAGGTATAGAACAAATTTATGAATTTAAGTTACAAAAAAGTGATTCTATATATAGAAAATACGTAATTATATTATTTTGGGTGTTCTAACAGGAGAGACTGGTCGTGAAACGCTGTCCAAACTGAAGGTGTGGCAGGTAAGTAATAACTGATATTTAAAAAAGTAGTAGATTGTACAACTAAGGCAAAAAAGAAGCTATTTTACCCCGAGACGTTTATATCCACGCGAGCCGCAGGCGAGGGTGGATAGTTAAGTCGAGGGGTAAAATGGCTCGTTTATGCCTTTTTTTTTTTTTTTTTATGGATGGGAAATCATCAAATGACCCCTCCCGCTCTGGGTGGAGCGAAGGGAGTGTCAGACTCTTACTGACTAAAACCCATCCGTGTTCCTTCCTTAGCCCTTTATGTTCCGGGGTAGCGGTAACCCTTTCGGACAATCCCGCACCCCCGGCAGGCTTCGGCCCTGGCAGGCCCCTTCCTTTATGCTGACATCTCTTTGAGGCGCGCGTGGAACACGTACGCGCCGTCCGGCACGGGCCTGGTCCTGATCGGACGGTGAGCTACCCATTACTCTCCGTCCGCAGGCCCGCGCCTACGGTGGCCGGGAGTCGTCACGCGGCTCCCGACGCCCGGAGCGTCTCCCGCGGCGGCTGGGGTGTGAGGCTCTCTCCCTTAGCCGTTCCGCCACCTCCTTCGCTAGCATGACTGCTTCGCAGAAGGAGGTGACGGCCTCCCACTCCCTCTCGCCCCGGACCATGGCTTGAACCAGGGCCGGACGCGAGAGGTCGCCGCCGCTATCGATCGCCTCTACGAGGGCACGGCGGTGCTCCGCCCATGCGGGGCATACCTCCACCGTATGCTCCACCGTGTCCTCTGGGCGATCCTCGCAGTGGTGACACCCGGGCGTCTCCTCCCGCCTGATGATGTGCAGGAACCTCCCAAAACATCCGTGTCCGGTGAGGACCTGCGTCAGGCGATAGGTGAGGACGCCGTGACGCCTCTCTAGCCACTCCTCAAAGAGGGGTCTTACCGCCACTATCGTGGCGTGCCCTGCGCTGGGTTGCGAAAGTCGCTCCTTCCATACCACCATGAGATCGCGCCGGAGGTCTGTCCGCTCCGCCGCGATTTGCCGCGGAAGCGGAGTTTCCCCCCGGCTCAGTGCCTCCGCGCGCCACTCATACAGGCGCGCGAGGACTATCGCCTCCAGATCCCATGGCGGCAGTCCGGCAAGGAGGCTTGCCGCCTCGCCCGAGATCGTGCGGTACCCCCGGATCAGCCTTACGGCTACCACCTTTTGGGGCGCGTTCAGATAATGGGCGGCTCGCCGCCGCAGAGAACGCGCCCACACCGGGGCCCCGTATAGGGCCATGGACCGCACGACCCCCGCGTAAAGCCTCCGGCAGGAGGTGTTTGGCCCCCCCAGGTTGGGCAGGAGCCGCTTGAAGGCGGCCCCGGTCCTCTCCAGTTTGGGGGCCAAACGTCGGAAGTGTTCGACGAAGTTCCACCGGCTGTCGAGGACGAGACCCAGGTATCTCATTGTTGCCTCGACGCCGATGTGAACCCCTCCCACCGTTAGTTGGGATCCCGATGGTGGCCCGTTCCGAGGCCCATGGAAAGACATGGCCTCGGACTTGTGCAATGCCACCTCGAGACCCAACCGCCGGATTCTTTCCACGACTATCGCAACCCCGCGTGTCATCGCGTCGGCCGCCGCCTGATGCGACCTCCCTTGCGCCAGGACAAGCGTGTCGTCAGCGTAGCAAACCACGCTGACGCCATCAGGGAGGTCGGCCCGCAGCACCCAGTCGTAGCCGATGTCCCACAGGAGCGGCCCCAGAACCGATCCCTGTGGGACACCGCACGACATCTCTCGCCGGTTCCACTCCCCGTTGCGACCGGGGTAGATGACGGCTCTGTCCGTCAGATACGCCCCAACTACTCGACGGAGGTAGGTCGGCACCCGGTGATACCGGAGTGCCTCCCCAATACAGCTCCAGGGCAGGGTGTTAAACGCGTTGGCGATGTCGAGTGACACCGCCACGACGACCCCACCCCGGGTCACCGCATCCCCCGTCGTGAGGGCTCTCACGCGCATGATGGCATCCACTGTCGAGCGCCCCTTGCGGAAGCCAAACTGGCTATCCGCAAGATCCGGCCCCGTCCTCACTAGGTGCCCGACGAGGCGGCCTGCAATTACTCTCTCAAAGAGCTTGCCGACCTCGTCGAGCAACACTATGGGCCGGTATGCGGACGGAGAGTCCGCAGGGCGCCCTGGCTTCTGAATGAGGACCAGCTTCCCCGTCTTCCAACGGAGTGGAAACTGGCCCCTCTCCATACATGCGCTTAAGAGCGCCTCTAGTCGAGGCCCGAGAGCCCTCGAGGCCAGGACCCAGACTTTACCCGGCAAGCCGTCGGGTCCTGGGGCGGTATTTTTGGCCTTCAGCCTGCCTACCGCCACTCTCAGATCTACCCCGGTCACTTCAGGGATGTCGTCGTCGTCGTCTTCATGGTCCGCTTCGGGCACCGCAAGTGGCGGAGCCATGGGCGGGGGAGTATGCTCCCCCCGTGAAGGGAACAGAGTGCTCACCACCTCCTCCACCAGCTGTGGGCGGAGACTCTGCGTCAGCGGGGGGGCCCAGGTGCGGAGTTTATTCCGCACCATTTTGTAAGGGCGCCCCCATGGATCTCTGTTCAGAGTCTCCACCATCTCTTCGCGGGCCGTTTCCTTGGCCCGCTGGACAGCCCCTTGGAGGGCGGTCTTCGCCGCTCTGTACCCCTCGTACAGCTCCGCCTCCGTGGCTTCCGCATCCGGAGGGCGGATACGGAGCCTGCGGTGCCTGGTGTACAGGTGCCGCGCGTCGACGCACGCCTTGCGTAGCGTCTCCACCTCCTGCGACCACCAGTACACCTGACGTCGGGCGCATCCTGGCCGGACTCGGGGCATTGCCACGTCACATATATCGGACATGGCCTCCTGGAGCCATTCCGCCTCATTGTCAATATCGGCAGGCCTGTCCGGTGATGACACCCAGGCCTGCACGATCGAGGCTTCCAGGAGGAGCTCCCGGTCCAGCTGCTTCAGCGCCCACCGCGGACCACTCGGGGCCTGCTGGACCAGCGCGCTAGAGGTCTGGGTGGAGACGTTGAACCGGATATACCGGTGGTCGGAGTAGGTCTCCACCTCCTCCATGACGCGCCAGTCACTGACACGCTGTGACAGAGCGGGGCTGGCGAACGAGATGTCCACTACGGACTCACCCCGCATCCGCACACACGTAGGAACAGAACCCCGATTTAGGACGACCAGGCCTGTTTCCAGGGCCCAGTCCTCCACCATCCTGCCTAGCCTTTCACAGTAATTGGAAAGGATGAAAAAAATATTTTTCGACTTTTTGACGTTCTACCATGATCTGCTGGCACTCGAACGTGAGTTCTGGATTCGAATCGAGTTTTAGATTGCAGGTCTGATGTGAATATATGATAAACGAAAGAGTTCTAGCCTTTCACAGTAATTGGAAAGGATGAAAAAAATATTTTTCGACTTTTTGACGTTCTACCATGATCTGCTGGCACTCGAACGTGAGTTCTGGATTCGAATCGAGTTTTAGATTGCAGGTCTGATGTGTATCTATTATAAACGAAAGAGTTCTAGCCTTTCACAGTAATTGGAAAGGATGAAAAAAATATTTTTGACTTTTTGACGTTCTACCATGATCTGCTGGCACTCGAACGTGAGTTCTGGATTCGAATCGAGTTTTAGATTGCAGGTCTGATGTGAATCTATGATAAACGAAAGAGTTCTAGCCTTTCACAGTAATTGGAAAGGATGAAAAAAATATTTTTCGAATTTTTTACGTTCTACCATGATCTGCTGGCACTCGAACGTGAGTTCTGGATTCCAATCGAGTTTTAGATTGCAGGTCTGATGTGAATCTATGATAAACGAAAGAGTTCTAGCCTTTCACAGTAATTGGAAAGGATGAAAAAAATATTTTTCGGCATTTTAACTTTCTACCATGATCTGCTGGCACTCGAACGTGAGTTCTGGATTCAGATCGAGTTTTAGATTGCAGGTCTGATGTGAATCTGTTATAAACGAAAGAGTTCTAGCCTTTCACAGTAATTGGAAAGGATGAAAAAAATATTTTTCGACTTTTTGACGTTCTACCATGATCTGCTGGCACTCGAACGTGAGTTCTGGATTCGAATCGAGTTTTAGATTGCAGGTCTGATGTGAATCTATGATAAACGAAAGAGTTCTAGCCTTTCACAGTAATTGGAAAGGATGAAAAAAATATTTTTCGAATTTTTTACGTTCTACCATGATCTGCTGACACTCGAACGTGAGTTCTGGATTCGAATCGAGTTTTAGATTGCAGGTCTGATGTGTATCTATTATAAACGAAAGAGCTCTAGCCTTTCACAGTAATTGGAAAGGATGAAAAAAATATTTTTCGACTTTTTGACGTTCTACCATGATCTGCTGGCACTCGAACGTGAGTTCTGGATGCGAATCGAGTTTTAGATTGCAGGTCTGATGTGAATCTGTGATAAACGAAAGAGTTCTAGCCTTTCACAGTAATTGGAAAGGATGAAAAAAATATTTTTCGAATTTTTTACGTTCTACCATGATCTGCTGGCACTCGAACGTGAGTTCTGGATTCGAATCGAGTTTTAGATTGCAGGTCTGATGTGAATCTATTATAAACGAAAGAGTTCTAGCCTTTCACAATAATTGGAAAAAATAAAAAAATAATTTTCGACATTTTAACTTTCTACCATGATCTGCTGGCACTCGAACGTGAGTACTGGATTCGAATCGAGTTTTAGATTGCAGGTCTGATGTGAATCTATGATAAACGAAAGAGTTCTAGCCTTTCACAGTAATTGGAAAGGATGAAAAAAATATTTTTCGAATTTTTTACGTTCTACCATGATCTGCTGACACTCGAACGTGAGTTCTGGATTCGAATCGAGTTTTAGATTGCAGGTCTGATGTGAATCTATTATAAACGAAAGAGTTCTAGCCTTTCACAGTAATTGGAAAGGATGAAAAAAATATTTTTCTACTTTTTGACGTTCTACCATGATCTGCTGGCACTCGAACGTGAGTTCTGGATTCGAATAGAGTTTTAGATTGCAGGTCTGATGTGAATCTACTATAAACGAAAGAGTTCTAGCCTTTCACAATAATTGGAAAGGATGAAAAAAATATTTTTCGACATTTTAACTTTCTACCATGATCTGCTGGCACTCGAACGTGAGTTCTGGATTCGAATCGAGTTTTAGATTGCAGGTCTGATGTGAATCTATGATAAACGAAAGAGTTCTAGCCTTTCACAATAATTGGAAAGGATGAAAAAAATATTTTTCGACATTTTAACTTTCTACCATGATCTGCTGGCACTCGAACGTGAGTTCTGGATTCAGATCGAGTTTTAGATTGCAGGTCTGATGTGAATCTATGATAAACGAAAGAGTTCTAGCCTTTCACAGTAATTGGAAAGGATGAAAAAAATATTTTTCGAATTTTTTACGTTCTACCATGATCTGCTGGCACTCGAACGTGAGTTCTGGATTCCAATCGAGTTTTAGATTGCAGGTCTGATGTGAATCTATTATAAACGAAAGAGTTCTAGCCTTTCACAGTAATTGGAAAGGATGAAAAAAATATTTTTCGACTTTTTGACGTTCTACCATGATCTGCTGGCACTCGAACGTGAGTTCTGGATTCGAATCGAGTTTTAGATTGCAGGTCTGATGTGAATCTATGATAAACGAAAGAGTTCTAGCCTTTCACAGTAATTGGAAAGAATGAAAAAAATATTTTTCGACTTTTTTACGTTCTACCATGATCTGCTGACACTCGAACGTGAGTTCTGGATTCGAATCGAGTTTTAGATTGCAGGTCTGATGTGTATCTATTATAAACGAAAGAGTTCTAGCCTTTCACAGTAATTGGAAAGGATGAAAAAAATATTTTTCGACTTTTTGACGTTCTACCATGATCTGCTGGCACTCGAACGTGAGTTCTGGATTCGAATCGAGTTTTAGATTGCAGGTCTGATGTGAATATATGATAAACGAAAGAATTCTAGCCTTTCACAGTAATTGGAAAAAATAAAAAAATAATTTTCGACATTTTAACTTTCTACCATGATCTGCTGGCACTCGAACGTGAGTTCTGGATTCGAATCGAGTTTTAGATTGCAGGTCTGATGTGAATCTATGATAAACGAAAGAGTTCTAGCCTTTCACAGTAATTGGAAAGGATGAAAAAAATATTTTTCGAATTTTTTACGTTCTACCATGATCTGCTGACACTCGAACGTGAGTTCTGGATTCGAATCGAGTTTTAGATTGCAGGTCTGATGTGAATCTATTATAAACGAAAGAGTTCTAGCCTTTCACAGTAATTGGAAAGGATGAAAAAAATATTTTTCTACTTTTTGACGTTCTACCATGATCTGCTGGCACTCGAACGTGAGTTCTGGATTCGAATAGAGTTTTAGATTGCAGGTCTGATGTGAATCTATTATAAACGAAAGAGTTCTAGCCTTTCACAATAATTGGAAAGGATGAAAAAAATATTTTTCGACATTTTAACTTTCTACCATGATCTGCTGGCACTCGAACGTGAGTTCTGGATTCAGATCGAGTTTTAGATTGCAGGTCTGATGTGAATCTATGATAAACGAAAGAGTTCTAGCCTTTCACAGTAATTGGAAAGGATGAAAAAAATATTTTTCGAATTTTTTACGTTCTACCATGATCTGCTGACACTCGAACGTGAGTTCTGGATTCGAATCGAGTTTTAGATTGCAGGTCTGATGTGAATCTATTATAAACAAAAGAGTTCTAGCCTTTCACAGTAATTGGAAAGGATGAAAAAAATATTTTTCTACTTTTTGACGTTCTACCATGATCTGCTGGCACTCGAACGTGAGTTCTGGATTCGAATAGAGTTTTAGATTGCAGGTCTGATGTGAATCTATTATAAACGAAAGAGTTCTAGCCTTTCACAATAATTGGAAAGGATGAAAAAAATATTTTTCGACATTTTAACTTTCTACCATGATCTGCTGGGACTCGAACGTGAGTTCTGGATTCGAATCGAGTTTTAGATTGCAGGTCTGATGTGAATCTATGATAAACGAAAGAGTTCGAGCCTTTCACAATAATTGGAAAGGATGAAAAAAATATTTTTCGACATTTTAACTTTCTACCATGATCTGCTGGCACTCGAACGTGAGTTCTGGATTCAGATCGAGTTTTAGATTGCAGGTCTGATGTGAATCAATGATAAACGAAAGAGTTCTAGCCTTTCACAGTAATTGGAAAGGATGAAAAAAATATTTTTCGAATTTTTTACGTTCTACCATGATCTGCTGGCACTCGAACGTGAGTTCTGGATTCCAATCGAGTTTTAGATTGCAGGTCTGATGTGAATCTATTATAAACGAAAGAGTTCTAGCCTTTCACAGTAATTGGAAAGGATGAAAAAAATATTTTTCGACTTTTTGACGTTCTACCATGATCTGCTGGCACTCGAACGTGAGTTCTGGATTCGAATCGAGTTTTAGATTGCAGGTCTGATGTGAATCTATGATAAACGAAAGAGTTCTAGCCTTTCACAGTAATTGGAAAGAATGAAAAAAATATTTTTCGACTTTTTTACGTTCTACCATGATCTGCTGACACTCGAACGTGAGTTCTGGATTCGAATCGAGTTTTAGATTGCAGGTCTGATGTGTATCTATTATAAACGAAAGAGTTCTAGCCTTTCACAGTAATTGGAAAGGATGAAAAAAATATTTTTCGACTTTTTGACGTTCTACCATGATCTGCTGGCACTCGAACGTGAGTTCTGGATTCGAATCGAGTTTTAGATTGCAGGTCTGATGTGAATATATGATAAACGAAAGAATTCTAGCCTTTCACAGTAATTGGAAAGGATGAAAAAAATATTTTTCGACTTTTTGACGTTCTACCATGATCTTCTGGCACTCGAACGTGAGTTCTGGATTCGAATCGAGTTTTAGATTGCAGGTCTGATGTGTATCTATTATAAACGAAAGAGTTCTAGCCTTTCACAGTAATTGGAAAGGATGAAAAAAATATTTTTGACTTTTTGACGTTCTACCATGATCTGCTGGCACTCGAACGTGAGTTCTGGATTCGAATCGAGTTTTAGATTGCAGGTCTGATGTGAATCTATGATAAACGAAAGAGTTCTAGCCTTTCACAGTAATTGGAAAGGATGAAAAAAATATTTTTCGACATTTTAACTTTCTACCATGATCTGCTGGCACTCGAACGTGAGTTCTGGATTCGAATCGAGTTTTAGATTGCAGGTCTGATGTGAATCTATGATAAACGAAAGAATTCTAGCCTTTCACAGTAATTGGAAAGGATGAAAAAAATATTTTTCTACTTTTTGACGTTCTACCATGATCTGCTGGCACTCGAACGTGAGTTCTGGATTCAGATCGAGTTTTAGATTGCAGGTCTGATGTGAATCTATGATAAACGAAAGAGTTCTAGCCTTTCACAGTAATTGGAAAGGATGAAAAAAATATTTTTCGACTTTTTGACGTTCTACCATGATCTGCTGGCACTCGAACGTGAGTTCTGGATTCGAATCGAGTTTTAGATTGCAGGTCTGATGTGAATCTATGATAAACGAAAGAGTTCTAGCCTTTCACAGTAATTGGAAAGGATGAAAAAAATATTTTTCGACTTTTTTACGTTCTACCATGATCTGCTGACACTCGAACGTGAGTTCTGGATTCAAATCGAGTTTTAGATTGCAGGTCTGATGTGTATCTATTATAAACGAAAGAGCTCTAGCCTTTAACAGTAATTGGAAAGGATGAAAAAAATATTTTTCGACTTTTTGACGTTCTACCATGATCTGCTGGCACTCGAACGTGAGTTCTGGATTCGAATCGAGTTTTAGATTGCAGGTCTGATGTGAATCTATGATAAACGAAAGAGTTCTAGCCTTTCACAATAATTGGAAAGGATGAAAA
Source organism: Amphipoea oculea (assembly GCA_945859645.1). NCBI lineage: Eukaryota > Metazoa > Arthropoda > Insecta > Lepidoptera > Noctuidae > Amphipoea > Amphipoea oculea. Next base: position 1,511,583 of record OX243885.1, read on the forward strand.
AAATATTTTTCGACATTTTAACTTTCTACCATGATCTGCTGGCACTCGAACGTGAGTTCTGGATTCAAATCGAGTTTTAGATTGCAGGTCTGATGTGAATCTATGATAAACGAAAGAGTTCTAGCCTTTCACAGTAATTGGAAAGGATGAAAAAAATATTTTTCGAATTTTTTACGTTCTACCATGATCTGCTGGCACTCGAACGTGAGTTCTGGATTCCAATCGAGTTTTAGATTGCAGGTCTGATGTGAATCTATTATAAACGAAAGAGTTCTAGCCTTTCACAGTAATTGGAAAGGATGAAAAAAATATTTTTCGACTTTTTGACGTTCTACCATGATCTGCTGGCACTCGAACGTGAGTTCTGGATTCGAATCGAGTTTTAGATTGCAGGTCTGATGTGAATCTATGATAAACGAAAGAGTTCTAGCCTTTCACAGTAATTGGAAAGAATGAAAAAAATATTTTTCGACTTTTTTACGTTCTACCATGATCTGCTGACACTCGAACGTGAGTTCTGGATTCGAATCGAGTTTAAGATTGCAGGTCTGATGTGTATCTATTATAAACGAAAGAGTTCTAGCCTTTCACAGTAATTGGAAAGGATGAAAAAAATATTTTTGACTTTTTGACGTTCTACCATGATCTGCTGGCACTCGAACGTGAGTTCTGGATTCGAATCGAGTTTTAGATTGCAGGTCTGATGTGTATCTATTATAAACGAAAGAGTTCTAGCCTTTCACAGTAATTGGAAAGGATGAAAAAAATATTTTTCGAATTTTTTACGTTCTACCATGATCTGCTGGCACTCGAACGTGAGTTCTGGATTCAAATCGAGTTTTAGATTGCAGGTCTGATGTGAATCTATGATAAACGAAAGAGTTCTAGCCTTTCACAGTAATTGGAAAGGATGAAAAAAATATTTTTCGAATTTTTTACGTTCTACCATGATCTGCTGGCACTCGAACGTGAGTTCTGGATTCCAATCGAGTTTTAGATTGCAGGTCTGATGTGAATCTATGATAAACGAAAGAGTTCTAGCCTTTCACAGTAATTGGAAAGGATGAAAAAAATATTTTTCGGCATTTTAACTTTCTACCATGATCTGCTGGCACTCGAACGTGAGTTCTGGATTCAAATCGAGTTTTAGATTGCAGGTCTGATGTGTATCTATTATAAACGAAAGAGTTCTAGCCTTTCACAGTAATTGGAAAGGATAAAAAAAAATATTTTTGACTTTTTGACGTTCTACCATGATCTGCTGGCACTCGAACGTGAGTTCTGGATTCGAATCGAGTTTTAGATTGCAGGTCTGATGTGAATCTATGATAAACGAAAGAGTTCTAGCCTTTCACAGTAATTGGAAAGGATGAAAAAAATATTTTTCGAATTTTTTACGTTCTACCATGATCTGCTGGCACTCGAACGTGAGTTCTGGATTCGAATCGAGTTTTAGATTGCAGGTCTGATGTGAATCTATGATAAACGAAAGAGTTCTAGCCTTTCACAGTAATTGGAAAGGATGAAAAAAATATTTTTCGAATTTTTTACGTTCTACCATGATCTGCTGGCACTCGAACGTGAGTTCTGGATTCGAATCGAGTTTTAGATTGCAGGTCTGATGTGAATCTATTATAAACGAAAGAGTTCTAGCCTTTCACAATAATTGGAAAAAATAAAAAAATAATTTTCGACATTTTAACTTTCTACCATGATCTGCTGGCACTCGAACGTGAGTTCAGGATTCGAATCGAGTTTTAGATTGCAGGTCTGATGTGAATCTATGATAAACGAAAGAGTTCTAGCCTTTCACAGTAATTGGAAAGGATGAAAAAAATATTTTTCGAATTTTTTACGTTCTACCATGATCTGCTGGCACTCGAACGTGAGTTCTAGATTCGAATTGGGTTTAAGATTGCAGGTCTGATGCGAATCTATGATAAACGAAAGAGTTCTAGCCTTTCACAGTAATTGAAAAGGATGAAAAAAATATTTTTCCAATTTTTTACGTTCTACCATGATCTGCTGACACTCTAACGTGAGTTCTGGATTCCAATCGTGTTTTAGATTGCAGGTCTGATGTGAATCTATTATAAACGAAAGAGTTCTAGCCTTTCACAATAATTGGAAAGGATGAAAAAAATATTTTTCGACTTTTTGACGTTCTACCATGATCTGCTGGCACTCGAACGTGAGTTCTGGATTCAGATCGAGTTTAAGATTGCAGGTCTGATGTGAATCTGTTATAAACGAAAGAGTTCTAGCCTTTCACAGTAATTGGAAAGGATGAAAAAAATATTTTTCGACTTTTTGACGTTCTACCATGATCTGCTGGCACTCGAACGTGAGTTCTGGATTCGAATCGAGTTTTAGATTGCAGGTCTGATGTGAATCTATGATAAACGAAAGAGTTCTAGCCTTTCACAGTAATTGGAAAGGATGAAAAAAATATTTTTCGAATTTTTTACGTTCTACCATGATCTGCTGACACTCGAACGTGAGTTCTGGATTCGAATCGAGTTTTAGATTGCAGGTCTGATGTGAATCTATGATAAACGAAAGAGTTCTAGCCTTTCACAGTAATTGGAAAGGATGAAAAAAATATTTTTCGACTTTTTTACGTTCTACCATGATCTGCTGACACTCGAACGTGAGTTCTGGATTCGAATCGAGTTTTAGATTGCAGGTCTGATGTGTATCTATTATAAACGAAAGAGTTCTAGCCTTTCACAGTAATTGGAAAGGATGAAAAAAATATTTTTGACTTTTTGACGTTCTACCATGATCTGCTGGCACTCGAACGTGAGTTCTGGATTCGAATCGAGTTTTAGATTGCAGGTCTGATGTGAATCTATGATAAACGAAAGAGTTCTAGCCTTTCACAGTAATTGGAAAGGATGAAAAAAATATTTTTCGACATTTTAACTTTCTACCATGATCTGCTGGCACTCGAACGTGAGTTCTGGATTCAGATCGAGTTTTAGATTGCAGGTCTGATGTGAATCTATGATAAACGAAAGAGTTCTAGCCTTTCACAGTAATTGGAAAGGATGAAAAAAATATTTTTCGGCATTTTAACTTTCTACCATGATCTGCTGGCACTCGAACGTGAGTTCTGGATTCAGATCGAGTTTTAGATTGCAGGTCTGATGTGAATCTGTTATAAACGAAAGAGTTCTAGCCTTTCACAGTAATTGGAAAGGATGAAAAAAATATTTTTCGACTTTTTGACGTTCTACCATGATCTGCTGGCACTCGAACGTGAGTTCTGGATTCGAATCGAGTTTTAGATTGCAGGTCTGATGTGAATCTATGATAAACGAAAGAGTTCTAGCCTTTCACAGTAATTGGAAAGGATGAAAAAAATATTTTTCGACTTTTTTACGTTCTACCATGATCTGCTGACACTCGAACGTGAGTTCTGGATTCAAATCGAGTTTTAGATTGCAGGTCTGATGTGTATCTATTATAAACGAAAGAGCTCTAGCCTTTCACAGTAATTGGAAAGGATGAAAAAAATATTTTTCGACTTTTTGACGTTCTACCATGATCTGCTGGCACTCGAACGTGAGTTCTGGATTCGAATCGAGTTTTAGATTGCAGGTCTGATGTGAATCTATGATAAACGAAAGAGTTCTAGCCTTTCACAATAATTGGAAAGGATGAAAAAAATATTTTTCGACATTTTAACTTTCTACCATGATCTGCTGGCACTCGAACGTGAGTTCTGGATTCAAATCGAGTTTTAGATTGCAGGTCTGATGTGAATCTATGATAAACGAAAGAGTTCTAGCCTTTCACAGTAATTGGAAAGGATGAAAAAAATATTTTTCGAATTTTTTACGTTCTACCATGATCTGCTGGCACTCGAACGTGAGTTCTGGATTCCAATCGAGTTTTAGATTGCAGGTCTGATGTGAATCTATTATAAACGAAAGAGTTCTAGCCTTTCACAGTAATTGGAAAGGATGAAAAAAATATTTTTGACTTTTTGACGTTCTACCATGATCTGCTGGCACTCGAACGTGAGTTCTGGATTCGAATCGAGTTTTAGATTGCAGGTCTGATGTGAATCTATGATAAACGAAAGAGTTCTAGCCTTTCACAGTAATTGGAAAGGATGAAAAAAATATTTTTCGAATTTTTTACGTTCTACCATGATCTGCTGGCACTCGAACGTGAGTTCTGGATTCAAATCGAGTTTTAGATTGCAGGTCTGATGTGAATCTATGATAAACGAAAGAGTTCTAGCCTTTCACAGTAATTGGAAAGGATGAAAAAAATATTTTTCGAATTTTTTACGTTCTACCATGATCTGCTGGCACTCGAACGTGAGTTCTGGATTCCAATCGAGTTTTAGATTGCAGGTCTGATGTGAATCTATGATAAACGAAAGAGTTCTAGCCTTTCACAGTAATTGGAAAGGATGAAAAAAATATTTTTCGGCATTTTAACTTTCTACCATGATCTGCTGGCACTCGAACGTGAGTTCTGGATTCAAATCGAGTTTTAGATTGCAGGTCTGATGTGTATCTATTATAAACGAAAGAGTTCTAGCCTTTCACAGTAATTGGAAAGGATGAAAAAAATATTTTTGACTTTTTGACGTTCTACCATGATCTGCTGGCACTCGAACGTGAGTTCTGGATTCGAATCGAGTTTTAGATTGCAGGTCTGATGTAAATCTATGATAAACGAAAGAGTTCTAGCCTTTCACAGTAATTGGAAAGGATGAAAAAAATATTTTTCGAATTTTTTACGTTCTACCATGATCTGCTGGCACTCGAACGTGAGTTCTGGATTCGAATCGAGTTTTAGATTGCAGGTCTGATGTGAATCTATGATAAACGAAAGAGTTCTAGCCTTTCACAGTAATTGGAAAGGATGAAAAAAATATTTTTCGAATTTTTTACGTTCTACCATGATCTGCTGGCACTCAAACGTGAGTTCTGGATTCGAATCGAGTTTTAGATTGCAGGTCTGATGTGAATCTATTATAAACGAAAGAGTTCTAGCCTTTCACAATAATTGGAAAAAATAAAAAAATAATTTTCGACATTTTAACTTTCTACCATGATCTGCTGGCACTCGAACGTGAGTTCTGGATTCGAATCGAGTTTTAGATTGCAGGTCTGATGTGAATCTATGATAAACGAAAGAGTTCTAGCCTTTCACAGTAATTGGAAAGGATGAAAAAAATATTTTTCGAATTTTTTACGTTCTACCATGATCTGCTGGCACTCGAACGTGAGTTCTAGATTCGAATTGAGTTTAAGATTGCAGGTCTGATGCGAATCTATGATAAACGAAAGAGTTCTAGCCTTTCACAGTAATTGAAAAGGATGAAATAAATATTTTTCCAATTTTTTACGTTCTACCATGATCTGCTGACACTCTAACGTGAGTTCTGGATTCCAATCGTGTTTTAGATTGCAGGTCTGATGTGAATCTATTATAAACGAAAGAGTTCTAGCCTTTCACAATAATTGGAAAGGATGAAAAAAATATTTTTGACTTTTTGACGTTCTACCATGATCTGCTGGCACTCGAACGTGAGTTCTGGATTCGAATCGAGTTTTAGATTGCAGGTCTGATGTGAATCTATTATAAACGAAAGAGTTCTAGCCTTTCACAGTAATTGGAAAGGATGAAAAAAATATTTTTCGACTTTTTGACGTTCTACCATGATCTGCTGGCACTCGAACGTGAGTTCTGGATTCGAATCGAGTTTTAGATTGCAGGTCTGATGTGAATCTATGATAAACGAAAGAGTTCTAGCCTTTCACAGTAATTGGAAAGAATGAAAAAAATATTTTTCGACTTTTTTACGTTCTACCATGATCTGCTGACACTCGAACGTGAGTTCTGGATTCGAATCGAGTTTTAGATTGCAGGTCTGATGTGTATCTATTATAAACGAAAGAGTTCTAGCCTTTCACAGTAATTGGAAAGGATGAAAAAAATATTTTTCGACTTTTTGACGTTCTACCATGATCTGCTGGCACTCGAACGTGAGTTCTGGATTCGAATCGAGTTTTAGATTGCAGGTCTGATGTGAATATATGATAAACGAAAGAATTCTAGCCTTTCACAGTAATTGGAAAGGATGAAAAAAATATTTTTCGACTTTTTGACGTTCTACCATGATCTGCTGGCACTCGAACGTGAGTTCTGGATTCGAATCGAGTTTTAGATTGCAGGTCTGATGTGAATCTATGATAAACGAAAGAGTTCTAGCCTTTCACAGTAATTGGAAAGGATGAAAAAAATATTTTTGACTTTTTGACGTTCTACCATGATCTGCTGGCACTCGAACGTGAGTTCTGGATTCGAATCGAGTTTTAGATTGCAGGTCTGATGTGAATCTATGATAAACGAAAGAGTTCTAGCCTTTCACAGTAATTGGAAAGGATGAAAAAAATATTTTTCGACATTTTAACTTTCTACCATGATCTGCTGGCACTCGAACGTGAGTTCTGGATTCAGATCGAGTTTTAGATTGCAGGTCTGATGTGAATCTATGATAAACGAAAGAGTTCTAGCCTTTCACAGTAATTGGAAAGGATGAAAAAAATATTTTTCGGCATTTTAACTTTCTACCATGATCTGCTGGCACTCGAACGTGAGTTCTGGATTCAGATCGAGTTTTAGATTGCAGGTCTGATGTGAATCTGTTATAAACGAAAGAGTTCTAGCCTTTCACAGTAATTGGAAAGGATGAAAAAAATATTTTTCGACTTTTTGACGTTCTACCATGATCTGCTGGCACTCGAACGTGAGTTCTGGATTCGAATCGAGTTTTAGATTGCAGGTCTGATGTGAATCTATGATAAACGAAAGAGTTGTAGCCTTTCACAGTAATTGGAAAGGATGAAAAAAATATTTTTCGACTTTTTTACGTTCTACCATGATCTGCTGACACTCGAACGTGAGTTCTGGATTCAAATCGAGTTTTAGATTGCAGGTCTGATGTGTATCTATTATAAACGAAAGAGCTCTAGCCTTTCACAGTAATTGGAAAGGATGAAAAAAATATTTTTCGACTTTTTGACGTTCTACCATGATCTACTGGCACTCGAACGTGAGTTCTGGATTCGAATCGAGTTTTAGATTGCAGGTCTGATGTGAATCTATGATAAACGAAAGAGTTCTAGCCTTTCACAATAATTGGAAAGGATGAAAAAAATATTTTTCGACATTTTAACTTTCTACCATGATCTGCTGGCACTCGAACGTGAGTTCTGGATTCAAATCGAGTTTTAGATTGCAGGTCTGATGTGAATCTATGATAAACGAAAGAGTTCTAGCCTTTCACAGTAATTGGAAAGGATGAAAAAAATATTTTTCGAATTTTTTACGTTCTACCATGATCTGCTGGCACTCGAACGTGAGTTCTGGATTCCAATCGAGTTTTAGATTGCAGGTCTGATGTGAATCTATTATAAACGAAAGAGTTCTAGCCTTTCACAGTAATTGGAAAGGATGAAAAAAATATTTTTCGACTTTTTGACGTTCTACCATGATCTGCTGGCACTCGAACGTGAGTTCTGGATTCGAATCGAGTTTTAGATTGCAGGTCTGATATGAATCTATGATAAACGAAAGAGTTCTAGCCTTTCACAGTAATTGGAAAGAATGAAAAAAATATTTTTCGACTTTTTTACGTTCTACCATGATCTGCTGACACTCGAACGTGAGTTCTGGATTCGAATCGAGTTTTAGATTGCAGGTCTGATGTGTATCTATTATAAACGAAAGAGTTCTAGCCTTTCACAGTAATTGGAAAGGATGAAAAAAATATTTTTGACTTTTTGACGTTCTACCATGATCTGCTGGCACTCGAACGTGAGTTCTGGATTCGAATCGAGTTTTAGATTGCAGGTCTGATGTGAATCTATGATAAACGAAAGAGTTCTAGCCTTTCACAGTAATTGGAAAGGATGAAAAAAATATTTTTCGAATTTTTTACGTTCTACCATGATCTGCTGGCACTCGAACGTGAGTTCTGGATTCAAATCGAGTTTTAGATTGCAGGTCTGATGTGAATCTATGATAAACGAAAGAGTTCTAGCCTTTCACAGTAATTGGAAAGGATGAAAAAAATATTTTTCGAATTTTTTACGTTCTACCATGATCTGCTGGCACTCGAACGTGAGTTCTGGATTCCAATCGAGTTTTAGATTGCAGGTCTGATGTGAATCTATGATAAACGAAAGAGTTCTAGCCTTTCACAGTAATTGGAAAGGATGAAAAAAATATTTTTCGGCATTTTAACTTTCTACCATGATCTGCTGGCACTCGAACGTGAGTTCTGGATTCAAATCGAGTTTTAGATTGCAGGTCTGATGTGTATCTATTATAAACGAAAGAGTTCTAGCCTTTCACAGTAATTGGAAAGGATGAAAAAAATATTTTTGACTTTTTGACGTTCTACCATGATCTGCTGGCACTCGAACGTGAGTTCTGGATTCGAATCGAGTTTTAGATTGCAGGTCTGATGTGAATCTATGATAAACGAAAGAGTTCTAGCCTTTCACAGTAATTGGAAAGGATGAAAAAAATATTTTTCGAATTTTTTACGTTCTACCATGATCTGCTGGCACTCGAACGTGAGTTCTGGATTCGAATCGAGTTTTAGATTGCAGGTCTGATGTGAATCTATGATAAACGAAAGAGTTCTAGCCTTTCACAGTAATTGGAAAGGATGAAAAAAATATTTTTCGAATTTTTTACGTTCTACCATGATCTGCTGGCACTCGAACGTGAGTTCTGGATTCGAATCGAGTTTTAGATTGCAGGTCTGATGTGAATCTATTATAAACGAAAGAGTTCTAGCCTTTCACAATAATTGGAAAAAATAAAAAAATAATTTTCGACATTTTAACTTTCTACCATGATCTGCTGGCACTCGAACGTGAGTTCTGGATTCGAATCGAGTTTTAGATTGCAGGTCTGATGTGAATCTATGATAAACGAAAGAGTTCTAGCCTTTCACAGTAATTGGAAAGGATGAAAAAAATATTTCGCAAAATATACGCTGTTCCCTACATTTTGACGAGTTATGCGAACATAAATAAATGTAGGGAACAGCTGATTTTTTTTTTCGCGATTTCAAGTTTGGTTACATAGCAAAAGTTGTTCATAATGATGAGTACAATGACCCCTTAAGAGGAAAACGGTGATTAAAATTTCACCCTGTATGTACCTAACGACATGACGAGATAGATCGTACCGGCACTAAACATGCAAACCAGAATGTACATTTTTCTAAAATCCCCTGAACTTTTAGCGTCATTTTCCAATTTCCTGCTCCTGTCCATATCGTGACCATCAGAAAGTGACTAACTAACAAGCAGTAATCACGCCACACCTCGTCATAATGTACGCAGTGACGTGCCGGCAGAAGTTAATCTTCATATAATTGTGATTGTCCAGCGGAGTAGGGGAGGCCAGGTGGGCTCTGTGGTATACAGGGAAATTGGACGGCGAGTAAATGTTATATAGTGCGGAATTGGTTTGGAGAGGTTATTTTAATTGTTTTATTTTGAGTTTATCCTACTCCTACTAATATAATATTTATTTATTTATATTTAAGTATCACGCTAATATTATAAAGGAAAAAGTTTGTGAGGATGTTTGTTACTCTTTCACGCAAAAACTACTGAACGGATTTTGATAAAACTTTACAATAATATAGCTTATACATCAGAATAACACATAGGATTTTCCTAAGAGGACTTTACATTTCAGGATTATTATTTCATTCTCAAATATTTCAGCAAGAAGATTGCTGCTGGTTTCTTTTTATCCCGATATTCTCACGGGATCGACATTTACGCGGGTGAAACGGCGGGGCGCAGCTAGTCTTTTATATTACGGACGCTCTTAACGTGCACGTCTTTATACATCGTTCTCACATGTACCTACATACAATTTCAACATGAATGATGAAACCCATATTTTGTAACAATTTTATGATTTAAGAGTGTCCATGGAGTTTCTTGCCCGTTCTTCTCCATAGGTACCTACTACGTTTTAATGGGCAACTAGCTTCATCTATCTGACTGACCGACCCCTTGACAATTCAAAAGTGCTTGTTATTAGTTTATTTGAAATAAATGCTTTGAGTTTGAGAGAAAAGCTTGCACTTTAAAATGGTTGGAGCAATGTTTAGACTAGGGTTATTATTGTTAATCCTTTTTGAAGTGAAAACTTCTTTAGCGGCGTTGCACACTTTTTTGTAATTAGGTACCACTTCAAGAGTAATATTTTTGTAACAGATGCTGCTAAAATTGAGCTACGTAAATTAATAACTTTATCAATTTTGGAGTGGCTAAGTTCTTCGTTCACCCTTTCTCTTAGTTCCTCGTCTCTGATGCCATCTTCAATAAGTCCTGGCAATAGATAGGTAAACTTGTAAAAAAAAGTAAAGCGTTCCATCAATTAATTCGGCTATTTTTTTTGTATCACAGAATTCAAGATATGCCAGTGAAAAAACTGATATAATAAAAAACCGAGTGTGCTTATGACCACACGACTGAAGTGAAACTTCAAACGTATTTGGCTATGAAAGGAAGAGAGAAAGAAAATGTGCGCGCGCACTGCTTTCTCTTGCTTATATCCCCCACTCAACTCCCGTTCGCCTCGCCCGATCACAGTTTTCGTAACGCTTACGTCACGCGTTCGCCAGCTTACTCCCCAATTCAAGCGTGCGTAAAGAAGTTTCACTTCAACAATATTCTTACTGTTCTGGCCGAACCAATCACCTAAAAAGTCACCCATCCTACAAAACCGTGTGTCTCACCCATTACCACTATCCAGCACGCTACAGGGTGTTGTATTTATCTGTACACACAATACTCTGCGACGTATAGCGTTACTGTTTACTGATGATGTTTGTTCTACTAGCATCTGTCATCACAGCGTTGGGGTTAGAGCATCCGTGGTTGCGGATCTTGAGGACCTGAATTCGACTCTCAGTTTGGAAATATTAATTTTCATGGAGCTGTTTGTTCGTGCTTTATACCAAGTTAAGTGCATAAACTATGCCAGTATAATTTTACATTTTCTATAATTTCAAAGTTTCTTACATAATGTTAAGTACAGACGCCAGCACATCAAGCTACTACAATCTGTCAAATTTCTTTAATAGATTTTCAAATTTATCACTAAAACATAAGGTTCAAAGTTGATTGGGAAAATTTGACAGTTTCGGGTAGCTTGATGTGCTGGCGTCTGTACTTTTAATTTTTTTTTTTTTGCTTTACTGGCCCGCTCTTGTCCTCGATCACGCCTTATGGAAAGCGATGGATGAGGTCTATGGTGGAACGAGCGTTTCTCCGAGTTTAGTTAAATAAAGGAACAAGAGAATACTGGAACTGTACTCTCGCTTGCCTCCCTGCATACCTCCTGCCTTCATAGAAACATAATATGTGTACCTACACGTTTGCGCCACTGTCGATCGCTGACTGTTTGCCGATGTTGTTTGTTCTGCGGCATCTGTACGCGTGGATGTGACAGTCTCAAAATAGGGCCGTTGAGATGTATCGAGAGCAAATAGGGATGGGGCGTGACGTGTAATAGGGATGCTGGATACTTGAGAATATTTTTGTTGAAGTATGACTAGATAATGGTGCTTTCTTATTGCGCAAAAAAAAGCTAACAAAACGACGTTAAAGTAATAGAGCAATGGGTGAATTGTGTGAAAGGTGATATGGTTATAAGGGGGTTTATTAAAGAGATGATGGCTAGTAGACATGAATTTACCTAGGTACAGGAAAAAGCTGCGGCGCCCTGAACTAAATTTTGATAACGGTAGAAGTGTGATAAGCGATAGGAATAGGCTGGATAGTAAATAAGCAGTAGTACCTAATAGTACTCTTTGTTTGCATAATCAGTCTTTAATTTATCCACTGCTTGGATCCAGAACTCCTCCATTTGATACGGGGCTTTTGCTTCTAGGACACTTCCTTCACGCCGTTTTCAAATTATTTTTTTTAATTCAGACCAGAGTGGATCCATGTAGTGTTAGTAGAAACTTATCCTATGTTAGTAAATAACAAATAACAATAACTTAAAAATACACTAATTGGCTACATGAACATGTGTACGCACATGTCTGCCACACACACACACACACATAATCAACCTATAATGTTCCCACTGCTGGGACGCAGGCCTCCTCTCGGTAAGAGGGAATGGGCCGTAATCTACCACGCGCGCCCAGTGCGGATTGGTAGATGTCACATGTCTTCGAACTTTTAGTTCTAGGACATGCCGGTTTCCTCACGATGTTTTCCTTCACCGTTTTGAGAGCAGTGGTGATGAAATAATTTACACAAAGTAAAGCGCCTGTCTGGGTTCGAACCTACGACCTACAACTCGTAAGTCGCAGTCGTTATCATGTCGTTAGTATGTCTGCCAGCCAAGAGTCTAATAAAAGGTCCGTCAACTTTGTCCGCCAGTGTAGCTAAAATAGAGACAGATTTGTTCCATAAGAACAAATCTCTTATGGAAAAGTGTTTATGGAACGAATATATCTTAAAGAGATACATTAATGATTCTAATGACTCTGTCTGTAAATACATATCTATTATAGTCCCGAATCAAATTTTGATCAAGACACAACCTGACACTGACCTGCAAATTGCAACAAACGCGGTCTACCACTGCGCATTAACCTTAAGTTATTTCTACCGTCAATTTCTCGGATATGGCACCATGTTTCTGACATTTATTAGTAGACGCCCAAAGGTAGACGTAGAGGTGAGCACTTACCATCAGGTGGATCCCCGGCTTGTGTACCACCCAATAAATAACATAAAAGGCAGGTAGGTACTTCACTACACTATAACTAGGAAAACGTCGTGAAGACAATGCGCCAATTCCCTTGTTCACAAACTAAACTAAATTTGAGTTCAGTGCATCTTTTTCTTTCTATTTCATTAAGAAACGGACAGAACATAAATATTAGTTTAGTCCTGTCAAATCAAGATACTCCATAGACAAGTTTAGACGTGATTTGGCTACTAAAAATACGTCAATTTATGTCAGGCGCTAATTTGTCAGGACTAAACTAATATTTATGTTCTGTCCTTTTCTTAATGAAATAGAAAGAATAAGATTCATTGAACTTAAATTTAGTTTAGTTTGTGAACAAGGAAATCGGCGCCAATGTCTTAAAAGCAAAAGCCCCATATCACAAGGAAGAGTTCTAAATCCCAGCAGTGGATAAATTAAAGACTGATTATGCAACTTAAAAAAAACTTTTGAACATCGTCCTGTACCCTCAACTGCACATACATTTAGTTAATTAGAGAGGGGTAGTGTTCGATCCGCGCACGCATAATCGTACAGTAATCTATTTGACTTGCTGTGGGGTTCAAATTGAATATAATGACTGACTCATCACTGGTTTGTGGACTGCTCACCTCGTTGGGGGATAGCGTGACGGTTGGAAATACTGATATTGTTGTGAATTAAATCCATACTATAATCAATAACTAATATTATAAATTCTAAAGTAACTCTGTGTCTGTCTGTCTGTCTGTATGTTACCTTATCACGCCTAAACCGCTGAACCGATTTCGATGTTTGGTATAGAAATAGATTGCATCCCGGGGAAGGATATAGGGTAGTTTTTATCCCGATATTCCCACGGGATCGACAATTATGCGGGTGAAACCACGGGACGCAGCTAGTATATTATTAAAAATGCGAAAGTCTGTCTGTTTGTCTGTTACCTCTTCACGCTTAACCCCCTTTCGCATTTATAATATTAGTATGGATGGATAATCTCATGTCCGACTTAGCTTACTTATTTAGGTGTGATACTAATCCTTAAAACTAGACTCTAGTGTCCATAACTGTTTTTTACATTTCTATGATCCATAATAACATGATCCCTTCTCTCCAACCTCATTGTAACAAAGCGTAAGTCCATAAAACTGGTGACAACACCACCAATTTAAATTGACCCCGCTCTCCCTTCCACCACGTGACAATCAAAGGTCTTTGCCACTGGTCCTGTTATCTCTACCATAGATCAGGCACGGCATATGTGTGACCGATAAGAATCTACATTATATATAGGTAATTAGATGATACAGTAATAAAATCATTGGGAACATCGTGGGGTGTGTAATCTCTTAATCTTTTGAACGTATGGGTGATTATGGGGAAAAATGTTTTGGTTGAAAGGGGATTTTCACTATAGTCAAAGAGAGTTGTTTTCAACACTATTTTATCAAGAATTTAATACTAGGAACTATCTGTCTTGGCTTGGCACAAGATTTTGTCTTTATTTGGAACTGGCATTGCCCCGCGGTTTCACCCGCATAAGTTTCGATCCCGTGGGAATATCGGGATAAAAACTATCCTATATCCTTTCCCGGGACTCAAACTATCTCTATACCTACCAAATTAGAAATCGGATCAGCGGTTTAAACGTGAATAGTTATAGACAGACAGATACACTTTCGCATTTATAATATTAGTATGGATGTGGCTTAGATGGTTAGGGAGGTATAGTGCTGATAGTTACGTGTTTACGGGTCATGATCCAATAGCCAAGAACCTCTATCAACACATTCAGAAGTTGACGAGGTAGTCGCCTTCAGTCTTACAAACTGCGGTAGCATCACATCTCATCTGCCCAGCCTTTTCCCAACTAGGTTGGGGTTGGCTTCAAGTCTAACCGGATGCAGCTGAAATACAGTATTTTACATGGAGAGACTGCCTATCTGCCCTCCACAACCCAGTTACTGGGTAATACGATACCTCGTGGTAAGACTGGTTGTCAGACTTTCGTGCTTCTGACTACCCGTAACGACTGTCGCGAATGACAGCCAGGACCTTAACTTAAGGCTTAACGTGCTTTCCGAGGCACGGAGGGGTCTCGGTATGTAAAGATGATACCCCATCCACAGACCAATCGTGGCAAGCGTAGCTTAACCTGATCGATTGACCTGTGCGGTTGTTATTATTTAGCCACGGGCCCCTCCCTATACCAACTTAAATACAAGGAGCGACTGCCATCAAGCTTCTAAACTAATTTTAAATCAGTAAAGGTACAGCATTCTACCCTACTGAATCAAGTCATTAGGTAGCGTTGTTGTGGTAGTATTAAAAAAGTTCTTTATAATTTTTTGTGTTACCTATTCGTCTTTTCACGCCCCGTCTGGGTTAGAAAGAACGATGTTATCTACCTCAGAAATTGAAAGTTATTGAAATAAGTGTGTTTCGTTTTCATCACCAAGAAAATCCTTAATACCGCATTCTCAGGCATGCACTGAAACGTATGTATCATCTTACCAATATAAAATCAAAGCGGCACATCAAACGCTATAACTGCCGGAATCACTCCCGTCGTGCGCACACGCCGCTAAAAGCTCTCGCATCACTCAGAGATGTGATGCATTGTTTTAGTTTTATTTTAGAAATATAAATAAGACTTTTGTGCTGATCTGAAGAAGACAAAAGCATCAAGGAATTAGGTGCACTCTGATTGCCGACATAGAATAGACAAGCACCTCTATTAACTACCGAAATGAAAATGCGCTGGTTCTGTAAAACAAAGTACTTATACAGGTTGTCCCAGGAAACCTGTACCAGCGAAGGTCTGTGGTCAGGGGACACTAATGCCAATCGATTGAACCCCTATGTATGTTCGGCGATAATTTGTAGTTTACGAGAATTTTTTTTTATTTTATTTCTAGATTTTCTAAATTGTAGGCGGTTTTAGTCGTAACTTTTTCTGTGTGGTGTTTCTTTGAGATTTTTTATCAGTATTATGGCTAGAATGTGTATTCACATGACGTAAAACACAAAACATCCATATTCTAACTACTAGTAGCTCAGAATTTGATCACAAGGTTAAAATTTCTGTTGGAGAGAAATTTATAATTTCTCGAAAACTACAAAATATCGCAGAACATACATATGGGTCCAATCGATGGGTATTAGTGTCCCCTGACCACAGACCTTCGCTAGTACAGGTTTCCTGGGACACCCTGTATATTATGTCAATCAAAAGTAAAACCAAAAAGGTAGAAAAGGCATAAACAAAAGGTATAAAAAGGTAAAATATCAAAAAGAAGAAAAGACTTGCACAAACTCTTTCAATGGGCAGCTTTTCAACGGACAATTCAACTCACAAAAACCAACTTTAAGGTAGGCAGAATAGCATCCTACTTTGCGCTTATTACCTTCTGTGGTCATTTAAATCACAGAGTATATATTTAAATAATTTGCCATGATATGTTTTTGACAGTAATATACATTCTCGAGCAAGCGTTCATGATGAAACTTCATGCTACCGTGAATATTGAGATTTTGAGAAGCAGACTAAGACAAAAGCAAAAACTTTAAACTAAAAACTCTACGGTGTAAAACTTTCATATTTTCGAATCCCCAGTCTATCGTACCTACTCTAAAGGCAGTCAGAAGGGCATTTAGCAAAATGCCCTTCTGACTGCCAACCCTGAAGGTGATATGTTTGCGGATGAATGGAGTAAAATTATACGTATTATGTTTGATGTTCTGTGAGAGAAAGTATGACGTTTCGGGAAAGGGACATTCTGGGAAATGGACATTATGGGAAGGGGACATTTCGAGAAAGGAAGTTTTTGAAACCGAGGACATTTTGGGAAAGGGACATTCTGAGCCTGAACGTGCAAGGGAGTCCACTGTTCCATGTTAGTTTTAAAGTAAACTATATTTAACATAATTGTCAACGTAATTATTGTCTCTATGTTAATTAATGTAATTATTGTTGTAATGTTTTAATTAACTATAAATAAATAAATATTTTATCCATTGCCCAAAGCTCATGAATTTTCCATCAATACCACAGCGCCACTTACTAACAACAAACACAAAATAATCTCTAAACAAACACGGTTCGTTAGTTTTATATAGTTCCCGAGATAGCGCCGAACAAAATGTACTGATAACGTGTCGGTAAGTTATAGTGGTACGCAGACCTTTATGTTCATGTAAATTATGGTAATCTTTATGGTGTAAAAGGCGACGCATTACATTGTGTATGGTGTTAAAGTTGTAATTGGTACAAAATATTTAAGTTGTAGAAAAGACGCGAAGCCAGGTGGTCCGAGATAGTGCACACCTACTTCAGTCTTATGACTTTATCATGTTCATAGGTTTAAAAATGCATTTTGAACCGTAGGATTGAAGAACATGGCTTTTGTTTAAGGGTCAGGACACATTGATCGACGGCCTTTCGCACTTTGCCGATTGAAAAAGAGCATACAATGCTCTCTTTTGTATTTTTTGTATGGACAAATCAAATCAAATCAAAATCGTTTATTTGGACAAAATGTGGTACAAAAGATGATAATGTAAGATTGTAGTGCAAAGACACATTCCGCCATGTAATGATGGCATGCAAATATTTAATACATGAAATAGGTATTAACAACATGCAGTAACATAATAATAACGTACAGTTAATTTTAAATTAGCAAAGGAACATAAATAATTAAAAAAATATGACAATGCATGTAGGACTGACAAGATTTTTTTTTGTTCAGAAATTCGCCGACAGAATAAAAACTATGCGATATCAACCACTTTTTCAAAATCACACAGAACTTTTTGTAAGGTAGTTCTGTTATCCAGACAGGTAATGAGTTATATATAAGTGGCGCCATACTACTCGTACAATACAAACCGTCGAACGTTGTCGATCGCCGCCGGAGCGCGTTCGTCGCCGTCGATGCGAAAGGATGCGTACGCCGTTCCATACGTTGTTCTCTTTTTGTATGGACAAACCGTCGAACGCCGTCGATCAATGTGTCCTGACCCTAATTGTACCTTACTCCATGGGAAGAAAGAGTTTATGCATATAAGAGCCTCCACGAGATGTTACTCAAATTGAGCGCAGCCTGAGCACCATTGTCATCAGCCTACAGTAGTCCACTGCTCAACATAAGCCCCTGAGCACTTTTCAATTATAGAAGTAGGTACATAGAGCTCCTTGTAAACGATTCCTTTGGGAGACGGACAGCGCATCAAGTAATTTCTGCCCATTATGGTTGTTCTGTTCAGGTTTAACAGTTATGTGAAATTTAATTACAAAGACATGACATGTCAGTATTCTAACTCATCTCCCAAGGTTGATAACGGACCCAAATATCCCTTGGTCTTTTGTTTACACATAGATTAAACTTGAAAAAGTCACTGGGTCCTAAAATACAGGTACTAGGTACTCGTATAACCTAGCTCTGGCGTCAGGGTTTTCCACCTCTTCTATAGCCCAGTTTATGTCAATAAAGAATTTATTATTTACTTTTAAGTCCTTATAACGATTATAGCTATCCCTACCTAACCTCACCATAATGGCGCCTCGTGAGCAGTTTCCACATGAACAGTTTTTACCTTTCACAGTCGTGCGGCTGCCTCGTGAGTCGTGGTACTACTGGTTTATTATGAGGCGATACGAACGTCAATCGAGCCGCTAATGGACGACTATAGGAGGGGGTGGAGAGGCTTTTGATGTGGAAAAACTTGTGATTTGTGAGGAGAAGTTCTCAAGAGGCTAAAATGTACAATGTGATGCCACTGCCTTCGGATTCTGAATTTGTAACATAGCGTCTACATTCCCAAAGCGGTGACAAAGGTGTATCTATAGGTACCTAGGAACTGTGATGAGTATTGTGGAGGCTATAAAATGATCATCATAATCAGCCTATAATATTCCCGCTGCTGGGACACAGGCCTCCTCTCGGTGAGAGGGAGTAGGCCGTAATCCACCACGCGGGCCCAGTGCGGGTTGGTAGATGTCACATGTCTTCGAATTTTTGGTTCTAGGACATGCCGGTTTCCTCACGATGTTTTCCTTCACCGTTTTGAGAGCAGTGGTGATGAAAATGATACAACGTTATAATTATTACCTTTATACCAAGCGAATGTGGTTACATAAACTAAATTATTACTCTTTTAAACTCATTCTAAATTCGCTTGAATGTTCGAATCCGACCAGAGTAATTTTTCTGCCCGCCTACACAACATAGGGTCGACTTTTGCAGACAACCTTTACAATACCTACACCCACATTTCGCCAGTTATGTTTCAAGTCTCATGTAGGTAATAGGGGGCGCGCCGATTGCCACCAACCGGGCACAAATCCAGACTCCGGGCTCCGGGAGACATTCCTGATGACAAAACCCAATAACACGGCGCCCTATCTGGGAACTGAACAGCGACCACTAGACTAGTCCGAATCCAGAAGGAACGGATAGTTAATATTAGCTACATACAAAATTAAATAACTAGCGTATTGTTACACTGTTTCTAAGTTCTTGTAAAAATACAATAACTATCCTAAATATACGTATTTATTTTATTTTACAGTTTTTGGAAAACTTACAGCTAAACACTTGCACGATCAATTCACTTCACTCACTCACTCACTCGCCACTCACTCTCCACACTCACATCACTCACACTCACCACCACTTTATCACTTCACCACCCCTCATCACTTTTGATTTTGTACCTGTGTAAGAGACCTGCCTGCATGTAATTTTAGTTTTCACATTCAAATCCATCACAATGGCTATCTTTAACAATACATTCCCAATGAAAACAAACAATAATAAAAGCTCCATTAACAATATAAATATATCTAAGAGTAACTCCATGTATTTTGGTATCTCTCAGCGCTGCGCGTGAAAACTGGCCTTGCTCTGGTATAACGTATAGTGGTAAAATTATGTTTATAAGTAGATATAGTTGAAATGTCTTTGTCCTTGGATTTAGAAGTTAGTAATCTAGAAAGGTCTAGCTTCTTTTGGTCCTAATTGATCCGCTTTTTGACCGGAATTAAGGTGAATGTGACATGGTAGACCGCGAAATTTAAATTTTCTTAAGTTTTTTGCAATTTGCAGACCCGTGTCAGGTTGTATCTTGATCCAAATATGATTCGCGACTATAATAGACATGTATTTACAGAACCATTGTCATTAGAATCATTAATATATCTCTTTAAGTTAGATTTCTACCATGAACACTTTTCCATACGAGATTTGTTCTTAACGGTAGAAATCTAACTTAGAAAGATGTATTAATGATTTTAATTATTATAATTCTGTAAATACGTACCGGTTATAGTCGCGAATCATATTTTGATCAAGATACAACCTGACACTGACCTGAAAATTGCAAAAAGCGTAAGAAAAATTGAATTTCGCGGGCTACAACTACCCATTCACCTTAAAGACAGTTTTCCGATGAATTTGGGCCCAAACAGAATACTCGTATGGAAGCATATTCAGACAGTTCGAATCATGACCTTCCCTTATGACCTCTTCAAGATTATAGATAACAATAACATCACGCCTGTATCCCTGAAAGGGCAGGCAGACATACCTACCAGAAGCTACTAACCTGTATCAACCTTTTGTCAGTTATGACTGGCTTAAAGATTTCATGTAGGTACTTAATAGGGGCGAGCCGGGCACACAACGAGTTCTTAAGCTGCTGCCTTTGTACGAAATTCGGCTTAGCCCCTAAAATACTCGCATAATCATACTTAAAAGTGGCTACAATCACGGAACAAAACCCAAGCCCCTCCGCATCGGAAGTATTTTTCCATTCAATTGATCTTGCATCATTTTTCTAACAATTTCGATTCCTATATCCTCATTGGTAGGCACTCGTATATGCATAATATTGTAATGGGGGCGAAATTCTTTTCTTAATGCAGATTTGTAAAAGATAAACGTGTAAGAAATCAATGGGGCTGAAGAATGAAGTGATTATGAAGTTGAATATAGCGAAATTAAATATTGAATTGGAGTCCGAAGGTTTGATAATGATAAAATATATTTAACTAGCAGCGCCTCGCGGTTTCACCCGCATAAGTGTCGATCCCGTGGGAATATCGGGATGAAAACTATGTCCTTTCCCACTCAAACTATCTCTATACCAAATTTCATCTAAATCGGTTCAGCGGTTTAAACGTGAAGAGGTAACAGACACACACTTTCGCACGGATCCCATAAAAGGCTTCTAAAAGATAATTTCATGATAATAAAGCATCAGTTTCTTAAACACATAACTTGCTGAGACCACCAATTATTTTGTCAAGTCAGTTCATTACGAGGCCCTTAGACCCCTAACAGTAGCCATAGCTTTTATTTTGAAAGTTCAACCACATTCATTGCATTATTTACACTGTCGAGCAGACAAATTTTTCTAACATATGAAGCAAGGGATTAACAATATCCTTCAAAATGATTCAGATTGTGATCAAGTGTGTAACGCAATTAGGGTGCTGGCAGTGGTGTGCATTGCATATAGGCATATAAGCATTGCCTACCTCGATATATCAACATAAGCCTGTCAATTACATTTTAGTGTGTGTGTGTCCCACAATTAAGAAACTCACTAAATTATCATACCTAACAAAAAACAAAATCTTCATACAAACACGCGCGGCAGTAGGCAGTCGCCGGACGGCCTACTCGGCTCCCGTACTATTCGCACATTGTCATTGTATTTACTCGTTCAAGTTAATACGACAAAAGTAAAAATACGTACGTCTCGATGATGATGATGGGGCTCCCTTTTCCGCACTTAGACTCCCATTTGGTCCATTGTGCGTAGGGAATACGTACGTCTCACGCGGAATACCATGACTTTCGACCTTCGCAATTTATCACCCTTAAGTAGGCATGCCTACTCAAATAACCACACTTTTGACCTCACTTTTTTTTCTGATTAGTGACCGCGTTTGCCTAGACTAGACCCGGCCTAGTGCCTACCTATTCTGAAAACCAATGCACGCCACTGGGTGCTGGTCTTCTAAGTTAATGTCTATCAACTCGTCCACACTTGTTTCGTCCTTAAAAACTGGATGTTTACGTCATTTAATAATATTTATGCATCAATACAAAACACGGAAACTTCCAATCAACCTCCCATCACAATCCCTGACCACCCAAAAAAAGGATACAGCACTTTGTCTCCATAAGTCAATCACTCATCACTCACATAAATCACACATACAGATATTGCATTTCACAAACGCGCGACAATCATAGCAGTTTAAACCTTATAGTAATAACATAAGAGTCACAAGACGCGTTTTCCTGACTATACCTCAATACATCTTCAGGATATATTTAAAAGCTTTCAGGGTTTGAACAGAATATAAAAATTTACGATCAAAACAAATGCAACTCATTCACAAATTGATGTTAAAAATAAGTTTCACAGCGTGTCTGTTTCAAATGGATTTTATTTTTGGTTTATTTATTTGTGTAGGGTATTGTTAATGATGTAGGCTCAGTGTTATCATTTTCGTAAAATGTTTTAATTGCAGCACCAATTATTTTGCTAGAAACGGTAAATTTTCAAAATTCACATAAAACAGACTTGTTCATAAGATTTTTTTTTTTTCGAAGGCTCCTGTTAAATCTGTGGGTTGGTTTATGTATGTTGAGTTTTATATAAAACTGCACCTAATCCGAAAAAAGTTCACCGTGTTTTAGGATTGGAACGTGAATTCGAAGCTGCATTATAAAGTTAAGCCCGTTTTCTTATAGGAATTCCAATTCTCGACGCTGAACCGATCGTTCAAAATCCAACATTGCGCTTTTATGAGACATTACATTTAGGTGTCACTTGAAAACATGGGCAATTAGACATGCTGTAGAGGAATTTTAGTACTTTTGAAAAACACAACACCTGCCTAAAAGTTAATAAAAAGTGTCAGTTGATCAAAATTAGAAACATTTTTAGATACCGACTGTGTAACATTTTAAGAGTTACGATAATGGTACCGAAAGGAAGATTAGATAGAAAACGATAACAACTCACAATTCGTAAAGAAAACACGAACACATTGTTACACAAATATTTATTTCCACGTACACATAGAGTTACACGAAAGTTACGCTAAACAAAAGGAATCACAGATAAAGTACATTAGACTAAACACAAGTAGCTAACTAAACGTACAAAAAATCATATTTTGCATTTGCAAGTGATATAACTAAATTTAAAATATATATAAAATCACAGTTTCACACCCGCTTGCATTTGGATCTGAACACGTGAACTTGAAGCCCGTCTCTTGCGTCCTAAACAGATATAGACACACATACACTAATACACGTACAGAAAAGGATTGATAAATTGACTTAAATCTACAAGTACCATAATGATACATGTGCCCCGGTTTTATATTTTGAAATTCTATGGACATAATTATGTGATCGGTTCTGATCAAGTAAAAACCTTCAAAAAAGGCGGTAGCATTATGGCACTTTACAATATTGAAATACTGCTTCCACAAGAGACGAGCGAAATATTAGGTACATTCATTACATCAAGGATAGATAAGTTAAACAGTTCACGGGTTCCTTACAATGGTAAGTGTTAAGTTTATATTTTAACCATCTGATCATAAAATATGCAAACGGGCTGTTAATAAAAGAAATTTATCACAAAAATAAAAATCGGAAAAATAGAAAAAACATTAGATGTCGAACTGACATAAGCATTTGATAGCATTGACATTAACTTTCCACCGCTTTCTTTTACAAAACATTTTTTTTTTCGAAGGAATAAATTCCGTCCGTTACTTTATCACAGTATTCGAATCGTATATAATACTCGAGTCGTTAAAATACCTTGTTTTCAAACATTCAAGAAGAGTGTCCCACAAGGCACTCTATTAGCACACACATTTATTTTTTACTCATTCCTATGAAGAAATTTTACAGAGCATAATTTTGTTTAGTAAAAGGTGAGGTTTTAAATCGTGGCCGTACATATATTTGTTTTCCATAGAAATAAAAAAATAACAACAAAAGCAAATATGTAGTTTAAACTCTAACATTAGGAGCAGACTAAAAAATAAATTCAGTTCTTTGAGAATAAACTCTCTTGGGAAAAGAGAAATTAATAATGAAAAGAGGGAAAATAAGCAGAGAAAAAAGTCAGTTAAACAACAATAATTAACAATGTATAGATCGTACGTAATTGTAAATCAACAAATAAGATCAACTAAGAGAGCTCAGTCATGTATGAAATACTTTCATAATTATGTTAAAGCATAAAATAGACTGGAGCAAAGCCAGACATTGACTAGCATAAAACGTTAAATTAACATGAACGAGAATATAATATTTTTGCATAATTAAGTAACATCACTAACCATAATGAATTTAAAACTAAATGCATTTTAAATGAAGATATATGGGAAACATTACTATGAGAAACGTCCACGATTTAAAACCACAGCCTATAAAATCCAATGCGTAACAAAGTTTGTTTAAATACACTTTCTTTATGTCTAGTTCTAGTCTACAACCATAGAAAAATAGATAAATAGACTCACATCAAAAAGTGTACAATATATTATATCAACTACTACATAATAATGGTCTTCTAAACGTTTACTCAAACACTAGAGAATCTTCTATACTACGAATAATGTTTTGTGAAGAAATGTAATTCAAGGTTCAAAACACAAATGTGTACCAACCGGGTTATTTTGTAGAAATCTCACCGTGAAAACAGTGAAGTGAGCTGTCACTCCATCTGATGCTATCCCTCGCTCACTACACCTAAGTTTTGACGGTGAAATTTACACGGTGACGGTGTATTGTACATACACTAGGGACTATTTCGAAATTTGAAAAGACCAAAAGCCCTAAAAATCTGGACTCAACTTTTTAAAGCTTAGATCAAAAAGTCCGGACAAAACACAAGGCCGGACATACACCGGACGGGGGGCCAAATAAGCCTGGCAAATCCGGACGGATGGTACCAAATCCCGTGCGAGCATTGACGTTGAAAGAGTGCTTAGTTGTTATAGCTGTCAATAGGTGCAAGTTAATGAGGCCAAAATCAACGCGGTAATTGTATGAGTGTGACATTTCTTCACATGTTAAAATTCGTAGCTTCTATATTGTTTTAGTAAAAGCTGAGACTAACAATTTTTTGTTTATTAAAAGATGGGTTCTGCCGCTAACGGCTGTGCATACTACGAGATTATTGGTGATGCTAATCAATTGAGTTATTACACTAAAATACTGTGAAAGTTACAAAGTATTTGACTAGTTTGTTTTTATGATGTATTTTAATTTAGACTTAATAATATAATGAAAGGAAATTGAGCGTTAGTCCTAAGATTGTGCGCTGACAAAGAAATTAATGGAATGAAATGAAAACCTAGGAATGTCTTACGAATAAAAAGGATAAGTTTACTTGACGAAAGTAACTCGAAAATGGTATTGAAAGAACGGGACAGAAATATCATCGAAATAAAGAAATCCTTCATGAAAAAGTTTGTAAAACCGAACGGCGAAAATGTAAAATACACCACTTTAACAAAGTAGCCAACTGCGTCATTGCATGAACATTTTGACACATAGAAGTACTAGGAGACAATAGATGAAAGAAGTCAAGTGGAGAAAATGAATGAATGAGCAAGAATTGGCACAGACATGAATGGCACAATAGGGAGTACAATTACTATGAATGGATGAGAAGCAAATGACGACGATCAAAATGAAAAGCAAGTAAATGAGAACCATCAAAATCTAACTTATAACAGTTCCAACATTTAAACAACAAAACAAACATCGAAACAATAGAAATCAGACTTCGACGTGGGAATCATGAACCGCTTCTTGTGTTAGTTTAATACTCGTATATTGGGAATGATTCGAAAAGCCCAAAGAATTTATGGATTTCTTAAGAAAAAAAAATCCTGCACTCAAGTTGCGATTGGCTCACCCCATATACAAGGATTGACAACTGTCATCGTTCGATTAGATAAACAGCAATACACTTAAACATGCAAAATCAAATACGTAATAAAAATCTTAACAAATATAATTAAAAACATAACTAAATTTCAATTCAAATCAAATCTCCATTGATTAGCAAAACCTTGACATCACCCTATATGATTGATGAGTTAGATATGAGAGAAACATCAACATCAAAAATCGAATACTAACTTAGGCCTTCATATAATTGTCTCCAATCACAAGAACGCAACATACAATGACCGAGTAAGGGCAGCACAGACAAAGCCACTTTACTGTCAAGATTTGAACGAAAATATGCGCTAGCATTCTCGACAGAGATCTCTTGGACGTTGTTTTGAACTCGATTTAAATTATGAGTTAGTTAATTATCAATGAAAAACTGTTCGGGTAGCTTGCTGCACTATCTACCTTCGGTAACGGAAAGGTCTAGTAGGTGTTTCATAGTAATCCATACAAAGAATATA
This sequence comes from Amphipoea oculea, assembly GCA_945859645.1. NCBI lineage: Eukaryota > Metazoa > Arthropoda > Insecta > Lepidoptera > Noctuidae > Amphipoea > Amphipoea oculea. The sequence continues at coordinate 1,537,855 of OX243885.1, forward strand.
TTATATTTATTGCATGTGCCGATATAGTTACGGGTTCAGTATGATTCGTTCTAGTGTGTGGAGACCTCAATCATTTCAGTCCGACATGGCTTTAAATGAACGTGGATGGCGGTTCTGCTTGTCACGGAATATGTCAAAATCTTGTCAAATTCTTTACATTTTATGCTAGTTCTCTGTCGAATCCTACGGATAAAATAAGCTTGATGATATAATATTATGTGTTCTCTATTTCGTCATGTTCATTTATATCCATGTCGCATTCAACCACGATGGGTCGTAGGATAAAGGTGCAACTCTTCGTTTGATAACTTCAACCGTTCAAATTGATCCAGTGTGGTGCATAACAAACGAATTTCGAAGGACGACTGTAAACTGTTTTTATTCGACGTCGATTATTGTGTTGAAGTAGCTTAAACTTCTGTACCGATTGACGGTTCATAGGTCAACTGACCGGTTCCTTGACAGTTCAAAAGTGCCTGTAGATGGCCTGATAAAAATATATGCTTGTTTACTTCGTCCACTGGTTGATTTCATTCACATATCGTCATTTATTGTGTTTTGAGGCTATAGTGTCGACGTCGTTAGACGGCAATCTTGTTGCACCATTATCCATTGTGGAACTGGGATTATCAATGGTTACATATCCAGCTATACATTTCCATTATAAGCTGACCTCGCATTGTAAAGGCATTCTTTACTATGGCTATACAGGGTGTTACAGAAAGGGTATATCAATACAAACGGGTTGAAGAGTGTATCTGGTCTAGAATCTCTGTACAAAATTTCAGCTCAAAAGCAGTAACTTTGAAAATGCTTAATATTTTTTTATTTCGATAGTTTATTAAATTAAAATCATAAAAAACGTGTCACCGCACTACGAGGGTCATTATCCATTATCTGTAGTGTGTCTGTGCGCCTAGTACACGCACATCACGCCGCCGCGCGCCAGTGCAGCGCCGTGATGTCGAAATAAAAAAATATTAAGCATTTTCAAAGTTAATGCTTTTGAGCTGAAATTTTGTACAGAGATTCTAGACCACATACACTCTTCAACCCGTTTGTATTGATATACCCTTTCCGTAACACCCTGTATACTAGCTATAAACCGTGAAATTTTAATCACCATTTTCCTCTTAAGGGGTCATTGTACTCATCATTATGAACAACTTTTACTATGGGATCAAACAAGAAATCGCGAAAAAAAAAATCAGCTGTTCCCTACATTTTCACGAGTTATGCGAACATAAATGTAGGGAACAGGTGTTTTTTTTTTTTCACGATTTCAAGTTTGGTTCCATAGTAAAAGTTGTTCATAATGATGAGTACAATGACCCCTTAAGAGGAAAATGGTGATTAAAATTTCACGGTGTATATTAGCCAGCTTGTACGGAAATATGTAGCTAGATATTTTGTCATGCGAAGAGCCGACCAATATCGTCGGCAAATTCGCGTTGAATCTTTACAATTGTCTGTCATTACGGGTTATGTTGTCATGTCAGTGGGTGTCCTTTCCTTATGTGCTCAACTTATACAATATAATCAATCTCGTTTCAGTCTACTTGTCTTTATTATTCTTACCTTTCTTCGCGCGTCCCTGTTTGATCACTTGTACCAGTTTCACTTTCTGTGCGTCTGGGCTTCTCATGTATTCGTCTAGCATCTGTTGGAGATATAAAATGATAAATGATTTTAATTCTATCAGGAGGTCTGTACAAACACTTTTACATGTTAATCATATTTTAAAAACTAGATGAGGTCGGTTTTTCCTATCTGACTACTCCTAGCTGGAAAAAAGGCAATAAATGCACACCGTTAGAAAGGGGAAAAACTAGAGAACTATTTAAAAGAATTTGAAGATCCCGATCCCTTTTAGTTTATTTTACAGCATTTTAAAGTTAACTTTTAAGTGTTTTTTTCCTTTTTCCAAAAACTTTGTGAGTTATTAAAAAGGAACTAGATTTTATTAGCAAGTAATTTTGAATTTCATAGAACCATACAAGAGTAAGCATAGAAATTAAAATGAAATTTGAAGGCTATACTAATAACTTTTTTTTTTATTTAAACTTAACACTTTGACAGCGGATCTCGTACTACGTGACACACTACACTACTAAATAAATAAAATGCTTGGCTGTCAAAGTGTTAAAAGCAGAGTTCTGGTATTTTTCTAAATAAATATTAAAAACTCCCGGTGTAACAAGGAATGAGTTATTGGGCCTTAAGAGATAGCAAATGATCTCTCCTTTCGGCCAGTTCCATTTGGCAAACGATGCACCAAACACCCTGTATATAAGCTACGCCCAACAAGTCACTCATCTCACTCTCATATTCAACGTTTCTCATCATAATTGCAATACCAATAGAACAATTAGTTTTCAATTTTATAGCAAAATAACCTTCAATCAATCAATCAACTCAGCCTATCGCAGTCCACTGCTGGACATAGGCCTCTCCCAGACTGCGCCACAGCACCCTGTCCTCCGCCTTCCGCATCCAGTCGACCCCAGCCACCTTCTTTAGGTCGTCCGTCCTTAATAACCTTAATCTAATCTAATTCAGTTAAAACATTACTACATGTTACTAATCATAGATACACCTGAACCTATAACTTCATTTTATCTTCCATAGACAAAATTCTGTTTATCGAAAGCAAAACCAAACCAGTCATAAACTATTAATTAATGCAAAAATGAAGAATAATATTAAAGTTCCGCTTTTATAGGACAATTATTAATAAATAAAGTTGACGATACCGTCAAAGAGACATCGATAGCGGAACGAGTTAACGACAGAATGATGGTCATCGTCATCGGAATATTAAATTAAAGCGGTACATATATAAGGGACAAGTCGTAAAACTTGTTGTCACCTGTTTCGGCTATATACTGTGAATAGCTAGATGCAGAAGGCTCAGTCCATGCAATATTCAATTAAGGGCTGATTATTCAATAGACAGATAATTTTTATTCATGGAATACAATTGAAGTCTGACAGTTTTTGTATGGAAGAACTGTCAAAAATTCAAAATTATTCCTCGGATAAAATTATGTGGCGTTGGAAAAATCAGCCCTAAGTCGAGGAAGGAAAACGCAAAATAAAAAAAAAAACAGGTATTGCCTTTGTTCGTCAGTGCTTCTAAACAGCTGAATGACGATAGTATTTTAACCTGAAGTAAGACATCTTCTGAATGATTATATACATAATAGGGTATTTTCCTGGGTAAAAAAATAATAATTAGATTTAGTCCGTCAGTTAGATTATCGAAAAATAATGGACCCTTATTTTTTCTTTTGTCAATCAAACAAAAAATGACAAAGATAAAGCGCGTCAAAATTTGGGAGTGGTGGGTCGTGACGTCACGCCGTGCTAAAAAGTGTCGCACGGCGTGACGTTACGCGGAACCTTAACGGGCGATATCTTCATCATTTTTTATATAATTTATAAAAGAAAAAATAAGGGTCCAATATTTTTTGATAATCTAACTGACGGACTAATTAGATTTTTTTAGGAAACTAGCCTATTATCGAACAAGTCAACTATTGAGTTATGCTAGTCGATGAACAACAAATGCATATACTTCATATAGTTTGCTGAAAGCAATATACGGCGATCACCAATTCATATACCTTAAATACATATACATAAAATACTGGTATTCAGCTGCATCCGGTTAGACTGGAAGCCGACCGCAACATAGTTGGGAAAAGGCAGGCAGATGATGATGACCAATTCATATATCAAGCATCAAAGTTATGGTTATTTTAATTAGGTACGGAAACTTTTTTTTTACCTTAACACCAATTCCCGTTATTAACTACCAAATTAAAAAGGCGCTGGTTCGTTAGTAAAACAAAGTATATAATAAGTCAATTAAAAGTAAAAACCAAAAGGTAGAAAAAGCAAAACAAAAGGTGCAAAAAGGTAAAATATCAAAAAAGACTTGCACACCCGTAATTAAAAAAGTTCAAAATCTAGTCACAATCTCATCTCAGCGACAATCAAAGTCAAAAACTTGTCAAAAAGGGAAATTGGAGGTATTTTTGACAGATTGAGACTGAGATTAGACTGTGAACGTTATTAAAATTACGAGAATTGCTTGTAGTGGTCTTTGGTCAGTAGGGACTAATATAAGCTTCATGCAGTAAGACGATTCTTAGGTTCAGTCTCATAACGTTCAACACTGCTGCGTTTCACGCAGCGGTATGCGGGAAACGGAGCCAAATTCCACGCACGTGAGTGCGTTTTTATTGAATTTGTACGTAAAAAATCACGCGCGTGGGTGCGTTATCTGCGCCCCGCTGCGTGATGCGGTGCAGTATGAGAATCGCCTAAGTGACTAGTTTGTGACCCTTCTGTATCCTCCTAACAACTACAAGTTATTTCAGTTGATAAAGTAGGAAGTGCAGCTGCTACCAAGTTGGCGAACAAGTGTAATTCCATCAAATATTCAGGCGGACAAATTGGGTTCTTGTTCGCTATTACTACGAGTGCCTGCTACGTTGTTTTCTAGCAAATTATTTAAGACAGACTTAGTTGTTTGTTACAAAGTTCTTCCTATTTAGATAAGTAGAGGTAAGCAGTGCTGGCAGATGATGAAACTTAGATGAGATGCTATAGTTTGACCGTAACCGCTGTACCCAATGACGTATTATATATAGACACGTTATCAACCAACATCTCGGCGCTTAAAAACGGCGAAAATACTAGATAACTACTTATACGCGTAAAGAAAGGGAAAGAAAATATGACACCGTACGGCGGGATGCCTGATGCTAGAGGGAGATAAATAAACATCTTCAGTTACGTCACAGGATAAGTAATTGTCAAATTACATGCTCATTGGTCGAGCGCATGAGTGACGTAGCTATCAGAGGCATATGGGGAAAAAAGGACACTCGATTTTCTAGAGTTAATAAAATAATTGATAATTGTACCGTGTTACCTACTTTACCAATAAAGTAATACCAATATTATATCTTTTAAATGTTAATGGTGTATTCCGCAACAGTAATTATTGTTACATATTAAATTTAAAAATAAAACAAAATATCTTTATAAACATAAAAAAAGCCTTTATTTAATAATCGTTTTCACGTCTTTGAACCCTTATTATGTTAAGCCACTTGTCTTTTATCAGCCCATCTGTAGGCAATTTAAAATGAAACGGAAAACAATAATGTATATTCATAACATAACAAGTGCATATTATATTCAAACAATATTATAAATTCTCACAACCAAAAAAAACTTGTGTAATAGTGTCCCAACCTCCCCTAACGTTACGTGAAGTACTACTAACTTCATGCGCCGGCCGCCATTAGACGCAGCGTCGTACAAAATAAAATAAAATAATGTAGTTTTGTAAACTTACGCGTGAAATGACACATTTTTGTCTTTAACTTTTGGGGTATAATTTGTACATCCTCTGAAAACACACGACGGCATGTTGTCTTTATGTTTTGCACAGGTTTTCACACTTTTCACACACGATGTAAATTAAAAACAAACACTAGCGCGTCGCGCGACAGGTTGGTGCGTGACTGAACGCAATGTGGCCAATTGGCTTCATTTCATGTTGCCATTTTAGAGTGCGGACAACGTATCTATACTTTTATACATCATTGGCTGTACCGCGTCTTAGAAATGCGCGAGGAGTGGAGGGTGAAGGGGGGGGGACGCCGCGAGCGTTGACGAATGAGCGGCCTGCACTTCCTCCCCTCGCTGCGCACATACCGAAGTACCGAAGGTTCGGTACAGCGGTTTCGGTCAGACTATAATGAAACTACTCGCAAAAATACATTTTGATTTTGGATACGTCCGCCACTCATAGGTAAATTGTATAATTCAGGTGCAATCCCCTGTATTCACCGAAGAGGAAAGCAAAAACTTTTTTACAAAAAAAGCAACCGACTTCAAAAAAAAATTACAGTGATAAATAAATTTAATTTCGGAAGTCAGTGTCGGACACCGACTTCCGAAATTAAAGTTATTTATCTCTTTGTAGTGTTTCTTTTTGTAGTCGGTTGTTTTTTATTTTTTGTAAAAAGTTTGTATTTTTCACTTTTTAGTTGTACCTACCCCACACAAATTCAGTTAATATTAGTGCATTGAAGAATTGAAGACACCGACTAGTAGAATCATTAAAAATTCGCATAGAAAGGCCGGAGATGCAGTACATTATGCATATAACTTCGTTCATAAGAATAATTACCTAATGTATTATATACTAAAACCGCCCTGAAAGTATGTAGATCACATCAGTGAAAGAATTATCAAAATTGGTTCATTAGTTTATGAGAAATTCGCGGACACACCTACATACATACGGGTCGAATACAGAACCTCCTTTTTTTGAAGTCGGTTAAAAAAGGACATATCTGAAAAAGCCAAGTTATACTTACAGTCATGCTAAGTTCTGTAGCGATAGCGGCGGCCGCGGTTGGTAGTTCGGCCAACGCCACCAATGTTGGTAGCAGACAGTGGCTGTGGGTCTTCGATACCAGCCAGTTAGCTGGCAGAGTGCAGAGGGTCTTGATCACGCCCCAGCCGTCGCAGATTGTTTCCTAAGAAAGGATAAAGATTAGTTAATATTGAGGAGTATTTAAGTTCTGATGCCATCTATTTTTCAATTGTATTTAGATAAGAAATAGCTGGATGAGGTATTAAACTCAATCGATTCATTGCTAGACCAATATCTTTCAGTGGATTGTATTGTTTGAGTAAGATGAACTGAAAGTTAATTGATCAATTTTTATCCCCAAACTCCTTAAGTAATATGGTTTGTACTAGAATTGAAATAATTTCAAACCAGCCACGATGGTACCTGTTGTGTATGTAGTTAATATACATGAACGCAGCCATCGCTGCGATTGGTTATTATGCGACACAACTGTCATAATGACATAAGCCCTGCGCGGTTAACACTTGTTTTTTTGCAATAAAGTGTCAGTGCGTAAGCCGCTTCCTTGTGTATTACTTGATCCTACAAACACAATAGTATCACAACACAAGGATGTTACGAAATAATAGGATCAAACAGAAAATAATTCAATTCTAACTTAATATTAAGAGTCACAAGACACATCACTTCAAATAAACAAACTACCCTCCAATGGACAAAAAGCCATCAAGTCAATAAAGGACAATGTGACATCAACAATTCACTGTAATGGCGACACCGGCATAAATTGTACGGTAACGGACGAAGGGCACTTGGCAGAACAAATGAGACTCGAGCTGGCACCTGAGTCCTTCCTAATTTTTAATTTATGGGTGAGACTCGTTGGGCGATCTGGCTTTATTATTTTAGCCTTATGGGAGTGGAGGACTTGCAAATTTTACTGTTTCATTTCATCGATTGCCGTGTGATATTTAAAATTTTGAAATAAACTAAAAATCTTAGTCTGAACTAGCTTATAAATGTCGGTTTTTAAAGCACGCTGCTAAATTTTTTACTTTGGCGCTGAGCCGAGCGTTTTAAATCCAACAGAGCGCTTTTGTTCAGGCGTTCATTTAGGTGTCACCTAGTGTTAATGAAAGCAGACAATAATCAGTATAAGGACAACTACAGCACAGGTAACAAAGTTTGAAAAATCCGACGATGCTACTAAAGGGCCTAAGTAGATCTAATGCTTTCAAAAAAGCGTGATCAAAACGTACATTTTCATTTTTCATTAACATACTAAAATAAAGCAAAATTAACCGTCTTACAGCATTTATTATATTTCAATATTCTTTATGTAAAATAGCAATTTTTAGCTTTAATCCATAAATCTATTTAGATATTCAAACCAACCTAATGATAATTATGACAAACTACAACAAAAAGTTTGTTCTTTACAAAACGCATAAAATCAATTATGCTCAAGTAAAAAAACGCCCTCGCATAAATTTAAGTAATGGGCCTAGTACACTTCCTTGAGCAAGTGCGTCCGATGTAACTCGGACACCTGTGTCCGTGAGAACTTAGGAGCGGTAAAAGTGTTGTAATGAGACGGCAGAATAATTTAAAAGTAGCTAAGTGCGTTAATAATGTGTTTGGAAAGAAAGTCTGTGCGAATATTGGTGAGTGACATTGTCGAAAGCTTTGGTTAGGTAAGTAAGGGAAATTAATTTGTGTATTTATCAAGAAAAAAATGTGCTGAGCTGTTAATGAAGCAATAAGAGCAGTCTTATGGATGATTTCAAGGAAAGAAATGCTGTCATCGGGAAATATACCAGTATTCCAACCATAGGTCTTTTTAACAAATAATGGGACAGAATGGGACTACAAAATTCATTATTTTGAACATACTGTTTTCAACACAAACTTGATTTAAAATCAAATATTAATTCAAGAAAGTTAAATGAAAACCAATATTTTTATTAAGTGTCTGAACTCCGTCACACACATTCAATAATTCCCCCCAAATATCTTAACTACCTATTGATAATATCTCAAGAAGCAAACAAAACAATAAAGGATAGTCCAAGGAATCAATTAAGTTGACCATGTCAACATGCTAATAGTTAATAGGTTACCCGATGGGGTGGAAACACGTGTTAAGTTAGTGCAGGTGTCGCCCGCATGGGAACGGGCAAATAAAACGGACGGAGACGTTGGAATATCTTGACGGGAGAGGTCAAGTCTATTACATAGGAAAGATAAATAATAATTCGATCGCTTTTTTACCCGACTGTGCGACAGCAAAGACAGGATTATATTTTTACATGCATAACTATTCATTGCAACGGTGGCCCAGTGGTATCGGCTCAGACTTATGAGTCTTAGGTCGTGAGTTCTAACCCAGACAGGCACTTTACTTTGTGTATTTGAATTCATCACCACTGCTCTCAAAACGGTGAAGGGAAACATTGTGAGGAATCAGCCTATAATGTTCCCACTGCTAGGAGGGTGCGTGCCCAGTGCGGGTTGGTAGATGTCACGACATGGAAGTTTTGGTTTAAGGACATGCCGATTTCTTCACGATGTTGTCCTTTGCGTTTTGAGAGCAGTGGGGATGAAATAATTTACACAAAGTTAAGCGCCTGTCTAGGTTGTTTTTTTTTTTTAGAACTTTCGTAATTTTTTTTTTTTGAGATGACGAAACACAGTTTCAAAAGCTGTAAGTAATCTGAACCTAGTTGTCGCATAAAATAGAGATAAAATTCACCTGTAGTTGCGGATTGTTGACGACAACGAATCCGACTAGTACGATCAGGTCCAACACCATGGTCTCTGACAGAGTCTGGTCCAGGCGCTGGTTGCTCAGACCTAAAGAAAAACATACAGTTATTGTAATAATCAAGCTTAATGAAAAATTGTACTTTCTGGTAAGCAAGAGAAAATTTGTTTAAACGTATAAAGCTGGTAAAACTATTACGTCGACAGGTTTTGTCAATCTTTAAAATTTTAGAATGTGTCTTTCATGCGCAAAAGTGAATCAATAATTATATTGACATAATTATTCTCCTATGATCAATGCTCTGATATATTTTTAACCGACTTCTAAAAAGGAGGAGGTTCTCAATTCGGATGTTTGTATATTTTTTTTATGTTTGTTCGCGCATAACTCCGTCGCTTGCCAACCGATTTGAAAAATTATTTTTTTGTTGGAAAGGTTATACTTCCCAAATGGTCCCATGAAAATTTTATCGAAATCGGACAAGCGGTTTTTGAAAAATCAACAAAAATCTAAAAATATATCTACATTGTCTACATTAACGATCTTTTCGCTTACTTTTTTGTGCGGTAGGTACAACTAAAAAGTGAAAAATAAAAACTTTTACAAAAAAAAACAATAGACTTCAAAAAAAACACTACAAAGTGAAAAATAACTTTAATTTCGGAAGTCGGTGTCAAAAAACGAAAATGCGGAACCAACGACACCGACTTCCGAAATTAAAGTTATTTTTCACTTTGTAGTGTTTTTTTTTACTAAATATTAGTTCCATCAACAATCGTCGTCTATGATGGATGACCTTATCACCGGCCTGGTTTTATTCGCGCTTTTTTCTTAGTCCAGGCTGTATTTCTTTGGAATGCGCACCCTCTGAATATCAGGATGGCAACCAGTCGGTTATCTTTCAAAGTGAAGGCACGTGAACATATCCGTAAGAAGTTCGTAGAAGAATCATCCCAGCGCTGATTTGTTGGATTCGTTTTCTCCTCTACCTATCGTTATTTCTCTTGACAACGTTTATTTTGTTTATATGTATGTATTATTATTTAATACTAGCTGCGCCCCGCGGTTTCACTCGCGTAAATGTCGATCCCGTGGGAATATCGGGATAAAAACTATCCTATATCCTTTTCCGGGACTGAAACATCTCTATACCAAATTTCATCTAAATCGGTTTAGTGGTTTAGGCGTGAAGAAGTAACAAACATATAAACACACACACACACACACTCACAAACTTTCGCCTTTATAATATTAGTGTGATATTTTGTCTCTACATCACCCTAAGGTTGACTGGTAGAAAAAGTTTTACTTGTGCATAAAGTTTTAATACATCATTCATACATCAATTTTCGCCAATCCCTTTAGATGTTTATTTTCCTATGCCTCATTGACATTTACTCTGTGTACTTACGTAAAATAGTGGTCCTTGGAGCTTCCTTATCATTGGGTGCATGCTGTGACAGGAGTCTAGCGACAGCTGCCCTGAATTCCAGTGGCCAACCACCTTCGCCAAAGGCATCCTGTTGACAAAGACGATCATATTAAAGACACTTTGGCTAATACAACTAACCGATATTCTAAGACTAGCTGGAAAGGAAAAACATAAAGTTCCGTTTAGATTTACGCATAAAAACTGAGGCATATACTTATCCAGAATTGGGACCCTAGCATTTTTGATAGGACTTACAAAAATAGCTCGCTGAAAACGTATACAACAAAAAGAAACAAAAATCGCATGTGTTTTGCGTCAAAACCCGTTTGGAAGCTTTAGCTAACGAGATTGGACATCCCAGATTGTTACTACCTTCTTTTTCTTGCAAGAGAGCAACACTTTAGTAGCAGTATCTACAACGCCACATGCGAACAACGCGTCATACTGACGTCACGCAAATCCTGCATCTCGCAAGCAGAGTTTACCGCGCAACTAGCATAGATACAACGGCCTGACATGAATCATTGGGCAGTTGCCCGCCAGACACAACACCCGTCTGGTCGGAGGATTCTTTTTCTAAATGAGAGAACTTTACACCCTGTTCCTCATACCTCTATACTTTTACCATGATTTAGTCGTTGCCCAATACCTTTAACCAAACTTTCTTTCTAGCTAGATTTCCCTCAACATCAGTAAACCACCCACTATTCCCTCAAAAATATCTATGAACCATGACTAAAACACCCAAGTCAAACGAGGGATGACCCTCAAACCAGCGACCGTGGAATCCGTGCGGTAAGTGCAGAGGTCACGCGAGCACTGATTGAGTTACTAAAGTCTTGGCAGATGTGTTCTGAACACGCTACAAAGAAGTTTGAGGGTACAAAATAAAAGAGTGGTCAGGCTGAGATTGGGTGGCGGAAAGTTGTAAGTGAATCTTGGTGGAGGTTCGACGTGATTGAGGTGAATTTGCCAAACATGAAACGCTACACAATTTCAAGTCGCCGTTAACTCTCATGCTGAATCTGCCATTGTGTTTCGCGTAAGTACTGTTAATGTAATGGCAGCAACACTTCTTAAGTTAGATGAAGTTTTAGTCTTCGGAGGTAAGTTTTCTATAATCATAACTAACCTACGATTATTTTTTTTTTGCTTTACAAAGAACCCTAATTAACAGAAACCTACTGCCAAATCTCAATTTTGATGCCATGATTGGTTGCCGAAAATATAGACCAACCAATCTTATGATATGAAAGCAGATGTAATGATCAAAGACTTGTTAGAAGCGCAAACCAAGCACTAATAAATCAAAAGAAAACGACCACGGAGTTACTTCATGAAAACGACCATTACAAATTAATCTAATCAAATAGTTCAATGTTGCCCAGAGCTTTCACAACACCTTTTTCACATTAGATACTATTTCTTGGAGTACTCTTGAGATTTCTTTAACACACATAATGCTAATGAAAACCAGCCCAGCACCACAATAACTTATTATCTATCTGCAAACAAAAACCGCAAATAACCGTCAAAACCGAGCCCATGTGCGTAATAAACTAATAATGATGTTTATCTTGTACCGTAGCATTACAAACAGTGGTCCCAGGGCGCATCGTTTGCGGACATCAAAGTTTTCAGTCCGCTGGGACGGGGGGAGGATGAGTGGATTGAAAAGAGACGAGTTAATTAATAAATCACTAGTGTTTTGTGTGTTAGTAGGAATAGGGACGGTTGCATTCTTATTTACTTTTTAGACATTCATTTGTTTCAGTGAATTGGTGACTGGCCAAGTTGGAAAGAAATGAATAGATGAAGACGAAAGCAGAAATTAAGATATCGTAGAAATTGTGTTTATGGACAGGCCCTTACCCAGCATCGGATGGTGTAGGAGAAGAATGAATTAGTTTAGGAAATTCTTAGCAATGCCTGACAAAGGTTCAGATTCCAAATATGTTAAAGTAACATTCAAATTGCAGACAAAACGAAGAAAAGGAATTGCTCCGGAATCTAGTGACCCAATAGAGGTAAGGCATACAGAAATTGCTGCAACTAGGAGCTTCCAAAAAAACGATGCAAAATACTAGACGAAAACTTCGATAAATCCACCAACTTCTTGTTTTGTTTTGAACAACTGCAAAATACCCAAAAACATTACCAAAACGACTCCCAATAAACAATTTCGAAAAATCACGTCTATAGGTGCGGCACCTAATCCATTAACAGTCGCCAGCGGTATCGATTACGCGGCTACACCTCGAGGGACCGGCCATTAGAGACGCACGACCAGCAGTGGATGGCTATATAAACATTAGTACGGTACGCTTTTAGGGGGGCTCGGGTTTCAAGTCTATTGTTAGGGGGTTGCGGAGGAGAATGAATAAAATGTGTTTGCAAGTTTTTGTTTATGGCCATTTGATAATGTAAAGAAAATGTTGGTGGTTATTGTTATGTCTATTTCTTAACGACTATACACTCCCAATATTCAGACCAAACTCAAACTCAAAGCATTTATTTCAATTAAACCATTTACAGGCACTTTTGAATTGTCAAGAAGTCAGTCAGTCAGAAAATATGAAGCTAGTTGCCCATTCCAAAGCGTAGGTACCTATGGACCCACATTAAAGGTTTGCAACTGCACCTAAAACAGTTCTTAGCACTAAGGTAGCTCTAGATACTTCGTAAGCAGTTTCATAAATAGCAGAGAAAGAGCAATGAATGTACAAAGCTAATAAAGTTTTAAGTGACGAACTAGGGGCTGATGACCGGTGTCTAAACGGAATTGAACGAGGTACAATTGACAGAGCTGTCCTGTAGCTTCTTACTGGTCGGCTAAAATATGAGTAGTAGTCAATCGACACGAAAAAAAAAAGAAGAGCAACCAAGTAACGGCCTTAAGGTCCGGCCGCGCTAAATTTGCCAAAGATGTAAACAACTTCAATAAAATCGATATAAAAGAACATTTATTTTAAGTAATGTTCTAAAATATCGATTTTATTCAATTTCGAGCGGCCATTGTTGTTTACATCTTTGGCAAATCTAGCGCGGCCGGATAGTAGATATAGTGGGAATATCAAGAGGAAGCCCATTCGACAGGCTTTTTTTTATTCCCTTTTCAAAAATAGCAGATTTATTGTTCTTAAATTGAAGCACACATACGCTGGGGCTGTTGATGTGGAATCGATTATAAAAAACCTTCAAATCTCAGCCAATGACAGATAATTATGACGTGTATCAAAAACAAGTTGTCATTGACGAAAATACATTATCCAGATTAGCTAACAGTTCCATAGAACAGCGAGAAATAATTAAATTCAGCAATAATTCGCACACACCCACGATTGGCACAATTTCAAGTGATTAAGTACACAGCACGACACGTGGCGTCGTAACGAGCGTGCATTCTACATAAATGAGGGTAGCAGTAAATGTTTATTTTAAGGGTATCACTTGTGTAAACTAAAGTATCATCGTTTTCTCCGAAGGGGTAGTGGAGTTGGCGAAAATTGTGGTTGTTTATAGAGAGGCAAACAAAACAAATGCCTGCAGTTTTTTTTTTGTAATATAGAGGCGATCGCTTATTTTCGTTCATTGGCAATCGCCTAGCATAAAGGCCTATTCAAACCTAAGCGGTATTCACTGCCGCTGTGGGTTGAGGTACATACCGCGCGGGTTTCGCACAGGTATTTCGTATCAAGTTCCGCGGCTAGAGCGACCTGAGCGGTATTTGCTGCCGCTGTGGGTAGAAGTGCACACCGCGCGGGTTTCGCTCAGGTATTTAGTATCAAGTTCCGCGGCTAGAGCGACCTGAGCGGTATTTGCTGCCGTTGTGGGTAGAAGTGCACACCGCGCGGGTTTCGCTCAGGTATTTAGTATCAAGTTCCGCGGCTAGAGCGACCTGAGCGGTATTTGCTGCCGTTGTGGGTAGACGTGCACACCGCGCGGGTTTCGCTCAGGTATTTAGTATCAAGTTCCGCGGCTAGAGCGACCTGAGCGGTATTTGCTGCCGTTGTGGGTAGAAGTGCACACCGCGCGGGTTTCTCTCAGGTATTTAGTATCAAGTTCCGCGGCTAGAGCGACCTGAGCGGTATTTGCTGCCGTTGTGGGTAGAAGTGCACACCGCGCGGGTTTCGCTCAGGTATTTAGTATCAAGTTCCGCGGCTAGAGTGTGAAATCCGCTTTGTTGTGAACAGTAATACATATTACCGCATACCTACTCGGTTTTCTCTACCGCAGACGGTAGCGTATACCGCTTAGGTTTGAATAGGCCTTAAATGATGCGGATGCATTCTTATTTACTTTTTAGATATTCATTTGTTTCAGTGATATAAATTATTATTGGTCAGTGGCCAAGGTGGAAAAAAATGAATAGATAGATGAAGAAGAGAGACTCTTAACATTCCCTGGAAGAGATATAGCTTTGAACACAGAACACGGAGATGCCTGGGCGGTTGCTGCTAGAAACGGCATTGTTAACACTTTCCATACAAACCAAGCCTGTCACGTTTACTCTCACTACGACTATTAACTAAAAATATTAATAATCTATACATAAACTAATAACAAAGCTGAAGAGTTTGTTTGAACACGCTAATCTCTGGAACTACCAAACGGACTTCTTTTTTATTGCTGAATGGGCCAACTCTTGACCTCGATCACGACTGATGGAAAGCGATGGATGAGGTATATGATGAAACGAGAGTGCCCAGAAGATGCCTAAGGATAGGATGCCTTTGAATAATTCTTTATGCATTTGATAGTCCAATTCTTGAGGAAAGCTATACGCTATTTAACATCACGCTTAGGAGCCGAGCAAAATTAAAAGAAAGAACGCTTAATGAAAACGAATAAATAGCGCGGCAGGCGATGCGATGCGACGGAGTGGGTCGGGGGAACAAGAAATTTCACGCGGGCGAAGTCGCGGGCAGAAGCTAGTTATATATACAGGATGGCAGGGACATCGTCGCGTAACGTGTAACCATAGATTCAGTACATGATTCAGAACTAAAAAAAATTAATGCAGGGATGCATAGACATTTTTATTTTTTACTAGCTGCGCCCCGCGGTTTTACCCGCATAAGTCTCGATCCCTTGGGAATATCGGGATAAAAAGTACCCTATGTCCTTTCCCGGGACTCAAGCTATCTCTATACCAAATTTCATCAAAATTGGTCCAGCCGTTTGAGCGTGAAGAAGTAAAAAACATATGAACACACACACACACACTCACAAATTTTCGCCTTTATAATATTAGTGTAATTGCTGAATGGGCCCTCTCTTGACCTCGATCACGCCTGATGGAAAGCAATGGATGAGGTCTATGATGGAACGAGCGTGCCCAGAAGATGCCCAAGGCACTGGAACTCCCACGCATCGACGAAACACAGCAGGTTGCTTGACGCCGGACTCCAGTGGGTCGCAAACCAGGCGGGCGTTAGCCCTGCCACCGCAAGGGAAGAATTGGCCAGTCAAATAAGGTGTTGGGTGTGACTATCCAGAATGCGCCGAGGCTCGGTTCAGTTGAGTAACTGGCGGAACAAACGGGGCTACACGAAGAGGCTTCTTCATGCATCCCTAAAAGGCTTATGTTAAGGAGTCCAGAATCATGTTCTAGATTTATGGCTATAGTTTGCGCGTCCATGTTTCTCCCACTCTGCATAAAGTCACGTATACAGGTTGAAATTAAATTCATGGGCATCCTTTTAATGGGTCATTGTAATCATCATTATGAACAACTTTTACTATGGGACCAAACCTGAAATCGCCAAAAAAAACAGCTTTTCCCTACATTTTGACGAGTTATGTGAACATAAATGCAAGGAACAGCTGATTTTTTTTTCGCGATTTTAGGTTTAGTCCCATAGTAAAAATTGTTCATAATGATGAGTAAAATGACCCCTTAAAAGGATGCCCATGAATTTAATTTCACCCTGTAGAAACTGATGGCTTTAAATAGTGATAATGATAGAAATTACGCGCTCTTTCACTTTCGGCGCGAATTTTATTAGTACTCCCTCTCTAGGCTCTGCCTGTGCGGCGATTCCGAACTCTGTGGTTTTGAACAAGAGACAAGGAGGCAACGACCATTGCAAGGAGGTCTAACTATTGACAAAAGAGACTGCACTCGGTAAACAATTACTATAGTAATGCAAGGTAAACAATTTGTTTAAACTATTGTCGGGGGATCGGAGGGATTCAGCACGTGGCGTGGAGCATGTATTGATGTTTGTAAGGAGGATGATATTATATGTATGTTGTGTGATCTTAATTTTATATTGCAGTTTTTCGCCATATTTTATTTGTGCTGTTTTTGCCAAATTCTGCAATGGTTTCTTAGTGCAAACGTTTCCACCAGGCGAGTACTATTTGATTTGAATACCAGCTTAATACGGTACATCATCACGGTAATCTTTACATACACGATAAGCCGTTGGTACCGGCTGTCATTCATGGATCTTTAACAGTCGTTACGGGTCGTCAGAAGCCCGAAAGTCTGACAACCAGTCTTACCAAGCAGTATCGTATTACCCAGTAACTGGGTTGTGGAGATCAGATAGGCAGTCGCTCCATGTAAAATACTGGTATTCAGCTACATCCAGTTAGACTGGAAGCCGACCCTAACATAAATAAAAATTATAGTCATCATCATTTCAGCCCAGAATCACCCACTGCTAGGTATAAACCCACCCTTTCTTCTGCCAACCTTCCCATCATCCAGGTCTTTCCCTGGATGGAGCGGTGAATGCTTATGCGAATCCCGCACCCCCGGCCATAGGTAGAGGTGGAACACCGCGGTGGTTTTAGCCGGTAAGAGTCCGGCATGCCCCTCTGTCACCCCCACGATAGAGGAAGTCCATGAGGATTTCCACCGCGAAAACAAAAAAACGAAAAAAAAAAACCAACATAATTATGATCTTCTCCTAAGAAGTTTAGCTACCCCAAACAACTTGCAGATATGATGAAATGGAGAGCAAAGCACTACTATTGTAACAGTATCGATATCAACAATTAGCTAAATGGCCACGGACGCGTGTCCCGTCACCGCTTGTCACGTCATGTCACAACGCGTGACCATCAATATTTATCGAAGCGGGACATACACAATGACACGCGACTTTGGACAATTGCGATTATCTGCAAGCGTTATAGGGTTAGCCATATTTGGGAGTCTTAAAAGGATTATTAAAACGGGTTATGGTTTCGTCCAACATGGCAACATTGAGCCCGCAGAGCATGTGATATGGCTGAGACAATACTTTAATCAGGATGCGTCCCAAAAGCATTTAGAAACGGATTAGAAAATGATTTAGTTTCCAGCGAGCTATCCAAAGTATGTCATATACGGGGTCAAATTAAATTAGCTAACGGAACTCTGCAGACGTAATGGGTATCGAAATCTAAATACGATAAAAAAATACGTGTGGCACTCGGGGACTGCCGCGGTAAAGCTATTGCATAGCATTTTTTATCAACTTATGCGAGCTTAGTACAGTCTACACGCATACGTCTAGTCGCACACACACAAACACCGTGCCGAAGTCTGCCGAACTGAAACGACATTAGATGATGCACGGCTTTCAACGCCGCACCGCTGTGCCGGTCGGAGTGGGGGGTGTTAGGTTTATTTTCGTTACTGAATTTCTTGATTCGGTCGCCGCGCTCAAAGACCGCGATAAAAGCTATGCAATAGCTTAAAAAAAACAATAAGTTTTGATGTTTTAAAGACGTTTGTAGCGTTGTTACTTGAAGGATGAATTGAGCACATTATATGTTCTATTTGGTTTAATCGTGTGTCGATATCGATACCCAACACGTCTGTGAAGTTTACTCGAGTAAAACTGTATTTGTAAACGAGTATTTCAAATGACTACAGTACCGTCAAACGGGGTGAACAGGGATGCAGGGGTGAATCGGGACAAAACTTAAAAAGGGATTTTAACATTAAAATAATGTAGTTTGTGGCCAAAAAGGACCCTAATGTGTTTACTGTAATTTAATTAACGATTAGGTCCGTGCCCTTATTGACAACAAATTATATTATTTCAACGTTAAAATCCATTTTAAAGTTTCGTCCCGATTCACCCCTGCATCCCTATTCACCCCGTTTGTAGGTATTTGCGGTCGATGACCCCACAAAAAAACATTATCAATTTATTTATTGTTTGTTTTATCTGTGAAGTTTCACTAGCTAATTTAATTGCGGCTGTGTGTCGTCTTATCAATCGATGCCTCATTCATAATCTCCACAAAAAAAATGACGAAACACAACAAACACAAAGACAGATTACTAACAACGGCAGGCATTTGAATATCAGTACAAACAAAGCGACGCGGTTCTAACTCAAAGTGCATGCGCACAGCGGCTCGCGGAGAGTCCAGTAGCTTCGAGTATTGGGTAGACGAGTAACGTGAAACGATGCCACAAGCACTCAGAGGTGATGTAGAAATTGAGGGAATGGACGTGGCGTTTTGGAAGTTAAACTTCAAAGACGAAGTTATAAAGGCGATGGAACAAAAGAATTTGTTATATCAAATGGAAAAGTTACAGGCTAAAACAAAAGAAATCAGGCGTCGGGATTTGTGAAAGACGAAGTCGCGGGCAGAAGCTAGTGTTTGATAAAGGTAAATCACTTTTCTTCTGAAATGTTACACACAGTCATGTTGTTATAACATGGGATTCAACGGAAATAGCAAACGGGATCCATAGTTGATACATAAAAAATGGGATTCAAAAGTGGGATCCAACGAAAATAAATGAATATTTTGGCCTGTGGAAGAAACATGATGTGCCAAACAAAGACGGAAACCCGTCAATGGAAGACTTCGATGCTCTCTGGAAATCTAAGATTTTTGTCCATAGGAGTCTGTCATAATTATAGAGAAATGGAGAGAATGGACGTGGCGTTTTGGAAAGAAAATTGCAATGAAGAAATTTCAAGATCGTAGTAAAGACACCGTCATTAGAGCTCCATTTACACGGTGCAAGTTTATTGCCTGGGGGATACCATAATATTGAAGCAACAATTGACTGGCACCGTGTAAACAACACGTACAATTGTTGCACAATACGTACAAGTTAGTTGCCGTTCAAAACTGGTATAAGTGTAGACAGCACGTACAATAAAATCGCATTCATGGCATGAATTTTTTTTATCTTTCAAACAAGAGCGACCGAGACAAGTAAAATAATTTTTGAGAAGATATTCAATAAAATTTATTTAAATACTAGCTGCGCCCCGCGGTTTCAACCGCGTAAATGTCGATCCAGTGGAAATATCGGGATAAAAAGTAGCCTATATGTTAATCCAGGGTGTCAGCTACCTCCATACAAAATTTTATCAAAATTGGTCCAGCAGAACACACGCACACACACACTCACAAACTTTCGCTTTTATAATATTAGTGTGATTTGGCAGCGCAAATACGAGTAACATACTGGAATCAATTGAACAAGGACGTGCAACTCTGTGTGCCTTTGTGTAAAAAGTA
This sequence comes from Amphipoea oculea, assembly GCA_945859645.1. Taxonomy (NCBI): domain Eukaryota; kingdom Metazoa; phylum Arthropoda; class Insecta; order Lepidoptera; family Noctuidae; genus Amphipoea; species Amphipoea oculea. The sequence goes on from OX243885.1 coordinate 1,557,940, forward strand.
GTCGCATGCAATTCTAAATATTTATAATGAACTACGCAGAAAAAGAAAAATGGCAGAGAGCGACATAACATTAATTTCGTGACTGATCGCTGCTGATTCATAAAAACCAATCCCCTGTCCATATCGATACCATCGTAGCTCCGACGGCTACCGCACACCGCACTCATCGTTTACCCTGTGTGCTCAACAAACATCGCAATGATACTCCAGTTAATTAAGGACCGAACAAATACGCTTTCTAACAGACGCGCTCGGAATATTTTATTACCTCCACTCATTTTGTTGGGCCGCCTTTTTTTGTAGATACTGTTAGTTTGTTCTGCGTAGATCGTGGCTTGTGAAAGGTGATTTATTTTGGTAATGAATGGTTTTGTTATCTGAAGTGGATACTTTTTCATGACAAGAGCATCCATGCTAATATTATAAACGCGAAAGTGTGTCTCTATCTGTTACATCTTCAAGCTTAAACCGCTGAACCGATTTAGATGAAATTAGGTATAGATAGTTTGAATCCCGGGAAAGGACATATGATAGTTTTTATCCCGATATTCCCACGGGATCGAAACTTATGCAGGTGAAACCGCGGGGCGCTGCTAGTAATAAATATCGCAGTGACGATTAATCAGTTAGTAGATGGATAAAGTGGACCCGTCAGCAATGATACACTAGCATCTAAAGTTGAAAGCATCGTTGCTCAGCAAACGCCTATCTCCACACTCTTGTGCTGGTCTCATCCAAATTCGACTGGTGTATACTCATGCGGAAAAATCTTCATTTCCTATACGCTTATACAGTAATGTCCTGCACTAGTAACCGCATGAATTTAAGTAACGCCGTTCGAATTTACTTGCTAGATTTGCCGTCATCTAAGAATAGTCATGACAATGCGCTCAGACCACCTTCACAGTAACCGCCTTTCCAACCTACTAACCTGCACGATCATATGGTCCAGCTCAGCCAGCGCCCGCAACAGATGCGCGGTGCGGGCAGCCCGCACGAAGCCTCCGCTGTGTTCCAACCCCGCGCCTTGTGCGAAGAGCATGCAGAATTCTGCGCGAGAGCCGACGACGCCGGTTCCGAGGGCGCAGCGGAGGGATTGGATCGCGCATATGCGTTCGGAGCCCTGAAAGAGATGGTATTGTTAGTGCAGGGTCGATAAAAATATGACTTGCATTACATCAAAATTACTGATGGCCATTAATGTTAGCAAGATCCTAGAATACCAAGAACATGAAGGTCAGTATTTCTTTCCACGGGTTTATTGATTTAGTATTGCTCCATTTGTAATTGACGTATAACACGTCTACATGTACATAACACGTCTACATGTACAGTGGCGTTCATAAGTCGATTACCGATCTCACAAAGCAATAGATTGACGCTTCGGTTTGACTTACGACCTTATTCTATAAGTTGTTTCTATACTATAGACACGCACACACACTCACTTTATCTGGAACTGATACTAGTTCATAATTTCAACTGTCTTACTATGTGTTATCCTAGCGTAATGGTTAACGCGCTGACTTGTGCAATTTTATCTCGAGCGGAGGGTTCGAATCTCACATTTGGTTTTTATTAGATACTATAAATAATAATTAGGTAATAACTATAATATAATTTGTTACTTTTTAATAATTACTATTTATTTATTTTGTTATTTTTTCTAGTAGTAGTTCGATAATTACATAGATGTGATAAATTTTTATAATTACTAGTAGTAGGTAGTTTGATAAATAATCATTATTTTTTTGTCTCGTTCGTCTTGTTCACACAAATAATGAAGTTAGTAGGTAACCACAGAAAACCAACTAATTTATTTCGATTTCTGTGAGGTAGGCAGATTAATGCTCTTCGTTACGAGCGACTAATCACCTAGAATGTTGTTGGTTCGTGGATATTGTTAGTTAGTTTAGTGACAAGGTGTTTCTATTAGCGGTGCTTAAGTAGTTATTATATTCAAAATGTAGTCTAATATAAATATTGAAGCGAGGGCAGATATAATTATTGCGCTGCATAAAATTGGATATAACAAAACCCAAATAGCGAATGAAACCGGACTAAGTGTGAGTGTATCATTTAAATATTTCCTAGTTTACTAAACATAAATCTACTTGAATCTAAAGCATTGTTAATCGTTTTACTCAGAAGATGCCTTATTAAATATAGTTTTAAATTCATTATGAGGTTTAAATAAAAGAAAAAAAAATATAAATCATTTTAAAGATAACACTAGTTTACATGGGTTTTGTCCTTGAAATAAACAGTGTTTTTTCTTATCATTTGAGATGTACTGAGTTTAAAAAAAAAATAGGAAAAATATTTAATACGTCACGTTTCCAAACTATTTATTATTTTTGATTTACAAAAATATGCCCACAGAAATAATAAAAAAAATTAAAAATGAATTGCCTTAGCTTTTTTCTTGTATTTATTTGTGTCTGTGTCTCTTATAACAGACCAGCAGTAATCACCTAACATGGCTTGGTCCCAGACTCCCAGTATCCTTTATAATTTTGTTCAAAAAATTTCAAATCCTGATGAAAACGCTCTCCATGTTCGTCGCTGAATTCTCCGAGGTTTTCAGGGAAGAAATCGAGGTGCGAATGAAGGAAATTAATTTTTAGAGACATGTTGACACCCATTCGTTGAAAATTGTGTAATAAATCAGCAATTAACTGTCTGTAATTTTCATTTTTTTTGTTGCCCAAAAATTCTTTTTTTATAACAAGTCGTAGTGAATTCCAAGCAGATCTTTCAATATCCGAAAGACTGTTTTCAAATACCTCATCTTTCAACATTTTTTTTATTTGAGACCGGAATTTTGAAATAACAAAAATATGCTTCTTTCAGAGATTCTGTTATGGGATATCCTTTGTTAGATATAATAAATTCACCACAAACGTAACAAAATCGGTCGGGATGTACTTTACACAACCTTTTTGACATTTTAAAAACAATATTTATTCAACTGAACACTACAATGCAACAAAATTTTAGAATTAATTCAGAACCAACTTGTGGATAGGCTTAAAATAAAGTGTGTAGATAACTTGATTCTTTGACGTCATAAGAATAAAACAAATATATGTTTGCGTTTAGTTATTGTCACTAAATAACACGATATGAAATTCACTGGAAGGACATGAAATTTATTATATTTTGTAAACTAGTGTAATTTATTTAGATTATCAATTCACAGGGCGAGCACTGTGCGTGAGTGGTTTACCAGACACCCGGAGATAGCAGTCGTTCCATGGCCAGCGCGATCTCCTGACCTCAACCCCATAGAAAATCTATGGGGTTTGATGGTGCAAAAGTGGGAAGCCCGGAATGAGAGATCTCTTGAGCAGTTGAAGTCGCATTGTATGGAGAAATGGGAAAATAGAAGGGGAACAGAAATATGTTCTAATCTAGTAGGCTCCATGCGTCAACGTCTACTTGACTGTATCGAGAATAACGGCGGTTATACAAAATATTAGGTAACCGTAATAAACAACAGATTCGTTGTTGCACGAATTTTTCGTTATGTATTTTTTTAAGCACGTATTCAACATGGTGTTCGTCTCTTTTCTTTTAGATAGACCGAAAATGTTTACATTACTTTAGTAGGTAATATTATTATACTCATCCTCTATATTATGCCTTAATTTGAGGTTTAGTTTCAATCTTCTTTTCGTAAAGAAAATGAATACTTAAGCTATAACCTCAATAACTTATTTATGTTTAATAAAGCCAAATAAAATGTGAAATACTTAATGAACTGCCCATAGTTAACCTTAAAATATCTCATTTTGTAAGTAGGTAGTAGAATCTAATTTAATATTCTTATTTATAGCTTACTTCGATCATGGACGAAGCTTAATGTTTATGGTGAAATAAATCCATTTAAATTTAAAACATTTCATATGTCAAAATAATACAAATTGCTTATAAGTTTCTTAAGATTGATTTCACAATTTTTGTTATGACTTAACACGCATTTTTTTTCTAAACCCTTTATTACAATAACAACATTAGTAAAAAGGCAGCAATTTTGTGAATATTATCAATATTGCAAACAAAAATAAATATTGCCAAAAAACCACACTGCGCTTCGTGAGATGCGAACCTAGGCTAGTTGCATCAAAGTCCAACGCTCAATGATTACTGCTACGAACTCATATTATAATGGTTTGAATTTTAGCACCGCTATGCGTTTGACCGTGTCTAACAAAAGGGACGGAAATATTTTTTTTTTCGTTTCTTGTGATGCGACGAGTACACGATGATATGAGTGTGTAAAGTAAGTAGGTGGTGTGTGTTACCGTGTTGTTTACACATACAGATATACGCTGTACCGCGTCGCGCGTGTCACAGCAATACGACTCGTAAGGTGTGAATGCAGTTTTGAACCCTTACTGTACATAAAAATTAACTAAGAATTTTCTGTGGCTAGGGTGATAGGCTTAACCTCATCATCATCACCATTTCAGCCGAAAGACGTCCACTGCTGGACATAGCTGGACATAGGCCTCCCCCAAGCACCTCCACTTCAACCGGTTCTGTACTTCTCGCATCCAACGGGTTCCTGCGGCCTTCACAAGGTCATCTGTCCACCTTCCAACGCTACGTCTTCCGATACGTGACTGCCACTCCAGAACCTTTCGGCCCCATCGGTCATCTGTTCTACGAGCAATGTGCCCTGCCCACGGCCGCTTAAGTTTGGCAATTCTTCGGGCTATGTCGGTTACCTTGGTTCTCCTGCGGATCTCCTCATTTCTGATTCTTAATTTGAGGCTTAACTTAAAAACCATTCAAGGTTACTCATCATCGTCATTATTTCAGCCCGGAATCACCCACTGCTGGGTATATATACAATGACATGAATATTTACTTTGTAAAGTATTTTTATTTTATTTAATTATTGTGAATGTGAGGACTATGTGGGTCATTTCTTTTTTCCATCTTAGTTAGTTTTAATCAGGATCTGGCAGTTTGAGTAATTTACGCGGCCTACCCAAATGTCCTTTCTTTGGTATTGTTCGTCGAATCGTTGAGCTCCTCAAGTTCTGACTTGAGCTGCACGATTTTTGACAAATGCGTGCACTGACTGGACAGGTCCACTCAATCTGTGTGGTTCTTTCCTCAAAAGACCATTTCAGACACCAATCTACATGGTCTTCACATGATCTGACCAAGATTTTGTCTGGACTTTAATAGAGACTGTGGCCTCTGAGTTTGTTTCGGCCTTGCTTCTCAGAGTAGTCAGATAGGAAACACCGACCTCATCTAGCTTAAAAAAAATATGATTGACGTGTAAAAGTGTTTGTACAAACCTACTTACAGAAGATAAATCACTTATCATTTATAGGCCTCCCCTTTCTTCTGTCATATTTCCTGGTTCCGTGCGTCCCTCATTCAGGTGTCTCCCGCGACTGACGATACCGCCAAGGCTTTATTAGGTGACGCTTATTTAAAATTCGGTCGGTCGGTTGGAAGAGCAAACTTTACACAAGAACTGCTAGTTCCGATCAAGACGATACTCAAGGTGACCTAGTAACATTCCGCACTCTCACTTCTCCAATTTATAAAGCTAATACTTACAGCATCAATATCGCAGGGATGACAGAGGTCGGCGCAGACCGTCAGCAAGGTCTGAATGCTCTCGCGAGCGGTGCCGGCCTTCTCGGCGCGAGTTATACACCCCGTCAGGCATAAGTAGCTGGAACAAGAAGTGACGGTTAGAACGAATGACTAGGTACATATTTATTTATTTATTATTAAGGCACATCAACAACGCAAACACAAACATTTACAAATAAAAGAGAACAGAGACATGGACTAGTGTTTACGTCAATTACAGACGTGCGTGATTTAATTAGAAATGCACCTTTCCTTCTGAATATTCGAAAATTCGCTACGTGGCCTTACAACAGAAGTACAAGTCACGCAACGAGTTATGAGCGTTGACCTTGAAAAAAAACAAGCGAAACGAACCCTTATTACTAAGGCATAAGGGTTTGTGGCGTCTGTTTTCTTCAAGGTCAGCGCTCATAACTCGTTGCGCGACGTAGGTATACCTACACATATTGTGTTTTTACTTATATATCAATGGTTTTTACCGTTGACAGGCAAAGGCCTGGATTTCTGATTTTCTTTAATGTAATGGTAACAGGTTGTGCGTCGATGTCATTATGAAGGCATGGTCAGCATGTGTTTACGAGGTGTATTCCCGTTGTTGATTGGTACTTTTAAATTGATAAGTTAATTGGTGTCTCATCTACTTTTTGTGGACGTCTTCTTTTGTTTGTCTGTATTTTTACGGTCAATCCCCACTGAAAGAGCAGCGGCCGGCAGCGGCCATTATCCATAGTCATTTAAAAGCAAAGAAAGGGCAGCGCGGCGCCGCGAGGCTGCACGAGCCTTCTAGCGAGTAGTCAACAGTGGCGAAGGTTCCATACAAGCCGATTCCTACCGGGTTCCCTTCAGAACACAACCTCACTCTATAGTCAATTCATAATTGAAATATCGTCGGTCGGAAACAGTAATGGAACATTTCAAAATGGCCTGTTCTGAGTAATTAAGGTTTAAAATTTTTTAATACAAATGCTATTTCATTTTTTCTAGAGACCATTTTGTAATTTTTTTTTTATTGAATAATATGCAGAATCTTATAGCCAAGTTTATTGCCAAGTTTACTTATTATATATTATAGCCAAGTTTACTAAATAAACTGATACTGAAAAGGAAGAGATCACTAAAATCTATATTCTTTATCGGATTAAATAGTTTTCTGTCAAAGAGAAATTACATTTGAGTTGTACCGTTAGAGATTTGGATAAAATATTCAATTCCCTACCATTCTACATACTCATCTCAAAACACGTGATTTTGGAAATGTTCCGGTAATTAATCCGACCGACGATATAATCATATCATACTTTAGATATTTAATACACCATAAAATTAAAGCATTGCAAAACGCGCCGCTGCTCTTTCATTGACCCTTAGACTACGTCATTCACATAATGCTAATACAAAAGTTCAACCATACACAGGTGGGAGAAAATCCTTATTGAACACAAACAGCGTATGTTTTGTGTTTCAACAACAACAGTGGCTTTGGAGATAATGTTTTGATGGTCAAGCGCACCTTGGGGCGGTACATGAGTGTTGTGTTAGGATTTGAAAATGGCTTCTGTTTCTATGTAGGACGGTGTGGTGTATGTAGTATAATTAATAAGGTAAACAAGTCGTAAAACTACGGTTGGATCTGACATTTTAAGAGGATGAGGCTATTAAAAGTTTAAAATATAAGAAGATATTTCGCACCTTCAGAATAGTAGTGACTTAACTCAAAAATCTAAGAAATCGAGTTACGATCATAGAGGTTATTCTACCATAAAAACGTCGCGTCTTTAATATTCACCTAAAAGTGCGTACCTTTTAGTGACCCTCTATGATCGTAACACGATTTCTTAGATTTTGAGTTAAGTCACTACTATTCTGAAGGTGCGATTTATTCTGTACCAATACGTACAGAATAAAAATCTTCCCTGTCTCTGTTTGTTCAAGCCTGATGACTGCTGAGCGTGGGGTCCTGGGTTCGATGCCCAGGTCTGGCAAAATATTATAGGATTTTTCCATAAGGAATTTCTCAGTAACAGCCCGGAATTTAGAGTATAGAACGTCAAAATTACATAAGTCACAGACAGTCCCCCGGCAGGCTCGCCCTTCACTACTTTCTAGTGCTTTAACTGAGAACAAGAAGTGGCGCATCCAACTCCCTATAGGCCGACCGCTTAACTGTGACGTTGCCTGAGGTAGCTGCGCGGTGCGGGAGGGGTGATAGTTGTCACAAGTTGACGAATCACTGAGCTCTCGCATCACGTCACCACACACCTCCCGCACCGCGCTGCTACCTCAGGCAACGTCTCAGTTAAGCGGTCGGCCTGTAGTAGCATAGCTGTCTGTTCAGTTAGTCGCTCGGGTCGCTCCGTTACAGTTACTCCATCATTCCCGGTCTAACCAGATGCATCTCAATTCCAGTATTTTCAGACAAGCAACCAGATACTCATCATCATCATCATCATTTCAGCCGAAAGACGTCCACTGCTGGACATAGGCCTCCCCCAAGCACCTCCACTTCGACCGGTTTTGTGCTTCTCGCATCCAACGAGTTCCTGCGGCCTTCACAAGGTCGTCGGTCCACCTTGTGGGAGGCCTTCCAACGCTACGCCTTCCGGTACGCGGTCGCCACTCCAGAACCTTTCGGCCCCATCGGCCATCTGTTCTGCGAGCAATGTGCCCTGCCCACTGCCACTTAAGTTTGGCAATTCTTCGGGCTCTTCAACGGTGCCAGATCGACTATCGGTACATCGAGGTGCTGAAGTGTCTGTACGAAAACGCCACTATGTCAGTTCGACTCCAGGACCAAACCTCGAAACCTACCCTTCTGCAGCGAGGTGTGAGACAGGGAGCCGTTATCTCTCCGAAACTGTTCACCGCTGCTCTGGAGGATGTCTTCAAGGTTCTGGACTGGAAAGGAGCTGGCATTAACATCAATGGCGAGTACATAACTCACCTTCGGTTTGCCGACGGCATAATAGTCATGGCTGAAACTATGGCGGACCTCAGTACAATGCTCGATGACCTCAGTAGAGCCTCTGAAAGAGTGGGTCTGAAAATGAACATGGACACAACGAAGGTCATGTCAAATGCCCATGTAACACTCACTCTCATGAAGATCGGAGACGCTACACACGAAGTCGTGGACAGGACAAACTGTCCAGTTAGGTAGGTCCAACTTCGAGAAAGAGGTCAATCGTCGAATCCGACTCGGCTCGGCAGCGTTCGGGAAGCTACGCAATATCTTCTCGTCCCACATACCGCAGTGTCTCAAGCTGAAAGTTTTTGACCAGTGCGTGTTGCCAGTGATGACATATGGCACTGAAACGTGGTCGCTCACAATGGGCCTTATTAGAAGGCTGAAAGTCACTCAAAGGGCAATGGAGAGGGCTATGCTTGGAGTTTCCCTGCGGGATCGAATCAGAAATGAAGAGATCCGCAGGAGAACCAAGGTAACCAACCACCAGATAATACGACAAGATAAAATTAAAGTTGATTTTATGGAGCAACTTAGGATCTTAAATAAGCTTTCTGAATACGTATTTATATAATGAAAAAATCGCAAGTTTTAAAAACTTGATAATATTTTGTTCCAATATTGGATATAACCAATCATCTGGAGCGTAAAGGGGGAGAGAGAAGCAAAAAATTAAAAAATCTCGCTTTGCAACCATCTTCGTTCGCTGTACATCCAATTATAAGTTGCGTCAATATTTGCGTTGCTTGTAACCACGGCTCGGTGCGGTGCTCAAACTTGCTTTACGGTTCGTTATCTTTTTGTGGGATATATTTTGAGCCATATTGATATAGAAAGACAAAATCACGGAAAGAGTAAAAGTTTTCTATATTAATGTAGGTACTAGCTGTGCCCGCGACTTCGTTCGCGTGGATGTCGGAAAACAATAATGGGTCTCTTTACTATCCTTTATTACTCCTTATAAAATCAACTATCCGCCAGTGAAAGTCCAGTCAAAATCGGTCCAGCCGTTTCAGAGATTAGTCGGAACAAACAGAAAGACAAAAACCTTTTTTTTATTGTTTTAAGTACCGTATATACTTTCACATGCATTTAGTAAAAATCTGTTATTTTGACATTACAAATGGACACTTCAATTTTATTCATTCGAAGAGAGTATAAAAATAAATAAAATTGATACAGATGAAGTATGAGACAGGACTGGTCAGCACAGTATGAAAGCTCTAAAGAAGAAAATTGTGGAGTTTGGTGATGATGCGGTAAGAGGATTGGCGGCAAAATACTCGTAGAACCAATAGAATTAAATCAACACAAAGGACGTGAGCATCAAAATCAAAACCAAAAGCCATTTATTTAAATTAAGCTGAGAATCAGCACTTTTCGAACGGTGGTTGGTCCGTGGATGGATGACCATCTTTACATATCAAGTCCCCTTCGTGCCTCGGAAAGCCGTTGGTCCCGGCTGACATTCGTGGATCTCTGGCAGTCATTACGAGTCGTCAGAAGCAAGGGGTATCGTATTACCCAGTAACTGGGTTGTGGAGGTCGGATAGGCAGTCGCTCCATGTAAAATACTGGTATTCAGCTGCATACGGTTAGACTGGAAGCCGAGCACAACATAGTTGGGTAAAGGCTAGCCAGATGACTAAATAAATTCGGAAAAACAAAGACGACAATAGTATTTCAATCTGTAACAAAACTTTGGGAAAGCCAGTCCTAATCGAATCTCGCGAGGGTAACCGGTAAGTTTGGTTTAAATTCGCGGATTTTAGCGAGTACAGATTTAATCTTCGTAGAAAGCGGTGTAATATTGGGAGCTGGCAGACCAATGATTGAGATGCACTGCTTGAGCTGAAAGAACTGCTAACGCTGTGTTGTAAAGCTAACAAGGTTGGCATTGGCATTAGGAACCTTTGCTTAAAGAGAACCAACTTTATTATTCGCTTTATATTTTGAAAATGGACATACGACTCGTTTTTCGTCATTTATGTTACGCTAATTAACGTGCATATTATCAGAATCTAATTCAACTTATACAAGCTTCATAAAACCAATCAGTACAACTTACGAACATTTTTTTCTGTTCAAGAAGATCAATTTAAAAAAAATACCGAAAAAACATGGCGCCGTTGGTACGTCAAGAATTTCAAATTTGGAGTCCGAGCTTCGCCTTGTGATTGGTCACTCACGCGCAACGATATGTATTATACCAAGTGTTCTTTACTGTATATTTGTTGAATTTACGACTTTAAGACATTGAGATAAAGTTTGATGTGCGTGTATAAGTTTGTTCGTCTGGCTGTAAACTTTTTGATAATGCCAGACCTCCTTGTAGAGACGGGTTGAGATAATGTAATCTTAAATATTTGTGAGACTTTAAAGGTCACAAAGGATCGCTGTTATGGTAAATGACCAGAGATTGATGGCAGTAAACTGGATTGAGAAAAATAAAGTTAAATGTAAATGTATTATTGGCCTCGTCCGTTTTTATTTTACGATACAAAGCGATATGGAGCCGCAATTTAAGTCTTGTGTTTACTAAACGATCTTTGTTCCTTTTCAAAGGCTGATGCATATTTGTATCGTTTTTGGCCCAAGAAATACCGTGATGTGAATATGTTAAGAATCATAAGGACTTAAATCAATATTTCAAATCTGCCTAACCTTTTCCCAACAATGTTGGGATCGACTTCCAGTCTAACCAGATGCAGCTAAATACCAGTATTTTATATGGAGCGACTGCCTATCTGACTTCCACAACCCAGTTACTGGATAACACGATACATCTTGGTAAGACTGGTTGTCAGACTATTGGGCTTCTAACTACTTGTAAAGACTGCAAGATCTACACATGACAGCCGAGACCAACGGCTTAGTGCATGGTAGAAGAAGACATGCTACACCAAGTAAATTGGGAGAGATACGAGTTACCATCAAACATCAGATTCTGCAAACCTAGCGAAATAGGCTTTCTTTATGGATGGGAAATCATCAAATGATGAAGGGAGTGTCAGACTCTTACTGATTAAAACCTATCCGTATTCCTTCCTTAGCCCTTTATGTTCCGGGGTAGCGGTAACCCTTTCGGACAATCCCGCACCCCCGGCAGGCTTCGGCCCTGGCAGGCCCCTTCCTTTTTGCTGACATCTCTTTGAGGCGCGCGTGGAACACGTACGCGCCGTCGGGCACGGGCCTGGTCCTGATCGGACGGTGAGCTACCTATTACTCTCCGCATGCAGGCCCGAGCGAAATAGGCTGAGGTAGAAGTAGTGCTTAATCATATAGATTCAAAATACAAATAAAGAAACATCACCAATACATTCATATCACCAACACATGTGAACCTACTTACACCAGTGTTGGCTGCATCTCCAACGCGTGATGTATGAAATAAATAGAGCCGTATTCTATGAGTGATGGATGTTACATTTCAACAAGTATGATATAATGACGTGTCACTGTTCGTGTTCTGTACACGCATTAAGTTTCCAAGAACTCTCTTCTAGAAAGAGGAAGAAACAATAAAGCATGTTAGCACACGAAAGCCAAAATTACACGTAATAATCCCAGGATCTTTCAATAAAATTTAACCTGGGTCAATAAATTTATTTTCTTTCTTTCTTTCGTGTCTTTCGTCAGCGTATGCTGCGTCAGTCTAAATCAGCGTCATTTAAGATTGAGTACAAGAACCACTCTTTTCATCTTATACTGAACAGTCATTTAACATGAGAGCTTCGCTTTTCTTGCAAATATTATAATAATTACTCTGGCGTCGACTGAGCGCTTAGTATTCAAGATGGGTTTGACGCAAAACGTGCACTTCGCAGAATGTGTGCACTTGACGCAAAATGTGCACTTCGCAAAATGCAGATCACAGAAAAACAGATTCCGAAAACCTAGTTAAATCGGTTCAATATTTTCTTGGACTAATTTCGATAGGTTAGAACCCTGGCAAAATAACCCTAAATAAAAGTAAAAAAACTTATCGCCAATACATTAATATCATACACATGTCAACCTACTTACAGCCAGTGTTGGCTCCAACGCGTGATGTATGAAACAAATAGCGCCGTACTCTATGAATGATGGATGTTACATTTCAGCGAGTATGATATAATGACGTGTCACTGTTCGGTACACGCGTGAAGTTTCATGTTATTTTCATACGGTGTATACAGGGTGGGTGTGTAAAGTTACTAAATCGGAAGCTTCCGAGTGAGTTCCTACTTTTGCAACTTGTTGGTTAGTCCCTGGAGTTTGAGGCTTTTAAGATAATGCATCGTGTTGGCTTTTGGGATACCGACGTTCGAATAATTTGAAAATAATAATGATTAATTGGGCGAGAATCTTACTGCTTCTTTTTTCTATCGTGTCGAAGGTGTTACTGCTCTAAACTGTAAATTGTTTAGGCATTAGAACTCGTAGTAAGAGGGCTCATTGATATTGCTACAATATCATTGAACAGTACGTATATGCCCTGAAAATCTAACCAATTACCTACATAGTTACAAAGAAAAAAACTTTTCATTTATTACTGAAGATGTTTACTTTGAACCGTTTACAGTATAAATACCTAACTAATGTGTCAAAATACAAAGCCACCAAATGACCTAAACAATTCTTATTAAAACATTTAAATTAAAGTTCAATCTAATATCTACAGCATCCTGTGTATCGTCTCAGCGCCGGCGCCATGATTCATTGCCTCCGCCGGCCAATCGCGGCGCGTTCTAAATTCAAACGCGCTAATGGAAGGCGAGCATACGAGAGGCGCCTGCGCATCTATCCGGATCAGTGTTGCCAGGTGGTGGTGGATTTATTCGTTTTAGGGATAATGCACGTATTAAAATTTTTGGAAATTGATCTGTGCTTTATTTTTATTGTGCGATTCCAAGTGTTATTTTTAAAATACAAAAACTTGTTGTAGTCTTGTTACTTTAAGATACCTAAAATCTTAATCTAAAGAGAATCAGCTTGAAAAGTAGAAATATTAAACTTGGAAGAAAAATACTGTACGCTGTAATTACACTTTATAGCTGAAGAAAACTTTTTACTCTACCTAGGTGTAAAACAAAAAGTCATGAAGAAGCTCTTTTTACTCATTAACGGTCATCATTTACATATTTTTAAATAAAGCTCATTTAAAACAAAACAAATAAGTACAACATTACTCACAACTTCCACAAAATAAACCCGCAAAATTAAACACCACAGCTGGCAACACCAAAAGAAAGCACTCACCTAAGAAAAATTTATGGCTCGTTTAAAATGTTTTCGTTCTTAATTTCAGTTAGATAAACGACTCCGGCGCATTTCGGCGCCTTTTACAAGGTGAAATACGTATACCCATTAAGGACACTATGTCGCCTTTGATATTCTTCGAGACTTAAAACGTCCATTCTAAAAAGACCCGTATGATTTGACAAACATCTTCATTTGTTGGTGATTTTTGTTTGAATGCAAGGGGCAGGGGGGTCAAGGATTTTTGGACACACATTAAAATCGCTGTGGCATTTTAAGTGTGTGAGGTATGTTAATTTTGTGTGTGGATTTATTTTAATTGAAGGAAGTCGGTAATGAAAGGAAGCTTCAGTTAGCCGCTTCAATATATTTGTGGATTTTATTGTAAGGTTTTTTGTATGGAAATTATTTTGTATCATCTCGAGTGGTTGACTGGATTTATGATTGGTTTTGATGTGTGAATTATTGTTTTAATATATGGTGCAAACGATAAGATTTTAAGTACATTTTATAATAATTCTTTTGCGTAAGATAAATTATTGTGGATGAATTTTCTGGAGCTTTAATATCGGTAGAATATTTTTAATCGACAGACTTGCGTTTTGAGGGATTTCTTCTGTAAATCAAATGACCCATAATGGTGTCTATGATTATAGTTAAGTGACGTTTAAACGTCAAAAATGTATGGTTAAACAGTCGCTAATCACTACTTAACATTAAGCAACGTTTATGAATAAAGGAGATAGTCACATCATTCAGACCTGGAAAAAAATTAACCGAGAGCGAGAATTATAATCTGATTTGACATAACATGTTAAATTCGTTCATTTTTTTCATATTTATTTAAACTTTTCGCACCCTAAAAAAGGCGGACTTAATGCCATAGACATTCTCTACCAGTCAAACAAGGGTGGTGAACAGATTATATGACAGGTGCTTTGGTTGAGAGGAACAATGATAAAAAAGCTATTAAAAATATATCATAATGAATTATAAATAACTAGCTGCGACCCGTGGTTTCACCCGCGTAACTGTAAATCCCGTGGGAATATCGGAATAAAAAGAAAAAACCTCCTTTTTTTGAAGTCGGTAAAAAGTAGCCTATATCGACGATGAATCACTTAGGAGTTCTTGTCACTTCATCGTCGATATGTTAATCCAGGGTGTCAGCTACCTCCATACAAAATTTTATCAAAATTGGTCCAACCGTTTGAGCGTGAAGAAGTAACAAACAATTATAAACACACACACTCACAAACTTTCGCCTTTATAATATTAGTGTGATGTGATATGGGTAGGCAATGAATACATAAATAGGTTATAAACTCAGCTCGGTTAGCTAATTAATTTATTTTTACGACTTACGTAACTTAGCTAAGACTTCTTAAAGACTCCCTTATCTTAATTATAAGAGCAAACCAGAACTATTTTAATGTCTGATCGACTTTTAATGCTTAATCCAATTCCTTCCTAATTGTATTGATATATATATATACGGAACTTTTTTTTTTAATGCTAATTTTCCAAACGGCTGGACCAATTTTTACTGACAGTGGCAGATAGATCAGGGGCAATTCTCGTAATTTTCAGAACGTTCACAGTCTGATCTCAGTCTCAATCTGTCAAAAATACCTCAAATTTGTCTACATTTTTTGTCTTTGATTGTCGCTGAGATGAGATTGCGACTAGATTTTGAACATTTTAAATTAAAGGAATTGGCCGTCTGATGTTATAAAGAGTAACTTAGGCTAATTTTATTTTAGAAAAAGAATTAAGGTTCCGCGGAAAAAAAAATTAAACCCATGAAATCAATTTGTTTTCCGACGTGCACGTGAACGAAGTCGCGGTCACAGCAAGTTTCAAAATAATTTAAAGCTTATTGCTACATCGAATTTAAAAGCCACTAACAATTAATCCTCATTCCCAATTAAAATAACTCCATATTTTAAATAACAACACTAGCAGGTGTTGCCAACATAAAACCAGAATCCCATAAATCCATATGCGTTTCGTTTGACGTACAAGGGGGCCACATTGAGTCATCAAATTTATTTCACTTTAATAAACGCAAATAAATATGTAAATTCAGTTTAAACAAATTCGCGCCCCCCAACGCATGTTGGTTTAGTTGCGCGTGAATAGAAATGAAATTTGGGGCTTGAATGGATATAAATAGTTGAAAGGGTCTGTGTGCTAATAAAAATATTAAGTCAGGAAAGGACTGATTTAGCACAACTCTTATTTTGGAATGTTGTGACGCAAATTTGCTTAGGTCCATCTGAAGACTGCTATAGGCCTAACTGGCGGGGTAACTGCGTAATACACAACTAGTAGGAATGATTTTCATTTTGACAGTTCAACAACATTCATTGCGTTATTTACGTTGTTCAACAGATACATGTTTCGAACATATAAAGCAATGGATTTGCAATATCCTTCAAAATGATTCAGATTGTAATTGATAGTGTTTTACGCAAGTAGCGTGTTCGCCCTATCGGTGATACTGAGGATTTTATATACTAAGAGGTACGAAAGTTTATTACAAATATGACCATAGCAACACGTGATAAAGAAAGCATGGAATAGGCCAACACTCCGCATAGAATGAAAATAGGTTAGAGATGGTTCAGGTTAAGATGGCAATGGAGGTGTTGTTCACAAAACCCTGGGATCCGGAAAACAAACGAGAACAGACAGATTTGACGAAAGAAGGGACAGAACACATCGCAATACAAGAAATAATGTCACAGAGGGAGACAGGTTTATATTCTTTAGAGATGAGCTCCGATCGGATTGAACGGATTTATAATATTCGAAAGCTTAGGGTTATTTAAAAACTGAACAGCCAGGGGCTTCATGCAAATAAAATAATATAATCAGCCTATAATGGTCCCAATGCTGGGACACAGGCCTCCTCTCTTCAAGAGGGAGTCGGCTGTAATCTACCACGCAGACCCACTGCGGGTTGCACGGACAACAATTCTAATGAAAGAACGAACGCAATCATCATTAACATTGCTAAACAAATTTTTACGTCTAGACAAAATTCTAGTAATAAACGTAAATGTAGATAAGAATGTCAGTATTTAAATGCTAAATGCCAATTAGTTGAAGATACGTGTCTTACTAATTAGAGTGATAATCAGTTGGACATTAATCGGCTGTAACTTACACACACTACTTTACATTTGATTAAAGCAGTGTTGCCAACCCTGCTATATAATATAGTATCCTACTATATTACAGGCGTAAATATGTACTATATTGCAAAAACAAAATAGTTGGCGAAACTACTATATTTTCATTGCAATATAAAATGGCGAGATGAGCGCAATATGACCAGTAACCTAACCTAACCTTAATTTAGAGTAAAATAATGGTATGAGACATTTAAAAAAAAAAACTTGTTAATAAAGGATCGAAGTTGCAAAAACTATGAATTTAAAATATTTTGAAAAAAAATTGAAACATCCTAAATTTTTCTTCGAAAATACTATATTTTCCAACCCTACTGTTTTTTCAAAGGCATCCCTGTTTTCTGTTTTAGCACACCCCGGACACTCCATACAACGCTCGCAAAATAATTACCTACTACTACTACATTAAAAAAAAACCGGCCAAGTGCGAGTCGGACTCGCCCATGAAGGGTTCCGTAGCAGCAAGTAACATAATATAAAAGTTCTTGTAGTTCGTTGTAACTTTGTGAAAGGTAAATTGCGGTTTTCGATTTATGACGTATTAAAAAAAAACTACTTACTAGATCTCGTTCAAACCAATTTTCGGTGGAAGTTTACATGGTAATATACATTATATATATTTTTTAATTTTATCATTCTCTTATTTTAGAGGTTAGAGGGGGGGGGACACACATTTTACCACTTTGGAAGTGTCTCTCGCGCAAACTATTCAGTTCAGAAAAAAATGATATTAGAAACCTCAATATCATTTTTGAAGACCTATCCATAGATACCCCACACGTACAGGTTTGATGAAAAAAAATTTTTGGAGTTTCAGTTGTAAGTATGGGGAACCCCAAAATTTATTGTTTTTTTTTCTATTTTTGTGTGAAAATCTTACTGCGGTTCACAGAATACATCTACTTACCAAGTTTCAACAGTATAGTTCTTATAGTTTCGGAAAAAAGTGGCTGTGACATACGGACGGACGGACAGACAGACAGACAGACAGACAGACATGACGAATCCATAAGGGTTCCGTTTTTTGCCATTTGGCTACGGAACCCTAAAAATGACGTTTGTATACGTATGAATGTGTGCGTGAGGTACTTGTGTTTGCGAGCGCTCTTGTTAAAGAACTGCGACGAATACGCCGAAGTGCGGGGTGAGGTGCGGTAACTGATGTCAGTGCGGGGAAGGGAGTGTCCTTTCTGTACGTAGTACTTTAAGTATTCTGGGGTTTTAGTCCATATTTCTACTGTTTTTTGCTACTTTTGGCGCCATCTCAAGAAAAACATCCAAATTGCTTAGATATTTCTTGCTTTTCGTGTGGGTGCAGTGTTTAACACAATATTTATAAAAAGTAAGTGCTGAAGGTACGCAACTTGGGATCTTATGCTAGAGAGTAGTATTACCTACTGTTCTGAACTTACTATTTAGTGTTTTATTATGGTAGATTTGCTGTTTTTTAGTTCGGCAACTCTGGATTAGAGGCAAACGATCACTTACACTGCAGACGTTAGGAAATAGATCAGTTGAGATAATTATGTAAGTGTCAAACCGATGTAAGTGGCCGTCAATTCGGGAATCTTACCTAGGATGCAGAACGCACGTGTATCACCTGTTTGTCATAGGTTTAAAGCATATAAAGAACTATAGCAACAGGATGGGCAATCGAATATCCTGATAACCGAGGAAGTTGCTAAGCACTTTTTTTTATGGATGGGAAGTCATCAAATGGCCCGCTCTCGGTGGAGCGGGAGGGAGTGTCAGACTCTTACTGACTAAAACCCACCCGTGTTCCTTCTTTCGCCCTTTGTGTTCCGGAGTAGCGGTAACCCTTTCGGACAATCCCGCTTCCCCGGACAATCCCGCTACCCCGGACAATCCCGCTACCCCGGAAGTTGGTAAGCATGTCAGCGATATTTGCTAATGTTTTGTCTAAATAAAAATATATCTGGTTTATTTTTCGGAGAAATATAAATCGAGAAAACAGATGGTTGACAGAATATAAGTAATAGTGTTTGGTTTACTACCAGCTAATACGACTGAGATAACAAAGACCTGCCTCCTTATTCACAAACACTCGATATGCTTCCGTATCGTATCGAACATTAATCATTGTTATCGTAGGAGTCTTCTCAACGCTGTTCACAAGTCCAAAACCCGAAAAGGAGACTGTTAAAATTTGTATGGGAAGTGGTCTATGATCCAATAGCGATACTGTAGAGGTATTTCTGTGGAAATACCTCAACTATACTCTTGTGCAAAGGGGCATCAAAATCTAACCCGGCAGTTTTGAGAAAAATAATACTTTAAAATTCACATTTCTTGCTACTATTTTTATAATTTAAAAACGTTTTAACGGATATTTCTGACTTTATACTACTTAATTACTGTGGTTTTCTGCTAAAAAAAGACACCAGTGCTGAATTTCATTTTTTTTTTCGTTTTTAACCGACTTCAAAAAAGGAAGGAGGTTCTCAGTTCGTCGGAATCTTTTTTACATTTTTAAATATTTATATTCACCGATTTTTCGAAGACGGCTAGACGATTTAGAAAATTCTTTTTTTGTTTGAAAATATATACTTTACCAAGTGATTCCATTGTCACCAGGTCAGGTTAGAACGGGTATTTCTGACTTTATTAATGTGTTTCTCTACTAGGCAAAGTCACTTGTCCCCTCAACTTTTTTTTTGTACTTACCAATTTTTAGGCATTTTTTAAATACATATTTATGTAGGAAGGATACGTATGTAGGGTCTTAAAACAAAAAACTACTCCAAAATACGAAAAATAAGAAGGAACTCTATTTGTAGCAGCAGAAAAAAGGGTGTATGTAAAAAACTTTTTATACATCACTACATAGTAGGTATAAAACAGAGTCGCTTCCCGCTGTCTGTCCCTATGTATGCTTAGATCTTTAAAACTTCGCAACGGATTTGAAGTCGGTTAAAATCGAAACAAATACTAAAATCTAGGAAAGAAACACATTAATTAAGTATTATAAAGTCAGAAATACGAAAACGAAAACGTTTTTTTTAAATAAAAATGTTATCATGAAATTATGTACTTATTCTAAAATATCAAGACTCCCGGGTCAGATTTTGTTGCCATTTTGCACAAGGGTATAGTTGAGGTATCCCCACAGAAATATTGTAAAAGTATCGCTATTGGTTCATAGACTACTTTTTAATGTTATCATGAAATGATGTATTCTAAAATATTATATTTCTCAAAACTGCCGGGTCAGATTTTGATGCCACTTTGCACAAGGGTATAGTTGAGGTATCCCCACAGAAATATTGTAAAAGTATCGCTATTGGTTCATAGACTACTTTTTAATGTTATCATGAAATTATGTATTCTAAAATATTATATTTCTCAAAACTGCCGGGTCAGATTTTGATGCCACTTTGCACAAGGGTATAGTTAAGGTATCCCCACAGAAATATCGTAACAGTATCGCTATTGGTTCATAGACCACTTTTTAATGTTATCATGAAATTATGTATTCTAAAATATTATATTTCTCAAAACTGCCGGGTCAGATTTTGATGCCACTTTGCACAAGGGTATAGTTGAGGTATCCCCACAGAAATATCGTAACAGTATCGCTATTGGTTCATAGACCACTTTTTAACAGTCTCCTTTTGTTAGTTTAAATCAAATAGACGCCCGCTATTCTTCCAACAGCTATTTGCTGTTGAGGGGAAGTCAAATCAGGTTTTCGAAATGTCAGGTTTTCGATACGATAGCCTGTCGTATGGTTGTGAATCAGGGCTCTGTACACCTTTATTATCTCAGTCTCTCTCAGATTAGTTATGTCAGTCTCAGTAAAGCAGGAAAAACAGTCTATGACTATGATAAACAAAAAGTCCTCAAAAAAATAACATAATGTGACGATAATAATTTGCTATCATTCTCTCTTTGTCACAAAGCAGCTAAAGGGCCACCTGACACTACACTCACGCGCAATTGAACAAACAGGGTCGAGAGCGGCTTAAAGCACTCCACAGTGTAATTATCATTGCTATTTTATTTACCCTTCAAAAGAGCATGACAACTGTCATTATTTAAAAATAAAGTAAGACAGTACTGTCATCTGGATTTTAATAGTTATCTTTATTACTAAGGAGTCATGCCAATTTATTATGACTCCTTCTGAACGACTTCTGTTTTCATCATGTTGATGATACAGACGCTAGCAGATCAGGCTACTACAATCTGTCAAATGTCTTTAATAGATTTTCAACTTTATCGCTAAAGCATATTATGGTTCAAAGTTGATTGGGAAAATTTGACAGTTTCGGGTAGCTTGATTTGCTGGCGTCTATACATATAGCATAGATTTATTGCCCAGCTATGTTGTACATACGACGACATATGAAGCTTTGCATTTCCAGTTTTAGCTGACCTGGCATTATACAGGGTGAAATTTTAACCACCGTTTTCCTCCTAAGGGGTCATTGTACTCATCATTATGAAAACTGTTACTATGGGACCAAACCTGAAATCGTGAAAAAAAAATCAGCTGTTCCCTACATTTTATGTTCGCATAACTCGTCAAAATGTAGGGAACAGCTGATTTTTTTTTCGCGATTTCATGTTTTGAATTTTGGCACACGGATAAACGTGGGTTAGGAAATAAATACATTTTATCCCGGGTAGTACCATCCCGTGGGAAAATTTCCAACATACACGCGAAGTCGCGGTCATAGATTTCGTTCAAGTAGCTCTACTACTCTATTAGCCTTGTGTGGTGGGATCACACGTCTCACATAGTATTAGTAAACACACCTTCCAATATATAAATAAGAGGATAATAAACGTATTATTGAAATCCTTAGAACGGACTTTCCTTTGGTGTTTCTTCATTAGCCCTAACAACCAGATCTATGCAATCAGAAATTTTCCTAAAACCACTTAAGACATTTAATTCCTCATCATCTCATAGAAAACAAGCAATCAAATGCCAAACACGCTAAACGAGCTACTTCCATTAAATACTGAGGCGAAGTTGTCACTAAACCCATCAAATTCTTGCTCACACACTTTAAAACAATTTATTCAACATTCGCTTGGTATTATAAGACTATATAACCGTCTATACCTAATTATTATTATCAATTAACAACTAATGAGTGAATGTTGTGATCCAATGATGTGCTTTTAACGAATTTTTGAGTACGGTTTGGTATGGCATTCTAATTTGGCAAATGTTCAAATTGTGAGTGATGCGTGTCTGTGTTGTGAGATTTTTGTTTTCAAGTTTTCTTTGTCTGGATTATGATCATGGAAAAAAGGTTGCAGTTAGCAGATGTGTTTATTAGAAGGTAGGCAGTCGCTTAGAAGTGTAAGTCCAGGGGTTGTGCAGTAGTGGATATCTTTCAGCTGAAATGATGATGAGGCAGTCGCTCCATGTAAAATACTGGTATAAAGCTGCAGTTCGGTTAGACTGGAAGCTGATCTCGACACAGTTGGATACTAGATTAGTATACTTAATTACTTAGCATTTGGTTAAATATTGACTTTATGTGCTCAACACCTTGGTTGGATTGCAAGATGCATTAAACAGCCATCTTAAAACTTGTTATTTTCTTATGCTTAAGGTTCTACGTTTTATCTATAACTTACAACTTTGGCAAACCCACAATCCGGCCGTCGAGAGGATGCGTTCCTGACAACCTGCGACAATTCTAGTACCTAGCTAATAAAGATCAAATTCGCAAAACACGTATAGTTAGTATGAAATTGACAGGTGTCAAGAACGCATTCTCTCGTCGTCATCTACATATCCTCACATATTTAAATCTGGGAAAAACTAAAGATAAGCCATGACCATCAACCACAAATCGCTTCATTATCCAATACATAAATCCTCCTTACATCCAGTCTCAATCCAAAGAAAAAAAAAATCCCA
The DNA here is from genome assembly GCA_945859645.1 of Amphipoea oculea. Classification (NCBI taxonomy): domain Eukaryota; kingdom Metazoa; phylum Arthropoda; class Insecta; order Lepidoptera; family Noctuidae; genus Amphipoea; species Amphipoea oculea. The sequence continues at coordinate 1,580,867 of OX243885.1, forward strand.
AAAAAAATTGGTCATACACTCGACGACGACGCAAACAGAAGTCCATGTATGTACCGCCTTATCATATACTACTCAAAAATTCAGACCTCGTTGCTTATTTACATAGGAAAAGTGTCGAGGGGAGAGCGGGGTATCAGGGTAATCCGGATAAGTAATTCCCTCCCGGTAAGTAATGCGTTGATAAATGAAATTAAATCGCACAAACAAGCGTTGCCGTACGACCCGCCGCTCCCCTTTCATGTGTCCTCTTGAAAGCTCGCGTAGGGATGTGTTAGGTTAAGAAAATGTACTATCGATAAATATGATTTTGGTGACATAAGAAAAACACAAAAATATATGAAACTTGGTTAAGCATTGCTGTCACTATATGATATGAGGTTTTCTGGAAGCTTGAATATGATAAAATCAGATGCAAAATAATACAATACAATGGTGTGAATAAGTTTTTAAAGAAAACTCGCAACGCGAAATAGGTAACTATTTCTCTAATTACTTTTTTAATATCAACAAACAATATTTTTGTATTTTATATTTAACTTTATTTATTTATTTATTACAGATTTCTTAAGACCTATCCAACCATTCATCATTTACTCATCCATATTTAACACTTTCTAAGCCTTAAACACCCACAGCTAAATCATTTCGATAACAATCAATCAAACTATCGACACGAACCCATCACTAAACACACTTTGCAAAAAGAACATCGCAACTCGACATGTGCGCGCCAATCTGTCGCTGTTACGCGAATGCACTTCAAGCACATCTCCCGTCTCCCTCACAGACGTTGGTATTAGTATCTCCGTCTCATTCACACGCCCTAGTCACGAATATACCCTATTCGCGGCTGTCGCAACTACTTAGCGATGGCGGAGCGATAATCGCTTGTTTCGATGTATTGGATTGTCCCGTCCGATTCGATTATTCGGTTAAAAAAACAACGCTCTCGAGTTACGATGATTTGATTACAGAAGCTCCGTTTTGAAACTAGAGGCGTGCTTTGATTGTTATAGATTGTGATAGAAATAAAAAATAATAGATTTGATGGAACGGAAAACAGTAGTGAATCGCCAATCCAAAGAATTTTTGAGCGTATTGAAAAGTTACTTTGTTGGAGATACTGTATCTAAAAGTGGGAATGAATGGGAAAGAAAATATTTCGTATTAACAGCATTTTATTACCCATTCAGACAATTCATAAAATCAGAGAGACAGAGCTGTGTGAGGGAGTGGGACGTAATCTACCACGCGGGCCCAGTGCGGGTTGGGAGATGTCATATGTCTTCGAATTTTTGATTCTAGGACATGTTGGTTTCCTCACGATGTTTTCCTTCACCGTTTTGAGAGCAGTGGTGATGAAATAATTTACACAAAGTAAAGCATCTGTCCGGGTTCGAACCTACAACCTACATTCAGACAATTCATGTTTTTTTTTTTTGCCAAAGAATCAGCATCGTGGCAACGGTGACAGCCTTTTGGGCTATTTTCCTGTTGACAGCGATGCGAACAAATTTATTGATTATTTCCCCTTTTCTTTTATGTATTTTTTATGTACATGTCACCTTGAGTTAAAAATGAGCTTGGAAGCTGGAAACTTCAAAAATGTACAAAACGATTTCTTATCTTTCTAAGCATCACAATATTTTAATTCAAATACGTACTCTATAATCCCTCTTCAATTTGAATAGATTAAATCACCTCCACAAAAATCAAACAATACAAAACATGATTAATTTATTAACTCCACTCCCAGCTTTACGGGCGACAGATCTAAATCAAAACAGACCTAATCAACTAAAATCAAAATAACAATTGAAAATCACTGACCACTGCAGTACCCCACAGCCCCTAAGAAACAATCTTAAAATCAAAATAGCAGTGCACATTTTACCCCCAATTTACTCCCGCAAGTGTGACATATCTCACGTGGGAGAGACAAGGGGCGAGAAGAACACCTGGCAATTCGCACGGCACTTAACGCGGTCGATAAGACTGGGCCAAGAATTTTGGAGGGTTGATTAGAATTTTAGGTGTTGGAGAGATGGATGATGGAAAGCCGAACAAGAAGAATCTGAATCCTAATTACATAACACACTATCGATATTGCTAATCCATTGCTTCATAATGTTCAAAAATTTGTCTGCTCAAAAACATAAATAATGTAATGAATGTTATAGAACTATCAAAATGAAAGCCATTCCTTCTGTTGGTGTGTTGCGCAATTACCCCGCTGATTCGAATCAATATTTAGAACAAAAAACTGCGATCCTTAATATGATGTTTGATAGGCACTAGATTTTGGGAAAGCAGATGACGTATTAGTAAAAATTACTGCCAAATCTTATGATTCCCAAAACAACAACAAAAAGTCATAGGAAAGGTCATGATATTTGACAACATTTCAAATTGTAAAGGATTTCAGAATCCGTTTATAAGAAATATCAGATTCTATTTCGACCCATCGAGTCTTTGTTTGATGCAAAACAAAAGAAGAACGAACTTGCGCATTTTCATTTACTATCATTCTTCCATACTTCAGCGAGGTAATTGCTTGCCCATTACTGCATAATAAAGGATTAGCAATATCCTCCAAAATTTTTTAGATTGTGAGGACACTACATACCTACGAAAAATAATTTCCAACTCCACTCACCGCCATATTTAAATAACATAACAATAAAAATTCATTCATCTCAACATTCGCTGCCCCAACACGGCCACACGGGGCGATCTATCAAAGGCGTTCGATAGGCGTAAGCACAACAGCGCAGCAGGCGACGCCGCGGGGCGTCAATTGAGATGTTAGCCGATTGTATTATTGGCGTGTTTTGGTTGATTACGCTTTGTTAGATTTGAGAGATTTGGTAGGATGAGCAGAGTTTATGCTACTAAGTAAAATGGAAGAGAAATTCAAGCTACAAAACTTTATTAACACAGCTATATTTATATCGGAATTTCTCTAGCGTTTTGAACTTGCGCAAATGGTCTACTCCTATTTTCGGTAAAGCGATACAAAACACTTCGGCTTAGTAGTTTTAGAAGACTTTTGGTAACTGACATGGCAACAGGGTAGAAAACGTTGGATACATTCACATAAAGCCGAGGAAATACATTAGCCAACTTCCCTTTCAGCATAATGATAATGATGAAGATCTCATATTTAATGTCTCTTAAAACACCCTGCAAGATATTGTAAAATATTTGTGAACACTGTCAAACACAGCACTGTGGCAATTTTTATTTTAATCAGCCAATATGAAACTATACTCTTCAAGAAAATCCGTAGGGAGCAGGATGACACAGTTACAAAAACTAAAGTAGAATTTAATACACCTAAAATGACCAGATGTTAATAAACTTTCTATTTATACAATTTTGGCGTATTATTTGGTAAGGACGAACATGTGACGCCCCTCGGTGTCAGTGTCATGTGACTGACAGACGTCATTGGGGACTTGGAGTCACTGTCACTGCGAATGATTTTTTGAAAGGATATGGGCAGCCTATAGCGAATAGAGAGTGCATCGGGGTTTTCGGTATTCCTAACTAAAATTGGGTTAGCTTGACCAGCTTTGGTAAGCAAGCATACCTCCCTTTCTGTTTCTTCATTTTAACTTGCAGAAGGTTTCGACGTGAATGCGAATGCATTCTAGAAGATAAACTGATTAACTGTTGGCATAGTAAACGGTTTCTTATCCACGACAAATTACATCTACGGGGTCGTTTTCTCCTCTACCGATCGTTATTTCTTCTGACAAAGTTTAATTTGTTTATATGTAAGTATCTAAGGAATTTGTATTTATTCTTGTATTTTATAGTCATTTCCGAGCTATGTACGAGTATCCCGTATGTTGCACCTGCGATGTTTTATCTCTGCATCACCCTAAGGTTGACTGGTAATAAATGCCTCTGGCATTAATTCCGCCTTTGTACAGTACTTATTTACTTGTGCATAAAATTTTAACAAACAATGATAATCTAAATATTAGGTCCTTACATATGAAATTGGCGTTTTGTATGGAAGGAACAAAAAGTCGAATATTTTTTAATATAATATATTTAATTAATCAAAGTATGAACCATTGTTTCCAATGCACTTTTGCCATCTTATAGGTAGTTCATTGATCCCTTTACTAAAAAAACCAGTCGGACGGGAATCAATAAAATCTTTGAAGGCGATTTGGACTGCCCCATCGGAGTTGAATTTTTTCCCTTGCAAAAAGTTATCCAAATTGCGAAAAAAATGGTAATCTGTTGGAGCAAGGTCCGGGGAGTACGGAGGATGTCTAAGACATTCCAATTCAAGCTCTTCTAATTTGGTAGCCGTCTGTTTCTGTTCAGTCAATTCGTGAGGTACCCACCTTTCAAGCTTTTTAATCTTCCCAATTTGCTTCAAGTGAATTAAAACAGTTTTATCACTAACATCGAAGCCTGCAGCTAACTCGGACGTGGTTTGCGATGGGTCCGCTTCCACAATAGCCTTCAATTCTCCATTATCAACTTGGGTCTCAGGCCGTCCACGGGGCTTGTTCTGCAGGTCGAAATTTCCAGAACGAAAACGTTGGAACCAAAAACGAACTGTGTTTTCTTTTGCAACATGACCGCCATACACATCATTCACCCTTCGAGTCGTTTCCGCAGCACTAGTGCCACGGCGGAACTCGTACTCGTAAATAATGCGATATTTTAAATTTTCCATTTTGTAAAATGAGTGACGCAAACAGAAAAAACAGAAGAAAAAAAACAAATGAATGACGGTCATCGAAGCACAAATACATGAGTAAATAGCTGTATAAATTTGAATTTGGAATTCCTTACCAAAGAGGAGAAATTCGTGATTAAAGTGGCCAGTACGAAAAACGCCAATTTCATATGTAAGGACCTAATATTAATACAATTAGGTATAAACTATAAGACTTACTTTCCCCAGAGCTGTGCGAAATCTATCAATAGAAAGGGAAACGTGATATCTCGACAGATTTCGACCAAACTCGGCCCGCACGTGCGGATCCTTTTAGCCCATATTATATGGAAAGTCCCAAACCGCATCCCATCTGTTAATAACCTTTCTATTTTTACCGTTTCGCATATATTTACTACAAGGACCATGTGATACGACCCTTCGGACAACGTCACTGTCAGACAATCCTCACTTGGGAGCAATCAACGGCGCGAGCTTGACATTGGTAAGTCTAGAACTAACTTCTACTATTTGTTTAACCTAAGGATCTTTGATCGTAAATGCTTTGGTAGCTAATAATGATTTTATACTATGTATCCTATTCTATACTATCCACCATCTATCTTTTGAGTCACTAGATTCTTGTGGCACGATGTCTTAATCTCTACTTTTTCTTCCAATTCACTTCAAAGAATTCGTAGCTCACCTATTTGCGTTAGATATATAAAAATGTCACAGAAAAATTTATAATCTGGCCTTCAAAACTACCGTCCAATTTCTTTGTTGATATCAAAAGTCCCAAATCACACCCCATCTGTTAATAACCTTTCTATTTTTACAATTTCGCATATATTTACTACAAGGAGCATGTCACACGACCCTTCGGACGGTGTCACTGTCAGACAGACCTCACTTGGGAGCAACAACGGCATGAGTTTCAACTCACTCCCTTGAGCATACATAGAAACCGCATTTGTGGCACGCTTTATTATTATGAGTATGGGAGTTGTAATTTTTGTGTAATGTTTAGTGTATCTACTCTAGTAGCACATGAGAGACTACACATAAAAATTTACGTACTTTAAGATGTTGCAAAAACCATGTAGAATAGCCACAAACTTTGATTTATTTCCGTTGGATCCCGTTTTTGAATCCCATTTTAATATTTTTGGCGTTGGATCCCGCAAAACATTATTATGTATTTCCGTTGGATCCCGAATTTAAAAAATGCAAGATAATTACGTTTTATTGTCGTTGAATCCCGAAAAGTATTTCCGTTGGATCCCGAATGCTTAAAAAAATCTGAATGCGGGTACTTTCAACAACAAAATTGTTTATAATAAAATGAGGGGTTCACTAATGTTTCACCAAAACTCCATTGACCAATTAGTTTACAACCAACGTTTCGTATACTATTTATTTCACAAACAACTCATCTATATTTTCTATATAATCTAGTCGTTTCTGGCACTCGCCGGCCGCTGCCGCGGCACCGCTCGCTTCGCTCGCTCGGCTCGTGCGTAGGGGTCACAGTTTTAACCTAACCTAACCTAACATTGTTTTTTTTTTAAATAATTAACCTAATCTAACTAGTTCGGTTCCGGGTACCCCACTAAAAATAATCTATTTTTATTGTTTGATAAAGGTAAATCACTTTTCTTCTGAAATGTACACATGTTGTTATAATATGGGATTCAACGGAAATAGCAAACGGGATCCATCGTTAATACCTAAAAAATGGGATTCAAAAGTGGGATCCAACGACAATAAACGCAAACTTTTCTATAAGGCACCCGAGAGCATACTATATTTTTTTCAAGGCCTCCATCACGATAAATGAAAACATAAAGTAAAGATATATGTTTTAGAATCTTATGTTGACTCGAATGTGTATTTTCAATGCTATGCAGCGAAGTTTTCGGCAATATTGGAAAGCACTGAGTTACGTTAATGAAAAAAAGCATTTATAATGTCCTGAAAACATGTACACACAGTGAGCACTCAAGCTCAAAGCATGTATTTCAAATAAACCAATTACAGGCAGTTTTGAATTTTCATCAGGGTCGGTCACTTTAGAAAAATTAAGCTAGCCCATTCTAAAGCGTAGTAGGTTCCTATGGACAAGAACAGACAAAAAGTCCACGGACACTCTTTTAAATCAAAATATTTTTACAAAATATTGGTTACATCATTAATGTTGAAATTATACATGTTAGAACGATGTAGGAAGACGTGCATGTTAAAAAAGTCCGTAAAAACAATTCAAAAATTAAAATAAGCCGAGGCTGCTAAGCTGACTGACTGACCAGACGGAGCTGGAGATGAGCGGTTTCTTCCCTGTACGAATTACCCTAAAGCCATAGTAACAAGCTGACATTATTATGACAAATGACCACGTTGAACACATTACTATCACAAAGAACCTGCCTCGATGAGCATTACGTCCAATCAAAGGGCGCAGTGCAATGTACCGACAATAATGAACGCACTTCATTCATCTGATGTTTTGATTTAATTTCACGGGCAACGCCTACGCATATGGCGTGATGACATTATAAGGACATATTCCATGGTTGGGTTTAAGGATTGACCGACTTCTTAATCCTGCTACTCATTAGCCTTTTGAAGACTGACTTACCTATCCATGGTACAGAATCTCCCGATAAGTTGTTTGTCGTACGTTTTTATTCTATTTGAGTCCAAATAGTCGTATTCTTTGTCAACAAGTTGTATTTTTATTGTTGATTAATCTAAATTGACATCTTACTTTACGGATTACAAATCATTGGCAGATATAGGTGTGAGTATTTTTATCATCATGCCTATTATAGAAGTTAGTTTTCGGCCATTCATCATCTGCCAATTCCTAACTATGTTGGAGTCAGTTTCTAGTATTACTCGCTTCAGCTGATACCAGTGTTTTACGTGGAGCGATTGCCTATCTGACCTCCACAGCCCAGCCCACAACCATCCACCTTTAACGTTACTGGATAAGACTAACCCCCTTGGTAAGACTGGTTGTCAGATTTTCGGGATTTTGACTACTCGTTCCAATGACGCCATGATAATATATGAGTGTTTTTACCACCGCAGCATTGACAGAAGTTCCTAGTTTTTGGTTCCGTGTACCCCGAAATTGGAATAAAGACTAGCTCTTTGAACATCATGTCCAATTAAAGGGCGCAGCGCAATGTGCCGACAATAATGAACGCACTTCTTTCATCCGATGTTTTGATTTAATTTCACGGGCAACGCTTGCGCATATGGCGTCACGAGGACATTTATTTTATTAGGATCAAAAGCTTAATCAAGTGAAAGTGGTCGGTGTTTTTCTACGAGGGTGTTAAAAATATGTTGGAATATGGCGAATGTTAGGCCTTTTTTAGGAGAACTAATGTATATGCTACTTTATAACGCGTTATTAAATAGTTTGTGAATTTATACGCGACTTACTAACGTTATTTACTAGTTTGTGATTGGTTGCGTCGTGTACCGATTTACGGACCGCTGTTGAAGTAAAATATGGCAAAATTAAGACTTTAGGAGCACGCATTCAGATTGTTAAAAAAGTGGCACTCCGGGAGTGCCAACAGAAGTGAAACGTGTGTATTTTTTGAATCGTCATATAAACAAAACACAAACAGAATACTTTGCCAACACTCACTGACATATCGGAAATACATTAAAACCGAGTAGATCCCGAGGACAGCTGAACACATCCGAAGCGGTGTCGGTTACGGTAACAGTGGCGCAAATTCAATGGCTTTTTTTCCATCTCAAGAAATACCCAACGCGCCTAAAGAAGTTTTCACTTCAAAAAGCTCAATGACATAGGGAGAAGGAAATATTCAAAATTGATTAGCCAACCTTCATTAATTGGCGAGACACAAGAAGAAGAAAATAATGTCACTTAGTGTTTCTGGCGAAAAATCTCATTACGCCTTTAATTTCACCGACATTGCGCCCTTCAATCCTAACTAATATTATAAATAGGAAAATGTACCGCTAAAACGGCTGAACGGATTTCGATGAAATTTGGCACACAGATAGACCATGACCTAAGGGCCAAAGCACACACGCTACTTTTTGCATCGGCGATTTTGCGGCTGTATCGATGCTGCTCTCTGCGTTCAGACGCGGTATCGGAATTGCGCGTTTTAGCGACTGCTCCGATGCTGCATCGCGTTTTGGCAACTCTCTGCGTTCGGACGTGGTATCGGAATCGCGCGTTTTAGCGACTGCTCCGATGCTGGCGCAATTGCTCGCTGCGACCGGCATCCGAATGTGTGCGGAGTGTAGCGTTCAGCCGCTGTATCAAGCTTCCGAAAAGCGACTGAATCGCCGCGTCTGGCGTTTTTAAGTGTGCGGTGCGGAATGCTTGGTCGCTGCATTTAGCTTCTAAAAAGCAGCTGAATCGCCGATCGCCGATGCAAAAAGTAGCGTGTGTGCTTTGGCCCTAAGTAAAGACATAGGCTACTTTACATCCTGGCCGAAATCGCGGGCAACAGCTAGTATAAAATACAGCGATGCCTCGAAGCAGCATCGGTGTATCAGAAAGAGAATAAATGATATCATCTGTTTAGCATTTTCCCAAATATGTTGGGGTCGGCTTCCAGTCTAACTGGATGCAGCTGAATACCAGTATTTTACATGGAGCGACTGCCTATCTGACCTCCACAACCCAGTTACTGAGTAATACGATACCCCTTGGTAAGACTGGTTATCAGACTTTCGGGCTTCTGAATACCCGTAACGACTGTCAAAGATCGACGATTGACAGCCGGGACCAACGGCTTAACGTGCTTTCCGAGACACGGAGGGGTCTCGGTATGTAAAGATGGTCACCCATCCTCAGATCAACCGCGGCAAGCGTAGCTTAACCTGATCGATCGACCTGTGCGGCTGTTATTATTTAGCCACGGGCTTTAGCATTTTTTTTTCCGCCGCTTTCGCGGACAAGTGCCACCGGAACGCACAAAGACTTAGTGCAACTAAGTGATACTAACATAGTTTTTAAGTTTTAATTACTAACAAAATTTTTACTATATTATTATGTATACTTAGGTTAAGGTATGTATCTATGGGTCTTTGTAACCTGAAAATAAATGGTTTATTATTATTATTATTATTATTTAGAATAAATGATATACTACGGTATAATATACAGTGGTACTTACTTCTTTCCGAAAGATATATTTTATAGAGCTGAAATCTTACTGGAATGATTAAAATGAATTAATTTCAGTCTGAAAGCCGTTACATACCGTCATGGCCATAAATCATGACAAAACCGTTACAAAACTTTTTCTGTCAGTACCAGAACATTTACAAAAACTGTTCCCTCCATCTTTATAATAAAGACATACTAGCATAACAGTCACACACTACATCAGTCGCGTGTCTATCCTCTTGGGTCACAGGTTCGATTCCCGGCCCAATCCCTAGAGCAAACATTGTCACTGAAACACGTGCCGATGCATTTTGAACAATTTTATATTTGCACTTGACGAGAACCTTATCGCAAGGAAAATAAGGTTGATTTTGCTGTGTTGTGGTGAATAAAACAACGGTGTCGTTGCATTTTCACAACTTTAACATTTTCGTTTCAAAATACCCTTCTCTTCAAAGATATAAGGGTGCATTTGCTTTGAAAAAGTGTATTATAAACGGTAGTAGAGAATAATTTTAGTTATTGGTCGGGCACGTGTCAGAAAATTATGTGAATTTGTATAATTGCATTAAGTTATGTGAGATATGGTGCGGTAATTGTTTTGTGGGTAACCGAAATAGTTATTGATAATAGGAGATGTCTTTTGTGACGGATTACCCATAATTGGTGGGATATTTTAGGAAAAACACATGTGATCATGTCGAGTTGGACCATTCGGTTTAAGGACCTGCATCTTATGCCTTATGTTTTTAAAAACCTGGTAAGTACCAATATGATCCTTACTAATTAGACAATACGGACTAGCTAAGATTGAAAGAAAAGCTTCTTTAGGAAACCTGGATTAATCTGTCAAGCTCGGCTAATGAGACACAATTGACTTTCTATTGTTTCATCGCCGATCGGCGAACCGCGCCGCTTGACCGGTTAATAAGTAATTTAAAATCGCCATCAAACAGTGAGTACCTAACTGTGGTTATGATTGCTCGATTCTTATTAGTATGAAAAGAGGTTTACGCTCTGCAGAGATCCATACATTTTATAATTAAGTACGACTATTGAGAACGGACATTAACAATAAACATTTCGTTTTATGAGCAATAGATGTATGCAGTAAACTTTTACAAAAAACTAAGATAATATTTTTCAAATAGATGTATGCAGTAAACTTTTACAAAAAACTAAGATAATATTTTTCAAGTTATAAGTGTTCATTTTATTCAAAACAGCTCCCTCACAAAACAAGACAACATATCCATAAAAAATACACAAAACGTATTCAAAAACAGTACATTTAAAACAGCCCTCTGCCCATCAGAATTACAGTTTAATAGACAGTAAGTATGTGACATACGGACAAAGGACACAGATAATAAATGTTGAACAAACACGGAGCGATACAGATGTAACGGTTGTATGTAGTGCTACTGTAGGGTTCTACTGTAGAGTTGACACTGATAGCGAAGCGATAAAGAAATAGGACGCAAAAAAAGAAGAATTAAGGTAGGCTACAGATGTAAACAGAGAAAAAGAAAGAAATAAAAGAAGGAAAGAAACAAAAGTAAGAAAGAACACAAAAAATAACAACAAAAGACCAAGTAGCGCCACTACCACTCTCTTTTAAGGTAAGCAGAAAAAGAAAGACAGTAAGTAAATAACAGAAAGAAAAACAAGAAATAAATGAAAGACAGAAAAACAGGTACTCAAATTAAGAAATACAATACATAAAATAAAGAAACAAAACTTTTCAAAGGCATAAGAACCTCGTTTAAGTCGATTAAAGAAAGAAAAGGACGAGAAGAAGATGCAATTTAAACCACAGAAAGCAGTGACATTCCTATTTTGACCAATAACATACATACATAATTTAAGTTAGGTTAGGTTAAGCGCATTTACCGCATTGGGTTATATCCTGTAATGGTAGATGTACGTAGATAAATAAATAAACTCACGCCTTTTTCCCATAGGGGTACGCCGAAACCGATCCTTACATCATCGGCTAAGTATTCTAAGCTGCTAACTCCATTTTTGGCTTAACTGACTATTTAGTCTCAAATGAAAGAGAAAATTCTATTTTTATTCTAAAGTTACAGTTAAGCAATGTTATGCAATATCGTTGGCACATATACCTACCCTTCCAGGTGAGTTACGGCAGAAATAGGTGAGGTTTCTCTACTTAATACTTAGCCGACGACATACTCCTTTAACTTATAAATATGCAATAAAAAAATCCTAAAAACAAAACCAAATCAAAACATCAATACCAAAACCCATGATTACAGTCCCAATGCGCTTACTACCAACTACCCATCCATTACAAACCGGGGGGCACAAACACAAACTATAAACGTCACCTGCCATTAAATCGAGCGCGCATCATTGACAACACACAAATTGAATGCGACCCCAACGTTGAGCAGTGAGCACCCCTGCACCCCTTCGCGTTATTGAATAAATATTGTTCCCAGTATTGAGTTGTAGGATGTGACAGTTGGATGGCTGGGTCATTTGCAGATGTTCTGTAAGTTTGTGTTAAAAGAGATTGGTTGAGACTATAATGATATGAGGAACAGGGTGTAAAGTTCACTCATACTCTATAGAAAAGGGAGGATCCTACGACCAGACGGGTGTTGTGTCAGGCGGGCAACTGCCCGATGATTCATGTCAGGCCTTTGTACGGTAAACTCTGCTTGCGAGATGCAGGATTTGCATGACGTCAGTATGAAGCGTTGTTCGAATGTGGCGTTGTAGATACCGCTACAAGACTCAACATAGCATGTCAGAAGGTGTTAAATATGTATGTGATAAAAGATTCTATATCTGTAAGTAGATTCGTACAAACACTTTTACACGTCAATCATATATTTTTTTAACTCGTCGGCGTTTCCTATCTGACTACTCTGAGAAGAAAGGCTGAAACAAACTCAGAAGTCACAGTCTCTTTTAAAGTCCAGACATTATCTTGGTCAAATCATGTGAAGACCATGTACGAGAGGCGTTCAATGTATTCTCGGTATTGGCATGAAAAAAGACGTAAAATGAATTAAAATAATTTTTATTTTTCAATGTAATGCCCCATTACCCCAATGCATTAATTACATCTCGAAATTCACTTTTCCATACCCCGTAAAATATTACTTTCCTCTTTCTCTGAAAAATGCGCATTTATTGCATGAGCTCTTCATCGTTGGAAAATCGTTTCCAACGAAGGTCTTTTTTCTTTTTTTAACTTTTAGTATTAGCCTGTGATGTCCCACTGCAGGGCAAAGGCCTCCCTACTCTCTTTCCATTTCTCTCTGTTCAAAGCTGCTAAGGACCAGTTCTTGTTGAAGGAGTCCAGCTCATCCCGCCATCTCCGTCTGGGCGTGCCACGATTTCGCTTGCCATTAAGCAGCAGCAACCGACATGTACTATTTTCCTAGCTAATACAACTCCAATAAAAATATGTATATCATTTATAAACACAATGTCAACAAAATGAGACGGACGTTAGACTAATACAATTTTACGAACAAGGCTTGCTAGCTAGCATGCTCCACCCACAAAAAATATGTAAATAGAAAATACCTGTCTTCAAATACCTGTGTCAAATCATTGTCAATTTCATGTCAAAGAAACTAGACAACAAAACTTACACCATTTCAGTAATAATACGTTAGTATATAAGGCAGTATAATGCAAGGTCAGTTATAAAACGAATCAACTAAATTCTTCTTCAATACCAGGAGTACATAAGCACCTCATATATTACACGAAAACAATCAGCCAGGACAAACACTCGACGTCCAGATGCAAACAGAATGGACGCTAATAAAAAATAAATATTGACTTTGAATATCAAATAATCATCGGGCTCCGTTTTAATAAATTAAAAATGTCCCTGTGAAATTATAGGACAGTGGGCGAGGTTCCATTTCGAGCGATTTACAAACTTATTTCTGAGATATTAGGTATGAAATAATCTACTTCCAAAATGTATTTTTCTAGAACAATGTGAACGGAACGCAAAGAAGAATAGAGAAGCAATTTATCACAATTATCTTCGAATGCAATTTCCATCAGATCGACCACAATTTTTGTAGCCCAACAATGTAAAGAATATACCTAGCATAATCGTGTAACGATAACAGAGAAGGAATTATGTTTTAAATATCTTTAGCGCGTTAAATGAATTTAGTGACTTGTGATGCAAGTGCTGCTTAGTCTACGAACATGCATATGCACAGACAAAGCCTACAAAAGGTCAGGCTATATGCGTAAATAACAACTAATACCTAATTAATTGATAAAAATAACAAAATTATATCCTCACTTAACTAAAACTACTCACAAATAAAAATATAGCGTCGAAAAATTCATCCGCTTGCAGGCTGTATTAGGTCTGATTAAGAATGAACTATTCAATCCAACAGATCCCCGCTCCGCTCATGAACCCGCTATCACAACCCCCACAACCTAACACCACGGGGTACGGGGCTGTTTTCATTTACTTAACAAGGCGACTTTTTAATACCAATTGGTGGGCGGAGCTCAGTGATTGGTCGCCGGCGACATGCTGTCTAATTACAAAGCAGCTTATTGGCAGATCGCCAGATTGAGCGCGTTCTCTTTGCAAACTGTCGTCAAATTAATTTGGGGAGTAATTATAATGAGTGGTTTAGCCTTGGCTTTTGAATTTATGCTGTATAAGGTAATTTAATGTTTAGTTTGAGGGAATTGGGTCAAAATGTTATTAGTATTGAGCCATACTGAAAAACAATAACAATACGTTTGCACATCCAATCTTAAGGTGAACTATGGAGTGCTGACAAGATTTGGAGTTAATTTCGCAAAGCACTCAAAATTTCCAATAAATATAAATTTTTAGGGTTCCGTACCTACCTCAAAAGGAAAAAACGGAACCCTTATAAGATCACTACGTTATCCGTCTGTCAAGACACTTTTTTCTCAGGAACACGTGGTGTTAACAAGCTGAGGACAATCCGTTGAAGCTGTAAAAAATCAAACTTCTAAGTCAACGCAATCAAAAGATACGGACGATCATGTTCCGTTTATGCCGCATATTTTGACACGCAAGGGAATCAAAACTAGCGTACTTCCCGTTGACCTAGAATCATGAAATTTGGCAAGAAGCAATGTCATGTAACATAAGTAAAGGAAAAAGTCCGAAAACCGTAAATTAAAAAATCCGAAAACCGTAAATTTGTATTTACATACCGAGTACGGAATCCTCGGTGCGAGAGTCCGACTCGCAGTTGACCGGTTTTTTAAACCAAATTCAGAGTTAGTTTTTAATAAAAATGTACAAAAGTACAGCAATTTTCAGTCCATTAAAATGCAAAAAGGCACCATCAGCAAAATCTCAAATCAAAATCTCAGAATTCCAATGAAGAACATAACAACGTTATCGAGTGCTCTGGAGAGTTTAATTCGATTCGCTTACAATCGTTCTCGATACTCGTAACGAGTAGCCCTTTGATTGAACGAGGAAACCCTTTTATTTAGGGCTGGTTATGTAGTAGCTAAATATGGGGTATCAAATATGGTATTCAGGGGTAGTGTTTCTTTGAAGAATGTTACTTATATCAATGGTAAATGGAGGGTCTCTTATTAATAGGTAAAATGTAAGGCATATAAAGGAAAGTTATTAGACAGAGGTACTGTTACGAGCTTGAGGTTCGTGACAATAAAAACTGCCGATTTAATTACCAAAAATAGACACTTTAATTAAAAACAGCAATTACAACTTTAACACACTAACAATAAAACACAATCGCACTACAAGATCACTTGAAAGTCGCACTTGAAGATCGCTTCGATGTTTTCGCTTGTATCGCTTATCCAACACTGCCCCGGCTCGCAGGCACACCAGCCTTATATAGGCCTCGGATAGTTCCAGAACCTTCTACCGTAGAAACATCTAGAATGTTCGAGTACATACCGATACCAGCCGACCAGGCGTCGATAGTCCTGGAAAGTTCTAGCATCGAAGTTTCTAGAAGGGACCCGAATAATTATTAGTTCTGCTACTCGATACTAGATGGCGCTAGTAGTAGCTAATGTCGCCATCAAGTGTGGCGCGTAACACTGCCCCCTCCTAAGACATGCTCGTCCCGAGCATTATTGGCCCCATAATAACGCGCCAGTCGATCCACATGAACGATCTTAGGAGTAGCTCTTGCACCTTTCTGTATCCGGTAGGTCACGTCATTGATCTTTGTCACAATCCGGTACGGTCCGTCCCATTTAGCTTGAAGCTTAGGTGATTTCCCTTTGCTACGGACTGGATTGTGCAACCACACTAGTGAACCTTCGTCGAACCCTTTATTGTTCGTTTTGCGGTCATAACGGGTTTTCATCTTTTCAGACATTTGCTGGCCCGATTGTCTGACGTGTTCATAAATGTCATTCATTTTGTTCCGCAAGTCATTCGCATAATCGGTTATACTGCGTGGGGCATCAGGTGGTATTCCGGTGATCAGGTCTGCAGGCAGCCGTAATTCCCTTCCAAAGTTTGCGAAAGCTGGTGTCACCGATGTACTTTCGTGAACAGCACTTCGATATGACAACAAAAACGGTTGTATGTGCTTGTCCCAATCTCTTTGCCGATTTTCCACAACTTTTGCCAGGTATCTCTCCAATGTCTGATTAAATCGTTCCACCATTCCATCCGATTGTGGGTGGTAAGAAGTTGTTCTCGTTTTATGAGTACCCATAACTCGACAAGTTTCCTGGAATATTTGGGACTCAAAATTCCTTCCTTGATCACTGTGAATCTCTAAAGGTACTCCAAAACGGCAGAAGACTTCATGAACCAGTTTATCTGCAACTGTTGAAGCTTCTTGGTTTGGAATGGCGAAGACTTCCGGCCACTTAGTAAAGTAATCCACTACAACCATGAAATACTTGTTACCACTCTCACTTTCCGGAAACGGTCCCGCAACATCTAGGGCTATCCTCTCCCATGGTGCACCAACATTGTACAATTTCAATGCACCTCTACTACGCGTCTGAGGTCCCTTTACAGCCGCACAACTTGTACATTTGCGACACCAGTCCTCGACATCGTCACGACAGTGGACCCAGTAAAACCGTTCTCGTATCTTCAGTAGGGTCCGTTTAACTCCCAAATGGCCTCCTGAACAACCATTATGGTACAGCTGAAGAACATCCGGTACTTTAGCTTTAGGGACAACCATTTGAAAGTGACAGCTGTCTCCTCGAGCATTTTCCCATTTACGGCACAGGACTCCTTCCTGAATCACCAAGCTGTCCCATTGGGCCCAATAGCTTTTTGTGGTCGAACTCATCGCTGAGACGTCGCTCCACGTGGGCTTCGGTGTGCTGGCCTTCATCCACTCGAGAATCGGCTTGAGGTCTGAATCTTCCTGCTGTGCATGTTGTAGGCTTTCCTTCCACTCGTTGCTGAGGTCTGTCCTGAGCATCCTCACAGGTACCACTTCCTTACCCTCTTGCCTAGTACCATACTTGCAATCTTCAGGACAAGGTCTTCTAGACAATGCATCTGCGTTGCCATGAGATTTCCCGTCATAGTTTTGTGTGATCGAAATCCTCGGGGCTCTTTGAACATCAGACAGCACCCGCCCCGCAGTCCTGGCTATTACTCGTTTTCCCTGCTGCTGCTGGGCGGTGCTGTTAGCCGCACTACCCTCTGGAGACCAGCCATCTTCCCTTTCTGCAGTTCGCTTCGGGCAACTGGATCGAAGGTGGCCCCTTTCCCCACAGCCGTAGCACCTAGGGCTGTATCTTCTATTGCGGTCGCGAACTGTAGCCACTGCAAACTCTCTGACGCGATGGGAAAGATGATCCTGCCGCACAGCTTCCACCTCCAGTGCATGGGCCAAGGCGTCCTTAAGGGTTCCGTGGTGACCGAGCCTCACAGCAGCTCTAACTTCAAGGTCACGGATGCCGTCGATAAATACCTGCACCAGGTTCCCATCAATAAGCGCAGGTACAGACTGGTATGCTTTCCGAACCAGCTTCTCAACTTCAAGGGCCCACTGCTGCAGGTTTTCATTATTGCGTTGCACGCGATCCTTGAGCTGCGCACGAAACACGTGTTCCAGGTGAGCGTCGCCATACCGAGCCTCCAATGCCTCAAGGAGCTGCTCGTAAGTCACTTCTTTTCCAAGAGCTTCCAGCACAGTTAAGGCCTGATCACGCAGGCCTAGGGTGAGGGCAGTCATGGCCTGACTCTTATTCCACCCGTTCGCCTTCATGACAGCCTCAAACTGAATTTTGTAGGCCGACCAGGAAGAAGTTCCGTCGAACGGTGGCACTTTGAATCCCCGTAGCGAAGGTGTTGTAGCTACGGGGGCTGCGATTCCATCCTCAAGTTTAAGGTAATCCAGCGTTTTCTTTACGTCAGCCATTACGGTTTCCTTCACGTCAGCCATCACGGTTTCCTTCACTTGGTCGATTCGGGTTTCAACTTCCAACAGGCGGTTTTCATGTTGGGCAACCTTATCTTTCACCTCCTTCATGTCTTTCCCGAAGGCAGCGTGAAGGTCCTTCATAAGGAGCATCTGCTCTTCCTGGCGGCGCACCTGCTCCTCCTTATCTCGCTGGAGCTGTTCTTCCAACCGAAGAGCCTGTTCCTCCTGCCGGCGGGCCTGTTCCTCCTTGTCCCGCTGGAGCTGTTCTTCCAACCGACGAGCCTGTTCCTCCTGTCGGCGGGCCTGTTCCTCCTGACGGCGGGCCTGTTCCTCCTGACGGCGGGCCTGTTCCTCTTGACGGCGGGCCTGTTCCTCCTTGTCTCGCTGGAGCTGTTCTTCCAACCGACGAGCCTGTTCCTCCTGTCGGCGGGCCTGTTCCTCCTGTCGGCGAGACTGCTCCTGCAGCATCATCATCAGAGCAGCAAAATCTGGTGCTGATGATGCTGGAGCAGCTGTGGACGGGCCGGCCTCCGTGATTGGTAGTTGGCCCCCCGACGTCTGTGGCGTTGCTCCACCGAATCGCCTCTGGTCCGTCTCTTGCTGGCGTTGACTCCGGGTACGGATACCCTCCGTGTCGTCCTTCGGTAGAATCGGCATGATTTTAATCCTTGCTTCTGACACCAATTGTTACGAGCTTGAGGTTCGTGACAATAAAAACTGCCGATTTAATTACCAAAAATAGACACTTTAATTAAAAACAGCAATTACAACTTTAACACACTAACAATAAAACACAATCGCACTACAAGATCACTTGAAAGTCGCACTTGAAGATCGCTTCGATGTTTTCGCTTGTATCGCTTATCCAACACTGCCCCGGCTCGCAGGCACACCAGCCTTATATAGGCCTCGGATAGTTCCAGAACCTTCTACCGTAGAAACATCTAGAATGTTCGAGTACATACCGATACCAGCCGACCAGGCGTCGATAGTCCTGGAAAGTTCTAGCATCGAAGTTTCTAGAAGGGACCCGAATAATTATTAGTTCTGCTACTCGATACTAGATGGCGCTAGTAGTAGCTAATGTCGCCATCAAGTGTGGCGCGTAACAGTACTAACATGTAAACATACATTTGCGAAAAACTCACATCTTTTACCATCTCACACTAATATTAAAAAGGCGAAAGTTTGTGAGTGAGGGTATGTGTGTTTTTATACGTTTGTTACTTCTTCACGCTCAAACGGCTGGACCAATTTTGATAAAATTTTGCATGGAGGTAGCTGACGCTCTGGATTAACATATATGCTACTTTTATCCTGATATTCCCACTGGATCGACACTTATGCGGGTGAAACCGCGGGGCGCAGCTAGTTAAAGATAAAGAAAATGGGCGTGAGCTTCCTTAAATGTAAAATATTGTAAGGCAAATTATAAGAAATAATTAGAAATTGAGGGGCTTGTGGCAAAGTAATAATAGCCAAACGGATCGATAGATCAGGTTAAGTGGCGAAAACCCCTTCGTGCCTCGGATTGATCCTGGCTGGTCATTCGTGGATCTTTGGCAGTCGTTACGGGTCGTCAGAAGCCGGAAAGTCTGACAACCAGTCTTACCAAGGGCTATCGTATTACTGTATCGTATTATCGTAACTGGGTTGTGGAGGCAGTCGCTCCATGTAAAATACCGATTTTCAGCTGCATGTGGTTAGACTGGAAGCCGACTCCAACATAGTTGGGGAAAAAACAAGGCAGATTTATTGATTTTTTTAGTGTAAGGTAATAAGTTGCTACCGAAATACGCGTGATGCCTAGACCTTTTTTTTAATTGTTTTGCGCCATGCTAGGATAACTCCTATGTTAGTCCAAATCTTACATGCACAAATCTTTGTCCCATAATTTTCAAATCACAGTTTTCAGCAGTGTTAATTAACTCTATAGAAAACTATGTATCAATTAATCATTTAATTTTGCACAGCATTTTAATCAGGTTTAGGAATAACTCATGCCTAACATCCTGAACCGAGCTGCCAAAGACAGTTAATCCCAAATAACACACAACAAGATAACAATTCACCAAATGAACGTTATCAATCCCCACATATGGCAACAAACACCGCTAATTTATTACATCTTACAACCCTAACAGTGCCGGTATCCGATTGAATCGATAATCGTCTGTAATCTACCGAGTATCGATGTCCCACCCTAGTGTCACAGAGGTCACAGAGTAGGGTGGTGTGACAGAGTGCACGTGGCGATAATTTTAGTTTAATTTAATTATTTTGCTTATCTGATCTGCGGTTATTTCCGTATAGACCAGCTGATGTCTTCCCGTTGGTAATATAAATACAAGTAACTTTAATTCTTTTGGAAGAATAGACAACACGAATGAAATTCAAAAGTTAAACCTAACCATTTTATTATGTCTGGCTTTCTAGCACTAGATACCTAATTACCTATTAATAAATAAAGTCTTCATTATTTGATAGCTGATATAAGTGTTCAATGTATTAATAAATTCATTAGTTTAAAAAGTTAATATAATCAATCATTCTGTGTTCTTTAGTGTTCATTAATATCACCTCTCCACCGTTGCTCACAACGCTTATATTCGCCTGAATTCACTCAAACACCAAACACTACAGTCCCTGGTGAAATTCCGGGACAGCTGCGGACGCAGTTCAAATACTTCCACAGTGGTGACCCGTATTTAGTAAAAATCTAACCATGAAAACATAGGTGAAGTGAGCTGTCATAAGTGCCTATGCTGTAAGTCTCAATCTTTCGACAGAATCTCCGTCAAATTACAACAGCATTTACTTTTGCATACAACTTGAACTGACACAATCAATGTGCCGGTATCCGATTGAATCGATAATCTTCTGTAATCTACCGAGTATCGATGTCGCACCCTAGCGCCACAGAGTAGGGTGCCGTGACAGAGTGCACGTGGCAGTAATTTTAGCTTAATTTAATTATGTTAGCGATCTGATATGATCTGTGGTTGTTTGGGAAGGCCAGCTGATGTCTTCTCTTGGGTTTCATAAGCTATTTAAACTGACAATGCTGGATGCTTGTATTTCACCATCATAATTTCATCTTACACGTTTATTTCCACGGAAGTTAAAATTTAATTAATGCATAGTTTCCAGTTACAAAACGAATGCATTGCGAAAAATCACACTTATAAAGGCGAAAGTTTGTGAGTGGGGGTGTGTGTGTGTGTGTTTATATGTTTGTTACTTCTTCACGCTCAAACAGCTCGACCAATTTTGTTAAAATTATGTATGGAGGTAGGTGACAACCTGGATTAACATATAGGCTACTTTTTATCCCAATATTTTAAGAAAAACGGAACCATCCACCAAGTAGTCTTCAAATCACACACAAGCGCAGCATCAGCTCAACAGACAGACAGACACGCAATTTTAATTTTGCTTATCAAACTGTGTCAACCGTTCCCAATTACATTTTTGACACGAAAATCAAGAGGAATATTGTTTGGACCACTGATCGATACGATACCATAACAAAACACCAAAAAATTACGTACAAAACTACTCCTACAAATAGAATATTCCCTACTCTATGGTCCTACTTAATATGGAGAAAGCAAGTGAATTCGCGGCACATATGGACACAATGGAGTGCCATGCGCTATTGTTGGAAGGCACTGCGTTGTTCTGTTGTGATGTAGGGACAGACAGGTCAAGTGTATTAAATGACTTCGCGTTTAATTAAAGTATGGATGAATGAGGTGGTTGGTAGAATTTCTCCACATTAATAACTTTTATATTTCGAGATGCTCGAATGTCTTTTGTTTTCATTTAACATAAACATGTGCATTAAAGACAACTTTCAAGAGTTCAGCGATTCCCATACCCTAAATATTAGGTCCTTACATATGAAATTGGCGTTTTTCGTACTGGCCACTTTAATCACGAATTTCTCCTCTTTGGTAAGGAATTCCAAATTCAAATTTGTACAGCTATTTACTCATGTATTTGTGCTTCGATGACCGTCATTCATTTGTTTTTTTTCTTCTGTTTTTTCTGTTTGCGTCACTCATTTTACAAAATGGAAAATTTAAAATATCGCATTATTTACGAGTACGAGTTCCGCCGTGGCACTAGTGCTGCGGAAACGACTCGAAGGGTGAATGATGTGTATGGCGGTCATGTTGCAAAAGAAAACACAGTTCGTTTTTGGTTCCAACGTTTTCGTTCTGGAAATTTCGACCTGCAGAACAAGCCCCGTGGACGGCCTGAGACCCAAGTTGATAATGGAGAATTGAAGGCTATTGTGGAAGCGGACCCATCGCAAACCACGTCCGAGTTAGCTGCAGGCTTCGATGTTAGTGATAAAACTGTTTTAATTCACTTGAAGCAAATTGGGAAGATTAAAAAGCTCCACGCCACTGCTGCTTCACGACAACGCCAGACCACACACTGCGCAACAGACGGCTACCAAATTAGAAGAGCTTGAATTGGAATGTCTTAGACATCCTCCGTACTCCCCGGACCTTGCTCCAACAGATTACCATTTTTTTCGCAATTTGGATAACTTTTTGCAAGGGAAAAAAATCAACTCCGATGGGGCAGTCCAAATCGCCTTCAAAGATTTTATTGATTCCCGTCCGACTGGTTTTTTTAGTAAAGGGATCAATGAACTACCTATAAGATGGCAAAAGTGCATTGAAAACAATGGTTCATATTTTGATTAATTAAATATATTATATTAAAAAATATTCGACTTCTTCTTCTTTGTTCCTTCCATACAAAACGCCAATTTCATATGTAAGGACCTAATATCTATAGAACGTCTAAATCAATGCACCTCCATTAAAATGGCAAAGGTGCATCAACCATAATAGCCAAAAAAACATCGATTAACAAAGCCTTTCGTAGGTAAAGACCTATTATGCCGCGGGCCCCACAAACTGCTTGGGACGGCCCTAATTTAGATAATGTATAAAAGTAGCTATTATAATCGAAATATCTTAATAGGTACACATGTGTTGCTGGGAAGTTTGTAGAACTAGGAATAGATGAAGGGCCGGGAGATTCTTGGGGGACTGTCTTGTGTCCATAAAGTGCTGATTCTCGGCCTCATTTGAGTTTAGACTTTAGATTTTTTAAATCTTTGGCACTTATTGTATGTGGGCACACTGAGCAGTAACACCCGATACCACCTTGCCACGACATGAGCTATGAATCGATAGAAAAGAAGAAGTAAACAATGCTTATTTGAATGAACGCAACATTCTCAAGCAAACAATCGAACATCGGCGAACTCCAGTTTAGTTAGCCAGTAGAGGTGAATCAGCTTAATATAAACTGGGCAAACTACGTCAAGCAAGCCGTTCTACACACTCTGCACTGCAGATTTCGCTTACAAATGCATATCGACGCTTGAAAGGCAAAATTGACTAAGCGACATCGACACAGGGCTA
This sequence comes from Amphipoea oculea, assembly GCA_945859645.1. Taxonomy (NCBI): domain Eukaryota; kingdom Metazoa; phylum Arthropoda; class Insecta; order Lepidoptera; family Noctuidae; genus Amphipoea; species Amphipoea oculea. Next base: position 1,604,564 of record OX243885.1, read on the forward strand.
ACTTTACAGGAGAACTAATCATATAAATTCTTGTAATCATCCTACAGGCGTAATTCGTACTGTTATTGAAATCTTATTCTATAATCTGAATTTATAATGATTTTTTTCTGAAAAGTTTCCTTTAAACTATTCTCCTGTAAAGTTAGCCCTGTCGCTTAGTCAGTTTTGCTTTTCAAGCATCGATATACAGGGTCCCATTTAAATAGATGGACAAATTTTAACACAGCGCTCAGTACGTCTAACCAAAGATATCCAAGCAAAAAAAAAACACTGATTAAAGTGATTTTATTTTGAACTAAAATAATAAATTGTCGGCACATTAGTGTATTTTCGTTAGCTGATTATTTTTCTTGTATCTAATGTGTTTTTCTTACATATATATATTTTTTATTTTTTTTGGTGGTCTGAATGATTTCTAAAAGTTTGTCCATCTATTTTAATGGGGCCTTATATTAGATGGCAAACTATCAGGAAACATATTATCAGGATGGTAATTGGTCAACGACACCATATACACAAAGAGGTAATAAAGGTGATGTGCTAGTAACCTTTCAATGAAATAATAGCCATTCCTCACAATTCACAGGAAGCCACATTACCTATCATTTTAAGTTGTTAAACATTATAAAAAACGCCAAAATCAACAGACTCAATTAAAAAAAGCATCACATGTAATTAAGACCTACAACAAACGCTCGGGTTTCACTTGTTGACGCCAACATTCAACAGAGTACGTCAGTGCAGGTTCATTGTTCTTATAGTGACGTGCTTTTTAACTTATTAAAGCTTTTTGTGAATTACTTTGGACAGGGAGAATGTTGGGTGAAAATGTTTGGGCAAATGTTTGTTGACAGTTGGCTTGGTAAATGTATTGTAAACTTTTAAATACTGTAACTTACAAAGTCAAAGTCAAAGCATTTATTTAAAATAGGCACATAATAGGCACTTTTGAACGTCAAAAATTACATTAAAATAGAATTGATTCTAGTCGCCCCTTCCAAAAGGTAGTTTTCGTATGGAGAAGAATGGGCAAGAAACTCCACCGTTACTCTTTTAAAATGTTTTACAATATTTGGCATAGGTTCATTCATTCATTACATACATTGATTGCTTGATCCATCATCTTTTAATGGTCTTACTGAAGCCAAGATTTTTAAATATCAATAAGGTATGCTATAGCTATTTACTACTCCTACTGATCAATATCATACACCCTATAGACATATTGCCCATCAGTACCGTGCATTGCATATAGGCATATAAGCAGTGCCTACCTCGATATATCAACATAAGCCTATCAATTACATTTTAGTGTGTGTGCCCCACAATTAAGAAACTCACTAAATTATCATACCTAATAAAAAACAAAATCTTTCATACAAACACGCGCGGCAGTAGGCAGTCGCCGGACGGCCTACTCGGCTCCCGTACTATTCGCACATTGTCTTTGATCATTACTCGTTCAAGTTAATACGACAAAATTAAAAATACGTACGTCTCACGCCGTCATGCGTAATACCATGACGTTCGACCTTCGCAATTTATCACCCTTAAGTAGGCATGCCTACTCAAATAACCACACTTTTGACGTCACTTTTTTTTCTGATTAGTGACTGCGTTTGCCTAGACCAGACCCGGCCTAGTGCCTACCTATTCTGAAAACCAATGCACGCCACTGTTGCCCATAGGCAACCACGGCAATCACCTCTTAGTTATAAAATTTCATGCCAATTTTCACTACAAAACGTATGCCTTTCTAAAACGCCAGCATAAAAACATTTCCAACATAGTTTCCGACATACGAACATAGTTTAAGATCGCTCTATCCATTTACTGGAGCATAATCTAATTTGTCTAATGCGTTCAAGCCTCCCCTGTAATTTGGTGGAGGGCACTATACGAAGTGGGTACGTTTTTTATTATTTTTTATGTGAAAAAATAAACTAGTTCGAGTGTTTGCGTTTGCGATGGGAAATGCAGGGAAAATGTTGCGTGGAATGTTTGTTTTTATAGAGTAGTGAAATAAATAGAATGCATTTCACTTTTGACTATGCGATGGAACCATAATAGTGACATGGGTATTAAGTTTTTCAAGGTTTTATGATGCGGCTTTCTTACGTTGCAGTATAAAACTGATTTACAACCGTCACCTCACACACCAGGTCCAGTTGAAAACCAGCGTCAGGCACTAGTTGTCTGACATTTTGCTGAACTGGCCCTTTTTTAGCGCAGCCGTGAGGCAAACTTTCCTGCTTATTTTATTTTTTACATCGGACTTTATACTTTTTTTATTTAATCTTTACTTTTTGTTTTTATTTGACGTATGAATCTGGTGTATTGTGTGTCTTTTAGTCTGTGCTAAATAAATATATTTTCTTTCTTTTTTAGGGTTCCGTAGCCAAATGGCAAAAACGGAACCCTTATGGATTCGTCATGTCTGTCTGTCTGTCTGTCTGTCCGTCCGTCCGTATGTCACAGCCACTTTTTTCCGAAACTATAAGAACTATACTGTTGAAACTTGGTAAGTAGATGTATTCTGTGAACCGCAGTAAGATTTTCACACAAAAATAGAAAAAAAACAATAAATTTTGGGGTTCCCCATACTTACAACTGAAACTCCAAAAATTTTTTTTCATCAAACCTGTACGTGTGGGGTATCTATGGATAGGTCTTCAAAAATGATATTGAGGTTTCTAATATCATTTTTTTCTGAACTGAATAGTTTGCGCGAGAGACACTTCCAAAGTGGTAAAATGTGTGTCCCCCCCCCCTCTAACTTCTAAAATAAGAGAATGATAAAATTTAAAAAATATATATAATGTACATTACCATGTAAACTTCCACCGAAAATTGGTTTGAACGAGATCTAGTAAGTAGTTTTTTTTTAATACGTCATAAATCAAAAACCGTAATTTACCTTTCACAAAGTTACAACGAACTACAAGAACTTTTATATTATGTTACTTGCTGCTACGGAACCCTTCATGGGCGAGTCCGACTCGCACTTGGCCGGTTTTTTTCTTCTTTAGGGGCAATTTTCTATACTTTATGAATTTTTTACATAGCATTTTTTACGAAGTACCTACATACAGGATAAATTTGAAACCAGTGAGCAAACTATAACCTTGAATTCAGCATATGATTCTAGACGCCCTATCGTAGATAGCTAACTTAACGCTATGGCTATTAGCTATCTTAACGCGATGGAGTTCAGAATCATGTTTTGAATCCATGTTAACGGGTTGTGATCGGTTCAATCAACTCAGCCTATAGCAGTCCACTGCTGGACATAGGCCTCTCCCAGACTGCGCCACAGTACCCTATCCTCCGCCTTCCGCATCCAGTCTACCCCAGCCACCGTCTTTAGGTCGTCCGTCCATCTAGCTGGGGGGCGTCCCACACTACGCTTGCCGGTACGCGGTCTCCCCTCCAGGACTCGTCTGCTCCACCGGCCATCAGTCCTTCGACAGACATGGCCAGCCCACTGCAACTTCAGTTTGCTTACTCTGCAAGCTATGTCGGTAACTCCGGTTCTTTTCCGGTGTGTGATCGGTTATCAAAGAAAAAAAATTGCTGTATCATAGAAAAGTGCAGTGCAATACCTACCTATGCGGTCTTAGAATAATAATAGGTACAATTACGGGCTATAACCCCCTTAACAAACATCTTCTTAACATAGGCGCCACAGACAGCCCCCTTTGCAGGGGCTGCCTTGACGTCGAGGAATCAGCCGCCCACGTCATCCTGGAATGCAAGGCCGTGGCTCCACAACGTGAAGAAATCCTCGGAACAGTGAGGTCGCTCCGTGAAGCCTGTGAAGCTCCCAGGAAGCTTCTGTGCTTTTGGGCGGAGCTAGCCTGGCTCTGTTAGCCAGAAAGAACGCACAACGGACCAAATGGGAGTCTAAGTGCGGAAAAGGGAGCCCCATCATCATCATCATCATCATCGTCATGTACCTCATCATCTGCCTAGCCTTTTCCGAACTACGTTGTAAGTTACTAGGTAATACGATACTTGGTTGTCACACTTTCGGGCTTCTGACGACTCATAACGACTGTCAAAGATCTAGGAATGACAGCCAGGACCAACGGTTTAACGTGCTTTCCGAGGCACGGAGGGGTCTTGGTATGTAAAGATGGTCACCCATCCTCGGGCCAACCGCGGCAAGCGTAGCTTAACCTGATCGATCGACCCGTGCGGCTGTTATTACTTAGCCACAAGCCTCTCCTCATCTACCTACGCGGTCAAAACGTATTGTAAAGCTATTTTTTTTTAATAACCAAGAAAAACTTCAACGCAGGGTTCCAGAATCATGAACTGAATTCATGATTACAGTTTACGCACTGATTAAAAATGTATCCTGTATAAGTTGAGTCTATGACACTTGATTCTTAAACTCACATCATACACCGTGTTCTTCACGATATCCATAAACTTTGCCAAACGCTTCTATAGCTTTTACAAATTAAATCTAACAACGGAAGTAGTACTTAAAAAGGCTTCGTTACAAAGATATTTGTAATTTCATTTAGTGAAATTTAAATGAGCTATGCAGTAAGAAAGGGTCTTAACTCAGTTTTGACAAGTTGCAGCCCGCCAAATCTAATGAATGAAAATACGTCATCGCTGCCAATTCGGATAGAGGCATGCATATCGGGCGATTTACGTCAAGGTATTTAGTTTAAATGAAAATTAACAAAAAATAAGAATTCATTAATGTGTCCATAATGAAAAATGCTTATTTCTATGGTCTGAACATCTGGTCGAAGTTTATGTATATCGTCCGGAACACGGTGTATATTGATTTCGATCATCGAAACCTACCTGATGCATCTTCCAAGAAGCCCAAAGATCACGTCGACATTCCCCGGTAACACCAATTCTGGAGTGCGGCTACCGTTCACGGCTAACACGTCAGTTATACCCCTGATTCAAACTATAGCGTCTTTGAAGTGCGCTACTCGATGCGCAGTCCCTCCCCCCTCCCCCCGCTGACACCTGAACGTGTTACTGCGCAGCGACTCGCCTCATGTTCCGATCCACCATAAAGATTGAATCGGGCTGTATACGAGAGGCCTCGATGTTGAAAAGTTGCACGCCTACCGAGCCGAACGACGACGGCGCTGCCCGAACGTGTGCATTATTATGAAGTGACCTTGTAGTTCAATTGTTTATTTTTTATAGTCGGGTTCGTAATTAAATAAAAACACTAAAATAGTTTAGTTTAAATGACTTATCTGTAAATAATCCGTTATTAAATCGCATTGTATGAAAAATGCGAAATCTTATAAACAGTTTATGTAAATACGAATTCGGAAAAGCATCACAATATCCAACCGTCGTGATTAAAACTCAAATAAGACTTTTAAATCGCAAAATTGTGTGTTCGTGTCAGCAGCACAGTGCTGCGGTTCGCGAGCGCCCTTGCTAAAGAGTCGGCAACGAATACCTCGAAGTGCGGGGTGAGGTGCGGTATCTGGTATGAGCGCGGGGAAGGGAGTGTCCTTTCTGTACGTAGTACTGTTAAGTATTCTGTGCTAATACGTAGTACTAGATACTATCATCTGTCTCTTACCTGATGAGCGAGTGTGCTCTGTTCCGTAGCGCGGTGAGTAGTTCCACTTCGTCGGTGCTCATGTCCTGGTGATCTTCGTAGAAGCGAGTGGAGCAGAGCACGGTGTCCAGTGCTATTGCCAGACAGTCGCTCGCCTGCCTCGCTAGGTCCATGTCGCGTTGTTCCGTGTGGATGTCTTTTTCCTGTTGGAGAGGAAATGGATTAGAAAAAATACATCTCTCAGTCTTCGTTCGCAACTTAGTTTCCAATCATGTAAACAAAATTTGTTCCTGGATAAATTACTTTAAAGGAATACCGTGAAGTTCAATGTAAGTTACAATTAAAAAAAAAAAATATCAGTAGTGCAATAGTTATAAAATTGATGTTGTTTATAAAGTGGAAATAACACCTATTGGAAAACAGGATTTGAATAGAGTGTAGGTAATTTTGCTGTTTTAATTTTTTGGTGCAAGCCGTAATTGCAGCTTGTCCATATAAACTATAGGATACTAAAATCCAAACAAGCTTTGAACTGCTCTACTGAACAGTAGTCAAAGTCAAAGTATTTATTTCAAATAGGCACATAAAAGGCACTTTTAAACGTCAAAAAGTAGTAGTAGGTAGTCTTTTTGCGGAACCGACATTGTTAATAGGGACCATCGATCTAGTTATGAACGATTTTTTTTTTTTTCAATAACTTCGCTTAGTGTTCAAAGAAAATAATCATAAAAAAATACTATCAGGGCTGTCTAAAAAAAATAAATTGATAGCCCTGATAGTTTTCACGAATTCGATCTTTCTTCTCTTTTTTAGAATTTTTTTTTAGATTTTTTTTTAGTGTTTTTTTTTTTGCTGAAACGTTTGGAAATGACCTTGCCCACGTCCCTATTCGATTTGATCCATACTTCCAGGGACACCCTGTATAAATAAAACAAAGTCGGGTTAGTTACGCCATTTATAACTCAAGAACGGCTGAACCGATTTCTATGATCTTTGATTTGTTGGATTTTTCTTCGCCCCGAATAGCAGAATAACTATTAAAACATGGTAAACATTCACGAAAAAAAATTATTTAAGATACTTAATTGATTTTCTCATACATTCATCCCGTGGCAGTACGAAGTTCGTCGGGTCAGCTAGTCAGCTAGTTATTAATAATTACCCTTAAGGGCCTGCGCACACCACGTTTTTTAAACGCGCCGTTGACGCGCGTTTGTAGCGATACAGACGCGATACGCACGCGAGTCAGACGCAGCCTGTAGACTTTTAGGGCCTGCGCACACCACGTTTTTTAAACGCGCCGTTGACGCGCGTTTGTAGCGATACAGACGCGATACGCACGCGAGTCAGACGCAGCCTGTAGACTTTTAGGGCCTGCGCACACCACGTTTTTTAAACGCGCCGTTGACGCGCGTTTGTAGCGATACAGACGCGATACGCACGCGAGTCTGTAGACTTTTAATAGGATAAAAGCGCGCCGGCGACGCGCGTTTCGAAAACGCGCGTCGACGGCGCGTTTAAAAAACGTGGTGTGCACAGGCCCTAAAGAACCGTAGTAATGCTGACTATGACCATACTTGAAGTACAGTAACTATGCGAGGGCCACATAAATGTAGTAAGACAGCTTTGCGTACATACAGTAAATATAATCAACGCCTCCGTTGACCGACTGCATGGAATTACACTGTGGCATTACTATGATGCGTTTGAATAGGCGAGTATGCTTGCCTCAATACTAGTACCCCGCTCAGTAGACGGTAAAAAATGCGTTGCCAGTTGAAATAAAACGCGCGCAGTCGTTACACGTGTTCAAAAGACTTGTAAAGGAACACTACTTGTCGTTGTGATTTTGTCCTAACTGCTATCATCTACTGTCTTATTTTATTTTCGGTGCTTATAATTATTTAGTATGTATATATTTAAGTATCTACAGGGTGACTGGAAATTAGTGGCGGAGCCGTTAAGGGGAGGTAGTCTAGGGTTATTCCGACAGATATCACTATGAGACCTACCGTCCTTACTTAACCCTTTCCAAGATATTCCTACTTTTTGTTTAGCAGTTTTTGCATAAAATAATGACAGTAGCGGAAATTTTACAATTAATATTACTTATTTAGAATATCTTTGTTGCAAAACAAAAAAAAGTAGGCCAAAATCACTTTTTTTTAGGATTTATTACTATCTCTTTAAGTAGGAATATCTTGGAAAGGGTTAAGTAAGGACGGTAGGTCTCATAGTGATATCTGTCGGAAAAACCCTAGACTACCTCCCCTTAACGGCTCCGCCACTAATTTCCAGTCACCCTGTATAATTTTGGATATGTATTTATCTGTGTATCTATTTTATTGTATTGTATACATAATATTTGCACCAACGACAGCCCCATTTTATGTCCAGGGAAATCACTGTCCATTCCAAGGTTGCCTGGAAGAGATTGCAGAAAGCGATAAGGCCGCCCATTGTATATTTTGTAGTGTTTAATGTGTTTATTTCATGTTATGTATTTTTGTGGTGTACAATAAAGTATATATAAATAAATAAATAAAAAAGGTAACAATTTGTTCAATCTTCGGGCAATTATATACTTTTGACATTACAGAAAACAAAGACGTAGTTCTTCTCCAGGTTGATCCGATAACCACGTGGAACCGAAGATAGAACAGTTTTCTTTATTTTCTAACTTTTTTTCATGTAGACCACGACCAAGCTCCAAGTGCAGTAGCTATGCAAGGGCCACATTATGTAGTAAGACCGCTTTGCGTAGGTATATACAGTAAATATATCAACGTCTCCGTTGACCTGACTGCATGGAGTTACACTGTGGCCTTTTTATGGCGCGTTTGAATGGGCTAGTATGCTTGCTCCAGTACTAGTACTGCTCAGTAGACAGTAAAAAACTGGCCAAGTGCGAGTCGGACTCGCACACGAAGTGTTCCGTACCACAAGGCAAAAAACGCCGAAAAAACACGTTTCTGTATAAAAAGACCCCCCCCCCTTTATTTTGTATTAACTTTATTTTATTTTTATTATTTGTTGTTATAGCGGCAATAGAAATACACACTGTGAAAAATTTAACTGTCTACCTATTACGATTCATGAGATACAGCCCGCTGACAGACAGACGGACAGACGAACGGACAACGGTGGCTTAGTAATAGGGTTCCATTAGCACCATTTGGGTACGGAACCCTAAAAATTAACTATTTGTTCAATCTTCGGGCAAACACATGCTGAATATTGGCAGAAGCAAAAAGCCTATGATAATTATGATGATTATTCTTCTTCGTGTCGCTGGCACGACTGTGCTTCAGATCTTGTGTGCCCAAGACTTCGTCACATCCATGGTGTCGTCAGCGGCAGCGCAGAGGTCACTGTGACACAGATGCCGACGAGATGATTATCAAGACCATACAATGTCTACTACCTACCACATGAAGATCTCGCTTCAGTTCGGGCTTCGTATACTAACGCGAGAGAGAGAGAGCAGTGGTGGCCCAGTGATAACGACTGCGACTTACGAGTTGTAGGTCGTAGGTTCGAACCCAGACAGGCGCTTTACTTTGTGTAAATTCTTTCATCACCACTGCTCTCAAAACGGTGAAGGAAAACATCGTGAGGAAACCGACATGTCCTAGAACCAAAAATTCGAAGACATGTGACATCTACCAATCCGCACTGGGCCCGCGTGGTAGATTACGGCCCATTCCCTCTTACCGAGAGAAGGCCTGCGTCCCAGCAGTGGGAACATTATAGGCTAATTATGTGTATGTAGGTATGTATACTAACGCGTGCGATAAACCTAACAACCACCTTGCGAGTACGACCCAGGCTTACGCCCGTGCCTCTAAGATCCCATAAATAACCAAAGTTACAAAAAAAAATAGCAATCGAAATGTCGGCCAAAGATGTTATCAACACAGTGTCAATCGACCCTAATAAACAACTAGATTTACGAGAGAAAAAAACGAATACACTTCGAATTTCGAAAAAACTCCAAGATGGCGTGAGCGATAACGACCAATTAACATTGCCGCGAGTGTACGATTCAATAAGCTGGTTTTAATTGCGACTAATAAAATAAATATTTTCGGGTCCAGTAAGTTATTTAAATGGCGGAGATTTAGTAAATCTGGTTACGGGCAGTTGATAAGACAAGCTCTATTTTGTCGACAGCTAACGATTAACTGGAAAGTACTAAAGCATCAGCATAATCAGCCTATAATGTTCCCACTGCTGGGACTTCGGCCTCCTCTCTGTGAAAGGTAGTGGGCTGTAATCCACCACGCGGGCCCAGTGCGGGTTGGTAGATGTCACATGTCTTCAAATTTTAGGTTCTAAAACATGCCGGTTTCCTCACGATGTTTTCCTTCACCGTTTTGAGAGCAGTGGAGATAAAATAATTTACACAAAGTAAAGCGCCTGTCTGGGTTTGAACCTACGACCTACAACTCATAAGTCGAGGCCGTGTCCACCACTGCTCACTAATCCACACTGCTCTACCGAAAGTAAGTACTCAAAAGTGCAAGCAATTAGCTACAGGGTGATAAACATTTTTAGCCCACGTCTGGACATCAAATTATAATTTAATTCTGGCGATTTACTGGTTCTTGCGAGTTGCGACCGTTTTTAGGGTTCCGTAGCCAAATGGCAAAAAACGGAACCCTTATGGATTCGTCATGTCTGTCTGTCTGTCCGTCCGTCCGTATGTCACAGCCACTTTTTTCCGAAACTATAAGAACTATACTGTTGAAACTTGGTAAGTAGATGTATTCTGTGAACCGCAGTAAGATTTTCACACAAAAATAGAAAAAAAAAACAATAAATTTTGGGGTTTCCCATACATACAACTGAAACTCCAAAAATTTTTTTTCATCAAACCTGTACGTGTGGGGTATCTATGGATAGGTCTTCAAAAATGATATTGAGGTTTCTAATATCATTTTTTTCTGAACTGAATAGTTTGCGCGAGAGACACTTCCAAAGTGGTAAAATGTGTGTCCCCCCCCCCCCCTCTAACTTCTAAAATAAGAGAATGATAAAATTAAAAAAATATATATAATGTACATTACCATGAAAACTTCCACCGAAAATTGGTTTGAACGAGATCTAGTAAGTAGTTTTTTTTTAATACGTCATAAATCGAAAACCGCAATTTACCTTTCACAAAGTTACAACGAACTACAAGAACTTTTATATTATGTTACTTGCTGCTAAAGAACCCTTCATGGGCGAGTCCGACTCGCACTTGGCCGGTTTTTATTACTTACTGTTTTTATTTTTATATATTTATTTGTCCTTTTCTTTTCTAAACTAATAATATAAAAAGTAAAGATTTAAGGGTTTGTAAGTTTGTTTGTTACGCTAAAACGGCTAAAGGGATTTGGATGAAATTTGACACATGGGTAGACCATGGATGGCCTGGTGAAGGACATAGGCTGCTTTTCATCCTGGAACGCAGACGAAGTCGCAAAATTGTATTGATTCTAGTTACCCCTTCCAAAAGGTAGTTTCGTATGGAAAAGAATAGGCAAGATATAAAATACTTACACTGCATGGCGACAAAAGCAAACGAGTAATATTAACCACAGAATACCCGTATCTTATTTATTTTATTAAGCAGAACATTCCGCAGTAGACCGTACCGCGTTTTATCTGCAAAGCCATTCTGTTACGGAACTGCATAAGATTAAAATTCCCAATTTTATTTTTATTACAGAAATGCAACAATTATTATACATTTTGGCGAGTTTTTAACAACATTTTTTATAGCGGCGGGAAGTCATAAGGAGGGGCATTAAAAATTAATCCGTTAATACAATTTTTGTGAAACAATGCGAAGTAATAATTAGTGTTTTAAGTGATTTGAAAGTAAGGGCAGTAGTGTGATGCTTTCAGACAATATCTCAAAAGCAGACACTTAAGAATTACATCACGCTCAATGTCAAAATCCAGTCTCCATTCCAAATTATTAAAATGCTGCCGTTCATATTTTACTTAGCTTAATATACCACACTAGCTTCTGCCTGAGACTTCGTCCGCGTGAAATTTCACCCTACCCCATTCACCCTCTTAGGAGTGAAATTTCGAAAAACCCTTTCTTAATGGATATCTACTCTTCACAGAACACACACCCTCCAAATTTCATGTCTCTAGGACCAGCGATTTAGGCTGTGCGTTGATATATCAGTCAGTCAGGACTTTGAATTTTATAATAATATATACCTATAGATCTGAGGATTGCAATTTGAGAGATCCCATTTTTAGTATTTAGTCCTTAAAAATTATCCCTTAGCAAGTCAAAAGATTTTTTTCAGAGTTTTTTAAGACTCGAAGCAGATAAATATTTGGTCATTTTCATTATACGCACCAATTGCATAGCAATGATTACGTTGCGATAAATCGAATCCAGCAGTCACTCCATGTAAAATACTGGTATTCAGCAGACGGTTAGACTGGAAGCCGACCCCAATATAGTTGGGGAGAAGGCTAGGCAGATGATGGCTTAAAAACCGTGATGGATTGACAACACTTTTAAATATGAAAATAACTCTTAATACAACAACATTCCCAATCATCTAAAACCTCAAATTTATACGTCCACGTTCCCTCAATATCTTAGACCCGTCCCTAAAGATAACCGAAGATAAAAAGCGAAAAAAAAAACCTTTTTTATTTATATAACGACTACAGAATTTGTATCAAAGAGTCGGTAACTGCCTAATTAGAGGTCGGAGTTTTATTTTTTATTTTATTTTATAACAAACTGTAAAAGCTTACGGTACGAATATTCCGGGATTTTTATTTCTGTACACGGTAGCGAAATCAGATAAAATCTTTATAGTTTTGGCGGAGATTGTATTGTATGTGTCATTGTCTGTGGTTCCTTAAAAGTTGTATAGACAAAATTGAGTGCACTTCTCAAGGGTTTAAAATTATTTTATGGCGGTTGAATTTGAAGTTATTGGTGTGAAAGTTGGTACAGGTAGTAAACACGAATCTTGAAATAAGTGTCCAAAACGTTGAAATAAAAAGTAGCATAAACGAAAAATATTAATTTGACGGCATTTGCAGACATGGAGCAAGCTACTCGAGCAAGTATTCAGACGAGTTCTATGGCGGTGTAAACGCACCCGAAACATTTTTGACAATTTTATAAATAAAAAGAATTAATTTTTGGTGGCAACATTCAGTGCTTTTGTTGTGAACACATGTCCTCCTAAGTTACTTATCGATTGAATAACCTATTGACCGCACCAGCTTCTGACGTTTCATAAGTGCCCATGTAGGTTTATGTCAAACAAAATATTTTGATTTTGAACCTGTCATCTGTGATAATTCAAAACATGTAAAAATGCAAGTGTGAATAAGTAATTAACATTTACTCCACTAATTTACAAAAGGAAGGTGTCGATCGCATCATCGCTTCACAAACTATCATAAGCTGAGATACCTAGTCAAAAGCCAAGAAAATTATAAACTTTCACAATACAATTACTACCCAAAGATCTTTCCTTATGTATATCTCCTCATATTTCCACAGTCACACTTACTAACTACAACATACAATTAGTATAGCTACTAGCGCAAGTAGCGACTGGCTAGGCGAGTAATAAAGGACAACGTGAACGGTCGCGCGAGATGCATTAGCGGTGCTTTTAGGGCGCCCACCCACTCAACGGCTACTGACGATGGCGGTAGAGCACAGGGCTGGCACGAGACTAAGCGAAGTTTATTTATTATAATTAGATATTCAATATGTGTAGGTATATTTAATATTTTATTTTAAGACGTCACAAAATCAAATTATTCTTTTCTTGTTCTCAGACACAATTGAAGGGGTAAGTGGACAAAGGTGTTAATTAACTAACAAAAAATTCAAATTGAGATATGAGCGTTAGAAAATTTTGAATCTTAAAATCAAGGTAGTTACACATTTTAAATGTTTTATCTAAATCTGAAGTGTCAATCCTTTTTAAAATATCATTAGATATTTTGAGCCCACCAGTCGATTTATCGTCACTTAAAACCTATGTTCATGCAAGAAACTCGATTTTTTCAGTTTTGTCAGATAGCACCTTTGGCCACTTACCTCTTCAATAGTCTGCATTTCTTTTTTTTTTTATTTCTCCCGGCGCAGGTCTGCTGGAAGAAATTTCTTAACAAATAAGCAGTACCTTGGCACTTAATACTTATATGTCGTTTTTGTATTGATTTTACTATTTTTACTATTTTACGATTTTACTATTGTATATTTGTGTGTACATACATAACGATAGTCGTGACAGCCAATGGATTAATAGCCAAGAGCCTCGAACAACACCTGAGGAGGCTCTCGTTGGGCAGCTAGATCTAGGGCTTGATTCTGATAAGAAATGTCGCCTCCATCTAGCTTATTTTCATTTTGTTAATGTGACATGTAAAATTGATTTCGATATCCTATTTAAAGAATTAAAAAAATAATTTATTTTCAAATCACAATATAAACAACTCACCTACGGAGCGCAAACATGGTCTATTACAAAACGTCAAAAGTCTGCACTTGGAGCCTGCCAACGGACTAAGGAACGAAGTATACTAGGTGTCAAACTCACAGATCGCATTAAGAACTCTATACTTCGTTCCAAAACACAATTAGCGGACGCTGGCCGCACAGCTGCTAGACTAAAGTGGAACTGGGCTGGCCATATCTGTCGCATGTCGGATCAGCAATATGCAAAAGCCACCACTCAGTGGATGCCCAATGGCAGGAAACGACTGCGCGGCAGGCCCAGAAAGAGATGGCGAGATGAGCTGGACACCTTCTTAAAGGATTGGCCCACAATCGCGGTAGACCGGGAAAAGTGGAAAGAGGGAAGGGAGGCCTTTGCCCTGCAGTGGGACAACACAGGCTTATAATAATAATAATACATAACCGTCCCGCATGATGAGAACCTCGTGAAAGCCGAGAAAGATAAACAAATAAAGTATCTTGACTTGGCTCGCGAGGTATGTCGACATGTGGGATGTTGACTCAGCAATCATTGTGCCGATAGTCGTCACAGCCAATGGGTTGATTGCCAAGAGCCTCGACCAACACCTGAGGAGGCTCACGTTGGGCAGCTGGATCAAGGGCTTGATTCAGAAAGCGGTACTTCTGGACACGGCTCGCATTGTCAGGAGGTTCCTCTCTCTGGAGCCCTGACCGCCGGTAGCTTGGACCCTGTTCCCGATACCGGTGGGCTACTATTTTTTATATTTTTAAATGTTTTTATATATTTTTTATACTAATATTTAAAAATATAATTTATATGTATATAGTTAAATAAAGGAAATAATAATATAAACAAACAAAAAAATTGCTACCATACGATGCGACAAGTGACAACCCTTAAAACCACGTTCGTCATACGTCTCATGGTGCGGCGTCTAACGTATACCTACCTACACTACACACATACATACACGTACGTATATAACATAAGAACGTATAGAAACGTCACGACCTCTCCCTGTAAGGGGCGAGGTGAGTTACAGCGTGGTTGGACTAACGGGAAGGTAGTGGTTGGAAGTCGTGTTTTGACTGTTTTTAGATCAGTAAGGAGTATAATGCTTTGGTCTTGCACGATAATGAGGGCTATCTTAGGCTTGTGTAGATGAACTTAGAACTTGGACAAGCGTGGAGATTGGCACAAACCATGAGTAGTCTATGCCCAGCAGTGGGTAAAGTCGGCCAGATGATGATGCAAGAATATACATGCCTAAATCTGACTTTTCTTTTAGTACCTCTCTAATTCCCAAACTTCATGGTTTTTTGGCAGATCACTTTTAGTTCATGGTGGGAAAAATATAGATGTTCACAACACGGTTTAATATATTTTAATTCTAACATAAATTGTGTAAAATAACAACTTGTATGACTTTATCCAATCCTTTTTCCCTATATTTCAATAACTAGCTGCGCCCCGCGGTTTCACCCGCATATGTGTCGATCCCGTGGGAATATCGGGATAAAAACTATCCTATGTCCTTCCCCGGGACTCAAACTATCTCTATACCAAAATTTCATCTAAATCGGTTCAGTAGTTTAGGCGTGAACAAAAGACAGACAGACAGACAGAGTTACTTTCGCATTTATAATATTAGTTTGGAAGTTTGGATAACAACAAAAACACTTCTATTACTTCGCTAGCAACACAGACCATAAAACCATCCAATAAGGGAGGATCCTAGGAGAGCCCTAAATAATCCAAATTTCTACCAATCTTCCATAAAAAACTACCAATAAAAGACAAAATCAGCCGAGCACTTTGGGAGATTACAACAAAAAGTTCGGACATACACATAAAATACCAACCCTTGCGATGTCACCGTGTAAGTAAAGGGTAACATTTTCTGCCTAGTTAATTTTGATGTGTTTCAATCTGCGTACCGGTTTTGATTAAGTTTGGCAGTAAACGTTCTGGGACTGAAGTTTTTTTGTAACTTTGTAGTTACATTTGAAGGGGTTCTGATCTTTTATCATAAAAAGACAGGAGAAAAGAGATTCTTTGTATAAATTATTAGTCTATGGGAAAAACCTTTTTTTATGACTAATGAGTACCTAATGGCCTGTTTCACTGTCTCCAGAAGACCAATTCCCGTAATTTTAAGAAAGTCCACAGTCTGATCTCAGTCTCAATCTGTCAAAAATACGTCTAAAGTCCATACATTTTTGACAAATATTGACTTTCGCTGAGATGAGATTGCGATTTCAATTTGAGTATTTTTAAGGATCATTTCCAGGTATACAGGGTGTTACAGAAAGGGTATATAAATAAAAACGGGTTGAAGAGTGTATCTGGTCTAGAATCTCTGTACAAAATTTCAGCTCAAAAACAGTAACTTTGAAAATGCTTAATATTTTTTTATTTCGACATCACGCCGCCGCGCGCCAGTGCAGCGCCGTGATGTCGAAATAAAAAATATTAAGCATTTTTAAACTTAATGCTTTTGAGCTGAAATTTTGTACAGAGATTCTAGACCAGATACACTCTTCAAGCCGTTTGTATTGATATACCCTTTCTGTAACACCCTGTATATTATTATTTAATCTTGCAGATTGTGCTAAGTCTAGCTTGCGCCTGTGATATAACAGTTCAAACAATTACATACCAATGTTGTTTGCAGTCAGGCACAAAGAACGTTTACTCTGTATCTATTTGGTTCTCAAAGAATTTTTCATAACCGGAAATTCAATCAAGTATGTATTTATATTTTAATTATTTCGCAAATTATGCATGTTGCGCCATCTAGTCTTTAGCAGTTGTAAACAATACACATTTGTAACAGAGCATTGGAACGCATCGCTAGATGGCGCTGTATTAAATTTTTGTTTCAGTTTATAGTTCACGCTAGAATTCACAGATGGCGCGTTTTCAACGTTTTCGTATCATCGCGACTGCATAAGGTAGGCAGAGAGGGGTACGTTTTACGACTGATACAAATCCAAGTTTCCATAGACCTTCCAATACTTGTAAGAAACAGATATTTTAGACATTAAATTACTTTATAGCCATACTTTTGCATTAGATTTAAGACCAGAAAAGATGGTTCTAAGGAGAATCCAAACTACTACTATATTATAAATACGAAAGTAACTTTGTCTGTCTATTACAGCCCAATTCACCTGTATATAGCAGCTAAGTGCGCTACTTGCAGCGCAGTACCTCCCCCCTCCCCCCGCTGACATGTGAACGTTACTGCTCGTGCACAGCGACTCGCCTCATGTTCCGAGCCGCCATAAAGTTTTAATAGGTCTGTACCTTTTCACGATTTCACGGCTGAACAGATGTCGATACAATTTGTCCCACGGATAGACCATAACCTGGGTTACAGGATATGATACATTTTAACCCAGTAGTAAGTTCCTATGGCATAATATCCGACCATCACGCGAGCAAAGCCGCGGCGGCACTTGTAAATAAATAAATCAATTCAAGGACTTACCAACTGTATACTAAGCAGTTTGACGACGTAGACGCATGCGCAGGTGCTCATGAAGTACGACGCACTCATTGTGCACGTCGCTATTGTGCGGGAGAGGATCATCACCGATGTGTAGAGGGCCCTGCGGAACGAATATCAACGTAATACATTCTTAAGTTCCGAGTTGAGCTGCATGCTTACTGACAAATGCGTGCACTGACTGGACAGGTCCACTCAATCAGTGTGGTTTTTTCCTCAAAATACCATTTCTGCAGCGGCGTGCATTGCATATAGGCATATAAGCAGTGCCTACCTCGATAATATCGAGGTAGGCACTGCTTATATGCCTATATGCAATTACACTAAAATGTAATTGACATGCTTATGTTGATATATTATATCAACATAAGCATGTCAATTACATTTTAGTGTGTGCGTCCCATTAAGAAACTCACTAAATCATCATACCTAACAAAAAACAAAATCTTCATACAAACACGCGCGGCAGTAGGCAGTCGCCGGACGGCCTACTCGGCTCCCGTACAATTCGCACATTCGTCATTGGTCTTTATTCGTTCAAGTTAATACGACAAAATTAAAAATACGTACGTCTCTCGCGTAATACCATGACGTTCGACCTTCGCAATTTATCACCCTTAAGTAGGCATGCCTACTCAAATAACCACAATTTTGATCTCACTTTTTTTACTGATTAGTGACCGCGTTTGCCTAGACTAGACCCGGCCTAGTGCCTACCTATTCTGAAAATCAATGCACGCCACTGTATTTCTGTCTGGGTTCAATCAACAACACTAGTACAGTACCCGGCGATAAATATTGCACATCGACCTTTGGAAAGAACCAATCGGCTAATTTCGGCTTCGTAGTGCGTTATCTCTGTCGCACACTACCTATGTGACGTTAACTGACGTTTTGTCAGTCGTTGTTCAAGTGCGATAGAGTGCGGTCGCGTCCAGTTCAAAATATATATCTAGAGTTGTTAACACCCCCAAATTTAAATAATTTAAAGTTGTACTATGGCATCTTTAGGAAAAATAGGGGAACCTTTTTATTTTACCCCAACCTAAAGCAATCATTCATAGAAAAATTGGTGTATTAATTATACAAAGAATAAAAAGAATTATCAAAAGAAGCAAATCATAATTGTTTTAACAGCTCCTAATAGATACCGGACTGTTTGTATTTCGTGCGACAGAGATAACGCTCTACGAAGCCGAAATTAGCTGATTGTCTCTTTCCAAAGATCGATGTGCAATATTTATCGCCGGGTACTGTATGTCGCGGCCGTTACCACTGCGCCACCACTGCTCCTCTCTGCATACAAGCCTGGATCTAATTATTGCGGAATTACAACGTGTTACATCAATCAATCTGCCAAGCCTTTTCCCAACTATATTAGGGTCGGCTTCCAGTCTAACCGGATGCAACTGATACCCCTTGGTAAGACAGGTTGTCAAACTTTCGGATTTCTGACGACCCGTAACGACTGTCAAAGATTGAACTCTCTGCCGGCATCTGTGCTCCCTCCCACATTTAACCCGTCTGCCTTCAAATCAAGAGTGAACAGGCATCTTCTGGGCACGCTCGTTCCATCATAGACCTCATCTATCGCTTTCCATCAGGCGTGATCGGGGTCAAGAGAGCGCCCATTTAGCAATAAAAAAAAAAATAGTTCTAAAACTCTACTTACTTGGTAGTGAACTGCGGTGACAGATCTTCGCGGTCACATGCGATGGCCAGCAGCTCTCCTATCACTTTGATCATATGAATTTTGTGTATGGATGTCTTTTCATAAGGTGCCTGTAACAAAGGCAAAATAAAAAGTGGATTATTTGTATGGAGGCGTGAGGAACAAGATGAAAAGTTCACTCATTCTCCACCATCGGACCAGACGGGTGTCGTGTCTGGTGGGCTACAGCCCGACAATTAGATGTCGGGACGTTATATACATGGTGAAATTGAATTCATGGGCATCCTTTTAAGGGATCATTGTATTCATCATTATGAACAACTTTTACTATGGGACCAAACCTGAAATCACGAAAAAAAATCAGCTCTTCCCTACATTTTGACGAGTTATGTGAACATAAATGCAAGGAACAGCTGATTTTTTTTTTCGCGAATTTAGGTTTAGTCCCATAGTAAAAGTTGTTCATAATGATGAGTACAATGACCCCTTAAAAGGATGCCCATGAATTTAATTTCACTCTGTATATGCTATTTGCGCGGTAAACTCTGCTTGCGCGATGCCGGAATTTGCGTGACGTCAGTGTAGATGCCGCCACATTTGCTTTCGTTATTCCGGCGTACTTCGTATCCAAATGTGCAATAGAATTTGTGAAAAATCGAATGAGGACATATCTACCATTTATTATAACTTAAAACAATAAGAGCTATTTTAGCCGGGAAATGTATAGAAACTGACTGCCCCGTTGGACTCGTGGTCGCAAGTGCGACTGCTGAGCGGACCTGGGTCCAATTCCCGGGTCGGGCAAAGTATTATTGGGGTGTTCCCAATAACAGTTTCCAGTTGGGTATCGCAAAGGCCAGAATTCAATTGTCTGTGCATTATTTATACTAATGCCAGAAGGCCACTTTAGTTTACTTTATAAATAAGTATAGTATTTTGTAGTATTCGATGAGTTAGTCAAAGTATTGTAGCATTTTATCTTACCGCAGTTTTCTGTCGCAGTCCGAACCCGGGAGCGAACACTCGGCCCAAACCGCCGAGCTTGGCTCGCGGTTGGGTTGCGCACTACATACGAAAATTAAAACAATAATAAAAAAAAAAAAAACTAAAAAGAAAATAATGTGTTCATGCTAACGTCAAATGTTTTTAAAATTTTGTGCATGGCGTACAGTAGTACCAAAAAATATGTGTGCTTCGGCAAATCGGTGTTTAGAAACCATAAAAATTAAAATTAAAAAACATAAAGGAAACGAATATAAAAAAAGTAAGACTGGTTCCTATAACACAGTTTACACTAGTGCACGAGCAGGCTACAACAGACAATAACTCCAGCCTAACCGGATGCAGCTGAATACCAGTATTTTACATGGAGCGACTGCCTATCTGACCTCCACAACCCAGTTACTGGGTAATACGATACCCCTTGGTAAGACTGGTTGTCAGACTTTCGGGCTTCTGACGACCCGTAACGACTGTCAAAGATCCACGAATGACAGCCGGAACCAACGGCTTAACGTGCTTGCTGTGGCACGGAGGGGTCTTGGTATGTAAAGATGGTCACTCATCCACGGACCAACCGCGGCAAGCGTGGCTTAACCTGATCGATCGACCTGTGCGGCTGTTATTACTTAGCTACAAGCCCCATAACTATGTCATTAAAAAATCGATATTGAGTACATAGTATAAAGCAAAAACGTTTTGCTAATCTGCCTCTTTATTGGCTGTTCTTCTAAACTGCGCTAGACGCTAGCTAACTAGTATAGAAATCTCAATGGTTTGACCTGTCGCCATTGCATCCATACGAACCAGGGCGGAGCGTTAGTAACTAATAAAAGATAGACTAGCTCCCAAATTGCGTAACACAGTTTTTTTCACAATCCGTAGGATTGCAAAGGAAATTCCTAATCCAATGCTTAATATGTTTGAAAAATTAGACTGTTCTACAACGTAAATAACGCAATGAATGTAGTCGAAATGTCAAAATGAAAGGCATTGTAATTTTTAGTGTGTTACGCAACACACACATCCCACAGCTCTTGTACCAACTACATACACAACAACCTCAACTAATACACTTTGTTTCCCTTAACCTTGACATTGGCAGAATCATCGTTAAAACGATGGAGTCAATACATTAAAAAAAAACTAAATTTTTTGTCATGAATGAAGAATATAAACACAACATACCGTCTTCTCAACCATACGATGCAGTTCATTCAGCTGCTTTTCAAAAGCCTGTATATCTATAACACTCCGAGTCTTCTCGAGCTTGCCCGAACCAAAACTCATATCACTCAACGACGAACAAACCGAATTAGTCTTACTCAGCTTCGGTTTATCTTTATCTCCATTCTTTTTCTTCTTTCTTTTATTATTTGTAGACGTAGTTACTGTAGTAGGGGTGTCCACTTCTCCATTTTTCTCATTATTATTATTATTTTCGGTTTTTTCCTTCACTTTTTCTTTGCTTGGTGGTCTTTCCAGACCTCCATTGATGATTATCTTATTTTTCTTCTTGTTATTTTTCTTGTCAGGGTCGTCATTAAGCCCGCTGATTTCGAACGTTTTGTGCGCGACGTCCCAAGAGCCCATGCCGATGGGATGTTCCAAGAATGGCGTCATCATGTGTGATATATTGTGGATCACTTTGCATGTTTTAGCTGCGGCTGGAGAAAGGGCGTCTATTACATAGTGGGTTTCGTCCATTACTATTGTTTCATTGGCTCTGTAAATGAAATATACAAGCTATAATTTTCATAAAAGTGTAAACGGTACTAACAAAAAAAGAAATATTTTTTTCATTTTTGTCTGTCTTTATGTTTCTTCCGGCCAGTGGCGTGCATTGGTTTTCAGAATAGGTAGGCACTAGGCCGGGTCTAGTCTAGACAAACGCAGTCACTAATCAGAAAAAATAAGTTAGGTCAAAAGTGTGGTTATTTGAGTAGGCATGCCTACTTAAGGGTGATAAATTGCGAAGGTCGAACGTCATGGTATTACGCGTGAGACGTACGTATTTTTATTTTGTCGTATTAACTTGAACGAGTAAAGACCAATGACAATGTGCGAATAGTACGGGAGCCGAGTAGGCCGTGCGGCGACTGCCTACTGCCGCGCGTGTTTGTATGAAGATTATGTTTTTTGTTAGGTATGATAATTTAGCGAGTTTCTTAATTGTGGGGCACACACACTAAAATGTAATTGACAGGCTTATGTTGATATATCGAGGTAGGTACTGCTTATATGCCTATATGCAATGCACGCCACTGGTTCAGGCTAATCTCCGAAACGGCTAAACCAAGTTTGACGGGACTTTCACTGGCAGACAGCTGATGTTATAGGAGTAACTTAAGTTTATTTTAGAAAAAGAAATAGGGTTCCGCGCAAAAAAATTAAAACCCATGAAATTCAATTTGTTTTCCGACATATGTACTATCGCGGACACTCCCGCCTGACCACCACTAAGTTCATTTTTGCTTGCACTCAAAAAATAGAGGCGCTCTCTCGTAAGCGCGCCAAGGTCAAATAGTTCGATCGTAAAATTCACAAAAGCAGTACACGTTATGCGTCACTAAGCTGCGCAGTGCACGTTGCAACTAATTGCGTAAGGGTCAGTTCACACCGCGACGCGACGCGGCTCGCAGTTTTCAAGATAGCAATCAATTATAGACCTTATCTACTACACAAAAAGGTACACATCAGTGAGGAGGGCCGCGCGGCGTTGCTCGACGTAGTAGGCACACAGAATTGTGTACCTTCTTGTGTAGAAGGTAAGGTCTATAATAGGCTAGTTTCCTAAAAAATTCTAATTAGTCCGTCAGTTAGATTATCGAAAAATAATGGACCCTTATTTTTTCTTTTGTCAATCAAACAAAAAATGACAAAGATAAAGCGCGTCAAAATTTGGGAGTGGGGGTCGTGACGTCACGCCGTGCTAAAAAGTGTCGCACGGCGTGACGTCACGACCCCCCACTCCCAAATTATGACGCGCTTTATCTTTGTCATTTTTTGTTTGATTGACAAAAGAAAAAATAAGGGTCCATTATTTTTCGATAATCTAACTGACGGACTAATTAGAATTCTTATTTTTTTACCCAGGAAACTACCCTATTGTATTGCTATCTTGAAAACTGCGAGCCGCGTCGCGGTGTGAACTGACCCTTATCGCTTTCCTAATAGGCGAAAACTTTAAGGGGCCGTGTCTTGGCGCCGCCGCAGGATTTAGGCGAAAAAATGTTTAAGTGAACAGGCGGAAAAGTCCTCGATGGTACACGCGAACGAAGTCGCGGGCACAACGAGTCGTTGTAGTAAATGTTCTCAAAGTACTCACGTGCTCAACAGTTTCTGTTTAACTTTCCGCGCCTTCTTCTTGATAGCTTTTAGTTTCTCCCTCTCTTTCCTCTCCTGTTCGAGACGTTCAGCTTCGTCTTGTATTTCCTTCACTTCTTTAGCTGTCTGGTCCTGGCTTTCCGAGGTTGTCTGTGAAGAATGACAAAGTTTTAACAATCGGGTAGATTCTATTAGATCTCGGGAAAAATATGCCGTTTCTAGGGACGATTAAGTGAACAAATCTCAATTATCCAGCACTTTAAGACTAAAGTCAAATTAAAACTTTGTCGTGATTTAAAATCAGAATTTCTGGTTTAAATATTCAAATAATATCAGATCAAAGCACTCAATTTGTGAGTGACACTATAAATTGGCATCCACAGGTATGTTTTCACAGACACACCAGAGTGCCTGTGGCACTCAAGGTATAGACAAGTAATGAGGTTACGTCTGGCGCGGATTAAAAATTAATATTTTATTTTATTTGTTAATATTTTACATAATATTAACCCATTGAATGTCGTAATTACAGACACAATTAAAAAGCCATTGTGTCTCGCGTAGATCTACGTATACGAAGGGTTAAATCTATTTTAATATTTATTTATTTCTGTAACTGCCCGTGACATCACAGCGGCGGGCCCTATCAGAACACCAACGCTGCAACATTTATTTTTAAATGTCGCAGCATCATGCTGAGATAGGAGCCTTTTGGCCTCGTAATGGAGTTTCTGTTTAATTTTTCTTTTTTTTACTTTTTTTTTATATAACTTGGTTTTTCATTTTTTAATGTGTTTAGTTTAGTTTTTGATCTTCCTGTACGAGTCGCAATAAATACTGTTTCTTTCTTTTCTGATGCATTTGTTGACATTTTCATCAGACACTTTTGGAACAGAGCATACACACCGCTTGTCTTGGTCCTGTAGCCTTTTCCCGTATAGCTTGTAGGTGAGACTCGAGTCGTTGTTGACTGGCGTCTTGTTTATCTCGTATTCGCGAGCGAAGCGCGTCAGCTTCTAACTCTGCGGCTGCGGCGAGGGCTGATAGACGGGATTTTACACCTTCCGCCTGTGGAGATAAAGCATATTTTTATTTGTACATGTTGAGATGGGAATGCAAAGTGAAAAATGTATGGATTTCGATTTAGAAAATAGATGAAAGATCGGTAAGTAACTCACTTACGTCTAGTAGTCATTGTTATTATAACTTTTGAACGGAAAAAAAGAAAAAAAATAACATAACCACCACCCCACCTCAACCCCGACCGATAACCGATAACCTCTGATCTCTTAATACGTCCTACTAGCTGCGCCCCGCGGTTTCACCCGCGATTTTCGAAGTTTCGATCCCGTGGGAATATCGGGATAAAAACTATCCTATGTCCTTTCCCGGGACTCAAACTATCTCTATACCAAATTTCATCGAAGTCGGTTCAGTAGTTTAGGCGTGAAGAAAAGACAGACAGACAGACAGAGTTACTTTCGCATTTATAATATTAGTTTGGATCTGCGGATAATGTAGTGGACTGCAACATTACTTACTAAACTTTTGTTAACCTTATGTATTATATATGTTGTAGTTGTTTATTATCCCTTAATAAATAAAATAATATAACCTATAAGCAAATACAAGTTTAAATAAAATTAATTGACGAAACTTCGCAGACTCATCGCGTCCGCGGAGTTTCGCTAACTAATTTAATATGACCCTATGTAACGAAACCATCATAAATCTCACCTTCTCTCTAGCCGCGTCATCTCTCTCTTGTTTCTTCAGCTCCTTCAGCTCCTCGACCCTGGCGTCCCTCTCCTTCCTCTTCTCGAGTAGAGTCTCGACGTGTAGCTTCCTAGCTGCCTCTAGAGCTTGTCTGCGAGCGCCCACGGCTGCCTCGCGAGCTGCTTTTTGTTCCTAGAAAGAGAAGGATTCAACAATTGGGGCAAAAGTCTCTAAGATTTCAAGACACAGCCTAGCTGGCAGGTCAGGGTGCTTACTCTTGAATTTAATTCCGATAGATCGACATTAGAATTATGACGTTTCGTACTTTTGAGTTCGGTTTAATTAAACTAAAAGGTAAAATTGGATGATTGATTTTGGAGCCCGGCCCTAATCTCCACTTAGTTCACCAAAATGGACACCCAATTTTACCTTTTAGTTTAATTAAACCGAACTCAAAAGTACGAAACGTCACAATTCTAATGTCGATCTATCGGAATTAAATTCAAGAGTAAGCACCCTGGCCTTTAACCAGGCTGCATTTTTTTCATGTAGGAGGTTTAATGCCCGTAGTCACCACGCTGGGCATGCGGGTTGGTGACCGCAGAGCCAAGTCTTTCGCAGCGATGACGCTGCTGCCCGTCATCGTTCTGGAGGATTTAGGTTTAGGTTGGCTTGTGGGATGGTTATACCGCCATCGGTCGATCGCCAGCGCCTCGTCTGTCAGTGGCAGGGTGTACCGCGCGCAGATGAGGTTGACGTTTGAGGAGTCCCGTTTAGGGTTACCATATGACAGGCGTTTGCCGCATTTGACAGGCATTTTAAGGTTTAGACAGGCGTGCGGCCGGCATTGGTCTGAGACAGGCATTTTTAAATTTCGCGCCCGCGCGCCCATCGCGGTTGCATAAATGCAAGCGCGTTGTTTTACGTTTATATATTAGAAAAGAAAGAAGTATTAAAAAAATAATGTCCTCTGACAAATATCAGTAATAAAAATATCCTCCATTATTATCTGTTGGCTTTTCCTTATTACCTACAGCGTTTTGCTTTAGACAGGCATTTTTCTGAAAATTCAGGCATTTTAGGTACCATAGACAGGCATCCCTCTATTTACATATGGTAACCCTAGTCCCGTTGTTATGTGCTCCCCCTTACACCCCCTTAAAATCCTAGTAAGGTCGAGTGCTACAACTATGGCACGCCAAGGATAAAAATCATCATCTGCCTAGCCTTTTCCTATGTTGGGGTCGGCTTCCAGTCTAACCGGATGCAGCTGAGTACCAGTATTTTACATGGAGCGACTGCCTATCTGACCTCCACAACCCAGTTACTGGGTAATACGAAACCCCTTGGTAAGGCTGGTTGTCAAACATTCGGGCTTCTGACGACCCGTAACGACTGTCAAAGATCAAGAATGACAGCCGGGACCAACGGCTGCATGCTTTCCGAGGCACGGACGCTAAAGGTAAAAATGTCTACAGCTAATTAAAAGCTACTACTGACCAGTTTAGACAGGTGATCCCGTCTCATCTGCCTCAGGCGTGTGGTGTGTGAGCGACATTGCTCCAAGAACTCGTGCCGACGGTTCTCAGCTTCCAACTGTTTGATGAACGCGATCTCACGGAGTTTTTCTTCTTCGTCGTGTGCTTTGCGGACTATGTCCTGTAAAAAAAATATCGATTAAGAAAAGTAGTCGACATAGCTCAGAGAAACCATCTCGGTAGGCATCCCCTTTCTATCGTACATTCACTATTTATTTGCCAAAAATGTAAACAATTATAAAATAATGGAAAAATAACTTTAATTCCTACACAATAAAGTTCAGTTCACGCTACAACTTCAAACATTTTTATAACTTTGTCAATAGTGCTAGTCACTCTGAAATCAACTTAAACCTTAAAATAAAGATGACATTTGTTTCACTTGAAATAGGGTAGGGATGTGCAGCACTGAGCACTTGTACTCTAGCACCAGTCACACAGTCCATCCAAATCGTCCTGCTAACTTATTATAAGCAAATAAAATATAACCCCGTCTTTAAGTGTAAACAGCGGAGGGAACAAAAAAAACATCACGTAAAGACCATTTAGATAATGTTATATTCCATACCTTGAGATGTTGATCTCTGTTCTCAGCTGCCTTCTGAAGCCGCCTCTCCATGCGAAGACGCTTCTCTTCAATCAGCTCATTTTTAGCAACCTGAAGAATGATTGAACTTCAAATGAATATTTACATCATAATATTCCTAAAATTGCAAGCAAGTAACAGATAAATATTGATCTTGCCATCCTTGCCAACCATGCTCCACCTCCTATCCTGCCCTCCGTATCCCAAAACATGCAGTCAAAATGACCTCTGCGCTGCCACCAACGACGCCGTGGAAGTGGCGAAGTTTTGGGAAACCAAGATTCAAAATACATTCGTGCCAGCGACACGAAGAAGAATGAATGAATGAATGAATGAATTGCACCGATCCCAGCGTGGTTAAACCAGACTCGATTAATCGAATGAACCCCAAGATTCGCACTAGCTCCTGTAGCTTCATTTTCATGGTGCTACAGCGACCATTACATATCAAGGAATAGACCGGGGGACGCGGTAATGGTAGGGAAGACGTGCCCAAAGGATAGGTAAGGATTTAAGAGCCTACCGACCGTGCCAGCGACACGAAGAAGAAGAAGATTTATAATTCTTCCTCCAAGTTACGTCCAACTGCGTTGTTACTTAAAATTTTAAGCTATAATTAATAAGGAATGGCACAATCTTCACAACAATTATGAAGTACTAGCTGAGCCGCGCGGTTTCACCCGCGACAAAAGTATCACAGTCCTTTTTATTGATTCCCTTGACAAATCTCCACCCCCTTTTTACACCCTTAAGGGATAATTTCGGGGATAAAAACTATTCTATATCCTTCCCCACAATTCAAACTATCTCCATACCACATCTAAATCGGTTCAGCGGTTATTGATTCCCAATACAAACTTCCACCCCCATTTTCAGCCCCTTAAAGGATGATTTCTGGGATAAAAACTATCCTACGTCCTTCGCCGGAATGCAATCTATCTCTCTGCCAAATTTCATCTAAATCCGTTCAGTGGTTTAGGCGTGAAAAGGTAACATACAGACAGACAGACAGTTACTTTCGAATTTATAATATTAGTATGGATTAGTAACAATCTGCGATAAAAAATCCCGCAAACGTTCAGTGGAATTTGACATTTCTAGAGACGTTACTCTACCCTAGCGCCTCTAGCGGCGAATTCAAGCGCAATCGTTGCATTGTTTTATTTTTTTGGTGTTTGTAAGTGCCTTAACTAGGGCATTTTTTTTTTCTTTTATTTAGAAAATGTACTAACACGCTTTTATAAGCTGCACTCTAACAAACAATGTACTAAAATCTTAGAAGTCAATTTTAACCTACTTCTAACTGTCGTATCGAAATGAAACTTTGCATGTATATGTAGTTCGGATGACAAAACTATAATTAGGTATCTTGGAGCTGATCTGATGATGGAGCCAGGAGGTGGATAGTGGAACTCTTCAGTGGCTACTAGTAAACCCCTCGAGTTTGGGCTCATATGATTTGTTTTAACGAGTTCAACAGGCTCCCTACCTTAACTTCCTCGACTCTCGCCAACAGCTGATGAATCTTCCTGGCGCGTTCGGTCTGGTACTCGATCCTCTGCCGTTCGGCGCGCGCTTGTTTTAGCTGAAGTCGTCGTAACGCGTCTTGTAAGCTGCCGCGACGTTTTATGCCTTGTGAGAGTTTGGCGTGAAGTTGTTGGGCTCGACCTGATGAGAGAATGGTTCATTAGAAATATTTTTGGTATCTTCTTAACCGTTCATAATTGTTTTAATGGACGGGATGGCCCCTCATCTCATGCTCTGTTAGATGAGGAACCGTAGCAAGCAACATTTAGCTCCCTTCAAAATGGTTGAGCTGAATGGTGCTAATACATGCGTCATGGTCGTGAACGGGCGCCGTCAGTAGGGACTGGTCATCTCTTTGCTGCCATGGCTTATTTTATTTTAATATTTGAATTGTTGTTTTTTCTCATCTTTTCATTATGGACGCTTTTAACGTTCTGCATCGTTCTCACATGTATAATTTTTAACATGAATAATGTAACCAAGACTTTGTAACCATATTATTTTGATTTAAAAGAGTGTCCATGGAGTTTCTTGCCCGTTCTTCTCCATAGGTACCTAAGCTTTGGAATGGGCAACTAGCTTCATCTTTCTGACTGACCGACCCCTTGACAATTCAAAAGTGCCTGTAATTGGTTTAATTGAAATAAATGCTTTGAGCAAACTCAAAGCATTTATTTCAATTAAACCAATTCAATTTCAATTAAACCAAGTTTGAATCAGGAAGCAAAAAAAGTCATACTAAAATTGTCATGCATATAAACAAATTACCTGGATCCCTAGCGACCAACGCCTCCAAGGCTCCTAAGGTATCAACCCTTTCTGCCCAAGACATGCCGGCTAAAGCAGTCTCGTACTGGTCTTCAAGACTTGCAGCTAAAGACAGGTTCTCCGTGGATTGGCAGGAAGCGCCTACCGATGTTTCCTCACAGAGAATTTCTGCGTCAGTCTGTGGTCGAAAAAAATGATGTATGGGCACAAACTAATGAGACAATAATAATTGTAATTAGCAACCTCTATGTTTTAGGTAGTGTGTTTTTCCCGATAGGCATGGCGCGCTGTACGTTTATTACGTAAGACGATGGGGGAGGGGGTCCAAACAAGTCTTTTTTTTACGTGGGGGTGGGAGTGGTCTAGATTTTTCTTACGTAAGATCACAAAACTAAGCAAAATTTTATGGTTTTTAATTTTGTTGCTACTTTTTCTTTGCAATTTTTGTAGATACATATCTTACGTAAGACTGAAAGGGGCGGAGGGAGTTCTTTGAAGTCTTAGTTTTACTTACGTAGGGTGAGGAGGTGGGTAGAAAGTGATCAAAATTATCTTACGTAATAAATGAACAGCCCCATACCAGTCGGGGGTGCAGTGAATGTAGAACGCTATTGAATGACTATTTCATGAAATCATGATATTTGAGGCCAATTCTAACTCAAGAGGTTGTATTGCTGATTTAAATAATTATAATTCTATACAGTCATATTTGTTACGGTCGCGAATCATATTTTAAACATACAACCTGACACTGACCTGAAAATTGCAAAAAAACGCAAGATAATTAGAATTTCGCGGGGTACCTTGGCGCACCCCCCTTAATATAACAAAGTTAAAATAAACTGCTTACCTCAGTATCATCAGTCTCCGTATCCAAATCAATATCAGAAACTTGTTGCAGCTCCATGATCTGTCTGTTCAGCAAATCCTCTTCCTCACACAACTTCCTCTGATCGACCTCCGATTGGAAATCCAACGCCCAGCTGATCTTCCTCTCATTCTCCTCAATCTGTGACGTCATCTCCGCTATCTCTGACATTTCTGACGGATCAGCTGATTTGAGTATCTCATTATGATCATTCATTTGATCATCATCTTCCAAGAATTTGAAAGTCGACATGAATTCCGACTTCCATTTGTCAAAGTCGAAAGTTTCTTCGGTTTTTTCTTGAGATCTAGCTAGTCCTGTAGTTAGACTTTCTAAGGACGAGTGTAGGCGGTTTTTAGTCAGCTCTGAGCCATCGTCTTTAGGAGTATTCTTGTTTTTCTCCCGTTTCAAAGCCTTGCTTCTAGACGTACGGGTTTTCAAACCAGTCACGTCTGATTTCTGTCTTATAATCGACAGGTCTTTCTTTACCTCTTTGATTTGAGGTTTTGGCTTTACTATCTTCGGTTTTTCTGGAGTATTTTGTGGTTGTTCGGACTTAGCGCGATCTAATTTTGACGCGGACACTATCTCTTTGACTTCTTGTTTAGGAGATTCAATCATGTTAAGTGTTGGTAGGCTGGTAGTTGCTGACGGTTGGTGGAATCTGTTAGCCCAGTGTGATTTAGATTGCTTCTTCGATTCGCGACTTAGTCGTCGAGATTTCACAGTAAGCCAGCCATCGTTATCGGTCTTAGCATTATCAACGTTAAGTACTTCGACTGAGTTAGCGAAGTCTCCTTCTTCTGGTACTAAAGTCTTTAAACTCTCACTGGATTCGATTCTGGACATATCAATTTGAGTGACAATAGTATCAGAGCTGCTGTATTCTTCACCATCTTTCTTATCAAAAGACGGATTTAATTTCTCTGTTTTATCTCCTTTCTCGTTGATTTTCAGAGTAACTGGTCTGGGAGGACGTTTCTTTAGATCAACTTTAAGTGTTATCTTATTATCTCCTGAACCCATTTGTGCACGATTTGGATTTGGAGGTTTTTTTGACACAACTTTATTGGCGGGAGCATCGAATAGACTAGTCCTTCCAGTAGTAAGATTGAAAGGATAGCTGCATTTACTTGTTTGATTTCGTTTAGGGAACGCTCTTTGGGCTTTAGAAACGAAGTTAGGACGCATTTCAACTACAGTTTTGCTTCGAGCTATCAATCTGGTTGGAGTTTTCACTTCAGTTTTGGTTGTAGTCACAGGTTTCGGCTTAGCCGCTGCCTGGGAGTAAGCCGGTCTTAAGTTCGGCTTTTCAGCTGCAGTTTTGAGATCAATCTTCTTTGAATCGTGATCTTTCTTTGCTTCTTTTACTTCAATGGGTGGAGATTCTTTGTCTGCTGTGTCATCAGCTCTAGTGACTTCAGATTCTTTTATATCATTTAATGGTTGGTCCATTTTTGTCTCCTGTGTGAGTACTTGATTTTTGGGACCCACTTCTTGATTTTTGATCTCATTCTTATTGATTTCTGGTGAAACGATATTTTTTTTAACATCTTTTGTAGTTACTCCTACTACTATTTCTTCAGTTGGAGTAGATTTGTCGTCAACTGACTTGCAGGAGCTCTCATTGGACACGTCACCAAAGTTATCCTCAGAGTTAACTGGAGACTCTGTTGATACGCTATCTTTTTCATTTACAGCGATATTTTCGTTGACCGTTTTAATTTTCTCAGCAATAGCTTTGATTTGTTCTACAATTTTTACTGCATAATCATTTGCATCTTTCACTGCACTTTTGATTTCCTTGTCAACATTTAGCTGATTCTCGTTCTTAGCTGCATTTTCTGTTAGATGTTTTTCTAAGAATTCGTTTTCCATAGCATCTAGTTTGGCAATAGTTGCCTTAGCTTGGCTGGAAATATCTCCATTGGGCACTGTCTTAGCGCCATCTTGTAATACTGTGCGTTTAGGTGATTTTATAACAACCATTTTTGGGCTCGTGTTGGGGCATTCCTTTGCTTTACCTATTTCGACAACAGGTGCTTTGACTGGTTTATCTTTCTCAACCGCTGGTGGTATCACATCTTTCACTGGTTTTTCTTCTTTTTCATCTACTGGTGGCGTAATCACATTTTCTTCAGCTGTATCCTTAACATCCTTCTCCTTTATATCAGATAGCCTTGACAACTCCTTAGCAGACTTAGGTTCAGGCTTAGCAGTGATTTTCGAAGCGATTTTGTTGCTGAAAAACTCAATGTTAGCTTTAGGACTATTATGTCCTGTAACTCTTGGACTGACTTTTCCGCTTCCAGGACTGGCTTTTCCAGTTAGATTCGGGCTATTCTTGCCACTTGGAGTGTTATATCCAGATAGCAAAGGGCTGTTTTTGCCTGAGACTGACGGAGAACTCTTGACTGAATACCCTTTTCGTGAGTCAGGGCGTACAAAGTCGGTCTTCCTAATCTCCCATGCAAGACTCTGTGGTCTTTGAGGCGGTGGCGTGTTGTCGTATTCCCATTTCAGTCGGAACCATTCGCCGAGAGCCTTGAAATCGCGAGTGTAGTTCTCTAGAACTAGAATGACTTCTTGGCACTCATTTAGATTCTCGTGAGCCTCAACGGTGTTATAGATTTCTCCGATCTGTGGACAAATAAATACATTTTATTTATCTATAAAATACGAAGTCCTGACTGATATATCACCGCACAGCCTAAACCGCTGGTCCTAGAGACATGAAATTTGTAGGGTGCGTTCTTTGTACAGAGTAGGTGTCCACTAAGAAAGGCTTTTTCGAAATTCCACCCCCAAGAGGGTGAATGGGGGGAGGGTGAAATTTCACGCGGACGAAGTCGCGGGCAAAAGCTAGTGGATTAATAAGATACAAGGCATTAGACGGATGCCATTGAGAACACGCGTATACGGTGGAGGAACGCAGGAGTTTCGGAACGCCTTTTAAAAAGTGTATACGTAAATACGCTTTGATTACAGTTAGTCAATACTCAAAATTGATCATTGATATTGGCTAAATAATTTATCTTCACTAATATAATGTTGGTCGCTACCGCTACATTCATCACAACACTATCGAGAAGGCTTAACACGTTTTTCATAACGCCGCAAAATCAATCAATAATATTGTTCGTAAAACTTCGACAATTTTCAACAACGTATTTATTGCATCAACTTATTGCATCCCTTACATAATAAAAACAAAAACGTATTTGAATTACTAAAATTGCTACCCGGAACACTATACAGGGTGAAATTGAAAATATGCGACAAATCGAAATGGGAGATTGTACTCATCATTATGAACAACTTTTACTATGGGACCAAACCTGTAATCGCGAAAAAAAAATCAGCTGTTCCCTACATTTATGTTCGCATAACTCGTCAAAATGTAGGAAGCAGCTGATTTTTTTTTCGCGATTTCGGGTTTCCTCCCATAGTAAAAGTTGTTCATAATGATGAGTACAATCTCCCATTTCGATTTGTCGCATGTTTTCGATTTCAACCTGTATACGTACAGATAATACTTCAAAGAGCTGAGGTAGCCAATTTAATCAAGGTACACATATATGTATACGATGCAATGCCATCATATTGAATTCACAGATTGAAGCGTGAAGCTTGACAGTACTGGCACAAAATAGATAGAGGAACAGGAGGACGGCTCCATACAGTGACCCAAAACTCACACACATAACTGCACACTAATTGCGTAACACACTATCATGTGCTATCAGTCTCTATCTGAATCGTTTTGAAGGATATTGCTAATCCATTGCTTCATATGTTCGAAAAATGTGTCTGCTCAGCAACGTATATAACGCAATGAATGTTGTTGAACTGTCAAAATGAAACCCATTGCTACTAATAGTGTGTTACGCAATTATCCCGCTGGTGTATTTAATGAAAAGATGCTTAACCAAGCAGAGTCACTTTACTCCTCGCTATTGTGATATATATTTTTTATACCGGATCATACCCGGGAACCTTATGGTTACGGAGATATTAAAGGTCCAAAGTCCCAACAAGTGTTTTTTTTTTTTTGTAATACTTAACTATACTTTGAACATCCCAACTCCTGTACCGTTGCATGCACCCGTAAGCACAATATTTTACTTGCGATACATTACGCGCTTCCGTAAAACAGCGATGTTACACACAAAAAAGAAAAGTCGTTTCTCAGCAATAATTTTTGCTCAATGTTACTTAGTTTGATGTACAGACGCCAGCACATCAACCTACTACAATCTGTCAAATTTCTTTAATAGATTTTCAACTTTATCACCAAACCATAAGGTTCAAAGTTGATTGGGAAAATCTGACAGTTTCGGGTAGGTTGATGTGCTGGCGTCTGTACAGAATGCGTTGATAACGACTATGAGATGGGTATTTTTACACCCTGTAGACACGCGTCTACGTACAGCAAGTGCGGGCGCACTCGCGACTGCCCATACGTATAACGTACGTGTCTATGTGTGCGTGCGCATGTTGTATGCAGCCAGCCTTCTGTTAGTTATTTAGTTTGTGGTTCTGGACCCGGGCATTATTGATTTTGTCTCGCAAAGGGATGTTATTCCTAGAATGAAGCTGAGGTCAGTCCGCCTGTGCTATATCTACCTATGTGTTGCATTGCATTCGAGAGGTTTCGAGAGATGTCGTTTGAATCATTTAATGTAGATGGAAGTTGATAAATGTGTTTTAAACGGGATATGGAATTTTTTTGTTACGTTTTTGGAACAGATTTTGATGAATCCCCGTTTTCAGTACCTAACATTTTTTTAGGCGACACATAAAAAATGTAATGCCTAAATAAATAAAGCACGCTTTTGGATTTTCAACTTTCGGCATTGTGCCGAACGTTGAAAATCAAACAACGAGCGCGCTTCTATTAAGGAATTCTTTTAGGTGTCACCTTAAATGAAATTAAGCATGCATTAATTACATTTAGGTGTCAAATACTGTTAGTGAAACATGTGTTAAACTGGGAGGAATAATACCTACTTAGAGAGAGAAGATTAGCCCCCTTATTCACAAACACTCGATATGCTTCCGTATCGTATCGAACATTAATCATTGTTATCGTAGGAGTCTTCTCAATGCTGTTCACAAGTCCAAAACCCGAAAATTCTGTCAGTTTAAATCAAATAGACGCCCGCTATTCTTCCAACAGCTATTTGCTGTTGAGGGGAAGTCAAATCAGGTTATCGAAATGTCAGGTTTTCGATACGATAGCCTGTCGTATGTTTGTGAATCAGGGCTCTGAAGCAAAAACAAAAAAAAAAAAACGAGTGTGCTTATGACCACACGACTGAAGTGAAACTTCAAACGTATTTGGCTATGAGAGGAAGAGACAAAGAAAATGTGCGCGCGCACTGATTTCTCTTGCTTATATCCCCCACTCAACTCCCCTTCGCCTCGCCCGTAGCCCGTAGACATGAATCGTACTTGCAAAATCGAGTACCAGGGCTTCCAAGTACGTCCACCTTAAGAAACCAGGCCCTAAAACCAGGGCTCGAGATACTTTCAAGTATTTTCTATCTGCATCAAAAATTGATCTATAACTTCATACAAATAAGAAGTACAATCGCGTAATCAAACAAAAGCCCAGTTGGAAGTAAAAAGTACTTGCATAGGAAATTGACCCGTGAATTCCTATAAATAAGGAGCACAATCGCGTTTACAAATAAATACTTTTACAAACCATTAAAGTAAAAATACTTGCATACGAAATTGTTCCGTAGACTCTTACGGAGTTGTATGGAGTGTCCGAGGTGTAGTAAGAGTCTTACCACACCTCGGACACTCCATACAACGCTCGCAAAATAATTACCTAGTACTACTACATAAACAAATGACGTTTGTATACGTGCAATGTGTGCGTGAAATCTAGTAGCGTAAAAAAAAAGGCGCGGTAAGCAATTTGTGTCGAGGAACCGAACGGCGACGGCGGCGGCGCTGCCCGAACGTGTGCATTATTATGAAGTGACTGTGACCATGTAGTTCAATTGTTTATTTATATAGTCGGGTTCGTAATGAAATAAAAACACTAAAATAGTTTAGTTTAAATGACTTGTGTGTAAATAATCGGTTATTAAATCGCATGTTATTAAAAATGCGAAATCTTACAAACAGTTTATGTAAATACGAATTCGGAAAAGCATCACAATATCCAACCATCGTGATTAAAACTCAAATAAAACTTTTCGTGTCAGCAATACATCGCTGCGGTTCGCGAGCGCCCTTGCTAAAGAGTCGGCGACGAATACCTCGAAGTGCGGGGTGAGGTGCGGTATCTGATATGAGGGCGAAGAAGGGAGTGTCCTTTCTGTACGTAGTACTATTAAGTATTCTGTGCTCTTACTGATAAGGAGCATGATCGCATTTGCGAAAATAAACGCGGTTGTTGAACTATTTGAGTACCTACGTACTCGAACGTCGAGCCACGACGGAGCGAGATACTTTCAAGTATTTTCTATCTGCATAGAAAATTGATCCATAACTTCATACAGATAAGAAGTACAATCGCGTATTCAAAAGCCCCGTTGGAAGTAAAACTACTTGCATAGGAAATTGATCAATGACTTCCTATAAATAAGGAGCAAAATCGCGTTTACAAATAAATACTTGCAAACCATTAAAGTAAAAAACACTTGCATACGAAATTGTTCCGTAGACTCTTACTGATAAGGAGCATGATCGCATTTGCGAAAACTAACGCGGTTGAGTACCTACGTATTTGAGCGAGTAGTCGTATAAGGTACTTTATAGTCTTGCAAGTATTTTGAGTCGGTACCTGGTGTGCGTACTTGGAAGCAAAAACCTGGTCAAGTAAGTACCTTCCCTACTTGCCCGATCACACTTTTCGTAACGCTTACGTCACGCGTTCGCCAGCTTACTCTCCAAGTCAAGTGTGCGTAAAGAAGTTTCACGTAAATAATTTTGACACAACAAAAATCGAATTTGACAATCGCGACTCGTCGACACGTGGTACAGACGCCAGCACGTCAACCTACCCGAAACTGTCAAATTTTCCCAATCAACTTTGAACCTTATTCTTTAGTAATAAAGTTGAAAATCTATTAAAGAAATCTGACAGATTGTAGTAGGTTGATGTGCTGGCGTCTGTACTTATTTGCCCTAACCCCGTGTATTGTTTTTTAGAGCCGCAGGCGCGGAGGGGGCGGCCTTGGCGTGTTTTTTAAGGAATTTTTCACTTTTTGTATGGAAAATATGAAAAATGATTACCTACATGTTGAGTTTTAGGAGTTTATGGGTATCATAAAGGGGGTCGAAAATTTCATTATTTTTGCGATAGGACGCACCATTTTCGAGATATAAGCAAAAGAAAAAAAACTTAATACGTATTTGGCTATGAGAGGAAGAGAGAAAGAAAACGTACGCGCGCACTGCTTTGTCTTGCTTATATCCCCCACTCAACTCCCGTTCACCTCACCCGATCACACTTTTCGTAACGCGTTCGCCAGTTTACTCCCCAAGTCAAGCGCGCGTAAAGAAGTTTTCCTTCAAAAACATACAAACAGCCGAACATAGTACCTCCTCCTTTTTGTAAAGTCGGTAAAAATTACTTGCATACGAAACTGTTCCGTAGACTCTTACTGATAAGGAGCATGATCGCATTTGCGAAAACTGACGCGGTTGAGTACCTACGTATTTGAGCGAGTAGCCGTATAAGATAGGTACTTAATAGTCTTGCAAGTATTTTGAGTCGGTACCCGGTGTGCGTACTTGGAAGCAAATACCTGGTGTAAAAACCCGGTCGCATATTTATGCGACCGGGACCGGGTTTTTACACCAGGTATTTCCAGCTATTTTTTACGTACCTTCCCTACTCGCGATCACACGTTTTCGTAACGCATTCGCCAGTTTACTCCCCAAGTCAAGCGCGCCTAAAGAAGGTTCACTTCAAAAAAAAAAAACTTCGAGAAAGACGCGAGTCGACCAATATTTCGT
Source organism: Amphipoea oculea (assembly GCA_945859645.1). Taxonomy (NCBI): domain Eukaryota; kingdom Metazoa; phylum Arthropoda; class Insecta; order Lepidoptera; family Noctuidae; genus Amphipoea; species Amphipoea oculea. The sequence continues at coordinate 1,643,081 of OX243885.1, forward strand.
TTTATAAACGTAGCGTGCACTGGCGAGCGAGTTCGTCATTTTGAACCGCGACCTTTACGCCATTGACGTCAGTTTAAACCTCACCCCCCGTTGCACTTGACGTAAATCTTTCTTCTACTTCTAGCAAAAGCATCTTTTGAATAGATAGTGAAGTAAACAGTGGGGCTCGTGGCTAAGTAATAACGTCAGGTTAAGCTACGGTTGGTCCGTAGATGGGTGACAATCTTTACATACCGTGACCCCTCCGTACCTCGGAACCGGCTGTCATTCGTCGACCTTTGACAGTCGTTACGGATCTTCAGAAGCCCGAAAGTCTGACAACCAGCCTGACCAAGGGGTATCGTGTTACTCAGTAACTGGGTTGTGGAAGTTAGATAAGCAGTCGCTCCATGTAAAAATACTGGTATTCAGCTGCACCCGGTTAGACTGGAAGCCGACTCCGACATAATTGCGAAAAGGCTAGGCAGATTGATTCAGGAGTAAACAGGAATACTAGGAACTTGCAAACCAAATTGCAATAACTATGATAAAATTATACAGGGTGTTACAGAAAGGGTATATCAATACAAACGGGTTGAAGAGTGTATCTGGTCTAGAATCTCTGTACAAAATTTCAGCTCAAAAGCAGTAACTTTGAAAATGCTTAATATTTATCATAACAAACGTGTCACCGCACTACGAGGGTCATTATCCATTATCTGTAGTGTGTCTGTGCGCCTAGGACACGCACATCCAGTGCAGCGCCGTGATGTCGAAATAAAAAAATATTAGGCATTTTCAAAGTTAATGCTTTTGAGCTGAAATTTTGTACAGAGATTTTAGACCAGATACACTCTTCAACCCGTTTGTATTGATATACCCTTTCTGTAACACCCTGTATTGTGTTTTTAAGGTCACATTATCGTGTTTATATGCATAAATTGTGTTAATACAAGGAAGAAAATATTTGTGGTGATACGTAAGTCGGCGGACTTAGTACTTATTTTGGGTCGGAGGTTCGACACGAGACAGGCAATTTACTTTGTGTAATTTATTCATCACCCAAACGGTGAAGGAAAGCATGGTGAGGGAAACCGGCATGTCCTAGAACCAAAAATTCGAAGACATATGTGACATGTACACACGGCTACACATCAAGCTATACATAACCAGTATAAGCTGAGTTCTGATTGCACGAAAATCCTATACAATGCGAGGTCAGCTGAAATTGGAAATGTATAGCTTGATGTGTGGCCGTGTGTACCACCCTGCAATAGGCCCGCGTCGTGGATTATAGTCCACTACCTCGCATAGAGAGGAGGCCTGTGTCCCAGCAGTGGGAACATTAGCACTAAGACTTGGTAGACAAACCTGTTTGTACAGCCATGTTTTCCTACCAAAACTTACACTGCACTTGCACAAGCTATTAAACTTTCAAGCCTATGTCGTGACGAGGTAGACCACACAAATTATTAAATATTTACTACTATAGCGAATATCGCGATAAAATGTAGCCTATATCCTTTCCCGGGACTCAAAGTATCTCTATACCAAATTTCATCTAAATCGGTTCCGTGAAGAGGTAACAGAGAGATACACTTTCCTATTTAAAATATTAGTATGGATTATTGTCGCAGTATAAGTCCAAGTACAATAGCGAATCGATATGTAATAGCCATGGCATTATAGAGGTCATTTAGTACTGTTAGTATCCAGATATTTCTAGAACACGATCGATACAGGTGTCAGTTGCAAGAGCAGTGCAAATACACGAGCGCTGCAGGGAGAATTTACTATTTCGCAGAATTATTCCGCTGTTAATTTACAGTAGATAGATTTTCAATCAACTACAAAGAGGTAAATTATTTCAGTGACGGCAGTAAACGTCCTTTTTAAAGGCCTGTATATTTATTTGAATTGAATTTAACAAAGATTCAATATGTTGTGGTGATAGCCCCGAATTACGTGTTTAGGTCGTGGGTTCAAACCCAGACAAGCCGCTTTACTTTGCGTAAATAATTTAACTATTATGTAATGTTTAGTGTATATCTTTTGTTGGAGATCCTAAAATAAATAATTAATTTCATGACCACTGCTCTCAAAACGGTGAAGGAAAACATCGTGAGGAAACCGGCATGTCCTAGAACCAAAAATTCGAAGACATGTGACATCTACCAATCCGCACTGGGCCCGCGTGGTAGATTACAGTCCATTTCCTTTCGAAGAGAGAATGCCTGAGTCCCAGCAACGGGGACACTATAGGCTGATTATGCTTATGCAATCATCATCTCCCTAGCCTTTTCCCAACTATGATGGGGTCGGTTTCCAGTCTAACCGGATGCAGCTGAACACCAGTATTTTACACGGAGCGACTGCCTATCTGACCTCCACAACCCAGTTACTGGGGCTAAATACCAGTATTTTACATGGAGCGAATGCCTATCTGACCTCCACAACCCAGTTACTGAGTAATACGATACGCCTTGGTAAGACTGCTTGTCAGATTTTCGGGCTTCTGACTACCCGTAACGACTGTCAAAGGTCCACGAATGACAGCCGGGACCACAGATATAGATATACCTAGATAACGCAAGTATCACGAACTGTATGAAAACTAAGCGTGCCACTTTTTGACTACCTACTATGACGTCACAAGCTCGCGCTCTCTCGCTCACGCTCACCCAGCCAGCAGTACGCAGGACTGAGCGCGAAAGTGGCGGCTTATGATTTTCGATCGTAAACTGGTGCGATTTTTGGCACTCGAAGTAGGTGCTCTTGCGTTATCTAGGTGTATCTATATCTGTGGCCCGGACCAACGGCTTAACGTGCGTGCGGCGCCTGATAAAAACGTGGTGTGTAAGAGCCCTAGCTCCCGTCGTAAGTCTCGTAACTACACGTGACTATAACCCCTTTGCATACACAAATAGGCGCAAGCACTCGCGTACCGGTACAGAGGAGTACGGATTAGGGTTCAGGCTCTTGATTGAATGACATTGATACAAATACATTTTTAGGCAAAAAGCCGACTCCGAAAATACTGCTTCACTACAAAAATAATACTTGCTGTTTTCTATTATTTGGTATTTAGGTTCAGTATCAAACATAGTTTGACATTGCATTATGCTGCACAAAAGCCGTTTCACACTGTCTGACTTCTTTTTCTTTCTGCACATAGACTCGCAACTAAACCAAATCACCATAAGAACAAAGGAACGACGAATACTCATGTTTTGGACAAAAAAAGCCAAAGAAACGATATATGGATTGTGTGAAAGGTGATATGGCTAAAAGGGAGTGACTAAGAGAGATGTATGTAAGAAGGAAAGAGAGAGATCGGTAGGTAAGGCTAGAAGGATATCGCCTGATATCGCGCGTCGTGTCTTTGGTGCTCTGATGCCTGCACGTTACAAGAGTTGATGGCGCCAAACTCGTAGCTAAGTTCTGGGCCGACTCAAGGTGGATTGCAATCGACACGATAACAAGAATAAGAAGGGTATGAGAATGATGATGATGGCATAGTTATACTCATAGCTTGCTGCAGATCCAAGTGGTGGTAACCCTATATTGAGGAGACCTTGGCGCAGCAATGGGACTACACAGCTTGATGAAAAAAAAAAAGACGGGTTGCACTCCGGGAGTGCCGGCAGAAGTGAAAACTTGAATATTAACGTTGAAATAAATCAACTATTAATTGAATTAATAAACTCATTTTCTTTCGCTATTTCTTTGTCACTTTTTTCATTAATAGATGCACTTTGTCCAATTTCCATATTTTAAACACTTTATATACACGAATTTTACGAATACACAGCAGTGTGGCCACTACACAGACGGTCGAGCCATCAGCTGTCACCATCCATGGATGCGCGTGGCACGCTGTAACATAAACACACACGAACGTTCGCGCAAGCGCCCTGCGCCGCCTAAACGAAATAGCAGGCGTACATTTTCACCGCGCCGTAGAAAGAGAGGAGGATACTTCCTCTCCTATGCCGCACCGGCTGTCTACTCTCCATCCGTCTTACGAATTTTCGATCAGGTAACGTGTCCTGACGGTCACGTGTCCTGACGCGAGTTTAACATTTTTTACCCATTACAAAAAAAGTGTACAACGCCGCTAAAGAAGTTTTCACTTGAAAAAAAAAGGGTGGAAGGATGAAGACATAATTATAAAGGTTCTATACTCACAGCTCGCTGCAGATCTCCAAACAGCAAGGCCCAGTATCTCGCACGCAGTTCTGACCGTTTGTCTCTGCCGGCCGAAGCTGATCTGAGGCGCGTGGGGCCGCGTGGCGCAGCGCGACGGGGCGGCGGGGCTCCGGGGCGAGGCGGCTTGCGGGAAATGCGATCTGCGTAGGCGTGAACAGGGTATACGTTGAAATGTGTACAAGAGAAGTATGCTTGTTGGCAACACCAACAAACAATGAAATAAAGAGTCCCTAATATGGTATTATTGGATTTATTTTAGATTTAGGTTTTTCACTTTTTGCTGTGCCAGACAGGGTCCATAATGAACATTATTTCTTTCTTTTATGAACTTACCACCTAAGTACACATTGTGGAATGCAAATAAAGTATTGAGTATGATTTATGGTTTTTGACTTCATTTCCGTTTCCTTCTGTGAGGTCTGTTTTTATGTCTGAAAATAAACTCACGCATTCTTCCCATGGGGGGAGGGGGGTAGGCAGAAACAACAGAACGCCACCTGCTACAATCCTTACATACTCCTTTTGCTTCGTTTACGTTCATACATCAGCATAGCTATTCATAACCATACGACAGGCTATCGTATCGAGAATATCACATTTCGACAACCCGATTTGACTTGCCCCGACAGCAAACAGCTGTCGGAAGAATAGCTGGCGTCTATTTGATTTCAACTGACAAAATTTCCGGGGTTTGGACTTGTGAACAGCGCTTAGAGGACTCCTATGAAAACATTGATTGATGTTCGATACGGTACGGAAGCGTATCGAGTGGTTGTGAATAGCTATGCTGAGAAGCAATTCTAGTAATTTTAAGAACGTTCACAGTCTACTCACTGTCTCGTAATGTGTATTAATTCAGTTATACATTGTATTTGTCTACAGAACCATAAATCCTAAGCATAATCACACTATCACTCTATTATTATAAAGGCGAAAGTTTGTGGGTGTGTTTGTATGTTCTTCTAATTTCCCTACATTTTGGCAAGTTTTTGACATTTGTTTGTCGCCGAGATGAGACTGCGACTAGATTTTGAACGTTTTAAATTACGAGAATTGGCCTTCTCGTCATACACGTACGCTGGCGCCGCCGGTTGAGAGTTCTACGCATCTGACCTTTCCCAAGAACATCATCGTAATTTTAAAAAATGGGTACAAAACAGAGAGGTATGTTCTAGATGTGATGTGTGTGTGTGTATAGTAGCTCATTGGAAGGTCATGAATGAGGGTTCATGTTTAGTCCGGAAGAAGTAATTTCAATTTCGTAAAGCTGTGCCTACATTCATACTCATAATTGTATTAACTCATGTAAGTTGCAACTGGCTAACTTACAAAGTATTCCTATCGTCTTCGCCGCTCGTGGTAACGTGTCATTTTTCCGAAAATTGTCTAGTTACATGCAGGCTTGATTTTGTTCTATATAAAATTGTTTTAAATTCGCCAGCTAAACTTCACAGACGCGATGGGGATGGAAATCTAAACGTGTAAAACAAAAAATAAATTATTTTGATGATTTTTTTATGGTGTCATCGAATCGATCGCACTTTGGGGGATTGTCTATAGTATTTTTGACGTTCAAAGAGTACCGATTCTCAGCCTAATTGGAATAAATGACTCTCTATCTCACTCACTCTGTGTCTCTCTTTGTGCCTCTCTCTCTCTCTGTGTGTCTCTCTCTCTCTCTCTTCATTCTTACGTTTACAGAGCCTATCACAAGCATTATGGAGTGCTCCGACATTGATTTTGACATCGTTTATTTTATAGGAAAATAAAATGTTATTCATTCAATAACTAGGTCAATCTGGGCTGTGATAAAACCAGCCAGCTAGTTGCTACGCATATCACAGTTTGCCTGTAATAGCCCTGCAATATCGATCATAATTCTCGGTAAAGGATGTGCCCGGATGGCGAGGTAGCGCGCTCCCGCCCCGCACAAGGTAGGTATATACTATATAGGTTATAATTTGTGACCTAGATAGATTCTGTAGTGTTTACATCAACTATCACCTTACCTTTGTGAATATTCGCAATCACTCTGCTTTGTGTTGTTTTAAAAGGACTACATGACCTAAAGCGCGGTCACTGTCGGACTGCTTAAAAAAGAAAGAGAAGCGCGATGACACAGCGCTGATAATTTATTGCAAAATATGAAGCAATTTACAAAAACACCATTGTTTGGACTAAAAAATTAAACCACTAGTTCTTTGTTGCTTGTAGAATAATCTGACAAAAAATCAGAATGATTGTATGTATACCGGTCAAGCGGCGCGGTTCGCCGATCGGCGACGAAACAATAGAAAATCAATTGTGTCTCATTAGCGGAGCTTGACAGATTAATATGGTTTTTATTGTAAAAAGAATGTTTTAGAGGTATCTTCATAATTTTTTTCTATCGTATCAAATTAGTTGTTTGTATTATGTTTTCAATACACTATCTACCTAGCATATATCCTGAAGAATATCATATATTTTTCTGATTTTGTTTACTGTAGTCGATCATATACTTTTATTGCTTCTAAAACTCGCGTTTTTTGCGTTTAGGTCCTGCAGCATACGCATGATCAGCCTATAATGTTCACACTGCTGGGACAGACCTCTCGGTGAGAGGGACTGGGCCGTAATCCACCACGCGGCCTGATGCTGACTGATGATGGCTGATGTTGCGCCGGCTGATTATGCCTCTTATGCTACAGAGTTGAATTTGAAGAGCTCGCTTTTAAAGAACGGGCTAAAAGTAAACTTCACCAGATTCTCATAAACCGATTCACCGACTCAACTTCTTTTTACTGAATAAACTTCTCGATTTTTTTTGTCACACTACGTAACATTGAAGAGGTTTCCACACAACACTCAAAAACCATCACCCTGTATACCTAGAACTGTAGGAATCAATTCATCACTTAAAATACCTCCCTAAATCATCTAAATTCAGAGATCATTTTGCAAAGAGCTACCGTGGAGTTTCTTGCCGGCTCTTCTCCATAGGAAACGACTTATTGGAACCGTGCACCTAGCTTCTGACGTTTCATAAGCATAACCCCTGTAGGTTTATCACACTAATCACACTAATATTATAAAGGCGAAAGTTTGTGAGTGTGTGTGTGTGTGTGTTTATATGTTTGTTACTTCTTCACGCTCAAACGGCTGGACCAATTTTGATTAAATTTGGTATAGGGATAGCTTGTGTCCCGGGAAAGGACATAGGGTACTTTTTATCCCGATATTCCCACGGGATCGAGACTTATGCGGGTAAAACCGCGGGGCGCAGCTAGTGTGAAATAAAATAATTTGTAAATTCTACCAACCCACACTGGGCCCGCGTGGTGGATTGTGACCCACTCCTTCTCACAGAGAGGAGACTTGTGTCCCAGCAGTGGGAACAATACAGGCTGATTATGTGTAAGGTATTGGTTTTCACTCGCACTTCGTTAGACTGGAAGCCTATGGCTATAGGTTGCCAATAATAAAGACCGAGCCAATTACTGCTAAAGCATTCACGTAATCACGTCGACGAAGACTAGTTTGAAATAAATCTAGGAGTACCACAGGGATCAATTTTCGGGCCAGTTTCAAATTAAATGTGACCTACAAACAAAAATATTACTTCCGTAATGTACTACTCACAAAGTATATAAATCTTTCACTTTTCTTTATTTCAAACGGTAAGTAAGCGCCCATAAAGTATCGTCCCAATGGCTGGCGATGCGTCTCGATGTGTCTCGATGCGTTACGTACGATCCCCGTAGAAACAAATGGATAGAGCTCTCCAAACTAAACATTTCTCAATATTTGAGCGCTTCGCCTGCTATGTACAGAGGCCAGCACATCAAGCTACCCCAATCTGTCAAATTTTCCCAATTGATTATGAACCTTATTACTTTGTAGTAAACTTGAAAATCTAACAAAGAAATTTGACAGATTGGGGTAGCTTGACGTGCTGGCGTCTGTACAACGAAGATGACGAGATTTGGACTATAGGAGTACCTTTTTAATCGACTTCAAAAAAGGAGGAGGTTCACTATTCGACTGTATATTTTTTACACGATATCTCCGGCAATTGTAAATCGATTTCATAAATATTTTTTAATGGACAGGGCCTCAGGGTGGTCCCATATATTTGCTTGGGTAGTTTTTGAGTTAGCTACATACATATTTTTGCCACTTAGTTTATATTGATGACTAGCTGTGCCCGCGACTTCGTTCGCGTGCATGACGGAAAACGTTTTATGTTTTTTGGCCCGGAACCATAATTCTTTTTCTAAAATAAAAGTAGCCTAAGTTACTCCTTATTACATCAGCTATCTGCCAGTGAAAGTCGCGTCAAAATCGGCCCAGCCGTTTCAGAGATTAGCCGGAACAAACAGACAGACAAGCAAAAATTGTAAAAAATGTTATTTTAGTATATTATATGTACCGTGTATAAATCCATATGCATTTAGTAATTTTAATATTGCAAACAGACACTCCAATTTTATTTATTTGTATAGACATAGCAAGTAGTGTTATACGAATTTATGTGGGGTAAGTAGGTACTACTTAAAAACGAAAAATAAAAAGTTTTTTACAAAAAAAAAACAACAGACTTCCAAAAAAGACACTACAAAGTGAAAAATAACTTAAATTTCGAAAGTCGGTGTGGTTGGTCGTTGTTTGCCACCAACTTCCGAAATTATAGTTATTTTTCACTTTGTAGTGTCTTTTTCACATGCGTTGCGCGAAAAATGATTGAATTTACTAAACTATTATTGTCAAGCGAACCCACAATTAGGACTATGGGAATAGGTATGTCTAAGTACTTTCAATTGATGACCTAATGCAATTATTTAATTTCATCGAAGACTATCAATTCTAATTGAAACAATTAAGAATCTAAGATGAGAAGTAATTACAGTCAACTGTGGGACCACAAAATATGAGGATGGTTAAGATGTATCTATTGAATGCCAAAATCACTAGGAAGTTGTGAAGAGCGGGCAATTTTGGGGGACTGTCTTGTAATTTTAACGTTCGAAAAGTGCTGATTCTCAATTTGAATAAATGACTATTGATTTGCCATGTTCTAGTGGTCGCAAGTGCTTCTGCTGAACACAAGGTCCTGGGTTCGATTCCCAAGTTGAGCAGTGTTATTGGGTTTTTCTATCAGGAATTTCCCAGTAACAGCCCAGAGTCTGGACTTGTGCCCAGTTGATGGCTCTAGGCTCGCCCCCTTTACATGGGGCGTAAACATAACTGGAAATATGGGTGTTCTATAGGTAGGTACAGTTCTTTACGTTCTTCTAACAATTCATGAGTTTTTGTGCTAACTTTATTTGTAGTTTTTGGTTCTTGTTTTGGTAATTTTTTTTTTAATCAAAGCTATTACTTCCGTCACGAAAGCATTGTACTGGCATTGAATATTTGGCGATTTGTTTATCATCTGCACCATTTTTTTTAGGTACACCTCATCAGGGGTTCGAACTCAGCCAGGCACTCTACTTAGTGCAAATTATTTCATCACCACTGCTCTCAAAACGGTGAAGGAAAACATCGTGAGGAAACCGGCAAGTCCTAGAACCAAAAATTCAAAGACATCCACCAACCCGCACTGGGCCCGCCTGGTGGATTACGGCCCACTGCCTCTCACAGAGAGGAGGCCTGTGTCCCAGCAGTGGGAACAATATAGGCTGACTATAATGAAGAGAAATATGGAGTTAGTAGTTACTCTAATTCTAGACAGATGACTAATCCACAAAGCTGATAACAAATATAAGACAGCTGTCTAAACTGGTCTCATTACTCAACATTATTCTAAGAATTAGTATGTAAATATAAGTCCGTAACGCCATATTTGTACCTCACTATTAAGAGTTAAATATAATATGTGGGTATATTATAATGAATGTTAAAAAGCTGCTTTCTGGACCTATATAATTATATAAGTACCTCAGATTTTATTACTTTAGGATGAATGTTTTAAGACTTTTTGATTCAGAAAGCGGTACTTCTGGACACGGTCCGCATTATTAAGAGGTTCTTCTCTCTGGAGCCCTGACCGCCAGTAGCTTGGACACTGTTTCTGATGTGGTGGGCTACTATTTTTTATATTTTTAGCCTAACCGGATGCAGCTGAATACCAGTATTTTACATGGAGCGACTGCCTATCTGACCTCCACAACCCAGTTACTGGGTAAAACGATGGCCCTTGGTAAGACTGTTGGGATGTAAATATTGGGCTGTACTCTACTTTAGAATATTTATGTTCTACCAACCCTTGTCCTTGTTTTTACAGCTACTAACAGAACCTGTAGACAAAGTGCAAAGTCGATGGCCCGCCTCTCCGCTGCAGTCTATACGCGACACTGGCAGAATTGTCGACATTGGCTCAATTGCCAAACAGGGAAAAAAAAAAACATCCTTGCAGATACAGTCAAACCTGGATAAGTGAGAACTGGATAAGTGAGAAAACTCTATAAGTGAGAGTAATAGCCAGGACCCGTCATTTTAAGCTCCCAAATCCTCTATTAGCGAGAAACAGAAACCTCTGTAAGAGAGAGTCGTTTTTCCCTCATAGACCTCCGTAAGTGAGACTGCTACTTATCTATACCTCTATAAGCGACAGTCGAGCTTTATTTACAAATTTAACATCTGCTATTTTATTACTCATTCTTAACTTTCGTGGAACTTCCTACCATTGTTTTTGTATTCATAATTTTATAATGTTACATATTTACTACATTCGTACTTGCTGTGACTTGTTATTGCTGCATACCCCTATAAGAGAGAAACGCTACCCATATACCTGCATTAGCGAGAAACTCGGGTTAGTGAGAAACCTCTATAAGCGAGAATGAGATTGTGCTCCCTTGAACTCTCGCTTATCCAGGTTTGACTGTATTCAGCTATGTTTGGTATTATTAATGGGTTTGTATGGAAGCCACCCAGCGACTGCTCTGTTTATTGTTATACAGATAAATTAGGTCTTTAGGAATTTACATTATTTAGGAATTTATTACAGAAATTTACGTGATCTGACTAAGATTATGTGTGGACTTTAAAAGAGACTGTGACCTCTGAGTTTGTTTCAGCCTTTCTTCTCAGAGTAGTCAGATAGGAAACACCAAACTCACCTAGTTTTTATTATATATGATTGATGTGTAAAAGTGTTTGTGCAAACCTAATATCAGAAATAAAATCATTTATCAGACTGCAATGGGTATAATGATGACCAGCTTGCATATTGGACAAGGGGGAAAACCATGCTATGTTAGTGTAGTATATTCTGGAAATCTCACAGAATAGTCACAAAATGAGACAACAAAGGATTACTCAACAAAACTTAACAGATGTTCTGCATCTAACTCTCCATTGACCATTGTTAACATGTAAATCAAGGTCTATGCCCAAACAATTTATTCTTCAAACTAATTCCTTCATATAAATAAAAAACAATCATCTCTTACAAATTACAATCACACAAAGGTCTCCTCTCATTCAGCTTATTATTCTAAATTAAACAAGACGACAATGTTTTAGCAATGTTTACGCTTTAAACCGCGCTTTAGTACCTAGCGGGCAGTCCTCCGCAGCCGTTTTCCGAAACAAATAAGTACTACCGCCCACGGGCGAGAGATTTTGACTTGCATACCTAAGTACATAAATAAATAAAATGCATTTACTTGGTGTGTCGACGGCCACATGGAATGCAACTAGGTTTCGCGCCTCCCGGCCTTCTTCTTGCACCAGCTGCCGCACTTCCTCCATCGCAAATCAACCAGAAATTTTATTTTTCTGGACAAAACAAAAAGGAAAAACTCGATACATCACTCGCGGATACTGGTCACTTTGTGAACATCTGACTGCACTTTGAAAGCGAAATGTTATAAATGTAAAGTAAAAATGCAATTAATCAAAATTCAAGAGTTAAGACGTTATCAACTGGCGCAAATGCGAAAAATAATTTAGCGAAGCAAATATTTTCATAACAACTCGCGTTCTGACAGTTTCGTGTACAAATGTTACCAGTTCAGTTAAATGACCTGAGTTGCAATTACAACGAGACTTTTTATTTATTACTAAAAGAAGTAAAATCTACTAAGAGTTCGAGTATACTCACTTTAGATAAACGGCGGATAGGTTTTGATGCGCAGGATTCAGTTTGAAAATAACAACTACGATAAAATGTTACAAAATATGCTCAAACATGAAAAAAGCTGACTCCACCCTTAACGGCCTGGCCACGAACTCGCCGCTATCAGCGGTAGCTTAGCGTGGGGCGACAAGCGGTAAAAACAAATATGTATACCAAAATGTATGAACCATGCCACGACGCACCGCTCGCAGCGTCAACGCTAGACAAAAGAAACCGCGCCACTTGCCACTATCATATTTTCGCCACGATGATATCGCCGTGTGGAGACACGTTCTAAGAGAGTGTATAGAAACACGTGCCACGACGATAATATCGCCGCGATTCTCTCGCTCGTGGAGACGGCCCCTAAGCCAAAACTCGTGGCCGGGCGGGTAAGTAAGACGACCCACTGACCGAAAACTACTATAAAGGGGAGTGTCTATCTTTATGTCAGTTTTCTCTCACCGGGGCATTCGCTTCTAAAGTAATACTGACGAGTGAGGGGAACTGTCAATTGATACGCGGACTTAGTATTATAAATCAATTACCCATGTTGTTTACGTAGAAAAGCAAAACAAACAATATTGGGGTCCCAACTTATTTCAAAATTAGCTTAATCAAGTGAAGACGAAATGTTCAATCACAGTTGCATACATTTTAATCGCGTAGCTATGTATTGCACTTTTTTAGGAAACAACTTTTTTTTTTTAATAACCGACGAAAAATTTTAACCAATGGGCAGTCACGGGGTCCAGAAGCATTTACTGAATCCTGAAGCCATGGTAACAGGCTGTGTGTGCATCGATATGATCGATGTCCCTGGCCCTGCCACCCTGTATTTTATGTTGAAACAAGTAATTTTACATGGACGAAGTCGCGCGCTCAAAAGCTCTCTAAGGCTAAGCGTGCACTGCTATGTGATTTTTTAATCGCAGTTCATGCAAATCATGCGTAATAAAATCGCAAACTCAAATAATTTTTCAAGCGAATCATGAATCGATTTTTTACAGTGCGCGGTCTTTAGAATATTGGTATTCTTCACAGATTGGCGATTATTATCCGCAACGATTAAAATTCGTAGTGTGCGCTATCTATCAAGAAAAATTAAAATATTAAATGGCGAAATTATTTGGCAACATTCTTTTTTAATTTCGTAGGAGATTCCAGTCGTCATTAATTTGCAACACCACCTTCTTTTCGTTGTCAAGCAAGATGGCGGACCAGGTACGTGTTGGTTTTCTGGCTAAAATAATTAAAATTTTGGCTAAATCATTATGAATTTGTTCTAAGAGTGACATTAAATTCTTAATGCTTCATCTGATTAATGTTTTCCAAGTGTAAAACAAGTGTTATTGTGAAAATGTGGTTCGGAAGTTGGTGCACGTGGGATTCGGCTTTCCTGATAAAAATTCTGTTAAAATGTGTTCTAAATTGTAACTTTAACACAGTTTTCTGAACTAAATGGTGCTTTAAAATAAATACAATTCAGTATCTGTAAAATCGATCCAAGTTAAAACTATAAAATTCACCATGGAAGTGTGTCTGATCGATAGGTTAGTTCCGTTGTAAAAATGCGTTCAGTTTGGTCAAAACGGTTCTAAAAATCTCTCAAGTAATTGTGATTCAGCCCTAAAATAACAAATTTTCCAAAAGATAACTTCAGAAAACTATAAATGATAAATTACTAAGAGTTGATAGGTTATGTTTACATCTGAACTTCAGCGACTATTTCGCCCTATTTTTATAAATATACCACGGGTTTTCAATAACAAGAAACTAGGTCGTTTTTATTTTCAGTCTAAGAACAAAACTATAAAAAAAATAAAGTGCACTGAAAAGAATAACCACAATAATTTATACCTTTGCTATAAAAATTAAATCTGCTACTAATAGCCGGCACTATCTACTTGACTGAACTAGTCTTAAAATACACAAATAATACGGAATGAAGTCAAGGTTGTGTTTTTCAGATTCAAAAATTTCAACTTTAAAAATAGGTTCTACCAAATAATTTTATATTAAAACTATGTGGGTGATTGAGGACACTTGCAATGACTCTAAGAGCAAGGTTACACGCTCATTCTGGCGTCATTCTGATCCATCAGTCTGGTCAGAATGATGGGAGAATGATCGTGTAACCCACTGATTGACAGAATGATGGTCCAGAATGATGAAAATTAAATATTTTAAATCATTCCGTCAGTCTCGTTTTGAATGATGAAATACTGATGGGAGAATGATCGTGTAACCCGCTCGTATCATTCTGGCGTCAGTCATCGTCAGCGACGCAATGCGGAAGGACGTGTCAAGCGACATAACTACGAGCGCGCCGCAAGCGCCGCCACCCCCCCCCCCCCAACACCTCCGCCCCTGCCCCCGCCGCCAACAATTGAGATCGAAAAACATTTTATAATAACTTTAGTCCTTGCCTGTTTTGTGGGACAAAACACACACCAATTACAGTAATAAGTATAAAAGGAATGACATTGCAAAAGCTAATTAAAATAGTAGTAAAAATTAAGCCCGGGGCAACGATCGAAGATGTAACGACTTCAAAAAAAAAAAAAACACTACAAAGTGAAAAATAACTTTAATTTCGGAAGTCGCACAGTGGAACGAATGTATGGGAGCGGTTGGACGTAGACATGTCCGAAAAAAAAGAGTAAAATTATGCCAAACTAATGATGCCATCTTATTCGATTACTTAATGCCTTCATAACTTGTGGTGATGAATTTCTTCATAACTCCCATATTTCGGGAGTAATTTGAGAAAATGTGAAATTTTACTATGAAAATGAGTGTATCGAGCTCTCTCCCTCCTGATTCCGGGCTTGTTTCAAGTAGCGGTCTCTAATATCGTAATGCTATTACTAAGAGCTATATTTAATACTAAGACACATAGTGCGCCAAATGTGCACTTTCTGGGATAAAAGGAAATGAAAATTTAAAAAAAAAAAACGTTTTTTCCCCATTTGTATTTACTTTAAACCGCAGACAGACTTATTAAGAGGTCTATAAATATATTATATATATACAGAAATATATATTAACAAAAATATTCACAAGAACTGATGAGAGTATGACTTTTAAGTAAGTTGATAATAAATTACCTAGTTTCATTAAAAGTACAATAAATAATTAAGATGTAAGCTCTAATTTACTAAGTTACACATTTTAAAACAATAACATCATTTAATTATCTTCGTCATCATCATCATCATCAATTAATTCAAATTCAGAATCGATGTCCGCTAAATCATTTATGTTAACAAATTCGATATCACTTTTCTCAGAATCCGTAAGCTCATAAAATTCCTTAAAAGAAGATTTTTTTACAAACTTATTTCCTTTTGGACGGATACTTGTAACAAGTGGATCAGAAGACAGTAAAAGATTGTGCATAATATCTTCATTGCATGAGATACTGCTATGCTTTCGAGAATGCCCCTCTCTATATTTTCTAAAATCTTTATTTCTAGCCTCAGATGCCTCTTCGGATAGAAAACCAATGGGCACAATTGACATGTTCTGAACTATGTCTGGCCCATGCATTAAAATTTTATGAAGTGAAGAAGGCATATAATACCATGGGTATAACTCCACGTAAAGCTTAGCAGTATCAAAGCAGAACTCTCGGAATTTAGTTACGTTGATCTTCTCTCCTGATGAAATACACTGCAAGATCACACAGATTTTTCTTAAAAGCATAGCATCTATTCCGGTCAGTTCAGCAGATTTAGTGTAGTTTTCAAAAAATCTCCTTGCCGAGTTGCCATTGTTGGTGGATCCACTGCCTTGTTTCACAACATCGAGAAGTAAGCCCGTTTCTCTTCTTACAGCCTCTTGAACTCTTTTCTTCCTGTCATCAACTTGCCTTTTTGCTATATCACCCCTTACTTGCCATGATTTTATGTCTAATTTGTAGGAAATGTGTAATAAGCATTCCATTGAGCGAATCCAAGCGTGAAGGGTGCTTAAGCCATATTTATACATGTCCTCGTTTGCGTGTTTATCTTTGATTAACTCTAAATTATTCATTTCTTTAGGACAAGCCTTGCATATGTCACACACTGAAGCTGCTGTATTGGATATAATGGAATGAATTTTACCATCAATCATTGTCAACAGCAGTTGGTGTTTGACACTAATTCCATCAGTGATGGTGGATGGAGTTAAGGCTTCAATCTCTGCTTCGATTTCAGCCATCTCTCTCTGCACATTTTCTTTGGTTTCCTTTATAAACTTAAACAATATTGGCCGGCAAAATGAAGTGGAAGATGGTCGCTCGTTTTCCCAAATTGTTACACCTTTTGAGACGAGCCGCAGTGGTACAAGACTAATCATAAAATTACTAGCAAGATCGATTTGCTCATCTTCACTCGTCCTTTGATGATAAATGCTTTGGCTAGATGATCCGTCAAAACCCCATTTGCTGGTCAATACGAGCTGTTGATTGGGATCAACAGGGGTTTCTAACGACCTAATAAGTCTTCTTGAGGTTAAATCCATCAAGGCTTGTAATTTGATTTTTGCAGAGCTCTCTGTAACTGTGAGATCTTCTTTGGCCGGATAGCACTTAATTTTTTCTTTAACCAACATGTAGTAACTCGGGTATTGAAGAGCTCCTTCTTGAGTGTTGAAATCCCGAAGAGTGTTATAGCGCCATTTCGATAAGTTCATCGATACATAAAGAGCCAATGCCTTCAAAGGGGATATTTCCCGTACCTGAATTGATTTACCTTCAATGAAGGCTTTGATTTTTGAGGCCTCTTCTGGATTCTCCGTCAAGTATTTCATAACATAAGCTGTATCGCTTTGTCCTGCCTTTTGAAGCGCCCTTTCGGCCGAAAACATAATTTCAGCGCTGCTACTGCTGCATGAAAGACTATCTTCAGTGCGTCTTCTTTTTTGCCGGTTACTAAGGTCCTCAAAAGATTTACGAGGACTAGGATGTGTACAAGTTGAAGCATCAGATTTAGCAGGAGAAATTATGGGCTCGATGACGTCACTTATATTTTCTGTAGAAGGTTCCATATTTTCATTCTGTAATTCCGGCCATTGAATTGCAGCCTGTAGCCAAATCTCATGTTTCTTCCGAAACTTATCTGTGCTTCTTCCAGACTGTGTCCATTTTGCATAAATGCGGTAGCAAAATCGACGACACCAGTCTTTTAAACTTGTTTCAGCACTTTCACATAACTGAACACAACTGTTATCTTTTAAAACACTGAACAAATAGTTAAAGTCGCGTAAATCTTTATGTGCGCGTGCGCATAAAGCAACGTGAATATCAAGATTTGTATTAAAATTTGGAAAATACATTGCGAGATTAGCTTGGATACAACGAGGTGTAAATCAACACTGATTTTAAAGTTACTAATAGTGACCTATTTATATAAAATCCAGGTATCCCAGGTATCCTTTGTTAAATATTGCAAGGTAATTAGTTATTGTGATAATTAGTAAATGATGCATGCTAAATTAGTGTATTAAGAGCCATTTAGTAATTAAATAATAGCAATGTTCTTATCAGTAATCATTAGTGCATCAGTTTTATATGTAAACCTTAAGTCCCTAATTATATATCCTAATTAGCTTATATCTTCTCTAATTGGCTGCTCAGAAATGTTATTGTAATAAGGTAAACCTTTAGAAAAACGGTTTTAATCAACAAAATAAACAAAAAATAAAAAAATTGTGTTATAAAATAAACATCACTCTTTATCCCAGAAAGTGCACATTTGGCGCACTATGTGTCTTAGTATTAAATATAGCTCTTAGTAATAGCATTACGATATTAGAGACCGCTACTTGAAACAAGCCCGGAATCAGGAGGGAGAGAGCTCGATACACTCATTTTCATAGTAAAATTTCACATTTTCTCAAATTACTCCCGAAATATGGGAGTTATGAAGAAATTCATCACCACAAGTTATGAAGGCATTAAGTAATCGAATAAGATGGCATCATTAGTTTGGCATAATTTTACTCTTTTTTTTCGGACATGTCTACGTCCAACCGCTCCCATACATTCGTTCCACTGTGAGTCGGTGTCTTTGGTTCCGCATTTTCGTTTTTTGACACCGACTTCCGAAATTAAAGGTATTTTTCACTTTGTAGTGTTTTTTTTTTTGAAGTCGGTTGTTTTTTTTGTAAAAAAGTTTTTATTTTTCACTTTTTAGTAGTACCTACCCCACATAAATTCAATTAACACTAGTGCATTGAAAAATTGAAGACACAACTCGAAGAATCATTAAAATTCGCATAGAAATGCCGGAGATGCAGGACATTTATACATATAACTTCGTACATAAGAATAATTACCTAATGTATTATATACTAAAACCTTCCTGAAAGTATGTAGATCACACTAATGAAAGAATTATCAAAATCGGTTCAGTAGTTTTTGAGATAATCGCGGACATACAAACATACATACATACAAACATACATACATACATACGGGTCGAATACAGAACCTCCTTTTTTAAAGTCGGTTAAAAATAAACATTAATTTAAATTAAAAATGAAATGAAATGAAATTTGAACCATTTTTTTTTATTTGAATTTGAATTTTTATATACTAAAACCTTCCTAAAAGTATGTAGATCACATTAACGAAAGAATTATCAAAATCGGTTCATTAGTTTTTCAGAAAATTGCGGACATACAAACATACATACGGGTCGAATACAGAACCTCCTTTTTTAAAGTTGGTTAAAAAAGAAGATCAACGTCACATCAGCGTACTTTTCATCAGTCTGCTGTCAGTCTGCTGTCATTCTAGATTGACCGTGTAACCGTCGAAAATCCTCCATCATTCTGGCATCAGTCACGTCAATCCAGAATGATGGACCAGAATGACGCCAGAATGAGCGTGTAATCTTGCTCTAAAATGATGATACCCACACGACGGTCTTCTGACAACCATATGACGAAGAACGTGTTCTAACCCAAAATCTGATTACAGTTAAACAAGTGATCTTCAATCTTATTAGCATGTTGATGCCAAAAATTGCGTGAAAAAATATAATTATGTAATTTGTTTTGCTCAAAATTCAACAATATTAATATCTTATATTGTAAACTTTTGAAACTCAATAATACCCGGTAATAATGTATTAATTAAAACAGCTGGAATGTGGCTATTATTAGTCCTTACACATACCTTGCCCGAAGACATCTTGATTAAAACGTAAAATCATAAACAACAAAACAATAATTTCTGACAAACTCAATATTAATGAAAGTAAAACATATTGGGTTGTTGCCACCATTACAATAAAAGCTTTATTTTAATTCATAAAGTGTGCTTTTATTTTTCAGCCGTAGTTTGTTTGTAGTTTTGCTTTACATTTAAGTTAATAACTTTTCTTTTCTATCCTTCCTACTTCTTTTACCTTCACACTTTCCGTAGTTAGAAACCTTAATTTTTTTTTTTATCAGTAACAAACTAATGCATTGATAAAATTACAGACGGAACGTTCATTCCAAAAGCAACCAACGGTTTTCTTGAACCGTAAAAAGGGTATCGGTGTGAAGCGTAGCAGGAAACCACTGAGGTACCACAAAGATGTGGGACTCGGTTTCAAAACTCCTCGCGAGGTAACGCATGATGTGTGAACTAACGTGTTTATTTTTCCGTAGACAGAGAAAGCGTTTCAGAAGCAGGCGACGGTGTTCCTCAACCGGAAGGGGGTGATGAAGAGGAAAGACATGAGACATTCTAAGAATGTCGGTCTTGGTTTCAAGACTCCGCGTGAGGTGTGGTACTTTTAGTTATGGTCGATGGGATCCAGGCTTGCAACGGTGGTGGCTACTACGTTGTTTGTTTTATGTGCAATGGACTGTACACATTCGATTTTCAAAACCGCAACCTCAATTTTTTAGATTTATTCCTAATGGATTATTAAAACCTGTTTGGTGTAAAAATAATAAATTAATTATTGTTACAAATTGTTGCAAAGATAACCATTTTTTTTAAATATCTTTTTTATAGAAAATATTTTATCCTATAAGAAATAGCAACAAATTGATTGTAAATACTAGAAACAGGACCTGTCTGAAAGATTAAAGTCATTCTCAGTGTGACTTAGAAGTGGTAGTCAAAAATTCTTAATAGTCCATTGTTCATGAAACAGTTCCATGTTGGTCAGAGGAGGAGCTTGCTTTAACATGTGCATGGCTGGAGCCGTCCAGCAAATTCAGCTCGCATTGGAACAGATCATTTTGATACTTTATACTATGAAATATGCCATAGATAGTAGTTGTTTCATTAATGCAGTCAATCAAATGCAATTTAAACCTTATGTCAATGATGTTAAAAGTCACATTAGGCATGTTCACAATTGAAAACAACAGAAGTCTCTTACAGTATAAGAATTAAAACCAGCTTTTCAAAGATTTCATTTTCTTTTGGTATGTGTCCCCATGGGGCTTCATTGAGTTAACAATTCCTTTTATAAATCTTTGATATCCATTATACATCTTTGGAAATGAACTTAACTCTCACATTACAAGAGTTGTCCAACTGTATTGTCCAATTCAAACAATAGTTAAGGAATAATTCATCAATTGAAATAAAATACTCGCCTACAATGCAAAATGAATCTTATCTCCTGCATGCCAAGTATCAAACTATCTGCTCGAATGTCATCAGGTTATGGTCAGCATTGTGTTAACCTATCAAGCTAGGTGCTATCAGGTCATTTGGAAGAAGGTATTGTATGCATGCTGCTCTCAATGTAACAATGTTAATATTTAGATGTAAGATCATTACTAATTATTTTTAATATAAGGTGCAATTTATACAGAAGGGATAAAAACTAAAAAGTATTTCATTTGTAGCAATTGCATCATAGAATAAGATATCATTAAACTTCATATCATTATTTTTCATTGAATGGGGAAAGGGGAGAAATTAGTCAGTAATATAAACTAGCACCCAGGGTTATGAATGTAACTGCAAGTTCAGGATTGAATCTTTACTTCTGTTACCAACCTGTATTAACCAAGTTTGATCACAAACAAAGACTTAAAAGGCTTGCAATAACAGACCTATCAAGCTAGACTATGCCTTTCAAGTTTAATGCAAATAAAGAGATTTCCTAGTGAAGAAATTACTCTGCAAAACTCTACTTTCGCCACATCTGCTCATAATTGACCAACTGATTGCAGATGAAAATAGAGAAAAAAAAAGTTCTGTCACCAAAAGTACAGCATCCATTAAATGTAGCATGTTCCCTTTCTATGAGTGCCTACTAAAGAGATTCAAGTTCTAATAATTTGTCGCATAAAGATCAGAAGTTGACTATATCCACAATGCTAAATTGGTTGCAGAAGTAAAGTTTCTAGTGACTAGCACTAAAG
The DNA here is from genome assembly GCA_945859645.1 of Amphipoea oculea. Classification (NCBI taxonomy): domain Eukaryota; kingdom Metazoa; phylum Arthropoda; class Insecta; order Lepidoptera; family Noctuidae; genus Amphipoea; species Amphipoea oculea. The sequence continues at coordinate 1,664,742 of OX243885.1, forward strand.
TTAGCTATTTTTGTATCTTAATGGTCACGAATTACAGTGAAATGGACAATAATGTTATTAATTATAACAAAAAACCAATTATTTGCGTGTGATCTAATGGAAGTTTAAAACACTTGTAAAGACTGCTAACATGATGATACCCACACGACGGTCTTCTGACAACCAAGTGACGAAGAACGTGTTCTAACCCAAGATCTGATTACAGTTGAACAAGTGATCTTCCATATTATTGACTCTTAAATTCTTATCATTGGTGGAAGTCATAATTACAACCCGTTTTTTGGTAAAAGATGTAGCGGTGAAGCTAGGTTATTTTACTGAAGTGGCAATATTCAGTATTTTCAGACTACCTTGTTGGTAATATTCGCCTTTTTTGGGCAATACAAAGTATACCCTAGAGTAACTCTAAAAAGGTTTACTTCGTATTGGCCTAATAGCGTAAATATGTGCAGAAATACGAAAAAGCCACTATTATAAACTATGTTAAATTAATCTGCAATCAAAATAGTTATCATTACAGGGGCCTAAGTCTACTACTTTACAAAAGTTATAATGGGCTCTCCATTGTGAATCTTTGACAGATTTGCCATGTAAAATCTGTCTAAAACTCAAAATAGCGAGATCATTGCAACATTTTTAAATTAGAATTAGTCCCCAGATTCGCTGCTACATTCCTTTCCAAAACAAATCATCTATAGCAAGGGCAAATCACCAAACCATACAACCGGGCGAAGGATCTAAACTGCTTCACAAAATAACACTAACTCATCCAACCATCATCACCCCAAAAATACTTACACTCACTTTTCCAAAACAGGCGATCGAAGGCACATACATCGACAAGAAGTGTCCCTTCACCGGCAACGTGTCGATCCGTGGTCGTATCCTCACCGGAGTGGTCCAGAAGATGAAGATGCAGAGGACTATCGTCATCCGCCGCGATTATCTGCACTACCTGCCTAAGTACAACAGATTCGAGAAGCGTCACAGGAATATGTCTGTGCACTTATCGCCTTGTTTTAGGTGAGGAATTTTTGATAGTTTTTTTTTATTGTAAAAGGCTATAAATGTTAGCTGTTGGATTTTGCGGTACGAATATTATGTGCACCAATTTCTAGAACATCTACCTATGGACCCGTAACTGTTAGATCCAGGTATTTGTAAACATGCCCATGTGTAAAAAAAACTTACATTTTACACACTTATTTGAAAGAAAAAAAAAATCCTATGTACACTGCTTAGTTTTGACCCACTCCTAAACAGGCCACGATACAAAAATATATAATTGCGAACCTAAATTTGCCAATGGTATTTGTAAAAGCAGTTTTAATTAAAAATTTCTAGTTCAAAAAACGCTCATGTATAATATCTAGGATTAAAATGATGATACTCACACGACGGTCTTCCGAACAACCTATTGACGAAAGACGTGTTTGTTAACCCAAACTCTGATTTTATCCTACCCCATACATCAACCAACTTGTAAAAAACATTTCTCTTGAACATTCCACCTTTATGTTTCCAGAGACGTGGAGCTAGGAGACATTGTAACCATCGGCGAGTGCCGGCCGCTCTCCAAGACTATCCGCTTCAACGTACTCAAAGTCACGAAGGGCAAGGGCTCCAAAAAATCCTTCAAGAAGTTCTAATAAACTTATGTTATAAGTATTGTTGCGTTTTTGTTGATGTTTTACCTTGTAAATTATCCCGAGCATGAATGTATATGATGTACATACATTTAGTAACAGTAGGTATCTAGTAAATGTATACTGTTGTGACCGTAACACGAGAATTCTATCGTTTCTGCCAACCCCCATGAGAATAAGGCGAGTTTATATATTATGTGGCTGACCCGTCAGTGGACGGAAATTATTATTTCGTCAGCTAGCTCCTCTTTTTCGTTTAGATCACGATCACGTTAGATATTCCTGTTCCTGCCACCCACCGCGTGGTCTACCTACGTAACCAAAATTCACTGGTAAAACAAGTTGAGAATAACGCCATCTAGTCTAAAAAGAAGTCGTCATACTTTATTTTCCCGTAGCAGCTGGAAATGACATTTGTCTTATCAATTATCTACATTGAGATAGGAAACATTCTATGTCAATGATTATCTATGAAATACGTTCATGATTTAACCGACTGCGGCTAATAAAAGAAGTGTTCTGGAACTTCTAATAAAAGCACCAATTTGATAAAATGCACTGTTTTTGCTACGCACATTGCAACGCTTTTATTATTATCAATCATGGACGTAAGGATTGCCACTAGGTGGCAATCGGGAAGTTATTGTCCCCACTTCAAATCGCTGTACACAGCAGCCGCGGCGTGGATCGCCAAAAAAATTTTGTTTTGTATGTCCCTACTAATAATATCACTTATCTAAGTACTAATAAAATCACATTGGAAAAGTCTGACCGCCAACCCCCCCTAACGCCGGCGGCCGTAAACAGGGCCGAATTAACCATGTCGGGGCCCATAGGCAATGCAATTCTCAGGGCCCCTTTTCAGCCGTTTGAAGATCATCAGCTCTTTTAAAGTTGATGAAGGGATGTGAGTAATAGCATCACCGGACTGATGCTTAAACTAACGTGGCATTTTCGAAATAATTGTGCTTCTGGCTGACAGTCACCACCTAAACAAAGAAGAAATGTGGTGTTTATACAAAGAAATACTGCTGTAATATCGTTTTGACACTGAGTAAGCACTGTGATCGCGTTCACGAGCGTTCAGAATTGTTGACAGCCCTCAGCAGTCATAATCGTATTATCTAAATCGGAACGCATGTGAGACGATGTGAGCGCTGTGCTGTGAGCGATTACAGCTAATTCGGAAAGCGGCCTTAAATTGCCTTGTTAGATAGTGAGTATGTAAAGGTAAAATCTTGCTAGCTGAATTAAAACTTACAGCAATGTCTCTCTCTGCCCTTCCAAGTTTCATATTTGGATTGTATGCAGCATTGATGGAGACTTTTAAAAAGAAAAGAGTGTTGGTTAGAAATTAGTTGAAGAATCTACCAACTCCTCATCGTAACCTACGTGAAATGAGTCTGACACGACCTACACCTTTATTTATCTGAGGAAGTGAGGATGAATGAAGAGGTATTTGAGAAAATATTGACGAGTCTACTACGGAAAACTTTAATTAGGTACCCCACAAAATATTGAATAGGTACCCCTTTTTTTATACAATAGTTCTCCTCCCCTCCCACTTTCCATATATTTGCACAAGAGACGTTTTTAACCGACTTTAAAAAAGGAGGTTCTGTATTCGACCCGTATGTATGTATGTTTGTATGTCCACGATTATCTCAAAAACTACTGAACCGATTTTGATAATTCTTTCATTAGTGTGATCTACATACTTTCAGGAAGGTTTTAGTATACATATAATACATTAGGTAATTATTCTTATGTACGAAGTTATATGCATAAATGTACTGCATCTCCGGCATTTCTATGCGAATTTTGATGATTCTTCGAGTTGTGTCTTCAATTCTTCAATGCACTAGTGTTAATTGAATTTATGTGGGGTAGGTACAACTAAAAAGTGAAAAATAAAAACTTTTTTACAAAAAAAACAACCGACTTCAAAAAAAAAACACTACAAAGTGAAAAATAACTTCAATTTCGGAAGTCGGTGTCAAAAAATGAAAATGCGGAACCAAAGACACCGACTTCCGAAATTGAAGTTATTTTTCACTTTGTAGTGTTTTTTTTTGAAGTCGGTTGTTTTTTTTTTTGTAATCGTGATTGTTTATACGAACGCGAACGCACCTGTATCTCCATAGACAAACCACGGGAAAATAACAAGCTCCAACAAAACAAACATGTCCGCCTTGTGACTGTAGAAATCAGTAGCAACACAATTTAATACCACCAACGATATGATATCGTTCTTCTCCAAACTCTCTTTGAATAACTCACAAAAACCACCAGTCGAGCTCGCGAAGCCAGCTTATATGGACAAAAGTGCGACACTCCAGGAGTTAGGGTATAGAGATGAGAACGACCTGAAAGAGACGATTTACGGTTTGTTTTGATCAGTTTTCGTGTTGTTTTGGACTTGCTGGGTTGGTTGTTTGTGGCTTTAACGTGTGTTGTGGTGTTCTAGACTTTTTGCGGACGATACGGGATCCGGAAAAGCCGAGTACGCTTGAGGATTTGAAGGTGATTTACGAGGAAGGAATTTTTGTGAAGGAGCCTACAGCTGATAATATTCCCGTGTTAAGAGTGGAGTATAATCCTACAGTGCCTCATTGTTCGCTGGCGACGCTTATTGGACTGTGCATACGGATCAAGATACAGCGATCGATACACCACCCAGTTAAATTGGATATTTATATCAAGAAAGGCGCACATACCACCGAAGATGAAAGTAAGTAGATCCACATAATCTTCCCACATAAAAAACCTAACAATAGAATGAATATACGAGTGATTTGCCATGTTTTCTGAACAAATAAAGTATTGAACCCATTACATGATAAATTCAACCAATATTTACATAATACTATTCGAAATTCATTTAAGTACGTCACAAATACGACACTTTGTGTTACCCATCCGTTGTTGTCAAACGAAGATTAAAAAAAAAAAGTTTTTTAACAAAAGCCTATAGAATATCTACGGTTAAGAACCAATAATGTCTATCTCAGTTTTTTATGTTTTTCACTTTATAATGCAGGTAGATTTAAAGTTTAATTTGGCTTGCCCTACTGAGGCACTTATCCCAAAATTTATATCTCAGCATATTTTTTCTATCTTTACATCAAACATTTCAAGTATCTTTCTATTGTGGAATATTATTATTATTATTATTTTTTGTTGGTATACATTTTTATATCTCGGCTGATCAGCCGGTTTTATAGGGTAACACGGGCCAAAGCCAAGTGCTCCCCCTGAGATTATTAACCTAAGTGATAGTTGATGATAATGTTTGGCGTGATGATGGTATGTTATGACTTTGTGTTGCAATGGTGGATGATGTATGAGCATGTGACATATGTGTGTCACTGTCGTTTTGCAAAAATTTTCGGACAATTCTGCAAGTGTTCAGAATAGCAGCTTTCTGTAGGGTTTGGTAAGTGGAAGGAGCTAAATCTAGGATTTTTAGAGATAGGTGCAGTTGTTTGGGAATAACACCCGTGGTTGAGAGTACTACAGGGATAATGGCAACGCCTCCTAAATGCCACATTCGGGTAATTTCTATTTTTAAGTCTGTGTATTTTGATAGCTTTTCTGCAATTGTGTTTTGTAGGTTGTGCGTGTTAGGTACTGCTATGTCAATAATTTGCGCGGTTTTATTAATTTTATCTAGTAAAGTTATGTCTGGTCTATTGTAATGTGTTGTTCTGTCTGTGAGGATGGCTCGATCAAAGTATAACTTGTGTGTTGCATTTTCAAGAACAGTTTCTGGATTATATTTGTAGTAAGGTACTTGGGGTGTAGTAATTAATTTATATTTTATAGCAAGTTTTTGATGTATTATGTTGGCTATCTGATCGTGCCTATGTTTATAGTCAGTTTGAACTATTGCTTTACATGCTCCGGTGATGTGTTGAATAGTTTCAGAAGAACTATGACATCGCCTACAAATATCTGTTGAAAGAGGGACTCGCATGATGTGTTTTTGGTAGTTACGAGTTTCAATAACTTGGTCTTGAATTGCTGTCATGAACCCTTCAGTCTCAGGGAATAAATCTCCACGCCTAAGCCATTCGTTCGACGCTAACTTGTCGACGTTAGGTTGGCAAAGGTCTTGGCGATGTCTTCCATGAAGTGACTTCTGGGTCCATTCTAATATTTTGGTCTGTCTGTCAGTCTGTTTCTCATTTATTTGAGTAGTTTGATCAGCCATGTTCAGTGGGGTTAGTTTTCGGTCATTATAGACTATTGCTTTGTGTAGGATAGAGGTTGTGCTTTTTGTGTGAAAATATTTTCTAAGGGTGCTGATTTGTTTATTGTGTAGGTTCGTAATATCTATAATGCCTCGTCCTCCCTCCTTCCTCGGTAGTGATAATAATATAATAATTATTATTATTATATTATTCAAAGCTGAGAAATGTTTTTTTTATCTCCTGTAAAGTTAACTTTATTGAGATAGACACTATTGATTCTTAACAATCGATATGTTCCCTTGTTTTCTCAGTACAATAATGCATTATTGTAGAATACTTTATAGAAATACTTACCTATTAAGTTACTGTACCAATTTTTTTCTTTTTGTGTGACCTTGTTTGTATAATATTTTGTTCATCAACTGACATGACTACAAAACTCAATTCTGAAGTCAATTTCCAATGCCCCATGGTTCATCACCAATGCAGAAATCTACAAGCTATTAAAAGTAAACAGTAAAGGAGAGTATACTGATAGTAGAAAATGCATACAAGGATAGACTCAAAAACCATCCAAATCAGTTGGCCGTAGACCTGCTTCATGCAAATATCACCAAGCGCTTGAAAAGGCACCACATGCTCAAGCTGAACAAATAATTAAGCACCATATGTGCGGTGCTCACTGGAACCCTTCATAGCCACACCATGAACCAACAACACATTTGCTTATAGCCGAAAGGCTGATTGCAGATACCAGCACAAAAAAAAAAGACAGGTTGCACTCTGGGAGTGCCGGCAGAAGTGAAAACTTGAATATTAACATTGAAATAAATCAATTATTAATTGAATTAATATAACTCATTTTTTTTCACTATTTCTGCGTCACTTTTTTCATTAATAGATGAATTTTTTTCAACTTCCATATTTTAAACACTTTATATACACGAATTTTACGAATACACAGCAGTGTGGCTACTACACAGACGGTTGGGCCATCAGCTGTCCATCCATCCATCCACATCTATCTATCCATCCATCCATCCATTGTCGTGTGTCACTTGGTTCACTTCGGTTGGCGCCGCCGTAGAAAGAGAGGCGGATACTTAGTAGTTAGGAGTAGTAGTTCTCCCCTGTGTAGTCTCTCCTGACGGTCACGTGTCCTGACGCGATGTCTTAACGCGAGTTTAACATTTTTTACCCATTACAAAAAAGTGTGCAACGCCGCTAAAGAAGTTTTCACTTCAAAAACTGACATGACTACATCAAATAAAAGAGTGATCTTGAGATAAAATTATCCACTAAACAATTCTATTAATGTTCCTACACTTTCTAATTATTTAACTGTGTTGTTTTGTTGTGTAATTATTGTAATAAAGAAATCATAAATTTTTAAATGATAGAGTAGGTGTTAAAATAAAAAAAAAGTTGCATGTTATTTTGATCAAAAATACCTAAGTACGTAATGAAATGTTTTAACAAGTAGTTTTAAAATAGACATGCATTTGCATTTAGAACGTCTAACAATCTACCAATATAATGATATTCAGTAGGTCACAGACAGTATTGATTTCGAAGGAAACTCATGTTTTAAAATAAATATTTAAAAATACTTATCCTAATATTGAGTTCTACAAATTCCTAGATTTCATTCCCATTTTTTTTTCATCTCATCCATTTATTTGGCTGATTAACTCAGATATTGCAATGGGCCTTTAAAAAAACCCAAAAACACAATACATATGACATGCATACAACCCCTATATTATGACGGGCCTTTTAAAAGGCCACCTTTTCCTGGCTCCTGGAAAAATAGTTTATGTAACATCTGGGTTAATTGCCAATCACCAATCTGACTCATGTAATGGTTCAATAGTAACGCTATTTATCAACATATTAAGTGCACAAAGAAAAATATCATTGTGCATTTAACAATTGACTACCTTAACAATTGAATACAATAACTGGCATAACAATATCAGTCTTACCAAGGGATACCGTGTTATCCAGTAACTGGGTTGTGGAGGTCAAATAGGCAGTCGCTTCATGTAAAAAACTGGTATTCAGCTGCATCCGGTTAGACTGGAAGCCTACCCCAACATAGTTTGGAAAAAGGCTAGGCTAATGATGAACTATCATTACAATTTACTGCTGACCAAAAAATCCTCTACTGAAAAAATGCTGTGAAATTGTAAGGAAACACGTAACTTTCAACTTGTTAGGCCGTATTCAGCAGTGCTCTCCTGACGGTCAGGACTGACGGTCAGTGCGTACGCACGCACTATGCGTCCGCATCGGTCAGTGCTGCTCTGAATGCACGCATGGTTTCTATGGCGATACCTATGGCAGACCGACGTCAGTCCTGACCGTCAGGAGATCACAGAATACGGCCTAAGCTAAACTAGACAAGAATCATCCAAACATACTAACATGTAAACTAAATAAAATCTTGTTAAAAATATGTTTTGGTTACATAACTAACCAACTCTATGCCACTTAAGTGTGAATAGATAATAATGGAATTTTCCCATCCGTCTGTTCATTCAAGTTCAGAAAGAGGCCAGACATTGAAATGATGAGTCAGTTGCCTTTCAAGTTATGTCAACAATGCTTTTTGTGTCCCCTATATCAGTAGTTCGTGCTATCTTCAGAAATGTAGTTTACCTCCTTATTCAAGAGTTACTATTGAGTCTTCACCGGATAGTTTGTAGTTTATTGTTGACACAATTATATTTTTTTTGTTAGACAGGTATTGTGTCCCACTGCTGGGCAAAGGGTCCAAAGTCAAAGTCAAAGCATTTATTTCAAATAGGCACATAAAAGGCACTTTTGAACGTCAAAAGGTCCCTTTTTCCTTCCAAACCTCCCAGTCTTGTGCGATCTCTGGTCATGTTGGAGAATAATCTCCTCTCTCCTCACTGCTATAGATAGGGATGAGTTGAAAAAGAGGTTTGTGCCTGCAGTGGGTGATTTTATCACTCGGTTGAAATAATTTTGTTGCTAGACATAGGCCTCCCCTAAGCATTGCTACATCAACCAGTTCTGCATTCCTTATATGCAGAGAAATGAGAATTCTACTACCTTTTTGATGAAGGGTCACAACGGGCCAGCAAAAAAACAATGGATTTTGGCTTAAAAACTGAGCGTAAGGTGTAATTATTCTAAATTAAGTAATTAATGTAAGACAAACTTGGTCAATGGACTTAATTTAGCATATCTGCATATTGTTCACAATGCAATGCTAATTTATAAAGTGAATAACAACTTATCTGGTGATTGCTTAGCTAGGGTAAATATTATGTCTCTTGAACTGGATAATAATAATATTACATTCACATGACTCAATTGAACTTTATTATCAGTTAGTAACAGTTTATGCAAGAAAAGTTATACTACTCTCTTTTAATGGAGTTTTGTCTGGTCAACAATTATTATAATTAATAGAAGAAATTTTATATTAGTTGCTGTCGTTAGGTATATGATTAATATATAATATTATGTATGTAAGCCCACGTATTCACGGGAGCTTTTTTAATGCGAGGTTTTTGTTTGAGCATTGGATTTTCAACTTTCGGCTGTTAACAGAGCGTTGAAAATCCAATGCGCGGAAAAATCACCGCGATAAAAAAGCGCCCGTGTTTACTGGACTTGGTCGTCAGAAGCCCGAAAATCTGACAAACAGTCTTACCAAGGGGTATCGTATTACCCAGTAACTGGGTTGTGAAGGTCAGATAGGCAGTCGCTCCATGTAAAATACTGGTATTCAGCTGCATCCGGTTGGACTGGAAGCCGACCCCAACGTAGTTGGGAAAAGGCTAGGAAGATGATGGTACCCCTAGTCCCAGCCTTTTTCAGGTCATCGATCCATCTGGTTTCTAGCCAGTGGGCGTCCAACACTACGTTTGCCGATCGATAAACATAATGTATTAATGGTTAAGTTACTAGCACAGAATACTTAAAGTACTACGTACAGAAAGGACACTCCCTTCCCCGCACTAACATCAATTACCGCACCTCACCCCGCACTTCGGCGTATTCGTCGCAGTTCTTTAACAAGAGCGCTCGCAAAAACAAGTAAATCACGCACACATTCATACGTATACAAACGTCATTTTTTAATGTAGTAGTAGTAGGTAATTATTTTGCGAGCGTTGTATGGTGTCCGGGGTGTGTGGTTACTAGTAAACAGTGCAATGTGGACGCAATACAATATTATTTCGTCATAATATTGTTTGTTTAGTCTGCACAAGCAGCAAAATGGAAAAGTACGTGTTCTCAAAAATTATAATAAACAACTTTGTTCTAGATATTACACTTGTTGCAAGAAACGGAGTGTAATAGGTAATAGGCTAGTTGTTGGAATATTATATATAATTATTAAATAAAAACCCAATAAATGGGCGTAGATACAGTAGGTCGCGCGGCAGTGGTAACGAAACCAGTATTAGCTGCCAGGTTATTGCGTAACACACTATCTAGCAATGGGTTTCATTTCGACAGTTCAACAACATTCATTGCGTTATTTACGTTGTTGAGCAGGCAAATTATTCGAACATATGAAGCAATGGATTAGCAATATCCTTTAAAATGATTCAGATTGAGATTGATCATGTGCTCTTAATTATCATCATCACCCACAGCCCGACTTCACCCACTTCTGAGCATAGGCCTCTCTTTTTATGTGCCAATCCTGTGCCAGCATCATCCAGGTTCTAACAATGTCTTACCCCCCATCTCGCCGCCGGAAGACCGACACTTCGTCTCCCAGTCGTTGGACGCCACTTGGTCACTACCCTACTACACTTGTCATCACTGCGCCTTGCTAGGTGTCCTGCCAAACTTCATTTGAGTTCCACAACTCGTTTTCCGTTATCAAATACCTTCGTGTGGCTGCGGATCTCGACATTTAGGACTCGACTCTATTGAAACTTCGTAGTTCGTCTGGGCGAGTTCAAGGACAAAGTGTTACAACTGTCTTAAGACCAATTGATTTATTTGCCAAGTATTTATTACTCTTTGAGACCAATTAAAGACAAGTGTCTTGTATAGTGGCTCTCACATTGATATCATTTCATTCAATTCATCGAAGTCTACTGCTGGACTTGGTCGATCCCAATTTTTGCTACACCTTGTTCTCAGGTTTTTCTTATCATAGTTCAACTCCAGTTATGCAGCACCCTAATTGTATAACGGGATCCCTTCTTTTCGCATAATGTTCTTTGTCCTAATATACTTCGGCATAACGATTTTGGCACAATTTGTTTTGGCATAATAATACTTCGGCATAATTTTTTTAGGCATACATTTTATGTTGGCATAATCATCTTAAAGACTAATTTGTTTTGGCATAAATTTGATTCGCATAACGTTAGTAGGCCTAATGACTATTAGCATAACGTTAGTAGGCCTAATGACTATTAGCATAATAATATTTAGGCATACAATTAATATAATTTATACATAACATTATGTAACTTAAACGATTTTTCAATCGCGAGATAACTTTTATCTGAAGAATATATTAGATGTTTTGACAGTTTTTGTATAAAAAAATATGTCAATCAGTTAACTTCTATTATGAGAAATAAATATGGCGGTTATTCCTCAGATAGAAGTTAACTGATTGAAACGGGAACACCCAAATACTCCGAAATATTTTATTCCGAATTTCGATGTTCCGATTTTCAAAAGTCCGAATTTCATAATACCTAAGAATCATAATGTCTATTATTAAAAATCACGAAATTTATTTTACCGAAAGTCATAAATGCGACTTGTTTGTTTTCCGATTTTCATATATTCGAAGAATCAAATGCTCGATGGGTTCGCGGTCCGAAAAACGACATTCCGATTTTCAATACTCCGAATTATTTCCGTTACCGTTACCGCACCCGAACTCAACGAACGCAATAGACGACGCAGGATGCAAGAGCGAGCGAAGGGCACTCCGAGGTTCGGTTTGGTTAGGTTACTTTAAACCCTTTACACAGAAATAGGGGCCCCGCGAAGCGGGGCTCCGTCGACATAGGATGCAAGAGCGAGCGATGGGCACCCCGAGGTTCGGTTTGGTTAGGTTACTTTAAACCCTTTACACAGAAATAGGGGCCCCGCGAAGCGGGGCTCCGTCGACATAGGATGCAAGAGCGAGCGCTTGAATGCTGCATGCTGCATGCTTGCTTGCATGCTGCATGCTTGCTTGTTTGCTGCATGCTTGCTTGCATGCTGTATGCTTGCTTGCTTCATGCTTCCTACAGCGAAAAAATAAAAATATGTTTTAATATCATTATGCGTAAATAAATTTATGCTTTAGGATATTATGCTTAAAAAAGTTATGCTTTAGAACTTTATGCTTAATAAATTTATGCTTTACAATATTATGCTTAATCATTATTATGGTTAGAGAAATTATGCTTAAAAAAATTATGCGTAAGCTGTTATGCGTAATTATATTATGCGAAAATATAATTATGCCAAACAAAATTATGCTAAGTTATATTAGGTCTTAAAATTTTATGCAAATGGATAGGGAACCTTGTATAACACATTATCATTTAGAATCTGAATCAGTTTGAAGGGTATTTTTTTTTAATTGCTAAATGGGCCGACTCTTGACCCCGATCACGCCTGATAGGAAGCGATAGATGAGGTATATGATGGAACGAACGTGCCCGGAAGATGCATGTTCACTCTTGATTTGAAGGCAGACGGGTTAAATGTATTGGGTATTGCTAATCCATTGCTTCATATGCTCGAAACTTTTGTCAACTCAACAACGTAAATAACTCAATGAATGTTGCTGAACTGTCAAAATGACAGCAATTCCTACTGTTCGTGTGTTACGCAATTACCCCGCAGGATTTGACCAGTGACTGGTTCAGTGACAGTCCATCAGATCCTAAAAATAACTGGAGCTTGCAGAGTCAGCCAAGTGAGATGGATATTAACCTTTTCGACGCCCATCTACATAATACGCGATGTGTCCTCCAGCGCCACGCTACAAATGTATAACGTATCTATAGTAAAACGTAGGGATGGGATTAATGTCCTATCGATAAATAATATTATAAGTTGAAATTAACGTTTATTCACCAATTTACGAAGCTAAATAAAAACTGATACCGTATTTTCATATTTTGTTTTATTTCATAAAAAAATCAATATGAAAACCTGGATATATTTCCCATAATAAAAGAAAAGAATTGTAAATTTATTAGACGTGTGTTCTAGAAGGCACATCCCTATTTGTCTCCAAATGTAATCCTTCTACTTCATATTAAGTCGTTGGCGCTCGAGGCACGTCAAAATCCTTTCTGATATAAGGATGTCTAGATGTCGATGTCTATGGTATTTTTCTTTTTTCTATTCACTGTGGTCGAGTTACACGTGCATAACCTCAACCGATTCATGCATAATTTATTTCGTTTACTTACAAAAAATAGAACCAGATACAATCAATAGAAGCTAGATACGTGGTTTTCTATCTACGTGTTTTAAAAAAAATTAAAATGGAGTGTAAGTGACTGTTTTACGCAGATGTTACAGATCTTTTTTTTAATGGTAGGTATAGGTGTCGCAAAATACTAGCAATGATTTTTCTTGTTTTTAGAAACTAATAGAAAACGGAAGTACATTCCTGAAACGGAAGTTGACGACTTAACGTAATGTCAGGACGACGAACTATTTCAAAATTCTGATTATTCACAAACTTTTTCTTATGATGAATCTACTCAAAAAGAAACAAAATGTAAACATTGCACTACACTAAAATGCACAGTCACTATGACCTTGAAAACCGTCCGCTTATGACGTCACAGATTTACTTCTATACAAGTTCGTGGCGTTGTGCGCACTGACAACTAGCCACTTTGTAAGGATGGGTTTTTCAAACTGTGTTTCACTATCGACAATGATTAGAAAACCTATTTATTCTTGATTAAGGCGAATAAAACGTAGTTTATAGTTTACAATATTTATAAAATATTATTTATTTACGTCATTTTCTTGCAATAATGATATTTATGATCGTTTTGACGAGATGAAATATAGCGTGGTCTTCATCGTGTCCCATCACTGGCTTACTTTATATCAAGTACTTGGCGTTGGGGGCACTAAAATATTTTGTGGCGTTTTTGTTTCTATTGAATATAAAACAAACAAGAACTTATTATGTGAAAATGTTAAAAATATGGCTTATAACAGGGCAATTTTCCATAAAAACAAAATAAAAGGTCTTGTAAAAGTCGTAAATTTATTTTATACTATTATTACTTCTAATCAAGTAGTGGCGCTGAGGGCACGAAAATCTAGAACTTGTATACAAGTGATTGGCGTTCAAAAGGTTAAAGAACACTTCGGGGAAAAACATCTATAAAGACAAAAGGCCAACAGTTTGTTTTCGAAACTAAAATAACTTGTTATTGAAATTATCTAAGTGCCAGTTAGTAGATATCGCTGCCACTGTATAAATATTTATAGAGCGGTGCTGTAATATCTTCACTATCTAGCAAAACAAGGTTCATCAAGAAACGATAAATACCGAGATATTTATAGGTATAATATGCGTTTTGTTTGTATTTATTGTATTATGTAAATGATACACCACAGACACCTACAGTATTGTCTTTCCTTCCCCTTTTTAATCCATCCAAAGGTTTTCTTTAAAAGATCACTCTTAGCGATAAAATCGCCCTTTGTGTCCCACACCTAAGTTACTTTTAATATTGCAACATGGTAACATTAAGTAACTCTCTACAACTTCTGCGACTTTTGCTATAACTTTTTAACCGACTTCAAAGTCAAAGTCAAAGCATTTATTTCAAATAGGCACATAAAAGGCACTTTTGAACGTCAAAAATTATCTTATAAAATAGAATTGATTCTAGTCGCCACTTCACAAAGGAGGCTCTGTATTCGACCCGTATGTATGTATGTTTGTATATCCGCGATTTTCCCAAAAACTAATGAACTAATTTTGATGTTTCTTTCATTAATGTGATCTACATTTTTTCAGGAATGTTTTAGTATACAAAGTGTTGATGACAATACAACAATAAATTAACCTTCGTATATCTAATGAAGTTCCCAGTCTGCATACAAAAATTCAATCAAATATATCCAATAGTTTAGTCACTGGACATTACTTTTCACTTTTAACATTTTTTACATGATGTATATTTATCTGTTAACAGGCCAGCACCGACAGGTTATAGACATCGGCAGTAATCTGCATCTGTAAAACTTGTTGCCAGCTCGCTACTTCAATAACCTTCGCCTTTGTTCTTAAATTTAATTCCCGGTGCGAACTAATGCATATTATAACTTATGCTTGAGAAATAAGGATCACAAAGCGTGTCATCAGAATTAGATAAGAAAATAATGAATGCGAAAGTTATTACTACAAATGTTACGCACTCATTTCAATCGAAAATTAAGTATGTGCGAAAGGGATGGATGGTAATTGTTTGTTTCTACTTCGCTTTGTTGCCGAAACCTGAAAAATGGTGTGCCCGGCACACTGACCTACACTATTTTTTCAGGTTTCGGCCATAAATATGGTCGTTTGGGTCAATGATACCACGCTATTGCTGCTCTTCTCATGGTTAGTGAAACAATATTTAAATGGTGTTCTTTTTTGTTTACACTTTTATGCTATTTAATATGTTAGAAAAAATCACTTTTTTAATTTCAACGTTAGGATTTATGATAGTTCCTAAATACTCCTATGCATTAGGTAGTATTGCTAGTGTTTTCATTTATTGTTGTATTGTCTTCTCCACCTTGTATAGTACATCAGGTAATTCTTATGTACGAAGTTTTATGCATAAATGTACTGCATCTCCGGCGTTTCTATACGAATTTTGATGATTTTTCTAGTCGGTATCTTCAATTTTGAAAAACAATTTTGGAAAAAGATTAGGCAAAATACCGCACAGAAAATTTCCAATACCGGGATCCCGGTATTGGAAATTATCTATGCGGTTTTGAAAAAATCCGCTATTCGAAACCGCTACTCATTATTAGGTAAGGAGGATGCTGCAGTTACTGACGTTACTGTTGCGTTAACAACTGTTATGTCTTTGTCCCATACATCTCTACAGATAGTGTCATCCACGGAGACGCGCCCCACTCTTCCTCCTAATCGCTAGTGGTTCTTCTATTGTTTTAGTATTTCCGATAAGTATACACTAATTAGTCTAATTACCCACTAATAAGTTATCAGTGTGTATTGACAAAACCAAAACACTAGCGGAATGTTGCACACTTGAACTGTGACCGATTAGGAACAAGAGTGGGGCGCATCTTCGTGGATGGCGCTATCTGCATCAACGGTCATCTCATCGTCTTTTGCACTAGAAATCCATTTTGAGCCGGTTGTTACCAGTAGAGCCATTCTTTTCCGAATTCCTCCCACACTTTACAGAAAAACAAATGATTAGTCAGTAATGGAGCGAACTATGCTCGGAGTATCTTTGAAGGATAAAATCAGAAATGAAATTATCCGGAAAAGAACCGGAGTTACCGACATAGCTTGCAGAGTAAGCAAACTGAAGTGGCAGTGGGCTGGCCATGTCTGTCGAAGGACTGATGGCCGGTGGAGCAGACGAGTCCTGGAGTGGAGGCCGCATACCGGCAAGCGTAGTGTGGGACGCCCCCCAGCTAGATGGACAGACGACCTAAAGAAGGTGGCTGGGGTAGACTGGATGCGGAAGGCGGAGGACAGGGTGCTGTGGCGCAGTCTGGGAGAGGCCTATGTCCAGCAGTGGACTGCGATGGGCTGAGTTGATTGAGTCAGTAATGAAGGTTGTGATGAACGGCATAATCTCTTTGTTCAGCCGTGGTTCAGCTGAAACTATGAAACCCAAGGCTTTATATTCAAGCAAGCTCACTTGTTTGGACCAATCCAAACACGTGATTAAAACGATAATATTATTGTGTTTATACTGTAATGTATGTACTGTATGCCTGATAACTAGCTATCTTGATAAGGACTTGTTTATGTGCATAATTCCAGAATTTCTTGATGTTCTTGTTGCTTAGGTCTGATAATTAAGTCTAGATACATTACAACGTAGATATCGGCTATCGAACATGTTTCACCTTTAGCCTTTGCTATTTATAAAATATCTTAGATACAATAAAATTGAAGTGTCTGTTTGTAATGTCAAAATAACAGCTCTTAACTAAATGCATTTGAAATTATACAGGGTGAATTTTTCAAGTGGGCGTGGTGGCCAAATCCGAAACTATGAAGACTAGCGAAAAGTACTCAAAGGAGTCGCGGGCTCGATTTTGATGAAAACTAAAACTGCATCATTGGATTTTTGAAAAATCAATATTTCTAGCCAGGAATCGAACCTGTTGATTTTGAAAAAAAAAAACACACACTGTATTATTACACCATTCGATAGTGTTGCTAATAAGGATTAAATTCTGGGAAGTAACAACATACGGCAAACTAAAGAAAGAGCTCATTTTTAACAAAATACTTTTTTTTATTTTCTTATGTTACCTAAGTACCTCATCATCATCTGCCAAGCCTTTTCCCAACTATGTTGAGGTCGGCTTCTAGTCTAACCGGATGCAGCTGAATACCAGTATTTTACACGGAGCGACAGCCTATCTGACCTCCACAACCCAGTTACTGGGTAATACGATACCTCTTCCCCTTGGTAAGACTCGTTGTCAGACCTTCGAGCTTCTGACTACCCGTAACGACTGTCAAAGATCCAGGAATGACAGCCGGGACTAACGGCTTAACGTGCTTTCCGAAGCATGGAGGGGTCTCGGTATGTAAAGATGGTCACCCATCCTCAGACCAATCGCGGCAAGCGTAGCTTAACCTGATGGATTGACCTGTGCGGCTGTTATTATTTAGCCGGGCCCGGGTTATGTTACCTACCTACTAAACCTTTACTGATTAATTGTTCAAAATGATGACCATTGTTTTTAATACATAGCTGGAGTCGACGTCTCAAGGATTGTACTGCATTCAGCATTACAATATTATTGATTCCATTAGAATATTTTCCAAAGATCGTAATAGAAATTTGAATTTAGAACATAATGTTGTGAAGGTGACTGCGCTGCGGGTGTGTTAATAAAAATATTGAGCATCATTTCGAACAAGGTACGTAATGTAGAAGGTATGAATACTTTAAAATAAGAAGTTTATTAAAATTCTACATGTTCCTTAAGTTTGCCGTATATCATTACTTCCCAGAATTTGATCCTTATTAGGGACACTATCGAATGGTGTAATAATACAGTATGTTTTTTTTTTTCAAAATCGACAGGTTCGATTCCTGGCTAGAAATATTGATTTTTAAAAAATCCAATGATGCAGTTTTAGTTTTCATCAAAATCGAGCCCGCGACTCCTTTGAGTACTTTTCGCTATTCCTCATAGTTTAGAATTTGGCCATCCACGCCCACTTGGAAAATTCACCCTGTATACGGTACCTATAACAAAAAACACTTTGAACATGTTTGTTTGTTCCGGCTAATCTGCTTCTGCTGAAGAAGCTGATGTTATAAGGAGTAAAAAGTACTTTTTTTTTTTAGAAAAAAGATTCTTTTCAATGGAGAAGTGGTACATACACGCGAACGAAGTCGCGAGCACAGCTAGTCTTAGAATAATATCCGTTCAATGCCAAATTGTTTACAACTTTTCTACTTATGTGTGCAAGGTTACTTACCATACCTATTTCCGCCGCCAAACGCGTTACCGTTTTCCGGTTTGTAAGGTATGGATGCCGTTTTAATTACAGACACACGACACTTTTCGATATTGTCTTTGAGAAGGCTCACCTGCACGGCCTGCACCTTAATTGCGTAACACACTATCAATCGCAATCTGAATCTTTTTGAAGGATATTCCTAATCCATTGCTTCATATGTTCGAAAAATGTGTCTGCTCAACAACGTAAATAACGCAATGAATGTTGTTGAACTGTCAAAATGAAAGCCATTGCTACTGTTAGTGTGGTACGCAATTATCCCGGTGGTATTGCAGATATCCATAGACGCCAGTAACAATTACGGTGGGGTGTCTAATTTTTTGCCACGCAATCTTCTTAGCGCATCGATGACAAAAGTGCAAACATTTTTGCCCCAAAATTCAGCTGCGCGAACTCCGCTCACTGACGCAGTCATATCATCATCAAGTGCACAGGTGACAGGGCATTGAGGGCATGCGGTGCAGGATGGAAGGTGGACTATAGTCTGTGGGGAACGTAGAGTTAAAAACAAAACGATCAGTCGCTAATCATTTGTGACCTTCCAATATTTCGGGCCCAGGGCAGATCTGTCCGTACATTTATTTTTGGTAATAATAATAGTTTTACGCTCGTGTCAATTTCAGCAAGTCATCAGTAATTACATAGGATGACTAGCATCTCTATCTGAGACGAAAAACCGTTCACAAGAAGTTTGTTTTCGTTTGAAGGATCAGTTTTATCTTAGACTTGTATAAGATCTAGGACTGGTTTGATAAGCATATTCTGTGTTAAAACCGGTCTAGACGTCTTTCAGCCTCGTTGGATTTGTAAACTGACGGTCACGCAAGCGTAGCTTTAGGGCTTACGACTTGCTATTTTATTACGCCCTGAAGTATTTAAACGCTTCACCGAACGATAATGGTAAATGATTCTATTTCTGCAAGTAGGTTTGTACAAACACTTTTACACGTCAATGTTATTTTAAAAACTAAATGAGGTCGGCGTTTCCTATCTGACTACTCTGAGAAGAAAGGTCGAAATAAACTCAAAGGTCACACTCTCTTTTAAAGTCATAATCTTGGTCAGATCATGTGAAGACCATGTAGATTAATGTCTGAAATGGTTTTTTGTTTGAGGAAAAAACCACACAGATTGAGTGGACCTGTCTAGTCAGTGCACGCATTTGCCAGTAATCGCGCAGTTCGTAATAGCAGCCTTCTTTTCTGTCGTGTAGAAAGAGTAAACTTTCTTTGTCGATACAATTTTTTTTTAAATTAACCTTTGGTGTCCCACTGCTGGGCAAAGATGTTCCGCATATTTTTCCACTGATCTTTATGCTGTGCCTTCTCCGTCCAATCGGTTGAAAATGAGTCCAAATCATCACCCTAGCGTTTCTTAGGCTTGCCTCGGTGACGACGCCCGTCTTCAATACTAAATTACATTGAATACATTTAGTATTTAATCTAAAGGAATCGACCATAATCCGCTTTATTTTCCTTATAAAGCTAGTGGTATATGCTGACGTCATCGCTAAGACTCTTTGTATTGTTGGGACACCTTATCGGTACCTGTTGTTTGCATTTTGATTATTAATTGCTCCATTTGTCTTGTTACAGTCAACAAACAAATCAACGATAAAGAGAGGATTGCAGCCGCTATGGAGAACCCGAACTTGAGGAATCTCGTGGAAAACTGCATCGCTGACGAAGAATAAACTCTTGCAACAATGGCGCCGGACGCCGCTTTCTCAAACATAAGCGACAAAAACGAATTCACAAAGTTCACCAAATTCTTAGCGTATAAAGGCGTCCAAGTTATAGTAGAATCCAGGAAAGGGGTTAAAATAGAACCGAATAGTAAACCACAATCGTCTGATACTGATTGGTTCAACCTTCAAATACCTGATACTCCCGAAGTCAACCAAGCAACCAAGAGTGCCCTCCCTTCTGACAGAGTCCTTGAAACCATCAGATCTCAACTTCACGTCGAAATTTCGGTACAAACTGAGGATGGAGATGAAATGGTACTCGAATTATGGACCTTAGAACTAGATGAGACTCAGTTCGATACTTCGTTGAAAGCAATGAACACAGTATACTTCCGAATGGGGATCTTACTGAAGTCTTTAATCACAGTAACGAGAATAACTCCCGCCTATCACCTCTCAAGGAAGCAGAGGACAGAATCTTTCACCATATTCTATCGAGTCTACAGTGGAGAACCGAAAATGAAAACATTAGGCGAATCTGTTAAAAAAATCCAAGCTGGCATGTTAAAGACTCCTTTAGGAGCTATATGCTTCTCAGTTTCATACAGAACAAACTTTTCCATATCCCCGAATAGAACGGAGAAAAACAAATTACTGTTACTAAAGAGTGACCATTTTGAACTGAGTCCAAAACACGTGATATTCGAGTCAAAGAAGAAGAAAGACCAGAAAAAGGAACCTAAACCTTTTGGTCCCGTTGACTTGAACAGACCCTTACGATTAGCTGCATTTGTCGACGAAAACGTCATAAAGCAAGCATTCGACGACTTCTTTACTAAGATGCCTATCCCTAAATGTAGAAAGCGGCTTAAAACTCCACTAAGAACAAGTCCTATAGAGGTCAAAAGTACTCAAGAGTTGGACATCACATCATTGTCCAAAAGTCCGACCTCATTGGAGATGCCACCGAAAAAATTCACAGGGTTCCGAAATGAGAATGAGCCGCCATTAAAACTACTTAATTTTCCTTTCGCAGACCACCATCCTATAACAGAACTCGCAGAGTTTTACAAAGACTTCTTTAACGCTCCGCATTTGAAATTGGCCGACGATCTTGTCCGATCAAAGCCGAGGAGTCCAGAATCGATGAGAGAGATGGAACTGGCCAGTGAGGATTTGTCAAAGGACCTTGTGTTGTATGAGAACTCTGTTCTGGAATTTGACGAGTTGGTTGCTGATATGTGTAGATCGGCTGAATGGAGTGGGAATTGAGGGAACAAAGCATGGCCACAAAATTGGTATAGAAAAACCTGCTATATAAAATCGCACTATGAGATGCTTATTATGTACAGACGCCAGCTTATCAAGCTATTACAATCTGTCAAATTTCTTTAATAGATTTTCAACTTTATCGCTAAACTATAAGGTTCAAAGTTGATTGGGAAAATTTAACGGTTTCGGGTCGCTTGATGTGCTGGCGTTTGTACAAATACAGATGATGCGGCTACTGTTGCAACTTATGCCGTATTAGGCCGAGATTGTTCCATTTCACCTATTTCGTAAAGATTTTGGCGCGAGTTTCTCGTCCAGCGTTCTTAGGAGTGGGTCGATATACCATATTTTGTGGCAAATTAAAGGTTGAAGACTGATTTATCTGGACGATTTTATAGTTTTTGCATATAAGGTATGGGATGATTGACAAATGGACTGTGAATGATTTGAACTTAATGAACTATACTACAAAGGGTTTATCTATGTTGTGAATAGAAATAGCTGGACAAATTAGTGTTTTTACGTAAAAACGATTCTGCAATATTCAATGTCTGTGTAAACAATAGTATTTTACTAAATAGACGCATGAAATAATGATTCAAATAATAATTAAGATGCCTTCAATATTGTCTTGTAATTTATAAATATAAATCTAGTATGTATTGCACTGCTCTCCGTTATTTAATTGTAATGTATAGACATCATGTTCTCATGGATTTGTCAATTTTTATTGATTTAAATTTTTGATTTGGTGTATGGTTCCAAATATGCAGAGATGCTGCTCAACATTAGTTTTTGTATATATTTATTTACTTAATTATATATTTTAGTTTGCCTCGTTTTCCAATTATTTTTATTTTTACCTTATACGTAGTTTTAATTGCCTTAGGGCCAAAGCACACACGCTACTTTTTGCATCGGCGATCGGCGATTCAGCTGCTTTTTAGAAGCTAAATGCAGCGACCAAGCATTCCACATCGTACACTTAAAAACGCCAAACGCGGCGATTCACTCGCTTTTCGGAAGCTCGATACAGCGGCTGAACGCTACACTCCGAACACATTCGGATGCCGGTCGCAGCGATTTGGCATTTGCGCCAGCATCGGAGCAGTCGCTAAAACGCGCGATTCCGATACCGCGTCCGAACGCAGAGTCGCCATAACGCCATGCAGCATCGATACAGCCGCAAAATCGCCGATCGCCGATGCAAAAAGTAGCGTGTGTATTTTGGCCCTTAAGTCACTTTAAGGGGATGCGTTAACGTAGCCCGTGAAATTCAAATTTACTTTCGTTTTTTTGCAATGTGCACGTCAGTGTCAGGTTATTTGTGTTGATTAAAAATGATTCGCGACCGTAACAAATATGACTACAGAATTAAAATCAGCAGCCACTGTAACGTTTAGTGTTATGTAGTGCCTAGTGGTAGGTAGTAATAAATAAAAAGGTTCGTTACAAAGGTTAGTTTTAATCAGGTTGAAAATTACAAAGCCGGTTGAGCCGGGCGTGGGTGGGATATCGAGCGCGCGAGTAGGTTAAAACAGCCCATAGAACGCTACTGTCCTGCAGGTCTTCCAGACGTAGGTAGAGGGGACTGGAGTTAGATTTTCCAGGATCCCGTAGCGCTGCGGCAGGGTCATCCAGCCACCTCCCTGCGGCGGCGGCGGTGGTAGTATTAGTAACCGCCTCAGGAGCTTGCGTGTGAGAGCAGCGCTGGTAGTCGCGCTGGTGCAGGTGCAGGCAAATAAACGTATTTTCTTTCTTTCTTTCT
The DNA here is from genome assembly GCA_945859645.1 of Amphipoea oculea. Lineage (NCBI taxonomy): Eukaryota > Metazoa > Arthropoda > Insecta > Lepidoptera > Noctuidae > Amphipoea > Amphipoea oculea. Next base: position 1,688,041 of record OX243885.1, read on the forward strand.
TATAGTACAACTCCTTGAGTTAGAATTGGCCTCACATGTCATGATTTTATGAAGTAGGTAGTCATTCAATAGGGTAATATGAACTTAGAGTTATATTGATGATTATTATGATTATAATTCTCTAAACAAATATTTGTTCCTGCCGCGAATCACATTTACCTAGATCAACCTAAAACCTGATAGTAACTAGCAAATTGCAAAAAACCTAAGAAAATTTAAATTTTGCGGGCTTCCCTGACGCTTTCGCGTTAATTCTAAGTGCGCTTATAAATAGTAGACAACTCTCCCCAGGATTCTCAAACGACAATTATATATGTCTTAAATATAATGAAAATTATATAATGTCTTTCTGTCAACAATACACACCTTCAAGTTATAGAGATAGCATACGAGACAAGGTGAGATGGGCACTAAAATGAATTACGTTTGAGAATTCGGCTTTGTGATTCGACTAAAAGAAGAGCCGTATCTTAGGCGTTCGATGTCTGATACCTATGTTCACTAACACTACGTGAACTAAATAAAAGCGTGCCGTTGGATTTTTAACGCTCGGTTCAGCGCGAAAGTTGAAAATCCAATATTGCGCGTGAAAACTGGCAGGAGAGGTAAAAGCTCGACTGCAGGCGTCGTAAAAAGTGCTTCAGATATTGAGCATAAAAAAATGGGAAGATACTGAGACTCCTTTTCTAGAAAGTCTATTAATGCGTTTTGCAGATGACTTTTTACAAACAATATTGTTACCCCTACACCCTAATTGCGTGTCACACTATCAATCTGAATAATTTTGAAGGATATTGCTAATCCATTGCTTCATATGTTCGAAAAATTTGTCTGCTCAACAACGTAAATAACGCAATGTATGTTGTTGATCTGTCAAAATGAAAGTCATTGCTACTGTTATAGTGTGTTACGCAGTTACCCCGCAGGGATGCGTACGCCTTATTTATTAAAATTAGTCATATAGTGGTTGTTTTTATTGGGGAAAGCAGAGAAACATCTCACACTACTCGAATAATTTTATTTTCTGCTTCAAGTACCTAATCCGAAGCTCATCAAACCGAGTGAAATATTCAGTTGGACACAAATCGCCCTTACCACTGCGAAATAAGGCTCTGTCAAAGTCGGTTATAGTAGGCGTGCAGTTGACTGCCAATAAGGGGCCATATGGGGGGTGGGGTCTTTGCTTTGCTTATTTTTGGTGACACGGGGAACGGTCTGGGTCTGGATTACATCAGCAATATTAAGAAAAAATAAATTAATATAGTTTAAGTACTTCAATATTAAGAATACCTATAATATTTAAATACGATGTTAATAATTTGCTTGAATAAATATTAAATCGGCATTTAATTAACACTAGCTGCGCCCCGCGGTTTTACCCGCATAAGTCTCGATCCCGTAGGAATATCGGGATAAAAAGTACCCTATGTCCTTTCCCGGGACTCAAGCTATCTCTATACCAAATTTCATCAAAATTGGTCCAGTCGTTTGAGCGTGAAGAAGTAACAAACATATAAACACACACACACACACTCACAAACTTTCGCCTTTATAATATTAGTGTGATACTGATTAAGGTCAGGTGGGGTAAGTGAAACATACTTTACTTTTAATTTTACATAAACAGCTCTAGCACAGTAATATGATTCGTATTTATAATAACGATTGATGCGAACTACTCTTCCTTTAATCGGTCATCTATGATACGAGTTCCAAGCTCTATAGTCGTTCTTAAATCGATAAAATCATCGAATTTAAGCAGACTATGGTTCTGTTTCACTTCCCCCGTGTATGGGGTAAGTGAAACAGTCGCCATAATATGTATAATATTAAGCCTACGAAACTAATAAAAGGGCTGAAATGACGTGTCAAAATGCTTTTATCTAATATGAGTTGTATTTCGTCCGAATAAGGTTTGATTTAGGATATACACTTAAAAAATTGAATTTGGGGTAAGTGAAACGTAGTCACTGTGGTCAGGGGTACTAAACCAGTGCAAAAATCGAACAAAAATTAACAACTAAAATAAAATTGCGAAAAGATTATAAAACATATCAATGTGTTTATTTAGGTACTTATTTAACAAATTCAAGTTTTCGTACTTAATTCACTTATAATTATGTAAGTAGTATGTAGTAGATTTATTTTAGATTTGTCGTCTAAAATAAATCAACAATTAAACTCAAATAACAATAAAAATATTCAGTCGTAAATGTTTAAAAAAATTGTAGTCTCATCATAAACAGAACAATGTAATGTTTCGAAGCAGTGTACGCAGACATAGTTCCATTTTTGACTGCTAGTATTGCATTTTGCAGTTTTTCATCAGAGTAAGCAGCTTTATTAGTTTTCCGAATGTAATTTCGAGGCATGTTTTACAAGACCTGGAAAAAAAATCCGATTATAACATAAATAAATTAAATTAACTTCTCCGTTAAGCTAACAACTCTAATAATAATAGTTTATCAAAAAACTCTCATAAAAAGTTTAAAAGTTTTGTTTGTACACGTTGATTAATTGCTGTCTGTTAATATATTTTTTTTAATTGATGACTCTACGGAATAATATTAGAGGTCCTCGAACGGTTTTTTGATTTTTGTCGGTTTTTTCGGGATTCTTGCAAAATCTGCCTGCAATTTTAATGAAAAGTAAACAAGTACCTCGTAGTTCGACTAAAAAACTGGTAAATGTTTGGTCAAAATCTAATTGGTTAGGTTACCTTCTGAACGAAATGCAAAGACGATAAACAATAAATTAAGTACCTAGTAAAACTAAACATTTTACGTGAGATTACCAAAAAAAATGTTTGTAAACTCTGGCACGGGGGAAGTGGGCCATATGTTTCACTTACCCCGGCCATCACTGTTTCACTTTCCCCAATCAGTACTTTTCGAGGTTAGAATTTATACAACTTATAATTCAATTGCCCGCACGTTTAAGCTAGAAATATCTATTAGAACATGTAATCTATAGTTTGAATACGTTCCTTACCCATAAAAATCTTCAAAAACACTTTTAAATTTCTTGACACCAGCGAAAAGATTAGGCACGTCCAACTCGTGTTTTCAAGTTTCAAAGATGTCAGATTTCTTTTTTTTAAATAACCTTATAGAACGATCGTAGCGACATCTGTGCTAGAGCATTGAAACCTGTTCGTCGATCCTGTTTTATCGACCGTACATCTATAGTTTATTATATAGGGTTGGGTGTTTCACTTGCCCCTTCGTTTCACTTGCCCCACCTGACCTTACTAAAATTCTGTTTGCGTAATGTTTGAATGGCCCCTAATAGATTTAGTTATTTAATTAAAAAGAATACCTTAACCACGTAATTATGCTTATCACTCACTTGATTTGAGTAACATAATCAATATTATGCCGCCTAAATCTCTGCTGACCCCTATTAGCACAAGCGCATACTTACGAGTTATGAAATGTTTTGTATAACTTGCTTGGGCATTATTCCCAAATAATATGAGTTTTAGAGTTCCTTATTTTCCATGATTATATATTTTTAAATAGATACCTAATTAAATAAAGTTATACTTATATTAATTTAATATTTTAAACTAATGTTTTTAATTTTATATTCCTATATTTGTAACTTGCGGTACAAAGAACTACTGATTCTGTTTAAGTCATTAAGTAGTTGTTAGAATTAGATAGCATGAAAAATCTGAATTGTTTTAAAATGAATGATTTAACATTTTAGTTTATATATCGTAGAAATAATTTGCTCACCATGGTCTGAATAAAGATATTTACCGATTCGATTTTGTTGTTTTTTTACATAAGATTATTGGGCTCACGAATTGTCCCGCCCGAAACGGAGGAATCGATACTTAATTTTTTTTTTCTATAATGTTATTTGGTTGCGAATCAACAACAGTTACAGTAAGCATACAATGTTATTATTATCTATTATTATTTTTTTAATTGTTTTTAAATAATTCTTAAGCAGGTAGGTATTCAAATATCATTTTACATCTCGCTCAGAAAGTTATGCCTACCTACCTAGATTACAAATTTTAATACTTACGCATAACTAAATCTACATAATTATTATGTTGATTTAGTTACCTATGCGTATTAAAACATATTAAGTAGGTATGGCATAATAGATGAATGTACCTACTTATATAATAATAAATAGCAAATTAAAAAATAACACAAAGAACTAAAATTCGTTCCATTTAAAATACGTAAGAAAACTTTACAAAAAAAACAACCGAAATAAAAAAAAACTACAAAGTGAAAAAGTGAAGTCGGTGTCGTTGGTTCTGCGTTTTCGTTTTTTGACACCGACTTCCGAAATTGAAGTTATTTTTAACCGACTTTATTCACTTGTTGTGGTTGTCTTGTTGTTGTTTTTTTTTTTTTTTAAGATTTTATTTTTACTTTTTAGTTGTACAGACGTAGACGCCAGCGCATCAAGCTACTACAATCTGTCAAATTTCTAGATTTTCAATTGCTAAAACATAAGGTTCAAAGTTGATTGGCAAAATTTGACAGTTTCTGGTGGTTTCGGGTAGCTTGATGTGCTAGCGTCTTTAATTATTGTTCTGAGGTCTGGACTAAGTAAAAACTTGGATTCGGTTTAAAAATATCTAAAAACAAATATTTATGTTTAAAACATAAAATTTAAAACATTACATTTTTTATTTATTACAATTTAATACAGAAATAATAACAAGCTATATTTATGGATTCGTGCACTTAGAAAACGAAAATATTTTTTTTTATCTTTGACTTTTTCAAGCTTCGTCTCACGTTCAGATTTCGGAAATTCGGATCGGAACGCTCACACCGCTCACTGTCATTTTGTTGAAGTGTCAAGACTGTCAAGCAATAATTATTACTCTGTGGTGTCAAGCGACGCAACGGCGGCATCATAAATAAACAATAATTGTAAAAAAACTATCAATTCTTAATAAAATGCATTAGAAATTCCATTAAATATGTGAAAAAATTGACTAGAAGTGCTTAAGTATTTACAGTTTCAAGTTTAATTGATTTTTAAAACATAACCTAGAACCCGACGTGATTGGAAAATGTTTTCGATCTGTCGGCAAACGCATCCTGCTACGGGTATTGAGCATGCCGTGAGCTGCTCTTTCTTCAACAATGAGGATACGTGCCTCATTACCGCTGGAGCCAATATCCTCAAGGTTTTCAGGTTGTTACCTGAAGGCCAAACCAAAGAGGTTAACGCCGGTAAGTTTTTATCAACGATCTTTTGTAGATGTGGTCAGTGGGTGCAATTTGTTATTTCTTTCAATAATTGGAATCAACCTTGATAATGGTTAATAATACCTTACGATTTATGTTTTCCTTTCTTGAAAGCCAAACTTCAAAATGTTATTTATAAATCCAGGCCACTAATTAACAACTTCTGGATAGAGGGTTAATTTATGGTCACTGTTAAAATATTTCAATTAATAACAGAGTAACCTGTAATAACTGGGTTCCATAAGCTTGGTTAATCAATTGAACAGGAAATATGTTAATTTATTTTATTTGATTTACCAAACTATAGCCAGACAAAACACTTGATAATATGAACAGGCTTTTGGGTCATCTTTAACAACTACGCATAGATTTTAAAGGTGTTACTATACTTAGATATAATACTTTTTTCACTTCTCATGCTCTAAAAGTTTGTCTATTGGCGCGTTCCGAGTTAGGAATGTAATCGATATAAGTAATCGATTTGAGCGTGCTTAGACCTAATTCGGTACGGGTTTAAGCACGCTCTAATCGATGATATCGATTACAGTCCTAACTCGGAATGTACCCTATATGTTGCATGTAGGCGATGTCTAGCCACTTTTTATCCTCTAGTCCATAAATAATTTTTTTTAAGACTAAGATAATCAGGCCCAACAGCCCCACGCAATAAAATGTCACAGATTAATGTCGTTATTTTATTTAATTTCGTTTAATTTATATCACTTCCGTGTTTTGTATTGTAAATTTAATCAAACCAGATAAAATAGTTGTCATTTATTAATTATTAATGCAAAGACATGTTTTTATGACTTGGCAGTATGTAATAGACGAATGATACACTGTGAAAAAAAAAAAAGGAAAAATAGCTTCTTTTATGCACTAGTTGTACAATCTACTATTATTATTTATACAAATAAATCCACTACCACCATCCTCTATTATATTCACTCTGTGATAAGATATATCATCGTGAGTAGAAAATGGATGAAGCTGGCACAACAGCAGAAGGGGGTTTGGAACAAGAAAAGAGCTGTGGATGATGATAGTATGATAAGATATTTTCCTTTATAAACGCCGGGACCTACAGCTTAATGTCCTTTCCGAGGCAGGGACAACCTCGGTATGTAATAAATAGTTACTCATCCTCAGATCAACCTCGGCAAGCATAGTTTCACCTTCAATCGACCTTTGCAGCTGTTATTATTTAGCCATAAGCCCTATACTGTAAACTTGTGAAACAAAAAATTACATTCCCGAATTGTTTTAGCTGGCCAGCCAATCCCGCCAAAGATGAAGCTAGAATGTCTAGCAACATACACATTATGGGGAAATGTAATGTCACTGGCCTCTGTCCGCTGCCCCAGTGCCGGTAGAGATTTGTTGCTGGTATCGTTCAGGGAAGCCAAGCTGTCCGTACTGCAGTATGATCCGCAGACGGATGACCTTATTACGTTGAGCATGCATTATTTTGAGGAGGATGATATGAAGGTAAGATTTTAAGATTCATTATGCATACTTTGTAGTACCGTCAGTAGAATAGTTAGATATCACAAAAAATATAGAGTGTAGCTAGAATTTAATTCATGCACTTCAAATTATTATACTGCTTGATTTTACTTTGGGGTAATTAGTTATAAATGCAATATTTTGTGTACCTAAACTGTGGAAATTTGTGCATTTCATTTTACTTACACAGTCCATAAACGCTACTGCAGATTGAATTAATGGGGATTGAAGTACTGTCGCGTCAAATTATTTTTCAAAATGGCGGCCAGCTTTTAAACTTGATATGAATGTCACATGATCAACTTTGAACGTTAATATCTCGGAAACGTGACGCTTTACGGGGTTCGGATCAGAGCCCTGATTCACAAACATACGACAGGCTATCGTATCGAAAACCTGACATTTCGATAACCTGATTTGACTTCCCCTCAACAGCAAATAGCTGTTGGAAGAATAGCGGGCGTCAATTTGATTTAACCTGACAAAGTTTTCGGGTTTTGAACTTGTGAACAGCATTGAGAAGACTCCTACGATAACAATGATTAATGTTCGATACGATACGGAAGCATATCGAGTGTTTGTGAATAAGGGGGCTGTTCTGTTTTCTGTCTGCATTAATGTCAGCTATCGATTTATATAGGTTGCGAAAATGCGTGGCCGCCATTTTGAAAAAAAAAAATACAAAATAGCCTGACAGTAGGTATGCCACAGATCTTCAAAGCATTTTATTATTGTAAGAAAGACAGAAGTAAATCTAAATATAATTTAAGGATAATATTTAGATATACTTACAGCAATCAGCTGCATCCAAGCATGCTGCATTCGGTTTCTAGTCTCGATGATGTTGAAATACAGCAATTTAAGTAGCACATTCTGAATAAAGTATTGATCCACACCATTTATTAATTTCACTGATATTTCCAGAATGGCTGGACAACCCACCCCCACATTCCATGGATCCGAGTAGACCCTGAGGGCCGATGTGCAGTAATGTTACTGTACGGCAAGAAACTGGCTGTGTTACCATTTAGAAAAGATATTACAAATGAGGATGGCGATCCTTTGGAGGCTAAGCCGCTGGATAGCAAGAAATCTGTGAGTATGAAATAATATAAATCAATAAATATAATCATTTATTTCAGAAATTAAATCTATATTGCTGTATAATATGCTGATAAAGATGCTGAAGAAATGTGGTCTGTATGCTGTATAGCCTATAAAATAATAATAAATCTCTTCCTCCAAATGTAGAGATTTTTATAAGTTTCCTTGCTTCATTTCGAAGAACTTTATTTATTTATAAGTTTCTAAATGATATGCAAGACATTGGTGCCTATGCCCATATATAAGTATGTGTGTGTGTATTATTTATAACCATTAGAATAAATCAAGAACCAATAAGGAAAAAAAGGTGTAATACTAATTTCCTTATTTTGGTAAATATCTTTAGAAACTTGGAGCCAGACAAAGAATTCTAATTTAAATTTATTAAACTTATTTTAATATACTTAAACATGTTGTGAACAACAAGTGATACAAGTTCTCGTCCTTGAACAAAAATTTTGAGATCAGCCGCTGAAACTGCCTACAAAATAAAATATTACTTACTACTTCTTAACGTTTTGTTTCAGCAACCAACACAACCAATAACCCGAGCTCCCACCCTAGCATCTTACGTCATAGTGCTAAAAGATCTAGATGAGAAAATAGACAATATTCTAGACATACAATTTCTGCATGGTTACTATGAACCTACGCTGTTAATACTCTATGAGCCTGTCAGGACTTTTGCTGGGTGAGTTGTGTTATTTATTAGTAAGTATGTTATTTTGCCCACAGATGGACAAAGTCCGCTTTTCATAGACAGGAGGAAAGTGTATTGATTACCATGCTTTTGGTCTCTGGTGACTTTAAAAGTTTTCCTTCACTTTTAGACAGTAAAATGTCACATTCCTACTTGCGAGACTTATAAAATTGACTAGCAGCGCCCCGCGGTTTCACCCGCATAAGTTTCGATCCCGTGGGAATATCGGAATAAAAACTATCATATGTCCTTTCTTTCGCATTTATAATATTAGTGTCGCACACTTTCGCATTTATAATATTAGTTAGTATGGATTTGTAAGTTTTCACAAAATGTTTCTTGAGTTACAATAAAATCCTGTTCTGAAAGTCTGTAATTAAATAAATCTGCTTTCAAAACGGTGAAGGAAAACATCATGAGGAAACCGGCATGTCCTAGAACCAAAAATTCGAAGACATGTGACATCTACCAACTCGCATTGGGCCCGCGTGATAGATTACGTACGCTTATCCCTCACCGAGAGGAGGTCTATGTCCCAGCAGCGGGAACATTATAGGCTGATTATGCTACATTGAAATCAATCATACCGAATAACCAAACACTTTTACACGTCAATCATATTTTTTAAAACTAGATGAGGTCTACGTTTCCTGTCTGACTACTCATACCCCCTTATTCATAAAACTTATCAAACCTATTTTAGTTAAAATGGGGTTTGTCTCTTTCTTACACACAGAAATGACAACGTGACAGATAAAGACAAACGTTCTATAAACCTATTTTAGCTAAAATAGAGATAAAATAGGATTATGAATAAGGGCCTTAGAAGAAAGGCCGAAACAAACTCAGAGGTCACAGTCTCTTTTAAAGTCCAGACATAATTTTGGTCAGATCATGTGAAGACTATTTCATTGAAGATTGGTGTCTGAAATGGTCTTTTGAGGAAAGAACCACAAAGACTGATTTTGAACGTTAATATTTCGAAAACGTGACCCTTTACGGGGTTTGATCCTATTATGTTTTCTGTTTGCATTGATGTCAGATATATAGGCTGCATGCGTGACCGCCATTTTGAAAAAAAAAAAAACAAAATGGCGCGACAGTAGATAGGCACGCCAGGCTCCATACAAAAAATTTTCAATCCCCTTTTCAGTCGCACAGCGGTCCGCAACGACACATGCGCGATGTGCGGCGTCAGTCTCAACATGAGCGCTCGCGTCCATCCAGTTATTTGGGCAACCGCGCATCTGCCCTTTGATTGTCTTAGAGCTGTGCCCGTCCAAAAACCACTTGGTAAGTGATAAGTAATTATTTGGTTGTTAAGGCTACGTACTTACAGGTGGGTTGCTTAGCGCCCATAGCCTTGCGTGCGAGTAGCGAAGTGATACGAACGCATGCGCATCGATGTCCCTGCCACCCTGTATATTTTTTTAAATGTCTTGATACAGATTTCTGCTAGTCTGTTGCTGTAAGTTAAAGAAGTCCAGTGTTGCCAACTTTATATACATTAACTAGCTTCTGGGCGCGACTTCGTCCGCGTGAAATTTCACCCTCCCCCCATTCACCCTCTTAGGGGTGGAATTGCGTAAAACCCTTTCTTAGTGGATACCTACCTACAAAGAACACACCCTCCAATTTTCAGGACACCCTCTATTTTTAGGACAAGCTGTTTAGGCTGCGCGTTGGTAGAAAATGCGTATGGCATTAAGTCCGCCTATTTGTACATTTATGTGCTTGAACTATTAAATAAATAAATATATCACTTATATTAGTCAGTCAGGACTTTGAATTTTATATACACCTTGAAATTTTAATCACCAATGACTCCTTAAGAGGAAAACGGTGATTAAAATTTCACGGTGTATAGATTTAGTTATTTTTGTGGATACTTATATACATAACACTAACTGATATTGTTTGTGTTCACAGGTGGTTGTCTTATAATGGCTGTGAACTCACTTATATACCTGAACCAGTCGGTACCACCGTACGGCGTATCGTTGAATAGCGTAGCCACACATACAACTAATTTTCCACTCCGTAAGTATCCTAAACCCAAAAGGCAATGAAGAGGGCTGGCTATGCTTAAAGTTTCCCTTATCGAATCAGGAATGAAGAGATCCGTAGGAGAATCGAGGTAACCGACATAGCCCGAAGAATTGCCATACTTAAGTGGCAGTTTGCAAGGCACATTGCTCGCAGAACAGATGGCCGATGGAAGACGTAGCGTTGGAACTTTGGAAGGTCTTCCACAAGGTGGTCCAATGATCTGGTGAAGGCCGCAGGAATCGTTTAGAAGCGGGAAGCACAGAACCGGTGGAAGTGGCGGTGCTTGGGGGAGGCCTATGTCGAGCAATAGACGTCTGTTGGCTGAAATGATAATGATGATGATGAAGCATAAAACACATAGGGTAAAATAGGAGTAGGATCTTGTTTAAAATATTGTCGCTGCTACTGCAACTTAATGCTAGTCGACGGCTTCAAATCGTTGGGGGTCGCGGAGATACACGTACTATCGCGGACACTCCCGCCTGACCACCACTAAGTTCATTTTTGCTTGCACACAAAAAATAGAGGCGCTCTCTCGTAAGCGCGCCAAGGTCAAATAGTTCGATCTTAAAATTCACAAAAGCAGTACACGTTATGCGTCACTAAGCTGCGCAGTGCACGTTGCAAATAATTGCGTTATCGCTTTCCTATTAGGCGAAAACTTTAAGGGGCCGTGGCTCGGCGCCGCAGCAAGATTTAGGCGAAAAAAATTTTAAGTGATCAGGCGGAAATGGCCGCAATGGTACATTCACCGCATCCCCGACTAGATAGTTTATAACCAGGATTAACACATAGGGTACTTTGAATCCCGGCAGTACGTTCCCATGCTATATTTGCTGACATCCATGCGAGCAGAAACGCGGGCAAAAGCCAGTACTTCAATACTTGTCTCATTCAACAGGAATCCAAGAAGGCGTGTGCATAACGCTAGACGGGTCATGCGTGGCCCCTCTAGGAGAGGGTCGCCTGGCTCTCTCCTTACGAGGAGGACAACTGTACGTGCTAACGTTACTAGCAGACTCCGTGCGGACTGTGCGGAGCTTCCATCTGGACAGGGCCGCCGCCTCCGTGCTTACTACCTGTGTGAGTTAATGGGTTTGTCAGTTAATGGGTTTGTGAGTTAATGCGTTTGTGAGTTAAAGGGGTTGTCAGTTAATGGATTTGTCAGTTAATGGGTTTTGAGTTAATGAGTTTGTGTGTTGATGGGTTTGTGCGTTAATTGGTTTGTAAGTGAAGGGGTTTGTGAGTTAATGGGGTTGTCAATTAATGGGTTTGTAAGTTAATGGGTTTGTGCGTTAGAAAGTTTGTTAGGTAATGAGTTTGTGGAATTTTAATTCAAGTGAAATTAATATTTTGCTCGCAGATGTGCGTCATAGAAGAAGACTTCTTGTTCCTGGGCTCTCGACTGGGCAACTCTCTCCTACTGAGAGTGACTGAGAGGGAGAACAGAATGCTGTTCTCAGTAGACAAGCCGTTAGAAGCCACTGTGGACCTCACTGTGTCTGAGAGTGGTAAGAATAGTATCTTATTTTTAAATGTGATACACTTATACCACATTAACAAACAAAACATCGGACCATCGTGAGGAAACCTGAAGGCCAATTTTCGTAATTTAAAACTTTCAACGTGTAACAGCACTGGATAGGGATAAGTGGAAGGAGGGAAGGGAGGCCTTTGCCCTGCAGTGGGACAGAAATGGCTGATAATAATAAAAATAATGAGAACCTCGTGAAAGCTGAGAAAGATAAACAAATTAAGTATCTTGACTTGGTTCGCGAGGTTGTCGACATGTGGGATGTGGACTCAGCGATCATTGTGCCGATAGTCGTTACAGCCAATGGTTTGATAGCCAAGAGCCAACACCTAAGGAGGCTCTCGTTGGGCAGCTGGATCAAGGGCTTGATTCAGAAAGCGATACTTCTGGACACGGCTCGCATTGTCAGGAGGTTCCTCTCTCTGGAGCCCTGACCGCCGGTAGCTTGGACCCTGTTCCCGATACCGGTGGGCTACTATTTTTTATATTTTTAAATGTTTATATATTTTTTTTATATTCTAATATTTAAAAATATAATTTATATGTATTATAATGAAATAAAGGAAATAATAATAATAAATAAAACTTTCAAAATCTAGTCGCAATTTCATCTCAGTGACAAACAAATGTCAAAAACTTGTCAAAATGTAGGGAAATTAGAGGTATTTTTGACAGATTAAGATTGATAATATGATTGATACTGATAATAAAGCTAAAGAGCTTGTTTGTTTGAACACGCTAATATCTGAAACTACCTTATATTTATTTAAAACTATGCAATTGTGTTTAAAAACATTTTAGCTTTCAGCAGATTTTTTTTGCGATTCCAGTGTATAGTTACTTACAGGAATCGCAAAAAAAAACTTCTACTCAGCAGTGGGAACATTATAGGCTGATCATAATTGTGCTTATTATATTGTTTGTCCCAAACAGAACAACAACTCAACAAAGAACAACAGCAGAAGGACCAGTTGGATCCCTTGGCGAAGAAGCGGCGCTTGGACACGATCAGCGACTGTGTCGCCACCAACGTGATAGAGATCAGTGACAAGGATGAACTGGAGGTGTACGGATCTGATATCAGGACCTCTACGCAGCTTACTAGCTATGTTTTTGAGGTAAGATAAGATAAGTCTTTATTTGCCTTAAACATGGTATAAAGGTGTTACAGTTTGGTAATATAATATAGTCCACATGTTTAGCTATACAACATCGTGTATCAATTGCATGCAAAATAATGAGAATCAATTAGTAAGTAGAGATAAAATGTCGAAGCTATAAAAACATTTTCCACAATACATGTCATCATTACATAATATTATTTAATGTCAGAAATTAATCTCCACGAACAAAATTAAAAGGTCATAATTGTAAACATTATTCGCAACAGTTCTATAACATTACATAATATAACTTAAGGCGAATGGGTAGTTGTAGCCCGCGAAATTCAATTTTTCTTACGTTTTTTGCAATTTTCAGGTCAGTGTCAGGTTGTATCTTGATCAAAATATGATTCGCGACAATAACAGGTACGTATTTACAGAATTATAATAATTAGAATCATTAATACATCTTTCTAAGTTAGATTTCTACCGTTAAGAACAAATCTCGTATGGAAAAGTGTTGGTGGTAGAAATCTAACTTAAACAGATGTATTAATGATTCTGATGATTATAATTCTGTGAATACGTACCTGTTATAGTCGCGAATCAAATTTTCATCAAGATACAACCTGACACTGACCTGAAAACTGCAAAAAACGTAAGAAAAATTGAATTTCGCGGGCTACAACTACGCATTCACCTTAATGTAAAAAAAGGAAATCAATAAAACCAATAATTATAAAATTAATATGCCAAAATAGGTAGGTACCACTTTTGCACACACACGCCTACACTATAATATCTCCCGGGCCTAAGGTGGTCTCCGCTGATATTGGTCGCCATGGCCGAAATTCAGTCCAAAGAATTATTAAAACGGCTGAATGGATTTAGATGAAATTTGGGTTCAGTGGTACATGGGTAGACCATGACCTGGATTAGGACATACATATTAATCTGCCCGCCTTTTCCCAACTATGTTGGGGTTTTACACTTAGCGACAGCCAACCCAATCAAGTAGGACCCAACTCCATTACAAGGCCATAAGGTTAAGAAATGCTCATCATTAGAAGACCAATAAGTTTTTAGAGGACCAAAAAAGGCGGTCAACATTTGAAGATAAATAATTTTTTAGAGGATCAATTAAATATCTACCCCTTCCTTATCCCCCAGGTTTGTGACTCCCTCCTAAACATCTGCCCAATCGGCGACATATCAATGGGCGAACCTCAACTACTGTCGGAAGAGTACAGTCGGCAACAAGACAACCCTGTCATTGAGCTGGTCGCCTGCAGTGGTAGGGGCAAGAATGGGGCGCTGACTGTACTACAGAGGACTGTTAGGCCACAGCTTATTACTGCTTTTAATTTGCCTGGTGAGTATACAGTTTATTTGATTCTACAAAATTTAGCGTTAAGGATATTTGCAACAGAAGCATCATGAACATAATACACTTGGGAGCAAATAAATCGAGCCACTTGCTTTTTTTGCACGTATAATGGTTATTATTTTTGGTATTATGGAACGTATCAAATCGAAACATATATCGCCTAAGAGCTTATTTAATAATCTTTACAATGAGTGTAAATTATTGAATGATAACCTTATTTAGTGATAAATTATTGGCTCTGAAAGAAAAACGGCAATTTTGATAGAAAATTGTAGGGTTAAAACAGTCCAGAAAATCTATCGAAATCAGGGCAAGGGGGGGTAATACAAGATATTAAGAATAAGTTTATACCATAATTTTGTTTTTAATTGTTTTTTTCTGGACTGACAATTTTCTATCAAAATTACCGTTTTTCTTTCAGAGCCAATAATTTATCATTAAATAAGGTTATCATTCAATAATTTACCCTCATTGTAAAGATTATTAAATAAGCTCTTAGGCGATATATGTATCGATTTGATACGTTCCATAATACCAAAAATAATAACCATTATACGTAAAAAAAGGAAGTGGCTCGATTTATTTGCTCCCAAGTGTATATTTAGCGCATACACTTTTGTATGAAACAGCAGATTATTTTTTTTTTGATAACCGGCGAACCGTTTCTGGATACATCTGTCGATTGTCGGAGCAGCAATACGCAAAAACCACCACTGGAACCCAAATAGCAGGAATCGACTGCGCGGCAGCCCCAGAAAGAGATGGCGGGATGAGCTGGACTCCTTAAAGGATCGGCTCACAGCAGTAGAACGGGAAATGTGGAAAGAAGGAAGGGAGGCCTTTGCCCTGCAGTGTGACAGCACAGGCTTATAATAATAATAAATAGTTATCTGTGTATTTTATATAAAGCGTTGGTCAGGCAGGGTTTTTCCATAGTCTTCGATAACCAGTTCATTTTAACCACCCAAACTCATAAATTCATAATCCAATATCTCTGTTTCCATATCCTGCAATAGCGCTACACCAACCGTGGGTTGTCCTTGGGTGCACTTGCATAGTGCAAACTGGGATAATCGTCGGTTGGTGCCTCATTTCATTAATAAAAGCTTCTAACGGGCTTCTGAGAGTTGGCTTCTGCCCCTCGCCTTCTAAAGGTCCGGGACCTCACGGTCCCGAGATATATCAGACATTTTTAAAATAATAATAACACTAGTTTACATGGGTTTTGTCCTTGAAATAAAAAGTGTTTTTTCTTATCATTTGAGATGTACTGAGTTTAAAAAAAAATAGGAAAAAAATTTAATACGTCACGTTTCCAAACTATTTATTATTTTTGATTTACAAAAATATGCCTACAGAAATAATAAAAAAAATTTAAAATGAATTGCCTTAGCTTTTTTCTTGTATTTATTTGTGTCTGTCTCTTATAACAGACCAGCAGTAATCACCTAACATTGCTTGGTCCCAGTATCCTTTATAATTTTGTTCAAAAAATTTCAAATCTTTCACAGATTCTGTTATGGAATATCCTTTGTTAGATGTAATAAATTCACCACAACCGTAACAAAATCGGTCGGGATGTACTTTACACAACCTTTTTGACATTTTAAAAACAATATTTTCACTTCTCATGCTCTAAAAGTCCGTCTTTATGTTGTGCTTAGGCGACATAAAATCGCTTTTTATGTTCTAGTGCATAAAGTAAAATTTTTTTCTAAGACTAAAGTGATCAGGCCCAACAGCCACACGCACAATAAAACTTCGCAGATTAAAGTCGTGATTTATTTCATTTTCTTTAATTTATACCACTTCCGTGTTTTCTATCGTTAATTTAATACAATCAGGTAAAATTTTTGTCATTTATTATTTAAAAAGGCAAAGCGTGTATAATTTTTTGGCAGTATGAAGTACCCAAGTCGAATGACAAATGTTGAAAATTAAAAAAAAAAACTTTTAAAAAGTTTCGTGGCGGTATTATCTGTGGTGGCGGGAATTAGCTATGGATGCAACATTTTTGATTATTTATGTACTGTATACTTTATGCCTGTTTCATTTTCTCGCAATCGAAGTGAAAAGCAGAGTGTATAACTCAGGCATAAACCAGCCATTTTACCCCTCGACTTAACTATCGACCCTCAGTAGGTAATAATTGGGGTTTCCAGATCAAAGAAGATCTGGAAACCCGCAATTATAAGATCTGGAAACCCGCAATTTTCCCCTCATTCATCATTTCATTCATTCAGCACATTAGAAAGATCTGGAAAGCCGCTATTTTCACCAATTTTATATTATTCACTATTTAATTGAAAATAACTTTGAAACTGATTTAAATAAAAGGAATTTCATCTTCCGGTAGAATCTGGTAGCATATAACGTCTTCTGAATCAGGTATCACTAATTCACGCATTGTGCTCCTCATTGACGATGTGCCGGTGACCCGACACTTTGCTGAACCCGCTTTCAATTTTTCAGGACCAATCTGCATATCGTTAACTCGGGAGAATATTAGCTTTCTATTACCGCTTTTAAAGACAAGTTTTTGAATGTTTTCCGAATATGCATCATGCATGTTTTGACAGAATAAATCTTCTTGTGTTGTTTCTCTGACTTGAGGTTTTGATGAATCTGCGCTCGATTTTTTATGAGCGGGCTGCATATCACGGACAATTATAGCCTCACCATTAGCGTTCTGAATAATAATTTTACAAATGCCTTCAGAAGTATATTTTACTGAATCTTGCATTGTAGCTAATATAATTTATTTTTAAATTTGTTTAATTTAGTCTGTGATCCAACCTTTTAACTACAATTTCAGGAATCGAATGTCGCATACTCACTTCCTAGTTCTTGATACGGTTAATTATAAATGTATAATGACATCGCACAGGTGTTACCGGCAATTTATAACGATTAACATTGGGGGATTAGTAGGGATAGGAAACAGTTACCTATTACTAATTGTGAAAAATTAAACAAGTAAGTATTTATTTCAAAAATTTATTATCTATACACCATTTATTTAAACATATTACATTTTTTAAAGCACATATTGTATCATGATAAATACAACTATACACATCATGAGAATGTTCATATTTATTGTACAAGCTTAATAAATTAGGACAACCTTCATCTTCTAAATTATGAATATTATTATTATTTAAAATTTTTCTTAACCACAACACTTTTTCTAAACCTTTGGTATAAACACTTTTATTTCTTAAAATATCTACAATCAAATTCTGATGATTTGAATAAGGCACAAATCCGTCTTTCCAGTATATCTTTCTATTACGTTCAATCCAACTGACTTGCCGTTTTTCTAATTTCGTCAAATCGTAAAATGGAAATGGTGGCTTAATTAAAAATACGTGAATTTTTTTATTCCATAATACAGCAATTTCTTTAATGATAAATTCATTTGTTTCTGTTTTAAAACCTTGAACATCTACAATGGCAATCATGTTAACCTGCGCACAATGTTGCTGAGAGGTTTGTATTCCACAAGTCGATCGTTTATAATCAAACAATATGCAGTTGTTTTATCTGGTATTGCTGTAGAACATTCAATCTCCAACCTCACGTCCACTGGACCTGTTTTTAGGCTATCGTTTTGTCTTGAGCAGTCCAAGATAAAGAGAGGGGCTTTTTCTTTGAACTCCTTTAGGTCAAGCAACGGGTCTACTGGACAGTTGTAATACGACTGACGAAATTTCACAAACATTTCATATAATATACTATATTTGTTCTCAGAAAACTTTAAACCTAAAGGTTCGTAGGGATAATATTGTGAATTCAAAAAGAGCGTAACGTTTGTTACTTCACAATGATCGAATACTGAACTGTCTCTAGTTTGATTATTTTTTCGATTAGTTTGTAAACAAAAAATTACATATCGGGGTTTTTCTAATTGTGAAGCAGTTTTAACTGACCAAGAATGCTTTGTGGTTTGGGGTAGTAACGGATACTCATATAAATCCCAGTTTCTAAACGCTATCTGAATAGGTTTATCTCTTTCTAAATGTTTTAAAAGTGTCAGTCGTTCTCGGTCTGATACTTTTATGTGTGGCACCCTCCACTGAACTCTCTCTATGTCTATTTGAAAATGAGCAATATCATCAGTAAGGATAACGCTATTTAAGTTAGTGTTACTTCTGTTCAATATAAGTTCATGTTTGCAATTTATCACTATCTTATTGTAATCCTCTGCAAACCCTAAAACTTTATTTAATGGTATCACAGCACTAAAATTTCCATCACTTTGAAATCCCCGCAAACTCCAACCCCATAGGGCAGCAACTTTATTTTCTGCTTCATTTAATGAGATGTATGATTTTATTGTTGACGTTATTCCAGAATTTTTTATACGGTCTATTTCAATACCATTCATTTCGTATCTGATGTCTTGAAACAAAGACATAACAGGGTTATTAGTGAACGTAACAGTTTTCTTGATTGGTTTCCCATCTTTCCCGAAAAACTTCGCTTGTCCTTCGACGTAAATTGAACTGGCTGATGGTAGGACGTATATGTCTTGCTGGTGGATGGGAATTCTGATTTCATCGTTTTCTCTAAAGCTGCTATTGTAGGGATTGTATGAATGGACTTCGTAACTTTCGATCGAAGTGTCGAAGTGCGGTAATTCAGTAATCTGTAGTATATTCATACTTTAAACCCTAGGGCCTTAAGAAAATCTTTATTTACTTTAGTCAATTTCTTAACTGTTTTCTTACGTCTTTGCACCTTAGCAATCGCAGAAGAACTAATATGTTTTTCAATCGCTGGGGTATTTTTATAATAAACTATCATTTTGTTTTTCTTAAATGAAGACGTAACTGAACTTGTTCCTCCCCAAAGTTAATACAGTGACCAAATTGATCTACAATCTTAACAGATACCTGTGAAATTATATTTTTGTTTACTGGAAAGTAAATAACATTTTGTGGTATTTCAATGCACTGATGACCTGGAGTAGTATCAGACACAAATTCATGAATAAAATGAGTTGGTAATCCGTTGCAGTACGAACCGTGAACAAGATCACATTCGATTCTGATTACAGACAGACCTCTGTTAGTAACGGGGATACTTGGTCTTGATTTTAATACTGAAAAGTATATCAAACCGCACTCGTATTGATCTGCCAACTGCAGTGGTGGTTGAAAGTATGAAACCAGTTCCGATTTATTTCCAGAGATGGTAACCGTAGCAGACATGCTTCTATACTGGCCTTTTTCGGAAGATCCTGTTTATTATATTCCTTCACTACACCAAAAATTCTTCAAAAAGTTTAAACATAGATGTCCACAATTAAAAGGGTGATCACGCTGAATATTATCATAATTATAGTGAATTTTGGACCCCAAGTATTTTATAAATTCTTTTGGAGGCTTAAGATTGCCGTAACTATCAAAATACTCGATATAATCGTTGTATTTGGCATAGGCTACCCAATGAGAACCAGGATTTTTAGAGCTATCCAAATTTATAACTCCACATTCTTTTTTAAAAGGGTGTTTAGGGAGCTTATCTCTCATAAAGACACCTCTGAAATAGGGAATGTTATTTCCATACTTCAAAATGTCTAAATTAGTCAAGGCTCGTTTGGGTAGCCGATATCTTAGTTTTTTTCTTTTGATACAAAAATTCCGAGCCCATCTTTATGTGGTTTAAGGTGTAGTCCTTTTCCGATACAGAGAGCTTCCATCTTTTCATTGTGTCTCTTCGATTCAGTCCATAACTTTTTAGCCATCTTGAATTCATTAATGGTTTTAGCAATACCAGCTGCACCCCCTGCTAAAGCCCCTACCGCTGATAATCCCGCAAAAATCGGAATCAAAGGCAATACTCCACCAGTTTTTGGTATAGGAATAACACGAGGAAGTTTAATGGATGTATCATCAGCTAATTCTCTGGCAGCGGCCATTGCTAATTTTATTGCCACTTTCTTGCATTTTGGTTTTAATTTTTTAATATGTCTCTTCGTTTTGCTAATAACATTTTTAAATTTGTTTTTTAATCCTTTTCCAGGTTTAATTTTAGGAGAACACTTTTTGCTATCTTGTTTTAGGCCAAAACCAGTTTTAATTTTTGTTGACATAGCGCTGGTTACTAAGCGCGCTGCTAGTTTTTCCCCTACACTAGCATCTGAGGCAAGTGCTCGCTCTTTAGCCATATTTAACAAAACTAAATCTGCCTTGTGGCGATCTTTTAAGTTTGAAGACTTATGATAGGCAATGTCGTGTTGTTTGCAATATTCGTCTAATTTATTAACACCTTTATCTCCACGTGTAAGTCTTTTAATTAATTTAGTGCCAGGCCCACAATAATTGTATCCTGGTAAATGTAATTCAAATGGTAAATGATTTATAATCCAATTGAGAAGACTACTCTCTTCAATACACATCATAAGACTGATCCATTTTGGACAGAATACTTAATAAATATTCGATTTATCAATCCAACTGTTTTCAGAAGAAGGCAAACCTAACCATTTTACTAAAACTCTATCTCCTTTTCTTTTAAGAACTTTCTCAACAAGATATAAATTAGGATTTTTCGTCTTTTGAAGCTCTTGTACATAAAATGCACCTAAAATGGGTTGACCTCTGATTGTATCTTCTATTAAATAGGTGATAGGATTTGTATTTTGTATCATTCGAATTTTAAATATTTCTGTAGACCAGTTGGGAGTGTAACCTTTTTCAAATGTTCCTTTGTACTTACTGATACGCACATAATCACCAATTTTATATTTTCTTCTAATATTATGATTTTTCACCAACCTTGAATACCTTTCTAATATATGTTTTTTATTAATGTTATCCACATTAGCGGGAACTTCATCAATTGTCCGATGATAAGTGTGATTGTATTTGTTAATAACATTATTAAGCGTGTTGTCTATCCAATTGTAGCTGCCTCTTAAACTAAATTCCTTATAGACTTTCGATTTCAATGTCCTGATAAATCGCTCAACTATTGAAGCCTTTTTTGTTGAGAACGTTGAATAATGATTAATGTGATAAGTTTCCATAAGCTTTTGAAATTCATTATTGTAAAATTCTGTTCCTTTATCCGTTTGTAGATTTTTAGGAACACGCCCCTTATTCAATAATTTCTTAAAAGAGTTACATACATCATCTTTGGTTTTACTTTTTAGAGGAAAAGTCCAAGCATATTTTGAGAATGTGTCAATAACAGCAAGAATAAATCTGTAATTTTTATTTTGCTTTGAAATTGATTGCATATCGATTAAGTCTGCTTGCCACAGGTCATCTATATCTTTCATGATAACACATCTACGTGGAAAGTTCAACCTCGCATTTTTATGAATTTCGTTAACCACGTCGGTTTTGCTCATGTTTACAATTCAGTACGTTTGTTTTGAATCCGTCTACAATACTGAATGAAAATTTTATGGTGCTGAGTATTTATTCTTTAATTATGCCAGCTTCTTTCAATTCTTCAACGATCGACAAAATTTCATTATCATGATTTGTGTTGCCAGCATCTCTGGAAGCAAGTAATAGTTTCAATCTCTCAACGAGTTCGTTAGGGTCATCCCAATATACCAAGTCAGTGTTATTTTTGTATTTTTTTAGAGTTGGTAAGCTTCCTCCAGTGTGAAAATTTTCATTTACTGATTCAGAAAATAATGGTTTGATTACGTCACGATATTTTATTCCCTTATCACCTCTTATTTGCCCTCCAGGATTAAAATCTCTCTTATGAGCATTTGTATAATGCAGCATTTCTTTGTAGACAAGTCTATCTTTGCTCGATATTAATTTTAAATCAGGTTTTCTTCGAAGTAATAGTTCCTTCAAGCCGGGGGTAAAATTATAGGATTTGTCACCAACTTTAATTAAAATGACACTGTCGTCATTCAAACTATCGATTTTAGAAAATGAGACTATAGAATTGCCCATTAGCAATGTTTTATTTACACTTCTTATTAGGGTGGTCCTTATTTTTCGACTTTTGAATTATCCTCGGGGCACTTTCTCATTTGATTATATACCTCTAAATATGAAATACGTCTTTTTATGTTTTTGTTTTTGTTAAGATTTAGAGGTCGCTACCGGCTGTCAAAATTTTTACAAATAGCGTTGAAAGACAGCTTACATAAAGGTTTCAATAATTTTTAATTTAGGTGTCTATATATATTTTGGATGGTTATATTAAAAGTAATAAATAAATTAAAAAACTGGCATACCTATTCAATTAAAAAAACGTCATCAGTAAAATTGAAAAACTGTTCAAAGAATGGCAGAATCTAAAAAAAATAAAGAAAACAAGAAAAAACGTTCAGAAGCATTGAAGAATAACAATAACAATAATTTCATAATATTTTGTAAGACCTGAGTATAAAAATAAAGAATTCTAACAAATACAGATTTTGAGTTTTTATACTTTTTATTTAAAATTCAAACCTTGGTAGCGACCCTTAAATGTCATTTAAAAATTTCAAAAAAAATACTGAAATACTTTCTTATGGTATATAACCAAATTACGTGGTGCCCCGCGAAATTAAAGAAAAAAATTTTTTTTTCTTAGGAATAAGGACCACCCTACTTCTTATTCCAAACGGTATATTTACACCGTCATAAATATCATGGATATCACGACCCTCTAGCGAAATTTCTAAATCATCCAGTATTTGTTTTGTAGGAGACTTTTTAAGTATTTGTGCAGACTTCACTTTTGGATCGTAGCAGTCTTCAAACTTTGTAGATGAACTAGTATCCATGTCATCCAATTCAAAGTCGTCAGAATTTGGGAGTGGTGTATTTTGTGAATGCTTTATTTTTTCCATTGATATTTTCGAATCGACTAGTGCGTTAAGGGGTTCCGTGACGGTTTTTAGCATTTTATCAAGTGACAAGTTCATAGAGTGTTCCTGGTTCTTCATTTGTTTTATTTTAGTCTTTATGGATTCCACAGACTTCATTAATTCTACTTTAATATTCTTTTCCATGTCGTATTGTGACAAGTGTATTCAGCCAAAGAAAATATACTACTAAGTTATATTTGTCTGTTATTGGTTTATATAATTACACATTATTTGCTTAAAATTTAAAAAAGCTATCTAAATTCTGTCTGTACCTTCCATTGCTTAAAGACGAGTCTTTGCAAATACTAACAAAGTTATATGGCTCTCTCCAAACTGTATTACAAATCTTCTTGAATTGATTCCAGGACATATCAGAACTAACATGCTCTTCATAAATATGTTTCAAGTTAACATCGTCTTGCTTAAATATTATGAGAAAGTTTGCATTATCACGCAGCAACTGTTTCGGAACTTTTGAGTATGTTTGACATAAATAAAAGCAATCAATATGTTTATGTCTACCCATAGAGAAGTAATTACGAATGTTTATTTGATTTTCACATGCCACATCATCGAAAATAAATACTGAATTAGTTAGTGCTTCATCTGGGGCTATGACTTCTTTATTATCAGTAAATTCATGAAACTTAACTTGATGCACTCTCTTTATAACTTCTCGTAAGAAGTTGTATTTTGGTTGAAAGTTAGTTTTCGAATACAGGTAAAGATTTTGAAATTTTAGACCATTCTCATGTAACAATAAACTAAGCACGACGTTTGTTTTTCCACAATTCGAGGGACCACATATAATACAACGAATCGTATTCGGTAACAGAATGCTATGCCTAATGTGGTTATCAGAGTCACCAAGATTTATATGATTAACATTAAGTGATGTGTGTTGTTTGATCAACTTCATTTTGACTATTAATTCAATTTCACCCAAACATAGATATATAAAGCATAAGTATAATAAAAACAAATGATTTAGATTGGTTTAAAGTTGTCATGTCAAATGTAAAGCGAAATGTATACCTACTTAAAGTGCTTAACCATTTTATGTTTATGTCTGCTGTAAATAATAATTAATTAGTATGGTATTTATATTCGTGCTCAGTGATCATATAGATTATTAAAATGAAGAAGACTGTAAGGTCATAACAAGAAAAAAAACGTGCATCAGTTATAAATAATATTTTATTTCGGTATTACAAATATAAAAACAACAATCAACACTACCACTCACTAAATTAATAATGTATGGTATACTTATACTAATTATAAACAAAGGTTACAATAATATTACAATTTATTTACATAAACATTTTTGTATTTCTTTATTTTGACACCAATTAGTTCTCAAAATAAAGTTTCATAGTGACCCAAAGGTAAAGTTTCAATAAGGTTCGTGAGTATTTGTCTCATAACATCATTTCTATTCAATACTACTTTATGAATTTATTTAGAGTTACAGTACATGCTTGAGTGATTTAATTATATTCATTTTATATTTGAAATTGACATTATTTGTTAAAGCTTTACTATAGTGAGATAATTTTAATCTTGAAAAAAATTATTTTTAAAATATGGTTTCACAGTGACCCCATGGTAAAGTTTCTGTTTGGTTCGCAAGTATCTGCCTCTTATCATCATTTTTATTCAATACTACTTTATGAATTTGTTGAGAGTACAGTACATGATTGTTTGATTTAATTATATTTATTTTACATTTAAAACTTGTATCACTTGTTAAAGCTCTGTTGTAATGGCATAGTTTTAATCGATTAGTTACAGCTTTCGATATTCCTTTTGCTTTTGTAATGCAAGTTTTTAGGCTGTTTATGCAATAAAGCTTAGCTCTCAACCCTACAAATTCACTTATGATTTCACCTCCACATTCATCTTTAAATAGTCCTGGAATTTTTGCATTTACTCTCGGTATATTGTAGCAATTATTAGTCTCAAAATTACTTGTGTCGAATTGTCCAACTTCATTTTTTATGTCCTCATAAAAATCTTCAGTGCTGATAAAATAAAGAAGGCTGTCTGTGTCTGTATAACACAGCCTTGCCTGAGTTTTATATTTGTTTTTAATATAATTGTAGTGAAATTTATATAAATGTTGTTTGGCATATTCTAGGACTGAAAACCCGATATAGATAGGTCGGTCTAGAATAATTTTTTCAGGACTCAATTGAATAGCGACAAAATTTTCAGAAAAAATCTTAATACTTTTAAAATTTGGTTTCGCTATTAACTTTTCCGCACTGAGGTGCTTATTTGTTTTGTTATTATAATCGTCCCAATTGGTCACTAATTTTACATTAACCTGTTTGCGTCGATTTTCAATAGTTTTGCCAAATATAGCATTGTTAAGGAGTTTAAAAAAATCTTTTTCAAATACGGTTGTTGAAGCTTGGCGTAAGCTTGTGTTTAGGTCAATATATTTTTGTAAAAAGTTTTCCTGTCTAAAAGTTAAGATACGGTGAATTTTCTTCAAAATAAGTCCATTCAGTAAGCATTCTTTTAAGTGAACGTAGTGTATTACATAGTTGAATTTGTCATATAAATTAGCAATTAATTTAGGTGTTTTGCCTCCAGGAGGTTTGAACTTCTCTGCAGCAAACGGTAAATCACTGTGCTTATTATGTAAATTCTCGGGATAGGCTAAATCTACTTCTAAAATATATCCATATTCAGAATCATCCGAAATTGATAGTACGTTTATAGTATTTATTTCATCGATTGATAAAAAGCGGAATTCTGAAATAGGCATTTTTTTTGTCATCGCATAACCGTATAAATTATTACAGTCAAGATAAATTAAATATGTTGACCTTTGAGAAGCATCGTAACTTGGTAAATATTTATTATTTGCTTTAGCGTAGCGAAGAGAACATTGTGCCAAACCTCCACGAATGCCCTTCTCCAGGAACTCATATATTTCCACATCATTAATTAATTCTAATTTAATACCGGTATACAATAACATCGCATCCCAGCTTAAACTAGGTGCAGTAATATAGTAGGCCGGATCAAGCTGATAATGATGCAAACAAGTTTGTCTAAATTTTTCAAAAACGTCAGAAAGTAGTAACACGTCGGTTTTTAAATATAAATCTGTATATTCTCCAAGCGATTTTATATTAAATGTTTGCCATATATATTGAGCGTGATTATACTCATCATCGCTAATATGTACGCATGTCAAACTATTGTAAAAACAATATTTAGGTGGTAGTCGATTCTCATTATATTTTGAGATTGCATCCATGTAATCATAGGGGTATATTCCTTTTCGTCGTAGTAGTTTTAACTTATTACAATTAACATCTGAAAATTCTTTTGACAAATTAACAAAATCAGATTCAGACAAATTGTTGACTAATATGTTTAAGCTTGAATTAAGAAATTGAAATGAGTCTATAAACTTAACTTGAATAGGCCTTGAACTGTTCTTTCTGTGGAATAATTTCGTGATAGACATATATTTTTCTTTGGTTTTAGGTATAATTTTAAAAGCACCTTCATATTTTGCTAATTCTGTAATAAATAGGTGAGAATCATAACCAGCTAGGTTATGGAAAATAACAGGCACAAACGGGCAAACTCTAAACATTAAATTACAATGGGAGTGTGCGGCGCCTCGGTACTGAGATGTAATATGATCATGATCCATTACTTTGTCATCAAAGAGCAGATCGTTACAGATGTGACATTTTGTAGCATTTTTGTAATCGTTTTTTTGGTCTGTGGTTAAAGGGGCCACAGGCATTTTACTCGATAAGATGCTGTTAATGTTATCTACATCATTTAGTAAATATTTTATAAATACTTCCACACAGTCGGGCCCTCTATATGTTACATATTTATTTAGCTCCGAATTATGTGAACAGCAAATATAGTATCCAAAACATGAAGGTTCGTGAACCTTATATGTTCGGGTATTTTCAGTTTTACTTATGTTGCAGTTTAGCAAAATACTCTCAAAGTCTGCATAAATAACAAAATTAATTTTTTGTTTTCTTTCAAAGTTTTTAAACTGAAGAATGCTATTTTTTTCAGGTAATACTGTTAATATATTAGGACATGTAGTATGGGCACTATATTTTGTGGCACTCGAGAAAACTTGTAAACACGTCTCACATAGATACATTTTACCTTTATTTTTACTTATTTGACGTCTAACTAATCTGAACAGATTTTTTATTAAACAATAATGTCCACTGCCTTTTCGTTCAATATATAATAAATTTACATGGTGTGTCTTTCTTAAATTTGTCACATATAAGGGACCAGTGACTGCGTTTTTATCATCCAATCCATATACGTTTATACTTATAGTAGGATTTATCTTTTCGAAGTTTTTAATATCATTATACGATGGAGGAAATGATAGACCATTTATATTTAAGACTGATGAAAAAATTGGGTAGGAACTTGTTCTGCAAACATTACATTTTGCTGGATATAATGCTGCAACAACACACCACAAAAAACAATAGTTATCATGGTTTTTTATATTTAAGCAACTTCTCGTTTTTTGTATAACATGCGGCAAATCTATGTAAGTACCGCCTTTTAAAGGAGAATATTTGTTTATATTAATTTCCAGGTGACTTATACAGAAACAGGACCAACCAGATTCACGGTGTTGGAATTCTGAGAGTTTCCTCTCAAATGTGTTTATTGTATTCAAATAAAATTCATGTATATCAGTATTTTTGTATATAATGTTAAATTTTGTGTTAAATGACTTAAGCTGTTGCTCACCAGATTTTGGGAGAATAAAGTAAGCATAAAGCTCGAAGTTTAATTTAACACAATTATGTTTATTTAGACAAGCATTAATTAGTTTTATGACTTGATGCTGATTATCCATTAGGAATTCCTCAGGTGTAAGGTACTCCATCGATGGATTCAGTTTGTAACTTATTATTCTCATTCTAAAAGCCGTAGCAATAATATCAATATTTTCATATTTGGTTTTTATTATGCAATTAGATTTGTGTAAATTCGTTCTCACATGATAGTGATATTCATTTTTCGGTATTTCAATATGACATTTTTCACAATTCATTATATCATTATAATTTGTTATTTTTCCAGGAATTGGTGAAACTGTAAGAAAACAAAACAATGAATTTTTAATTCTTGAATATATTTCTTTAATACATCATAATATAAACCTAAAAAGACATTAAAACAGAATACTAGTACATAAAAATCATTTCGTAATATTGAGATAATGATTAAAATTAAATGTCGTAAATAAGCAAGTAACTCATGGTGAAAAAATAGTATTTATAGTAATTAGATATTTGTAATGGAATACTAATATTTTAGTAATAGTTGCTAACAAATGTTGGTGGACACTTTACAAATTCTTTTCTAGTTGCCATAATAAAATTAGTCAGGTGCTGCCATGCATCTGTGTTTTCAGATGTTTGGTTTTTCACAGTAACTATTGCTTGGCGCCATCTGTTAATTGGTTGAACGTTTTTAATTTCATCGCACCGGTACACTTTTAAATCTATATAGTGCGTACCGGGCTTATGCTCGTACGTCTGGCGCGAATGACCGTTAGCAAGGCGCCGAGTTAAATACGAAGTTAATTGTATTGGAGCTTTACCGGGAACAGCGACATCTTCTTTCTCGTCATCTTCACTGTCAGTCCCGAAGAGGTCGTAAGCTGTAGCCTTCTTTGGTGGTATTGGCTTGAAGTACGGCTTCTTCGGAGCTGACCGCGACGTACTCGGGGCCGGACTTGCTCTCGATGGCGAATGTGATGCAGTCCGCGCTGCCGCCTCCGGCTCCTTCGTTTGAGTTGGCACCTGCTTCCTTTTCTTCGTCTTTTTCGCGACTGGAGGTTGCACTTCGTCGTCAGACGGGAAGAGAGTCTCTGCGTTCTCTAGCGACCTGAAATAATATAAAATTAATTTATTAATTATGCTATTTAATCAATTCATAAGCAGGATTCGAACCTGGAATCCTGGCTTTCCGTGCCAATACACTAGAATAGTGTATACATATGATACATTATTAGAATGAATATTAGAATAATTACATAGAATAGTGTATACAATCATACATTATAAGAATGAATATTAGAATAATTACATAGAAGATATCATTATGCCTTAATTTCCTGGGTATCGAACCCAATGTCTCATGCTCAATAGTCGAGATTACTAGCACTCGTCTAAGGAGTTCCCTGTTATAAGAATAGTTAAACAATAGAATTATTAATATATAAAATAATAATGCTACTTACATTTTAAATAGTGCAGCGAAGTTTTGATGTACGATGATGATGCCACTAGCTCTGGAAGAGGTGTTTTGTGGTTGAACTTCAGCAGCGGGACGCTTAAATAGTGATAAATCTACGTCATATTATTCCAAATTTGGGAAGACGCACGTGTATAGAAAATGCTGTGTCAGTTGTCTGCATCCAAATGCAGGTTTGTGATGCGATATTGTAAACAATATTATTTGACTTGCCTGTTGGTCTAGTGGTTAGTGGTCCTGACTGCTATGCTGGAGGTCGTGGGTTTGATTCCCACCCCACCCCCCAAATGTTTGTGTGATGAATACGATCATTTGTCTGGGTGTAATTTATCATTTATCTATAATATATGTATGTATTTAGAAATATCTAAGTATGTTTATCAGTTGTCTAGTACTCATTAACACAAGCTCTGCTTAGCTTGGAACTAGACGGCATTGTGTGATAGGTAGTTGTGGAATATTATTATTATATTGTTCTACTAATTCATTATTATTTTTATCAGACTGCGTCGAAATGTCGTATAGACTCACCGAATAGTTGGTGAAATACACATCTGCCTAACTGGGAATTAACGGTGTGATGATATATCGATCAACCTTAATTTATGAATAAATAACAAATAAAATCATTACTTACCATTCTATTTGTGGCAAAATATAAGATACCTTAGCTTTAAAAATATCATAATAATAACAGGCGAAACCAAACGTTGCAATAGTATGTCGATATTGCTATATTGTTTTGATTCGTCTCCTTAAAAAGAATTCAGCTTACGGCGCAACTTTGATATACTATTAACATACCATGAGTTTGCTTGCTTAATCATCTGAGTAAAATGTATGAAAACGATAACCGTAAACATAAGGGCAGTAGTATTATTTTATCGATATATATTTACAATAAATAATAAAATGATAGGTATCGTAATGTCTTACGTTTCCTATTTCACTATACCATTTTTGGAAAAAGATATGATATCTAACTTAAAAATGTGCGATTTTGAACTCTATCCATAAAATTAAATTAGGGTATATATAAATAGAGAGAAAAATCATTTAAAATCTATTCGAATTCTACACTTGACTGTTACAACGGGCTTGATCGTGTATTATTGGTAAGTTTTAATATTATTCTTCCGTATTTTATCCAGCATTATTATCAGACAAGACAGTATAATCGATGTTTAATACATATAGGTCTGGTACATATTTTTTTCTATACAGCACTATGTTTCAATCGCAATTGTTGTTTTGAGATAGAATATCATGGGTTAACGAAATACTAATTTAGACTATTATTTTCCAGGTGTTTAACAAAGTCGGGATACAGAATTAAATATGTCACACTCACCATCCTACAGTCCTGTTTTAGAAAACATTAACCTACAATGTGATGTAAGTATCTAAGTAATCATCGATATTAGCAATTGAATTCATATTTATGATGCTTTTTAATAGCATAAAATTATTCATTGTTTCAGAATTTGATAGATTGCTCCGATCCAGTTCTTAATCCATTTTACTATGCTCAAGACCGAGAAAGCTGGTATGCCGAAGTGGCGGAAAAAGCGTGTGA
The DNA here is from genome assembly GCA_945859645.1 of Amphipoea oculea. Taxonomy (NCBI): domain Eukaryota; kingdom Metazoa; phylum Arthropoda; class Insecta; order Lepidoptera; family Noctuidae; genus Amphipoea; species Amphipoea oculea. Next base: position 1,719,352 of record OX243885.1, read on the forward strand.
AGAGAGTAGACAGCAAAAAATACAAGAGAAAAAAATAAAGAAGAAGAAAAAATCAAAACCTTTTAAAAACACATCTTTTATCACGCGTAAAGAGCCCGGACATATTCACCGAATTATAAAAATAATTGTACATGATGTGGAAGGCCGTCAGATGAATGAAATAGACAGTGACCCCGACAGTGCAAGCGTGAACATACAATATTTAGTCCGTAGTGATATTGATGACATAATGAGTGAAACCGAGTATTTAGTTGCTAAAATAGTTAAAAAATTAAGTTCAACTTCATGTACCTAATATTGATGTTTAAAATAGACGTATAATAGTTTTATTATTATTATTTGTTTTTCAAATGGTTACTTTATACTGTAAATATTCATTATAAATAAAAGTATTTAAAATAAAGTACCTTTTATTTCTAAGTCATAACATTTAAAATAAATCGTGACTACACTGCATATATAAGGTAGCGCGATGGACAATGGCGAGTGCACTTCATTCTCGGTAGTCTGTCGTATCGGACATACTATACCGACTGTTGCTCCAATTTCAGTGTCATTGAATTGTTGAATGAATGTAATGATAGATTATAATGTAGAAACATAATTACGAATGTTCAATAAAATAAATGTTTCATATTAAAATTTCTCATGATATCTATTACATTAAAATTGTTAAATAATAAAGACCACTCAATAGTCACGTCAGAATATTTTGCAAGTACTATTTAAAAGCAATGAATGATGGCTGTAATTAGGTGTTTCTGTATCTGAAATGATTTTAAAATGAATGGTAATAATTGCGGGTTTCCAGATCTTCTTTGATCTGGAAACCCCAATTATTACCTACTACCCTCGCCTGCGGCTCGGGTGGATATAAACGTCTCGGGGTAAAATAGCTTATTTTATGCCTTAGTTGTTCAATCCACTATTATTCAACTGAACACTACAATGCAACAAAATTTTAGAATGAATTCAGAACCAACTTGTGGGTAGGCTTAAAATAAAGTGTGTAGATAACTTGATTCTTTGACGTCATAAGAATAAAACAAATATTTTGGCGTTAAGTTATTGTCACTAAATAACACAATATGAAATTCACTGGAAGGACATGAAATTTATTATATTTTGTAAACTAGTGTAATACTTAAATAATATGTTGTGTATCTTCATGATTACGGTGGCCTCCAAAAGTTAGTTGACATTTTTCCACTTCAGCTGCGACACACCACATTATGCTTTAAAGTTCTAGTGATCCAAGTGTTTGAACTGCTACAATATTATTATTGACTAATTCAACTACCTTTGACTTCAAAAAGAATCAATTATTTTACCAAATATTTTTTTTTAGGGTTCCGTACCTCAAAAGGAAAAAACGGAACCCCTATAGGATCACTTTGTTGTCTGTCAAGACCCTCTATCTCGGGAACGCGTGGAGGTATCGAGTTGAAATTAAAACCATTTACTCAGGTCTACAGTCTCTTGAAAATTAAAAAAAAAAATACTTCTAAGCTAACGAAAAAAAAGATACGGCCGTTTATGCCGCAAAAAACGTATATTTCGACACTCTCAAGGGAATAAAAATTTATAGGGTACTTCCCGTTGACTTAGAATCATGAAATTTGGCAAGAAGCAATGTCATGTAGCACAGGTACACGGAAAAATCTGAAAACCGTAAAGTAGTTACCTACAGTACGGAACCCTCGGTGCGCGAGTCCGACTCGCACTTGACCGGTTTTTTAATTCATAATGTGGCAACACAGCTGAAATAGAAAAATGTCAACTAAGTTTTGGAGGCCACTGAAGCTCGTCTTTTAAATGCTTAATACTATTTCTACTTACAGGTTGCATAGACATGTGGTCGGTACTGGGCGAGAGTACCGACGGTGCTAGAGAAGCGGAGGGCTCGCACGCGTACCTCATACTCACTCAGGAAGACTGCAGCATGGTGCTACAGACCGGTTAGTTTTAGTTAAAGAGGTATGAGGAACAGGGTGCAAAGTTCACTCATCCTCCATAGAAAAGGGAGGATCCTCCGACCAGACGGATGTTGTGGTGGTTGTTGATTTCGGGACGTTGAAATTGAATTCATGGGCATCCTTTTAAGGGGTCATTGTAATCATCATTATGAACAACTTTTACTATGGGACCAAACCTGAAATCGCGAAAAAAAATTAGGTCTTCCGTACATTTTGACGAGTTATGTGAACATAAATGCAAGGCCCAATTCCCAATTCAATGCCCAATTCTTGAGGAAAGTTATAGGCTATATAACATCAGGCTACGACCCGTAGGGGCCGAGCAAAAGAAAAAAAAAGTAAAAAAAAAAACGCTGAGCAAAAACGAAGTAATAGTGCAGGCAGCCGATGCGATGCGACGGGGGGGGGGGGGGGGGGCAAGGAAAGTCGCGGGCAGAAGCTAGTAAGATAATAACATTAGACATCTTCAAAACAATACAGACTATAGGCCGACCGCATAACTGAGACGTTGCCAGACGTAGCTGCACGGTGCGGGCGGGGTGATAGTGGTCACAAGTTGAACGCATCACTGAGCTCTCGCATCACGTCACCACACCCCTCCCGCACCGCGCTGCCACCTCAGGAAACGTCTCAGTTAAGCGGTCGGCCTATAGTGTCGTTGTTTTTGCAAACCGAAGTTAGACAAATGTATTATTACTGCTTGCCCGTTAGGTAGTAGGTAGGTAATACGGGCGGGTGTCCGGAACTCCTCGTCAATGCCCGTATTTTGCGTACGGGTGGAAAAACCGATTATACGATCCACCACAGCTCCTCAAGGAAGACTAGCAACGACTTGGTGTTACTGACAATCTCACGTAGGGTACCTGGGTACCCAACATCTGCTTGTCCCTTACACCTTGTAACTGCTTGTGATTTCACAGCAGGCCCTATAGAATAGAATATTTTTATTTCAGTCCGGAGTCCATAGGGTTAGTAACAATTTTAACTTAAATTCTAGTGTTAGTAGGTTACAGACACATAAAAATATACAATTAAATTTCGGCATGGAGCCGCATCCACCTCCGCAACATCGGGGAATCCCACCGATCTACGAATACACTGAGAATACTGTTGGTGCTGCCGCGAACACGAGACATCAGGGATGCACATCTGTTCCTAATAATAGCGGCAAAACCATCAATATTATTATCTGCAAACATCCCTGACGCACTACATCGCCACGGCAGCCGCAGCAGCACTATCAGAATACCAGTGCTGCGTCATAATTTTTAAATGTCGCAGCATCATGCTGAGATAGGAGACTGTAGCGGTATCTACAACGCCACATGCGAACAACGCGTCATACTGACGTCACGCTAATCCTGCATCTCGCAAGCAGAGTTTACCGCGCAACTAGCATAGATACAACGGCCCGACGTGAATCATCGGGCAGTTGCCCGCCAGACACAACACCCGTCGGGTCGGAGGATCCTTCCTTTTCTATAGAGTATGAGTGAACTTTACACCCTGTTACTCATACCTCTACTTTCTATTTCATTTTTCTTTTTGTTATTGTTACTTTTTTATGATCTGGTTTTTTTATTTTTAACTGTCTAGTTTGTGATCTTCCAATACGAGTCGCAATACTTATATACTTTTTCTTTCTTATTACTAAAATATTTACTTTCTATTCAACAGGTCAAGAAATCAACGAGGTAGACAACTCTGGCTTCATGACAGGTTCCCCAACGATCTTCGCAGGCAACCTGGGCAACAACAAGTTTATGGTGCAGGTCACTACCACGGGCATAAGACTCATTAAGAGTAAGTAGTTTTTAAGGATTGCGCTAGGATCCTTGGGAGCCGAGTAAAAAGGATGAAACAACGCTAAGCGAAAACGGAAGTATTAGGGCGGCCAGGCGATGCGATGCGACGGGGTGGGTCGGGGGAACAAGAAATTTCACGCGGACAAAGCCGCGGGCAGAAGCTAGTTTTTGGGTTAAAAAAATACCTCTTTAAAAAAAAATAAGTTTAAAAACTAAAACCCGACTACTGAATAGGATGAAACAAGAAAGTACCTTCCCGTGGTCGCATGCCGCTGTACTAACATACATGAGCTATGGTAGCATGCGATCACGGGAAGGTACTTTATTGCTTTTCAGTAGTCGGGTTTTAGTTTTTAAACTTATTTTATTTTGAGGCTTATTTCAGTAGTATTTATATTTTTGAAATGTGCTAATTAAGCCCTTTCGTTTGATACCCAACAGGGCAAGATTAAAAAGAAATATATTTTAGGTCATGACATGTCCGCTAGAGGGCGCCATTTTCAATTTATTGTGTCGTCACATACCCTTATAACCAGCGGACGATCAAGACGCTCCCAACGATACCTCATTTGTCCAATTATGACAAGGAGTTTAGAAGATTATGAGTGAACAGATGAACATACATACCGGTCAAAATAATAACCCTCCTTTTTGCTTCGCCGTAGTGGGGTAAAATTAATAGAAATCGATTCAGTAAACGACGAAAACTACTTTCATAATGTGCATTAATCTGTCAAGCTCCGCTAATGAGACACAATTGATTTTCTATTGTTTCGTCGCCGGTCGGCGAACCGCGCCGCTTGACCGGTTAAATCAGTTTAGTCCATTCAATAAATCACCCATAAGGAGTTGTAGAGTGCGTGAGCAAGGCCCTAAGCAATTACTTCAGAAAATTGTTCAGGGTGCTTAGAGAGTTAACATACTAAAAGTCCTGACATCTAGGGGGTGAGGCGGAGTGGGGGGAGGGGGTTAAAGTTCCCATTTTTCAGTTTTTCGCTAATATCTTTAAAACGGTATGTTTTAGAGAAAAGAAGTTTTCTGCGCAATGAAAGCTTATAAAATTTCCTACAACTTTAGTCTTATACACTTTTTCGAATTACTACCCATTTTTTACATATACATTCTAAAATAGTGAAAATTTTCGAAAAAACTACTTTTATGAATCTCTACCTGTTGCCTGCTACTTTGTTTGCGTTATTTCGGGATAAAAGTAGCCTTTAATCATAACGAATTTCATCCAAATCGGTTCAGCCTTTGAGTAATCAAAACTTGTATCTTTGATACATATTATCTTTTATCTTTTAATTCGTTTAGGCTGTGAGGGTCCTGACAATGGTTCTTTTTCCAAGGCTCCCTCATCCTCAGTAGATGGTACTTGCTGAAGAGGCTCTACGTCGTCTTCATCATCGTCAACGTCAACAGACACGCCGTTGAGGCAATTCCCTTGGCAGTGGAGGCACGCCGCGGAACAGTTCAACATTGCTTTCCGACATCCACATTTTCTACTACCACAATCCTTCGTGCAGTGGCAAAATATTGTTTTTATTAGTATCTCTGGTGCTGGCAAATCTCCGGTTGTTATTGGCACCAGGCTGTCCCCTTCATGTTTCCATCCCCACTCTTGAGGAGGCAGCTCATTTCCGAGCCACAGCTGCACTTGGTGGTAAGTGCGCCACGAATGCTGTTTAGCTGCGTTTTCAGTTGGTGGGAGGGAGCTGAAATCAGGCTTAATATTTGCCACTGATCTCACGAATGACTGGTATCGGTACTCATTGAGGGAGATCAGTCTTGCTGGTGCGCCATACCATTTGAGGAAGCACATCTTCCCAGCCTCTTCAACCTCACTGTGCGTGGAGGTGGGCTTGTAAAAGATCGCAGCCGCTTCCTTGATAATATCTGACTTCAAGTACAGTTTTAAGAAACCCACTTTGCTTCTTCTGAAAGTTGCAGATGTTGTGTCACAACCTGTAAATGAATGAAGGAAAAGGATGTGCTCAAATCCATGTTGCTGCATCTCTTGGGTGGACAGTGCAACTGTTTTGGTTTTTCCTCAGCCGGGTTTCAGCAGAATAATGTCTTGGGTGGGAGGAGTTAAAGCTATCAAAAGGACAGCAAGGTCCACATCCTCACCAACGACAGCGACAGAACTATGAGTCGATAGTTCCACAACAGTCTTCACGATAAGAACGTCATCATCAGTGGCTTGGAGAGTATTTATACCATTTATATATACTAGCTCATATTTAACATTCGGTAATGCTTGTCACATCACACTAAATGAACTCCATTTTCACTTTCTTCGGAGCACGATACTCGAACACTGGTAAAAATTTGGAAAAAGTGTATAAGACAAGTGTAGATAAAAGTTTTGATATCCCAACGGCTGTACAGATTTGAATAAAATTTAGTCAATTGATATAGTAGGAGTTGATTTAAGATATAAGATACTTTTTATCCCCAAATAACGTGGAGGAAGTAGTATACAAAAGGTAGTGTTCAATTCAAGTAGTTTTTCAACTTTCACTTTTCCGGAATGTATAGTTCGAAAATAGGTAGGAATGTGAAAAAGTGCATAAGATAAAAGTTGTACATAATTTTATAAGCTGTCATTGCGTAGAAGACTTTTTATCTCCATAACGCACCGTTTAAAAGATATTAGCGAAAAACTGAAAAATGGGAACTTTAACCCCCTCCCCCCACTCCGCCTCACCCCCTAGATGTCAGGACTTTTAGTATGTTAATTCTCTAAGCACCCTGAACAATTTTCTGAAGTAATTGCTTAGGGCCTTGCTCACGCACTCTACAATCTCTTTGTTGGATGGACTAGTTACACATTGTATAAATTGTTGTTCTGTTAAGTCGTGCAAACAGTGTGAAGTCGCTAGTTTAGAATAAAGGTATGATTCCGATCTCGGCAGCAATGCTGCGTGACATTGCTGCGTCACATTGCTGCCGTGCTCGGAATGTAATCTCGTATAAACCCGTAGAAAATGTATGAGGACCAATAGTGCTGCGACCGCACTGCCGCGGCAGCACTGCTGCGTGCTGCCGAGATCGGAATCAAACCTTAAAGAAGGAATCTCTTACCACATTTAATTCGCATTTTGCCTTCCACAGACGGCGTTAACCTGCAGTCCATCCAGTTAGAATGGACAGCACAATACGCGGCCACAGCCGACCCATATCTGTGCGTGATGTCCATGTGCGGACGAGTACTAGTGTTAGCTCTCAGAGAGTTCCGAGGGAAGGATGGCGCGGTGAGTATTGACTACACATGAAACGAATATCCGGCAGATATCCGGCCTGCCTATCTTTATTTTGCTATCTGGCCTTGGGTGCTTACATAAAGAAACGGGTTTCCGGTGCAGGCCAGTCTGTGCGGGTCGGTACCGATCGGTGCAGGTGAAATAGTCCCACATTAACTTATGCGCTCACACATAAAGAAACAGGTAAAACATGTAACCATTTCCTTCCGAAGATCAACCTGCAGAGACCTGTACCGGGAGTCAGGACCGAAAACCCGCTTCTTTATGTAAGCACCCTAAGTACAGGAAAATAGGTCAATATTTAGCCGGATTCAGGATATTTGACCTCTGAATATGTGACTATCATGCATACCATGAAACAACAGTAGTTCACAAACATTAAAATATAAAAAAAAAAATCCGTCAATCAAGTGTGAAACCTGAAAACATTGTAGGTTGCGAAAAAAAACAATTAATTGAGTCAATTATTTTTTTAATAGATTCGTTTGGTGCATAGGAGGGACCTTATTGAAAATGGCTCTTTTATGAAAGTAGTTTTTTTTATACGATCAAATGAGCATTATGAGTCGTGCACTTTTGGATTTTCCAAATTTGTATAATTAGTATAGATGAGCTATCTGCCCCCAGTCGTCCGGGCGCCTGGCCCCGACTCGCCAGGCCGTCCCGCACCGCCCCGCGCTACTGCGGGCCACCGTGTACCGCGACCTCAGCGGGCTCTTCGCGCCGCCCGAGGCCGACAGTACACACGTAAGTACCGCGACCTCAGCGGGCTCTTCGCGCCGCCCGAGGCCGACAGTACACACGTAAGTACCGCGACCTCAGCGGGCTCTTCGCGCCGCCCGAGGCCGACAGTACACACGTAAGTACCGCGACCTCAGCGGGCTCTTCGCGCCGCCCGAGGCCGACAGTACACACGTAAGTACCGCGACCTCAGCGGGCTCTTCGCGCCGCCCGAGGCCGACAGTACACACGTAAGTACCGCGACCTCAGCGGGCTCTTCGCGCCGCCCGAGGCCGACAGTACACACGTAAGTACCGCGACCTCAGCGGGCTCTTCGCGCCGCCCGAGGCCGACAGTACACACGTAAGTACCGCGACCTCAGCGGGCTCTTCGCGCCGCCCGAGGCCGACAGTACACACGTAAGTACCGCGACCTCAGCGGGCTCTTCGCGCCGCCCGAGGCCGACAGTACACACGTAAGTACCGCGACCTCAGCGGGCTCTTCGCGCCGCCCGAGGCCGACAGTACACACGTAAGTACCGCGACCTCAGCGGGCTCTTCGCGCCGCCCGAGGCCGACAGTACACACGTAAGTACCGCGACCTCAGCGGGCTCTTCGCGCCGCCCGAGGCCGACAGTACACACGTAAGTACCGCGACCTCAGCGGGCTCTTCGCGCCGCCCGAGGCCGACAGTACACACGTAAGTACCGCGACCTCAGCGGGCTCTTCGCGCCGCCCGAGGCCGACAGTACACACGTAAGTACCGCGACCTCAGCGGGCTCTTCGCGCCGCCCGAGGCCGACAGTACACACGTAAGTACCGCGACCTCAGCGGGCTCTTCGCGCCGCCCGAGGCCGACAGTACACACGTAAGTACCGCGACCTCAGCGGGCTCTTCGCGCCGCCCGAGGCCGACAGTACACACGTAAGTACCTCAGCGGTATGTCAACAAAATGCTTATAACGGACAATTACTGTAACAAAACATTTTATCTCCGAGGCACGGAGGGGTCTTGGTAAGTATATAAAAATGTTCACCCATCCAGGGACCAACCGCGGCAAGCGCAGCTTAACCTGATCGATCGACCCGTGCGGCTGTTATTACTTAGCTATAAGCCCCTCAATGTTATGAGTTAATCTATACATATAATAAAACTGTAGAAAAGAAGTTTTTGTACATTAAAAAAAAATAAAAAAAATATAGCCAGGGTGTTAAAGGACAACCAATAGAACCCAATTCCAGCATTTTTAGAATTTTTGTCTGTTTGTCTGTTTGTATGTTTAGTTATCCGAGCATCACGTAAAATGTACGAAATCAATGTAGATAACTTTTATACACAACGATTTAGCGTAACTTGAAGTAACATTTAGTTTTTGTTTCATTGCAATCGGTTCAGTCTATCAAAAGATTTTTGAATTTAAAGTGTACCAGAAGTAAAATTAGTTAACGTGTGTTAATATGCACTTGGTCTCACAACTTTACGTTTATATATATTTGCGTTAATAATTATATAAATTGAAGTAACATTGAGTTTTTTGTTTCATCGTAATCAGTTCACACACACCTAAAAAATGTAAATTAGAAAATTCTAAGTGTTTCAGAAATAAATATTAAAACAGCGCCATCTCTGGACAAAATTAGTTAATGTGTGTTAATATGCACTTGGTCTCACAACTTCACGTTTATACACAACAATATTTGCGTTAAAAATAAAACTCACATTGAGTTTTTGTTTCATCGTAATCAGTTCACACCTAAAAAAAAGATGGGTTGCACTCCGGGAGTGCCGGCAGAAGAGAAAACTTGAATATTAACGTTGAAATAAATCAATTATTAATTTAATTAATATAACTCATTTTTTTTCACTACTTCTGCGTCACTTTTTTCATTTTACGTCCACGTCCACGTCCATCCATCCATCCATCCATCCATCCATCCATCCATTGTCGTGTGTCACTTGGTTCACTTCGGTTGGCGCCGCCGTAGAAAGAGAGGGGGGGGGGGGGAAATCTCTCCTGACGATCACGTGTTCTGACGCGATGTCCTGACGCGAGTTTAACATTTTTTACCCATTACAAAAAGTGTGCAACGCCGCTAAAGAAGTTTTCACTTCAAATGTGTAAATTTGAAAATTATAATATGGACTACATCTGGATATCAACTACGTGCAGTATTGAATATTAATAGCACTTCGATAGATGGCGTTGTTATGGTTTGCCCACACCGATAGTCGATGGACAGAGAGTACGTATCAGAAATTAGTTACAATCCCGTGGAACTCGAAGAAACTTTACAAAATGACTGCGCAAATTTGACAGAGGAACAGCGCCAGACATTTGATAGGGAATGCTGCAGTGTAGATAACGCCTCGGGTGAAATCCTGTTTTTAGACGCACCGGGTGGCACAGGAAAAACTTTCCTAACCAAAGTTATTTTGGCTCGAATAAGGAACCAAAGTAAATTGCCCTTGCTGTCGCCTCTTCAGGGATAGCAGCCACATTATTGCCTGGAGGAAAAACGGCACACACAACATTTAAAATTCCTATCGACTTGGACCGTACGGAAAGCCCGGTTTGCAACATATCACGAAATAGCGATAAAGCAAAGGTTTTACGCGATTGTGTTTTAATTATTTGGGATGAGTGCACAATGGCAAACCGCAAAGCTGTAGAAGCAGTGAATAGAACTTTGCAGGACATAAGGCAAAATGACCGGCCGCTGGGAGGCATTACGGTACTGTTCTGCGGTGATTTTCGGCAGACACTCCCGATAGTACCCCGAGGAACGAGAGCCGATGAAATTGCTGCATGTCTGAAGAGTTCTGTTTTATGGCGCAATATATCATCTAGGTAGGTACACACCTGAGCGGAAATATGCGTGCACAGTTAGGAGGCTGCGAAAATGCACAGGAGTTTTCCAATTTATTGTTACAAATAGGCGATGGCACATACCCTGTACAAGAAGATGGAAAAGTTAATTTGGTCGCTAATCTCTGTTCTTGCGTTACATCACAACAAGAGCTAATTTCTTCTGTGTACGGAGATTCCACAAATATGGGAAATCAAGCCGGTTCTTGGCTATGTCAGCGAGCTATTTTGACTCCCCGCAATGACCAAGCTGCGGCAATTAATTTAAAAATATTGATGCATGTGTCCGGGAATAGTAGAGAATACACCTCTATAAATACAGTTATGGAAGAAGATGACGCCACGCACTACCCGGTAGAATTTTTGGATTCCCTCAACACACCCGGACTTCCCACCCACAAAATTGTTTTAAAAATCGGTGTTCCAATAATTCTCCTCAGAAATTGATGTCCTCCCAAACTTTGTAACGGCACTCGGCTCAAAGTCACAAATCTGCAGCAAAACATTATCGAAGCTGAAATATTAACCGGTTGCGGTGCCGGTGATATTGTTTTTATTCCAAGAATACCTATTATTCCTAACAACTTTCCTTTCTCTTTCAAACGAGTGCAACTCCCAGTCAGTCTTTGTTATGCCATGACGATTAATAAAGCTCAGGGCCAGACATTATCCGTTGCGGGGGTGGACCTAAGTATTGGATGCTTTTCCCATGGTCAACTATACGTAACTCTTTCACGCGTAAACAACCCCAATAACCTTTTTGTGTACGCTTCAGATGGTTCCACAACTAATGTTATTAATAGAGAAGCACTAGCTTAAATAAAAAATAAAGATTTGAATCGGTATCCTCGCAGGATACCGACGCACACAAAATATATTGTTAAGTTCCGACATCCACGCGAACGAAGTCGCGGGCACAGCTAGTAACTAATATTATTGAGAACTGCAGTGAACTGCAGTGAACAGCGTTTTTTCGCAACGAAATAAAAGTGGTTTCCCAGCAATAATTTTTGCTCAATGTAACTTATACTCCATTTACTATAGCATTAGACAGAAGTTAAAAAAGACTCTTTTAGGGGCACACTTTGTAATAAAAGTGCAACAAACATTATTTACAGTCAAGATTGATGTGGAGCTAAATATAATCAACTTAAATAACAGCAGTCACACTTAATTGTCCTTATTTAACCTATCTACCTTCAGAAATTACAAGGCTTGTTTTTTAATGTCACTATAACTCTACCAAATCTAAAATGTTACCTATTCCCTTCATAACTTATGGCAGCACGTGTTTTTTTTATTTTGTCGGTTTATATAAAGTTGTTTTTAATAAACTGATTGTTACTAAAAATTGTTTCATTTCATGTACCTATCCAAGCATCGTGACGAGTAGATAGATAGAATATGCTTTATTATATGCCATACATTGTTACTTACAAAAAAAGCACATACTCATACATTATTTATTAAAATTGTTTGAACTTAACTTGAAAATAAAAGGTTTCGTACTCCTGCTTCTGCGAGCCTCTTTTTTCTAATGTCATAATAAATGGAGTATAGTTTGATGTACAAAATGCATAGATAACGGCTATGTGTGATCTCTGTGTGTGTGTTCTTACACCTTGTATTATTGCCTCCAGGTCAAAGGTGAATTCAGCGGGAAAATGAAAGGCAAGAAGAACGTGAAAGCTGAGGGGTTCAAGCCGGGCGCTATCTATGAGCTCAACGACGAGGACGAGCTGTTGTACGGAGGAGACCAGACCCCTGCGTCGATGGCCAGCGTCAGTACTTGCTGTACATTAGAAAAGAAAAAACCGAGTGTGCTTATGACCACACGACTGAAGTGAAACTTCAAACGTATTTGGCTATGAGAGGAAGAGAGAAAGAAAATGTGCGCGCGCACTGCTTTTTCTTGCTTATATCCCCCACTCAACTCCCGTTCGCCTCGCCCGATCACACTTTTCGTAACGCGTTCGCCAGCTTACTCCCCAAGTCAAGCGTGCGTAAAGAAGTTTCACTTAAAGATAAATAGGTTTATTTGTCATAGACACGACGTGCACACTAGAGATAAGTTCATTCGAAAAAAAAAAAAAACAACAGAACAGACTTATTAACATGAGTCATCATCATCTGCTTAGCCTTTTTCCAACTATGTTGGGGTCGGATTCCAGTCTTACCGGATGCAGCTGAATACCAGTATTTTACATGGAGCGACTGCCTATCTGACCTCCACAACCCAGTTACTGGGTAATACAATACCCCCTGGTAAGACTGGTTGACAGACTTTCGGGCTTCTGACGACTCGTAATGACTGTCAAAGATCCACGAATGACAGCCGGAACCAACGGCTTAACGTGCTTTCCGAGGCACGGAGGGGTCTCGGTATGTAAAGATGGTCACCCATCCACAGACTAACCGCGGCAAGCATAGCTTAATCTGATCGATCGACCTGTGCGTCTGTTTTTTATTTAGCTACGGGCCCCTCCTTATTAACACGAGTACAGAACATATACAAAGGGACTGAAGATATGGAGCATGGCATACAGTACAGACTGTCATATTTTTTGTTTTATTGCAAGCGCGCATTCTGCCTATAGCTAGAGCAGTGGTGGCCCAGTGGTAACGGCCGCGACTTACGAGTTGTGGGTTGGGGGTTCGAACCCAAGCAGGCGCTTTACTTTGTGTTATTTCATCACCACTGCTCTCAAAACGGTGAAGGAAAACATCGTGAGGAAACCGGCATGTCCTAGAACCGAAAATTCGAAGACATGTGACATCTACAAACCCGTACTGGGCCCGCGTGGTGGATTACGGCCCACTCCCTCTCACCGAGAGGCCTGTGTCCCAACAGTGGGAACATTATTGGCTGATTATGCATGATTATATATTATCACACTAATATTATAAAGGCGAAAGTTTGTGAGTGTGTTTGTTTATATGTTTGTTACTTCTTCACGCTCAAACGGTTGGACCAATTTTGATAACATTTTGTATGGAGGTAGCTGACACCCTGGATTAACATAATATGTTAATCCAGGGTGTCAGCTACCTCCGCTATCAGGATAAAAAGTAGCCTATATTATAGGCTACTTTTTATCCTGATATTCCCACGAGATCGACACATACGCGGGTGAAACGCGGGGCGCATCTACTGTCTATATAAATCGATATCTGACATAAATGCAAACAGAAAACATGGTAGGACACTTTACGGAGTTTGGTCTTATTATGTTAACCGTTTGCATTGATGTCAGCTATCGATTTATATAGGTTTCATGAGTGGCCGCCATTTTGAAAAAAAAAAAAACTAAAAACGAAATGGTGGACCGGTTAGTATGCCACGGATCTTCAAAGCCCTTTCTCAGTAACGGCCCTGAGTCTGGATTGGATTTGGCTGTGTGAATAGTCTCGCCCCCTGTTTAGGGACTTAAACATAACTGGCGAAATGTGGGTGTAATATACATAGTTACACGTCTGCCTAACCCTTAGGGGAATACAAACGTGATGGTATGTGTAAAGTTTGTTCAAACTTGTTTCACATTAATATTATTTCAAGTTAAACAAATATTAACTTTATTTTAATGGTGATTAAGTTGATTTCAGAGTGACTAGCACAATTGAAAAAGTTATAAAAATGTTTGAAGTTATAACGTAAACTGAACTTTATTGTGTAGGAATTAAAAGTTATTTTTCCATAAACTCATATTTGTTTACATTTTTGGCAGATAAATCGCGAATGTAGATTAAATGTATTTTCTTTCGGTTCTTAAAATAAAACTTACCCGTTGCAGATAATGTTAGCGGAACAATCAAAGAACCCGGGCGTACCTCGTCGTGTCTCCCGCTGGTGGAAGAAACACCTCGTAGAAGTGAAGGCCACGTACTGGCTGTTCGTACTGCGACTCAACGGCAACCTCGAGATATACTCGCTGCCCGAGATGAGGCTGAGCTTCCTCGTCAGAGACGCCTGCGCCGGGAATAGGGTGAGTCAATAGCATTGAGAAACAATAATATGGAATTGAATAGGTGCGTCAAATTATAATATCTAATGCAACGTGTTATAATAGTAGATTGTACAACTTGTGCATAAAAGAAGCCTTTTTACCCCGGGACGTTTATAGTGGCTAGTTAAGTCGAGGGGTAAAATGAAATGAAAATTAAATATGACAATTAAATCGATACTTAAGTAGTATCGATATTTCTGTTGCAGACTGAGGGCTTATTTTTCCATCGCCAGATGACTTTTGTTTGAGGAATAAAATTCGGATTTTGTATGAAATAACTGTCAAAATTATTCCTAGAATAAAATTATCAGACGATTAAAAAATCAGCCTTTAGAGTATATAAACACTGGAGAAGGCATAAGCGCAATGTTCTAAACAAAAAAGTCTGTCACTTTTCGAAGGACGCGGAAACTAAGACAAAACAAAATGCTCGCCCGGAATAAGGAGTCTGTATCATCGATTTCTTTTTATCGATATCGATATTCATTCGGAATTTTAACTCAGTCAATCAACTCAGCCTATCGCAGTCCACTGCTGGACATAGGCCTCTCCCAGACTGCGCCACAGCACCCTGTCCTCCGCCTTCCGCATCCAGTCTACCCCAGCCACCTTCTTTAGGTCTCCGTCCATCTAGCCGGGGAATTTTAACTGAATCCATGAAATAAAACAGCTTATGCATAAACTAGTTTAATTTTAATATAACTACAATTAAATAAAAGTAACAAAATTTATAATACTCTCAATAATAAAATAGATAACAAAAAATGTAGCAAAGCGAAAAAAAATATGATTTTCAAATTAAAAAAACCAAATAAACAATTTAAAAATAAACAAGCACAATCTTTAGTATTAGGATAGATTATTTATAGATAAGCAGTAAAACGCATATAAATGTCTCGAGTATCTCAAATACTTGTTTACAATTGGTGTTATTTCGACTTAAATATCAACTTTATGCTAGTGTGAATTAAGTTGATTTCAAAATGACTAGTACTTTTGAATAAGTCATAAAAAAGTTTAAAGTTGTAGCGCAAACTGATGTTTGTGTTTAAATGATAGAATCGATTTTCTAAAGTCACATATTAATTTATTTATTTGGAAATTAAATTTAGCAATGCAGTTTAGCAATATTCACAATATTTGAAAATAATAATATAAAAGGACGTATGTGAGGCAGTGGCGTGCCTAGGGGTCAAACTTAGGGCAAGCCAATACACTTAAAAAAAAAACCTACCATATCGCTTGTCAACGTTGTGACTCTGACCGAGTCGTTTTAGTTCTTACTAATATTCGTATTTCATAATTGTAGGTTTTTGCTAATAGCTATTAAAATGAATGTTTTTTAATAGCACCATTTGTTTCTTATATAAATTAAATACTAAGAGTAAGTATTGGTAATCCTTTACAAAATCTTACCTTTTTTATTTTCGAAGTATCAGTTTCGCGTAAAATATGATAAGACGTGTAAGAGTCATCTATTATTGTAGGTACATTATTGGCACAACAGAGCTCTTTGAGTTAGTTCATATTTCACTCTCCCGCAACAGTCGCTTTGCAAAATATTTTAAAATATATATCAAAACACACGGAAGACATGAAGCAAAGATACAAGCGCTGAGCAGTTGCCTCTATTTAATGAGGTTTTAGACTCGTCGTGACCTCGGAAAGGAAGTCCTTGTTATGCTAAATGACACACAACATCAACTAACCTTTAAAATCCGCCCCTAAGACCCTCTGGCCGAAAAACAGCGCGATTGTGATCGACACGCGTATTGTATTTAGAAACGTCGTCAAGCACATAATTGACGAGATAAAGAAGTTTCGATTCGTTTTTTACAAAAAGTACAGAATGAAACAACATCATTCATGTGCTTTTGAGAATTCTGATGTCTTTTACTGGCACCAACGAAGTTATTTAAATCATCGTAACCTGATATTCCAAGCGGTATTTTCTTTTGAGAAAAATATGCAACACTAACAGAATAATTTGTTGATATGAGAGCAGCCTATAATCCCAATGAGTATTGTATGCTGATCGACTAAAATGCCTATTACGTGATTTAGATTTCTGAGAAAAACTCAAATCAATTTGTCTGTAAAACTCAAAATATTTACCTTTCCGAGTAGGTAACGGTTGCACACGTTTTAATCCATCACAAGGAACAATTCACAATGATTGATGAATTCATTTTAATGACAAGAAACTTTTTAATCACTTTAAAACAAAGGTAATTACCGCAAAAACTAAACACAACACTTAACTTCATAGAAAATGAAAAAAAAAAAACAAAACAAAAAAATGCACCAGTAACCGATCAAAACTTTGAACTAATAGACTCGCGCAATGTCTCGCGATCTTACTATATACACACACACGCGCGTCGTTATACGTTTCATTCATAAAAAATCAAAAGCCAGGCTTAAAAATCAGTACAATTTGGGGAATAAGTACATACTAATGTTATCAACAACGTGAACAATTTCTATACAAATAGTCAGAGGTCTAGAAGCCAGATTTGAAGCCAACTCGTGCGAGCGAGACGGGTCGATTTTTGTCGTTGCGCTTTCGCTAAGCGGCATTGGAGATGTTTGGCAACGATGCGCGTGATGAAAAGTGCACGGAATTTGAAATTATTCATTGAGTATGTAAACCTGGCAACCTTGCATCGTACAAGTTACTATCGCGGGCGGCCCGGCCGGGACGAGCGGAGTTTATTTTTTATTATTCTTATCAATTCTTGCGACATGATTTTATAAGTTTACTTGTGTATTTTTTTTTATTATTAGGCTCGCGTTTGATTGAAAGCCAGGCTTTTCGGCTTTAGTAAAAGGCACGCCCCTGATGTGAGGTCTTAATATTATTGATCCCAAAATTAATTTCAAAACTCCTCATTGTTACATTCTTATTCTTTACTGAAAGAAGGAAAAGAAAGATAAATGTTTTATTTGGGACACATAAGAAATACAAATAGTAAAAAGGAGCATTTAAAACTAACAAACATTAAAAACAAGCAAAAAAATAAGACCCTTTAAACATAATATCATCCTTATAAACCATAATTTACAACTAATCACAGATGGCTATACATTTTGTCTAAATAACATGAATGTACTGTTTTAATGGTCCAGTAGTTAACCCTTTTACCGATGACGGCAAATACAGGGTTATTGGAAAAACACCAACAACCTCAAATCAAATCATTTATTTGCATAGAATGTAGGTGTTGTACAATGAAGTTGTTATAAAAAATAAAGTGAGCCGGGTACATTCTGCCTGAGTTTTGGCATGCAAAAGTTAACAAACAATGTCAATAGCAATATTATTATTAAGCAGCTTATTAGTAAAATTATGAAAATCCTCTTAAGAGGTCATTGTACTCATCATTATGAACAACTTTTACTATGGCACCAAACCCGAAATCGCAAAAAAAAAATCAGCTGTTCCCTACATTTTGACGAGTTATACGAACATAAATGTAGGGAACAGCAGATTTTTTTTTCTGCGATTTCAGGTTTGGTGCCGTAGTAAAAGTATTTCATAATGATTAGTACAAAGACCTCTGAAGAGGGTGTTGGTGTTTTTCCAATAACCCTGTATACGTGCCACCATCTAATAGGTATATTAATTAAAGCTTAATTTTGGTAAACCATACCCCAAATTTTATTTTGCTGCTACACTTGGATCCTTCTGCTGGTAAAAGGGTTAAGACCTCGCCTGTCGTGCACGAGCTTGTAGGTTCAACTCCGGGCTAGTACCAATATGAATATTTCTATTGATATGTACTTTCTAAGTTTATCTTCGACATTATTTATTTTAGTGAAGGAAACCTGCACTTTAATGAGTATTAATCTGAGATCACCAACCCGTCATGAGCAAGCATGGTGATCAGTGCTCGTGGCTTCTGTGTGTGAGAAGAGACGTTTACCCAGCAGTGGGAAAATAATAAAATGCCATCTTGTTTAAACTTAAAAATAGCAATATCATCATCTGCGTAGCCTTTACCCAACTATGTTGGGGTCTATGTTGGGGTCGGCTTCCAGTCTAACCGGATGCAGCTGAATACCAGCATTTTACATGAAGCGACTGCCTATCTGACCTACACAACCCAGTTACTGGGTAATACGATACCCCCTGGTAAGACTGGCTGTCAGACATTCGGGCTTCTGACGACCCGTAACGACTGCGAAAGATCCACGATTGACAGCTGGGACCAACGGCTTAAAGTGCTTTCCGAGACACGGAGGGTCTTGATATGTAAAAATGGTCACCCATCCACGGACCAAGCGCGGCAAGCATAGCTTAACCTGATCGATTGACCCGCGCTGCTGTTATTACTTTGCCGCAAGCCCCTCATAAAACGCTCCACATACAACTAGCAATAATAAACAAATTTTTAGTGGAACTTCTTGAACACTTATTAAGATAAAGAGACAGTGGTGGCCCAGTGGTAAAGGCTCCGACTTACGAGTTGTAGGTCGTAAGTTCGAACCCAGACAGACGTTACTTTGTAAATTTAATTTATGTATTACAAACAGTCGTTAAAATAAGTTATTTGACGTAAGTTTAAACCCATGATTATGTATACTTGGCCCG
Organism: Amphipoea oculea; assembly: GCA_945859645.1. Taxonomy (NCBI): domain Eukaryota; kingdom Metazoa; phylum Arthropoda; class Insecta; order Lepidoptera; family Noctuidae; genus Amphipoea; species Amphipoea oculea. The sequence continues at coordinate 1,738,582 of OX243885.1, forward strand.
CTTGCAGCACGAATTTAGGAGTAAACCTAATTTTAATCATCATTTTGTTCTGTCATCTTCAAACAGTTAAATGAAATAAGACGACTTTCAAATTCGTCATATTTATTGATTTGTGGTACAAGTGAACAAAATAAAATACTTACGGCCGATTCCTATAATTTACAAACCGTTATTAGTTCAAACTCAAACCATTTATTTCTATTAAAACGTTTACAGGCACTTTTGAACTGTCAAGAAGTCAGTTAAAACTAAGACTATTGTATCTTAAAAAATAATAAAACAAATACCTCTTAGCTTTGCACAGTAGACCCTCTCATATAGAAGTAGCTATCACAGGTAAAGTTAGCTTACGAATCTATTTATATGCGCAGTTTGGCAAGAAAAAATGCTATCATTGGTAAGTAAAATGTTTCGGTTTTGTTTAGCAAGCGAAACTCTACAGACGAGATGGCATCGATATCTAAACACGATGAAACAGAAAAAAAAGATTTGATGATTTTTTTTCTGTGGTCATTGATTTGAAGTAGTAGAGAAAATCTGTTTTTTTTTTGTGTTATCGTGTTTATTTATGTGCACATCACGTCTGTGAAGCTTACAAAGAATAAATAAAAAAAAGAACTGATATTAAAACTGACACACTGAGACTGATTACAAGTGAGTACAGTCGAAGACCCTATTAATTTGACCCTGTATATCAAGGACCGCCGGTCGGCTATCATCACGCTCACGAGTAATTCTCTCATGCATCGCGATATCGTTATGCCTTGCTGATAACGACAGACGACTTAATGTATTTACATAATGTTCATGCCACATTTCACGATTATTTTTCACAATAACCAAATACACGTTCAATAGTAATGGATTTAAGTTATATACTACTACCTGTAGATAACTTATTTTGTTATTTTCGTATAAATACAAAAAATCATTAAAATGAGTAAGACCATGTAATTTTCCATTCGCAACTGCGAGGTTTGTTGTGTGATTCATATATGAAATGACATGAAAAGACAACAATAAGATGTCGCTCAATATAAATATTAAAGTGGCGATGTACAAGCGGCGCCATTTGTTGGTAGCTGTTTGTACGGTCGCACTCGAACTACGAAAAAGTGAACATACAATTATAATGTAAAGTACACAATTTACTGTCACAGTTAAAATGAAAACAATAAATCCCACCTCGCTTGGATTTACATCAGTTTGAAAAAAACCAGAAGTAAAAAAAATAATAATAAGCGTTGGTATAATAGGCACACACCAACCAAACACACCGCTTTTCAAATATCTCCTTCGTATAGGCACATTGAAAACTTTTACAATGTCCACGTAGAATATGTAGCACATAACTATCAGCCAGTGATGCTTGACTGTTGCCAAGTACATTAACAGATATAAAGAGATAATGGCAAACCAACATCCTTCAGTTAGATCGAGTGACACATTTTCACTGACATATCTTGTTAGCTGCATCATTGAAGAGATATAAAAGTTTGCCAAAATTGCGTTGAGGCACACAAAGTTTCTGTAATTACGGAACTTTTTAATTATATACCATGACGTCACTGCGTAAACCAACGTAGCCAGGGTCAGCGCAAACATAATGTAGTATGTAGAAAACTCTGCTTTTTCGTACAAGTCCCGAGCATAAGACATGTGGAATATCCACATCACAGTTCGGTATGATATTCTACCTCTAATATCGGTACACACAAAACTAGTAAAATTTTCCTCTTTCAATGAACGAAGTCTATCATTGCGAATTTCCATTATTCTTAATAATTTTAGTTTTGATGTTACTTCCGAAACTGACGAGGGTTAACAATAGACAATAGAGGGACGGGTGGACAACAGTTACAACCAAACGCTACTAAACAAATGAAAGACATGTTGGAAACACCTTACTTTATTGAAATAGCAAGATTCAATCTAAGAAACATTAAAATCGAAACCAGTTTTTTTGGTTTTCTGTTACTCATCATATTATTAAAGGTGGGGTGGTGGCTACAGGCTAAATAATAACAGCCGCACGGGTCAATCGAAGGTTAAACTACGCATGCCGAGGTCGGTCGTTGGATGGGTGACCATACATTACATATCGAGACCCCTCCGTGCCTCCGAAAGCACGTTGATTCGTTGTCCCCGGTTTGCATTTGTAGATCTTTGACAGTCGTTACGAGTAGTCAGAAGCCCGAAAGTCTGATAACCAGTCTTAACAACGGGTGTCGTATTATCCAGTAACTGGGTTGTGGAGGTCAAATAGACAGGCGCTCCATGTAAAGTACCAGTATTCAGTTGCAACCGGTTAGACTGGAAGCCGACCCCATCATAGTTGGGAAAAGGCAGGCAGATGATGAGCTCATCATATTATTGTATTATTCGTTGTATTATTTTTGGTGAAATAAAAAAATTGTAATTAGATTATTACCTTTGATCAAGACCGTGCCTGGTAACATTTTAACTTGAAACACAGTGCCTTATTTTCGTAGCAGTAAGAGCGGTTTTCGTAGTTCAGGGGGTCAGCTCATACAACAGTATTATACGGCAAGGGGTATTATGGAGCTAGACAGGACGTAATTTTCCATGACTGTACCTCGAACGAAGGTTGACTGGCTCAGGTTTCTATGTAGCATTAAGACCGCCTCATTTACTACATACATACACACATGAACAAATATGAACATCACATTCATGTATATGAATAAATATACAGGATGAAATTGAAAACTTGCGCCAAATCGAAATAGAAAAATCAAAAGTAATTTATTCAAATTAGGCTAAGAAAGAATCAACACTTTTCGAACGTCAAAATTACATAAGATAGTCCTCCAAAACGCCCGCCCTTCACCACTTCCTAGTGCTTTCGCTGGAAATAAGAAGTGGCGGAACCAACTCCCCAGCAGCACAGCTGTCTGTTCAGTTAAAAAAAAACTTGCTTCTATACAACAGTAGTTATGCAAAATAATTGACATTAGGAGGTTCAGTAACTGTTACATAATCATATAAATTGTCATTTCTCAAACCTAAATTCTTGAATAAAACCGTGTAATTATCGTCTTTGAAAGTGCAAACTAAATGATTGCCTTCAAGTAGGCACAAATTATCGACGTCCAATTTTTTTTTTCTAAGCACATAGCGCGCGCCCGGTAAGAACTATTCATCACAGAGTTCACAACATGAAGCAAGTTGGCAACGCGTTGATCTAGCGGTATTAACCTAATTTTGACCATTCCGCGTTCCTTCGAAAAAAAAGGGCGAGCGACGACGTTGCCTAATCACTCGCCTACGCGAACTTATGTGTATCTTTTACCTTAATGACATGCTCTAAATTTACTTTGTACCACGTTGAATTTGATATTTTAATTTGGCGCACCTATTCAAATTCATTCTGTATAGTTTCGGAGAAAATGGCGTCTGACACAGACACGGATGTGATTCCAAGCAGTTCGTCGTTTTTCAATTTTTTAAGGAATTCTTTAATTTAAGTTGTAAAACTCGTTCCGAAAGAGCAAACTGATTTATATGAATAGCGGGTTTTTGATAACAATATTAGCTACACTGCCGGCCAAAAGTTTAAGACCACCTTGAACTATATAAGAAAGTAAACTAAAAAAATATTCTGTAAAGCAAAATTTTTATTTATCGTATAATATTATATTCACAAATTAAAAATATAACAAAATGTAGGTACATCAAATATCAATCACTTATGAAAAAGTAGAAAAAAATACTTTAAACATATTTTTCGTATAAAAAGCCTCCTTTGCATTTAATGACTTTTTCACCAATCTGGGCATACGAAGCTATCAATTTATCGATTGTCTGTTGTGAGGTTTTGTTCCAGCTCTCGTGTAAAGCCGTCCACATGTCGTCATATGAAGAGGGGCATTTTTATCGAGCTCTTCTCCATAAAAGTTCTATAGGGTTGAGATCGGGACTCTGAGGTGGCCATACCATGTTTTTCTACTGCCCTTCTTTCTCTTTCTTTTCTAAATAACCTCTACAGAATACAGAACTATGCTTTGGATGAACTATGTTTTCTGATCGATTTGTTTACATTTTCACCAGATACTTATGGAACAGAGCATAGCCCTTACTATTTCACACTTTTTCAGGTTCTCAAACTTCTTCTTTTCCACAGATCTTAGCCGACAGCCTTGAGTCGGTCCCCATTCCCAGCAGTGGTGTCGAAGATGAAGAACTGAGCAGTGGTGGACAGAACACGGATGCCGATAAGTGCAGGGAACTGCTGGTCGTAGGAGTAGGGCATAAAGGAACCAGAGTCCTCATGCTCATGAGGTGCGAAGACCAGCTCATGATATACCAGGTAAGAAAGGCATATAACAGGTGTAAACAGACGCTTAACGCAGCCGAATGAAGCTTTTTTATTGTTGAATGGGCCCGCTCTTGACCTCGATCACGCCTGATGGAAAGCGATGGATGAGGTCTATGACGGAACGAGCGTGCCCCGAAGATGTTTAACCTTTAAGTCCTGACGTGGTTTAGTCATATCATAAATGGTGACGTGACGTATGTCAGACAGCTTAATAAATAATCGAAATGGATTATTTTTATTTACTGATTTGCATAATATTTACTTGTATTATGATCTGTTCATTATTATTCTATTAAGGAAGTGCAAAAACAACAACATTTTCAAATGAAACCAGTGTTTATTTGGTTCAAATTATATAACCTATTTGTGAACTCACCGTCTATGAGACACCCACGTCAGTAGTTAAAGGTTAACTTTGTACTGGACTATACCTGGGAATCTTCTGGTTACGGAGATATTTAAGTTTAATCTTTTTTTCGTAAACTACTTTATGTTAAATGTAAGCAGTGATTAGCGACTTTTTAACCATACATTTTTGACGTTTAAACTTCACTTTAATCATCGTTTATAATTAAGTCCCCGACGACCTCTGTACCGTTGCATGAACTCCTAAACAACGAATTTTCACACCAAAAATAAAAGCTTGTACAGACGCCTGCACATCAACCTACCCGAAACTGTCACATTTTCCCAATCAACTTTGAACCTTATGCTTCAGTGATAAAGTTGAAAATCGATTAAAGAAATTTGACAGATTGTAGTAGGTTGATGTGCTGGCGTCTGTACAATGTTACTTAGTTAGATGTACAGATTGCGTATAGACGACGGCGACGGCTATCTGTGATGGGTTTTTTTACACCCTGTATACTAGTATCATCTAGGCAGATGTGCCTAGCCTTTTACCAACTATTTCACGGTTGACCTCCAATCTACCCGGATGCAGCTGAATACCAGTATTTTTAACCGACTTCAAAAAAAGGTGGAGGTTCTCAGTTCGTCGGAATCTTTTTTTTTTATGTATTGCTTTTTTTATATTTTATGCCCCGATTATTCGAAGACGGCTAGACCGATTTGAAAAATTCTTTTTTTGTTTGAAATTAATAAAAAAACCATAGAGAATAAATACTACATCGAACGAGTAGAAGTAAAAAAACTGAGCAATGTTCGCGACCTTGGTGTTCAACTTGACCAAGCGCCAAAAAAAAATAGCTGTCCCCTACATTTTGACGAGTTGTGCGAACATTAATATAGTGCACAGCTGATTTTTTTTTCGCGATTTCAGGCTTGGTCCCATAGTAAAAGTTGTTCATAATGATGAGTACAATGACCCCTTAAAAGGATGCCCATGAATTTAATTTCACCCTGTATACCAAATTTCATCTAAATCGGTTCAGTGGTTTAGGCGTGAAAAGGTAACATACAGTTAGACAGACAGAGTAACTTTCGAATTTATAATAGTAGTATGGATGACGTTCCCGTCTTATCATCATTAATCTCCTGCTCTAATCCCAATTTATTTGTGGTCGCCGCAACATGTCATTTTCGTCCATACTTCTCTATTAGTCGTCATCTCGGTAGTCACATCCTTTCAAACCATGTCATCATTCACACAGTCCAGCCGTCGTTTCTTTGGTCTTGCCCTACTCTTATAGCCATCGACATTCATACTCAAAACTTTCCTCACGACATTTTCCTCATTCCTCCGTAACACATGCCCATACCATGACAACAGATTTCCACACAACTTTTCAGTTACCGGTGCCACTTTCATCCTTCCTCTTATGTACTCATTTCTTATTCTATCGATTCGTGTAACACCCAGTGGCGTGCATTGCATATAGGCATATAGGCATATAAGCAGTGCCTTCCTCGATATATTACATTTTAGCGTGACAAGAAACTCACTAAATTATTTTCATTTTGAATTTAGTTCCTGCCGGAGGTCCCCCGACCACACGTTTTTTTTTCTGATTAGTGACCGCGTCTGCCTAGACTAGACCCGGCCTAGTGCCTACCTATTCTGAAAACCAATGCATGCCACTGGTAACACCACACATCCTTCTTAGCATTCTCAATCAATCAACTCAGCCTATCGCAGTCCACTGCTGGACATAGGCCTCTCCCAGACTGCGCCACAACACCCTGTCCTCCGCCTTCCGCATCCAGTCTACCCCAGCCATCTTCTGTAGATTGTCCGTCCATCTAGCTGGGGGGCGTCCCACACTACGCTTGCCGATACGCGGTCTCCACTCCAGGCCTCGTCTGCTCCACCGGCCATCGGTTCTTCGACAGACATGGCCAGCCCACTGCCACTTCAGTTTGCATACTCTGCTGGCTCTGTCGGTAACTCCGCATTCTCATCTCAGCGTTATCTTATGACGTTCCCAGTCTTCATACAGAAATTCAATCAAACATTTCCAATAGTTCAATCACTATTGTAGATAGTCAAACCCGAAGTCCGCCCATCACTACTATTTAGTTTGTTTTTTATTTTATTTATTTATTTATTTATTAATCACAAAATCCACAGCTCTTTGAAATTTTCACTTAAGATATTTATGCTAGTCTTACAGCCAATTACGGATTTACAATTTAATTTAAATTCGATATTAAGATTTATTTGATGGTTTCCAAATACTCCTGCAGCTCATGCCTAGAAAGTTTTTTTTTTTGGTTTAAGATAATACTAAAAATCGTCTCATAAGATTTTGGAGCGATATGAATTACATTTTTTAAAGTTTGTTTTACAACTTTGACATTGTGTAACTTTGGATTTCCTCTTGGGTGCGGCGACTGACTCATTCTAATGATTATTGAATAATAAATAACTTATTAACCGGGGGCTAATAATATCAGCCGCACAGGTCGATCGACCAGGTTAGGCTACGCTAGCCGCGGTTGGTCAGTGGATGGGTTACCATCTTTACATACCGAGACCCCTCCGTGCCTCGGAAAGCACGTTAATAAGCCGTTGGTCCCGACTGTCATTCGTGGACCTTTGACAGTCGTTACGGTTATTCCGAAGCCTGAAAGTCTGACAACCAGTCTTACCACGGGGTATCGTATTACCCAGTAACTGGGTTGTGGAGATCAGATAGGCAGTCGCTCCATGTAAAATACTGGTACTTCAGCTGCATCTGGTTAGACTGGAAGCCGATCTTAACTTAGTTGGGAAAAGGCAAGCAAATGATGAAATAACTTCTAGCAATAAAATTTGGGTATAAAATTGACCGCAACAAATCGAGCAGTATCTCCGCTACTTTACTTAAAAACCCATTTGGTCGGCGTGCGCTAGTTTACTGCGTCCGTCTTTGAGAAAAGGCCAGATAGATAAAGACATACATTTATTACAAAAGCATACAGACGCCAGCGCATCAAGTTACTACAATCTGTCAAATATATTTAATAGATTTTCAACCTTATCGCTACATTATAAGGTTCAAGGTTGATTGGGAAAATTTGACAGTTTCGGGTAGCTTGATGTGCGATCGTCTGTACATCGTCAGAAGCACAAAAAGTTTTTATTAAAGGATTCATTAAATATTTTTTATTGTTATTTTCTTTCCCACTGTCAACGTATAATTCAACGGCTCCATAATTTAGATTATAAAACAACTGAGGAATTACTAACTCATCCAAAATAGTCTAGCCCCCTTCTTTACCTACACATATTAGATCACATTTTAAAAGAGAAACGGTGGAGTTTCTTGCCCATTCTTCTCCATACGAAAACTACCTTTTGGAATGGGCGACTAGAATAAATTCTATTTTATTTAAGATAATTTTTGACGTTCAAAAGTGCCTTTTATGTGCCTATTTGAAATAAATGCTTTGACTTTGACTTCACCTTTTTTCCACTTACGTCTCTTTTTGTTTTATTCTTTTTAATCTGTGTGTTTAACATTGATTTTATTTTATGCCCTGTTTCCCTTCACATTGACTAATTAACTGATTATGTTTCCATACCCTGGTGGACCCTGGTGATCTGCTATGCCGGTATTTCTAGTGCAGACACCAGTCTCTCACAAACTAGGTCAATTGTTTCTAAGTTTGTCTGAATTAATATGATGCCATTGTTCGAGAAAAGAAATATTTTTTTTTATTGCTGAATGGCGCCCGCTCTTGAATCCGTTCTTGATTTGAATTTTTTTCTTTTTTCTTTCTCTATTTTAAATTTTGGACCGGCGGCGGTTTCAAGTTTTTGTAAATATTGCGTAACAGATTTATATAGGTTGGATCAATGTTTGAATTTATATAACTTTTTTTTAAACATTCCTAGGCTTACAAATATCCTCGAGGCAACCTGAAACTCCGCTTCAGTCGTTCGCACGTATCGTTCCCGTTCGGGTATAGTGCGGCACCGTTGACGACGCCTGAGGACTCCTACGAGACCGCACTGCTGAAGGAGAATGTGCGACACTGCCGATATTTCAGTAAGTCAGTTATCATTCGCTAGATTTTCATAATTCTATCGCGATAGTGGAACAAATTAAAAGGTGTTTTTTTTTTAATTTTAATTTTATACATACATAAAGGGCTTAGCCGTCCTTCCATAAGCAAACTGCCCCCGATAGGAACCTATATCGTAACCTATGTTATATTGTAGAGGGTACTAATAGTAGTTCATCGCGTAGATATTAGCTCTATATCTTAGGTAATTGAGGAGCTATTTGAAAAAAAGTGTCCGTAGACGACTTTTTTTCAAAGTGATATATCTCTGTTGATTTCAAAGATAGAAAAATAAAACCAATTCCAGTGTTTATGGTACACTTTACAGTTTATTTAATATAAATTTTCATGAGCCAAGCTTAAATAAAAATATTAAAAAAATGCAAAAAAAAAAAATTTTATTGATTTCTATCAGATCGAATTGAATTACCACTTTGAAAAAAATATATAATAATTGTCTATACCTTGCCTAACAGCATGCCCAGTTTCATGAAAATCCATAAGGTGCATCATGATGAAAAAAATAAATAAAAGTAAGTGGACCACCTTATGACCACTTTATTGACGCTTTTAACTTTTAATTTTTCAATAATCTAGTATTTAATTAAATCGTATTGCACATTTGATTTTTCAATATTGGGCATGAAAGGTTTAAAAGAAAATGGAAGGATTTTTTCTCAGTAATAGTTAAATCCGTATTGATAAAAAATAGCTTTTATTAATCATCGTCACTATTTTAATTAATTACAACGTGATCTTTATTTATAGAAAAAACACTGGATAATATTTCTGCTGGGCGAACTATATGCGATTTATATCTTGCATTTGATAAATAATATATAATTGTTGCCACGTGAGAGCAACACCCAACTGTTCGATTGCCATTTGCACAGTTACAGCAATAACGCCGAATATCTTCGTGGCTTTTTCCATTGGGGTTGTAGTCAATGTAACATCTGTAGGTTTTGCTATTAATGTGTCGCGATTGTACTTGCACTTTTAAAATTTTAGGTTTATTGTTAGGCGTTATTGCTGTAACTGTGCAAATGGAAGTCGAACAGTTAGGTGTTGCTCTCACGTGGCAGCAATTATATATTATTTATCAAATGTAAGATATAAATCGCATATAGTTCGCCCAGCAGAAATATTATCCAGTGTTTTTTTATTTGAGTTTGAAACTATAATAATGGTAGGTATGGGCCCCGCCTGCTTCCAACTTTTATTTAATTTAAAATGGGCTTGTTTTTAGCTTTTCAGTTAGTTTTAGTATAAGGTTACAGTCGGGTTTTTTAAGTTTTTTAATTACTTTTTTTATTAATATGGATTTAACTATTACTGAGAAAAAATCCTTCCATTTTCTTTTAAACCTTTCATGCCCAATATTGAAAAATCAAATATGCAATACTAGATTAATTAAATAATTAATTAAATACTAGATTATTGAAAAATTAAAAGTTAAAAGCGTCAACAAAGTGGTCATTAGGTGGTCCACTTACTTTTATTATTTTTTTTCATCATGTTGCACCTTATGGATTTTAATGAAAGTTGGCATGCTGTTAGGCAAGGTATAGACAATTATTATATATTTTTTTCAAAGTGGTAATTCAATTCGATCTGATAGAAATCAATAAAAAATTTTTTTTTTGCATTTTTTTAATATTTTTATTTAAGCTTGGCTCATGAAAATTTATATAAAATAAACTGTAAGGTGTACCATAAACACTGGAATTGGTTTTATTTTTCTAGCTTTGAAATCAACAGAGATATATCACTTTGAAAAAAAGTCGTCTACGGACACTTTTTTTCAAATAGCTCCTCAATTACCTAAGATATAGAGCTAATATCTACGCGATGAACTACTATTAGTACCCTCTACAATATAACATAGGTTACGATATAGGTTCCTATCGGGGGCAGTTTGCTTATGGAAGGACGGCTAAACCCTTTATATTATAAAGCCACTTTTCGTGTATATGTCTGTGACCACGTTGTTCGTCTATTATTATTTACTAGCAGCGCCCCGCGGTTTCACCCGCATAGGTCTCGATCCCGTGGGAATATAGGGATAAAAAGTATCCTATTTATTTATTTATTATTATTAATTACTACGGTTATACACCAGTAACAGTAGGTAATTAGTTAATTTTTAATGTATTATATAAATTACAATTTCGTCTGGATAGGTAGGTAGTGTCCTATGTCCTTTCCCGGGACTCAAACTATCTCTATACCAAATTTCATCTAAATCGGCTCAGCGGTTTAAGCGTGAAGAGGTAACAGACAGACAGACACACTTTCGCTATAGTAATATTAGTATGGCTTTATTCAAAATCTGTATTAACATTAATTTACATAGCCTGCCAAACTGCATAATAACACCCAGTGTTCTTCCTCCTCTCTCCTACTATCTATGCTGTGCCCGACAGGGTCCATAATTGTGACTAAAATAATTATTTCTCTACTAACTATACAGGGTGAATTTTCCAAGTGGGCGTGGATGGCCAAATTCTAAACTATGAGGAATAGCGAAAAGTACTCAAAGGAATCACGGGCTCGATTTTGATAAAAACTAAAATTGCGTCATTGGATTTTTGAAAAATTAATATTTCTAGTCAGGAATCGAACCTGTTGATTTTGAAAAAAAAAAACACACACTGTATTATTACACCATTCGATAGTGTCCCTAATAAGGATCAAATTCTGGGAAGTAATGACATACGGCAAACTTAAGGAAAATGTTGAATTTTAATAAACTGCTTCTTTTTCATACCTTGTTCGAATTGATGCTCAATATTTTTACACCCGAAACACTCGTAGCGCAGTCACCTTCACAAAATTATGTTCTACATTCAAATTTTTAATTGCAGTACAATCCTTGAGACGTCTAATCCAGCTATGTATTCAAAAACAATTGTCATCATTTTGAACAATTAATCAGTTAAGGTTTAATAGGTAGGTAGCATAAGAAAATAAAAAAGTATTTTGATAAAAATGAGCTCTTTCCTTTAGTTTGCCGTATGTCATTACTTCCCAGAATTTGATCCTTATTAGCGACACTATCGAATGGTGTAATAATACAGCGTGTGTTTTTTTTTTCAAAATCAACAGGTTCGATTCCTGGCCAGAAATATTGATTTTTCAAAAATCCAATGATGCAGTTTTACTTTTCATCAAAATCGAGCCCGCGACTCCTTTGAGTACTTTTCGCTATTCCTCATAGTTTCGGATTTGGCCGTCCACGCCCACTTGAAAAATTCACCCTGTATACATTATGGTACGCAATAAAGAATTGAGAATTAATAGCTTGTTGGCAGCTGTTGCTGTTCTCGTCTAACATGTCAAGTTGTAAAAGTCCCGCGAAGCAAGGTTGTGTCGTTAGTTATAGCGACCCGACCCGGCTACGCACGACTTTTGCTTACGAATATAGCATAATCAGCCTATAATGTTCCCATTGCTGGGACACAGGCCTCCTCACTGTGAGAGGGAGTAGGCCATAATCCACCACGCGGGCCCAGTACGGGTTGGACAGACGTGATACATGCCTTCGAATCTATGGTTCTAGGACATGCCGGTTTCCTCACGATGTTTTCCTTCACCGTTTTGAGAGCAGTGGTGATGAAATAATGAACACAAAGTAAAGCGAAGCGCCTATCTGGGTTCAAACCTTTTTTTTATGGATGGGAAATCATCAAATGACCCCTTCCGCTCTGGGTGGAGCGGAACGGAGTGTCAGACTCTTACTGGGTAAAACCCATCCGTGTTCCTTCCTTAGCCCTTTATGTTCCGGGGTAGCGGTAACCCTTTCGAACAATCCCGCACCCCCGGCAGGCTTCGGCCCTGGCAGGCCCCTTAGTGCCGCAATTAATGTTTTTAATTAATGTGTTTTTTTTATTAATGTAACCCTTTCGGACTATCCCGCACCATCTGGGTTCAAACTAGGGCATCGAGAACCGGTCCTATTTTAGGAACCGGTTCTTTCGGTTCTAAATTCTAGACGGAACCGGGTACCCGGTTCCTTCGGGTTTTTTTCATAAATTCTATTTGAAAAGTGTCTAAATAAAACACACTTTATTGGTACGCATATTTATATATTTTTTGAATTATACTCAAATTACAACATCGTTTTTAACTATTTTTGGCAACAATCAGTTCTTTAAAATTCAGTATTTTCACAATCAGTTACAATCAGTTCTTTATAATTCACTACACTACAGAGATCAAAAAGGGAAATAATAAAAATTAAACTTAAAAAAAATAACCATCTTACAAGCTAGATATAGGAACTTTTACAAATCCACTCAAAACAAATCAACAAGCACATAACAGTTGTAAATAAATGATAAAAATTACAAAAAAATATAACAAAAACCAAATAACGAAAATTAATGATTAAATTGAGCATTACCACAGCATTACGTATTGGCTTTCTTCTCTCCTAAATAAAAGGAACGTAAAAAAATAAGTGCGTCTAAAGTTTTGTCGCTTAAAGACGAACGGAGTCTATTGCAGACTATCCCGGCGGAAGAAAATATACGTTCCGGCTCCACACAAGTGGGTGGAATTGATAGTAAATGGTGATAAGCGAGCGATAGGTATCGTCCTCGCTGTCTCTGACCACCATTCTCAAACAGAGCCATTTCTACTCTTATAGTAGTGTTGATGTCATTTGATGTCGATTCAGGAGCAGAAGCAGTAGCTTGACTTATTTCCTTATTAAGTTCTTCTTCATTTGTTAAAGAAGATACTTGTAAGTCATCATCATCATGTCTCCTGAAATCAGGCGTACAATCAAGAGGTACACTTTGTTTTGTGCGTTGAATGAGGTTTACGATTTCCCGTAGCATCTCATCACTCGTAGGCCGTAAAAAAACAGTTTTGTCTTCATTTTCAATGTTATCAAAATACTTCTCCGGGTTGGTCAAATATGCAAAATTGATGCTTGGACTAGTCGTCGTCACTTACTTGTCAAATCGGCGTCAAAACAATACACCCACTCACAACGTTTGTTTGTGTCGAACTAAACAAAATGGCGACAGCGCGTCTACCAGTGTTGCCAACCACAGATTGTTAAGGAAGGGGAAAGGTCTAGAGTTACCACCGAAATTCAAATAGTCGTACGTTTTTTTACAATTGCCAGCTAACTATCGGATAGTATGTGTCAATACCGCGAATACAACTTTTATTACTATACTATCCGAGACTGAGCTGAAATTTGCAAAACAACTGTCAAAAATTTGAATTTCGCGGGGTATCCTGGAGCATTTACTTTAATGTCCCTTGTTAGTTTCTTAAAGATTCATCATTAATAATAAATTATAACGTTATTTATTACTTTAACAGTGAAATAACTGCATATATTCTGTTTTAATAATAAATTTGGATAATAACTTGATATTTAGCATTAAGAGTATTATAGAGATAATATTATTTCTAAAATTTTAAGAGAGAACCGTAAGAACCGAAAAAACCGGTTCCTCGTTTTACAGAACCGGTTCTATCAGGGCCTTTCAGAACCGGGAAATCCCGGTTCTTTTGGAACCGGGACAAACCGGTTCTGATGCCCTAGTTCAAACCTACGACCTACAACACGTAAGGCACGGCCGTTTCCACTGGGCCACCTCTGCTCCCTAATCAAAACACAATAGATTTTTTATAGGTTCTTACATTTTTCTCTCGACTAACATTTTCTCTTAATCTAGTGCCCCTGTTGGTCGAAGATTTTATCAAAGTCAAAGTCAAAGTCAAAGCATTTATTTCAAATAGGCACATAAAAGGCACTTTTGAACGTCAAAAATTATCTTAAAATAGAATTGATTCTAGTCGCCCATTCCAAAAGGTAGTTTTCGTATGGAGAAGAACGGGCAAGAAACTCCACCGTTACTCTTTTAAAATGTTTAGGTACAATATTTTGCATGGGTACATTAATTATATAATAACATGTGAGGACGATGCACCTACAATAAAATTACTATACCACAATAGGTAAAAGAATTAAAAACGAAACCATGACATATAAATTAATTATCTGATAGATACATGGTGCTCACATATTTACAAACATGGTACAAGCAAAACGATTTTAATTAAAAAACAAAATACAAGTAATAAGTCAGGGTGTGAGTAATAAATGTAAAAAAAAGAATAAAAAAATTTACAATTAAATTAGCAACCAGTTTGATTTTGTCTAGACTCTAGATTGTCCTATGGAGCAGGACCAGCATGTTTCCAAGCGTTCTTATCTTGGATATAATCTTCTAATTTATAGTATGCTTGTTTACAAAGTGTACGTTTAATGTGAGTTTTAAATTTTCTTTCATTTAATTGCAATATATCACAAGGTATTTTATTGTAACATTTAACACAGTACCCCATAAAAGATGTATGTACTTTGGCTAATCTGAAAAATGGTTGATGTATTTTATCTTTATTTCTCTTTTAAAGTTATGTCTATCGCTTATTTTGTTAAAAAGATGTAGATTTTTTCTTACATACATTATATTTTCATAAATGAATTGGCAAGGTACCGTCATAATATTAATCCTTTTAAATAGTTCCCTGAGAGATTCGCGGCGACGTAGATTATAAATGGCTCTGACAGCTCTCTTTTGCAAAATAAAGATGGATTCAATGTCAGCAGCTCGACCCCATAGTAAAATGCCGTACGACATAATGCTGTGAAAGTAGCTAAAATAGACTAAACGCGCGGTTTCTACATCTGTTAACTGTCGTATCTTCCTAACAGCATAAGCGGCCGAGCTAAGCCGCCCCGCAAGAGATGTTATGTGAGGTCCCCATTGTAATTTCTCGTCTAGCGTGATTCCCAGGAAAACCGTTTGATCAACAAATTCTAGTTTTTCTCCATTCAGTATGATGTCACATTCGCTACTTCTAACATTTGGTAATTTAAATCTAATGCATTTGGTTTTCTTTTCATTTAGTACCAAATTATTTACCGTAAACCAATCTTGGACCTGAAGAATAGAGTTATTCACGTCGTCAAGATTTTGTGCCCGTCTGTCTATCTTAAAGATCAATGATGTGTCATCTGCAAATAACACCATCTTCGGTTGATTTTGAAGTAATTGTGGTAAATCATTAATGTAAACTAAAAAGAGGAATGGACCCAATATCGAACCTTGAGGAACGCCCATTGCCATTTCAGACCCCAATGAGTTTACGCCGTTTACTTGAACTTTAAGCTTTCTATCTTTTAGATACGACTTTAGTAAATCAAGAGCTAAATTCCTAATCCCATAGTGCTCAAGTTTCAGCAGAAGTGTCTCATGGTTGACGCAATCGAACGCCTTTGAGAGGTCGCAAAAGATTCCAATGGCATCTTGTGCTTCCTCCCAGGCGTTAAAAATGTTCTTTATTAGGGTGACACCGGCGTCAGTGGTACAACGCCCTTTGGTGAAACCGTACTGTTGTTCATGAAAGATGGAATTTTTATTAAAGTGGCGTAACATTTGATTGAGCATCAACTTTTCAAACACCTTACTGAGAACTGGCAGAATTGACACAGGCCTATAATTGTTGGGTTCTTTACTATCACCGGCTTTGAATAAAGGAACTACTTTACTGTGTTTCATGAGATCCGGAAAGACTCCTTGGTCTATACTGATGTTAAATATGAAAGCTAAATAGGGCGCAATCGTTTCAATGATAGATCTACAAACTTTTACAGACATTCCCCAGAGATCTTCTGTTGATTTAATTTTAAGATCTTTAAAAGCTTTTATAACAGCCTGGGGGTTCGTATGTTGAAAACTAAACTCCGAGGGGCATGCTTTAACATTCTTTCTAAGTAAATCAGCAGAACGCGCGGGTGAGGAATTTAAAGCTTCAGTAGTTTTAATGGGAATATTAGCAAAAAAGTTTTCAAATTCCTGAGCAATTTCTACATCTGAGTTTATAGGGCCATGTGCAGTTTCTAAATTAAATTCAGTATTACGCTGTTTTTTCCTACCTGTTTCATTATTTATTATTTGCCAGGTAGTTAGGTATAGATATAGTAGGTATAGATTATTATTAAATAGTCACCAACTTCGTCGATGTTCTAGTCGCGCATGAACAGGTTCGCTAGGAACTGACATTTCAACATTATTAATATGCCAAATATTTGTTGATTTAAAAATAAAAATATAAAAGAGACGACACCTTTTTACCTTTTGAGCGCTTGGCTGAATAATATCAATTGCCGTGCCCCTAGCGCGCGGTACAAATCGATAAAATAATACCTACAATAAATAAGGAGGAGCAATCGTTGTATCGATTAAAAAATAGTCAAAAAGTTTTTAATTTAAAATCTTCCTTAAATTAACCACCCTTATCTAATTTAAATAGAACGAAAAAATCATGCATGTTCTCTGTCGCAGAAATAGGGGCACGGAAGGAAATATGTGTTGCATAAATGCGACACAAGCGGTCAAAAGGTTACAGACTTCAAAAAAAGGAGGAGGTTATCAATTCGTTGGAATATTTTAACTGCTTAGATTCGGAGGTGAATAATAAAAACCGAAACGGCGGGCGATACCGTCACTGATACAGTTTATAAAAGGGTTTTCGCTATGACGACTCGCATTCTTTTATACGTCACTCATCATGAGCCTTGGGGTCGGCTTCCAGACAAACCGTATTTTATATGGAGCGACTACCTATCTGACCAAACATCGTGAGGAAACCGGCAAGTCCTAGAACCAAAAATTCGAAGACATGTGACATCTACCAACTCGCACTGGGCCTGCGTGGTGGATTTCGGCCCGTCCCTCTCACAGAGAGGAGGCCTGTGTCCCAGCAGTGGGAACATTATAAGCTGATTATGATGATGACCTATCTGACCTCCACAACCCAGTTATTGAGTAATACGATACACTGTGGTAAGACTGGTTGTCAGACCACGTCAGATTTTCGGGCTTCTGACGACCCGTAATGACTGTTCAAGATTCCCGAATGACAGCCGGTACCAACGGCTTAACGTGCTATCCGAGGCACGGAGCGGTCTTGGTATGTAAAGATGGTCACCCATCCATGGAAGAACCGCGGTAGTTTATTAACCTGATCGATCGATCCGTGTGGCTTCGCGCACAGGTAATTGTTTAAAAAAAAATAACATTGTTCCAAGTATGTTTTTTTTTGAAGTGAAAACTTCTTTAGCGGCGTTGCACACTTTTTTGTAATGGGGAAAAAATGTTAAACTCGCGTCAGGACACATGACCGTCAGGAGAGATCCCCCCCCCCCCCTCTTTCTACGGCAGCGCCAACCGAAGTGAAACAAGTGAGACACGATAATGGATGGATGGATGGACGGACGGACGGACGGACGGACGGACGGACGGACGGACGGACGGACGGACGGACGGACGGACGGTGACGGTGACGGTGACGGTGCCGGTGACGGTGACGGTGATGACGGTGACGGTGACGGTGACGGTGACGGTGACGGTGACGGTGACGGTGCCGGTAACGGTGACGGTGACGGTGACGGTGACGGTGTCGGTGACGGGGACGGGGACGGTGACGGTGATGGTGGACGTGGATGTGGATGGATGGATGGACAGCTGATGGCTCGACCATCTGTGTAGTAGCCACACTGCTGTGTATTCGTAAAATTCGTGTATATAAAGTGTTTAAAATATGGAAATTGAACAAGTGCATCGATTAATGAAAAAAGTGACGCAGAAATAGTGAAAAAAAATTACTTATATTAATTCAATTCATAACTGATTTATTTCAACGTTAATATTCAAGTTTTCACTTCTGCCGGCACTCCCGGAGTGCAACCCGTCTTTTTTTGTAAAAACGTTTTATTTGAAAGAACTTCCCCTTGTGTGTTAGGTAACGTGGGCGGCTACAACGGCGTGTTCATCTGCGGCGTGTCGCCGTACTTCCTGTTCCTGTCGGCGCGCGGCGAGCTGCGCCTGCACGCGCTGTGCACGGAGGAGGCGCCCGTCGCCACCTTCGCGCCCTTCAACAACACCAACTGTCCGCAGGGGTTCCTTTACTTCAATGCTAAGGTAAGTGGCAGCGCGAGCCCAGACAAATAGCGAAATACGTCCCGTGTTATAGGGTGCGATGCCCGTTAGATATTCCTTAGATCACTTCCCATACAAATTCGCCCAGTCCCCAGTACTAACAGTGTCCCCCGCAGTCGTCCCTGCGCATCAGCGCGTTGGCGCCGCACCTCTCGTACGACGCGTGGTGGCCGGTGCGCAAGGTCCCGCTGCGGGTCACGCCGCACTTCGTCACCTTCCACCTCGAGTCCAAGACCTACTGCCTCGTCGCCTCCACGCACACGCCCACCACCTCCTACTACAAGTTTAATGGGGAGGATAAGGAGAAGAGCAGCGATAATAAAGGGGACAGGTAACGAAAAAAGACTTAGTTATAACAGTATTGAGTGCCACATGGCTGCGCCAAATAGGCCCAGTTCAGCACAAATGCTAGACAACTAGTGCCTGGGGCGCTGGTTTCAACTGGACCTTAAACAAGGTAAGACCAAATCCATCTCTTATCCTAATCAGGGTAAGTTAGTCAGATTATGCTAGTCTTCTGGTCCTGGTACGTAAAAAGGATGGACTCCACTTCGAATCCAAGAACTACTGCGTCTTCCCTTCTACGCACATTCCCACTACCTCCTGCTACAGGAGAAGAGCAGCGATAATAAGGGAGCAGGTAAGGGTTTATATCCGTTTTTACGACGTTGCCTGAGGTAGCTGCGCGGTGCGGGCGGGGTGATAGTAGTCACAAGTTGAACGAATCACTGAGCTCTCGCATCACGTCACCACACCCCTCCCGCACCGCGCTGCTACCTCAGGCAACGTCTCAGTTAAGCTGTCGGCCGACACTCAGCATAATCAGCTTATACTGTCCCCACTGCTGGGACACAGCCCTCCTCTCTGTGAGGAGTGGGCCATAATTCACCACGCGGACCCAGTGCGGGTTGGTAGATGCCACGTTTTCGAATTTTTGGTTCTAGGTCCCACGATGTTTCCCTTCACCGTGTTTAGAGTAGTGGTAATCAAATTAAAGACACAATGTAAAGTACCTACCTGGGTTCGAACTCACGACCTATATCTCAAAAGTCGAGGCCTATACTGCTCTACTCACAAACGGTGTCATCTAATTGTAATACCTAAATAATGGGTGTAAAAAGACGCTTAATGCAGCCGAGAGTCACTTGTACTCCTTGTCACAGTGATCCCTTTTTTCTACTGAACCATGCCTGGTAACCTTCTGGTCACGGAGCAATACCACCGTAACCGGAAGGTTCCCATCTCCTACTACAAGTTTCATGGAGAGGACAAAGAGAAGAGCAGTGGTAATAAGGGGGACAGTTAAGGTAATAAAAACGGTCCATCTGATCCCTAAGATTTACTCCCGAAAGAGTTGTAAAATCTCATAGACCCCACAAACGTGTACATTAGTCTACTGTCTGCTATTGACAGTTCGATTTCCTTCTCTGATGCTGCAGGTCACCTGTGCACTGTCAGGGACACCGAAGCGCAAACTCTAATAGCGTAATTTTTTTTTTAATGAAAAAAAAAAACACCTTTTTCATACAAAAGTACAATACCTATACGGTAAAAATTATAAAAAATAATAATAGCTGATTTATTTTTCGCTTCTTTACTAACGCTAATAAAGTTTACGCGTCGAAAACCTACGCAAGTAAAGTTGATTTATCAATTCTATTATTTTATTTACGCAGGAATCTCAACTAGACGGGTAAAATTCATATCATTCACCCTATTTGAATGTATTTTATGTTCCAGATTCCCTTACCCTCTACAGGACAAATTCTTCGTGACCCTGTTCTCGCCTGTCTCCTGGGAGATCATCCCCAACACGCGGATAGAGCTGGACGAATGGGAACATGTCACGTGCTTGAAGAACGTCTCGCTGTCTTATGAGGGCACTAGGTAAGTACTTCCACTGGATTGTGGTTATTATTACCCTCGATAGTCAGTCCTTATATTCAAAGTATGCGATTGAAAGAATATGACTGGAGATTAGCAACGCAAATTAGATTAACAATACTGGTATTCAGCTGCATCCGGTTAGACTGGGAGCCGACCCTGACATTTATTTATTTATTTATAGGAGAACCAGAAGCATTAGTACATTTCTGCAGTGGCCATCAAAAAAGGCATTGATGGATGAACGTGTAATACGTAAGTACATCAATGCCTAGTTGTTTGTGGCCAAGGCTTGTATAGTACTTTTCTCAAATAATGCGCGGAAAATAAAACTAAGTAGTACCAAGGCAGAACTTTTTTGTCAATTACAATTACTTTTCAAAATCAATGACGAACAACGAACAACATTATTTTTTCCCGCGTTAGGTTAGGTTGGCTGCGGTTTTCTGATTTGGAATTCAGATTCGGAGACCCTGAATGCACGCATCGCACACGTTCTTATATTTTCCTTCAGGGTTTCCGAACGGGGTGGGAGAGGTCTAGACTGTTCTTACGTAAGATCACAAAAGTAAACAAAAATTATAAGTTTTTAATTTTTTGCTACTTTTTCTTTGCAATTTTGGTAGATACTGATCTTACGTAAGATTAAAAAGGGGGGAGGAGGTTCATCTAAGTCTTATTTTTTCTTACGTAGGGGGAGGGAAAGGGTCAGAATGTGGTCAAAATTGACTTACGTAATAAATGAACAAAATAAATTTTGTCTCCTTTACTTTGTATTCACAAACTTTAAGAAAAGATGGAAGAAAGGCGCTCTATTCAAACAACAGGATCTCTAATACACCTTGTTTATAATATGCGTCTCTCTGTTTCAGGTCCGGACTGAGAGGGTACATAGCGATAGGAACGAACTACAATTACAGTGAAGATATCACCTCAAGGGGAAGAGTAAGTTCATTATTAATATTAACAGGGTAAAAAAAATCTTGCTTTTTAAAGTAGTTTAAAAACACGCTTCTTTTCTTGGTTTCGCATGATCAGCCTATAATTTTCCTAGTGCTGGGACAAGCTCCCTCTCTTCGAGAGGGAGTAGGCTGTAATTTACCACGCGGGCCCAGTGCGGGTTAGTAGATGTTTCGTCTTCCAAATTTTGGTTCTAGGACGACATGCCGGTTTCCTCACGACGTTTTCATTCACTGTTTTGAGAGCAGTGGTAATTAAATTATTTACACAAAGTGAAGCGCCTGCCTGGGTTCGAACCCACGACCTACAACTTGTAAGTCGGGGCTGTTACCACTGAGCCACCACTCTTTCTTGGTTCACCCATCGTTTTTTTGACCTATTTCCTCTTTTTCCAGATAATAATCTACGACATAATAGACGTGGTTCCGGAGCCCGGCCAGCCTCTCACCAAGAACCGCTTCAAGGAGTTGTACGCGAAGGAACAGAAGGGCCCCGTCACCGCGCTCACACAAGTGCTCGGCTATCTCATATCTGCCGTCGGACAGAAGGTATGTACTATAGAGGCTGGGAGCTATTCTAATAAATTAAATCCCATTTATTTATTTATCAGGATATATTTTAGGAGACTTTTATCATATACTAGCTGCGCCCCGCGGTTTCACCCGCGTAAATGTCGATCCCGTGGGAATATCGGGATAAAAACTATCCTATGTCCTTTCCCGGGACTCAAACTATCTCTATACCAAATTTTATCGAAATCGGTCCAGCCGTTTTCATGTTATGTCGTGACAACGGAAAACGGGTTTCATTTTTATATATATAGATAATTCTCGACTTATTTTCTAGACGTCAAACCTATGACTCTCATATGACATCTGCTTGAATGTTCGAAAGGAACTTAATACAAATATAACCATCGAGTCTTGTAGAGGTGTGGCTTTCCAGCCAGCCTTGCTTTAGAGCCGACCTCTACAGTACTGCACGAGATACGTACATATACAGGATGGACTGGGACGTCGACGTGGAAATTGAAACCATGAATCTAGCACATGATTCTATCCCAATTCCCAGCTAGCTTGGAAAGTTTATCGTCAGTTATCAACAAAAAAAAAAACCGAGTGTGCTTATGACCACACGACTGAAGTGAAACTTCGCTATGAGAGGAAGAGAGAAAGAAAATGTGCGCGCGCACTGCTTTCTCTTGCTTATACCCCCCACTCAACTCCCGTTCGCCTCGCCTGATCACACTTTTCGTAACGCTTACGTCACGCGTTCGCCAGCTTACTCCCCAAGTCAAGCGTGCGTAAAGAAGTTTCACTTCAAAAATTGCTATGTCATAGAAAAATGCCTACGTGGTCAAAATGTATGGAACAACTATTTTTGTTTTTAATCATAATCAGCCTATAATATTCCCACTGCTGGGACACAGGCCTCCACTCGGTGAGAGAGAGTGGACCGTAATCTAACACGCGGGCCCAGTGCGGGTTGGCAGATGTCACATGTTTCGAATTTTTGGTTCTAGGACATGCCGGTTGCCTCACTGCCGGTTTTTTTTAATAACCGACGAAAAGTCTCAACGCAGGCTTCAGAATCATGTAATGAATCCATGGTAGCAGGTGGTGCGTTGATATCCCTGCCACCCTATTTAATCGAGAAAGCACAAACTGTTTGCAGAGTTAGTTACAGTACCCGGCGATAAATATTGCACATCGATCTTTGGAAAGAGACAATCGGCTAATTTCGGCTTCGTAGAGCGTTATCTCTGTCGCACGAAATACAAACAGTCCGGTATCTATTAGGAGCTGTTAAAACAATTATGATTTGCTTCTTTTGATAATTCTTTTTATTCTTTGTATAAAATACACCAATTTTTCTATAAATGATTGCTTTAGGTTGGGGTAAAATAAAAAGGTTCACCTATTTTTCCTAAAGATGCCATAGTACAACTTTAAATTATTTAAATTTGGGGGTGTTAACAACTCTAGATATATATTTTGAACTGGACGCGACCGCACTCTGTCGCACTTGAACAACGACTCCGAAATTAGCCGATTGTTTCTTTCCAAAGGTCGATGTGCAATATTTATCGCCGGGTACTGTATATGTGTCGCTAAGTTAAAGGATAACACAAGAAATGTGTCTGAACAGTTGGACTCGTTTAGGACTCAAATGTGACCGTATGCGAAAGCTTACAGAAACTGATACAAAGAAAGAAAGAAAGAAAGAAAGAAAAATGTTTATTTGGCCACAGTTCGTGAAACACAAAATACAAAATTAATAAAAAAAAAATAAAAAATAAAAATTTTCAGACAACAATAGTGCGTGCCTCACGGCTGCGCCAAAAAGGTTCATTTCAGCATTAATGCCAGACAGATGCTGTCTGACGCTGGTTTTCTAATGAACCCTTTGGGAAAAGTGACGGGGAGTACACACAGTTTCAACATACCTAAGACATACTTATAAATAAATAAACTAGTAATCACGTACATATCATTACAATTAATACAAATGAGAAAAAACAAAAAACAAAACAACAAAGTCTCAGCAGTTAGGCGCTGCAGCAGCGCCATCGAGTCGGGGACGTTTGAGACAGCAAAGGACGAGAAAACACCGAGTGTGCCACCACGCGCATACCCCATTCCCATACACACATGGAGGTATGAGGAACAGGGTGTAAAGTTATGTGTGTCAGAATGGCTGGTTGCCTGTGGCTTTGGTCTATGAGAGTTGATTAGAAAATTGCTACATAATTGCTTATATTTGCTACATTTAATAAATAATTGCTACATACTATATATATTTAGAAATAACATATTTTTTTTTGTACAGCCATCCTGACGTTTGGTTGGCTGGTCGCCTCCTAGTTTAAAGCCAAGCATGCAGAGTTTCCCGAAATGTATTGCGTCAATAATTGCTACATATTAATTGCTTCATTTATCTAATTTAGTTGTATCTTCAAACATATGTTAAATAAAGGATGTAGCAATTATTTTAATTATCCTAAGGAAAAGTGCCTGATAAAACAATAAAGGCAAATACTTAGTTATGTTAAAGAAAAAAGATTTCTCATTCTAAAAACAGACTCAGATCCTTTATTTAATTTAATGCGTTTAGCTATTGGTTGCAGCCAACCTGCCATTCTGACACACATGTAAAGTTCAATCATCCTCCATAGAAAAGGGACAATTATATTGTACGGAACCCTCGGTGCGCGAGTCCGACTCGCACTCGACCGGTTTTTCCCAATAAACTGCCTTGTTGGTCTAGTGAGCGCAAGCGATACTGTTGCGCGTGAGCCCTAGCATTCCCAGGCCTGATCGAGTGTTATTGGGTAGCCCAGTCTGGATTTGTTCCCGGCTGCTGGCTAAGCTGGCCCCCTATTATAGGACTTACATAACTGGCGAAATGTGTATACCTATAGTACACCACTATAGGTACACCTCTGCTTATCCCTTCGCGGTAACAAGGCGTGATGTTATGTTTCACAATAAAAAAAACTTCGGTTTAAAGAAATTTATTTCTCAAAAAGAACATACATAGTTCACTTAAATATGAGAAACTCAACAAAATATCTTAAGTAATAAACATAATTGTCGTTCAATCTATCGAGTACATGTACAGTAATGATTTGGGTACATATTTGAATGTCGAACATTAAAATACCTACGTGTAAAATGTCAACGTTCTTGATGTCATTAAAACCATTATTTTATTCCTTCCGCAGATCTACATATGGCAACTCAAAGACAACGACCTAGTCGGCGTCGCGTTCATAGACACGCAGATCTACGTGCACAAGATGCTGTCGGTGAAGAACTTGGTGCTAGTAGCGGACGTGTACAAGTCCATCTCTTTGTTGCGCTACCAGCACCAGCACAGGACTCTGTCGCTCGTGTCCCGGGACCTGAGGAGCGCTCAGGTATTATTTTTACCATTTACCATTTATGTAGGTACACACATATACAGGATTATTGGAAAAACACCATCAAACTCTTAAAAGGTCATTGTACTCCCTACATCTAGCTTCTGCCCGCGACTTCGTTCGCGTGAAATTTCTTATTCCCTTGACCCACCTGCCCGCGTCTCCTGCCCTATCACTTCGTTTTCGCATAGCGTTTTTGCTCGGCTCCTAAGGGTCATAGCGTGACGATAAACAGCCTATAGCCTTTCTTAAGAATTAGGTTATCAAATGCAAAAATAAATTTTCAAATCCGACTGGTAGTTCCGGAGATTACCCCCTATATATATATAAACTTACAAATAAATTTTACCTCTTTATAATATTAGTATAGATAACTCGTCAAAATGTAGGGAACAGCTGATTTTTTTTTCGCGATTTTATGTTTGGTCCCATAGTAAAACTTGTTCATAATGATGAGTACAAAGACCTCTTAAGAGGTTGTTGGTGTTTTTCCAATAGCCCTGTATAAACAGACAAGAAAAAAACTGAACAGAAAAATAGGTACAAAGGTGATGGTGAAGACCAAACCCCGTAAATTACACTTAGTATTAGTCACATTTCCGAGATATGTATTGACATAAGTTGATCACGTGACATCCTGTTTAGAATACTAAGGTCTATCTGTAACGCCTACTCAATTTTGGTTCGCAATTATGCACAAGCACGTCTTACTGCATGAACGCTTAGCTGTAATTATTTTATAATCACACTAATATTATAAAGGCGAAAGTTTGTGAGTGTGTGTGTTTATATGTTTGTTACTTCTTCACGCTCAAACCGCTGAACCGATTTAGACGAAATTTGGTATAGAGATAGTTTGAGTCCCGGAAAAGGACATAGGCTACTTTTTATCCCGATATTCCCACGGGATCGAAACTTATGCGGGTGAAACCGCGGGGCGCAGCTAGTTATTTTATAAGTACCTACGCTTAATACCATTTTATTGTTTTTTTTTTTCTTCCTGTTGTCTTTGCATGGAATACAGCTCTTAAATCATCGGAAGCCTTTTATTTAAATAATTCTGGATATAAAACCCCAACACATTCATATTTTTTTAACTCCAATCTTCAATCCCCTTTGCTTCTCCGAAGCTTCTTTGCTTTTACACGCTTTAAAAGTTTTTGGTAGGAATTATGCCCGTCCTTGTTGCGCGGTACGAACAATGTATGGCGCTAGTGTGAAGTTACTTACACCCGTGAGTGTCTCCACTTCTGTGATAGTGCCGTCTCTCTCAATTTCTAAGCTTTTAATTTTTTTTTGATTTTACACTTTTTTTTTTTAAATATTGATTGCACTCTTAGCATACAATATTCTGGCTTCGTTGAAGTTCGAAACTAGTCAGACATAAGTACTCGAAATAAACACATTAGGAAACATAAAGTAAAAAGATCTAAATTTTATTTATTTTTTTCTCTTGTCCTCGATTACACCTGATATGCCCCCGATAGTTAAAAAGACGTATCTAACAAATAGTAAAAACGGAGAAATAAATGTTTTAATGAATGAAACGGGAAATTAATTACTGGAGGAAGTTAAAGGGAAAAATATAAAAAATACAGGCAGATGCGCCTTTTTTTTCTGATTCCGGCAATGTATGTAATTCAACCCCCTCTCACCGAGACGAGGCATGCGTCCCAGCAGTGGGAACATTATAGGTGGATTATGTATGTATGTAACTCAAATCTGGAAAAAATGTTAGATGCGTCTTTTGTCCTATCGGGGGCAATGATAGAAAGCGATGGATGAGGTCTATGGTGGAACGAGCGTAATCAGAAGATGCCTGTTTGTTACATTGTTTACAATTTGTTACAGATACTTGACATGGAATTCATGGTCGACAACACAACGCTAGGCTTCTTAGTGAGCGAGTCTGAAGGGAACCTCGCGCTGTTCATGTACCAGCCGCAAGCGAGAGAGAGCTATGGAGGTAAATCTTCTACTAAATAACATTTTAAATTCATTCATTGACACACAGAAGAAGCACTGAACCGGTCGAAGTGGCGGTGATTGGGAGAGGCCTATGTTATGAGCAGTGAAAGAAAGAAAGAAAGAAAAAGTATTTATTGCGACTCGTACAGGAAGATCACAAACTAAACACAGTAAAAATTAAAAAACCAAGTCATATAAAAAAAGTAAAAAGAAAAACGAAACAGAAACTCCTACACGAGGCCAAAAGGCTCCTATGCTTGCTAGGCATGATGCTGCGACATTTAAAAAATAAATGTCGCAGCGTTGGTGTTCTGATAGGGCCCGCCGCTGTGATGTCACGGGCAGTTACAGAAATAAATAAATATTAAAATAGATTTAATATCATGTAAAATATTAGAAAATAAAATAAAATATTAATTTTTAATCCGCGCCAGACGTAACCTCATTACTTGTCTATGCCTGGACGACTGGACGTCGTTGTGGACGTCTTTCGGTTGAAATAATGATGATGATTCATTGATAGACGGAGGGGCCCCGGGCCCGTGGCTAAATAATAACAGCCGCAACGGTCGATCGTTCAGGTTAAGCTGCGCTTGCCGCGGTTGTTCTGTGGATTGGTGACCATCTTTACATACCGAGACCCCTCCGTGCCTCGGAAAGCACGATAAGCCGTTTGTCCCGGCTGTCATTCGTGGATCTTTGACAGTCGTTACGGGTCGTCAGAAGCCCGAAAATCTGACAACCAGTCTTACCAAGGGGTATCGTATTACCCAGTAACTGGGTTGTGGAGGCCAGATAGGCAGTCGCTCTATGTAAAAGACTGGTATTCAGCTGCATCCGGTTAGACTGGAAGCCGACCCCAATATAGTTGGGAAAAGGCTAGGCAGATGATGATTCATTGACAGACAACGCACAGCAGAAGAAGCGGTCTAGAAGCATGAAAACATTGCACTAGAGTTCCTTATACAACGAAAGTGACAAAGCATTAGGGACGCGACGGATTTTTGAAAATTCACCTGTAGTATGACAGTGCGTTACTTTTGCCCATGGGATATGCCTTCGGGCCCACGACTTGCATGTACAGAATTCTTCGAAAAAATGCAAAAAATCCCTACTATGTAGAGAATTTTTGCCTTCCGATTATTGGGGCCTTTAAAACAATCAGGTTATTTTATTAAAATAAAAAGATTTGTGAATTTTATATGTCAATAAACGTGACTAATTATAGACTACAACATTTTTAAATGTCTGTATCGATGTTCGTATAACTTTGCACTTTAAGCCACTTTAACAAAGTTTATTATGCAATATCATCAGAAAATTTAAAGCTCGGCGCTCCGTTTTGGCACAGTAGAAAGAATTTATACTGTGGTTTTGGTTTGCGCTTAGCCTTAGAAGACATATCAATAAACTGCATTATTCATATCTTAGTAGGCCCTTATTTATTTATTATTAAGGCACATCAACAACACAAACAACAACAACCCAACAACATAATCAGCTTATAAGGATCCCACTGCTGGGACACAGGCTTCCTCTCTGTGAGAGAATGTGTGTGAGAGTGGTCCGTGCTCCACACGTAGCTCCACACGCGGGCCCAGTGCGGGTTGGTAGATGTCGCATGTCTCCGAACTTTTGGTTCTAGGACATAAATTTTTCCTCACGATGTTTTCCTTCACCGTTTTGAGAGAAATTACACAAAGTAACACGCCTGCGTGGGTTCGAACCCACGACTCGTAAATTGTAACCGTTACCACTGGACCTCCACAGCTCTCACCAGGCCAGGCAGTCATATCTTTTAAAAATTATTTTAAGAAGATTTAACCATACTATACTTCAAAACTTACGGTTACATTTCAGGTCAACGCCTCATTCGCAAGAGTGACTACCACCTCGGTCAGCAAGTGAACGCTATGTTCCGCATCAACGCGAGACACGTGCCCACGACCACGCATAAACGACACGTTACCATGTTCAGTGAGTTACTTGTTATCTTTATAAATACTGGGTAGCAGCACAGAATACTTAATAGTACTACGTACAGAAAGGACACTCCCTTCCCCGCGCGCATATCAGATACCGCACCTCACCCCGCACTTCGAGGTATTCGTCGCCGACTCTTTAGCAAGGGCGCTCGCGAACTGCAGCGCCTGTACTGCTGACACGAACACACAATTTTGCGATTTAAAAGTTTTGTTTGAGTTTTAATCACGATGGTTAGATATTTTGATGCTTTTCCGAATTCGTATTTACATAAACTGTTTGTAAGATTTCGCATTTTTAATACCATGCGATTTAATAACCGATTATTTACAGATAAGTCATTTAAACTAAACTATTTTAGTGTTTTTGTTTCATTACGAACTCGACTATATAAATAAACAATTGAACTACAAGATCACTTCATAATAATGCACACGTTCGGGCAGCGCCGTCGTCGTTCGGTTCCCCGACTCAAATCGCTTTCCGCGCAATTTTTTTACGCTACGCACGATAGTCAACCCTACTAGATTTTACGCACTCATTTGCACGTATACAAACGTCATTTGTTTATGTAGTTTATTTTGCGAGGGTTGTATGGAGTGTCCGGGGTGTGGTAGCAGGCAACATCCACGCGCAAACTGTAACCATGAATTCAACAAATAATTCTAGACCCCCCTAGCGTAGAAAGTTTTGGTCGGTAATAAAAAATAAAAAAAAACTGTTGTTGAATAGAAAAGTGCATGGAATAGCAATTTTCTTTTTTAAAGAGATGTCAGAACATAAAGGGCTAAGGAAGGAACACGGATGGGTTTTAGTCAGTAAGAGTCTGACACTCCCAAAAAAGGGTGATTTAGAATTATGTACCGAATCCAAGGTAACAGGTTGAACGTCTCTGCCACCCTGTATTAGCTGCGACGATGTTTACACAAAATACAAAGGATTCAAACAAGATATATAAATTATTAAAACAAAAAGACATACAATAAAGTTAAGAGTTAATTTGTTACACGGGATGCGGCGACAAAGTTTAGATAATAAAACCCGGATTTTTTGTATACTTTTCCATCAACTCGATCACCATCAAATCGGCTGTTCCCTACATTTATGTTCGTATAACTCGCCAAAATGTAACAGCTAATTTTTTTTCGCGATTTCAGGTTTGGTCCCATAGTAAAAGTTGTTCATAATGATAAGTACAGTGACCTCTTAAGAGGTTGTTGGTGTTTTTCCAATAACCCTGTATTTATGCCAGTCGCGCGGTAAATTCTGCTTGCGCGATGCAGGAATTTGCGTGACGTCAGTGGGGATGCGGAGTTCGCATAAACTCAAACTCAAAGCATTTATTTCAATTAAACCAATTACAGGCACTTTTGAATTGTCAAGGGGTCGGTAAGTCAGAAAGATGAAGCTAGTTGCCCATTCCAAAGAGTAGGTACCTATGGAGAAGAACGGGCAAGAAACTACATGGACACTCTTTTAAACCAAAATAATATGGTTACAAAGTCTTGGTTACATCATTCATGTTAAAAATTATACATGTGAGAACGACGCAGAACTTTAAAAGCGTCCATAATGAGAAGATGAGAAAAAAACAATTCAAATATTAAATTAAAAAAACTTTTTTACAAAAAAAAACAACCGACTTCAAAAAAAAACACTACAAAGTGATAAATAACTTTAATTTCGGAAGTCGGTGTCGTTGATTCCGCATTTTCGTTTTTTGACACCGACTTCCGAAATTAAAGTTATTTATCACTTTGTAGTGTTTTTTTTTGAAGTCGGTTGTTTTTTTTTGTAAAAAAGTTTTTATTTTTCACTTTTTAGTTGTACCTACCCCACAAAAAAGTAAACAAAAAGATCGTTAATGTAGACAATGTAGATAATTTTTTTTAGATTTTTGTTGATTTTTCAAAAACCGCTTGTCCGATTTCGATAAAATTTTCATGGGACCATTTGGGAAGTATACCCTTTCCAACAAAAAAAGAATTTTTCAAATCGGTTGGCAAACGACGGAGATATGCGCGAACAAACATAAAAAAAAAAAAAAAAAAAAAAAAAAAATACAAACATTCGAATTGAGAACCTCCTCCTTTTTTAGAAGTCGGTTAATAAGCCGTGGCAGTAAATAGATGACCAGTCCCTACTGACGGCGCCCGTTCACGAACATTACGCATGTATTAGCACCATTCAGCTCAACCATTTTGAAGGGAGCTAAATGATCCAACACATGCGCCACCATCAGCGAGACATTTGAGTGAGCATGACATACTCTCAGCCGCCAGAGCACATTCAAGTCAATGAAAGACGTACCCAGTAAATGGTAGCTTTATAGTATGTACATAGTACTCACACATTGCAGCATTAGTAGTTACTGCATGTTGATTATTTTCGCCATTCGTCCTTCTTCAACCTCTTTTTGTACTGGCCCTATCAAAAACCTTTATTTTTTATAATAATTTTGAAATAATTTCTTTTACGTCAGATGAGATTTTTTCCTGGAGACATACTTCACTTGTCTCAATTTTCTCTCATACGACTTCCGGAATTTTTATTTATCGTGAAAGAAACACCAAAATTTATTGACTAAAACAGCAAATTATAATTTATTGGATCGTGCATGTTCATCGTGTTATTGATTCGGGGTTTCCCCACATCTTCGACGGAAGACTACATTTCACGTTTGATTGAATCCTATTATCTGATAGAAGTCCGAATTTTCTGCGAGCCGATTTATTCGGCTCCATCCACCCACCCAGACATCTTGTATTTGGACTCCTGACCGGCTGGCTGCTTTCCGACCACGCGAGCCACAGGCCGCAGTCCGCAAGTATTCCAAGACCAAGATCGATTCCCCAATTACCTTTTTTTTACCCTGTTGTTATAGACCTAATATTTTTTTTCCTTTAACGCTATAGCAGGTTGGTATCTTTTTGTGGACTTATTTTCAACCACGTTGGCGTGGATCAATGTTGATTGCAATCGATATTAGACTCGTCGCGTCGTATTGAAAACCTAAATTTTATTTTTGATACTAAAACCTAAATGTAAAATGTAATGCAATAGTTTCTTATTATTTAAAACCCATGTGACAAGTTTTCATATTTAGTTTTTCTTTTTTATATTTTTTCCTATTTGTGTTTTCGATTTTTTAATACAAAAATTAAACGTGTTTGTCGGTGAAGTGTCTTTCCATTACATTTCGCTACAAAATGGCGCCCGAAGTAAAAGTAAGTACTTTTATTGATTCTTATTACTAAATTTTTTTTTTTGCTATCTTGAGGGTGATTGCTCTTTCTGAGCTTCATTTCTGTATTCATGTTTACAGGTACCAGAATAGAGGAATTTTTTCTCGTTCCGTCAAACAAGATTGCTTTGTTGCCATAGTTACCAGGGATTATGCTGTGATTGACAACTTCTGCTGACCCTTCCATTGCTGATTGATTGCTTTATTGTAATGTGCTGTGTTGTGATGCAATATAAAATAATAATAACTTTGTAGAACCTTAAAACATATAAAACGCTTTTATTTCTTCCCTTTCAATACATATTTTTTCCTGGGTTTTATTCCACTCCTTAGTTAGAAGTAGTTAGCATCCTGTAGTGTGTGATTGGTGTGTGAATGTTGTAGACTTCGTGGCTAAGGTAAGCTTTTTTTGCATGGCTGATTGCTAGATTCTATTTGTCTTTTTTGATTCTAGCCCAGCTGTACGTTGTCTTTTTTGGTACAGTTGGTTTCCTAGTTTCTGTTTGTTTTTGCTTTGATTCTAGCCCAGCGGTACGTTGTCTTTGGTGCAGTTGGTTTCCTAGTTTCTATTTGTTTTTGCTTTGATTCTAGCCCAGCTGTACGTTGTCTTTGGTGCAGTTGGTTTCCTAGTTTCTATTTGTTTTTGCTTTGATTCTAGCCCAGCTGTACGTTGTCTTTGGTGCAGTTGGTTTCCTAGTTTCTATTTGTTTTTGCTTTGATGCTAGCCCAGCTGTACGTTGTCTTTGGTGCAGTTGGTTTCCTAGTTTCTATTTGTTTTTGCTTTGATGCTAGCCCAGCTGTACGTTGTCTTTGGTGCAGTTGGTTACCTAGTTTCTATTTGTTTTTGCTTTGATTCTAGCCCAGCTGTACGTTGTCTTTGGTGCAGTTGGTTTCCTAGTTTCTATTTGTTTTTGCTTTCATGCTAGCCCAGCTGTACGTTGTCTTTGGTGCAGTTGGTTTCCTAGTTTCTATTTGTTTTTGCTTTGATTCTAGCCCAGCTGTACGTTGTCTTTGGTGCAGTTGGTTACCTAGTTTCTATTTGTTTTTGCTTTGATGCTAGCCCAGCTGTACGTTGTCTTTGGTGCAGTTGGTTTCCTAGTTTCTATTTGTTTTTGCTTTGATGCTAGCCCAGCTGTACGTTGTCTTTGGTGCAGTTGGTTTCCTAGTTTCTATTTGTTTTTGCTTTGATGCTAGCCCAGCTGTACGTTGTCTTTGGTGCAGTTGGTTTCCTAGTTTCTATTTGTTTTTGCTTTGATTCTAGCCCAGCTATACGTTGTCTTTGGTGCAGTTGGTTTCCTAGTTTCTATTAGTTTTTGCTTTGATGCTAGCCCAGCTGTACGTTGTCTTTGGTGCAGTTGGTTTCCTAGTTTCTATTTGTTTTTGCTTTGATTCTAGCCCAGCTGTACGTTGTCTTTGGTGCAGTTGGTTTCCTAGTTTCTATCTGTTTTTTTTCTTTGAATTCTTAGCCCAGCCGTTCCTGTGATGTCACGTTGTCGTACCATTCCTATATCAGCCATAGTACACGATACCTAACACTTTCCTATAACGTGGGATGTGACCCGTATATTTGCTGGTTTTTTCTTTACTATGGCAGTTTAAGGTTAGATTATTTTGGTTGCCTAACTGCTTTGGTTTGCTTTTGATCTTCAGCCTTGCTATTCGTTTAGTGTTAGTTTGTTAGGGTCTGATTGCTTTTTATTCTCAACTATTTTTTCTTTTT
The DNA here is from genome assembly GCA_945859645.1 of Amphipoea oculea. NCBI lineage: Eukaryota > Metazoa > Arthropoda > Insecta > Lepidoptera > Noctuidae > Amphipoea > Amphipoea oculea. The sequence continues at coordinate 1,773,082 of OX243885.1, forward strand.
GCTGATATTTTGCCGTTCAGTTCCCTATCAGACTAATCACTGAATTTCTAGCTCTTCCTAAGTAGACAGACACACTACAGACACTGTAAGTAGTAGTCGTCTTCCTTAGCACATTTGCCTATTTAGTTTTGTTTTGTCCTTTTTGGCATTCTATCATGGCAGAGGAAGAGTATTCTATTCGCGAGACGCCGCGACGTATGAGCCCTATTATCTCAAGACCTCCTCCTATACCTCCTAGGCCATCTTGTTCCTCTTCTCCATCAATGGCTCTTTCCCCGAAGAGATCCGAAGATCAACAATTATTTAAAAAACAGTTTTCTCTCATGAAGTGGATGCTTAGTTATTCTGGCGATTCATGCGTTCGTGAATTTTTCACGAGTCTCGAAGAACATAAAGAAGCTGATGATATTTCCGATGGTTACCTCTTAAAACGCTTCCATGAAGTTTTATCTGGAATTGCCCTATAATATTTTAGATCAATTCGTCGACCTGGCTTGACTTATCTCGAGGTTAAGCAGGCCTTTTTAAGTACATTTAGTACTGTTGACTTCGATTTCAAAACAGAGCAAGAGGTCAGAAACGTGAAACAAAAACCTGATCAATCAGTGAGGGAATTTGTTATTCGCGTATCTTATTTGAACCAAACGCTACGCAAACCTATTGATGAATCTAATCTGTTAGATATCGTAACACATAATGTGCATCATAGATATTTCCCCTGTTTATCAATTCATAGATTTACCGATTTCAATACACTAATCGAAACTGTAACTCATTTTGAGAGTTATTTACAAAAATCTGTGAAAACTGTTTCGAGTTTAGTTAGATCAACCCAACCAGGCCCGATTCTTAACCAAACCCAACCTAACACTAGTCATAACGGAATCCAACTTTGTTCAAATTGTGATCAAACTCAACAATGTTGGAAATGTAATAAAACCGGACATTCCTATCGTTTTTGCCCAGATTTCCCTGGTATATTATGTTTTAAACGCCGTACCCCTGGCTTTATTTCTCGTGATTGCCCTAAGTGTAATCCAAAAAATCGTATAACTTGCCGGCGGCACGTCTCTCTCCGTACAGTGTCACCGGTGATTAAATCTAATTCATCAGATAACCGACCTTTTATTGAAATATTATTACGTGATCGTGTGGTTAAGGCTCTTCTTGACTCTGGCGCTCAAATGTCTCTTATTAGTGATAGCTTGATTCAGGATCTTGGTATCCCATTGAAGTCAAATAATTCACATTCTCGTGTTATTTCTGCTAATAACTCGCCAATCGATATTCTAGGTACTGTTTATCTTCCAGTTAATTTCAATGGTACGACCTTTGACCATGAGTTTTTAGTGGCTCGATGTATGTCTTCTTCAGTTATTTTGGGGATTGAATTTTGGAACAAATTTGGTTTAACTTCAGTTTTTAGTATGGCTTTCAATAAAAATATTAAAGGTAACATGTTCCTTTCTTCGGTAAATCATTCCCTTTCTCAACCTTCCTGTTTAAGTGAGGTACGTTATATACATCCTCGCAACGTTCTAACACCTGACCAAGAGCAAGGTTTACAACTGGTGATCGATGAGTTTGAGGAAATCTCGTCAGACAAGATTGGTCTTGGTAGGACTACTTGGCTCTCACACAAAATAATTACAACTGGACAGCCAATAAGACAGAGGTTTTACCCTCTTTCTCCTGTTAAGTTAAAGATTCTCAACGAAGAGATAGATAAGATGTTAGAGGTCGGAGTAATTCGTCCCTCCCGTTCTCCGTGGGCTAGTCCGGTGGTAATGGTCACTAAGAAAGATGGTTCTGTTCGCTTCTGCGTCGATAGCAGGAAATTAAACAGCGTTACCATCAGGGATTCTTATCCTCTCCCCCGCATACAGGATATACTTGATAATCTTCGTGGTGCTAGATACATTAGTTCGCTCGATTTTAGAAGTGCTTTTTGGCAGATCCCTCTTGCGGATAAAGAGAGTTGTGAAAAGACAGCTTGTATAGTCCCTCAACGTGGTTTATTTGAATTTGTTAGGATGCCATTTGGGCTCACTAATGCGGCATCTGAGATGCAACGTCTTACAGATATGATTGTTAATTTCGAATTTACCTCAACTAGTGATGACTGCGTCTTTGGATATGTTGACGATTTAATTTTGATTTCTAAAGACTTTAATAGTCATCTCGCTCTCCTCAGAAAGGTTCGAAACCGCCTCAAAGAAGCTGGTTTGTCAATTAACTTAAACAAATGTGAGTTCTGTAAGAGTGAATTAAAGTATTTGGGGTACATTGTAAACGAAAAGGGTCTACAGACTGATTCTAGTAAACTCGATGCTATAAGGGATTATCCTACTCCGACCACCGCAAAGTCTCTGCGCGGTTTCATCGGTATGTGTTCCTATTATAGACGTTTCGTTGAAGGTTTTTCTTCTATAATTTCTCCACTCACTTCCCTTTTAGGAAAAAGGAAAGGTCGTGATCCTATCAGTTGGGGTGACGACGCCGAGCATGCTTTTATTAAACTGAAGGAGGCGCTAATGAACACACCTGTAATGGCTTGTCCTGATTTTTCTAAGCCGTTCATTTTACAGTGTGATGCTTCAGCTGTAGGTCTTGGTTCGGTTCTTTCACAAAATATTGATAATATTGAGCATCCTATTGCTTATTACTCTCGGCTTTTTTCCAAAGCAGAACGCAATTATAGTACCACCGAACGTGAACTTTTGGCTGTTCTTGACTCTATTAAGCATTTCCGTTGTTATTTAGATGGAATAAAGTTTACTGTTATAACAGATCATATGGCTTTAAAATGGCTTCTTACTTTAAATAATCCCTCTGGTCGTTTAGCTAGATGGGCTACTGTTATTTCTCAATATACCTTTGACATCGTTCACCGCAAAGGTTCACAGCACGTCGTTCCAGATGCACTATCTAGGGTATATGCAAGTCCTATTTCTTTCGACCAAGGTCCAGAGCATACCACCGATAGATGGTATAAAAAAGTTTATTTAGGGGCACGCGATTCACCCCAAATGTTTCCTGCTTACGCTATACAGAACGGTACTACTTTTAAGACGCATGCCTGTCACCAGTCCCTTATCTTCAGATCCATGGCGTGTAGTATTACCGGCAGAGAAGAATCCACTCGCTATTTGGGAGGTACACAATAGTTTCCCATCTATTCATCCTGGCGTTACCAAGTCATATCTTAAGTTAAAAGAGACCTTCTACTGGCCGAACATGTTTCGTGACGTGACAGAGACCTTAAAGCAATGTGAGGTGTGCAAAGCTTATAAAATAGCGAATACTCAACCTCGTGGTCAGATGAGCTATCCGAAGGATGTTTCCATGCCTCTACATTCAATCTCTATCGATGTCATTGGTCCTTTGCCCGTTGCTTACTATGGTTATAAGTATATTCTATCTATGGTTGACGTTTTTTCAAAGTACGTTTGGCTTATACCCCTTAAGAAAGTTAATGCTTGTTCTGTTATTAAAGCTCTAGAGTCGGAAATATTTTTCAATTTCGGAGTTCCGCGTAGTATCCTCTGCGATAACGCAACTGTTTTTCGCAGTAATCAGTTTTTAAACTTTCTTAGATCATTTCACATCGAATCACCGACCTATACTCCCTATTATACGCCTCAGGCAAATACTGTCGAGCGTTATAATCAAAGCGTGGTTACATGTTTAGGTATCTTGGTTGGTGCGAATCAAAGAAATTGGTCTAAAATGTTGCATAAAGTTAAACTTTATCTCAACTCTTGTATTAATTTAGCTACAGGTTTTTCACCGAACTTCCTTATGTTTGGTAGAGAAGTTTTCATGGTTCCTACTCGTGCTAATAGTCAGACTCAAAGCGTAAATTTAGCTGAAAGTCGGGCCCAGCACGCATCGAACTTATCGTCCTTAACAGAGGTTTATGCGAAAGTTGCTGATAATCTTTCTATGGCTTTCCTCCGTAATTCACGAGCTTATAATATGCATCGTTCAGCCGTCACGCTGGATGTTGGTGATACTGTATGGAGAAGGAATTTTTCCAGATCTTCTGGTAATGATTATTTTTCGGGAAAGCTAGCTCCTCGTTTTATTAAATGCCGTGTGACTAGGGTTATTTCTAGGACCACCTATGAACTTCATGATTTTGATTCTGTCCACTCTGGAAGATATCATATTATCAAAGATATTCTTAAATAATTTCTTTACCATTTTTACCATTTTTATTATTCTTAACTAGTTATTAAGTACTCAAGATCACGAGGAATCAATTCCAAGTAAGTGATTCCATACTTTTGCTCGCGAGTGTAATTTTAACATATGCACTGGGTCTAAGAATATAAAAACGTGGTTATTGGTTATTGGATGAGGAAAAAAACTCTTCATATTTTGTTCCAATAAACTACAGCCTAGTAATTTTACCATGGCAATGTTTGCCGGACATCCATCAAATGTTATGGCTTTAATAGTGACATTATTATCATGACATAAAGAAATTGCCTGTATCACGAGATTATGCTTTTGTTCAGCATTAGTGCCGTTTGTAAGAAAGTACCCTATAGGTACCTTGAATTGTTTGTTTAGCCCAACAACAAGTAATACCAAAGCTTCAGTACATTCACTGGAGCAATCGGTTTGGATTTCTCCGCCAAAGTCCACATATCCAAAAGAGCGTTGTGTCGAGGGAACGTATTCAACTTTGGACTTTATTTTAATTTCATCAAATACTAAAGTCGCGATTAATTCTCCTTCGCATTGGGCAGCTTTGTTTTTTAGAGCGCTAAAAGCTTCTTTTGTAAAGCCTGGTCTACCATCTACGGTTTGGTACCATTTGCTTAGTGTCTTGATAGTTTGGAAAGTTTTCAAAGTTTTCCTTACATATTTGTATGCCTTAGCGGAATAGAAATTTAATGTAAGGGCAAAAGTTCTAAGTTCTGGTGAATATTTTTTCCTAATCGTAATTCCGTTTTTATTCGATTTCATAACTTGTCTTTTTACTAATTCCCTATTGGTTACCCCAATTTTACTCAGTAAATCTGCATTACATGAATTGATTAGTTTTTGATTTTCGAGCTCCCTTAAAATGTTTTTAAGGGAAACCAGTCTTTTACGCAGGTATCGTGTTTTTTCTCTTAAGTTTTTTATACTTTTATTTTTTTGCAGCATCTTGTCGGATAAACTCGATAATTCTTCTGCACAAGCGTTTTTTGACGGGTGTCGCATAGTCTGACGGACTTCCAGGAAAACGTTTATTTTTTTTCGGTGTTGAAGTAACTGATGGCGATTTCAAGGAGTTTTTGTTTGGCACTTGTTTTGAGGTACCAAGTGGGGACACTGGGGAATTAGTTTTTTTAAATTTTGATGCAGTTGAAGTACATGCTATAGGTAGATCTTTTATTTTTACCATCACTTCAGGCCTTGACGTGCTGGGCATTGGGACATCTGAATCAACCGTGTTACACTGAAAATAAAATAGAGCATTTGTCTACCTTCTTTGGCTTCTATCTACCTTCTAGGCCACGGTGTTAAACGGAATACTCACCAAAAGAGGCAAATACATTGTTGGTACTGCCGAACTTAGTAGCCGGCGACGGTTTTTCATAGGCATAAAACAATCTTCAGTAAAATGCCGTGAACATATTACACTATGTGTTGTTGGGAACCAGTTCTCTCGTTTGGTTGCAATAATCCATTTATTTTTTATATCAGGATCTTGTGGGTACCTAAAATCAATTATCGTTTCACAATCAATTGAATGTCTCTATTGTAATTAGTGATTCAATAGATCTTCAAATTTCGTATAAATAGTTGGTTTTTGCTTTATCGATAATTTGTGTCATAGGATTTGCAGGTGTATCACTAGTAATGTTTACCAAATAATAGAGGAAAAGAGATAGCTAAAAAATTACGTTTAGAAGAAAGGGACGCAAACATAAAAGACATCAACGAGAGACATTGCACCTTTTTTCACCTACAAGTATGACCAGTATAAGATGAACTCCGATAAATAATATCAGAAAATAATTCTAATTAGAATTATGTAACTATTAACTTACCGATGAAATGTTGTGCCATCTTTCCGGAAACTCGAAGTTTGGCTATTGTTACCACACCAACGTATTGTGCAAGGGGCCATTATAATATTAGGTCCTTACATATGAAATTGGCGTTTTTCGTACTGGCCACTTTAATCACGAATTTCTCCTCTTTGGTAAGGAATTCCAAATTCAAATTTGTACAGCTATTTACTCATGTATTTGTGCTTCGATGACCGTCATTCATTTGTTTTTTTTCTTCTGTTTTTTCTGTTTGCGTCACTCATTTTACAAAATGGAAAATTTAAAATATCGCATTATTTACGAGTACGAGTTCCGCCGTGGCACTAGTGCTGCGGAAACGACTCGAAGGGTGAATGATGTGTATGGCGGTCATGTTGCAAAAGAAAACACAGTTCGTTTTTGGTTCCAACGTTTTCGTTCTGGAAATTTCGACCTGCAGAACAAGCCCCGTGGACGGCCTGAGACCCAAGTTGATAATGGAGAATTGAAGGCTATTGTGGAAGCGGACCCATCGCAAACCACGTCCGAGTTAGCTGCAGGCTTCGATGTTAGTGACAAAACTGTTTTAATTCACTTGAAGCAAATTGGGAAGATTAAAAAGCTTGAAAGGTGGGTACCTCACGAATTGACTGAAGCAAACCGGCAAACGCGCGTCGACTGCTGCGTTACATTACTGAACCGGCACAACAATGAAGGTATTTTAAACCGAATCATTACCTGTGATGAAAAATGGATTCTTTACGATAATCGGAAGCGCTCAGCGCAATGGTTGGATCCTGGCCAGCCAGCCAAATCCTGCCCCAAGCGAAAATTAACCCCAAAAAAGTTACTTGTAAGCGTTTGGTGGACTAGTGCCGGTATTGTTCATTACAGTTTTCTCAAATCTGGCCAGACTATTACAGCTGATGTCTATTGTCAGCAATTACAAACCATGATGGAAAAGCTAGCGGCTAAACAACCAAGGCTGGTCAATCGCTTCACGCCACTGCTGCTTCACGACAACGCCAGACCACACACTGCGCAACAGACGGCTACCAAATTAGAAGAGCTTGAATTGGAATGTCTTAGACATCCTCCGTACTCCCCGGACCTTGCTCCAACAGATTACCATTTTTTTCGCAATTTGGATAACTTTTTGCAAGGGAAAAAATTCAACTCCGATGGGGCAGTCCAAATCGCCTTCAAAGATTTTATTGATTCCCGTCCGACTGGTTTTTTTAGTAAAGGGATCAATGAACTACCTATAAGATGGCAAAAGTGCATTGAAAACAATGGTTCATACTTTGATTAATTAAATATATTATATTAAAAAATATTCGACTTTTTGTTCCTTCCATACAAAACGCCAATTTCATATGTAAGGACCTAATATTTATTTTCACCAATTTTTATTGACTTACGCGGAAGTGTTTACGGCTCACAGAAGTGGTCGAAACTGAATCGAAATTGTTGAGTAGTACTCTGTATCAGATCTATAAGTCTGATGTGTTGACAGACATCGGTCGCCTGTTATTAGGCGTCTATGGGGCTGTATGGTCGTTGGATGAATTCGTCAAATAATTAAATTATGTATTATTCACTGCCCCTGTGGTGGAGTTTGGATGTTTGAAATCCCCAATTTTTATGTTTTTTAGCCTCGACCACCACTGTCAACAAAATGGCGATTATCGCATTTACAGACTTGAATTTTATAAAGGTAAAGTAATAAGCTTGCGCGCTAAATATGCAATATTTAATGGCGTTAACATACGAGTTTTTTATCCAACTCTCTTAATTAACGCACATTCATAAGATTTGATGGGTAGCTTAATAAATATTTACATATCAATGTAGGGTGTCGTATGTCGTAATTCTTGGGTCCTAAAGGGGTCATTACCGAGCCGGCGGAGGTTTGTGTGTTCGGGTCCTAAAGGGGGCGCTACCGAACTATACGGTTAACACTTATCGATAGTTATACTTTAGTGTCGGGACACTGTCGACGTATTTTTATCGATAACATCACAATAATATATTGCTTAAAATATTTTTTTTTCCTTTCTGTTAATCGTTATAATTATCGATGACTCTTTTCTTTTTATAAGAATCATGCATAAGTTTCTTATTATTTTTTAAAGTTCTGTCTTTGACTAAAAGTCTTTGTTTGGCTTAAGTCCTTTGGATGTTTTATGTCGTTTCTTTCATTATTTTAAGTCTTCTCTTTCGTCGTCATTGTTCTTTATTTAACTTTTGCTCTTTAATTATATTTCTTTGAGGTTCCTCCTTTTTTACTTAGGTCTTAAGTCTTAGATAATAAGTTAGTTAGTCTTATTAGTTTCTAGTTTTCTTATTATTTCCTAGATTTTAGTCGACGCGTCTGGAGTTCGCACTGATAACGTTTAGATTGAAGTCCGGATTTCGTATTTATTCAGTATCTGCTGCACTTCGATGTCGTTCATTTAGGTTTAATTTCCATTACTTATCATTTGGACTTAATGTTTAGGCTAAGTTAGGTTAATTTTTATTGGGTTCTTACTCATCGATTATATTTTTATTTTTTCTCTTCTCTTCCTTACCTATATTTTTTCTTTCTTGGAAAGGAGGTACTGCAGCATTAGGAGTTACTGCATGTTGATTATTTTCGCCATTCGTCCTTCTTCAACCTCTTTTTGTACTGGCCCTATCAAAAACCTTTATTTTTTATAATAATTTTGAAATAATTTCTTTTACGTCAGATGAGATTTTTTCCTGGAGACATACTTCACTTGTCTCAACTTTCTCTCATACGACTTCCGGAATTTTTATTTATCGTGAAAGAAACACCAAAATTTATTGACTAAAACAGCAAATTATAATTTATTGGATCGTGCATGTTCATCGTGTTATTGATTCGGGGTTTCCCCACATCTTCGACGGAAGACTACATTTCACGTTTGATTGAATCCTATTATCTGATAGAAGTCCGAATTTTCTGCGAGCCGATTTATTCGGCTCCATCCACCCACCCAGACATCTTGTATTTGGACTCCTGACCGGCTGGCTGCTTTCCGACCACGCGAGCCACAGGCCGCAGTCCGCAAGTATTCCAAGACCAAGATCGATTCCCCAATTACCTTTTTTTACCCTGTTGTTATAGACCTAATATTTTTTTTCCTTTAACGCTATAGCAGGTTGGTATCTTTTTGTGGACTTATTTTCAACCACGTTGGCGTGGATCAATGTTGATTGCAATCGATATTAGACTCGTCGCGTCGTATTGAAAACCTAAATTTTATTTTTGATACTAAAACCTAAATGTAAAATGTAATGCAATAGTTTCTTATTATTTAAAACCCATGTGACAAGTTTTCATATTTAGTTTTTCTTTTTTTATATTTTTTCCTATTTGTGTTTTCGATTTTTTAATACAAAAATTAAACGTGTTTGTCGGTGAAGTGTCTTTCCATTACATTTCGCTACAACATGTGCTATGCAATTATACAATACAAGGAGATTGAATTTATATAATGCAAAAATAGTATTTAAAATCTTCAGCAGCTCCAACAGTATTTTCCAATGCTAATCAATTTATTTGTGCGTCCTTATGGAGCAGGACCAGCATTTAGCCAAGCATTTTTATCAGTGATGTAATCCCCCAATTTATAATATGCCTGGCTGCATAGTGTGCGTTTTATACAAGATTTAAATTTGGTTTATTCAGTTCAAGTATGTGAGTAGGTATTTTATTGTAACATTTTAGACCAGTAGCCCATGAAAGATGAGTCTACTTTAGCCAGCCTGAAACCTGGTTGAACTAATTGATCCCTATTTCTAGTGATATAACTGTGTCTTTCACCTCTTTTACTAAAAAGGTGTAGGTTTTTCCTTACGTACATGATATTTTCATAGATATGTTACCGGCCAAACCCGATTTTAGGATGAACTAGTTTCGCCTAGGCCAAACCAGTTCTCAATCGCTCGCCCTTGCATCCTATGTCGACGGAGCCCCGCGTGTAAAGGGTTTAAAGTAGCCTAACCAAACCTAACCTCTGGGTGCCCTTCATCCTCTCTTGCCTCCTACTTCGCGTAGGGAGTCGTGTAGGGAAAAGTGGTTTGGCCTAGGCGAAACTAGTTCTTCCTAAAATCGGGTTTGGCCGGTAATAGATATATTGACAAGGTACCGTCATGATGTTAATATCTTTAAACAGTTTCCTTAGAGAGTCACGCCTGCGGAGATTATATATGGCTCTGATGGCTCTTTTCTGCAGAATAAAAATAGACTCGATGTCTGCAGCCCGTCCCCATAGTAAAATACCGTATGATATTATACTATGAAAGTAACTAAAATAGACTAGTCTCGCGGTATCAACATCAGTAAATTGCCGGATTTTTCTCACAGCATATGCTGCTGCACTTAGCCGTCCTGCAAGGGATGTTAAATGAGGACCCCATTGAAGCCTCGAGTCGAGCGTGATCCCCAGGAAAACAGTTTCATCGACGAATTCGAGTTTCTCTTGATTCAATACTATCTCACAATTACTACTTTTGACATTTGGTAATGAAAATCTTATGCACTTCGTTTTTTTCCCATTTAACACTAAATTATTAGCAGTGAACCAATTTTGGATCTGCTGTAGGGCGTTATTTACGTCGTCAAGATTTGATGCACGTCTATTAATTTTAAAAATCAAGGAAGTATCGTCAGCAAATAACACCATTTGAGGTTGGGTTTTTAACAAATGGGGTAGATCATTAATATATACTAAAAAGAGGAAAGGACCTAATATCGAGCCTTGTGGTACACCCATTTTTACTTTTAAACCGAGTGAATTGACACCATTTATTTGAACTTGCTGTTGTCTATCATTTAAATAAGATTTTACTAAACTGAGCGCAAGTTTTCCAAGTCCGTAATGTTCAAGTTTTAAGAGTAAGGTTTCGTGGTCGACGCAATCAAAAGCCTTGGAGAGGTCACAAAAAATTCCTATGGCGTCTTGAGACTCTTCCCACGCCGTAAATATGTGTTTTAATAAGGTGACACCGCCATCAGTCGTACAACGTCCCTTAGTGAAACCATACTGTTGGTCGTCATATGGCGATGTAGATGCCGCCACAAGGCTAGAAATACAAAGCTAGCTGAAAGTTTAAGCGTGGACCAAAGTTATCAACTCGTTTTGAATTGAGACGGTAAAAGTCTCACAATATACTAATCCCAATACATATTTTGTTTCTTGTTACAGCTACACTCGACGGCGGCATTGGCTACGTCTTGCCGATAACAGAGAAGATGTATCGTCGACTGTTGATGTTGCAGAATGTCATGAACAACTATTGCTGTCACATAGCAGGACTTAACCCCAGGGCTTTCAGGTCAGTATGTCTATATAGGTACATACATATCTATATAGGTACATACATATCTATATAATAACATACCATAGGGATAATAAATATTAATTATTAATTAATTATTCAAAATAAGTAAATAAAACAATAATTTTAATTCGTAAATTCAATTCTGTATTCATAAAACAGTATAACTTACTAACTACTTTTTTTTTATCTAGCCTGCGCTGTCCCACTCCTGGGCAAAGGCCTCCCTCCACTCCTTCCATTTTTCGCGAGCCCGCGCGTCCTCCCTCCAGTTTTGACAGAACCTATCCAGCTCGTCCCGCCATCTCCTGCGTGGTCTGCCGCGACCCCGCCTCACTGTCTCAGGGCACCAATTCTGCGCTATTTGGGCCCACAGTTTGTCCGGCATGCGGCAGACATGTCCTGCCCAGTCCCATTTAAGTTGAGCAGCCTTTTGAGCCACGTCAGCTATCTTTGTTTTGGAGCGCAGTATTGTGTTTCGAACACGATCCGTTAATTTAACGCCTAGTATACTGCGCTCCATTGCTCGTTGGCAGACCTTGAGTTTGGACTCCTGGATGTTAGTCAAAGACCAAGTTTGTGCACCATAGGTTAAGACGGGGAGAATACACATGTCCATGAGCCTGCGTTTCAGTTCCATAGGCAACTCACCCTTAAATAGTTCTTTCAAGGACCAGTAGCTCTTCCAGGCGTTTTCCGTTCGTCTCGAGATTTCTTTATCTTGCCTCGCCTGGAAAGAGTCTACTTGACCCAAGTAAAGGTATTCCTGGACATGTTGTATTATCTCCCCGTCTACTTTTATGCTTCTAGGTGTTTCATTGCACATGACTTTGGTCTTAGACATATTCATCTTCAGTCCAACCTCAAGGCTTGCATTGCTAAGTTCTTGGAGCATCTGTTCAAGTTTAGTGGCTGAGGATGACTAACTACTTAACTAATAATAAAATTTATCACATTAAACACCCAGTGTTCTTCCTCCTCCCTCCTACTTGATCTATACTGTGTCCGACAGGGTCCATAATTGTGACTAATATCATTATTTCCCTACCAACTACATGCGTACGATCCGGCCGCGCCAAATTTGCCAAAGATGTAAACAACAATGGCCGTTCGAAAAAAAAAAACAAACATTACGTAAAATAAATGTCGCTAACTGTGTCCCCGCAGGACTTACAAATCGGCGCGCCGCACCGCGGGCGGCGGCGCGGCGCGCGGCATGCTGGACGGCGAGCTCGTGTCGCGCTACTGCACGATGCCCAACGCCGAGAAGCTGGACGTAAGTATGTGTCCCCGCAGGACGTACAAGTCGGCGCGCGGCGTGCTGGACGGCGAGCTCGTGTCGCGCTACTGCACGATGCCCAACGCCGAGAAGCTGGACGTAAGTATGTGTCCCCGCAGGACGTACAAGTCGGCGCGCGGCGTGCTGGACGGCGAGCTCGTGTCGCGCTACTGCACGATGCCCAACGCCGAGAAGCTGGACGTAAGTATGTGTCCCCGCAGGACGTACAAGTCGGCGCGCGGCGTGCTGGACGGCGAGCTCGTGTCGCGCTACTGCACGATGCCCAACGCCGAGAAGCTGGACGTAAGTATGTGTCCCCGCAGGACGTACAAGTCGGCGCGCGGCGTGCTGGACGGCGAGCTCGTGTCGCGCTACTGCACGATGCCCAACGCCGAGAAGCTGGACGTAAGTATGTGTCCCCGCAGGACGTACAAGTCGGCGCGCGGCGTGCTGGACGGCGAGCTCGTGTCGCGCTACTGCACGATGCCCAACGCCGAGAAGCTGGACGTAAGTATGTGTCCCCGCAGGACGTACAAGTCGGCGCGCGGCGTGCTGGACGGCGAGCTCGTGTCGCGCTACTGCACGATGCCCAACGCCGAGAAGCTGGACGTAAGTATGTGTCCCCGCAGGACGTACAAGTCGGCGCGCGGCGTGCTGGACGGCGAGCTCGTGTCGCGCTACTGCACGATGCCCAACGCCGAGAAGCTGGACGTAAGTATGTGTCCCCGCAGGACGTACAAGTCGGCGCGCGGCGTGCTGGACGGCGAGCTCGTGTCGCGCTACTGCACGATGCCCAACGCCGAGAAGCTGGACGTAAGTATGTGTCCCCGCAGGACGTACAAGTCGGCGCGCGGCGTGCTGGACGGCGAGCTCGTGTCGCGCTACTGCACGATGCCCAACGCCGAGAAGCTGGACGTAAGTATGTGTCCCCGCAGGACGTACAAGTCGGCGCGCGGCGTGCTGGACGGCGAGCTCGTGTCGCGCTACTGCACGATGCCCAACGCCGAGAAGCTGGACGTAAGTATGTGTCCCCGCAGGACGTACAAGTCGGCGCGCGGCGTGCTGGACGGCGAGCTCGTGTCGCGCTACTGCACGATGCCCAACGCCGAGAAGCTGGACGTAAGTATGTGTCCCCGCAGGACGTACAAGTCGGCGCGCGGCGTGCTGGACGGCGAGCTCGTGTCGCGCTACTGCACGATGCCCAACGCCGAGAAGCTGGACGTAAGTATGTGTCCCCGCAGGACGTACAAGTCGGCGCGCGGCGTGCTGGACGGCGAGCTCGTGTCGCGCTACTGCACGATGCCCAACGCCGAGAAGCTGGACGTAAGTATGTGTCCCCGCAGGACGTACAAGTCGGCGCGCGGCGTGCTGGACGGCGAGCTCGTGTCGCGCTACTGCACGATGCCCAACGCCGAGAAGCTGGACGTAAGTATGTGTCCCCGCAGGACGTACAAGTCGGCGCGCGGCGTGCTGGACGGCGAGCTCGTGTCGCGCTACTGCACGATGCCCAACGCCGAGAAGCTGGACGTAAGTATGTGTCCCCGCAGGACGTACAAGTCGGCGCGCGGCGTGCTGGACGGCGAGCTCGTGTCGCGCTACTGCACGATGCCCAACGCCGAGAAGCTGGACGTAAGTATGTGTCCCCGCAGGACGTACAAGTCGGCGCGCGGCGTGCTGGACGGCGAGCTCGTGTCGCGCTACTGCACGATGCCCAACGCCGAGAAGCTGGACGTAAGTATGTGTCCCCGCAGGACGTACAAGTCGGCGCGCGGCGTGCTGGACGGCGAGCTCGTGTCGCGCTACTGCACGATGCCCAACGCCGAGAAGCTGGACGTAAGTATGTGTCCCCGCAGGACGTACAAGTCGGCGCGCGGCGTGCTGGACGGCGAGCTCGTGTCGCGCTACTGCACGATGCCCAACGCCGAGAAACTGGACGTAAGTATGTGTCCCCGCAGGACGTACAAGTCGGCGCGCGGCGTGCTGGACGGCGAGCTCGTGTCGCGCTACTGCACGATGCCCAACGCCGAGAAGCTGGACGTAAGTATGTGTCCCCGCAGGACGTACAAGTCGGCGCGCGGCGTGCTGGACGGCGAGCTCGTGTCGCGCTACTGCACGATGCCCAACGCCGAGAAGCTGGACGTAAGTATGTGTCCCCGCAGGACGTACAAGTCGGCGCGCGGCGTGCTGGACGGCGAGCTCGTGTCGCGCTACTGCACGATGCCCAACGCCGAGAAGCTGGACGTAAGTATGTGTCCCCGCAGGACGTACAAGTCGGCGCGCGGCGTGCTGGACGGCGAGCTCGTGTCGCGCTACTGCACGATGCCCAACGCCGAGAAGCTGGACGTAAGTATGTGTCCCCGCAGGACGTACAAGTCGGCGCGCGGCGTGCTGGACGGCGAGCTCGTGTCGCGCTACTGCACGATGCCCAACGCCGAGAAGCTGGACGTAAGTATGTGTCCCCGCAGGACGTACAAGTCGGCGCGCGGCGTGCTGGACGGCGAGCTCGTGTCGCGCTACTGCACGATGCCCAACGCCGAGAAGCTGGACGTAAGTATGTGTCCCCGCAGGACGTACAAGTCGGCGCGCGGCGTGCTGGACGGCGAGCTCGTGTCGCGCTACTGCACGATGCCCAACGCCGAGAAACTGGACGTAAGATCTGTTTTATTCTATCCTACAATTAACACTGTAATTTTTACATGTTATTAAATTGACAACAATTTTACCAATAAACTGCATTTAAGATTTTCACATACTAGCAAAGAGTTTATATTCTAATTCTGCTGCAATTTTGAACAAATATTTTGCTCATTAACTGAGATTATAAAAGCTGAAGTGTTAATCGACTTTTGTTGCTGACCGTACATTTTGGCCAACGAAAGCTGTCCATGAATTATTTTCTAAACTTTTAGCATGGAAACATTGTAAGACTGTCTAAATTGTCAGTTACCAATTTGGATAATTTTGATATTTCGGCTAAGTATATGAAATAAAATAAACGAATTTTATGGTGTGAAAAACAAACAGAAGAAAAAGGCATTGCTACGCATGGTGGGTATTAGCTAATTATTATACAGGTTCAAATAATATAATTTATTTTTTGTTTTATCAATATCCATACAGAGTGTATTATAATAGATAGTTATTTATGCAACTGTTGTATAATAAGAGATATTAAAACACGAATGTGGGTTTATCACACGAGGCGAAGCGGAGCCAGGTTCATCAGGGTTTCCGAACGGAAAATATAAGAACGTGTGCGCTAAAAAGAAGATTTTGTCTCCGAATCTGAATTCCTGATTCGGAAACCGAATCAGAAAACCGGACGTATGCGGCCGGTCTTAGTGTTCATTTGTTTTTGAAGTGAAACTTCTTTACGCACGCTTGACTTGGGGAGTAAGCTGGCGAACGCGTGACGTAAGCGTTACGAAAAGTATGATCGGGCGCGGCGAACGGGAGTTGAGTGGGGGATATAAGCAAGAGAAAGCAGTGCGCGCGCACATTTTCTTTCTCTCTTCCTCTCATAGCCAAATACGTTTGAAGTTTCACTTCAGTCGTGTGGTCATAAGCACACTCGGTTTTTTTTTTCAATAAACATATTTCTATTTGCCAGTCAGTTCGAAATTTAAATAAAACCATTGATAAGTTACCTCCATGGTTGCCATGTTTCAGAGTAAACGATCGTTCTATTTTTAAATTATATGACAGATATGAGTTTACTATGTAATTTATTTGGCCGCAAAACACGACAGATATGGATTTTCATACAAATTATGCCGGCTGCTGCTGTCGTGTATTTGGCCAGTACAGCAATTTCGATGTATCTCGAAGAAGGTTGTCAAAATAATGCTCAAATTTCCAAGCATGTTTGAGAAATAACTATTTATTTATTTAGCCATTTTCCTTTTGTTACAGATCGCCAAGAAAATCGGCACCAAGGTGGAAGAAATAATGTCTGACTTGTACGAGATAGACAGACTGACTGCTCACTTCTAGTTTAGTTTTATATAATTACTTATAACTAGTTATAATGCTACGATAAAACAACTAGATTACGATGTACATACTTTGTAAGGAATAAAAGTATTTGAGTTTTGTATCTGCTTAATTTTATTATTTTGATATCACAGAACAAAGAATCGTCGCGTCACACACTGGATTGAAAATCGGAAAATTGTTTAGGCGGATCTCACACTACAACGCGCCACGCGACGGGTCGCGGGACACGATTTAAAAAAAAAACAGTGATTTATTAGTTTTGTTATATATTTTAATACCATTACGTTAAATAATTATAGTATTAACAACATCATGAAACTTCTCCATTATGAACTACCTGAATCATTATCTAAGCAAAGCATATTGCATTTTTACATAATATTATCACGCCTAGTTTTTCTGAAAGGTGAGGCATAGGTGACTATAGGACAACGTTACATTTTTCCAATTATTAACTTTTTCAACTTTTTGCATCGCTATATCTCCGAAATGGTGATTCTTAGGAAAACAAGTGTTAGAAGAATTTTTGTAGATAATTGCATGATGAAGAGTTTTGTTTCCCCTATTTTTATGATAAAACTTACCGTTTAGCTAAAAAATGAAAAAAAAAAAACGATTTTTGCAACATTTGACCTTGAATATTTTTTTTTGGTAATAAAAGCTCCGACAAAAAAATAAGAATTGTCCTTACTAAAAATATTAAATCTACTGCCTAAAATACTAACTTTCCGACTACTTTTGTCCGAATAAAAATGACGAAACGACCGAATGAGATACTGAAATCGTCGAAAAATAAACATGACTGTTTATTGCTCTAATACTTTTCTACCAGCTTAAATTACGTTTTGATATAATATACGAGTATTTGTATTCTCATTCGCTCGCTCTTGCATCCTATGTCGACGGGGTTCCTATTTCTATGTAAAGGGTTTAAAGTAACCTAACCAAACCGAACCTCGGGGTGCCCTTGACAAAACCTCTGTTGTCGGTAACATAGTAATTTTGTCGGAGGTTCAGTATTTTATTCGGATTTTTAGTTTTGTTATTCGAAGATCCATTTTTTTTAGTCGGCCACAGATCGCTGGAGATTAATTTGTTTTTCGGAACCATTATTATTTCCCTTTTTTTTGCACACGTCGGATCGATGGGGACTTTTGACAATTTATTTGTAATGGTGTTCCTAACATTTATACCAATTTTCAGCTTTATGCGAATTAATGTAACCTTACCCCTATTTTTGAAGCTAACTTGACCGGACTGTAAATCCCATGAAACAGGAAGCGAGCCTATTGCCATCAACCGGGCATAAACTCAAACTGGGCCGTTACTGAGAAATTCCTGATGAAAAACCTGACCTGGGAATCGAAACCTCATGTCCAGCAGTAGCTCTTGCGACCACTACACGACGAGGCACTTTTACAATACAACAAACCAGCTGCGCACCGCGGTGTCACCCGCATAAGTCTCGATTCCGTGGGAATATATTGATAAAATGCATCCTACGTCCTAATCCAGGTCATTGTCTACCCATGTGCCAAATTACATCCAAATCCGTTCAGCCGTTTTAGCGTGAAAGCGTAACAAAAAAATGAAATGTGTTCTCTTTTGATGTAATATTAAGTTTAGATAAATAAGAAACTACTTCAATTCCATTACATCACAAAAACTAGTGTATACGGAAATGAAGCAACTAGACACGCTACTGATTGATGCCATTGTTTTAAGTATAATGGAGCTAAAACAAAAGAGCTATTCACTGTACCGGGGGGGTACAGTCACACAGTGTTTTATGAAGACCATTTTTCGGACATTGCTTTTTTATGTAAAAATCTGATAGTTTAAGTTATTTAAAAGCAATATTTTGAATCCCCATTTCACTAGCATGTTTAGTTTTTGAGATTGAATTTTTTGAAAATCGTCTTTTTTTCATCCGGGTAATTAGAAAAAAAATAATTTCTCTGAAACTAAATATGATACGCAATTATGACCTTAGAAATATCGACGGCGTTTTTTATGCTGCATATTTTAGAGTACAAATAAACTTAGGAGCTTCGATAGATCCAGACTTATACGAGGTTTTCAGTTTTTAATTTTTAAACGTGCTAGTGAAATGGGGATTCAAAATATTGCTTTTAAATAACTTAAACTATCAGATTTTTAAATAAAAAAGCAATGTCCGAAAAATGGTCTTCATAAAACACTGTGAGTCACCGGTAATATTGAGTTTTTATATTTACTTATTTATTTTTAACCGACTTCAAAAAAAGAGGTTCTGTATTCGATCCGTATGTATGTATGTTTGTATGTCTGCGATTTTCTCAAAAACGAATGAATTAAGTTTGATAATTCTTTCACTAATGTGATCTACATACTTTCAGGAAGGTTTTAGTATATAATACATTAGGTAATTTTTCTTATGTACGAAGTTATATGCATAAATGTGCAGCATCTCCGGCATTTCTATGCGAATTTTGATGATTCTTCTAGTCAGTGTCTTCAATTCTTCAATGCTCTAGTGTTAATTGAGTTTGTGTGGGGTAGGTACAACTAAAAAGTGAAAAAAAAAAACTTTTTTACAGAAAAACAACAGACTTAAAAAAATAAAACTGCAAAGTGTTAAATAAATTTAATTTCGGCAGTCGGTGTCAAAAAACGAAAATGCGAACCCAACGACACCGACTTCCGAAATTAAAGTTATTTATCACTTTGTAGTTTTTTTTTTGAAGTCGTTTGTTTTTTTGTGAAAAAGTTTTTAGCCTATGTTATCCAAACTGATTGTGGTTGGGAACACCGAAGTCAAACGATCGCGCGGTCGTTCTCCAACACGATGGACCGATCAGGTGAAGGAATCGTCGTCCTCTAAATTCTACACGGTAGTAAGGGATGCGCTGGACAGAAACCTGTGAAGACGGATCATCCGCTCCAGATGCAACTCCGAAGCTGACCACGATCCTCAGACATGAGGGACCGACTACAGAGAGAGATCCCACTGCAGGGCAAAGCCTTTCCTTCCTTCTTTCCACTCCTCTCTGTCTTAAGCTAGCGTGGACAAATCCTGTCTGTAGGCGTCATACTCGTCCACATAGTGACACATTTATATTAATTTGGATTATTTTATTTATGTTGGTGCTTTAAGATGCAAGCTTTTGTTGCTTAGTATTTTGATACATTAATGATCATAGAAGAAAAAGTGGCAAACATTCTAAAAATAAACAATAATAGTTACTGTGGGAATCAAAGCTGTGATCCATAGGTATAAACGGTACCGGTAAAAACTTAGTGGAACGTTTTTGCCCAAAACTTGAAAAAAAGTAATTCATAGTTAGCAATAATAGCGATAAATACTATTAATATTAAAAAAATAAAACTTTTAAAAAAGCTTTTAATTACGCCCTAAAAATATAAAAAAAAAATTAGCTCACTCGGATACCGGGAAGTGGGTCAAATTTAACTTGCAAGAGTCCACCTTCACATACATACAAGTCAAGTTAAATAAAAGCTTTTAAAAAATTGGCAATCTTGGTTAGGTGCCGCGTATCGGCAAGAGTAGTGTGGGACGCTCCCAGCTAGGTGGCACAGAGGTGGAGGTGGAGGTGGTGGTGGTGGTGGTGGGTGGTGAGGTGGTGTTATGGCGCAGCCTGGGAGAGCCCTATGTCCAGCAGTGGAGTGCTATAGGATGAGTTCATTGATTTATTGATGGTGGTTAGGTATATAATTATCATGTAAATATAATTGGTCCTATGAGAACACTGTTCAATCATGGACTGGACTAATGATAAAATCGTCAATTAAGATACAATTGTACCTACAGCATCAGCTAATAATAAAATGACGATGTAATCTTTGAATCACAGATTACATTATGGAGGCACGCACAGATTCCCATTCACTTTTACTCTCCGTTCAACTGAAGATAATTACTTAGGTACAATTTGTGCACCATAAGCTTTATCAATCCATACTTTAGTATTGGTTATACAGGATGTTATTGAATTAACGCAAAACCTCTTACTTTTTTATTGCTAAATGGGCGCACTCTTGACCCCGATCACGCCTGATGGAAAGCGATAGATGAGGTCTATGATGGAACGAGCGTGCCCAGAAGATGCCTGTCCACTCTTGATTTGATTCTCTTAAGGGGTCATTGTACTCATCATTATGAACAACTTTTACTATGAGATCAAACCTGAAATCGCAAAAAAAAACCCAGCTGTTCTCTACATTTTAACGAGTTATGCGAACATAAATGTAGGGAACAGCAGATTTTTTTTTGCGATTTCAGATTTGTTCCCATAGTAAAAGTTGTTCATAATGATGAGTACAATGACCCCTTAAGAGGTTTTGCGTTAATTCAATAACACGATGTATATGTAATCTACACTAATATTAATACCTATTAGGTATTTTATAAATGCGAAAGTAATGGAAGAAATGACGGGACGAGCAGGATAGGTTCCGTCAAAACTGGAAGGAGGACGCGTGGGCTCGCGAAAGATGGAAGGAGTGGAGGGAGGCCTTTGCCCAGGAGTGGTACAGCGTACGCTAGTAAAAAAGGGAAAGTAACTCCGTATGTGATATGTCTGTCCTACCTTTTCACGCCTATATAAACGGCTGAATGAATGTGTATGGAATTTGGCATAGGTACGGATAGACCATGACGTCGATTATATAATAATACATTTATTTGACATAAAAAGGTACCTACACATATACAGAGTGACACTTAATGTAAGCGTGCAAATAGCCTGGAATAAAATAAATGATCAATGACCCCAATGCTAGGCAAAGCCTGTGTTACAGGTTAGCGTGGTAAAACGTTTTTATTGGCCGACGTAATATAGAGACAATCTGGCAAACTGGAGCAATAGGTAGGTACTTAGTTAGATAAGGGTATTTTGGTGCCTGACCATAATCGAAACTAACACACCCATCTTGCTTTTTCAATACAACTTCCTAAAACGTCACAGATGTTTACCAATACTCATCAGTATCCCCCAGTTAATTTCATTCAAGAACTAAAGATCCTAGTGTAACTACTTCGTGTTATTTATCTAAGGTCAGGTGGGGTAAGAGGGACGCCAGGTGAAGGGAAACAGTAACTCATAAATAGAAAACTATAAACCTCTTACCCCATTTTTTTATTGTTCGGTAATGCTAAATTAAACCAGCAGCCTAATTGCGGAACGCCAAATCGTCAAATGATTCTGATCAGTTGGCTTCATTTCTATCACAATTGGCTTCATTTTACGATTTTCGAATTGCGAAACTCTAGTTTCTGCGCAGGGCCTTAACGTTCATAATTGGTTTCATAATAAAATAGAGTTTCGCAATTCGAAAATCGTAAAATGAAGCCAATTGTGATAGAAATGAAGCCAACTGATCAGAATCATTTGACGATTTGGCGTTCCGCAATTAGGCTGCATATTTTAACTATGGTAACATATTTTTACTCCCCTGTTCCATATATCCCTACTGATGTATCTCCACTGGTAGGGATACTTGGAGAATTTCTCCAAGTATCGCTACCGGTAGGGATATATGGAATCTTGTGCTCCATATATCCCTACTGATCCGCACTAGGTATGGTTTCATTTCCATTACGTCGAAAGGCAGTTCTCAAATTTTTAGAGATACATATAAAAATACGTGTTTTTACTTGTACGAATCGAAGCGTTTCTCTTACCCCAAATTTCGGGAAAGAGAAACAATTAGAAGACCTGGCTTTGTAGTCAGATTGTTCCGTTTTTACTGGAAGAATGAATTTCTGTGTTAAAATAACAGTTAGCATGGTTCGTTAGTGAAACTTTGTTTGTATTGCTATTAGAATACGTACATATTTTTACTAGCTGGAGGTCGTAATGTTCAAAAACAAGTAAACTATGTTCCTCTTACCCCACCTGACTTATACTTAATTGGTATGTAGGTACAGAGGTGAACTAATGGCCTGTTCCTCTATAATTTACGGACCGTTATTGGTTAAAATTATGACTCTTGTATCTTTACCAATAATAAAACAAATACCTCATAACTCGGATATCTATGCTCATAACTTTGCATAGTAGACCCTTCCATATGGAAGTAGCTATCACAGTGGTAAAATTAGCTTAGGTACGAATCGATGTATATGCCCAATTTGGCAAGAAAAAATGCCACCATTGGTAAGCAAAGCGATTCGTTTTTGTTTATAGGAACCGAGCAAGAATCAAGACTACATCAGAAAACTGAAGCGTACGAAGCGCGTTGAACAGCTAGTCTGTTCTAATAACAGTTAATTATATTATAACCCGTCAGATATGCTCATCCACTTCCTCGCAGACCTACATCACCTAGTATTACATGCGAGTCGCGACTGTACCCAATGTTTCCGGTAAGAGGCGGGCATTACCTAACTTGCATACTACACTTTTGGTTTATTTTTATATTAAACTAGCCTTAGCTTGCGGCTTCGTCCGCGTGGAGGTCGGAAATTATTCAACGGGGACGTAATACCGGGATAAAAAGTATCATATGTGTTAATCCAGGCTAAAAACGGCTGAACCGTCTTTGCGTGATTATGTAGTAAACATCAAACATAAAGAGGTTTATTTATAAACGATGATTAAAGTTATGTGACGTTCAAATGTCAAAAATGTATGGTCAAGCGACTGCTTGACCAACGTTTATGAATAAAGGGGACAAACTTTCACATTTATGATGTTAAGTTTAAGTATAGGATAGTATAATTCTATCTATTCTATACTTGCTTCTTCGCGCGTGTCGCCCGCGTGGAGGTCGAGAGTTATCTTGGATACAAATGTACCTACTCCCGGGATAAATTGTATCCTATGTCCTTCTCCAGGTCCCAGGATACATAACCCTCTTTAATAACGATCGGTTCAGTGTTTTAGGCGTGGATAGGTGACCAACAGGCACTGGATCGTACTACCGGGATTAAAGTATCCCATGTCCTAACCCACACGTGGTCTATAAGCCAAATTTCATCCTAATCCGTTCAGCCGTTAGGTAAGCCGTCACAGACAGACAAAGTTACTTTCGCATTTATAATATTAGTTCGACTATTTGTATATTCTATATTATGTATTACTCCTATGCTTTCACTTATTGGTCGATTTTTTTCCTTTGCTGTACGTTTTGGTCTGAAGATACTTAGTATGAAAGTCTCCGTGAGATTTTTATCAGGCAGTTCTTTAGTTTCGTTTTGTTTTGCATTTTTTGCGCTGTTTACTGTGACTGGATAGAGTTATCTCGCAATTCGAATGTACGAATTGCTTTTTTGCTCTGCGACGTTGCGTGCAAATATTATTTTTAAAACATTCCACCTTATTTTTGATCTTTTGGAAATTCTCATGGGTACTAATGTATGGAAAGTTCTCGGCAATTAATAAGAGGGATGGGGGAGGGTCCTTCGGGATATCTCGAACTAGCTGTGCCCCGCGGTTTTACCCGCGTAAATGTCGATCCCATGGGAATATTGGGATAAAAAATAGCCTATATGTTAATCCAGGGTGTCAGCTACCTCCATACAAAATTTTATCAAAACTGGTCCAGCCGTTTGAGCGTGAAGAAGTAACAAACATATAAACACACACACGCATACACAAACTTTCGCCTTTATAATATTAGCGTGATGAACGCACTATATTTAGCACAGATTAATTTCATATCCTGCATACAAACGCAGAGATCCACAGGAACCAAGGTAACCGACATAGCCCGAAGAATTACCAAACTTAAGTGGGCAGGGACACAAACAGATGGCCGATGGGGCCGAAAGGTTCTGGAGTGGCGACCGCGTACCGGAAGACGTAGCGTTGGAAGGCCTCCCACCAGGTGGACCGACGACCTTGTGAAGGCCGCAGGAACCCGTTGGATGCGAGAAGCACAGAACCGGTCGAAGTTGAGGTGCTTGGGGGAGGCCTATGTCCAGCATGATGATGATGTCATCATTACAGCCGAAAGACGTCCTCTACAAACACGAATCCAAAATCTTTAAATCCAGTATAGCTATTCACAACCACGCGATATGCTTCCGTACCATAGATATCCGTGTTCCGTACTGTATCTAACATCACTGTTATCTAAGTCAATGTTATCGTAGGAGTCCTCTAAACGCTGTTCACAAGTCCAAAACCCGAAAATTTTGTTAGTTTAAATCAAATAGACGACCTCTGTTCTTCCGACAGCTGTTTGCTGTCGCAGACCAGGCAAATTAGATTATCGAAATGTGTCATTTTCCATACGATAACCTGTCGGATGGTTGTGAATAGCTATGCAGATGGGTTTAAACTTTTGCATTTAGATAAATACCTTTATAGATAAAAAAGTAGGTATCTAAATGCAAAAGTTTTTGGTCCTTACCTACAGCAATGGAACCTGCGACCTTACGTGCAGCCGACGAAGCTCGAACCGCTCAACCACTGCGCCACTCGATTCTAGTCATTAAATATGTATCAAAACTAGATTTAAATTGCACTGTTATTTCGTTGACCTGAAATCTAACTCAATACTATCTCTTAATCATTAGACTGTGAAAGTCTAGGACATAATTATTAGATGGTGGTTGTTATGTGTCGACGACATGCAATGTGTTTGGTATCGCTTTCGTATTTGTTGTATCTTCACGGTTTGTTTAATGTGAGGATGAGCAGAATGGTTGTGTGTCATCATGTATGTTATGTGGTTTTGGATTAAAAGTACCAGAAATAAGAATTTTACGGGGTTTTCAGACAATATGTACTTTTTTTTTAGTTGTTGGGATAGGGGAATATGAAACTTAATTTCGATAGTCTGTAAATTCCCCTTTTTTTGGCCTATTTATTTGAAAATCTTATCTAGATTTCTAGACATTGATATCAATGGCTATGTGTTTGTAAGCTGGATGCGACCCTATTTAGAGCATTTTGAGCCACACACGTCTTAGACGAAGTATGTTTTTTTTTTATTTTTTTCCCAGTTAAAGTTGGTAGTATGTTATTTTAGACTAAAAGTTTGTAGTTAAAAAAAAAAAAATATACTTCGTCTAAGACATGATGTATGGCTTAAAATGCTGTAGTAAATGGTGTCAACTATCCCTCCCTAGCTTTGCAGCTTTGCAGCTTTGCAGCTTCCAAACAACCTGTATTATGTCGTATGTTATCCAGATACATATATAGTTAGATTTTTAGTTTGTTCCACCAGTTACTCAACTGAACCGAGTGCTCGGCGCATCCTAGACAGTCACACCCAACACCTTATTTGACTGGGCAATTCTTCCCTTGCGGTAGTAAGGCTAACGCCCGCCTGGTTTACGACCACCCTCCCACCGGAGTCCGGCGTCAAGCAGCCTGCTGTGTTTCGTCGATGCGTGGGAGTTCCAGTGCCTTGGGCATCTTCTGGGCATGCTCGTTCCAACATAGACCTCATCCATCGCTTTCCATCAGGCGTGATCGAGGTCAAGAGCGAGCCCATTCAGTAATAAAAAAAACATTTTCAACGAATTTATCATACCTTTTTTTTTTGACCGCTTCGCTGGTGTAGTGGCCGCAAGCGCTACTGCTGAGCAAGAGGCCCCGGGTTAGACTCCCAGGTCAGGCAAAGTCACATTGGGGTCTTCCATCTGGAATTTCTCAGTATCAGCCCGGGTTCTAGATTTGTACCCGGTTGATGGCAACAGGTTCGCCCCCTGTTACATGGGACTTAGACATAAGTGGCAAAATGGGTGTACTATAGGTACACTTCTGCCTAACCTTTCGGGTATTGTGGGCGTGATGTTATGTTATGTAAAAAAGATTAGCAAGCCAGCAAGCTTGGTAGCGGGACTAACTGTTTACTCACCGGACGTACTGTACGTAAGTCTCAACACTCGCGGAGGCTTTAAACGCAACCATCTTTGTATGATAGCATATCTCTTCCTTGTTCATTTCAATTCGCAGCTGAGATAGTAAGCTATGTCGGTTTGCATAATGTCTTACTTACAACTTTGCATAACGCAGACTACACGTCCGGGCGTTGAGAAAATGCGTTCTTGACACATGTCAGTGCAACAAATTGTAGTAGGTAATATAGACCAAAGGAGATTGAATCCTATTAATATTCTACTAGCCTACTATCCTACCCTACTATCCTACTTCCCACTATCCTACTAATATTATAAACGCGAAAGTTTGTGAGGATGGATGGATGGATGTTTGTTACTCTTTCACGCAAAAACTACTGAACGGATTTTGATGAAACTTTACAGTAATATAGCTTATGCATCAGAATAACACATAGGATACTTTTTATCCCGATATTCCTACGGGATCGACACTTATGAGGGTGAAACTGCGGGTCGCAGCAAGTATTTTATATTTAGCCTGGCATACCTACCTATACTGTCGCCATTTTGATTTCGATTACTATAAACTTTCAGAGTGATTATTTTAAATATCTAAGCAACGAGAAGTAAGCAAGTTTAAAAATTATGGATGTCACATGATCAACTTTGGATGTTAATATCTCGGAAACGTGACACTACGGGGTTTGGTCTTGTAATGGTTTCTGTTTGCATCGATTGATATAGGTTACATGCGTGGCTGCCATTTTGAAAAAAAAAAAAAACAAAATGGCGCGGCAGTAGGTATGCCACAGACGTATTTGTTTGTATGAAAGTGACAGGTGTCAAGAACGCATTCTCTCGTCGGGCGCACGAAAGCAAAAAAGTAAAATTAAAGACGGTAACTACCGGGTTCCGGTGTAACAAGGTAAGCACAGAACCGGTCAAAGTGGCTGTGTTTGGAGGACGCCTATGTCCAGCAGTGGACGTCTTTCGGTTGAAATTAATGAAGCTACTGGGTCATGAGACATTTTAGCTGTCTCTGGGATAGCAAAGCATCTGTGAAAAAGAAAGGCTCTGGTATTGCAGAAGTCCATAGGTGCCGGTGATGTGGTGGGATACGTGATGACGCCCCCGACTTAGTTACGTGCCGTGGTTGCGAACCCAAGCTGGAGCTTTATTTTGTGTAAATTTCATCACCACTGCTCTCAAAAACGGTGAAGGAAAACATCGTGAGTAAACCAGCATGACTAGAACCAAAAATTCGAAGACACACTGGGCCCTCGTGGTGGATTACGTCCCACTCCCTCTAACAGAGAGGAGCATGTGTCCCAGCAGTGGAAAATTATAGGCTGACTAGCAGCGCCCCGCGGTTTCACTCGCATAAGTGTGGACCCCGTGGGAATATCGGGATAAAAACTATCCTATGTCTTTCCCCGAGACTCAAACTGTCTCTGTACCTCATCTAAATCGGTTCAGTGGTTTAGTCGTGAAAAGGTAACATACAGACAGACAGAGTTACTTTCGAATTTATAATATTAGTATGGATAGTACGGATTGCGATTATGACGACTACCAATTCGGTCGCTTGTTTTCCACACAAAAAGATATCGAATTTTTACGTCTCGCGTAGCGTAAATATTGTGTTGACTTTACCTAATATAGTGAATGAAGGTACCAAAGTACCAATTTTGGTTATATGCCATACAATAGACACGCTCTCGAAATACTCTCATTCAATTACTATACCGAATCGCAATGAAAATAGACCAAAACAAAATCTTATATCGGGACTGAATGCAAACATCGACTGTCACCATTCTTTTTCAATCTATTGCTGCTTAGAAACGGAGTGGTGACAATGTAGTTAGAACTAAGCGAGCAATGTAGTTTGAATTTACACAAACACTCGTCGTCTGTTGTTTTTTATAGTACTTGCAGATTCGATGATATAACTATCCAATTTTTGTAGACCTATCTCTACCTACATTTTGTTCGAATGAAAGTGTCAAGCATAGTTGGTTAAATATATAGAACAAAATAAAAGATTTTTGTTGCTCATAGACACGTCATTAGGAGGTGTGGTTCTGTACAAAAAAATGTTTTAATGATGTCTGTGGTAGTAATGAGAGTTTTTCTTGTTGTTTCTTTGGTTTTTGGTTTAATATGGTTTGTTTTAAAAGGTTGCATCTTTTTTAACTTCTAGTCTGTTTCCATTCAATAGTTGTGGTTGTGGGCTATATCCTATGAGAGCGATAAAGGCATCCACCTTTTTCTGTAATACCATTTGCTTTTTTTGCATTCGTGACATCACTTCGTTACTTTGCCTTGAAATATTTATTTTATTAATTATTTTGTGGTTAAGTAGGTTTTTGTGTGATGTAAAAATTGCTATAAAAATAAGATAGATTTATAAGTACTTAGATTAGACCTTAAAGTTAACTTCTTATGACATGTTTAATCGGTTGAAGGATACTCAACACACAACAGAAGTATTATTGTTATTACGTCTGGAGGGTTAGTGTCGAGGTCATCCTATAGGTACAGGTGCAGTGGTGGCCCAGTGGTAACGGCCGCGACTTACGAGTTACAGGTTGTAAGTTCGAACCCAGACAGGTGCTTTATTTTATGTAAATTATTTCATCACCACTGCTCTCATAACGCTGAAGGAAAACATCGTGAGGAAACCGACATGTGACATCTACCAACCCGCACTGGGCCCTCGTTGTGGATTACAGCCCACTCTTTCTCCTAGCTCCTGTCCTAGCAGTGGGAACAGTAAAAAACATCCAGGAACCTTCCTCTTCAGGGAAAACCATTCTGGAATGTCGTCCTACCCAAGTGGTGCAATAAAGAAATGTACGATATCAGCCCCAATAATCATTACCGTACAAAAGGACCAATTGTGTATTTCCTGGCCACGGAACCCTAAAACCGCGGCAAGCTTCACAAAACTAATATCAGCCGCCTGTCACTAGACTATAAAAATGCACCTCAGTTTATTGTGACATCACAAGCACTTGTGCAACGGTCTGCGATACATCAAAATGTGCACAGTAATTTTATATGTGAGTTCTTTTAAATCATATTTTTGTGATATAATTTTATATAAGTGCAATAGTGAATAAGTTTGGTGGTTTCTTGTAAGGAAGTTCTTTACGGGGCTGTTGTTTTTGGATTTGTGCTTGATGCACGGAGATAGATTCGACCCTATCATCGTCATCTTCAGGATTTTAGTCCTGTTAGGACCAATGTAAAACAGTGTTTCTAAGATTTTATGTTTTTCAAAACATTTTTATGTTCTGAAATTTGCAAACTAGTAGTGTAACTGTAAGTTTTGCTTTCAAACTGATTATTAGATATCAGTCAATATAATTTGCTATAAATATTCTCCAGTTTTGTGTCAAAAACAATTTGTACTTTTGAAAGTTTTCTCTTAATTTTGTAGGTTCTGCTTTTATGTAACTCAGGACCCTCAGACACCTTTCTCTATTAAAAATTGTCATTCTATTAATCAGTGCCCGTAATAAGATGTTGAGATATACTGTATGGAAACCACATTATGTGCAATAAATTATACCACATACTTGTTATCGCCTTTTCTGACGATACCAAAAAAATGAACGAAATCGGTCGCGAAAAAAATTTTTCTGTTGTTCCCTACATTTATGTTCGCATAACTCGTCAAAATGTAGGGAACAGCTGATTTTTTTTCGTGACCGATTGATTAAATTTTTTTATATCGTCAGAAAAGGCATGTATGTGGTATAATTGATTGCATATATATGGTTTCCATACTGTATAAAGACTTATGATTGATTAAAATTAATTGTAGACCCAATACCAATAGGTATTTTGTTTAATTGAATGAACTAAACAGCTGGTACTGAAGAAGCAAAAAAACTTGTTAAAAAGACTTGATTTTTATTAAGGTGGGTGTACCATGGAAGGCCACTCTAACGAATCAACAGTTATTATTTGTTTATTTCCTGGATAAATGAAACTAACAAATATTTAAGTAACCTACTTTGTTTTATTATGTAACATATAAACCACTTTTTTATTGTAGATTTAAGCGCTATTTATTAACTTTTAGTGTTAAATGACTGAATTTTCATAATGGCCTTCTAAAGAGCCCTGTTCCTAGTAAGGCCATTTGGAATAGTTCAAAGAAACTTAAGTTTAATCAATATTGATTCCATGGTACACCCACCTTAATACAAAACCTCGAATTCACAAAACCAACATAATTTTCTTTGTCCCCTGATACACGAGGTTTATAAATAGGAGTACGTAAACAGCTAATATCACACAGCTATTTTTCTTCCTCCGCCTCAGTGACAAAGCTTCCTTTGTTATTTGCTCATATCGTTAGATTAAAGCTAAAAACTGCTTTTATCTGTAATAAATAACACGCGGGGGCTTGTTGCTGGGGCCGTGTATCATCGCAAGCCATTGGACACATTTTATACTGGCTTCTCAGGGTGGGAACATAGGGGAGAGTTTTGTGTAAGGAAACTATGACCTTACACAATACTACTCTCTCTTGAGTGTAGTTAAAAAATAATTTTGAATTTATTGAGCAATACACAAACATGTGTAATGTTGCTATAGTACTTTTGTAGGCGCTTTAGTAAGATGGTTTCGGTTTAGATTATTGCCTTTGCTAATAGTACATTACGGTACGATACAATATTGTATACTATTTTATAGCTCGTGTGACCTAAACCCGCACTTAAAATGGACTAATTAAGTCACAGAAAAGCGTGACTTAAGTGCGAGTTTAGGTGCCTTAAAATAAAAAAAATAGCACTGTTATTTCTTTGATATAATTACGACAAATGAGATCTATTTTTTTTCGGTATTATGTCAGCGAGAATGGAAAAAGTATTACACACTAACAAGCTGCGAAATTGCGTATTGCGAACACAAACTAGATCTGTTGCGAAAAAGAAAACACTCCGTTTAGACTTTTATTATTTGAAACGATTAATTGGGTGTCTTTGTTCGCCTGCAAGGACCTCTTTACAAAATTATTATCTAGATTTAGAGACACTTTGAAATCTTTACCACCACATCCGACCACGGAAGTCTCACTTTTCTATTCCAGAATCTCGAAAATATTCTAAAGCGAGTTTCTTTTCGCTAACCCGCACTTGGCCCACGTGGTGGATTAGAGGCCTGTGTCCCAGCAGTGGGAACGTTAATGACTGATTATGCTAATTATGCTGTTTCTTTTGCCTGAAAAGCTTTGTTCTTTATTAGATTTCTAGTTTAACACATAACAGGCACACATTTTACATGGGCTTGTGAAAGATCCCGCCAGCCAAAAGGTGCCTAAAAAAAAAAAAAAAATTTGAAGTAATAATTCAAGTAATATGCTCAGCAGGCGGGCCCCAGTTTATCTCCCGTATATTCCCCCCCTCAGTATATCAGGCGCATGCTTCGAACAGCGCTAGATACACCTGATCTATCGCCACACTGTTCATAACGTATATTTTACTTCCACACATAAACGTTATCCGTTTGATTTTAGAACATCGTATTTTGAGCCAATGAAACAGAGCACCGATCGTTTCCGAAAGACATTTCACGATTCTGTAGATTTCGGAGTTCCCTTTTTGAATACCTACTGTTGGAATGTACGTTGTAAAGTTCTATGAACTTTTGACCAATTTGAGTTTTGTATCTATTTTCTTTAGATAGATAGGTACCTATAAAGGTAAAAGAAGCCCGAAAGTCTAACAACCAGTCTTACCAAGGGGCATCGTATTACCCAGTAACTGGGTTGTGGAGGTCAGATAGGCAGTCGCTCCATGCAAAATACTGGTATTCAGCTGCATCCGGTTAGACTGGAAGCCGACCCCAAGATAGTTGGGAAAGGGCTAGGCCATAGAAATGTAAAAAACAGGGCTAGGCATCTGATTAGGTTGGTACCTATAAAATATGGTGAATTGATAACCAACGCTAAATATTTAATTATTGGTTTTTAATAATTTCAAGAATTTGTGAATCGAGCTATTCTCTTTCGGAATCATGAACACTAAATAAAAACCTAGTTTTAGGATGTAACTTACTAAAATAACATTTCAGAATTCAGAACAAAGAAATAAATATTGAAGGCTGATTTTTCATTTTGGGTTTTCGAACATGACATTCAAAGACAAAAAATACTCGAATGACTAAAAAATGTGTTTGAGTTCAGAATAGTCAAAAAAAAAATATAAAGTAATTGTTACAGGTTTATAGGTTGTACTGACTGGTATTTGAATTTAGAACAACATAAAAATATTGTTTTTGATTCTCAACTTTTTATAAAAATTGTTTTAACCTGCGCTGTGTTTTCCACAAAACGCTTTATTTATTGATCAAAATGGCAGTTATATTTATAGAAATGTACTAACCAATCATTCTGTTCAGTCAGTTTTAGTTATTTCAACGCTGTTTTTATTACTAAACTGTACGTTGTAATAAAACCCCCCAGCGGGGTAACTGCGTAACACGCGAACGATTGAAATGCTTTACATTTTGACAATTCTGCCACATTCATTGCGTAATTTCCGTTGTACAGCAGACAATTTCTTCAAACTAATGCAGTAATGGATTAGAAATTTCCTTCAAAACCCTCGGATTGTGACTGAATATGTTTTACGCAATTCATCATCTGCCTAGCCCTCTCCTTCAACTAAGTTGGGGTCGGCTCCCAGTCTAACCAGATGCCGCTGAAATACCAGTATTTTACTGTTTATTTGATCTCCACAACCCAGTTACTGGGTAATACGATACCCCTTGGTAAGACTAGTTGTCAGACTTTCGGGCTACCTACTGACGAACCATAACGACTGTCAAAGATCCACGAATGACAGCCAGGACCAAAAAGCTCCGAGACACGGAGGGGTCTTGGTATGTAAAGATATTACCCATCTATGGACCAACCGCGGCAAGCGTAGCTTAACCTGATCGATCGACCCGTGCGGCTATTATTACTTGGCCACAAGCCCCTCGACAGTGTGTTACGCAATTAGATTCTGCTAAAACTACCTAGCTACAATCACTAATCCTTCTTCAAATTGTTTGACCATACTTTCTAGTCCTTTCAAACAAACGCCACTGCTAAGATTTATGACGTCAGTAATTAGATCATCTTATAACGCTACACATTTCACTATTTATTGGCTCTCTACGTCTGCGGCTGCACTTTATTCCCTCTCTCATAGTATTGAATGGTCCTTCGTGACTACTTTTATGAAAGTACAAGAGAGATGTAGGATTATATATTATAATGGTCGCATTTTATTGTTCTTTAAAATATTACGTGGGTCGATCGAGTTAAGAAAATAGTGCACGTTTTGTAATATTTAACTCTTATCACTTCTGGCGCTAATAGTGACTTTTTAGGGTTCCGTATCTCAAATAGAAAAAACGGAACTCTTATAGGATCACTTTGTTGTCCGTCTGTCTGTCGGTCTGTCGGATCACTTTGTTGTCCGTCTGTCTGTCTGTCAATACCCTTTATCTCGGGAACGCGTGGAGGTATCGAGTTAAAATTAAAACCATATACTCAGTTCTAATGTCCTTTGAAGCTGTGAAAAAATCAAACTTCTAAGTTAACGTAAAAAAAAGATACGGCCGTTTATGCCGCAAAAAACGTATATTTCGACACTCTCAAGGTAATCAAAATGTGTAGGGTACCTTCCGTTGACCTAGAATCATGAAATTTGGCAAGAAGCAATGTCATGTAGCACAAGTAAAGGAAAAAATCTGAAAACCTTTAATTTATATACCTACAAATTTGTACGGAACCCTCGGTGTCCGGTGACCGGTTTTTTTTTTCTATACTTTATTGCATAAAACTCAAAATGTGCCAATTGCCTAATACATAATTACAGACAATTAAATTAACTTTGTGCGAGTCGCTTAGAGAAAAAATAATATTATTTCAAAGTGACGATTCCCCGTTCCGGGCGAGTAAAGTCGTGGGAATCGACTAATAAGCCCGTTGATCTAGCGAAACATTTATGTAAAGACTAGCAGTTCCCCCGCGACTTCGTTCGCGTAAATTTCGTCTTTCCTCCTACAAATTACAACACCTTCTACCCCTATAAAATGAAAATTTATGATCATAATCTTAATTATATATTTCGACGCTTCGCTCCCGCGTTATTACTACGTTTACGCTTAGAGTTCTTCCTGACTTTTTTCCTGTTTGCTCGGGTCCTAAGGGTCATACCGTGATGTCAGGATAGCCTATAACGCAAATCTCTAAAACTACCAGTCGGATTTGAAAAATTCTTTTTAGGTACACCATAGACTATTTAGCATCACCTAGGATTCTAAGGAGCCGATGAAAAAGAAAAAAAAATCAGAAATAACGCTAAGCGAAAACGAAGTATTAGCGTGAACAGGCGATGCGATGCGATGCGACAGGTTGGGTCGGGGGAACAATATATTTCACGCAGACGAAGTCGCGGGCAGAAGCTAGTATTAGTATAAGTATATAAAGTCAAAGTCAAAGCATTTATTTCAAATAGGCACATAAAAGGCACTTTTGAACGTCAAAAATTATCTTAAAATAGAATTGATTCTAGTCGCCCATTCCAAAAGGTAGTTTTCCTATGGAGAAGAATGGGCAAGAAACTCCACCGTTACTCTTTTAAAATGTTTAACCTTTCGTTAAAGATCTACACGAGACACAATGGCTTTTTAATTGTGTCTGTAATTACGGCATTCAACCGGTTAAGGTACAATATTTTGCATGGGTACATTAATTATATAATAACACGTGAGGACGATGCATCTAAAATAAAATTAGGTACTATACCACAATAGGTAAAAGAATTAAAAACGAAACCATGACATATAAATTAATTATCTGATAGATACATGGTGCTCACATATTTATATAGCAATGGAAGCCCATCTTTCATAGTAGTTACAATCGAAATCAAATACAACTGTAGCACACTAATGAATTGCCAAAATACTGGTCCTTTTTTCCAAGAAGCGAAAGACCAATTTTTCCTCGAAGGACCAAAGAATTTTTTCCCATAGATAATATTAAGTACGGTATATCAAGTTTTCTCTAACTCCCGAGTTTGTCACAGATATATCTTCCAGTCGATTTATTGAAATTGTCACTCGATCCTAAGTTGACTGTTAACGTGAGCGTGGGCAGATGACAGATCCGTTGACATTTCCAGAAATAAAACTTCTTCATGTTAAGCGTCTTGATCTTTGTAACACTAAGCTCCATGTTTCTGAAGGAATATTCAGTTTATTTCAACAGCTATTTTTTTTTGGCACCTACACAAAAGTTCTGTGCCAGTGGCTCTAGAATCATTATGCTGAATTTGTGATAACAGCTTGCGCATTAGTTAAAATTTTATCCTGTAGTTGTGAGTTCGATACATAGACTGGAGTGTACCTGAAAAATTGGTTAAGGCATAAACCGAACCATTAGATTCGACTAATGTCCCACCATCGCCCTTTTACCACCGGACAACTGGTTGTCCGGTGGTAAAAGGGCGATACTGGTAAGGGGGACGTACTGCCGCGTACCATCCGCACTTGGTTGATATCCCGATGAGTCGTACTCAGCGCTTCTCCTCCACTTTTATTATGCGCACAGCCAAAGTGTGGAACTCTCCGCCGGCATCTGTTTTCCCCGTCCCGTCTGTCTTCAAATCAAGAGTGAACAGGCATCTTCTGGGCACGCTCGTTCCATCATAGACCTTGTCTATCGCTTTCCATCAGGCGTGATCGGGGTCAAGAGCGCGCCCATTTAGCAATAAAAAAAAAATTAAAAAATGTAGACCAGGATTTATACCAAGAAGACAGGTCCGTTCAGGAAGCCGCAAGTGCCAAGACAAAGACATTAATCATGAAGACATGTCTATTGTTCGGCTTGCCAAAACTAGGCAGGTGAGCATTTGAGCAATGCGTATAGTATAAGTTTGTCCAACGATAACGCTATATCTACCAATTTAAAGATGACATTGTGGATGGTAGATAAAGCTTATGGACAACTTAAAAAAATTCAATATCTGCAAATTGTTCAGAAAAGTACTGCCGCCATGAGTTTTTTCGCCGCCAGTCGGCTTTGCTTAGTTTCGGTTCGAATTGCCAATAAAATAAGCCGATGTGTTTTAATTTTTTTGTCGCTAAACAAAACACATTGACCTCCCCTTGCCACTTTCCTCCTTCGTCTTCCACAAAAATCCACACTAATATTATAAATTCAAAAGTAACTCTGTCTGTCTGTAGGTTACCTTTTCACGCCTAAACCACTGAACCGATTTAGATAAAATTTGGTATAGAGATAGTTTAAGTCCCGGGAAAGGACATATATGATAGTTTTTATCCCGATATTCCCACGGGATCGAAACTTATGCGGGTCAAACCGCGGGGTGCAGTTAGAAATATATAAAACAAAATGGCCTTTCTACCTAGGAATAGGTTATAGAAGACACAATAACCGACAAATAATTTCTACGCTAGGGGGTCATGTGCTAAATTCATGGTAACAGTTACCGCATCAATGTCCCTGAGGTATTAAATAAATCTCAATGTTTTGTCGTACCTAGTCGTAAAAACCGTGCGAGGCAGGGGCGGGTCGCTTGTA
Organism: Amphipoea oculea; assembly: GCA_945859645.1. NCBI lineage: Eukaryota > Metazoa > Arthropoda > Insecta > Lepidoptera > Noctuidae > Amphipoea > Amphipoea oculea. The sequence goes on from OX243885.1 coordinate 1,810,152, forward strand.
AATCTATGAGAGCAAGTCACAAAAACAACTACATGTATACAGCAGTGTAAACTTGCACACTGGAGTACTTGAGTAATGTCATATGAGTCGCAGTCAGCAAATGGTAGTTGTTCAAAACTGATATGAGTTCATAATGTGTTCTGTAGTTGATGGTCGCAAGGTGCTGCTTGTTATTTTATAGTAGATAATTACATCATATTTATGTGTACGGTCGCCTGTATTCATTTACTAACACGGACATTCATGTTCGACATGAGACGACATTCAGTTCATACATGCTTTAGAAAAGACTAACAGTGCATCGCGGTTTCATCCGCATAAGTTTCGATCCCGTGGGAATATCGGGGTAAAAAGTATTATATGTGTTAATCCTGTTTATAAACTATCTGTGTGCCAAATTTCAAGCAAATCCGTTCCGCCGTTTTTGCGTAATTGAGATCGATCACTAATTATGACCAAATAGTCAAACCATTACGCAACAGACGCGCATTGACGTGGAGTTGCGGATACCAGCCCGTATTACTTATTACCTATAGTCAAACCATTGAGGAGGCTTCCGGTAAGGACAACCTATGAGCCTAAAATATCTTCAGCATTTGACAGGCTTTCGAGTCGCAAATTATACGTTTTCGGTTACCTGATTTGCTTAGTTCCCGACCGCAAAAAGCCGTCGGTATATTTTCGGGTTTCGGATAAATTGTGAACAGTGCTTAGAGGACTCCAACCTCCTTCCTCCTGAACAATGATTGATGTTCGTTTAGGCACGAAAGAATATCGAATGGTTGTGAATAGCTATCTAGATGACGGCCGTGGCTTTTGGCGATTTAATTGGCCGGAATCACCATTGGCTGGACAGATCGTTGGCCCAAAGGACCACTTGCCGTAGGCAATAGGGCACATAACCAGCATAATCAGCCTATAATGTTCCCGCTGCTGGGACACAGGCCTCCTGTCTATGAGAGGGAGTGGGTGGTAATCCACCACGCGGGCGCAGTGCGGTTTGGTGGACGTCACATGTCTTCGAATTTTTGCTTCTCGGACATATCGGTTTCCTCACAATGTTTTCCTTCACCGTTTTGAACGCCGGGGTGATGAAATAATTTGCACAAAGTAAAGCGCCATACTGGGTTCGAACCTCCGACCTACAACTTGTCAGTCGCAGCCGTTACCACTGGGCCACCACTGCCCTTCGGCACATGACCACTGAGTCCAAATTCTATCCATGTAACCAACTTATCGAACACCTTACTTATAACCCACCTTTTCATTGCAGTGTGTGAGCGCGCTGCTGGTCGCCAGCATGGCCGCGGCGGAGGAGATGCAGTGGACACAGTACAACAACCTTCTACAACAATACGAACAGGCGGCCTCGCCCAACCAGCAGGCAGCTTCACAACAAGATCAACAGGTGAAACAAGATACTCTATATGAAAATAATAGGAGATGAAAGATGTTCACTTTGAGTTTGTAAATGTCAAACATCATAGTGTAAAGTATTTTTACGGATATCGTGTTACTTAGCACTTAACTGGGCTGTAGAGGTCAGAAAGGAAGTCGCTCCATGTAATACAGGGTGTTACGGAAAGGGTACCGTATATCAATACAAACGGGTTGAAGAGTGTGTCTGGTCTAGAATCTCTGTACAAAATTTCAGCTCAAAAGCATTAACTTTGAAAATGCTTAATATTTTTTTATTTCGACATCACGGCGCTGCGCTGGCGCGCGGCAGCGTGATGTGCGTGTACTAGGCGCACAGACACACTACAGATAATGGATAATGACCCTCGTAGTACAGTGACACGTTTGTTATGATTTCAATTTAATAAACTATCGAAATAAAAAATTATTAAGCATTTTCAAAGTTACTGCTTTTGAGCTGAAATTTTGTACATAGATTCTAGACCAAATACACTCTTCAACCCGTTTGTATTGATATACCCTTTCCGTAACACCCTGTATAAGTACCTAATTTGTATTGGAACCCGACCCCAACATCGAACTCATCTACGAGTAGTTATAAAACATAAGCTATTTTCAAACGTGTAGTTTTTGTAGTGAAAACTTCTTTAGGCGCGATGGGAAAAAGCCATTGAATTCGCGCCACTGTTACCGTAACCGACCCTGCTTCGGATGTGTTTAGCTGTCCTCGGGATGTACTCGGTTTTAATGTATTTCCAATATGTCAGTGAGTGATGGCAAAGCATTCTGTTTATATGACGATTTAAAAAATACACACGTAATTTTTGAAGTTTTTACTTCTGTCGGCACTCCCGGAGTGCCACTGTTTTTTTTTAACGAATATAATTTATGGTACTACATACCATAGGGAAGAAGCTTTGGAAAAGCTGTCAAATTAGTTTACAAGTAAAATACATTAACATAATAATGTAGTTGTGACAAAGCCTAAAACATTTGTCATTTCATAAAATGACGAATGTTTTAGGCTTTGTCTAGGCCTGGTATGTAAGATTTTTGCTGAACTACTACTAAGTATAATCTACTGATTTTTATGTTCCTAATTATGTGAGTTAAGTTATAATGGGACCTTTTTATTCAAGGTAGTGAAAGGCTCTTCACACAGGCGGAACCACGGTGTTGCAATAAAATTCACGCCTTACCATTCCTTTTGCTCCTGCTCAAGTAAAACAGGATAGTCTAGCAAGTAGATACCGCTTATTCTTGATATTAACACCTGAGGAAAAAAATCTCCCTTAATCTTGAAAATTGGGCCCAAATAATACACAAAAACCTCAGTTTTATCATTCTCTTGGAAATAAGGGGAGATATTATTAATCCTGTACTTCGTTCTTTGATGTTACCACATAAAAAACATCTCCTTTGTACGTACCGTACTTATATTAAAAAATTCAACGGTAATACATTTGGGGCGGCCTATTTATTTCTTAGCTCGTTGTGTGTTAGAACCGAAAGGTTGTTTGAGGTTCCGCACAGTCAATTTTATGTTTTCCTCTCCTTTGTTCAATTTGGTCCCAGATTTTACCTAGTAATACTTTGATCCTGATGTCCAATAATAATTTCAACAACAAAAAGGCCAGTAACCAAAGAGCTTCTATAATTAAGAAGGTTTCATCTTAACAACAAGTTTTTCGTTAGACATAGTTTAAACTACGTTTAAACCATCGAGCCAGTTTTTGAACTCAAAATACAGCTGTTCCTTTTACGAAACTGACATCTTAGTCAGGTATTTAGGTTGAGTCCGTTAATTAAGTTGTCAGTTTGTATAACTTGGTCAGAATAAAGTCCGAAATAGGTACAAAAACTGGCTTGGGATAATGCGGGTTGCAGACCAAGAGTGAAGGCTAAGTTAGTCTAATTTAGCTCGCATAGCTGATGTAGTTTTTCATACTTGTGTACAGACCGCAAACTATGTAGAAGTATGAAAAATTACCTCAGCTATGCGACCTTTTTTTTCTTTTTTTTTTTTTTGCTTGTGGGGTGACAGAGGGGCATGCCGGACTCTTACCGGCTAAAACCACCGCGGTGTTCCACCTCTACCTATGGCCGGGGGTGCGGGATTCGCTTAAGCATTCACCGCTCCCCCGGCAGGCCTCGATCCGCTATTCTTCAGCAGGTCCCACCTCCCCGTGCGCCCATTCCTATAATGGCCGCACCCACTCTCGAGTGGCGTGCGTGGAACACTGCAGCGCGAACTCGGGCCTGTCTGGTAGCTAAGCTAGACTAACTTAGCTTAGCTCTTGGTCTGCAACCCGCGTATTACGATCTTGTTTTGTAATATGACGGGCTGCGCCACAATACCCTGTCCGCTGCCTTCCGTATCCAGGCTGTCCCAGCCACCATAAGGTCGTCACTCCATCTAGCTAGGGGGCGGTACCTTCTACCCATACAACATAAGGACCCCTAAATACTAAAAGTGTAATGTGTATTTTCTTTAATAGAAATATATAAAAAGCCATAAAAGCATGTTATATGTTTTTCTTGCCTTATTTCGTTTTTTATTATGTTCTTAAAGCGATGTAGACCTTGGTCGCTGTATCCTGATAGACCTTTATTGAGAAAAGGGTCCCGTAGATTTTACTTTTTATAGTCCTTTGGTTCTTGTGGATTTTTGTTCTTTAGATACAGACAGAAAGCTTTACATAGCCACGAACATATTTTTAAACTAGCTGCTGCCCGCGACTTCATACGCGTGACATATATTCTTTTTAACATAACAACATAAACGTCAATGGGTCCCAAACAGCAGCAAACGGCAACGCGGCAGGCCCAGAATGAGATGGCGGGACGAACTCGACTCTTTCCACAAGGATTGGCGTGTAACAGCACTGGATAGGGATAAGTGGAAGGAGGTAAGGGAGGCCTTTGCCCTGCAGTGGGACAGAAATGGCTGATAATAATAATAACATAAACGTCTAAGTTACTCCGTTTAACATCAGCTATCTGCCAGTGAAAGTCCCGCCAAAATCGTTCCAGCCGTTTCGGAGATTAGCCGAAACAAGCAGACAGAAACAAAGTTAAAATCATTTTGTTTAAAATAATTGCTTCCTTCACCGATATCAGTAATATCCAAGATAAACCCAGAAAGTACATATGAATTGAAAAAGTCAGAGGTTCTTGCCCGGATTTGAACCTACAACCTCTTGAATGACAGGCGAGGCCTTAACACACGGGACATCACGATAAAGAATATCGTGTATCTACATACCATTCAATTAGTATTTTACATTCATATTTATTTATTTATTTTTTATTTATTTACTAAACCACAATTATAACACCTATAATATATAATATTAATTTGATATAGATAAAAATCCACTTAATTGATGCATGATTTTTGTCGCAATCACTCTAATATTATAAAGGCGAAAGTTTGTGAGTGTGTGTGTGTTTATATGTTTTGTTTCATCTTCACGCTAAAACGGCTGGACCAATTTTGATAAAATTTTGTATGGAGGTAGCTGACACCCTGGATTGACTTCTAGCTTCTTTTTATCACGATATTCCCACGGGATCGACATTTACGCGGGTGAAACCGCGGGGCGCAGCTAGCCTTTTTTTAATAGCAACTAGACACTTTCACTAGAAGAGCATCATAAAAAAGCACCGACCTAAGTAGGCCAGTATACACCTAATTTATGTCTGCACCTCTCAAAATTCCAAAAGCAATTGACAATCAATTGTAACTGCCATTACCTAACACCTAACTATACTAAAAGTTCCGCTCTAATAACTAGAATTCCGGGCGTAACGAGCCGATTGGATAACCGTTACCGAACGAAAATAAAAACGTCAACGCAAAAAGTAATACGGACCACAGACTGTGAAAAAAAAGAAAAAAAAGGAACCACTGACTAAATAGCGGGCATGTCGTTGCGCCGGAAACGCTTGCTTTTTTTTTATTCGTATTTTTTTTCAACGTTGTCCTGTTATTAAATTGTCGAGTAACCGATTCCGGAGTATTTTGCTGGTATCTAAAAGTGAGCGGATTTAGCTGAAGTCTCTATTTACGTGTGTCGTTTGATGTTAACTAGACATTAAACCCTTTATTCATAAACGTTGGTTAAAGTTAAATGGTGATTAGCGATTGCTTAACCAAACATTTTTGACGTTTGAACGTCACTTAACTTTAATCATCGTTTAGAAATAAAGCCCTTAAATTTTGGGATTGAGTTTTGAGAAAAATCTAGGATTTGCCGACCAAATAAAGAGCCATACGGAATCCGCTGGATGCGGAAAGCACAGAACCGGTCGAAGTGGCGGTGCTTGGGGGAGGCCTTTGTCCAGCAGTGGACATCTTTCGGTTGAATTATTATTATTAACTCCTGTTAAATAGAGCACATGTCATCAAATCTCTTCACCACCCTTGGTTGACTGGTAGAGAATGCCTAAGACATTAAGTCCGCCTTTTTACCTTATTGTGTGCGAGAAAACTTGTCTCAAATAAATAGAGGGGCCATTAAAAACGACATTGCTTTTTGAATAGCTTCTACAAGTGACCATAGTGAAAAATCGCGAAAATTTACAAAATGGCCGCGCTGGACGCAAGTTTCGTACAACCATAGTAATTGGAGCCCTTAGCTTTAAAATAAAATATCTGTCAATTGCATTCTGGACCATTCATATAATTTCAATATCATTTTCTTGTAGGTAGCCATTGTATGAATTGAACAGGGCCAACTAAAACATAAAATAAGACTGGTAAAACTAAACATTTAGGCAGGCACGTAGCTAATCTAGTTTTTATCAATGAAAGCAGACAGTTGTCGAATTTCCGTCTAAAGATATTTCTTGTTACATTTGCAATGTAAAATAGAAAAACTTAGCCGAAACGGTACCATCTTACTCTCTTATTTTTATTGAACTGTCTGGATTTTGGGCCTCCAAAAGAAACGGACTGCGTTTTTTAAGGATCACATTTTATGGTTTCGCATTGCTAATTTGTAGTTATTATTTATTTAAAATAGGTACGCCAACAGTATATACATTTTACAATCGACTGCCTCGCTGAACTCGTGGTTACAAGCGCAACTGGTGAGAATGGGCTCCTGGGTTCGATTCCCGGATCGGACAAAGTGTTATTGGATTTTCCATTAGGAATTTCTTAGTAACATTCCGGAGTTTAGAAGTTGGCGGTTTAATGCCCCCGTGGCTCGGAAAGCACGTAAAGCCGTTGGTCCTGCGCCTGATCTCTCCCAGGTCGTGTCGGATAAATTAATAATTTTTCAGCTTTTGGACTTGTGAACAGCGTTTAGTGGACTCCTACGATAACATTGATTGATGTTCGATACGGTACGGAAGCGTATCGAGTGGTTGTGAATAGCTATAATGCAGGTCTTACTCGCAATCTTTTGTACGTCATCCAAACATCTGGCTGCTGGTCTGCCACACATAATTTAACTTTAAATTTTTCTTTCTTCCACAGTTCCAAGCCAGTGACTTTTCCGGTGGTTCTTTCGCTTTCGGCGGCCATGGTGGAGGTTCCTACGACTTCGGCGGACAGGGTGGAGGCTCCCACGACTTCGGCGGACAGGGTGGAGGTTCTCACGACTTCGGCAGCTCCGGCGGCGACTACGGTGGTGGCGACTACGGCGGCCATGACCTGAAGTCCCACGTTTACCCCGTCCACCAACACGTCGAAGAAGAGAACCCTGAACCTATCAAACACTACAAAGAAATAGTCGTCCCTCTTCCCAAGAACGTAGAGTTCAAAGTCAACCAACCCATAATCATTCCCGTACCACACCCGATCCCAATCCGGGTACCAGTACCTAAAGCTGTCGTCATTCCAATCATTAAAGAAGTAGAGGTTCCCGTAGAAAAATCGGTACCCTACCCTGTAGAAAGGATTGTCCATGTACCCAAAATCAAGGAAGTACCTTTTCAAGTTATTAAGCATATTTTGGTACCCGTAGAGAAACCTGTACCTTTCAAAGTACCAGTTCACGAAACTATTATTCACACCAAGAAGGGGGGACACAAGTATTAAATAAAAAATGTAATTTGAGTTGGAGTTGCTTTAAGAAGATCGGGCCTTAGACATTGTTCAATGTAAGTTATGCTATTGGATATATTTCAGTTTTCTTTTGACTATCTAATAATAATTCTATCACAAGTTTCAAGGTTCGCATGATTGGTCTTTGTGTCCATGATTGAACCATTGGTCTTTGGTTCCCAAGATATCCAAATTCAAAATTTTCAATGATGCCGAAAACATTTTAAAAATCTCTTTGACTTATATGCTTTTTATTGCCTGGCTACTTCTTCCCATTTTTTTAAAGGGCAACATAAAATCTCTTTCTTATTAATAGCTAGCAACTCCTGCTTACCAAGAATTGAAAGGCTATAGATTGTATTGTGTTATGTATGGCAAATAGATAGCTTTTCCAAGCTAATCCGAGGCCTAGACAAACGTAACCTGTAAAATGTACGAGTTTTGTTTTAACCCTACCGCCTTTTTTAATTGTTGTTGATTGTTGTTTTTGTTGTTAAACTGTTGTTATGTTGTTGTTGGTTGTTTGTGTGTGCATGTGTTGTAAATATTGTTGTTATTTAGTTTTAAGGTATATTAAAGATTTTTTATACAGTTTTTGTGATGTTTTATTGATTTTAATATTTTATTTTATTTCATTTCGGTCGCATCCTCGTATTTTTATAGCATACCTAATTATGATTTTTTTTTTGTGATAGAATAAAAGTGTCCATAATGCCAGCCAATTTTAGGGAAATTCACGAAAAACCTGTCAAAATAAAAAATAAAAAGCTGAGGTGATCTCAACAAAATATTTTTTCAAAATGGGCTAAAAATATTTACAAAATTCCGGTTACAAAAGACAGCTGACTTTTAGCTTTTTGTCTTTTGGCCTTTGGGCATTTTTTTTTTTGGATTTTTTGTTTATTATCTTTTTGTATGCACGTGTTTCTGTGACAAATAAACCTATTTTCCTTTCTTTCTTTCTTTAGGCACCTAAGAACTGCAGCCTGACTTAATGGTGCACCATAGAGTATTTGACGTTAGTAGTATTATGCTAATACTCATATCACACTAATATTATAAATGCGAAAGTTTGTGACTGTTTGTGTGTGTTTATATGTTTGTTACTTCTTCACGCTCAAACGGCTGGACATATTTTAATAAAATTTTGTATGGAAGTAGCTGACACCCTGGATTTACATATAGGCTACTTTATATCCCGATATTCCCACGGGATCGACATTTACGCGGGTGAAACCACGGGACGCAGCTAGTTCACAAATATTACTATGAGGTCTCACAGTGCGCGCGGACGCACAGTATTCCAAAAACCTATTCATTGACAATACTTGAGTGGCGAACAGCACTATGCGTCACTTAATGCTTATGAATTTAAAGGCTTGTCGTATGGAACGCACTGAAAAAGACCTTACTTCGCATAGTATTGCTAATTTGCTAACAAGTATTGTTTTATGGATACAGGTGTTAATCTACAGGGTAAAATTAAATTCATGGGCATACTTTCAAGGGGTCATTGTACACATCGTTATGAACAATTTTTACTATGGGACTAAGCCTAAAATCGCGAAAAAAATCAGCTGTTCCTTGCATTTATGTTCACATAACTCGTCAAAATGTATGCAAGAGCTGATTTTTTTTTCGCGATTTCAGTCTTGGTCCCATAGTAAAAGTTGTTCATAATGATTATTACAATGTCCCCTTAAAAGGATGCCCATGAATTCAATTTCACCCTGTATAGTATGTCACTGATATAGTAGGTATAGTATGTCACTATATTTAATTTTCAATGTTTGGTTGTTTAATTCTTGTTAGTCTAGTAGTCGCAAGCGATACTGCTGAACGTCGAGGTCCTGGGTTCGAGATCTGGGTCTGGCAAAGTGTTATTGTGTTTTTCTATTTGGAATTTTGAGTAGCAGCCCGGAGTCTGGATTTTTGCCCGGTAGATGGTAGAAGGCTTGCCCCCTGTTACATGAGACTTAAAAATAACTGGAAAAATGTGAATATTCTATAGGTACACCTTTGCATAACCTTTCGGGGAATATTGGCGTGATTTTAAGTCATTTTAAATACTTAAATTTAATTTTAGCGCCTGTAAAAGTTTTCAAGGCAATACTTTATTATCAAGTACTGCTCTGTAAATGTTAACAGGCGTCAGAAAAGTAACACGAGCATGGAGCAACCGCAGGCTAATATTTACTGTCATAATATATGACTATTACTGTATAATTACAATTGTTACATAATATATCTTGTGGTATCGTCATTATCTTGCCCTTACCCCTTCCACACATACCATTCATCGTTTCTTAGGAAGATGCCTAAGGCACTGGAACTCCCACGCATCGACGAAACACAGCAGGCTGCTTGACGCCGAACTGCGGTGGGAGGGTGGTCGCAAACCAAAAGGGCGCCCCCCCCCCCAACAACCGCAAGAGAAGAATTGGCCAGTCAAATAAGGTGTTGGGTGTGACTGTCCAGGATGCACCGAGCGCTCGGTTCATTTGAGTAACTGGCGGAACAAACTGGGCTACACGAGGAGGCTTCTTCATGCGTCCCTAACCTCACGACATTTTCCTCATTTTACATATTGATACAATGTTATTGAACAAAGATTGTATTGACATTCAAATGACTTCTTATCGATGTGTACATTTTTTTTGAAGCTGACTATAGAATATAACATAATAGAATACTCTTTATTGTGTACACCATATAAACAAAACTAGTATATAGCTGCATCCGGTTAGACTGGAAGCCGACCCCAACATAGTAGGGAAAAGGCAGGAACATGATGATGATGACGTACAGTCGTACATCATATATAAATGTACGTATGTGTATGTATGTATTGTATAATTGTAATTTTCCATGATTACAGAAACAGTGGTATTAAAAAAAAATCGAACGGCGGGAAAACAAATGAACAACTGATTTAGAAAAATAACACGTCACGCTATATTATAAAATTAATTTGAATTTGTAATTCTAAATAGAATGAATGATTGTAATTCTCAATAGCCAGTATCAAAAATCGGCAATTTCATAGGTAAAGACCAAAAAACTCAGATGATTGAAGTAGCCAAGGATTACATGAAAAGTGTGATACTCTTTTATGAGTAATCTTTTGCTACTTCGAATGATATTATAGATATTACGAGATACCACCATAGAATGTAAATGAAAAAAATGACAACTGACATACTTAGAATGAGTCAGATAGAATAATCATAGATCTTAACACTAAGGTCGTAGCATCATCAGTGTTTTCCCGACCTACAAGGCAACTATATGGGCTATTGTTTTATTCTGCGCATAACCTTCCATATATGTGACCTATAATGATCCTATACAAATCCCGTGTCGATATTATACATTGTTATGTTTAGAGCTAGTATTGATTTGAAGTTCGGTTCAGAATCACTTGTGCGCGAATTATCCAGTGTTTTAAGTGGTTGCTTTTCAATTCGGCCGGTTTTTCTTTGAATTGAGTGACAGAATAGACAAAGTGGTTTTAATCTTTAAACTGAGAGATTATCCTGTGAAATTGTGTAGTTATTTTAAAATACTAGAAGACTTAACTTGTCAAGATGAAGATATCACAGTCAACGACGAAGTTAATTATAAAAACGCTAATTCTAATGATGTTATTCGTAATAATGTTCATGATATCATCATTTCTGTATAGTATAAGATACTGGCCTGATGTATACAATTATATTAACGCGAATATCACTATCAAAAGGATACCTACTATATCTGAATTAGAACTAACTGTCATAGAAGTAGATTTTACTACAGAAACTTATAGCACTACTGATTTAGATTACTTAGATGGTTCAACTATTGACGTTCTCGATATCGACGAATTTATGAAAGACGAGATTGATTTCAAGAAGAAAGTGAAAAGAAATATTGTTATGGAACAGTTGAAAGACTATATCGAGTTACCTCCTAGGCCTATATTTGTTGATTACATATTTCTTGAAGAACCAATTAAACAAGATATGAATAAACCAAAACATAATATAGCAGGCGATGAAACTGCACCCAAAGAAATAGAAGAAGACGGTAATATACCCAAGACTTCAGTTACTGGAATAATTGTAGAAGATGACCTACCAAAAACAACAGTCAGTGAAGAACCTGCTGTAACAAAAACATATTACACAGTGCAACCTCCAAAAATAAAATCTAAAAGATGTGTTGACGAAGAGCATAGAACTGAACTAGATACAACAAAAACTACAGAAATGGTCACAAAAGGGTATATACCTGAACATAGTACCACAAAAGAAGGTTATTTGGTTGGTGATGATCCCAATCCGAAGGTTGACGAGGTTACTGAAGAACCAGTGATACTAACGACAAGAGCGAACGAAAACGAGCTGGTTGACGATGAACAAGATAAAAATTTGATGAGGGATTCAGTTGATGTGAGCAAGCTAAGTACTAGAGGATCGGAAGACGTTGAAATGGTGACTGGGAAGCCTTGGAAACTACAGATGATGGTAAGTTTTTATAGGCTTTTCTATATAAATAAAAATCGTCATAATCGTGTATTAGTTGGTAAACGCTTCACTTGAGAAGGGTTGAATGTTGTAAATGTTCATAATAATCTAAAAGATTGGTAAACGATCCTCCCTACCCTTCACATTTGTGAAGCCCAACTTTCTATAGCATGGCACAAAAAAAACAAAAAAAAAAACATGGTAACAGGGTAACAGGTTGCATGTCAATGTCTTCGCCAACCTGTATAATTTTTGTGCACTAATAAGCAAGTTAATTCTTATAACACCAATAAAAATTGAGACTAACAGGTCTTAATTAGTAACAACCGCATGCTCCGTCATCCATTACGCCTTATCTTCCATCAAATGACTCAACTATGAACATTGAATGCATTGTTATGAAACTGGCCAAATTCTCATAACTTTGTACAATTTCATTAAGTTTGCTTCATCATAGAAAATTCTTTTGTAATTATGGTTTCTCTTTTCGGATTTCGATTGTCATTTGGGAAGTTTATTGGCGTAATGTGGGTATACACCTCTGCCTAACACATCCGGGAAACGGGCGTGATGTTATGTGATCTACAGAGAGCAGTGGTGGCCCAATGGTAACGGTCCTGACTTATTGTAGGACGTTGGTTCAAACCCAGACAGGCGCTTTATTTTGTGTAAATTATTTCATCACTACTGCTCTCAAAACGGTGAAGGAAAACATCGTGAGGAAACCGGCATGTCCTAGAACCAATAATTCGAAGACATATGACATCCAATCTGCACTGGGCCCGCGTGGTGGATTACAACCCACTCCCTCTCATAGAGAGGTAGCCTGTGTCCCAGCAGTGGGAACATTACAGGCTACACCTACACCTCTATCTGATATATCAAGGAAATGGGAGGAATGTTATGTTAGATCTACATTTTCTATGACATTAACCAAACAATTAAAAGCCATTGTGTCTCGCGTGGATCCACATTCCCAGCATACGTAGGATATGTCCAAAGGATGCCCATTCTCTGGAAGTACTTAGATAGATGCTTTAAAAAACAGTTACTGACCATAAATAATATATATTTTTAACTAGAATTTTTTTTTTAGAATTTAAACAACATATTCTCTACGCTTAAATCCATACAAAATTTGAGGTTCACAGGTTTTAGGGTAAGTGGCTTGCTGACTGAAGAGCCACCTTCTGGCATTTGGACATTCTTAGTGGAATAACAGACTGCCTATTATCAGATTTGTGTTGAGATATCGATCCCTAACAAGTCTGTTGAGTTTCGCTAGCTCATTTAACTTTACCATGTGGATTTCCACAACCCTTTTTTGAAGTGAAAACTTCTTTAGCGGCGTTGAACACTTTTTATACTGGGGAAAAAATGTTAAACTCGCGTCAGGACACGTGACCGTCAGGAGAGATTTCCCCCCCCCCCCCCCCCACCCCTCTTTCTACGGCGGCGCCAACCGAAGTGAACCAAGTGAGACACGATAATGGATGGGTGGATGGATAGATGGATGGACGGACGGACGGACGGACGGTGACGGTGACGGTGACGGTGACGGTGACGGTGACGGTGTCGGTGACGGTGACGGTGACGGTGACGGTGTCGGTACGGTGACGGTGACGGTGATAGTGACGGTGACGGTGTCGGTACGGTGACGGTGACGGTGATAGTGACGGTGACGGTGACGGTGTCGGTGACGGTGACGGTGACGGCGTCGGTGACGGTGTCGGTGACGGTGACGGTGTCGGTGACGGTGACGGTGACGGCGACGGTGACGGTGTCGGTGACGGTGTCGGCGACGGTGACGGTGACGGTGACGGTGACGGTAAACGGTGACGGTGTGACGGTGATGACGGTGACGGAGACGGTGACTGTGTCGGTGACGGTGACGGTGTCGGTGACGGTGACGGTGACGGTGACGGTGTGACGGTGATGACGGTGACGGAGACGGTGACTGTGTCGGTGACGGTGACGGTGACGGTGACAGTGACGGTGACGGTGACGGGTGACGGTGACGGTGACGGTGACGGTGATGGTGAAGGAGACGGTGACGGTAACGGTGTCGGTGACGGTGACGGTGACGGTGACGGTGTCGATGACGGTGACGGTGACGGTGACGGTGACGGTGACGGTGACGGTGACTTTGACGGTGACGGAGACAGTGACGGTGACGGTGACGGTGACGGTGACGGTGACGGTGACGGTGACGGTGACGGTGACGGTGACGGTGACAGTGACGGTGACGGTGACGGTGACGGTGACGGTGACGGTGACGGTGACGGTGACGGTGACGGTGACGGTGACGGTAACAGTGACGGTGATGGTGGACGTGGATGTGGATGGATGGATGGACAGCTGATGGCTCGACCGTCTGTGTAGCTACACTGCTGTGTATTCGTAAAATTCGTGAATATAAAGTGTTTCAAATATGGAAATTGAACAAAGTGCATCGATTTATAAAAAAAGTGACGCAGAAATAGTGGAAAAAAATTAGTTATATTAATTCAATTCATAACTGATTTATTTCAACGTTAATATTCATGTTTTCACTTCTGCCGGCACTCCCGGAGTGCAACCCGTTTTTTTTTTTTTTTTTTTTTTATGGATGGGAAATCATCAAATGACCCCTCCCGCTCTGGGTGGAGCGAAGGGAGTGTCAGACTCTTACTGACTAAAACCCATCCGTGTTCCTTCCTTAGCCCTTTCTGTTCCGGGGTAGCGGTAACCCTTTCGGACAATCCCGCACCCCCGGCAGGCTTCGGCCCTGGCAGGCCCCTTCCTTTCTGCTGACATCTCTTTGAGGCGCGCGTGGAACACGTACGCGCCGTCCGGCACGGGCCTGGTCCTGATCGGACGGTGAGCTACCCATTACTCTCCGTCCGCAGGCCCGCGCCTACGGTGGCCGGGAGTCGTCACGCGGCTCCCGACGCCCGGAGCGTCTCCCGCGGCGGCTGGGGTGTGAGGCTCTCTCCCTCAGCCGTTCAGCCACCTCCTTCGCTAGCATGACTGCTTCGCAGAAGGAGGTGACCGCCACCCACTCCCTCTCGCCCCGGACCATGGCTTGAACCAGGGCCGGACGCGAGAGGTCACCGCCGCTGTCGATCGCCTCTACGAGGGCACGGCGGTGCTCCGCCCATGCGGGGCAGACCTCCACCGTATGCTCCACCGTGTCCTCTGGGCGATCCTCGCAGTGGTGACACCCGGGCGTCTCCTCCCGCCTGATGATGTGCAGGAACCTCCCAAAACATCCGTGTCCGGTGAGGACCTGCGTCAGGCGATAGGTGAGGACGCCGTGACGCCTCTCTAGCCACTCCTCAAAGAGGGGTCTTATCGCCACTATCGTGGCGTGCCCTGGATTTCCACAACCCTATGACCTTTTTTGTGCAATCTTTCATAAACAAATGGTAGTATGTAGTTGCAAACAATGGCACTGGGAAACTGTTACCTTGTTACGTTGTTCGAAGTTACTAATTTATTTATGTATTTTATTTATTTATTTAAAATTTCGTAAATAACACCTTAACAGCTATAACGCCAATGCAATGTTACTACTACAAAGATACACATGCATCTAACTTAATAATAAATACAATTTAAAATACGATAAAAAATACAAATAGAATACAATTAAAAATACAATTAAGAACACAATTTAAAATAAAATTAATAATAAAATTTAAAATACAATTATAAATACCATTAAAAAACAATTACAATTAAAATCACTACTCAAATGAACTATTAATGAATCAGTATGGTCTCATTCCCATGTTCAATCAATCAATCAATTCAGTCTTGCACAGTCCGCTGCTGGACATAGGTCTCTCCCAGGCTGCGCCACAACACCCTATCCTCTGCCTTCCGCATCCAGTCTACTCCAGCCACCTTTTTAGGGTCATCTAGCTATCTAACGTCCCACACTACGCTTACGGATACGCGGTCTCCACTCTTGAACTCGTTCGCTTCACCAGCCATCGATCTTTTGACAAACATGGCCAGCCTACTGCCACTTCAGTTTGCTTACTGCGCAAGCTATGTCGGTAACTCCGGTTCTTTTCCGGATAATTTCATTTCTGATTTTATCCTTCAAGGAAACCCCTGATGGCGATGGCGGTGTATTAGCAGAGCTTCATTCATCCCGGTACTTATAACCTCATTCATACATAATAGGTACACCACACTATAGTTAGCGCCACGAAAGATGAGACTTGACCCCCCTTCCCGCGCTCTTTCTGCCGTCCCTATGACGCCCGGTTCCGTCCCGCGCTCAGACCTCATACCACTAAAGAGACCTAAAATCCTGTACTGCGCATGTCAAACCACGTGGTGTGCAAGTCTCATCCTTCGTGGCACGTATTATACGATACGTAGGTGTACTCGAGATATCCATACTTAATATTATAAATGCGAAAGTGTGTCTGTCTGTTTGATACCTCTTCACGCTTAAACCGCTGAACCGATTTAGATAAAATTTGGTATAGAGATGTTTGAGTCTCGGGAAAGGACATAGGGTAGTTTTTATACCAGAAATCATCCTTTAAGGGGCTGAAAAGGGGGGTGGAAGTTTGTATGGGGAATCAATAACCGCTAAACCGATTTAGATGTGGTATGGAGATAGTTTGAGTTGTGGGGCAGGATACAAAAGTTTTTATCACCGAAATTAAGAGTGTAAAAAGGGGGGTGGAAAGAACGATGACCATATTTGTATGAGACCCGTCCCCCCCCTTCAACAGAACTTTTGTATGTATTAGTAGGTTCACAAAGGTCTATAAAAAGACTAGCAACCAGTTTTAATTTCAAAATCCATGGGGTTTAAAAATAAAATAAAAATTAAAAAATCGTTTTATTAATTTTTCCTAATTCGCTAGGCCCGTCCCCCGCCTTGCAACAGATCTTTTGTATGTGCTATCAGGTTCATAAAGATCTATAAAAAGACTAGCAACCAGTTTTAACTTCAAAATCCATGGGGCTTAGAAATAAAAAGAAAATTAAAAAAACGTTTTATTAATTTTTCTAATTCGCTAGGCCCGTCTCCCGCCCTGCAACAGATCTTTTGTATGTGCTATCAGGTTCATAAAGATCTATAAAAATACTAGCAACCAGTTTTAACTCCAAAATCCATGGGGTTTAGAAATAAAATAAAAAATCGTTTTATTTATTTTGGGATAAAGTAGTGTCTTGTTGTCGCGGGCGCTATTTTGAATCCTGAACGCAACGAAGGATTCTAGGTTTGAGTTGACTCCTGAGCGAAGCGAGGGAGTTAAGACTTGAATCCTGAGTGCAGTGAGGGATTCAAGCTCGCCCAAGACGAAGACACCCGCGTCTCCGTCGTGGACGAGCATATGGCAGTTGTCCCACCGCCGGCGAGGAAGCGACTAACTGTCGGCTGTTTTCTCGCTCAAGAAACGTACAATAGATATACATTCCGTGTAAACAAAAGAGATGCATATATTAACAGTTGATCGCTGACTGTTCACACTGCCGGCGAGGACTCGCTTCACTGGTTTGTCGCTGAGCGACAAGAGCTATCAAAGATAATACTCGCCTAGCGATACTCGCTCAGCGATGGTCGCTTGGTGGTCAGAGCTCACGCCGAGAGAAACCCCTGTGAGACTAACCGCCCCGAGCGAGTGGTGCGAGTAATCGCCCGTCGCACTCGAAAACTTGCTGATAGCCCAGCGACAAAACTATCGGAACTACACACACGCTGCTCGCCAACTCGTTTTCAGTTGCTAGTTCTACTCGCTAATCGTTCATCGCCGCCGGTGGGACAACTGCCTGCCTATAGGAATAGAAAAAATTGGACGAGTAACGAATGACGTTTTCTGTTTTACACGTTAAGTGCGATACGAGGCCTAAATCACCCCGCATGCAACTTCCTTGTGGTGCGGCAAGGAAAAACGTGAACATCTCTGTCGTGCGAAGGGCATAGCTTTGGTTTGGTGCAGTATAGAAAAGAGATAAATGTATATTTGAGATGCGCTAATGGTCCCGGACTCGGTGGTATACCTACCTTGGTACCGGATGTTTTAGGCCTCGTACCGCACTGAATTAATATAATTTTAATGCAGTGCGGAACGAGGCTAAAACGTCCCATATCCCCCCGGACCTCGTGCCGCACCCAACGCGAGCTTCCCGCGATTAGTGTTGTGCATCACGTCGATTGGAGAGCACGTCCTTTTACATCACCGAACATGTCTAAACGATGTCAGAAGAAGTTAATTTTAAAAAACCCAGAAACAGAACCAAAACAGGTAAGTTTTTAATTGATATTTTTGTAGGTAGTGAAAAACTCCACAAAAAACGCAAAGCAGCCGTTGACAAAACAGGTAAGTAATTAATTAATAATTCAGTAGTTCTTTGTCTAGGTTCAGGTCAGCACCTGAAAGCAGCGCACCTCATTGCCTCGAAAAGGGTGAAAAAAGAAAAAGATGTGTTGGTTGTTACCAGAAACTACGCACAATTTTACCATCTCGTGAAGCTGACAAAAAATCCAAAAAGATTTTGACTCAGTGCTCTCAGTGCAAAAAATCTTATTGTCTACCCTGTTATAATGAAAAACACTCATAAATATGTACAAGATATAAATTGAGATTTTTATAAAAAAGTATATTGTTACTGATTTTTTAAATATTAATTCAAGTTTTAATAAGTGTATTTTTAAAGCCCGAGGCAGAATAAATAGTTTCTTTTCTACTTCTGGTTTTCTTTTTTTTCTATTCTATGAACCGCATTAAGATTTTCACACAAAAATAGATAAACGTCGTTGCGTCGATATTATTTTTCCCATCACTAATCTTAGCGAAAATTTACCCTATTTCAGTGCGTTACGAGGTGTATAAGATCCCATATTTTGTTTTGCCAATAAATTCCAAACTAGCTATCAGATCCAGGGGCGACGGTAGATTAGGGTTCATCAATTCACTGTCTATATCGATAAGGATCAAAATTTTCATTTATCTTTGATTTCGCGCCAGAAAATGGATTTTAGTCTGTTAAAGCAGGTGGGGTCTAATAGACCTCGTGTCGCCCTAACGTCTGGTCACGGTGCGGGCCGATAAGACCTCGTGCCGCAGGAACGGAAAGTTTGCAAAAATTGGTGCCGCAGCTAACGTGTTAAATGGCATCTCCTAATTATTGATCTTGAGAGGTTTGAAAATCAAAGAATATGGTTTACTTACAAACTCTTATTTTGTGCCAAAAATATTAACATTAAAACATGATTTTCTCGGAATATCCTGCACTTTTGAGAGATGTCGTCGTAGTAAAAATTGATCACCTTGCTAAGACTGTTTGAATGAGATACATTTTAAGTTTGTTGGTTGATGTAAGGCTTGGGGGGACGTTCTGGCAATAAACATTAAAACATGATTTTTCTCGGAATATCCCGCACTTTTGAGAGATGTCGTCATTGTAAAAATTGATCAGCTTGCTAAGGCGGCTCGAATGAGATACATTTTAAGTCTGTTGGTCAATGTAAGGGTTGGGGGGACGTTGTGACGAAATTAACACTAAAACATGATTTTCTCGGAATATCCCGCACTTTTGAGAGATGTCGTCAGTGTAAAAATTGATCAGCTTCCTAAGGCGGTTCGAATGAGATACATTTTAAGTCTGTTGGTCAATGTAAGGGTTGGGGGGACGTTGTGACGAAATTAACACTAAAACATGATTTTCTCGGAATATCCCGCACTTTTGAGAGATGTCGTTATAGTAAAAATTGATCAGCTTGCTAAGGCGGTTCGAATGAGATACATTTTAAGTCTGTTGGTCAATGTAAGGGTTGGGGGGACGTTGTACGAAATTAACACTAAAACATGATTTTCTCGGAATATCCCGCACTTTTGAGAGATGTCGTCATAGTAAAAATTGATCAGCTTGCTAAGGCGGTTCGAATGAGATACATTTTAAGTCTGTTGGTCAATGTAAGGGTTGGGGGGACGTTGTACGAAATTAACACTAAAACATGATTTTCTCGGAATATCCCGCACTTTTGAGAGATGTCGTCATAGTAAAAATTGATCAGCTTGCTAAGGCGGTTCGAATGAGATACATTTTAAGTCTGTTGGTCAAAGTAAGGTTGGGGGGACGTTCTGACTCATCGTCCTTTGTAAAGGGAATCAATAAAAAAGGACTATAAGACTTTTATCATTTAACTTTTCGTTAGAAATAAAGAATTTTTGACCAATTAGTCATCCCTTTAGGGGATGAAATGAGGGGTGGAAGTTTGTATGGGGAATCTCAAAAATACCTCTATAATCCGAGATTGATGAAAAAGCAGATTGGGTAAAAAATTAGCTACGCAAATTACTAATTCCACGCGAACGAAGTCGCGGACAAAAGCTAGTTATTAATAATATTGACACAGTGCAAGAGAAACATTAAATCATCTGTTTGTAATTCCTCACAGGTCGTCGCTGTTACCCCACATTCTTAAAGATAATATGTCATCCCTATTATCATAACAGCTACAGTTACTGCTGATAATGTAGTTCTTAAAGACAAATTGTGCTTACAAATTTCTTTATCATCATCCGTTATCATTACACTCATACTCAAACTCAAAGAATTTATTTCAGGCAATTTGGAATTGCCATGGCGTCGGTCAGTCACAAAGACGAAGCTAGTTGCCCATTCCAAAGCGTTGTATGTTCCTATGCAGAAGAAAGGGCAAGAAACTCTCGATAGGTCAACTTGCTAACTTACATAATCACATAATCAGCCTATAATGTTCCCACTGCTGGAACACAGGCCTCCTCTCAGTGAGAGGGAGTGGGCCCAGTGCGGGTTGGTAGATGTCACATGTATTCGAATTTTTGGTTCTAGGACATGCCGGTTTCCTCACGATGTCTTCCTTCACCGTTTTGAGAGCAGTAGTGATGAAATAATTTACAAAAAGTAAAGCGCCTGTCTGGATTCGCATCTACGACCTACAACTCGTAAGTCGCGGCCGTAATGACCCAACATGAAGGTAGTGGTTACCACCGCTTAGGACATATTTATCAGACAAACGGTTATTATTAAAGTTTTAATTTCGCGGCCTACCTGGCGCATACCCTTACCATGATTTGGTTTCCACTTGGTTTCCAGTCTTTTTCGGGTAACCACTGAAAATCAGCGCTTTGCTGTGGGTCCCCTATAGCACAGCATCATGCTGACTGGAAGCCTTCCTGTCACAGTCATGACGTGCAGCTGTCGACTATTATATGTTTTATTTTAAAATATTTTGTTTTTAACCGACTTCAAAAAAGGAGGTTCTGTATTCGACCCGAATGTATAAATGTATGTTTGTAAGTCCGCGATTTTCTCAAAAACCAACGAACCAATTTTGATAATTCTTTCACTAATGTGATCTACATACTTTCAGGAAGGTTTTAGTAATACATTAGGTAATTATCCACTCCCTCTCACAGAGAAGAGGCTTGTGTCCCAGTAGTGGAAACATTACAGGCTGATTATGGATATGGAAACTGAGCCCTTAAAAGAGGCTATTAACAGTATTATCGCACAAAGTCCACGACCAACAATAACCAACAATGGCCACATTGAGCCACTAATCACAACGACCAAGTAATTGGCGTGGACAATTAAAATCTCATAGATCGTGATCGTGACCGTCTGTCAAAGCTTTGATCTTTAAGGCCACAGCCGCAGTGAAGCCTCGACTTTATGAAAGATTTATTTTGTTAATAAATTAGATGGGTGTGTTATTTTTTTGCTTAGTTATCGTTTACTAGCAGCGCACCGCAGTTTCATCTGCATAAGTTTCCCGTGGGAATATCGGGATAAAAAGAAAAAATATAATTGCTCTACAGCGAGACAAATTACAGACTGAATTTTAAGGGAAATTAAGGTTTTTTTTTATACTATGGCTGCAGTGTATTATGAATTAGCGTTCCATACCGTCTATTAAACAATAACAGCATACTTGATGATTACTAATACAAAGTAGGTCAGCGTAACATGTTAATACATGACCCGCTTTCCGCTCTTCTTATCAATAAGTCCTCAGAATCCCTCACTAATTATTGTGATCGTCCATCAAAGTCAAAGAAGGCACGAAACTTCAAGGTGAAGACATCTTTCCCAAAACAAAACAAACAATCGAATATGCACCTTAAAATAAAGAAGCTAAGGTTGATAGAGAACGTAATAATATTAATGTTACGTATAGCAAAACAATTCATAGCATGCATTTGTATAACATCTCATGTAGTGTGTTCACGTATATTTGGTAAATATGAAGAAAATAATACCAATATTTGTATGTGCAGTGTTTTTAAATAGTGTTAGTAGTGAATGTGAAAATTCCAAATGTGTTAATGAAATTGTTAGCGATATTCTTAACGACACAACGGTTCTTGAAAATATTGATATAAAATTAGAAGTGCCAAAGTTCAAACATATAAAAAATGTAGCAATCCAAGATTTGAATCAAATTCTACTAAATTTAACAAGTTGGTTTGAAAAACGATTAAATGATACCAATTTTGTTGTCAAACATGTTAGTAATAAAACTAAAATATTTGTTAAAAGCTTCGATTTTAACGTGAACTTTGAGAAAGGGAACGCACAAATTGACGTCGATTTGACTGAAGAACCGAACGATAACAAACGTGAAAATAAAACTATAACAACTACAGTCAGTACACAAAATCGTAAACAGAAACAAATAGAAAATACTAAAAATAAAACCAAACAAATTAATAAGCTCCTGGCTAAACTTAGCAGTGAAAAAGATAATGAACTTTTTAACCTCGAAGAATTCGACACTTCGTATTACGATTCGAATGAGGACAATTCTACTGACTATCCTATCGTAGATTATGTGGATATATATAAAGATACAACTAATGAAGAAAATTTGTACATTCCTACTACAATATCGCCTACAGTTGACGATGGTTTTACTGGAGTTACTGAAACGGACCTAAACTTAAAGGAAATTAGTTTCCCTCGGTCTACGAGTGATGTAAGTGATTATTTAAATTATATTTATACAGTATACATACAACTAAACTAAATAAAAGTGATATGTCCGTTTGTAATATCAAAATCACAGCTTTTTACCAAGTACATAAAGTCAAAGTATTTATTTCAAATAGGCACATAAAAGGCACTTTTGAACGTCAAAAATTATCTTAAAATAGAATTGATTCCAGTCGCTCCTTCCAAAAGGTAGTTTTCGTATGGAGAAGAATGGGCAAGAAACTCCACCGTTACTCTTTTAAAATGTTTTACAATATTTTGCATAGATACATTTATTATATAATAATATGTGAGGACGGTGCACCTAAAATAAAATTACTATACCACAATAGGTAAAAGAATTAAAAACGAAACATACATATAATTTAATTATCTGATAGATACATGGTGCTCACATATTTACAAACATGGTACAAGTACATATGAAAATAAATGTATATACACTACTTATAAAAAACACAATTTTTTATATTTTTGTCTTTCTGTCGGTCTGTCTGTTTGTTCGGGCTAATCTTCGAATCGGCCAGACCGATTTTGACGGGACTTTTACTGGCAGATAGCTGATGTTACGGAGTAACATATGTACTACTTTTTGTCCCGGTAGCATATTCCCGTGGGATAATTTCCGTCATCCACGCGGGCGAAGCCACGGGCAGAAGCTAGTATATTATAATTAAAACAGCTCATGGTCTGTATAAAAAAAAACTAGACAAGTGCGAATTGAACTCGTGTGGTGAGGGTTCCTTACGATGAATGTTTATTACCATGCTATTTTAAGACCATAGATTTCTTATAAGTTTTCCTGTAATCTACAAGTAGATATAACTAGTTTCTGCATTTTTTTTCGTAAGTTTAGGCTCAGTAGTTTCGGAGATAAGGGTGGGGGTATGGTCAATGGTCCATTTTCTGATAACCATTGGATAAGTAAGTTCTATATAATTATTTATAATGCGCACAGCAAAAGAGTGGAACTCTCTACCTGCGTCTGCGTTTCCGAGCGCATGCAACCCGAATCTCTTCAAAGTGAGAGTGAACAGGCTTCTTCTGGGTAAAATAAAGTATAGTATAATTATAGTCCTCTTCACCGTATATACGAGTATATCTGGCGACAGCGACCCAGACTAATTTAATTACTTTCATGAGCTCTCTGATGATTAGCAAAACCAAATTTGGGCTTGAAAACCCTGTCACACAGTACAGAAGAGATACTCGTATTATAATCCATACTAATATTATAAATTCGAAAGTAACTCTGTCTGTCTGTCTGTATGTTACCTTTTCACGCCTAAACCACTGAATTGATTTAGATGAAATTTCGTATAGAGATAGTTTGAGTCCCGGGGAAGGACAAAAGATAGTTTTTATCCCGGTATTCCCACGGGATTGACACTTATGCGTGTGAAACCGCGGGGCGCAGCTATATTAATACTATATTAACTATTTACAAAAGATATTAAATTAAATGACTAAGACTACAAATAAAAATATTTTGAAGACTTATTTTCCTGATACCGGATGTCTGTTTCATAACACAATGACCACTTTAATTAGGATACAATGCTGATTGCAATGTGCTTAAACACGTGCTGTTTATACAAACGATACTATACGATACTAATTATAAACTTGATTATACTCATACATATATGGAATTATATCATCGGTAGTATGTGTCCGGCTCGTGGCTAGAAAATAACAGCCGCACAGGTCGAACGAAGGTTAAGCTACGTTTGCCGAGGCCGGTCCATGGATGGGTGACCATCTATATTGAGACCCTCGGTGGCTCGACAAGCACGTTATGTCGTTTCTGGGTATTCCGAAACCCAAAAGCGCCTGTCTGGGTTCGAGCCCACGACTTACAACTCGTAAGTCATGTACTTTACCACTCAAACTCAAAGCATCTATTTCAATTAAACCATTTAGGCCCCTCGCCCACGGCGACTTTTTGTAGCGATGCAGTAGCGATGCTGTCGCGCGTCCGCATCGATACAGTCGCGAAGCGGTCGCTAGCTGTGTGCTTGCGCCCACGGGCCCAAATTCAGTCGCGATGCAAACGGGATGCTGTCGCGCTTCTGTCGCGATTAAAACGCGATTCAGTAACGGCACAAAAATACCTGCGATCGCTACAGGTGCAAGATGGACTCCGTTGGACGTAGGACGGTTCTGAATTGCCATAATAAATGTTTCAGTGTCGAACTGAAATGAACTAAATGTTTCATTTTGCGCATGTGACGGACAACAGCACTCTCGACCTGTCTGTGTTGCACTGATGCTCGGTTCTCCACCCGACATGGTCGCGCGTTTTGCATCGATACAGTCGCGATGCTGTAGCGCGTTGCAAATGCGACTAACACGCGTTAGTAGCGATATTGTTGCGCGTTTACGAAGCGCGCGACAGCATCGCTACAAAAAGTCGCCGTGGGCGAGGGGCCTTACAGGCACTTTTGAACTGTCATGAAGTCGGTCAGTCAGAAAATATGAAGCTAGTTACCCATTCCAAAGCGTAGCTACCTATGGAGAAGAACGGGCAAGAAACTCCATGGACACTCTTTTAAATTATATTTTTACAAAAATATTAGTTTCATCATTAATGTTGAATTTATAATTACTTATATGTGAGAACGATGTAAAAAAAAAAGACGTACGCGTTAAAAGTGTCTAGAGTAGAGCAAATATTAACGAAACAACAATTCAAAAATAAAATAATTAACCACTGGGCCACCACTGCTCTTCAAGCTTACTTTACGGGATTTTTACAGAATTGACAGGCAGCCGTTATAGTTCTTTAACCATCAATCAAACTCCAAGCTGTTTCTTTTTCTTTTCGAGTTAAGTGGCTTACAAGACCTAAACGCAAGAAACGCGAGTTTTAGAAACAATAAAAGTATATACAAAATAAAAAAAATGTATGATACTCTTCAGGATATATGCTAGGTAGATAGTGTGTTGGAAACATAATACAACTTATTTGGTATGATAAGAAAAAAATCATGAAGATACCTTTAAAAACTTTCTTTTTACAATAAAAACCATACTAATATACATACAATCATTATGATTTTTTGTCAGATTATTCCACAAGCAACATACTAAAACTCTAATAGTGTTTTAATTTTTAAGTCCAAACAATAGATTTTTCGTTAATAGATAATTGCTTAATATTTTGCAATAAATTACCAGCGTTGTGTCATCGCGCTTCTCTTTCTTTTCTATGCAGTCCGACAGTGACCGCGCTTTAGGTCATGTAATCCTCTTAATGGCCAAAGCAAAAATATTTTATCACCTACGTTAGATGAGTTAGGCCGAGCTGGCCGAACTACTAAAGTCGAATTGAGAGCCTTGCCTCCTTTTTCTGAAGTCGGTTTAATAACAAAAATAAACTTTATCTGATCCAGGAATCGATATATCCTCACGTATCTCTAGAAAAAAAAGCCTGTGTAGTGATCGAAATCAAGAATGGGAAATATAAAAAGCGGCCAAGTGCGAGTCGGACTAGCACACAAAGGGTCCCGTACCATAAGGCAAAAAACGCCAAAAAAAAAACACGTTTCTTGTACGGTAATGGAAATAAACAATCAACTGTCAATCTATTAGGTACAGTTCATGAGATTACAGCCTGCTGACAGACAATGGACGAACGGACGGACGGATGGAAGGATGTAGGAATGCAAAATATTGTACAACATTTTAAAAGAGTACCTAACGGTGGAGTTTCTTGCCCATTCTTCTCCATACGAAAACGACCTTTTGGAAGGGGTGACTAGAATCAATTCTATTTTAATGTAATTTTTGACATTCAAAAGTGCCTTTTATGTGCGTTTGAAATAAATGCTTTGACTTTCACTTTGACGGACAGCGGAGGCTTATTAATAGGGTCCCGTTGACATTTGCGTACGGAACTCTAAAAATGCTATTATCTGCGGATGAAAATTGAACTCGTAATAGCTCCTATATTGACACAGAGTAACTGCCTATTTCATAGTGTTAGTTTAGCCGGCAGATCATGTGTGCTCTCAATCCTATCGGTACTGTAGAATTTCATGAGAGACACTATGAGGAGCTGAAGTCGGGGGCTTGTTTCAGTTGATAATATGATAATGATTATCCTGATGGTTGAGATAAGAAAAACTTTTGAATTGAAAACTTCTTTAGACGCGTTGGTCATTTTTTTAAATGGAAAAAACCATTGAATTCGCGCCACTGTTACCGTAAGCGACACCGCTTCGGAAGTGTTCGGCTGTCTCCGGGATGTACTCGGTTTTAATGTATATCCGATATGTCAGTGAGTGATGGCAAAGTATTCTGTTTGTGTTTTGTTTTCACTTCTGTCGGCACTCCCGGAGTGCCACTGTTTTTTTTTACCGTCTTGAAAAAAACAAGGTTAAGTAAAAGGTGAACGGAATCCTATGGCAAAGATTTTTTTTTGTTTTTGAAAACTGAGCCGAAATTACTATCAATAAATACTATAATTTATTTGAAGTAAACTTTTCCCTTTGTGCTTACTAGTTCCTTTAGCAGTTCCTTTGAAAGAACTACTGAGAATTTTTTGATCAGTAGTTCCTTTGCAAAAGCTAAAGGAACTACTGAGACTAGATAGATTCTTTAGCAGTTTCTTTGAAGGAAACTGTTGAAAATTAAAGGAAACTTGGTAATTTTGGTATGGAAAGACAGTAATATATAATTGTGTAGGAGATTTATTTGAAGTGACAATGTCATGTATAAAAAACAAATACTTGTCAGCATAAAAAACATATTAGGAATATTTTAGATTAGCCAGTAGTAAATTACAACAGAAACAAACATGCTGCCCGCTGCCGCCGCATGCTAGTCCGTAAGTTCGCTCAATGTAATAAGGAAGTAATGATAACTCTTTTTAGGCTAAAACAAAAAGAAGCTATGAATTTATTTCATTAAATGTTAATCCTCTAGGCCATCAAGACGTATTTATTTAGTAACTAAGGGGTGTTACAAAATTGATCGGCGGGTCAATTGCGTAACATATAAGTATTATCAATCGGAATCGGTTTTATTTTGACAGTTCAACAACATTCATTGCGTTACTTACGTGTTGAGCGTACAAATTTTTCGAAGTTATGAAGCAATGGATTAGCGATTTGCTTCAAAATGATTCAGATTCTGATTGATAGTGTGTTACGCAATTAGGGTGCTGGTCGGCATGATTCGGTACAGCTAGGCGGCTAAATATACATTTTTGCCGCCCGGTCTATGCCGAATCACAATCCCCTAACCTATATTTTATTGATATAAGATTATTCAAAAGTCAAGTGCCACGCAGCAGTAGATTAAAGTAGAAACCATCTATATTTATTAAAAAGTGCTTCCTCTCAGTTATGAATGCAGCGCGTAATGTTTTATGAGGGAACGGCTAACAATGGCTTGACGGCTGGCTGACTCACGGGTTATATGGTTGGCGGACTTGTTTGGTAGCGTTACTGTTTAGCACGAGGTCCTGGGTTTGGTTTTGAGGTCGGGCAAAGTGTTATTGGGTTTGTCCATTCTGGTTCCGTACCTCAAAAGAAAAAACGGAACCCTTATAAGAACACTCCGTTGTCCGTCTGTCTGTCCGTCAGTCAAGACCCTTTTTCTTAGGAACGCGTGGAGTTATCAAGTTGAAATTAATATCAAATAAGGTATTATTTGAAATTAAATAATTAATTTTGTGGTGCTCATAAAATATTTTTACGATTTATTTAATCGGGACTATCTGATGCACTGTGTGAAAGATGATATGGTTAGAACCAATCACCACTAACCACCAAGACTACCCAGATAACGACTAATAGAAGTATGGAAGAAAAAGACATGTTGCGCCCACACCAAATAAATTGGAATGGAAATTGTAGCGGTATCTATAACGCCACATGCGAACAACGCGTCATACTGACGTCACGCAAATCCTGCATCTCGCAAGCAGAGTTTACCGCGCAACTAGCATAGATACAACGGCCCGACATGAATCATCGGGCAGTTGCGCCCGCCAGACACAACACCAGTCTGGTCGGAGGATCCTCCCTTTTCTATAGAGTATGAGTGAACTTTACACCCTGTTCCTCATACCTCTATAAAATAACGATAATGGGACTGCCTGACTGCTTTCAGATAAAAATAACACCTCCAACCAAATATGAAGTCGCCCAAACAAAACATCTATGTGTATCAATCGTTCAGTTCAACAACAGTTCAAATCAATCATTCTGTAGCAAAAATACGAGTTGGCGGGTGAAAACAAACGCGTTTTTTTGAACGCGTGAAAAACAATTTTCCATTGGCCTTTGTAGGAGTTGGCTTGTGGGCTTTTGGCGCATTTTCGATGGCATTGTCCGTTTGTGGTCTCTTTGTGTGTTCGCCTGCCATTTGATAAGGATTGATGTTCTGTGCTTGTCTTTTGTCAGGGGATGTTATGTAGGTACCTATTTAGGGTTCTGCGGATGGCGTGACACATGGGTATTGAATGGGGGCCGTCGTTTTTGTGCTCACCAGTTGGCGCCACTGGCGAGTAAGGTCTTGTCAATATAATAATTTTATTTGATATGCTTTGGATACGTTTAAGTACTCATAACTTCATATAACGTTTAATTTATTACATTTTAAAACCTCAAAGAAATATTTACAATAAAAAAAACATGTTTTTTTTACTTTTTTTTTCTAAAATTGGCAAGCATGAAGCAGTCAAATATTATTCTTCCTCCAAGTGCTATCAAATTAAATTCTAATCTACTTGCTACTGAAAATCTTAAGCCATAGATAATTCGTAATAGCACAATATTACCCCGCAAAATAAACTCGCTATAAAAATCCCGCAAACAGTGGATTTTGAGTGATTTTTGACATTTCTAGAGACCTTATTAGCAAGAACATAATATGAACAAACAACGACGGACGGGTTAATTATAAATGTAATAAAAATATGAATTACTGTGTAATAAAATAATATAAACCGTACAATTTTGAGTAATAAAAGATAGTAGGTAGGTATTTACTGTTAATTATTACGAAAATAATTGCTTTTAAAGTAATTATAATTTTTTTTCTACCTATGGCGAAAGAGTAATTAAATATTACTAGTCAGATGAGAAATGTAAACCATTTCATCACCACTGCTCTCAAAACGGTGAAGGAAAACATCGTGAGGAAACCGGCATGTCCAAGAACCAAAAATTCGAAGACATATGACATCTACCAACCCGCACTGGGCCCGCGTGGGAGGTTATGGCCCACTCCCTCTCACAGAGAGGAGGCTTGTATCCCAGCAGTGGAAATATTATAGGCTGATTATGCTATAGCCCTTCCTCTAAGTGAGTGGCTAATCCGTCTTGAGCATAGTTCCTCTGATAGATAGGGCTGCGAGGTAACACATTAACAGGAGGAATGGCTCTCATTATTTATTTATTTATTAAAACTTTATGCACAAGTAAAAACTGTACAAAGGCGGACTTAATGCCTTGGGCATTTTCTACCAGTCTACCTTAGGGTGATGCAGAGACAATACACAGTAGGTGCAATAACAGAAAGAAAAAAAATATTTATAACTAATATATAAGAATAAATACATATATACATACATATGTACAACAATATAATATTAAAAAAAATAGTTATGAGACATAAATAAGAAACCCTACAACAACTTAGTTCTGAGACGAATCTGCCAACTTCTTGTGTACTTATGTGTTCTCGAGCTTTGACTTTAAATGTGAACCGATTGGTTACCGTCCTGATATTCTGAGGAAGCGCATTCCAAAGGAAAACCGCCTGGACAAAGAAACAAGACTTTATTAAACCAGAACGATGAGAACAGCTCAACAAAGAAAGAAAGAAAGAAAATACATTTATTTAGCACAGACTAAAAGACACAATACACCAGATACATACATCAAATAAGAACAAAAAGCACACAACATTCATTGCGTTATTTACGTTGTTGAGCAGACAAATTTTTCGAACATGTGAAGCAATGGATTAGCAATATCCTTCAAAATGATTCAGATTGTGATTGATTGATTAAACTTCAAGTTCAAGCCCTTTTCCCCATTGAGTAATCCTTGTTAAGCATAGTTCTTCGAAGTACAGTCGAACTAGGTATCTGGTATACAGGCAGATATCTTGTTACTACTTCAAAACTATGTTGTAACATAACATAATCGTTATCATCATCATCTCAGACGAAAGACGTCCACTGCTGGACATAGGCCTCCCCCAAGTATTGCCATTTCAACCGGTAAGATAAGATAAGATAAGATAATATTTATTTGCTTAAACATGTGTGATACATACAAGAAATTACATGCATGCAAGATGGTAACAACATTATTAGGTACAGTCATGTTTGCCACATGATGTGACGTGCAAATGTCAAGAAATATTATTAATTAAAACATTCTCTTAAAATAATAGAATAACAATAAATTCAGTAATTAGAAAGTAATAATAATAATAGATAAAAATACTAAAAAGATCCAACAAATAATTAAACTATTCCATTGTAAATTAACAAAACAAAAAAATAATAATAATAATAATCAAATCAAATAAGCTACTATGTCAACACAAATATTTCCTCTAGGAACTCGTTAATACTATAGTATGCTTTGTTTACTAAATATGTCTTCAGTTTTCTTTTCAAGTGTACATTATTAAGCTCCTTCCAACTTTTAGGCAACTTATTGTAAACAATTGGAGCCATATGAAAAACACTTTTACGCATAAGTGCAGTCTTACAGGGAGGTACACATAGTTGGGTTTGGTCACGCCTGTTCCTGGGAAATTGATCTGCTGTGCGCGGAAATAATTTAGGATTGTTCCTGACAAACATAACAGTTTCAAGAACATATATGGATGGCAATGTTAAAATTTTTTGCATTATTGAAGTCACAGAAAAGCGTGACTTAATTGCGGGTTTAGGTCACACAATGCTATAAAAGAAGTCAACTCGAATAATTCTCATAAAGAACACAAATAGTTCACTTAAAATATGAGATTATAAATAATACACTTATACATCATGACTCCGTGAGTCGATAATACATAAACTGAGAGAGAAAACAATATATAATATAATATATGGGGTTCTAGAGTAATTAAGTGCACATGGTTAATTACAAAATTTTAGATATATAAGTTTTTAACATTTTTTTAAAGATACTTGTTCTTTTTACATTAATCATATCATCTGGCAGATTATTATATAAAACTGCTCCTTCATATAAAATGTTTTTCCTCCCGTAATTTATTCTGGGTGGCCTGAGTTCTAATTTGTTGCGATTTCGGGTGTGGTATCCGTGATTTCTTTTTTTGAACATAAGTTGAGAGTGGGTTTCCTGTGATATAATTTTTCTTATTAAAATGCATGTTTTGAATATGTACCTATAGTTGTTTTATGTTGTATATCTTAGTGTCTTTGAATAACACAGTCATTCAAATTAAATACAGGCTGCGTAGTGGAAAGATATATTTTTGCCTGTATACCACATAGCTTGTTCGACTATACAAGGGGCTGATAGTCTGATAGTCGGTATCACGCGATGTGCGTCATCAATCACCCGCACAAAGGACTACGCGCGTTCTTGGGGTACGCAGAGCGAGAATTTTCAGATGTGGTGTTACATTTCAGATTTTTCTCCTTAGGACGTGTCGCTATGTTGTGTATTTATGTATGTAGGAGACAGTATCTCAGTCTGTCTGTCTGTTAACAGGAATTAAACTATAGAAATGACTGTACTTAATATTTTTTTGGAAAATGGTCGTTTTGTATTTGAAGTAGACTAGGTTTGATTTTTAATTTACATAATATGTCATTACTTCCCAGAATTCGATCATTATTAGCGACACTATCGAATGGTGTAATAATACAGTGTGTTTTTTTTTTCAAAATCAACGGGTTCGATTCCTGGCTACAAATATTGATTTTTCAAAAATCCAATGATGCAGTTTTAGTTTTCATCTAAATCGAGCCCGTGACTCCTTTGAGTACTTTTCGCTATTCCTCATAGTTTCGGATTTGGCCATCCACGCCCACTTGAAATATTCACCCTGTATATACTTTTGCACTATTAACTTATTATGTTTATTTACAGAAATAAATATATTCCATTTAGGTACCGGTATTTTCTTAAAGTTGCTATTTATCTCACGTAAAAAACACTTTTGAATATGGCGTAACTGTATAGGTATTCATGCCAGTGTGTACAAATAGACACATCTGTAATACAAACATGTAAAAATGTATTCGTAAAAACATAAACAACAAATTGTTTTGCTCAACAATTTTTTCAACCGTCAGTCTATAAACATCACACTAATATTATAAAGGCGAAAGTTTGTGAGTGTGTTTGTATGTTTGTTACTTTTTCACGCACAAACGGCTAGACCAATTTTGACAAAATTTGGTATGGAGGTAGCTGACACTCTCGATTAACACATAGAATACTTTTTATCACGATATTCCCATGGAATCAAGACTTATGCGGGTGAAACCGCGGGGCGCAGCTAGTAACAAATAAAAATACCGCATCCAAATTCCTTGATCACAACATTTTAACTTTGTGTCCTTCAAGGTTGTACCTTGTAATTATGTTTGAAAAAATAGCAAGTTTTTCCTCTCATGGTTGATCTACCGCAATTAGATCCCGATTAACGAGAGAGTGAACGAGTGAGTGAGTGAGTGAATGAAGAGGCTCTTACATGTGTATCCTTGTTCGTTAGGAGAGGGAAAGTTTGTGAGAGAACATTTAGATAAAGAATCGAAAGATAACAGTGGGTATTTTTTCCTGTCGCATTTTCTTATTACGGTTAAGAGAGGTTTCTTATTAAGTTGTAGGCTGGAATTATAGTCGCCGGGCAATATAATATGGGCCGTTCATTTAGCCGTAGAACCGATGACCTTTGGGGTAGATGTGTTCTTGAGTTGAGACCGCGAATCGGCAAACGTAAAATAGGACGCCCACAGGCTCGATGGAACGACGTTCTTCACAGGGCTGGTGAGAGTTGTCTGGAATCGAGTTAACCTTTTGAACGCCAATGTCACATATATGTGACAAACGAAATCTTACCCTGAACGCCAACGTCACAAGGTCGCACCATATTATGAAATAAACTATTTAATCATTACTTTTGTGTGTTTTTATTTATATAATTTAAAAGTTTAAGCTTCTGTCTATATTGTATTGCATGAAACTAATATAAATAAACGACCATTATCGATTAATTTGTTGTTTTAAGTGTGTGTGTTGTTTTGTTAAAACGGCTTGGCGTCAGGGGTACGGCGATACGTTTATACTCTGGCGTTCAAAAGGTTAAGGGCCTGCAATTGAAGAGGCTTATGTCCAGCAATCGACTGCTGTAGGCTGATGATGATGATGAGGAAATATGACACAACATCATCACTCCTGAACTTTATTCCCCGAAAGATGAGGCAGAGCGCAACTAGCATAGATACAACGGCCCGACATGAATCATCGTGCAGTTGCCCACCTGAACACCCGTTTGGTCAGAAGATCCTCCCTCTTCCATGGAGGTTGAGTGAATATTATACCCTGTTATACATCCACGGACCAAACGCGGCAAGCGTAGCTTAACCTGATCGATCGACCTGGGCGGCTGTAATTATTTAGCCAAGGGCATCACCTCACGGGGTCCTTGAATAACTATAGGTATATTATCTTCTCCTCGTCATCTGCATACTAATCTTCTTTGCTCACTGTACGAGTACCTACTGCCTACTGGAGAGGCTATCTATGTAGCCTTACCTTTATAGTGCAGGCTGGCTATAATTCCATTCGAACGTTCAAGCAAGTGTCAACTAGTTTTATTAGGTACTAGCTGCTGCCCACGACTTCGTACGCGGATCCTGTTGCTTATGCCAGCGAAAACGGGGTCGTCAAAATCGAAGATCTGAAACGTCTGATGTCGAATTCTAAGAGCCCGGGGACTGGAAAACAACGGGATGCGCGAGACGATTCGAGACGTTCCAGATCTTTCATTTTTGTAAGTCAACAGAAAATGCCCATTAGACTAAACAACTTTTGCTAAGACGTCATTCCTATTATGTTATAGTGTCGCTGGGCTTTGGAGTTCCAGAATAGGTGTTCCAGATCTTCAAATTTATTCTCACAGCAGAAAATGCTCTTCGCGTGGAATAATTTTTGCTATGGCGCCATTTTTATATCTCTTATATTGCGGTTCTGCATCAGGTGTCCGATTTTCCAAAATAAATTATAGCCTTTATGTTGCCCAGACTTAATACCTATATAGTATATAATAAAAAAAACATTTCTTCTCGTAATTCCGCAGCGGATCCCAAGGGTACACTGAATTAATTGCAAATAACTTTAAAAAAATTTCTTTATAAACTATATATTCTTGATAATTGGATACGAAATATATTTGGAGAAACTTGGGGTCATTTACTGGCAATAATGAACCAATGAGGTGGTAAACTTGGCCTTGCACTTTGAATGTTGGCATAAATGGGCCTTCTGAAATCTGTTTCGCACCAAAGGATGTCATTTGAAAGGCATTATTGTACGAACGGATGTTGTCCAAGAAATGTTTTGACTGTGGATGGTCACCGATTAGCAGTGATCTTAATATTTCTGGAGGATTTCGTAATATTTCAATATGTACTTTCCCACCTGAGCAACACATACCGTTTGTTTCTTTTTGCCATTTAACAGCTTCACAAAAAGTACAATTTTGAACCATACCTCCGATGGCAGAATATGTGGCGTAGTCAATTATCGGAGTATACGTAAATCCACTCCGTCCCTTATCAACCCAAGGAAGGACGCCATGCCCTACGGCTCTATCTTGAGACACATCCGATTCTTCAGATGATATCGACATTCTGTTCAGAGAATGTCGAAGTCGATCAGAATTCAAACGTTCGTTGCGCTCTTCTTCTGTCTCTTCATGCCGTACTCCAGCAATTCTTTCTTTCTCACTTTCTAACTGATTATGAATATGTATTTTGTTGTGTGCGTGTTGGGGACAATGTATGATAATCTCAATCAGCAGTTAGTCGCGCATCACGTTCATCACTCGTTTCAAAAGACCTGTTAGTAGATGTGCGAATACGCTGAGAACTCAAGCGTGATTCTGTATCGGTAAACGTTTCTGATTCGCGAGACAATGCATGTCGCTCACGATCAGCGGAGAGTCGCGCATCACGTTCCGCACTTGTCTAGAGACCTAGAAGCAGATGCGTAGATACGCTGAGAACTCAAGCGCAATTCTCTATCCGTGACCGCCTCCGACTCGCGAGACAATGCGTGACGTTCATGATCAGCGGTCAGTCGCGCATCACGTTCCCTACTTGTCTCTAGAGACCTAGAAGTCGATGCGTAAATACGCTGAGAACGCAGGTGTGCTTCGCGATCCGAAGAGGTTTCCACGGAGCGAGTTGCAGCCTGATGTTGAACAGTATCAAGGCTCTCCTGACGCTCTTCGGTAGATTCTTGGGATCTTATGATCCTCAATCTTTTAGCTCCTTTGGAACATTGGGAAAGATTTGACCTCTTTCTAGGCATGGTTATAGTTTTATTGTGAAGATACCTGATCAATTAAAATCTAAGTGACTGCTCTCCTGCGTTACCGGGTAGGCTACCGTGTAACGAAGATAAATGGAAAAGGAAATTAAACACTCATATTTATTCGATAAAATAAAATAAAAAAATAAATGGGAGTTTTGGCCAGTAGAGTCAAATTTTCAATGATATACCATCGTCATCGAAAATCAGTCCTAAACTGTTACCGCCTTCACCGCGTGGAGGTACTCCCAGCTTATGTTATTTTATAATTATACAGTGAAATTAGTGATAGCTTTGATTTCCACATCTGATGTTTCTGATCTTCGATTTTTATAAGTCAACAGAAAATGCCCATCAGACCGAACAACTTTTGCTAAGACGTTATTCCTATATGTGTTATGGTGTAGCGGGGCTCTTGGAGTTCCACATCAGGTGTTCCAGATCTTCAAATTTATTCTCTCAGCAGAAAATGCTCATCACGTTGAACAATTTTTGCTATGGTACCATTTTTGTATCTCTTATAGTTTAGCTGGTCTGTTGCGGTTCTGCATCAGGTGTTCAAGTTTCCAAGATAATTTATAGTCTATATGTTGCCCAGACATAATACCTATACAACAAAAAAAAATCATTCAAATCCGTCCAGTAGTTCCGAAGATTAGCGTGTACAAACAAACAGACACACAGACAATTTTTTTTTTTTAGATTCGTGCCCTATTACTGTTTCTAAACCCCCCTCAATTATTTTTTTTTAAATATATTGAATGTACAGACACAGTTTTTTTACTGTTTTATTATATGTATAGATTATACAGTGAAATTAGTGATAGCTTTGATTTCTTTGATCAGATGTTTCTGATCTTCGATTTTTATAAGTCAACAGGAAATGCCCATCAGACCGAACAACTTTTGCTAAGACGTCATTCCTATATGTGTTATAGTGTAGCTGGGCTCTTGGAGTTCCACATCAGGTGTTCCAGATCTTCAAATTTATTCTCTCAGCAGAAAATGCTCATTACGTGGAACAATTAATGCTATAGTACCATTTATATATCTCTTATAGTTTAGCTGGTCTGTTGCGGTTCTGCATCAGGTGTTCAAGTTTCCAAGAAAAATTATAGTCTATATGTTGCCCAGACATAATACCTATACAACATAAAAAAAATCATTCAAATCCGTCCAGTAGTTCCGAAGATTAGCGTGTACAAACAAACAGACACACAGACAATTTTTTTTTTTTAGATTCGTGCCCTATTACTGTTTCTAAACCCCCCTCAATATTTTTTTTTTTAATATATTGAATGTACAGACACAGTTTTTTTACTGTTTTATTATATGTATAGATTTTTGTTTAGTTGAGTCAGTGCTAGTTTTAACGGATTCCCTATACGAGTACGAAATACGAAAATTGTTACATCGATGATTATACATCGATGTCTTGATAATGCGACGTTATGTTTTTACTACGCCTTTTTTGCTCGCTGTTTCTTTATATCAATAACCTTACATCGATTCCTTGTTTCTTCGACGTTTGTTTCTTCGAAAATATTTAGCCAACACATTTTTCTACGTAATAATGATACATACAAGATTGAGATGAGAACCATTAATAAAAAAAAAACTGTTTCGTAATATAACTTACTTACTTTAAAAATCAATAGAATCTCGTTGGCTAAATTTTTTCGAAGTAACGTTACTTCGAACAAACAAACGTCGAAGAAACAAGGCTTCGATGTAAGGTTATCGATATAAAGAAACAGCGAACAAAAAATATGTCTTAAAAATATAACGTCGCATTATCAAAGCATCGATATATAGACATCGATGTAACAATTTTCGCAGAATAGTATTTCGTACTCGTATAGGAAACCCGCTTTAACGTGGTAATGTAAAGTCTTTTTTTCAATATAAATTCTGAAGAAATCTTATCGCTGTTTAATTACATTATGGGGCTCTTCTAGCCTTCTAAACTACCAACATACGTACACCCTCAGGGGTAACCTTGACACATACCTCCCCGATCTCAAATCTCAGCGTCAGAATTAAATTACCATCATGAACTGGATGTTTACTCTTAAAACACATCGTCGCCGTCGCGAAGTCTTTGACTGAGACATACGACCTCCTTCTGGGTGTAAATGTGTGACAATTAATAAAAGGGGAGATTTAAGGAGTCCTGTTAAAATTATGGAATATTTCATTTTAAGGGGGATGCGCTTGGGAGCTCGCGAAATTCAAATTTTCATATGTTTTTGTTATGATACCGTCTAGAATCATATTTATTCGTAAATTTTTATTGACTTAGACATTTATTTATTAACCGACTTCAAAAAAAGGAGGAGGTTCTCAATTCGCCGGAATCTTTTTTTTTTTTTTGTTTTTATGTATGTTCCCCGATTTCTCGAAGACGCCTGGACCGATTTGGAAAATTTTTCTTTTGTTTGAAAGGGTATACTTTCCAAGTGGTTGCATGATCATCAGGTCAGGATCTGATGATGGGATCCCAGGGAAATCGAGGGCAACCTTCGAATTTTATAGGCACATAGTACCATTTTCATATATTTTCTAAAGCTGTTTAAGTATTTGCATCTGATAATCATCATCTCAGGTGGATGAGCTGATGATGGAAGGTACAACTCCTCAACGGCTTGGAGTTAAAAGAAAATTCTTTCAAAATTATTTATAGTAACACTCGTGCATTTTATCTCGGAAAGCACCATTTGGTGAAGTGGAACTGATGATGAAGACCACAGATGGCCACCGGAACTACTCAATAATATCTCCGTACTATTTCACGGGTTGCGATTCGATACTTTAACATGGTTGCTAAGCAATTTATGCTCGTCACAATGTGAATGGTGATATGGAGCTGATGGTGGACCAGGAGAACTCTTCAACAATTAACTTCCCTGCATCGGTAAAAGCAATATTTTGTAAAAGGCGATGAGAAAGTTGACACTAGGCTAACGGAGATAAATTATAAGCAGACCCACTAAAAAGCGTGAAATTAAAACTTTTTAACAAAAAAAAAACCGACTTCCAAAAAACCACTACAAAGTGAAAAATAACTTTAATTTCGGAAGTCGGTGGCAAAAAACTAAAATACAGATCCTAAGACACCGACTTCCGAAATTAAAGTTATTTTTCACTTTGTAGTGTTTTTCCATACTAATATTATAAATTCGAAAGTAACTCTGTCTGTATGTTACCTTTTCACGCCTAAACCACAAAACCGATTTAGATGAAATTTAGTGTAGAGATAGTTTGAGTCCCGGGGAAGGACATAGGATAGTTTTTATCCCGATATTCCCACGGGATCGACACTCATGCGGGTGAAACCGCGGGGCGCAGCTAGTATAAAATAAAGTCAGGTTAGTTGCACCGTTTATAACTCTAGATCGGCTGGACCGATTATTATGATCATTGATTTGTTGGATTTGTCTCCGCCCCTTTTTTTTTTTTTTTTTTATGGATGGGAAATCATCAAATGACCCGTCCCGCTCTGGGTGGAGCGAAGGGAGTGTCAGACTCTTACTGACTAAAACCCATCCGTGTTCCTTCCTTAGCCCTTTATGTTCCGGGGTAGCGGTAACCCTTTCGGACAATCCCGCACCCCCGGCAGGCTTCGGCCCTGGCAGGCCCCTTCCTTTATGCTGACATCTCTTTGAGGCGCGCGTGGAACACGTACGCGCCGTCCGGCACGGGCCTGGTCCTGATCGGACGGTGAGCTACCCATTACTCTCCGTCCGCAGGCCCGCGCCTACGGTGGCCGGGAGTCGTCACGCGGCTCCCGACGCCCGGAGCGTCTCCCGCGGCGGCTGGGGTGTGAGGCTCTCTCCCTCAGCCGTTCAGCCACCTCCTTCGCTAGCATGACTGCTTCGCAGAAGGAGGTGACCGCCCCCCACTCCCTCTCGCCCCGGACCATGGCTTGAACCAGGGCCGGACGCGAGAGGTCGCCGCCGCTGTCGATCGCCTCTACGAGGGCACGGCGGTGCTCCGCCCATGCGGGGCAGACCTCCACCGTATGCTCCACCGTGTCCTCTGGGCGATCCTCGCAGTGGTGACACCCGGGCGTCTCCTCCCGCCTGATGATGTGCAGGAACCTCCCAAAACATCCGTGTCCGGTGAGGACCTGCGTCAGGCGATAGGTGAGGACGCCGTGACGCCTCTCTAGCCACTCCTCAAAGAGGGGTCTTATCGCCACTATCGTGGCGTGCCCTTTGTCTCCGCCCCTAAGACCAGAATAACTATTAAAACATGGGAAAATTTCACGAAAAAAATAATAGATAATTCATTTTCTCATACATTCTTATTGATTCTGAGGAGCTACGAAGTTCGCTGGATCAGCTAGTATTTACGTAATTTCAAAGTTTGAAAATAATAATATGTACCAGCACGTCAAGCTACCTGAAACTGTCAAATTTTCCCAATCAACTTTGAACCTTACGCTTTAGCAATAAAGTTGAAAATCTATCAAAGAAATTTGACAGTTAGTAGTAGGTTGATGTGCTGGGGTCTGTACAAGTTTATAGTGATGTGACTTGCAACTTACTTATTGTAAAATATTTAGCATCAGTCGACTATTTCCCGTTGAGACCCCTCACAAAGCTTTACAAGTATATAAAAAGGCGGGGAAATAACCAAAGGGCATAAAAAAATCATAATCTAATTAATTAACATACAACCTGCACCCTAAATGCGTAACATACGGTCAACCACAATTTGATTAATTTTGAAGGATATTGCTAATCCATTGCTTCATATGTTCGAAAAATGTGTCTTCTCAACAACGTAAATAACGCAATGAATATTGTAGAACTGTCAAAATGAAAGCGTTTGCTACCCACTGATAGTGTGTTACGCAATTACTTTGCGGACACTGCCCTGAAATTGCAAAAAATCCTTAGAAATTTTTAATTTAGCGGGCTACCTACACGCTTCCGCTTAAAATTATGAATATTTCATTTTAAGTAGGTGTGTTATTTATGAAGTCTGAATTTTGAGAAGATGCAAAGGCTTGAAGAGAATGGTGAGACGGTTAATATGGTTGCGTTAATTTGACTTTATGTATTGTTAACAAAGAGGATAATTACAGTATAATACCACGGGGCCTGGTGCGGGTAGGTAGATGTCACATGTCTTCGAATTTTTGGTTCTAGGACGTCTTCTCACGATTTTTTCCTTGACCGTTTTGAGAGCAGTTGTGATGAAATAATTTACGCAAAGTAAAGGGCCTGTCTGGGTTCGGACCAATAACTTGTAAGTCGGGGCCGTTACCGCTGGGACAACACTGTTCCTAGCATAGGAGGATAGGCATTCTGTGCTTCTGAAAGCACGTTAAGCTGTTGGTCCCGGCCGTCATTCGCAGATCTCTGACAGTCGTTACTGGTAGGTATTCAGAAGCCCCAGTCTAAAAACCAACTAAGGGGTTTCATGTTACCCAGTAACTGGGTTGTGGAGGTCGAACAGGTAGTTGCTCCATGTAAAATACTGGTAGCATCCAGTTAGACTGGAAGCCGACACCACCACAGTTAGGAAAAGGTCTTCGAATGACAGCTAGGATCAACGGCTTATCCTCCGAGCCACGGAGGGGTGTTGGTATGTAATGGATGGTCACCCATCCATGAATCGACCTATCGATAGCTTAACATGTGATCGACCCGTGCATCAGTAATTATTTAACCCCGAGCCCCAGGTTTTTGGCACAGTTGACAGTAATTAGGTATTCAACCAACATCTTTCTAAGTAACTTTCTTTACAAGAATTTAAACTTTACGACAAGACTTTAACAGGGAGATTAGAAGTGGAACCCTTTGGCAACAAAGTTGTTAAGTGCCAATCCTTGTAGGTACTTTGTCATCTTTTGTGCAATCTTCACGAAAAACTTGGCGAAATTCATGGCTTTGCGCAAAATTAATAAGGTCAACTAATTCGGGAAGTTATAAGACGGTAGATGAACCTTAACAACTATACCTGTATAGTTGTTAAGGTTTATAATTATTATTTTTTGGTGAGTAATTATTAATAATTATTATTATACAGGGTGATTGGAAAAACACGAACAACCTCTTCTGACTAACTGACCCACTATTTGACAATTCAAAAGTGCCTGTAAATGGTATAATTGAAATAAATGCTTTGAGTTTGACATCACCTAAGTTTTTATTGTGAGATTTTTACAGAATAGACCCGCAGGAGTAAAAAAAACAATCCAAATCTATACAAATAAATAAAATTGGAGTGTCTGTTTGTAATATTAAAATAACCGCTTTTTAATAAATGCATATGGATGTATACACGACACATATATCAAAATAACATTTTTTTCAAATTTTTGTCTGTCTGTCTGTTTGTTCCGTCTACTCTCTGAAACGGCTGGGCTGATTTTGACGTGACTTCCACTGGCAGATAGCTGATGTAATAAGGAGTAACTTAGGCTACTTTTATTTTAGAAAAAGAATTAGGGTCCCGCACAAAAAAAATTAAAACGTTTTCCGTCATGCGCGCGAACGAAGTCGCGGGCATAGCTAGTAAAACAATAAAACGAAAAAAGAAATTTAAAAAAGTAAGATACCTATAAGCAGTACTTAAATTATAATTATGTCATATCCCTATGTATTTTGCTGTGTGTACATAAATAATAAAAAAAATTAAAGAAAAAACAATCCAAAGTTACCTAATGAATAAAGAACAATAAAAATTTTCCTGTATTTAAAAAATAGTTTAAACAATGAAATCGTAGTTTAAAATCCGACATTCCTCTGTTTTTTATCGCCCGTTAGATGGTCATAATCAACCATTACACATAATTTATCGCTATAAACATCATACCAAAATGGCCTCTGAGGAAATTTGAATTTTTAATTTTTAATTTGAGTGCTCACCGCGT
Source organism: Amphipoea oculea (assembly GCA_945859645.1). Lineage (NCBI taxonomy): Eukaryota > Metazoa > Arthropoda > Insecta > Lepidoptera > Noctuidae > Amphipoea > Amphipoea oculea. The sequence continues at coordinate 1,853,556 of OX243885.1, forward strand.
TTTGAATTATGGAAGGGATCCGCAAAAAAATGGTATTTATTTTTGTGAATCTTCTTTTTATTGTATGGTAATGTTTTTGTGGGTTAATGGGTATTTGAGTAATGATTCTTTTAATTGTCAAGGTTTGTTAGCAGCACAGTGTATCGGTCTGTTAGGGCAAGATTCACAGACCGCATTTTGACTTTACTTTATCTAGTAATGTTTCATACCATAAAATGGGAACCATAGCATATAAGAAGACTAGCAGCGCCCGCGGTTTCACCCGCATAAGTTTCGATCCCGTGGGAATATCGGGATAAAAACGACCTACCTGCCTATGTAGGTTTATGTGAAAAAAAATATTTTGATTTTCTGAAAGCCCTATGTTTGCTCATGTTCCACAGCCGGACCCAATCTGCCACGGCGACGCGTCCTGCCAAGAGTTCACAAGCACAGTATTCCCGTGGGTCGCGTCCATCTTCATCACTAACAGCGACCTGAAGAACCAGTTCAGTTACCATTGCGATGGCGTGCTGCTCACCGAGAAGGTTATTGTTACTGGTGAGTAAGATTTCAAACTAAAACAGTATAAGGGTCTTTTGGCGCAGTCTAAGGGTCTTTTGCCGCAGTATAAGGGTCTTTTGGCCCAGTATACGGGTCTTTTGGCGCAGTATAAGGGTCTTTTAGCGCAGTATAAGGGTCTTTTGGCGCAGTATAAGGGTCTTTTGGCGCAGTATAAGGGTCTTTTGGCCCAGTATAAGGGTCTTTTGGCGCAGTATAAGGGTCTTTTGGTGCAGTTTGACAGGCCTGATGGTCTAGTGGTTAGTGACCCTGACTGCTATGCCGGAGGTCGTAGGTTCGATTCCCACCCAGGACAAATGTTTGTGTGATGAGCACGATCATTTGTTCTGTGTTTGGGTGTAATTTATCTATAATATGTATGTATTTAGAAATATATAAGTATGTTTATCAGTTGTCTAGTACCCATAACACAAGCTCTGCTTAGCTTGGGACTAGATGGCGTTGTGTGATAGTTGTGGAATATTATTATTAATATTAGTATAAGGGTCTTTTGGCGCAGTATAAGGGTCTTTTGGCGCAGTATAAAGGTCTTCTGGCGCAGTATAAGGGTCTTTTGGCGCAGTATAAGGGTCTTTTGGCGCAGTATAAGGGTCTTTTGGCGCAGTATAAGGGTCTTTTGGCCCAGTATACGGATCTTTTGGCGCAGTATAAGGGTCTTTTGGCGCAGTATAAGGGTCTTTTGGCGCAGTATAAGGGTCTTTTGGCCCAGTATAAGGGTCTTTTGGCGCATGACCAAAATCGAAACTAATGCCGCCATCTTGTTTTTGTCGCTCTTTCAATGTCATTCCGGCGCCAAAAGATCCTTGTACAGTCCTTTGACAGTTATTGAAATAAACTAAATATAAGGTCTTTAGGCGCGTTAGGCATTTTTTAAGATGGGAAAAACCATTGAATTCGCGCCACTGTTATCGTAACTGACACCGTTTCGGATGTGTTCGGCAGCCCTCGGGATGTACTCGGTTTTAATGTATATCCGATATGTCAGTGAGTGATGGCAAAGTATTCTGTTTGTGTTTTGTTTTCACTTCTGTCGGCACTCCCGGAGTGCCACTGTTTTTTTTTAACTCTGATTTGGCATCACTGACAAAATCACAATGAACTTTGTTCTCATTACAATCCGCCCCTAAGACGACCCACTGACCGAATTATGGCCTTGACTTACGTCAAATAATTACGATTACGTACTCGTTAATATTTGACGTACGTATGTTACGTTAACCAACCGGTTGAAACAACCGGCTCTTAAAAAGTCATAGGCATCTACAAAATACAAAAAATGCAGGGTGGCAAGATTAAGGAGTCCGGCCCTAATTGCATAACACATTATTAATCTCAAGATGAATCATTTTGAAGGATCCATTGCTTCATAATATGTTCGAAAAATTTGTCTGCTCAATAACGTTAACACATTGAATGCCAAAACTACGCAATATTACGTAGCTGGTAATAATGGCAGATGCCGACTACGCATTATTACGTCGGTCTTCTCTATAGAATATTTAGTAATCTGTGTTATTCAGCATCGGCCTCCTTGAATGGATGTTTTTATACTCTTTGGCATCTCAAATAAAACACGACATAAAAAAGTAGTAACTTAATGGTTAACTTCGGTATTCAATGTGTTAATAATAATAACGCAATGAATGTAGTTGATCTGTCAAAATGAAAACCATTGCTAGAGTGCGTTTCAACAAATAGTTCCTATGCCGTTATGTTGGCAACAATGTATACCACTTCTTATTCTTCACCACTCCTTAATGTTTTGGGCATGATTCTAACACGGACACCTCGTAAATCTAAAAAAAAACCGCTGAATAATCTTCCCATATCTACTATCTTGACAGACATGGGCACAAAACACATAATTATACTCCTAGCGGAGGACAGGGGAGCCAACATTATAACATAGGAACTATTTGTTGAAACGCACTATACTGATAGCTTGTGATGTGTTTCCATGACTGTGTTACGCAATAACCCCGCGGGAGTGTAATAATATCTTCGCTGAATGCTTGTCAAATAAGTGGTTTTGTAATACAACGGGATGGAATCGAAATCACGACGATTGCCTAACTAATGAGCTACTCCTGGTTATTTCAAGGGTGTTCTCTTGAACAGAGTAATTAATGTTGCAATATTACATATTAGGTAAGGCATTTGCACATTTTGCACCACATAATTACTGTGTGACTTTTACGTTGATACTGTTAGAAATCGCTTTGTTAGGAATTTTAAAGGTACAAAAACGATCCAAGTTTTGTCGTACTTATTATTAATTTAATTTATTGAGCAGTGGTGGCTCATTGGTGTCGGCCCCGGCGTACGAGTTGTAGGTCGTATGTTCGAACCCAGGCAGGCACTTTATGTATTTAATTTTATCACCACTGCTCTCTAAACGGTGAAGGAAAACATCGTGAGGAAACCGGCATGTCCTAGAACTAAAAATTCGAAGACATGTGACATCCATCAACTTGTACTGGGCGGCACTGAGCCCGTATGGTGGATTATGGCCACTCCCTCTCACAGAGAGAAGGCCTATTTCCCAGCCGTGGGAACATTATAGGCTGATTTTAATACTTTGTTCGTAATACCTACTTGTAAGCGCGAAGTAGGTACAAACATAATTTTGATTACCTATAAGCTACTGCTCCATTAATTTTACTAGCACTCGTCTATTGTTCACAGACAGTGTGTGTGGGGGTGTGTGTACAGGCTGATTTTTTTACCGGTTCCTAATTTTTACAGGGTTTCTACCCATGAATATGAACAACTTTCACGATGGGACAATTCTGAAATCACGAAAAAAAAAATCTGGTCTTTTATACATTTTGGTCAAGTAGGTATTTGAACTTTGTAGTATACAGCTAATTTTTTTTCGTGATTTCAGAGTTGATCCCATAGTGAATGTTGTTCATATTCATGGGTAGAACACCCTGTAAAAATTTGGAACCGGTAAAAAATATAATTCTGTATCTTCTTTAATTTAGTTAAATTAACGAAGTCTATTTACTTTTACCACACTTAAACATCGCTGATAAATAAATGCATCAAACATACTCCTCAAAGAAAGACATCATCAACAAAATTCTAAATTTCAACCCTCTCTCCCCTGCCTTGTCTTTTTATATTTTTTCCTATTGGCCTCGGAACAAGGCGAGGCGAGGCACTAATTTGATTACGGACCTCCTTCCGTTTGCAGCGTTTTCCCTCTAACGACATTTCCGTGTTCTTCAGTATTAAAGGTATAGTGAAAAAGAAAATGTATAGATAGTCCTTGTGAATATTTATGGCTCGGTTTTATATGAGAGAGATTGGAATTGGCTTCATTAATTTGAGGGTTAGATATGCAGCAAATTAAAATTAGCGTTTAACCATCTCTTTGATCCGACTCTAAAAACATAAAAAAATACTACAAAGTGAATGAAAAATAACTTTAATTTCGGAAGTCAGTGGCGCTGATTCCCTTGTTCACAAACTAAACTAAATTTCAGTTCAGTGCATCTTTTTCTTTCTATTTTATTAAGAAAAGGACAGAACATGAATATTAGTTTAGTCCTGTCAAATCAAGATACTCCATAGACAAGTTTAGACGTGATTAAAAAATTGGCTACTAAAAATACGTCAATTTATGTCAGGCGCTGACAAATTTGACAGGACTAAACTAATATTTATGTTCTGTCCTTTTTTTAATGAAATAGAAAGAGTAAGATGCACTGAACTTAAATTTAGTTTAGTTTGTGAACATAGGAATCAGCGCCAGTGTCGTGGGTTTTTCAGTTTTTAGTTGTAACCAGCCCACACAAATTCAATTAACACTAGTGCATTGAAGAATTGAAGACACCGACTAGAAGAATCATCAAAATTCGTATAGAAATGCCGGATTTATGCATATAACTTCGTACATAGGAATATTTACCTAATGTATTATATATTAAAACCTTCCTGATAGTATGTAGATCACATTAGTGAAAGAATTATCAAAAATGGTTCATTAGTTTTTGTGAAAATCGCGGACATACTAACATACATACATACGGGTCGAATACAGAACCTGCTTTTTTGAAGTCGGTTAAAAATACAACAGCAATCTTTGCAAATCTCTAATGAACTCATCATTATCTGGCTTAATTGCCAGCGTTCGGGTTGGCTTCCAGTCTGACCGTGATCAGCTGAATAAGTAGTATTACCAGTAAACGCGTACCCTCAAATTCCTCCACCTACACCGTGAGGAGGCCTGTGTCCTAGCAGTGAGAACATTATTGGCTGATTATGTTTATGCTGCCAAGTCAGGTTAAGGTTTTTACGGTTTTAATCACGACATAAGCTTTTGCCATATTTGAATCAATACAAATCAAAAAGTTTTCCAGGAAATACAGAGGCATGAGGAATAGGGTGTAAAGTTCACTCATTCGGAATAAAACAGGGAGGATCCTCCCTCCGACCAGACGGGTGTCGTGTCTGGTGGGCGTCGGCCCAATAATTAATTTTGAGCTGTTGTATATTTGCTAGTCGCGCGGTAAACTCTGCTTGCGCGATGCAGGATTTTGCGTGACGTCACCATGATGCGTAGCTCGCATGTGGCAGTATGCGATGCCGCTACAGAAACATTTTTGGTCTACAATACCTGTTTTTATTTTTGATTAATTATGGTTAATCGAATGAGGTATAATTTCCTTCCAGATGCCAGGTGCATGCTCTTCGGCAACAAGACTTTGAACCCCGACAACATGTTGGTCTTCCTCGGGAAGGTGAACCTTCAGACTTTTGGAGGCGCTGAGAAAGTACATAAGGTAGGACTTTCTTTTATGTACATACGGCTACACATCAAGCTAATCATTTCGAGTTTTAGTTGACCTCGCATTGTCTAAGTTTTTCGTACATTCAGAAGTCAGCTTGTGCTGGTTATGTATAGCTTGATTTGTAGCCGTACCTTAGAGGGTGGCAGGGCTATCGACACGCAAACTGTGGCCATAAATTCAGGACATGATTTTAGACCCCTTAGAGTAGAAATTTCCGTCTGTTTTCAAAAAAAATCTGCTGTTTCATACAAAAGTGCAAACATTAGTGCAAGCATTGCCAAGTTGTATGGCAATGCTAACATTGCCATACAACTTGGCAATGCTGCCAGCCTTATGTGCAAATCAAATCAAAATCGATTATTTGCATAAAATGTGGTACAAAAGATGGTAATGTAATATTGTAGTGCTAAGACACATTCCGCCATGTAATGATGGCATGCAAATATTTAATACATGAAGTAGGTATTAACAACATGCAGTAGGGTAATTCTACCGAGTGATAAAAAAATAAAATACTTTTTTAATTTCACTAAATCAGATTTTTATTGCGTTATTATAAAGAGTTATTATGTAATTATCTTCTAAAAAATAAAATCAGAGATCAATCTTTAACATTATGTGAAATAATTGCACATTTTAGTGTTATCACTTCGACAGGAGTGATTCTATTTTCAACATAAGTGACAGAATCTTTAATAAAACTAAAAACTTTAATAGTGAAATAAAATAAATCATCAGTCTTCACTGCTTTTGGTAATAATTTTTTAATACGGCTAGTATAAATAATCAAGTTAAATAAACACACACTCTAAAAAATAAACAATAATTTTCTACAGAAGTGACGACATTCCTGTAGAACATTAAAGGCAAATGGATATTTTCTAATGTTCAGGCTGATTTAGACAGGGTAAGTAACTAACTCCAAACTCGAGAGAAGTCAGTACTGAACCGACATTCAACTAGTGTAAATTGAATTCGGAGTCAGTGGAGTCAGTAACTACTACTGACTCCAAATTCAATTTACACTAGGTAAATATTGGGTCAGCACTGACTTGTCTCGAGTTTGGAGTCAGTTACTTACCCTGTCTAAATAAGCCTTTACTTTATACAATATTTTCTTCGTCTGAAGACGTATTTTTTATCAGACTTTGTTGATTAACATCTGAACATAAAATTTAGTATTATTAACGTTTTCTATGAGGGGTGTCCGCTTCCTGATTTCAAAAATCTCTTCATCAGATGAACTATCAAATCCATAGCATTTTCGATAGAAATCTATAGATGTACGTGAGGTTGTTGCTATTGGGTTCTTGTATACGTCATACCCTGATTGTGGCGAATCCGATCGTGAATGAGTTGATGTCCTCAAAATGGGTATATTATCAGTTTCTTGTTCTTTGCAAGTAATGTAAATAAGCATTTTGCTTTCTTGCAGCTTTTTGCATTCTCGGTGTATATTCTTTAATTGATTTAATTTTTCCAGCTTCTTTCTTTCTTTCTTTTGTATCTCTCTCTATCTTTTTGACGTCGTTCTTCTAGTTCAACCTATCATTTTTTCTCTCTTCCTTCGTATCCATGCCCTCTTTTGCTCCCTCAATCGTTCTTTTTTTTCTTTTTCCGACCGCTTTTTACCCGCCATACCTGTAAGTAAAAATTGAAATAGCCATGCAATCACTTTTGTGGAAAACCAGTCACTCCTGTCGGTAGTCCACCAAATAGCGACACAGTGCATGAAATTATCAATCCACAATAAAAAACAGCATTTTACGTTTGTTAGGTTATACTGTCAGTGTAAATTTCTCTTATAAGATCACATCTAATAAGCATAAGCGCAAACCGTCACTTCTATGGAAAAACATCACTTCTGTAGCAAACTATATCGACAGAAGTGAGTTCTACAGAAGTGAGTTTTATCATAAAAATACATAACCTAAAGAAAATTTAAGGTTATGAGATTTGAATTCACTTGACTTCGGTAATTGACTAACTAATTAATAAGGCTACAAGGAAATCACATTCATAAATCACTTACTTGATTTATTAAGTTGAGTACAGAGGTGATGTATCAACTTTGACAATGCTGTAGAAAGCCGCTATACTTTTATTTTTCTCGACACCGTAGTCACTGGCCGAATGTAGTCTGATACTGACACTGTCAATACATGGTAAAGGGTTGCCAGAGATAGAAAATAATGTAACACTTTAAAAAATAAATTTATTACCATTTTTGCAATTTATTTCTACACGAGTGATTATTTTTTACGAACATTATAGAATGTTGAATAAAGTTAATAATATCATTTAATAATTATTAACAATTATGTGACGGCTTTTTTATTACTTGCTTTACTTGTTTCTTCATGTGATATATGCATGGAATATCTTTAAATAATTTTTAGAGACACCTTAATGCTGGAACCTGCTTTGCGAACATTCGACAGGACGTGAGCAATCACGTACTGTACCACAAAAAAAAGGAAAAAAATATTAAATAATCAATAGGATTCCTATGTAAACTGTTAGATTATGTCACAAAGTTTATAAAATAATGATTAGAAAGAAATAAAAGCGGAGGAGATAGAACATATTTCAAGCGAACACAATTTTACTGTCTCTGTAGAATGACCCAGTAACATAATATTAATTAAAAAAAATTTACCATGCATTTCTGAAGTGGTAGGATTGACAAGATTTTTTGTTCAGAAATTCGCCGACAGAACAAAAACTTTGCGATATCAACCACTTTTTCAAAACCTCATAGAACTTTTTGTACGGTAGTTCTGTTATCCAGATAGGTAATGAGTTACGTATATATGAGTGGCGCCATATATACGCAGCTGCGCCTGAATAGTTCTATCCTAGGTACAGGGATTTTCAATAAATACTGTGTGACTTTTCGTTTGTTAAAATTATTTTTAGCTTCAAAGAGTTTAGAATTAAGTTTAACAAATTTTGCAGCTGTTATTTTACACGGAGCGAAGTGCCTATTTGATCCCCACAATCCAGTTACTGGAAATCACGCGGCAAGACTGGTTGTCAGACTTTCGGGCTTCTGACGACCCGTAACGACTGTCAAAGATCAACGAATGACTGCCGGGACCAACGAATTAATGTGCTTTCCGAGACACGTTGGGGCCCTGTTATGTAATAGATGGTCAGCCGTCCACGGCCCGACCTCGACAAGGGTTGCTTAACCTTGATGATCGACACGTTATTATTATGTTAAGCCTGTGCTGTCCCATTGCAGGGCAAAGGCCTCCCTTCCTTATTTCCACTTTTCCCGGTCTACTGCGATTGTGTCACTTTTTCTGACTGACTGACTTCTTGACAATTCAAAAGTGCCTGTAAATGGTTTAATTGAAATAAATGCTTTGAGTTGAGTTTGAGTTTGAGTGTGGGCCAATCCTTCAAGGATTCCAGCTCATCCCGTCATCTCTTTCTGGGCCTGCCGTGCAGTCGTTCCCTGCCATTTGGGATACACGTGCACTTCTACGTGAGTCCTTAGCCATGAACCCCTAGAACATTTGTCACATGATATTGTTTTTCATTGCAGGTATATTCAATAGTCGTCCACCCGAACTTTACGACTTCAGATGATGGGACAGTGACAAACGACCTGGCTCTTCTTGTGCTAGAGGAGGCAGTGGAGTCCAAGAAGAACATACAGCCTGCCTGCATTCACCAGGAGAACAGCATTGCAGAAGCTGCAGTGAGTTAACATCATCATTTTAACATAACATCATGCTTCAGAGCAGTGGCCCAGTGGCGCATTTACCAATAGGCTGAGTAGGCTGGAGCCTAGGGCGGCAGATTTTAGGAGCGGCAAATTGGGGGCTAACATTTTTGTTAAATGTCTTACTGAAATTAAAAAGATTAATATTTATATACCTACCATGTTTTTTTGGAAAGAATAAACAAAGTGAATGCTCAAATTCAGGCTTCTACCGTAGATTTTATCATAGATGCCGATCTTTACAAATCTGTTTGCAAGTTTTTCGTAGATGATGAACGAGAACATTTCAAGTATTTTTGAAGAAAAGGCGAAGCAGTATACAAAAGACATGGGACATTATTGTAGAGGTCGGCAGGGGCGGCAAAATTTGAATAGCCTACTGGCGGCAAATGCGTAATCCGCCACTGGGTGGCCCAGTGGTAACGGGCTGGACTTACGAGTTGTAGGTCGTGCGTTCGAACCCCGGCCGGCTTTACTTTGTGCAAACTATTTCATCACCACTGCTCTCAAAACGGTGGAGAAAATATCGTGAGGAAACCGGCATGACCTAGAACCAAAAATTCGAAGACATGTGACATCTACCAACTAGCGCTGGGCCCGCGTGGTGGATTACGGCCCACTATCTACGGGCTATCAAATGCAAAAAGAATTTTTCAAATCCGACTAGTAATTCCAGAGATTAGCACATAGCAAATTCTTCAGCTTTATTATTAGTACTAGCTGTGCCCGCGACTTCGTTCGCGTGGATGTCGGAACTTAACAATGTCCTGCGAGGATACCGATTCAAATCTTTATTTTTTATTTAAGCTAGTGCTTCTCTTTAATAACATTAGTTGTGGAACCATCTGAAGCGTACACAAAAAGGTTATTGGGGTTGTTTACGCGTGAAAGAGCTACGTATAGTTGACCATGGGAAAAGCATCCAATACTTAGGTCCACCCCCGCAACGGATAATGTCTGGCCCTGAGCTTTATTAATCGTCATGGCATAACAAAGACTGACTGGGAATTGCACTCGTTTGAAAGAGAAAGGAAAGTTGTTAGGAATAATAGGTATTCTTGGAATAAAAACAATATCACCGGCACCGCAACCGGTTAATATTTCAGCTTCGATAATGTTTTGCTGCAGATTTGTGACTTTGAGCTGAGTGCCGTTACAAAGTTTGGGAGGACATCAATTTCTGAGGAGAATTATTGGAACACCGATTTTTAAAACTATTTTGTTGGCGGGAAGTCCGGGTGTGTTGAGGGAATCCAAAAATTCTACCGGGTAGTGCGTGGCGTCATCTTCTTCCATAACTGTATTTATAGAGGTGTATTCTCTACTATTCCCGGACACATGCATCAATATTTTTAAATTAATTGCCGCAGCTTGGTCATTGCGGGGAGTCAAAATAGCTCGCTAACATAGCCAAGAACCGGCTTGATTTCCCATATTTGTGGAATCTCCGTACACAGAAGAAATTAGCTCTTGTTGTGATGTAACGCAAGAACAGAGATTAGCGACCAAATTAACTTTTCCATCTTCTTGTACGGGGTATGTGCCATCGCCTATTTGTAACAATAAATTGGAAAACTCCTGTGCATTTTCGCAGCCTCCTAACTGTGCACGCATATTTACGCTCAGGTGTGTAGATGATATATTGCGCCATAAAACAGAACTCTTCAGACATGCAGCAATTTCATCGGCTCTCGTTCCTCGGGGTACTATCGGGAGTGTCTGCCGAAAATCACCGCAGAACAGTACCGTAATGCCTCCCATCAGCCGGTCATTTTGCCTTATGTCCTGCAAAGTTCTATTCACTGCTTCTACAGCTTTGCGGTTTGCCATTGTGCACTCATCCCTAATAATTAAAACACAATCGCGTAAAACCTTTGCTTTATCGCTATTTCGTGATATGTTGCAAACCGGGCTTTCCGTACGGTCCAAGTCGATAGGAATTTTAAATGTTGTGTGTGCCGTTTTTCCTCCAGGCAATAATGTGGCTGCTATCCCTGAAGAGGCGACAGCAAGGGCAATTTACTTTGGTTCCTTATTCGAGCCAAAATAACATTGGTTAGGAAAGTTTTCCCTGTGCCACCCGGTGCGTCTAAAAACAGGATTTCACCCGAGGCGTTATCTACACTGCAGCATTCCCTATCAAACATTCCCTATCAAACGTCTGGCGCTGTTCCTCTGTCAAATTTGCGCAGTCATTTTGTAAAATTTCTTCGAGTTCCACGGGATTGTAACTAATTTCTGATACGTACTCTCTGTCCATCGACTACCGGTGTGGGCAAACCATAACAACGCCATCTATCGAAGTGCTAATTAATATTCAATACTGCACGTAGTTGATCTCCAGATGTAGTCCATATTATAATTTTCAAATTTACATTTTTGAAGTGAAAACATCTTTAGCGGCGTTGCACACTTTTTGTAATGGGTAAAAAATGTTAAACTCGCGTCAGGACATCGCGTCAGGACACGTGACCGTCAGGAGAGAATTCCCCCCCCCCCCCTCTCTTTCTACGGCGGCGCCAATCGAAGTGAACCAAGTGACACACGACAATGGATGGATGGATGGATGGATGGATGGATGGATGGATGGACGTGGACGTGGACGTGGACGTAAAATGAAAAAAAGTGACGCAGAAGTAGTGAAAAAAAATTAGTTATATTAATTAAATTAATAATTGATTAATTTCAACGTTAATATTCAAGTTTTCTCTTCTGCCGGCACTCCCGGAGTGCAACCCGTCTTTTTTTTAGGTGTGAACTGATTACGATGAAACAAAAAACTCAATGTTACTTCAATTTATAATTTTTAACGCAAATATTGTTGCGTATACCTAAACGTGAAGTTGTGAGACCAAGTGCATATTAACACACATTAACTAATTTTGTCCAGAGATGGCGCTGTTTTAATATTTATTTCTGAAACACTTAGAATTTTCTAATTTACAATTTTTAGGTGTGTGTGAACTGATTACGATAAAACAAAAAACTCAATGTTACTTCAATTTATATAATTATTAACGCAAATATATATAAACATAAAGTTGTGAGACCAAGTGCATATTAACACACGTTAACTAATTTTACTTCTGGTAGGTACACTTTAAATTCAAAAATCTTTTGATAGACTGAACCGATTGCAATGAAACAAAAACTAAATGTTACTTCAAGTTACGCTAAATCGTTGTGTATAAAAGTTATCTACATTTATTTCGTACATTTTACGTGATGCTCGGATAACTAAACATACAAACAGACAAACAGACAAAAATTCTAAAAATGCTGGAATTGGGTTCTATTGGTTGTCCAGTAACATCCTGGCTATATTTTTTTTATTTTTTTTTTAATGTACAAAAACTTCTTTTCTACAGTTTTATTATATGTATAGAAGATATAGAAAACTCAAATAGTTATTTGGTTCTTATTTACTTTTTGCCCGAAAACCAAGATAATTATCTATAGTAATCTTTCCTGATGAGTCCATTCTGAACATAACATAGGTACGAATAGGTATATTATCTAAACTAATATTACAAAGAGAAAATACTTGTATTTATCAGGATCCAATGAGAAAAAAATCGTCACTAGATCCATCATGGGTCTGGCCAATGGATCTTCTGAGATTGAACGTATTTTTAACCGACTTCTAAAAAGGAGGAGGTTCTCAATTCGGTTGTTTGTTTTTTTTTTTTTTTTTTTTGTTTATTCGCGCATAACTCCGTCGCTTGCCAACCGATTTGAAAAATTATTTTTTTGTTAGAAAGGATATACTTCCCAAATGGTCCCATGAAAATTTTATTGAAATCGGAAAAGCGGTTTGTGAAAAATCATCAAAAATCTAAAAATGTATCTACATTGTCTACATTAACGGTTTTTTCGTTTACATTTTTGTGGGGTAGGTACAACTAAAAAGTGGAAAATAAAAACTTTATTACAAAAAAAAACAAAAGACTTAAAAAAAAAAAACACTAAGTACAAAGTGATAAATAGCTTTAATTTCGGAAGTCGGTGTCAAAAAACGAAAATGCGGAACCAACGACACCGATTCCGAAATTAAAGTTATTTATCACTTTGTAGTGTTTTTTTTTGAAGTCTTTTGTTTTTTTTGAAGTGAAAACTTCTTTAGCGGCGTTGCACACTTTTTGTAATGGGTAAAAAATGTTAAACTCGCGTCAGGACATCGCGTCAGGACACGTGACCGTCAGGAGAGATTCCCCCCCCCCCCCTCTCTATCTACGGCGGCGCCAACCGAAGTGAACCAAGTTTAGTGACACACGACAATGGATGGATGGATGGATGGAAGTGGAAGTGGAAGTGGAAGTCGAAGTGAAAGTCGAAGTGGAAGTCGAAGTGAAAGTCGAAGTGGAAGTCGAAGTGGAAGTCGATGTGGAAGTCGAAGTGGAAGTCGAAGTGGAAGTCGAAGTTGAAGTCGAAGTGGAAGTCGAAGTGGAAGTCGAAGTGGAAGTGGAAGTCGATGTGGAAATGGAAGTCGAAGTCGAAGTCGAAGTGGAAGTGGAAGTGGACGTGGACGTGGACGTGGACGTGGACGTGGACACACTGCTGTGTATTCGTAAAATTCGTGTATATAAAGTGTTTAAAATATGGAAATTCAACAAAGTGCATCTATTAATGAAAAAAGGGACGCAGAAATAGTGAAAAAAAATTAGTTATATTAATTCAATTAATAATTGATTTATTTCAACGTTAATATTCAAGTTTTCACTTCTGCCGGCACTCCCGGAGTGCAACCCGTCTTTTTTTTTTGTATGTTAGTTTGTTACACTTTCACGCTAAAAAATCTGAACGGACTTTGATGTTTGGCACATTGATAGACCATGACCAGGATTAGGACATAAGATACGTTTTATCCCAATATTCCCCCGGGATCGAGACATATGCGGATGAAACCACGGGGTGCAGCTCGTCCCTTATAAGCTCGAGGCTAAACTGAGGCTGTGGCCTTAAAGATCAAAGCTTTGACAGATTGGTCACGATCTGTAATATAAAATTTGGCACATGGGTAGACCATGAACTGGAGAAGGACATAGGCTACCTTTTTTCTCCTACGTTTTTTATTTTATTTTTTGTGTTTATTCTTTTTTGCGTCATGTTCACCGCAAATAAACGTATTTTCTTTCTTTCTTACATCCTGAATTGCAGATGTAGTCGCGGTCAACAGCTAGTGCCATACCTATATTTTGGACAGTACATAAACCATATCATTTCACTCTACATACGACAACCATTAAAATGCAATAAAACTTGGCTGGCCGCCATTTTGATATCCCGGTATGAATGTATTTGATATTCATTTGAGATTCTAGCCACGTGCAATAAAATTAATTATTTTGACCACAGCTTTCGAGTTTAAATGCCATGGCTTAAATTCTGTGGCGTCGGGAATATAATAAAGTAGTTTTTATCTGGTTTATGTGACGGTAGCTGTGAGCGTAATTACTTTGTGAAAATGTGATTAAATGGAATCTTTGTTACATCGAATTTTGATAGTAACTAGAAAGAAAGAAAATACGTGTATTTGCGTATAAACATGAAGCAGATAAAGAACACAAACACAAAAAAAAATACAAGTTGGTACGCCATGACTACTTTTTATTATCCATACTAATATTATAAATTCGAAAGTAACTCTGTCTGTATGCTACCTTTTCACGCCTAAACCACCGAACGGATTTAGATGAAATTTAGCAGAGAGATAGATTGCATCCCGGGGAAGGACATAGGACAGTTTTTATCCCAGAAATCATCCTTTAAGGGGCTGAAAAGGGGGGTGGAAGTTTGTATGGGGAATTAATAACCACTGAACCGATTTAGATGAAATTTGGTATGAAGATAGTTTGAGTTGTGAGGAAGGATATATAATAATTTTTATCCCCGAAATTATCCCTTAAGGCTGTAAAAATGGGGGTGGAGATTTGTAAAGGGAATCAATAAAAAAGGTCTATAATACTTTTATCGCGGGTGAAACCGCGGGGCACAGCTAGTCATCAATAAACTAGACAATTAAGTTTTCATTAATTCAATTCAATTCAATTTATTCAGTAACAATTCACATTGCGTTCGAATATAATCCAGCATGAAACATTTTCATTAATGATGGTTATTTTGCCAACTTTGATAGGCCATAAACTTGATTTGATAAAACTTAGTAAATTATTTTGTCGCTATCTATCACCGTGACATCAGTAGACGCTCAATAATTCCGTTAACAATTTCCTCACCATTGTTCTTTATAAAACGTGCCACTAAACTAAATTGAATAAACATTTTCCCCGAACGTGAGGGTTGTGTCACTCAAATTTCGCGAGTAATTATTGTCTCATGAAACTGGGTGCGAGTCTATTGAGATAAAACAAATCCAGCAGACTTCGAGGTGCTAAAGAATTGTGAAAAAGTGGTAGCTTCTATCTATAATATTGAAAAGAAATAAAACTTTGTTTATTATAGGCATGGTGGGATACAATAAATTGGAAACAAGGAGGGACATAGCTTTTGCTACCTATATTTTTAAATTATTACGTGGCAAGACTTCAAACCCAGGTATATTAAAAGAAATAAACCTGTGTGTGCCCGATAATTATGTATTGCGAGTGTGCTTATGACCACACGACTGAAGTGAAACTTCAAACGTATTTGGCTATGAGAGGAAGTGAGAAAGAAAATGTGCGCGCGCACTGCTTTCTCTTGCTTATATCTCCCACTCAACTCCCGTTCGCCTCGCCCGCTCACACTTTTCGTAATGCTTACCTCACGCGTTCGCCAGCTTACTCCCCAAGTCAAGCGTGCGTAAAGAAGTTTCACTTCAATAATTTAATTGAAGCTATTTTATACTGCTGATGTTGAGCTTAATTTTATCTTCGCAGACCACAGCATGGAGGTTGGACGGAGCTCTGGTTCCAATATTCTTCAACAGGGAAAAGGGTGAATACTGCCATGACCAAGACGAAGATGTGTTTTGTGCTACTTATGGAAATGGTAAGGTTGTCATTTCATTGAACGTTAATACCCGTTGGTCTCGTGGTCGCAAGCGTGACTGTTGAGCGTGGGGTCTTGGGTTCGATTCCCAGGTCGAGCAAAGTGTTATTAGGTTTTTTTCATTAGGAATTTCTCAGTAACTGCCTGGAGTTTGGAAGTTGGCAGTGTGATACCCCCGTGCCTCGGAAAGCACGTTAAGCCGTTGGTTCCGGCTGTCATTCGTGGATCTTTGACAGTCGTTACGAGTCGTCAGAAGCCCGAAGGTCTGACAACCAGTCTTACCAAGATGTATCGTATTACCTAGTAACTGGGTTGTGGAGGTCAGATAGGCAGTCACTCCATGTTTTTATATGGAATGACTGCCTATCTGACCTCTGACAGTATTTTTACTGTAGTATTCAGGGATTATTCCACTTTGCCCCACCGGCCGCCCCACTCCAGATGATGAAGGTTGGCATGATAAACCAAATAAAAAGATTTGCAAAATAGGGTAAAACAGCTGCACTAAGTGCTACTTGTTTTCGCAAATATTTTTATTTTTTTTTATTTTTTTGCCACTGCCTCAAAATCCGATTGAAAAGTGTGGTTCCCATTCCGGAATCTATGATTTTACAGAAAAAAAAGCGGTGTAAACTTCTGTTGACTTTGTACTCATAACAGCGTACATGAATGGCATAATATTTGTTGTGTTGAGAGCTACTCCAATCACCATGCAACGTACACGTCTTTTTTTTGTTTTTGAAACGATTTTATGTAAGCTTATTAATGTGTGATTTTAGTTGATTTTATTTTAGTTAAGTTGTTTCTTATTTATAAGTTAATCATGAGACTGTATTATGCCATACCAAATGATGATTAATGTGTGATTTTGAATAGTTAGAATAAATAGCATTTCGTTTTCTATTTACGGGGACGAATCGTACTCAGTTTGTGATTTTAAGCTTAAATAAAGTAGTAAAAACAAATCTAGTTGCCATTAATAAACAAATATTTAATTTAATTTAACAATTATTTAATTTAATTTAAAAACGCATAATATCTGTGATTTTAAAAGTTTAGTGTACATACATAGGAAAATAAAATGTTTGTACGTTTATTCTAAGGCGCAGAATCCAAAAGAATTTTGAAGCAGTGGAATCTGCCCCACTATTTCGATTTAGTGGGGCAGATTCCACTGCAAAATTTTTGACATTCCTCTTTGCCCCACCAGTGGGGCGGCCGGTGGGGCAAAGTGGAATAATCCGTATTCAGCGGCATCTGGATAGACGGGAAGCCGACACCAACATAGTTGAAAAAAGACAGGCAGATGATGACGATATCGATACCCATCTCATCTGCCAAGTTTCGGTAGCTAATTTAATTGGACCCGTATATCATCATTAGCTGCGCCCCGCGGTTTTACCCGCATAAGTCTCGATCCCGTGGGAATATCGGGATAAAAACTATCCTATGTCCTTTTCCGGGACTCAAGCTATCTCTATACCAAATTTCATCAAAATTGGTCCAGCCGTTTGAGCGTGAAGAAGTAACAAACATATAAACACACACACACTCACAAACTTTCGCCTTTATAATATTAGTGTGATAAACATTTTTTTTATTTTCCAGAGGTACCCTTCTGTCCCAGCTACGGCGGGATCTTCGCGTCACGTCAGGCAGGCCGCTGGTGTCTCACCGGCATCTTCTACGGCGACCCAGCCGACCGAGGCTTTTGCTTCACGAAGGACGTCCGCTATACCTCGCTGACGAAGTACTTGAAATGGATTGATGACACTGTTGGCATGTTTAAAAATGGTATTCTTTACATGTGTGTTTCATTTCAATCCTTACTTTCTGCTATCTATACAGGGTCTCCCTGGAAGTATGGATCAAATCGAATAGGGACGTGGGCAAGGTCATTTCCAAAGTTTTAGCAAAAAAAAAAAAAAAAACTAAAAAAATACAAAAAAAAAGAGAAGAAAGATCGAATTCGTGAAAACTATCAGGGCTATCAATTTATTTTTTTTAGATAGCCCTGATAGTATTTTTTATGATTATTTTCTTTGAACACTAAGCGAAGTGATTGAAAAAAAAATTAAAATCGGTCATAACTTTTGAACTCTTTCTCAGGGTTAAAAAGTTTCTATTCGATTTGATCCATACTTCCAGGGACACCCTGTATAAGTATCTAGCTGCGCCCCGCGGTTTCACCCGCATAAGTCTCGATCCCGTGGGAATATCGGGATAAAAAGTATCCTATGTCCTTTCCCGGGACTCAAACTATCTTAATACCAAATTTCTAAATCGGTTCAGCGGTTTAGGCGTGAAAAGGTAATATAACAGACAGATAGAGTTACTTTCGAATTTATAATATTAAGTACCTATAGATTATCTCATAATCAGCCTATAATGTTCCCACTGCTGGGACACGGGGTCCGTAACGTAACTTCGAGAGTCATACGTTCGAGTAATGGAAAGTCGACTGAACGATTGTTCGAATGGAATTTATTGCGAAACAACCTTTTATCGCCAAACGTTACTTCGACTGAACGATTCATCGAATATTTATTGATCGATGGACTGCTCTTTCGAATGAGTTTTAGTTATTATATAGTTTAATAATTGAAATAAAATGATTAAAAAAAGATTTTTCATCACATATTATTTCATACATAATCGAGGAAATCAAACACTTTTATGATATCGTACGTTCTTCCCGTACATTAATTAGAAACATGAAATTTGGTGAAAAGGAAGATATTAAAGCACAAATGCAGGGAAAAATGTTTATTAATCAAAAACCTTTTCGGTAGCTTAGGGAAAAGTGACCCTATGTCCGTTTCTGTACTCCTGACAATGTATTATAAGCAAATTTTCAGGATGACCGGTTCACTGGTTTAGGCGTCAAAAGGTAACAAACAAACTTACTTTCGCATTTATAATATTAAATAAGTTAGGATAGTCCAGCTCTTGTGCTCTCGGACACATATTGTAGTAATGTTACTAAATATTTGCCAACTACCGATATGGTTGTCAGTCAGGGTTGGCTGATGTCCAGATATGGCCGGATTTCGGTCCAAATGATACAGAATTAAAGTCAATGGGTGATATAAACATGCTTATGTGTTGTCGATTATCACTCGGAGGCGTCGGAGTGCAATGGAGGAGTAAATGGGGCGCGTAATTGCGCATTCGAAGATATCTAATTGACTCTTTTGTGGTGTTAAATGCAGATGTGAATGTACAGTCAACAAAAGAGATAAGTATGCAGGATCGTCGGATATAGTTGAAGTTGAGTAAGAAACCGATGGATGTTGTAGACTGAAATTAAATTTGATAAAATTAAATGAGCTATTTGTTTTCTATTAATAAAATTAAATTTTATTCGAGAACATTCATCGGTTTCTTACTAAACTTCAACAATATCCGATGATCCTGCATCCTTATCTCTTTTGTTGACTGTACCATCACAGGCACTGGCGGTAGACCACTTTTGAACCCTATTACTAAGGGCATAAGTTTGAAAAGTGGTCACACATGTAGATGGTATAATTGATGTACCTGTACAAATGATTCAATCCATCCAATACCGAAATAGCAGTATTATATTAGACCACTTAGGTGCATAATCTTGAGCTGGAAAACCCAATATTGTTTCCTACTAAAAATATACTGTGACTTATGAATGCGATGATCGCGTATTTGCGCGACGATCGCTTTTGGTTAGGGTTCGGCCTAAGGGTCTCAATAATACGCTCATCTGTGGAAATGAGGTATTATCGATCCATAACACTCAGTGTGGGTGCGTTTTTTTATTTTTATTGCTGAATGGGCTCTTGACCTCGATCACGCCTGATGGAAAGCGATGGATGAGGTCTACGATGGAACGGACGTGCCCAGAAGATACCTTAGGCACTGGAACTCCTACGCATCGACGAAACACAGCGCAGGCTGCTTGACGCCGGACTCCGGTGGGAGTATGGTCGCAAACCAGGCGGGCATTAGCCCTACCACGGCTACCACCGCAAGGGAAGAATTGGCCAGTCAAATAAGGTGTTGGGTGTGACTGTCCAGGATGCGCCGAGCGCTCGGTTCAGTTGAGTAACTGGCGGAACAAACTGCGCTACACGAGGAGGCTTCTTCATGTATCCCTTGCGTGCTTCTGCACCCTAATTGCGTAACACACTATCAATCGGAATTTGAATCATTTTGAAGCCAATTGCTATAATCCATTGCTTCATAAGTTCGAAAAATTTGTCTGCTCAACACGTAAATAACGCGATGAATGTTGTTGAACTGTCAAAATGAAACCGATTCCGATTGATAAAGTGTTACGCAATTGCCCCGCTGATCAGACTATGCGCCGTCTGCTAGTGCCCCAAATGTCTGATCACCTCCCTCCCCCCGCCCCGCCCTGCCTCCTTGACGAGCTGAACAACTCCTCTGACGCCACAATAAACGTGGCTACCTACTGGACCCAAACAGCATAATATAAATCTACCGTCGATACAAAAAGAAGAAACATACGCTCACTGTGAAGATCGGCCACCCATCTGAGGACTGGCCGCGGTAAACGTACCTTGATCTCTCCTAACAATTGCTTTACTATGACACCTTTTAGAATAAATACCTAAAAACATTGTTTAGATAAGATAAGATAATATTTTATTTGCTTAAACATGTGTGATACATACAAGAAATTACATGCAAGCAAGCTAGTATTGTAAATTATTAGGTACAGTCATGTTTGCCACATGATGTGACGCGCAAATGTCAAGAAACATTATTAATTAAAATAATAGAATAACAATAAATTCAGTAATTAGAAAGTAATAATAATAAAAGATAAAAATACAAAAAGATCCAACAAATAATTAAACTATTCCATTGTAAATTAACAAAAAAAAAAAAAAATAATCAATTCAAATAAGCTACTATGTCAATACAAATCGTTCCTCTAGGAACTCGTTAATGCTATAGTATGCTTTGTTTACTAAATATGTCTTCAGTTTTCTTTTCAAGTGAACATTAGTAAGCTCCTTCCAACTTTTAGGCAACTTATTGTAAACAATTTACATAACATATACATACATAATCAGGCATAATGTTTCCACTGCTGGGACACAGGCCTCCTCTCTGCGAGAGAGAGTGGGCCGTAATCCACCACGCGGGCCCAGGGCGGATTGGTAAATGTCACATCTTTTTTGGTTATAGGACATGCCGGTTTCCACACGATGTTTTTCTTCGCCGTTATGAGAGCAGTGGTGAAGAAAAAAAAAAGTAAAGCGTCTGACTGGATTCGAACCTAAGACCTATAACGTTGTTTACTTTGTAGGAATGTTGTACCTACCTACTTGAATGGTACTTGCATTGTATGGTATATGTGTTTATGTACAGTCAACAAAAGAGATAAGCATGCACGATCGTCGGATATAGTTGAAGTTTAGTAAGAAACCGATGGATATTCTCGAATGAAATTTAATTTTATTAATAGAAAACAAACAGTTAATTTATCAAAATAAATTTCAGTCGACAACATTCATCGGTTTCTTACTAAACTTCAACTATATCCGACGATCCTGCATACTTATCTCTTTTGTTGACTGTACGTAAGTTAAATCGATTACTATGATAATGTGACTCGCTCTTCAATTGTTTTTCTTTATAATCGTTTTGTTATGTCTGGATGGTGACATTGAAAAGGCTATGGGTTTTTCTGCTACGTTTTGTATTTCTGTAATCAATTCCGATAATGGTTTAGTAGGTATGTGCCTCTACATAAACAATAACAGCCGTACAGGCCGATCGATCAGGTTAATCTACGCATGCCGCGGTTAGTCTGTGGATGGGCGACCATCTTTACATACCGAGACCCCTCCATGCCTCGAAAAGCACGTTAAGCCGTTTGGTCCCGGCTGTCAATCGTAGATCTTTGACAGTCGTTGCAGATCGTCAAAAGCCCAAGTCTGAGAACCAGTCTTACCAAGGAGTGTCGCATTACCCAGTAACTGGGTTGTGGAGGTCTATTAGGCAGTCGCTCCATGTAAAATACCGGTATTCAGCTGCATCCGGTTAGACTGGAAGCTGACCCCAACATAGTTGGGAAAAGGCTAGGTAGATGATGATGAGCCTCTTATACAGGGTGTTACGGAAAGGGTATATCAATACAAACGGGTTGCAGAGTGTATCTGGTCTAGAATCTCTGTACAAAATTTCGGCTCAAAAGCAGTTACTTTGAAAATGCTTAATGCTTAATAATGCGACGTGTGACGTGTTATTATGAAACCAATTATGAACGTTAAGGCCCTGCGCAGAAACTAGAGTTTCGCAATTCGAAAATCGTAAAATGAAGCCATTTGTGATAGAAATGAAGCCAACTGATCAGAATCATTTGACGATTTGACGTTCCGCAATTAGGCTGCAGGAGCTGCTAAGTGTTAAATAAATACTATGAGCTAGTAACTACATATAATTACATAGGTACATAGACGGAAGTGTTTTACGTTTTTTGTGTGTTGTGTCTATTTGCGGAACCCGTATGTCACTAATTTCAACTCCAATTGCCTACATGTGCATGTAGTTAGTATTTACATACATTAGTGTTTTTGGATGTCCTTGTTTTTGCTGTACCTACTTATTTTTTCAATTATCTACGAACTGTTAATAGTTGATATTTTACTGAGCGATTTGCTTTGACGAACTGAACCTCAGATAAAACATAGCCATGTTTTATCTGAGGTTCCGTTCGTCAAAGCATTATTAGTATTAGAAGCCTCTAATACCGTTCGCAAACAGAGAAACAGACCTCCGTCCTTCCGCCGACAAGTCCCGCCGCGCCGCGCCTAAAGATGAGGCTTGCTGTGCCACATTGGGGTCGCGAGTCCGATTCCCAGTCAAATTAACGCAATAGAGGAGTTCGGTACCATGACGTTCGTACTAGCGTAACATCCAAAAAGTTTTCACATCAGCGTGTTCGCGATAACGTTATTCGATATAGCGGTTTTTCGGAACAGCGGCGTGCGTCGACATAACGTCATTCGAATCTTCTTATCACTGCCTGTTTTGGGCCGTTATACTTATAGCCATCAGTAGGATGAACAAATTAACAATTTATTGCCGTAGCAGTGTCTAGATATGAAGTCCGTGGCTAAATAATAACAGCCGCACAGGTCGATCGATCACGTTAAGCTACGCTTGTCGCGGTTGGTCTGTGGATGGGTGACCATCTTTACATACTGAGATCCCTCCGTGCCTCGGAAAGCACGTTAAGGCGTTGGTCCCGGCTGTCATTTGTAGATCTTTATTACGGGTCGTCAGAAGCCCGAATTTTGACAACCAGTCTTACCAAGCGGTATCGTATTACCTAGGAACTGGGTTATGGAGGCCGACCCCAACATAGTTGGGAAAAGGCAAGGCAGATTGATTGAGTAGTGTCTAGATATGCAGCTGAGCATGATGGAAGCAGGAACCAATGCCGACCAGCACCCTAATTGCGTAACACACTATCAATCGGAATCTGAATAATTTTGAAGCAAATTGCTAATCCATTGCTTCATAAGTTCGAAAAATTTGTCTTCTCAACACGTAAATAACGCAATGAATGTTGTTGAACTGTCAAAATGAAACCGATTCCGATTGATAATGTGTTACGCAATCGCTCCACAGAGAGATAGGAATTATGAATTCACTAAGGGATCCCAAACAATGTATAGAAAAAAAAAAGAAATTATAAAGCGTATTTTTTTACTAGTCTACGCTGCCCCACTCCTGGGCAAAGGCCTCCCTCCACTCCTTCCATCTTTCGCGAGCCCGCGCGTCCTCCTTCCAGTTTTGACGGAACCTATCCAGCTCGTCCCGCCATCTACGTGGACATCCTACGTGGTATACCGTGACCCTGCCCACTCACTCACTGTCTCAGGGCACCATAAAAGTGTCCATCTTTTATTATTCTACGCCATCCACAGTTAATTGTTCATTAGATTGGAAACGTATATAAACTACTAATAAGAAAATGATGGGAGGCATTACGGTACTGTTCTGCGGTGATTTTCGGCAGACACTCCCGATAGTACCCCGAGGAACGAGAGCCGATGAAATTGCTGCATGTCTGAAGAGTTCTGTTTTATGGCGCAATATATCATCTACACACCTGAGCGTAAATATGCGTGCACAGTTAGGAGGCTGCGAAAATGCACAGGAGTTTTCCAATTTATTGTTACAAATAGGCGATGGCACATACCCCGTACAAGAAGATGGAAAAGTTAATTTGGTCGCTAATCTCTGTTCTTGCGTTACATCACAACAAGAGCTAATTTCTTCTGTGTACGGAGATTCCACAAATATGGGAAATCAAGCCGGTTCTTGGCTATGTTAGCGAGCTATTTTGACTCCCCGCAATGACCAAGCTGCGGCAATTAATTTAAAAATATTGATGCATGTGTCCGGGAATAGTAGAGAATACACCTCTATAAATACAGTTATGGAAGAAGATGACGCCACGCACTACCCGGTAGAATTTTTGGATTCCCTCAACACACCCGGACTTCCCGCCAACAAAATAGTTTTAAAAATCGGTGTTCCAATAATTCTCCTCAGAAATTGATGTCCTCCCAAACTTTGTAACGGCACTCAGCTCAAAGTCACAAATCTGCAGCAAAACATTATCGAAGCTGAAATATTAACCGGTTGCGGTGCCGGTGATATTGTTTTTATTCCAAGAATACCTATTATTCCTAACAACTTTCCTTTCTCTTTCAAACGAGTGCAATTCCCAGTCAGTCTTTGTTATGCCATGACGATTAATAAAGCTCAGGGCCAGACATTATCCGTTGCGGGGGTGGACCTAAGTATTGGATGCTTTTCCCATGGTCAACTATACGTAGCTCTTTCACGCGTAAACAACCCCAATAACCTTTTTGTGTACGCTTCAGATGGTTCCACAACTAATGTTATTAAAGAGAAGCACTAGCTTAAATAAAAAATAAAGATTTGAATCGGTATCCTCGCAGGACATTGTTAAGTTCCGACATCCACGCGAACGAAGTCGCGGGCACAGCTAGTAAGAAAATAAATCGCCACAGTTTCCTATATCAATCATTCTCTAGCTACGTCTACGTAATGGTTCTAAGAACTAATAACCATTGAAATGATAATTGTGATTATTATAATGTGACCACAGGATTACGTGTAACTACACTGACATACACATCTATACATATAATAAAACAGTAAAAAAACTGTGTCTGTACATTGAAAATATTTAAAAAATAATAATTGCGGGGGGTTTAGAAACAGTAATAGGGCACGAATCCAAAAAAAAAAATCTTTCTGTTTGTCTGTGTGTCTGTTTGTTTGTACACGCTAATCTTCGGAACTGCTGGACGGATTTGAATGTTTTTTTTTGTAGTATAGGTATTATGTCTGGGCAACATATAGGCTATAATTTATCTTGGAAACTTGAACAACTGATGCAGAACCGCAACAGACCAGCTAAACTATAAGAGATACAAAAATGGTACCATAGCAAAAATTGTTTCACGTGATGAGCATTTTCTGCTGAGAGATTAAATTTGAAGATCTGGAACACCTGACGTGGAACTCCAAGAGCCGAGCTGCACCATAACACATATAGGAATGACGTCTTAGCAAAAGTTGTTCGGTCTGATGGGCATTTTCTGTTGACTTAAAAAAATCGAAGATCAGAAACATCTGATGTGGAAATCAAAGCTATTACTAATTTCACTGTATAATTATAAAATAACATAAGCTGGGAGTACCTCCGCGGTATAGGCGGTAACAGTTTAGGACTGATTTTCGATGACGATGGTATATCATTGAAAATTTGACTCTACTGGCCAAAACTCCCATTTATTTTTTATTTTATCGAATAAATATGCCTTCGGGCTTATGTTATTTGAGTGTTTAATTTCCTTTTCCATTTATATTCGTGAAACGGTAGCCTACCCGGTAACGCAGGGGAGCAGTCACTTAGATTTTAATTGATCAGATATCTTCACAATAAAACTATAACCATGCCTAGAAAGAGGTCAAATCTTTCCCAATGTTCCAAAGGAGCTAAAAGATTGATGATCATAAGATCCCAAGAATCTACCGAAGAGCGTCAGGAGAGACTTGATGCTGTTCGAGAACATCAGGCTGCAACCATAGTTGCAAAACTTCTGAAAAATTCTGAATAATTCCGGAATACTTCTGGGAAAGTTTCTTTAAATCAGAATTATTCAAAATGAATTTTATTGAAATTTTTATTTTTTTTTGCTGAAATATCGTATTTTGCATCGATACTAGCATACAGATGCCTCATCCCATACAAAGAAATGTCCCGACGTAAAGAGCAGATTTCATCTGGCAATTATTCTAGCTATTTTTGTACATCAATCGCGTTCGTTCCCAATAGATGGTGTTAGTGCGACTTTGCAAGAAGGGTTACATTATACTTTTAATCCGAATAGATGACGTTAAAAGCACACTGTACTTTTGTGCTGCTGCTACGTACTCCTATTATCAGTGATATTATTAAACAAAACAAAATTTTAAAAATCAAGATGTTAACCTTTGAAATTTAATACAGCGCCATCTACTGGTATAAATATTAATTGTGCATTCCAATCATCTTTGAAATTTGAAATAAAAGCTTATTGTTACATCATTTGGTGTGTATAAGAGTTGATTATGTATGAATAAACCTTATAAAAGTCAATAAAAACTTGAAAATTACACTTCAACCATTAATCAATAAATGTCGTGCCATCTAGTGACATTTATTTGAAACTTTGTTAGCGGTGATGCAGGCGATGGCGGTGCGGGGTGCGGTAAGAGGGGAGATGCTCCCCGGTGAAGTTTTCACCCGCGGTGAAAGATTCATACCCCGCAATCGAATGTTTCCGCGGAATATTTCGCCCGAATTATTCAGGAATAAACGTGTTTATTTGTTGTGTGGTGGGTGAATTTATTTTTCAGTGGCACATAAGTAAGTAAAATATAAATGTTTATTTTATTATAAATATGATTGATTAAGTATAATATATTATGTTGATATTTTTATAGGTAAATATGTTATCCTGCGATTAACAGGATTTTTATTTCTTTGTGCTATTTTTGCAAATGCTATTTTTCTAAATGTTAGGTACAGTCACGTCTAAAAGTATGTATACACTTGGCTTTATTCAAAGGCAATTTTCTCCTTTATTTTTGAATGAAATTTTATGTTATTACGAAAATAGTATTTTCGAACCCATAGGTTTATGTTAAGTGTCGTATTTCAACGTTGTATTCGTTGTTTCACGAAAAAATCGCAATTGAAAATTGCCAAGTGTATACATATTTTTAGACGTGACTGTACTTGGTTGTGGAATAAAAAACCACCGAGCATATTTGATTTGTTTTTTGAAAAAGGATTACCTATGTTTTTGATTAGTTTGTATATAGCTCTTCTGTTCGCATCCCGAGTATTCGCGAGTCACATAGATAGGTATTAATCATTACTTATCTACTTAACGCGTATAAAAGTCAATAAAAACAAATAAAGGCAAACCTTGCAAGCAAACACGTTTTGATGCGGTTTTTAGAAAAGTACCTATTTGCTATACTTAGGAGTAGGTTTTGATATATCATAATTGACTTAAAAAAAAAGAGGTTATGAGTTTGAACCGTATGTAGGTGTGTATATTTTTAATCTTAACCCATCAGAGGTAACTGTACTCAATTGAGTACAGCCTTATCCCGAAGTGTAAATTACAGATCTTGTAAATTTTAAGTGATACTTACACCTTATTATTTTACTTTGTTACGCTGTACTCAATCGAGTTCAGTGACTTTTAATAGGTTAATTCAATTTTCCCGGTTTTTTTTTTTGACAATTGAAATATTCCCAAAGTTTCAGAATATTTCGGAATACTTCCGAAGTATTCGACGGGAATGATTCGGAATTTTTCCCGCCAGCATCTATAGCTGCAACTCGCTCCGTGGAAACCTATTTGGATCGCGAAGCACGCCTGCGTTCTCAGCGTATTTACGTATCTACATCTAGGTCTCTAGAAACCAGTGAAGAATATGATGCGCGACTGACCGCTGATCGTGAACGTCATGCATTGTCTCGCAAGTCGGAGACGTTCACGGATAGTGAATTACGCTTGAGTTCTCAGCGTATCAACGCATCTGCTTCTAGGTCTCTAGAGAAAACTGCGGAACGTGATGCGCGACTGTCCACTGATCATGAGCGACATGCATTGTCTCGCGAATCGGAAACGTTTACCGATACAGAATCACGCTTGAGTTCTCAGCGTATTCGCACATCTACTAACAGGTCTTTTGAAACGAGTGATGAACGTGATGCGCGACTAACTGCTGATCGAGATTATCATACATTGTCCGGAACACGCACACAGCAAAATATTCATAATCAGTTAGAAAGTGAGAGAGAAAGAATTGCTGGAGTACGGCATGAAGAGACAGAAGAAGGGCGCAACGAACGTTTGAATTCTGATCGACGTCTACATTCTCTGAACAGAATGTCGATATCATCTGAAGAATCGGATGTGTCTCAAGATATAGCCGTAGGGCATGGCGACCTTCCTTGAGTTGATAAGGAACGGAGTGCATTTACGTACACTCCTATGATTGACTACGCCACATATTCCGCCATCGGAGGTATGGTTCAAAATTGTACTTTTTGTGAAGCTGTTAAATGGCAAAAAGAAACAAACGGTATATGTTGCTCAGGTGAGAAAGTACATATTGAAATATTACAAAATCCTCCAGAAATATTAAGATCACTGCTAATCGGTGACCATCCACAGTCAAAACATTTCTTGGACAACATCCGTTCGTACAATAATGCCTTTCAAATGATATCTTTTGTTGCGAAACAGATTTCAGAACTCCCATTTATGCCAACATTCAAAGTGCAAGGCGAAGTTTACCACCTTATTGGTTCATTATTGCCTGAAAATAACCCTTAAGTTTCTCCAAATATATTTCGTATCCAATTATCAAGATCAGGCAAATATTAGAAAACAAAACTTTCCGTAATTGAACAATAGTCTGATTTCACTGCTTCAAAGTATGTTGCATGAAGTAAATCCCTACGTACACAGTTTTAAATCTGCATTAGAATCTATCCCCCCTGGACAAAGCAACAGTTATAAATTTGTGATTGATGCTGATAAACGACCCGCTACTGGACATCGGGGCATATACAATGCTCCAGTAACAAGGAAGAAAAGTTTTTTTGTTGTATAGATATAAAAATGGCGTCATAGCAAAAATTATTCCACGTGAAGAGTATTTTCTGCTGTGAGATTAAATTTGAAGATCTGGGACACCTGTTCTGGAACTCCAAAGCCCAGCGACACTATAACATATATAGGAACGACGTCTTAGCAAAAGTTGTTTAGTCTAATGGGCATTTCCTGTTGACTTACAAAAATGAAAGATCTGGAACGGCTCGAATCATCTCGCGCATCCCGTTGTTTTCCAGTCGCCGGGCTCATAGAATTCGACATCAGACGTTTCAGATCTTCGATTTTGACGACCCCGTTGTCGCTGGCAAAAGCAACAGGATCCGCGTACGAAGTCGCGGGCAGAAGCTAGTACTAAATAATATAATATAGGTAGTTATTGTGTATAGACGACAGCACATCAAGCTACTACAATCTGTCAAATTTCTTTAATAGATATTCAACTTTATCGCTAAAGCATTAGGTTCAAAGTTGATTGGGAAAATTTGACAGTTTCGGGTAGCTTGATGTGTCTGTACCGACCTACGTGCAAAACGGCATGTACATCATTCTCCTATATTATTCTCTCAATGTTTTTGTTTTTTATCTTCCACTATCTTTTGCCCTTCACTTCTTCCACCTGAAATTTCTTGTTTTACATTAAATATATCCTATGCTATTCAGGAATACTTTAGCTTCCATTAGTGATTTTTTTTTGGGTGTGAAATCCAAACTAATATTATAAATGCGAAAGTAACTCTGTCTGTCTGTCTGTCTTTTCTTCACGCCTAAACTACTGAACCGATTTCGATGAAATTTGGTATAGAGATAGTTTGAGTCCCGGGAAAGGACATAGGATAGTTTTTATCCCGATATTCCCATGGGATCGAAACTTACGCGGGTGAAACCGCGGGGCGCAGCTAGTTATCAAATAACTTCTTCCGCTCTGGGCGGAGCGGGAGGGCGTGTCAGACTTTTACTGACTAAAACTCACCCGTGTTCCTTCAGTTGCCTGTGCCAGGGGCCACGGTAACTCTTTCGGACAACCCGCGACCCTGGCAGGCTTCGGCCTTAGCGGACCCCATCAGTCAGTACTGACATCACTATGAGGCACGCGTGGAACACAACGCGACGTCGACCCGGCCCTGGTCCTTACCGGACGGCGAGCTACCCATTGCCCGCTCTCCGCAAGCTCGCTTACCGATTACCCCTTAGCGTACAAATTAATATACCTTTTTATAACATTGGTGTAGATAAACATTGCCATCATTGGCTATCTGCTGCAGAAGACAGCAATATTTCATACTAAGCGGTTGCACAACAAATCGATAATCTAAAAAAAGATATAAGTCACCACACAGGAACACAAAAGAAGACTTATCTAAATACGCGGAACTGTGAAGTGTCTACAAAATATCTTCCTTGTAAGTACCCTTTCCCCTTCCGTATAAACAACAGCTCACACTTTTATCATCAAGCCATTAATATGCATTGGGTGTAGGCAGACACGTTTGAAATATGGCGGACGGGCGCATAGTGAATACAAATGGTACAACCATGCTTCATTTATTCCGAACCCTATATTGAAGACGTCAATAGCTTGAGTAGACTAGCGACAGGATGCGATTAGTCGGATCTTGTGCCTGTTTGGGTTCGAACCTACGACTAACAACTCGTAAGTCGCTGCCGTTATCATTGGGTCACCACTGCTCTCAAAGTAAGTATTTGAGCCAAAAGCAAATCATAATAAATGTCCCGCAGATAAGTGTGCCATTTGGAATAGGCCTCCTCTATTTGTTCCTCTGCAACTTTGGGTTATCATGGCCCCAGGGTTAAACGTATATCGTCTCCTGCTTTTGTGCGCTCCCGTTTTCTAGTCCAGTCTTTTGAGTACTACAGGGTCACATGTTTGCTCCATTTGTTGGTTTTGCGTCGACGCATGTGTCCTGTCCAGCCCTATAACAACCAATTTATTCTCGACTTTGATTTTTATTCTTGAATCTTTGTTTCCGATTTTGTCTCTTAGTTTGACTCCAAACATGCTTTTTTCCATTAGACACATCGGACACTACTGGACATAGGCTTTTTCAATAGCATGCTGTGCAACTTAATCGTCAGCAACTTTCATCGAACTGCTACCCTATGAAAATTGTCGCTTTAACTAGCCTGAAGGAACCCTGCCTTAGAATTGAATGAAGTAAGCCCCATGACGACC
This sequence comes from Amphipoea oculea, assembly GCA_945859645.1. NCBI lineage: Eukaryota > Metazoa > Arthropoda > Insecta > Lepidoptera > Noctuidae > Amphipoea > Amphipoea oculea. Next base: position 1,885,068 of record OX243885.1, read on the forward strand.
GTGAGCTATGGAAAAGCCAGGGAGAGGTCTATGCTAAATAACAAAGCAATCTGGAGATTTCTGAACGATAAGTCTAAAGACAGGCTATTCGAAATTGAAATTTCAAAACCCGTATGATTTCATTATTGGCATCTAAGGTTGGTACAAAATTACGCATTATTTTTATCTTATCACCGAAATCAAGATTTAGATTGACTTGTGACAATAATAACTACCCGATAATATGAATCTTTCTTTATCTAATAAAAGAATATAATATCCTGCTTGTAATTCTGGTAAAAACGATCCAATGTATAGGGTATTAATATCCAGCTTAACATCCCTATTTCTGGCTAAAGGTCAGCTCAGTGATGAGGAAATATAAGTAAATCATTCTATATATCTCTTGAAGAGATTTTCTTCTTATAATTAATGTTTTTGTTGCAGATTTTCCTGGTGGAGGATTAGTTGAGTGCTTTGCAGAAAATAGATTGTTGCTTTATTTTTGTATTGTCAATAATGAGTATTTTTATGAAACAATTCGGGGTTGTGAATGAACCTATGATGCAGAACTATTAATAATATTGGTATTGCCATTAGATAGACATAAAACGCAAGCTGTAGTGGCATTTTTGTCAAAGGACCGATGGCCGGTGGAGCAGATGAATCTTGGAGTGGAGACCGTGTATCGGCAAGCGTAGTGAGGGACGCCTCCTATCTAGATGGGCCGACGATCTTAAAAAGGTGGCTGGGACGGGCTGGATACGGAAGGTGGAGGATAGGGTGTTGTGTCGCAGCCTGGAAGAGGCCTATGCCCAACAGTAGAATGCGATAGGCGGAGGTGATTGAAATAAAAATCGTTTTATTGACAGCAAAATTATAACACTGCTCATATACCTATTTCAGTACCTAATTTTAACCACTCGCGTGAAAATGTTTGTAATATATTATACATTTTCGTCTATTTTAGGGTTTTATAAACAAAAGTAATGATGAAATATCCATACCATAATCAAGAGTTTAGAGAATTTGCAAAAAATATTAAAAGTGTAAAAAGTCGCAAAAATTTTTTCCCGAGAAAAAAGTCGCACGTCTGCAAAAACGATACTCAATAACAGAACAATCGGCGTATTACGATTTTAAAGAATAATGACACTCAGTATACTTACGCCTTCGTCACCAAACGGTACCATGTGGCTTAGATTTCTTACATTTTGCGTCCTAGTGTCACTTGTTTTAGTGGCAGTATTAAGTAGCATTTATGGCAAACCAGTCATAAATGTGTTTTTTCGAAGATGTTGCAATGAAGACATAGAAAATGATCAGACAATTTTCGCCAATTTGAACGATAATTTTCTTAGAGAAAGACTTGTAAGTGATGGTATATTTAGTGATGATGACTATGTTGAAATTAGAGAAGTGAATTTGACCGAAAGTGGTGAAGAAAATATTGATTTGATTAGTGATAGAACTGATGTGACTATTGATAGTAATAATATAACTAATAGTGAGAAAAATGTGACCTTAAGCGAAGGTCAATAAGACAATGAGAAGTGTTAACGTGAAAAACAAGAAACTGTGGTTGTTGTACATAATTTTATGGAACAAAGGAAATAATGTGAGTCGATCCCATTACGGGGAAAATACTAGAACGATATTGGCAGTGAAATCATAAATGATGTTGCCGTAATAGATGAGATTTTAAGAGAGACTTAAAATGTGTGACAATATTTTGTTACATTAAGTTTGTTGTAGAAGATGCAGCATTGGTTTTTGAGAGCCTCGAGATTATTTTTTGATATTGATGTCTTATAAATAAGTATTATAAAGGAGAACCTTAACTAAAGAAGGCTTATGGAAGATGTAACTAAGAGCATGAGTTAAGAAAAACTTACAGTAGAAGAAGTTGACAATTCATCATCTGCCTAGCCTTTTCCCAACTGTGTTGGGGTCGGCTTCCAGTCTAACCGGATGCAGATGAATACCAGTATTTTACATCGAGCGATTGCCTATCTGACCTCCACAACCCAGTTACTGGGTAATGCGATACACCTTGGTAAGACTGGTTCTCAGACGCGGGCTTTTGACGACCTGTAACGACTGTCAAAGATCAACGAATGACTGCTGGGACCTACGGCTTAACGTGCTTTCCGAGGCACGGAGGTGAATTCCAGTAGTCTGTGTTTGTAGTATGTACAAGACGACTATTATGTAGTTCAATCGCAAACAATAAACCTTTGAGTTACTATATATATGCGACGCAGAAGGATCAAGTATCTATTACCATCATAGAAATGTAAAAAAAACAGATTACTATTATTCCCTGTGGGGTCTCGAAGCAAGAAATTCAAAGTTACGGGCGTTTTATACTCGGTTTCACCGTTCGGCATAAGATTAGTTCGGGGCCTGAACTAAGAATGAATGACAATGTTTTGACAGTTGTTATTACTCCCGATGTGTTTTAGCCCGTCCGAAAACGTCAATTAATCGGGCGTAGTGTTCATTCTTAGGTATCGAACTACTTTAAGATCGGGCCCGTATCTTCTTCGACGGACTTAGAGAATGGATGATAACTGATATGACAATATCAGATTGCCTGATATTATAGAAAATACTCATCGTCATCTGCCTAGCCTTTACCCAAAAATGTTGGGGTCGGCTTCCAGTCTAACCGGATGCAGCTGAATATCAGTATTTTACATGGAGCGACTGCCTATCTGACCTCCACAACCCAGTTACTGGATAATACGAAACCCCTTGGTAAGACTGGTTGTTTTCGGGCTTCTGATGACCCCAACAGTAAAAATATTATGACTCTTTATTTTTTTTTTATTTGAATGTTTCTGGTTGATTGTGTGATTTATTTATTTAGTTAATATTTAACATTTTATGTTTTAAAAATATTACTATTATTTTACTTGTATATCTAAATGTATCGATGATTATTCTAGATAGGTACGCTGGACGTACCGTGCAGATGCCTATGCCAAATAGTGGATTACAAAAGGTTGAATTTATTGATAGATGATTTGTGAACGTGTCTTAGATTAATCAATGAAAATCTTTTATTGTATTCAAAGAATATATTCCGGTACTATTAAGGTTGTACTCATTGTCATCATGAATCAAATGTTAATGATCAATGAGTGTTTCTTTATCTTTTTAGTTGTGATTTATGTTTGTATTGTTTTGTGCTAGCTGAAGTGCGAAACTGAATTTTAGACTTTAGTAAACTCCAATTGGTATAATGTCTATTATTTTGCGATTTCAGGTTTGGTCCCATACTAAAAGTTGTTCATAATGATGAGTAGGTACAATGACCTCTTAAGAGGTTGTTGATGTTTTTCCAATAACCCTTTATATAGACTTTATTTTAATAATTATAAAGTTTCAAATGACCAATTAAAATGTGTCTTAGATTTTAAGATATTATCTTAATTTTCTGTTGTTTTTGTTTCCAAAGTTTGTGTTGTTGTTTTAGATTAAGTTATTGTAATTGTATTACAGAATGCCAAAGATAAATTAACATTTCAGAACTGTTGTAATAATTCACTGAAGCTTGGCTGATTAGAAAACAAAATTAACATAGTTTGTTTAACTTTTATTTTACGTACATACTTATTTATGAGAATATTAATTGGCATAATATTGTATTTATGTAAGTATTTTAGTATACAAGGTGTCAGGAACATTGACGCGCAGCCGATCATCATGGATATGTCGCAACCACAGATATAGATACACCTAGATAACGCAAGAGCACCTACTTCGCGTGCCAAAAATCGCACCAGTTTACGATCGAAAATCATAAGCCGCCACTTTTGCGCTCAGTCCTGCGTACTGCTGGCTGGGTGAGCGTGAGCGAGAGAGCGCGAGCTTGTGACGTCATAGTAGGTAGTCAAAAACTGGCACGCTTAGTTTTCATACAGTTCGTGATACTTGCGTTATCTAGGTATATCTATATCTGTGGTTAAATTAGCCGTTTAGTTAACCGCCTGCCCTTTGGAAGTAGTGCTCGCCTCACTTTGCTCTCTCGGCTCGCACGCGGTTGATCACAAGTTCTAACCTAACCTAACCCATTTGCCGGGATGCCCTGGCTTAGTTACTGCGACCAATTCGGCTCGCGCGTGATTAGTTACAGACTTCTAACCTAAACTATAATTGAACATCATTCAGGCCGCTAGTTGAACGGCCGCCGTTTAGTTAAAAGGCTAGGCTGTTAACTAAACGGCTAATTAAACCAGTTGGCTGCGACAGATACACTACATGAGCGGCGTTGCAATTTGTCACCTGTTATTTAAAAAAAAATGCTATTCCATACATTTTGACCTAGTAGGTATTGCTTTTCTATCAAATCAAATATATTTATTTCGGACTAGCTGCGCCCCGCCGTTTCACCCGCGTAAATGTCGATCCCGTGGGAATATCGGGATAAAAGTAGCCTATATATTAATCCAGGGTATCAGCTACCTCCATACCAAATTTTATCAAAATCTGCCCAGCCGTTTGAGCGTAAAGAAGTAACAAACATATAAACACACACACACACACTCACAAACTTTCGCATTCATAATATTAGTGTGCTTCAAATAATTATATCAATAGGTGTTAGTATCAATAAACTTAGCCTAATTTTAGTACAGTATATTCATAATGAGCTCAACTGTCATTAATGAGACACAATTAATTTTTCTATTGTTACTATGCGGCTATGAAACAGCAGATTTCTTTTTGATAACCGACGAACAATATCTGCTCTGTGTCTTCGTAGAGGCGATTGGCAGCGGCGGCGACCTCTCGCGTCCGGCCCTGGTTCAAGCCATGGTCCGGGGCGAGAGGGAGTGGGAGACAGTCACCTCCTTCTGCGAAGCAGTCATGCTAGCGAAGGAGGTGGCGGGATGGCTGAGGGAGAGAGCCTCACGTCCCAGCCGCCGCGGGAGACGCTCCGGGCGTCGGGAGCCGCGTGACGATTCCCGGCCACCGTAGGCGCGGGCCGAGAGAGTAATGGGTGGCTCACCGTCCGATCAGGACCAGGCCCGTGCCGGACGGCGCGTACGTATTCCACGCGCGCCTCAAAGAGATGTCAGCATAAAGGAAGGGGCCTGTTAAGGCCAAAGCCTGCCGCTGTCCGAAAGGGTTACCGCTACCCCGGAACATAAAGGGCTAAGGAAGGAACACGGGTGGGTTTTAGCCAGTAAGAGTCTGACACTCCCTTCCGCTCCACATCCATAAAAAAGGCGGGAAATCATGTGTTGTATTCATGGTTAAAGTTTTCACGTCGATGTTCCTGCCACCCTATACATTTATTACAACCCCATTTTCATTTTCCATGTCTTCGCCATCACTGTCCGTTCCAAGGTTACCTCGAAGAGATCGCAGAAAGCGTTACGGCCGCCCATTGCATGTTTTGTTGTATTTTATTTTTGTTATGTATTTTTCTGGTGTACAGACGCCAGCACATCAAGCTACCCGAAACTGTCAAATTTTCTCAATCAACTTTGAACTTTATACTTTAGCGGTAAAGTTGAAAATCTATTAAAGAAATTTGACAGATTGTATATCTTGATGTGCTGGCGTCTGTACAAAAGTGTTTATGTAAATAAATAAATTGATTCAGCTGACAATAGAGGTTACGTTTACTATCTAAGAAATTATCAAATAAATTGAGCCACAGTTTGTATAAAGTAACCTTTGTAAATTACAGATTTACGTTTGTTTCTTGTTTTATTTTTTAGTAAAACTTAACATTAATCGATAAACCTAGTTAAAAGACAATCTTCGATGAATGCCTACTTCCAAAAGATCTTGTCGACTAAAATTTGGAATACCTGAGTGACTAGATATGTGGCTATCCTTTTAATATTATAAATTCGAAAGTAACTCTGTCTGTCTGTAAATCACAGAAAGGATTTCGATGATAGACTGCATCCCGGGAAAGGACATAGGATAGTTTTTATCCCGATATTCCCACGGGATCGACACTTATGCGGGTGAAACCGCGGGACGCAGCTGGTACTTCTATAACGACTTTCATCAGCACCCTGATTGTGTAATACACTCATCATCTGTCTAGCCTTTTCCCGACTATGTTGGGGGCGGGTTCCAGTCTAACCGGATGCAGCTGAATACCAGTATTTTACATGGAGCGACTGCCTATCTGACCTCCACAACCCAGTTACTGGATAATACGATACCCCTTGGTAAGACTGGTTATCAGACTTTCGGACTCCTGACTACCCGTAATGACTGTCAAAGATCCATGAATGACAGCCGGGACCAATGACTTAACTGCTTTCCGAGGCACGGAGGGGTCTCGGTATAAAGATGGTCACCCATCCACAGAGCAACCGCGGCAAGCGCAGCTTAACCTGATCGATCGACCTGTGCGGCTGTTATTAGTTAGCTACAGGCCCCTTATATATTATAATATATTTTATAAATAATAAAAAATATTGTAGACAAAAAATAGAAATAATTAGGTATCAAAGTTATTCTAGATAATATAATATCCCGTTTTATTGATATCGATACCGTTACTACCATAGAGTGCTAACAGTAGCATAATATTGTCGAACCTTAAAATTTTTACTTTTTTTTTGGGGTGCATGATGAAGCCTCCTCGTGTATCGCAGTTTGTTCCACCAGTTACTCAACTGAACCGAACGCTCAGCGCATCCTAGACAGTCACACCCAACACCTTATTTGACTGGCCAATTCTTCCCTTGCGGTGGTAGGGCTAACGCCCGCCTGGTTTGCGACCACCCTCCCACCGGAGTCCGACGTCAAGCAGCCTGCTGTGTTTCGTCGATGCGTGGGAGTTCCAGTGCCTTAGGCATCTTCTCAGCATACTCGTTCCATCATAGACCTTATGTGTCGCTTTCCACCAGGCGTGATCGAGGTCAATAGCGGCCATTCATCAACAAAAAACAAATACTTTTGCATCATCGTTATCGCTTTGTCTAAAACCTCATCATAACAAAACACATAGCAACTAGAATTTCTATAACAAAATGTTTACCTTACCACAACAATGCTTAACAAAAATCCTTGAACAGCTACACAATAAACAATCTTCCCTAGACATTGTTTAAAGTCTTCGCATCCACATAATTGGAAACAAATTGTTAGTTAATACAGAGATGAGTCTCGGAGGAAGACGCCACATAATATATAGATACAGAAGGCCGGCTTCAGATAACGAGCGGAAACGCACGCACACATAGACACGCTTCACGTACAGGCACAGAATACTTAATAGTACTACGTATAGAAAGGACACTCCCTTCCCCGCGCTCATATCAGATACCGCACCTCACCCCGCACTTCGAGGTATTCGTCGCCGACTCTTTAGCAAGGGCGCTCGCGAACCGCAGCGCTGTACTGCTGTTTAAATGCTGTTTATTTAAAAGTTTTATTTGAGTTTTAATCACGATGGTTGGATATTGTGATGCTTTTCCGAATTCGTATTTACATAAACTGTTTGTAAGATTTCGCATTTTTAAATAGGTACCATGCGATTAAATAACCGATTATTTACAGATAAGTCATTTAAACTATTTTAGTGTTTTTATTTAATTACGAACCCGACTGTATAAATAAACATGTGAACTACAAGGTCACTTCATAATAATGCACACGTTCGGGCAGCGCCGTCGTCGTTCGGTTCCCTGATACAAATCGCTTTCCGCGCCATTTTTTTTACGCTACGCATGACAGCCAACCCTACTAGATTTCACGCACACATTTGCACGTATACAAACGTCATTTGTTTATGTAGTAGTAATAGGTAATTATTTTGCGAGCGTTGTATGGTGGTACAGGTAAACCAGACAAGGTATGCGCTTCGGTAATCTTCGTGTATCCGAATTAGCACGAACGTCGCGCCACAGCGTAACCCCCACAGAGGAAATGCTTTTACGTTTTGTACTGCCGCGCTTTGTAGTGCACCTCGTATCATTGAGCGTTTGTATGGAGTTTCCTTTCCATCGGGTTACCCACTCCAGTCTCAGATCGTCATTTGTCGCTCAAGGATTTTTGGAATGTTTAATTTGTTACAGGTTTTTATTAGACCTCATCATCGCGCGATTGTATTTCGTAGATAAACGATGATTCCCGAAGCGCATACATTTGAGAGCTGTGGTTACCCCCGGCACCGACTTACGAGTAGTAAGGTCGTGGGTTCGAACCCAGGTAGGCGCTTTACTTTGTGTAAATAAATTCATCACCATTGCTCTCAAAACGGTGAAAGGAAACATCGTGAGACAACTGGCATGACCTAGAACCAAAAAGTCGAAGACATGTGACATCTACCAATCCGCGCTGGGCCCGCGTGGTAGATTACGGCCCACTCCCTCTCAAAGAGACGAGGCCTGTATCCCAGCAGTGGGAACATTATAGGCTGATTATATTATTATACTAATATTACAAAGAGGTACAATTTGTGTGTAAGTTTGTATGTAGGCGGTAATCTCTGGAACTACCAGTCGGATTTGAAAAATTCTTCTTGCATTTGATAGCCCAATTCTTGAGGAAGGCTATAGGCTATTTAACATCACGCTATGAGCCTTAGGAGCCGAGCAAAAAGAAAAAATGTCAAAAAGAACGTTAAGTGATAGCGCGGGCGGGTGATGCGATACGACAGGGTGGCTCGGGGGAAACACCGAAGAAGAAAAGAAGGAGAAGAAGTTTCACGCGAACGAAGTCGCGGGCTGAAGCTAGTATTGTTATAACAGCTCTTTATTAGACATCATCATCGCGCGTTTGTATTTCCGAAGGTAAACGATGATTCCCGTGCGCCTGTTTTCACTCGTTGTTTGGAGTTGATCTTCTGTACCTATCTGTTCCGTGAAGTAGTGGTGCCGGGGGGGCGGAATGATCACAATCGACGAAGACCTCGAGTATTAAGGATTTATCTCAAGGGCCTATCTCACGGTATCTTATTGTGAACTGGGGTTTGCAAGCGGGTTTGCCTGAGTCATTTTACTATCGTATTAAATTGGTTTCAAATCCTTCGTTTGAACTATTCAGGGTCAAATTAAATTATCTAGCGAATCGCGAAACTTCACAGACGTATGGATTGTTTTGGAGTCAACAATCGCAGGTATCGTATTTACTAGAAGTGTGTTTTAAAAATTGTTTTATTGTGGGCAGGCCTAAGAAACGCTGGCGTGACGACTTAGGCTCATTCCTAACCGACTGGACGGAGAAAGCACAGCACAAGGAGAAGTGGAAGAAAATGGGGGAGGCCTTTGCTCAGCAGTGGGACAGTACAGGCTAACGAAAAAAAAAAAGTGTTCAGATATCGATACCCAGCATGTCTGTGAAGTTTACAGAAACTAAAATGATTAAACCGATATTTCAAGTAAGTACTAATTGCGGTTTTTGACCCTAAAAACATCAAATTAGGGTGCATGGTGGGATGCATCAAGAAGCCTCCTGGTGTAGCGCAGTATGTCCCGCCAGTTACTCAACTGAACTGTGCGCTCGGCGCATCCGGGATAGTCACACACAACACCTTATTTGACTGGCGAATTTTTACCTTGTGGTAGTAGGGCTAACACCTGGTTTGCGACCACCATCCCACCAGAGTCCGGCGTCAAACAGCCTGCTGTGTTTCGTCGATGCGCGGGAGTTCCAGTGCCTTAGGCATCTTCTAGGCACTCTCGTTCCACCATAGACCTCATCAGGCGTGATCGAGGTCAAGAGCGGGCCCATTTAACAATAAAAAAAAAAAACAAATAACTTTTTACTTTTTTGATATTTACATCCGTATAGATTCGCTAGCTAAGTATTTTATTAAATTCCCCCTGTATTTGCTGGAAAAAAATGTACCGTTTCCTGTATCAAGATACAATGTTACGAGTATATCCAGGCTTTACACATTCTAACTCTATCTTTTTAGATTTTTTTTTTTTTTACGCTTAAGGAAAACATCATCATCATCATCATTTCAGCCGAAAGACGTCCACTGTTGGACATAGGCCTCCCCCAAGCACCTCCACTTCGACCGGTTTCGTGCTTCTCGCATCCAACGAGTTCCTGCGGCCTTCACAAGGTCGTCGGTCCACCTTGTGGGAGGCCTTCCAACGCTACGCCTTCCGGTACGCGGTCGCCACTCCAGAACCTTTCGGCCCCATCGGCCATCTGTTCTGCGAGCAATGTGCCCTGCCCACTGCCACTTAAGTTTGGCAATTCTTCGGGCTATGTCGGTTACCTTGGTTCTCCTGCGGATCTCTTCATTTCTGATTCGATCCCGCAGGGAAACTCCAAGCATAGCCCTCTCCATTGCCATTTGGGTGACTTTCAGCCTTCTAATAACACAACAACACAATGGGCCTTATTAGAAGGCTGAAAGGAAAACATCATCATGAAACAATACCTAGAACGAAGGAGGTTAAAATAGCAAAATATGTGACGCCACGCCAAAGGTCACACGAAAATGGCCTGCGACAATGGGGACGGAGACGGCTGCAAAAATCATAAAATTCCTGTGAAGTAATTTAAGGTATGGATGGTTCCAAAATCCCGAAAACCGTTAATAACGCAGAACTATCAAGGAATAGCATTTATTAGTACTTAGAGAATCCCCAGCATAGGGGATCTTAGTGGAACATTGAGTGTTGTGTAGTCCCCTAGGGGACTGGTCTAAGGGGGATTTTAGTGGAACGAGCTGATTAATCTAATGAATTTCAACCAATCTCCAAAATAAAAGAATCCGTATCGCTAGGGTTAATTAAATTGGAACGTTAGTAGAGGTAACGAGTGTTAGTTAGTATTGGCAGTATGCCAGCTCACCTGCTGCATTATTTCTAGAGTTATTTTTGTCGCAAATCGAGGATTTGGGTTATTAGTCGATTCGCACGAATTTACTTGCCAGAAACGTGTGAAACGTCACTTTTAAATATTATTATTATTTTTTCTCTAGGCGACTCGCACGATTTGGCACATTTTGAAATCTATGCAATACTGGCTCACAGAAGTGATAGTTAAATATTAGAACTTCATTGATTAACTACGAGAAATATAAAAAAAAACGAAGGTGTACAACTTTATAATAATCTACCGGCAGACAGTGGCGTAACTGTAGGGTGGCATTGGGGCAAAATGCCACGGGCCCCCAGTCAGAGGGGGCCCCCGGCTCGAGAGGGCCATGAGCACAGGAGGATCCTAACGTAAGAACAGAAGCAGTCAGGTGTTAAAGTTTTTTTTAGGTGAAAATATGGGCGACTAGAATCAATTCTATTTTATTGTAATTTTTGACGTTCAAAAATGCCTTTTATGTGCCTAATTGAAATAAATGCTTTGACTTTTTGACTTTGGTTTTATGAAATGTACGCAGAAGAAGTCGCGGGAGAAGTGCTAATAAAAAAAAAAGACGGGTTGCACTCCGGGAGTGCCGGCAGAAGTGAAAACTTGAATATTAACGTTGAAATAAATCAATTATTAATTGAATTAATATAACTCATTTTTTTTCACTATTTCTGCGTCCCTTTTTTCATTAATAGATGCACTTTGTTCAATTTCCATATTTTAAACACTTTATATACACGAATGTTACGAATACGCAGCAGTGTCCACGTCCACTTCCACTTCCACTTTGACTTTGACTTTGACTTTGACTTCGACGTTGACTTTGACTTCGACTTTGACTTCGACTTCGACTTCGACTTCGACTTTGACTTTGACTTTGACTTTGACTTTGACTCTTCGACTTTGACTTTGACTTTGACTTCGACTTCGACTTCGACTTCGACTTCGACTTCGACTTCGACTTTGACTTTGACTTTGACTTTGACTTCGACTTCGACTTCGACTTCGACTTCGACTTTGACTTTGACTTTGACTTTGACTTTGACTTTGACTTTGACTTTGACTTTGACTTTGACTTTGACTTTGACTTTGACTTTGACTTTGACTTTGACTTCGACTTCGACTTTGACTTTGACTTCGACTTCGACTTTGACTTTGACTTCGACTTCGACTTCGACTTCGACTTCCACTTCCACTTCCACTTCCACTTCCACTTCCGCTTCCACTTCCGCTTCCACTTCCACTTCCACTTCCACTCCATCCATCCATCCATCCATCCATCCATTGTCGTGTGTCACTAAACTTGGTTCACTTCGGTTGGCGCCGCCGTAGAAAGAGAGGGGGGGGGGGGGAAATCTCTCCTGACGGTCACGTGTCCTGACGTTACCCATTACAAAAAGTGTTCAACGCCGCTAAAGAAGTTTTCACTTCAAAAAACTACCTATAACTTTGGTTGAGCTTCTTTATTTACATTGAGGGAGGGCCCCATCCCTTGAACGGGCTCCAAACGGTAAAGCTACGCCACTGCCGGCAGATATCAGGAGCACATCCTCTTTTAACATATTTGAATCTAAACTCAAGCAGTACGTCACTCATTAACAACACAAAACTATTAAGTTAACGACATAAGCTAGTCTTGCATACAAAATGCGACATCACACCTACCTACATAGAAAACTATTAGCTACTGGACTATTTTACCTTAGTTATGTTTATTCGCTAAGTAAACACTGTATGTTCTTTTTTACAATAAATAAAGAATCATTAAACCCAATTCGCTAAGTAAACACTGTATGTTCTTTTTTACAATAAATAAAGAATCATTAAACCCAAATGAACACGAAATTGGCGTGGTTTGAACTGTCAAAATATTACGCTAGACAACCGTACTTGGTATTCACGTGGTAAGTTTACACGGGGTAAAATAATTACCATAGGGAATTGGGACCCTACTCTACGTTGGAACTCGCGATTTTAGGCACCTGCGGCCTAGCCGAATTGCCATTTAGACGCAGCTATAGTCACCTGTGTAAAGCCCACATAAGCAGCTTTGCTGTGTTCCGCTTAGCGTAATCAGCCTGTAATGTTCCCACTGCTGGGACACAGGCCTCCTCTCTGTGAGACGGAGTGGGCTGTAATCCACTACGCGGGCCCAGTGCGGGTTGGTATATGTCTTATGTTTTAGATTTTTTGGTTCTAGGACATGCCGGTTTCTTCACGATGTTTCCATTCACCGTTTTGAGAGCAGTTGTGATGAAATGATTTGCACAAAGTAAAGTGCCTGACTGGTTCGAACTTACGACCTGCAACTCGTAAGTCACGGCTGTTTGCACTGGGCCACCAATGAAATCTATACATATAAAATTCAAAGTCCTGACTAACTGATATATCAACGCACATCCTAGAGACATGAAATTTGGAGGGTGTGTTCTTAGTGAAGAGTAGGTATCCACTAAGAAAGGGTTTTTCGAAATTCCACCCCTAAGAGGGTGAGTGGGGGGAGGGTGAAATTTCACGCGGACGAAGTCGCGGGCAGAAGCTAGTCGTACATATTTTCGAAAACAGATCATTTGTTGAAGGTGCAGGTGCCCGAGACCTCTGTCATAAGAATGATCGCTTGGTGAAGAGTCGGCAAACAAAAGCTAAAGTTTTTCATCCCAACAATTTATATAATTAATAATACTTTACATTCTTACAAAAAAAAAAAAAATCCTTAGAACAGAAAATAATACCTATACACGAGATACGAGTTACATTAAGATTTTCTAAATTTATTTAAGCGTAGTACAAATGCGTAGGGTTTGGTTAAATTTTTACGCGGCTTTGGTTGTTTTGATGTCTCCATTCTTGTGCTGTATTCCATTTTCCTGTAGCTCTTTAATTGGCTGTGTACTCTTTGACCTGAGAAGAAAACAATAAGCATTAAACAACGTCCTGCGCGTTCAGATAATAATGGATTTAGGGTGTTGATGGGGCTATCGCGCTTCCGCAGCGCTTCGCAGATGTTCGTGGACGATTTTTGTAAGTTTTACTAACTTGTTACTAATAAAATTATGGATTGTGTGTACTTTTATGTGTGATCTGCAATAATAATAGGTATACCGGCTGACTTTTTTAACAAAAACAGGGTATAAAGGGTGAACAGAGACCCTCAAAAAAAAAAAATTAGCTGTTCCCTACATTTATGTTCGTCAAAATGTAGGGAACAGCTGATTTATTTCGCGATTTCAGGTTTGGTCCCATAGTAAAAGTTATTCATATTGATGAGTACAATGACCTCTTAAGAGTTTGTTGGTGTTTTTCCAATAACCCTGTATAGAGATTTCTATGCTATAGGCTTCAATACCGAACCCAGTTTTTGTCCAGACGTTAAAAAGAGTCAGCCGGTATATAATATTAAACATTATCGCGGGACGATTTTATTCTGCGCTAAAAGATCATGGGGTTGATCTCATTTGAACTGCTGTGGCCAGTCCTTGGATAGGTGACCAGTTTGTACAAATCAAGACACTTTAATAACGAGGACATTGCTCACGATCAAAGTGGCCAGGACCTACGCACTAATGCAGTCGTATTAAGCAGCTTATTGCATAATACCCGGTGTGTGACGGGTCATCCACCTCTTCCGACACCTCTTCATCTACCTAGCCTTTTCCCAACTATGTTAGGGTCGGCTTCCAGTCTCACTAGATGCAGCTGAATACCAATATTTTACATGGAGAGACTGCCTATCTTACCTCCACAACCCAGTCACAGGGTAATACGATATCCTTTGGTAAAACTGGCTGTCAGAGTTTCAGGCTTCTGATGAAATAGATTCTTCAGGATGAAAAGAAATAACGGAGTAGATACTTACTTTCTAAACAGGAAATGGTTGCTTATGTTGATTAAGGGAGCTTCAACCAGCAGCCACATCGCAAAACTGAGGCCTATCGCTGTGGTTAACGTCCCCACGGTGTCCAGACCCTGGAAGAGTAGTGTAAAAATGTAGTAAGAAGTCATAAATGTAGGAAAGGATAACGTTCCAACCATAATATAAGAGGCTCATCATCATCTACCTAGCTTTTTCCCTACTATGTTACGGTCGGCTTCCAGTCTAACCAGATGCAACTGAATACCAGTATTTTACATGGAGTGACTGCCTATCTGACCTCCACAACCCAGTTACTGGGTAACACGATACCCCTTGGTAAGACTGGTTATCAGAATTTCGGGCTTCTGACGACCCGTAACGACTGTCAAAGATCCACGAATGACAGCCGGGACCAACGGCTTAACGTGCTTTTCTTTTTAAGGCTCGAAAACCGATAGAAATTCTTAACCGGTTACGGTCATTAACCTCAAACCGAAATCGATTTAGGTTAAAGGTTGCACTTTGCCGGTTTTTACCGGTTTATGCGGCAAACCCGTTTTTCATGAATTTTGGTTTTGATAGTGAAAATTAATCGGTTAAAACCAAGTTTGAACCCCTCCCAGCCCCCCGGCCCCCGCCACTCTCGCGAGCACCGTCTGGACTTTGCGATATCAACTCAATGTCAATATAACTTGTTGGAAGTGTTAAAAAAGTAGACGAAAACATTTTACGAATTACGGAATTAACCGGTTAATTTGTGTGTCAAAACCGTTTGTGCTTTGTAACCGGTAATCTTAAGCAGTAATAGTAGTAGCACATATAAATGTCGCCTCTTTATGCACTTTAGTTTAAAACTTCTTAAGACGGATGCCTTATATATTCTCGCTGTCAGTTTGCCGTCAATGCTTCATTAAGTTCAGAGCTGCAACGACACTTAACAGATATTTTACTACTAGGGGTCTACTGAAAAGTAAAGGGAAGGGTGGGTTGCTAATCTCTTCGGACGAGGCTATCATTTGGGTTACATAAGAACAGATCACTTGTTTAACCGGTTAATGAAGGAACGATATATGCCACCACTGCTCTATCTTATCTGAGTAACATAACTTAATTAAAGAATCTAAGCTGGGTCGTACTTACAAGAGAAAACGGATCATACTTCAAAGGGGACCGCAGTGCGAACTTGTTCCGTTGTATGAGGAGAGGATGGATCATGTAGATGCCGTACGAGAGGCGGCTCATGGGCGTGAAGTAGGAGTAGCTTAAAATGTCGGTAACTATCGCTGGAAACAAGCAGAATAATTATTAAAAAGTCTCACCCAGCCAACAGTACGCAGGGCTGAGCGCGAAAGTGGCGGCTTATGATTTTCGAACGTAAGTTGCTGCGATTTTTGGCACGCGAAGTAGTTGCTTTTGCGTTATCTAGGTGTATGTATACCTGTGGACTCGGCCCAGAATTTGGCTACTTGTTTGGCGCCATCAGCAGCGTCCATCAGTTCCTGTAACGTGCAGCTGACAGGACACGATATTAAAGTGTCCCGCCGTTTGTGGAACAGCACCACATTTACACTCCAAGGCGGAGTTGTCTATGAATCTCCACCTGAACAGGGTTTCCTCGCTTCGGCCTGTTTAAAGACTTCCAGGTTACCCAAGGTAACTAATGTCCAGGTGGGAGATCTTCAGCGGGTGGAACTTATCGCTAAATGTGTGAGAAAATGAATCCTATTCCTTATTATTTTCTTTCGTGAATTTTTCTCAATTTTTAATAGTTATTCTGCTATTCGTACCGGAGACAAATCCAACAAATCAAAGATCATAAAAATCGGTCCAGCCGTTCTTGAGTTATTAATGGTGTAACTAACCCGACTTTGTTTTATTTATATAGATAAAACATTATGATTTGATTTGATGTATGACATAGTATATACTGCGGCATATTTAAGTAGGGTGGATGGAGTAAAAACCTTGGTATACTTACGCACAGTCCCGTATTCACACAAGCCAATAATGATGCAGATAGCGACAGCCCACGCGATCCTATTGGTCGACGTGATCACGGCAGCTTCGATAGGGTTGTACTCCCGGTACATGAAGTACGTTCCTAGCGACAAGATGTATACCATTGTAGCCATAGATACCGCTGTACCGATGATGGACCAGGTCTGGAATGAAGAAGAAAATAACTATTAATTGTGTCTTTTATAGGCTCGTCCCCTATTGCATGGGACTCAAGGTCTTAAGGAAAATTTGAATTAAAATATGATTCGCGAGCGTAACAAATGTGACTTTACAGAATGGTAGTCATTAAAATCATCATCCCACTCATCATCAGCCTATAGCAGTCCACTACTGGGCATAGGCTTCTCCTATTGCACGCCATTCAACTCGATTTTCGGCAACTCTCATCCAGCTGCTACCAGCCATCCTGCGAAGATCGTCGCTCCACCTAGCCTGAGGGCGTCCCACGCTACGTTTACGAAATCGCGGTCTCCACTCAAGAACACGTCTACCCAACGGTCATCGGTTCTACGGCTAATATGGCCGGCCATTGCCACTTCAGCTTACTTATTCTGTGAGCTATGTCGACGACTTTGGTTCTCTGCCGGATCACCTCGTTGCGGATTTGATCCCTCAGAGAGACTCCAAGCATAGCCCGTTCCATAGCTCGCTTAGCGACCTTGAATTCATGGCCCAGCCGTACCGTGAGTGTCCACGTTTCGGTTCCGTAAGTCATAACTGGCAGGACGCACTCAACATCATCCCACTAATACAATTATTTTATATTGGAACCTTATAATCTTACTTTAGAAACAGTCTTTCTATATTCAGAAGGTTTGTACAGAGTCATAAGATAGCCCATAGCAACTCCGACGAGGTACGCGCCAGCGCGACTGTAGCTTGGAGTGTAGGTGTAGCTGATCTCCCTGAAGTCGCGCATCTCACGGATTAACTTGCTGGAAAAGGAAAGTAGAATCAAAAGCATACATTAGGTACTTCTTGATCAATAACCTCTACTTAAGTAGGTATAAAGGTGCTATAAAAATATCTGCCACGGCTTCAATGGGAGACAGTATTTTGTATATAGATCACATCATCATCATCATTTCAGCGGAAAGACGTCCATTGCTGGACATAGGCCTCCCCCAAGCACCTCCACTTCGACCGGTTTTGTGCTTCTCGCATCCAACGAGTTCCTGCGGCCTTCACAAGGTCGTCGGTCCACCTTGTGGGAGGCCTTCCAACGCTACGCCTTTCCGGTACGCGGTCGCCACTCCAGAACCTTTCGGCCCCATCGGCTATCTGTTCTGCGAGCAATGTGCCCTGCCCACTACCGCTTAAGTTTGGCAATTCTTCGGGCTATGTCGGTTACCTTGGTTCTCCTGCAGATCTCTTCATTTCTGATTCGATCCCGCAGGGAAACTCCAAGCATAGCCCTCTCCATGGCCCTTTGGGTGACTTTCAGCCTTCTAAGAAGGCACATTGTGAGCGACCACGTTTTAGTGCCATATGTACTGGCAACACGCACTGGTCAAAGACTTTCGTCTTGAGAATCTGCGGTATGTGGGACGAGAAGATATTGCGTAGCTTATATAGATCACAGTAGTGAAGAAATTTTGTACCCCGGAATAGTTAAATCAATTTAAGAAAATAAAATAATTAAATAAACATTTACTCTATGTTCCATAACGTGGTTTACAAACTATGCGCGATGTGTCGCTTCGTCACGTTTTGCGAAATCAAAAGACGGTGAGGCAACAGCTAATTATCATGGAACGGTTTCATGCAACTAATGCAAATAAATCAATTCAAATTTATACGCACATTTTTTTTGTATGAAAAAATTTATGACATAAGATCAATATAATGTCTATCTGTACTATTGTAATCTATATACAGACTACTGTTTTCCATTGAAGCCGTGGCAGATATTTTTATAGCACCTTATATAGTCCAGCCCCCTTATTAATAAACGTATTATCTCAGATGAATAGTTATACCTACCATACCGATTTCTCTCTTTCAGTAGTCATTTAACTTTCGAAAGAAGAAGACAAAGCGTTGTGTAACTATACAGACGCTAAACAACGTTTATTAGTAAGGGGGTAAGTCTTAGGTAGTGAATCAGTCACGAAAGTATAAGTTTTCATGACTGATTCACTGAATAACAGCTTAAATTTTAGGCTTAGTAGGTAATCTATTCCACATGGACAAAGATAATCCTGCTGTGTTTCATTTTGAAGATAGTGGTGGAGAGATTTGTCTCTGATTTAGCAAAGACGATCGAAGACCAGTACAAAAAAATCAGTGCTGTAATTACGAAATCATGATCTTACCCTAAGTCCAGAAAGTGAACAGCAGGCAGCTGGTACCAATACGTCAGAACTCCCGGTATAATAAGGGACAAGACTGCAGAGGTACCGAAGGCAGCAAACCCAACCCTCCGGTCTTTCTGATAGAAGTAGAAAAGGACAGTTCCCAGGATCGCGAGTTGGTAGTCGCAGGGTACGTACCATGTTACTGCATGGCACTGAAAAGCAATGTTTGGTGGATTAAGAATTTATACCATCTGGCCAAGAGGTATCGTGTTACCTATTTAAGTTACTGCGTTGTGAACATCAGATAGGCAGTCCCCCCATGTATAACTGCATCTGATTAGACTGGAAACCGATCCCAAAATCGTTGCGAAAAGGCTAGGCAGGTGATGATGGTGGGTTATGAATTTGACTTTATAATATACGATATGTTTAGAAGCCCGTGTTTAAGTCAAATCTATCTATCTATCTATATAAATAAAAACAAAAGGCCTGACTGACTGACTGACTGACTGACTGACTGACTCATCAACGCCCAGCTCAAACCCATGGACTTAGAAAGCTGAAATTTTACACAATGGTTCCCTTTATAATGTAGACAAGGAATAAGGAAGGATTTTTCGAAATTCAACCCCTAAGGGAGTTAAATAGGGGATGAAAGTTTGTATGAAAGTCCGTCAGTTTTAAAGTTAGGATCTTCAAATTTTGTGTTTAGGCTGACGATTGAAAATTAACTTATATGTGTCTCAGCGTTTTTGATAATTTTACCCCTAAAGGGGGATGAACGACCTAACTGAGATTTCGACGCACAGCCTAAACCGCTGGTTCTAGGGACATGAATTTTGGAGGGTGTGTTCTTTGTGAAGAGTAAGTATCCAGTAAGAAGGGGTTTTTGGAAATCCAGCCTTTAAGAGGGTGAAAAGGGGGGATTTTGTTTGTATGAAAAATCTTATTCCTTGAGTTAATAACCTTGAAACTTGGCACGAATACTTACCTAAAAAAATTATGAAGTTTGGCATTTTTCGTTTTTCTAATCTACCCCCTAAAGAGGTATTGGGGGGTGTCAAAATTTGTATGGAAGAATTTTAACGCGTTGTCCGATTAACTTAAAACTCAGTATTTATACTAAGGACTAAAAATAAAGAATAACGTGTATCAGGGTTTTTCGAAAATCTACCCCTAACTGTGTGAAAAGGGGTAGTTAATTATACAGGTGAGGATTTTAATGCGTGGCTTGATTAATTCAACAATTCGTATAAATAATCTTTAAGTCAAGTAATGAACACATCTCAAACAATTTTTTGAAATTCCACCCCTATGGGGGTGAAAAGCGGGAGTACAGTGTATATGAAAAATCTTACTCATTTGGTTAATAAACATGAAACTAAGTAAATGAATACTTAAGTAAATTATGAAGTTTGTCATTTTTTGTTTTTCTAAACTACGCCCTAGAGGGGGATTGGGGGCGTCAAAATTTGTATGGAAGAATTTTAACGCGCAGTCCGATTACCTCGAAACTCGGTATTTATACTTAAGACCAAAAATAAAGAATAACGTCTATCAGGGTTTTCCGAAAATCTACCCCTAACGGGGTAGTTAATTATACAGGTGAGGATTTTAATGCGTGGCTTGATTAACTCAACAATTCGTATAAATAATCTTTGAGTAAAGTAATGAACACATCCCAAACAATTATTTGAAATTCCACCCCTATGGGGGTGAAAAGCGGGAGTACAGTGTATATGAAAAATCTTACTCATTTGATTAATAAACATGAAACTTGGCACGAATACTTAAGTAAAAAAATATGAAGTTTGGCATTTTTTGGTTTTCTAAACTACCCCCTAGAGGAGGATTGGGGCGTCAAAATTTGTATGGAAGAATTTTAACGCGCAGTCCGATTAACTCGAAACTCGGTATTTATACTTAAGACCATAAATAAAGAATAACGTGTATCAGGGTTTTTCGAAAATCTACCCTTAACGGGGTGAAAAGGGGTAGTTAATTTTACAGGGTAGGATTTTACTGCGTGGTTTGATTAACTCGAAAATTTGCATAAATAATCTTTGAGTCAAGTAATGAATTCCACTCCTGTGGGGGTGAAAAGCGGGGATACAGTTTATATGAAAAATCTTATTTATTTGGTTAATAAACATGAAACTTGGCAATATTTGGGTCAGTAAATAATAACGATTGTCAGTTTTAGTTAAAAAAAAAACCCTTACAGAGGATTTAGGGGGTGACAAAGTTGATAGATTAGAAAAATATGTAACTCGCTATCGGATTTACTCGAAACTAGGTACTACCAAAACAAAAAAATAAAACAAGTACTTATCTGTTTTAGGGTTTTTCAAAAATCGACTCCTACCAAGGTGGAAAAGGGTAAGTAAAGTTTAAGGGGTGGATGTTACTGCTTGCTTCAATTAACTCGAAAATGGGTATGGGCCTTTGAGTCAAGTTATTATCACGAACAATTTTTCAAAATTCCACACCTGTGGGGGTGGAAAGCGGGGCTACAGTTTATTTAAAAAATCTGATTCCTTTGATCTATAAAAATTGGCCCGAATTTATCTAAGTAAATGATAAAGATCATACCTACATACATTTTCAAAATTTTTAGAGGTAAGTACGAATTTCACGCGGACGAAGTCGCGGGCAGAAGCTAGTCAAATATATTAGCACACCTCGGACACTCCATACAACCCTCGCAAAATAATTACCTATTACTACTACATAAACAAATGACGTTTATATACGTGCAAATGTGTGCGTGAAATCTAGTAAGGTTGGCTGTCGTGCGTAGCGTAAAAAAATGGCGCGGAAAGCGATTTATGTCGGGGAACCGAACGACGACGGCGGCGACGCGGCGCTGCCCGAACCTATGCATTATTATGAAGTGACTTTGTAGTTCAATTGTTTATTTATATAGTCAGGTTCGTAATGAAATAAAAACACTAAAATAGTTTAGTTTACATGACTTATCTGTAAATAATCGGTTATTAAATCGAATGCGAAATCTTACAAACAGTTCATGTAAATACGAATTCGGAAAAGCATCACAATATCCAACCATCGTGATTAAAACTCAAATAAAACGTTTAAATCGCAAAATTGTGTGTTCGTGTCAGCACTACAGCGCTGCGTCGGCGACGAATACCTCGAAGTGCGGGGTGAGGTGCGGTATCTGATATGAGCGCGGGGAAGGGAGTGTCCTTTCTGTACGTAGTACTATTAAGTATTCTGTGATACTAGTGTGTGTGGGTATGTTTGTGTGGGTTATGTTATTCATATGTATGTTTTTAGTGACATATTAAATGTATTCTCTTGGATTAGAATATTTAGTTTAGGGGGCATGCTCTCTTAGAGATCTCGAGTAAAAAAACGCCGTTCTGTGTCTCTTTTAAGCATGGGCAGGAGCTGTTCGAGAATATTCCATATTGATTATTTACTGTTCTACTCACAGTATATTTCGGGTCAGTGTTAAGCATTAGAAAGCTCATTCTCCAAGTCTTGAGGCAAACTTCTGATTCCTGCTCGTTGGTGAAGATCCAGATCGGACCTGAACCAATGTACTTTGATACCGATATCAAGTAGAAAATTATTACCGCGAAGGGTCCAATTAACCTGAAATTAAAACGTATAAATACAAACAAAAAGCCTTAGTTACACATATACAATCTAAAACTGAAATATTTATGTCGGAAATACGTCATTGACTAATCGGGACGCCAGCGCCATCTGGTGGCACTTGACAGTGTCTAGTGCTTACGCAATCTAGCAATATAAAAATTTTGGTATCATGTATCCAAACGCGTCTCACATATCTCAATATGTGAATTCTACCCTCAGGTAGAATTCATATTGGACCACAGTATTGAGCCAATCATATTCCGGCTTCCTTTCCAATCCTACCCCCATGCCGCAAAAAGGTGCTACACCGCAACACCAATGAGAAGCGTTTCCGCCGCAGTGACTTGACAGAGGTCGCCATGAAGATTCGCACTGTTCTCTTCAAGCAGTCAATTGCATAACACCGCTTTAACTCAACCGCTGTACCATCATTATAATATAAACTATTTAACGTGTTGGCCGACACAAAGTGACAAGTGTGAAGTGAACGCGTGCCCACCACGGCAGCAATCGTTGCGCCAACCTGACATCCAGTGATCCCAAGTAAGTCATATTCTTCCCATACATTCATTTTGCTCAATTTTCTGTGTCGTCCAATATTCGCTCCAGCATAAACATTATTTTCCCGCTAAATTACACAACGCTAGTTGTTCCTTCAAGAAACCGCTATCCCAACTTCACCATCTAGCCTAAGTTCGTGGGAGTCGACGAGAGCGCTATAGAGCGATGTGGAGCTTCTCAGAAACTGTCCCGTGTTCCGTATCTAGTAGTGTCGTGTCCCTACAGTGTGTAATTCGCTAGTGTGATTTATTTGTTCACAAATTATAATCTGATTTGAACTACAAACAGTTTTTCTATTGCGCAATAACCAACACTACACATAGTACGGCCGCAGTAATTAAAATTTGGCCGATAATAACGAGACACACGTACCCTTTTCGACTTACATAAATTATGTAAAAATTATATAATAATAAATAAAAAAAAACGGAGCAGCCCATTGGGCATAAAAAAAATCGTCCGAATCGCTGCCAATGGGATTAGTGCCCAAAAGGCTGGCAGCATTACCACGTTGGATGGCAATGATGATTCTTTGGACTGTGCGTATAAATTCAACCTTGTCTTCTTCTGTCGTATCGGTACGCACATGATGAGAAAAGATCATGCTCATGCCGTGGTACCTGCCCCGTTGGTTTCGTGGTCACAAGCATGGCGACTGCTGCGCGTGGGGTTCTATGGGGTTCGATTTCCAGGAAGTGTTATAGGTTTTTTTTCATTAGGAATACCTCAATAGCACTAAGCAGCTCGTAGTTTGAAATTTGGCGGTATGATGCCCTCGTTACCCGGTACCCGAGATACAACAAACATAATAATATGTGTGTTGAACTGACGCAAAAAAGAATAAGTAATAGAAGCTCTTACCTCACGTATCGTTTCCATAGAACACTGAACAGATTCTGCTGTCTATTGGCGTTGCTTAGCATACCCTTGATGTGGAGAAGACCAGACATCGCGAAGAATGTGTCGACGACTACATCGACGTGGAGAAACAAACCTCCTAGTCCTTCCACAGACTGAAAAACGATAATTCATTTTAGAAAGGAATTGGAGACGAGCAGGAGAATCATGATACCGACTGAATTTTTTACCGTCTGGACAAAAACAGAGTATAAAAACATTTATCCAAAAAACAAAAAAAAACAACCGACTTCAAAAAAAAAAAAATAAACAGTACAAAGTAATAAATAACTTTAATTTCCGAAGTCGGTGTCTTTGGTTCCGCATTTCGACACCGACTTCCGAAATTAGTTATTATCAGCATGACCAGTGAGGAAAGTGAACGAGACATTCAAATAAAAATGGCTACCGAGAGCGCACGCTAGATGTTCGTATTATTTAGTTATTTTAGTAACATTTAGTGTTGGGATCCCAACACCTACCTTATCATAATCCCTGGTATTGACAATTCCAGATATACTCATATAGAACATCTCATGAACAGAGATGACAGATGCTGCGGTGAGGAACCTCATGCCGTTCATCACTCTAATCTCTTCCTTGTTATCCTTCACCAGGTCTTCGCGGTTCTTGATGATGCAGAATGATTTTGTTATTATGTTTTCTGGAAAAGAAGGTCTTTATTAATTGACAGGTATCATCTTTGTCTCCGTTTGTTTTAATTTTCGCATCCTGCTAAGTACATGTTTTTTATCCAACGTAAGCCCAGTGATGATACCCGCAACTTACGAGTCGCAAGTTCGAACCCTGACAGGCGCTTTACTTTATGTAATTTTTTTGTATCACAGGTGGTTAGAGTAGTGGCTCTCAAGATGGTGAAGGAAAGCATCGTGAGGAAACCGGCATGTCTTAGAACCAAAAACTCGAAGACATGTGACATCTACCAAACCGCACTGGGCCCGCGTGGTGGTCCGGATTACAGCCCAATCCCTCTCACAGAGAGGAGGCCTGTGTCCCAGCAGTGGGAACATTAGACTGCTTATGCTTATCATAAAGAGATAAATTATTAGAAAGAGCTCATTATGTGGTGTAAAGAAGCCAGTGCGGACTGAAGGAATCAAAAAATCAAAAGTCATTTATTCAAATTATTCTGAGAATCAGCGCTTTTCGAACGTCAAAATTACTTTTAAGACAGTCCCCCAAAACGCCCGCCCTTCACAACTTCCTAGTGCTTTCGCTGGGAAGAAAAAGTGGCGCAACAAACTCCCCAGCAGCACAGTACAGTTAGAAAAACTTGATTCTATTCAATAGTAATGATATAACAAGAAAGTACCTTACCGTGGTCGCATAACATACTATAAGCTATGGTAGCATGCAACCACGAGAAGGTACTTTTTTGTTTCATCCTTTTCAGTAGTCGGTTTTTAGTTTTTATACTTATTTTTTATTTAATTATTTTGGGGCTTATTTCAGTAATATTTATATTTTTCAAATGTGCTAATTAAGCCCTTTCATTTGATACCCAACAAGGCAAGAATAAAAAAAAAATTTAGATCATGACTTTGTGTCCGCTAGAGGGCGCTATATTCAATTTAATGTAACGTCACATAGCCCATAACCAGCGGACGATCAAGACGCTTCCAACGATACCTCATTTGTTCAATTATGACAAGCAGCTTAGAAGTTATGAGGGAACAGATGAACATACATACATACGGTTCAAAATCATAACCCTCCTTTTTGTTTCGCCGTAGTCGGGTAAAAACTGTATCTTACCTAAACTGTCTGTTGGTTGATCATCACTGGATATATGAAGCCGATAGTAAGTTGAAGCCGCCGCCATAACTATCAGCAATACTATCAGGGCTCTGAAAAACAAACCATATCATTTGATTTCACTTCGAGCAGTGGTGCCCCAGTAGTAACGTCCCAGACTTACGAGCTGCAGGTAGTGGGTTCGAACCCAGACAGGCGCTCTAGCATAAGCAAAATCAGTCTATCACATTCCCACTGCTGGCACACAGGCTACCTCTCTGAGAGAGGGAGTGGGCCGTAATCCACCAAGCGGGCCCAGAGCGGGCAGGCGCTTTACTTAGCGTAAGCGATGTCATCACCACTGCTCTCAAAACGGTGAAGGAAAATATCGTGAGGGAACCAGCATATCCTGGAATAAAAAATTCGAAGACATGTGACATCTTCCAACCCGCAGAGGAGGCCTGTGTCCCAGCCGTGGGAATATTATAGGCTAATTATACTATATCCATTTCACAAAAAGTTTCTAATAGCAGAGTCGCATATAATTATGACGCAATCTTCACACGACGAAAATCTGAATGGCACGGCGAGATTCTCTCGTCCGTGTAAATGACGTCATAAAATGCATTTTCAAAAGATATTTTTTAACAATATACCCCCGACTGTTCATTTAACCGTAAGGGTCAAATCACACCGAGATGGCAGCGAAGCGGCGAGCAGTTTCAGTGTCATATAATTTTAAACTTTATCTTCATTACTATAATACATAGTATCGCTTGAGAAACTTGAAAGGCCGCGCGACCGCCCGCCGCGGCGCCTCGAGCACTCCGACGACTCAAGTTTCTCAAGCGATACTATGTATTATTGTAATGAAGATAAGGTTTAAAATTATATGACACTGAAACTGCTCGCCGCTTCGCTGCCATCTCGGTGTGATTTGACCCTTACGCGAGTCGTTTGTCGCCTTATCGTCTCCTAGGACCATTAAACTGACCATTAGAGTCAATAGGACCAACCTTTCGACCCTCAGTTTGCGCGAGATTATAATTGACTGATAATTTAAAGTATTTTTCCTTTCATTGCTTGATGTATTATATAGTCGTACTAGCTTCTACCTGCGCCGAGGAATCAGCTGCTCACGTCATCCTGGAATGCGAGGCTGTGGCTTCTCAATGTGAAGAAATCCTCGGAACAGTGAGGTTGCTCCGTGAAGCCTGCGAAGCTCCCAGGAAGCTTCTGTGCTTCTGGATGGAGCTAGGCTGGCTTTGTTAGCCAGAATCCCCACGCACAACGGACCAAATGGGAGTCTAAGTGGGGAAAAGGGAGCCCCATCATCATCATCATCATAGCTTCTACCTGCGACTTCGTCCGCGTGAAATTTTTTGGTCCCCCGACCTACCCCGTCGCATCGCATCGTCTGCCTGCACTATTACTTCGTTTTCGCTTAACGTTCTTTCTAATTTTTTATTCATTTTACTCAACTCGAGATTTTTTAATATCTTTATTTAAGAGAGTCCTTGGAGTTTCTTGCCCGTTCTTCTTCGTTTTTGTGGAAGGTTACGCGACACCACGCAGCGCAACACGACGCCGAAACTTCGTGCACAATAGTTAGTTTTTATAATTGAAATATGTATGTAATGCCGAAGTTAACCGTTAAGTTAATACTTTTTTATGTCGTGATTTATTTGAAAGCCAAAGATTATTATAAAAACGTCCATTCAAGGAGGCCGAATAACACAGATTACCAAATAATCTATAGGGAAGACCTACGTAATAATACGTAGTCGGCATCTGCCATTATTACCAGCTACGTAATATTGCGAAGTTGGCATTCAATGTGTTAAGGTATTATCTATGGTCGTTGTATTTATCTATGGGCCTGCGTCGCCTGACATAAATGGATTTTTTTTTTGTTGTTTTTATTATTGAGATCTACGTATTGGAATGGGCGAACTAGCCTCAACTTTCTGACTTTCTGACCGACTACAACTTCAAAAGTGCCTGTAAATGGTTTAATTGAAATAAAGCCCTTGAGTTTTGAGTTTGAGACAGGATTTCCAGACCATAGCAAGCATCTGTCAAAATGACTTTCAGATTTTTTTTTTTTAATTTGGACGTCACTGATTGACTGAGAAGCAGCGTAAGATGCAGGATTAGAACTGGAACCTGATACTTATGAAACTGGTCCTCATAGACGAATATGTAACTTCTGCTATAAACTTTATAAACGTCTCGGGAATAGACCTCCAGCTACTACGACGTCTTAGTCAAGTATAAGGAAATGATGCTGATATTGTAGCAGAAAGGGGCTTTAATAATATAGCTGTATAGCTTTAAGAGTAAGCAAACTGAAGTGGTAGTGGGCTGGCCATGTTTGTCGAAGGACCGATGGCTGCTTATGTGAACGAATCCTAGAGTGGAGACCGCGTATCGGCAAGCGTAGTGTGGGACACCTTCCAGCAGTGGCGGGCATTGCATATAGGCATATAAGCAGTGCCTACCTCGATATATCAACATAAGCCTGTCAATCACATTTTAGTGTGTGTGCCCCACAATTAAGAAACTCACTAAATTATCATACCTAACAACAAACAAAATCTTCATACAAACACGCGCGGCAGTAGGCAGTCGCCGGACGGCCTACTCGGCTCCCCGTACTATTCGCAGATTGTCATTGGTCTTTACTAATAAGTACGCCTCACGCGTAATACCATGACGTTCAATCTTCGCAATTTATCACCCTTAAGTAGGCATGCCTACAGACTCAAATAACCACACTTTTGACCTCACTTTTTTTTCTGATTAGTGACCGAGTTTGCCTAGACTAGACCCGGCCTAGTGCCTACCTATTCTGAAAACCAATGCACGCCACTGCCTTCCAGTTAGATGGTCAGACGACCTTAAAAAAGTGGCTGGGATAGACTGGATGCGGAAGCCGGAAGATAGCTTGTTGTGGCGAAGCTTGGGACAGTGGATTGCGATAGGCTGAGGGATTGATTGATTGTATTAAATTTATTGATGGCTCGGTTGGCACACCCCGGACACTCCATGCAGAGCGCAAAATAATTACGTATTACTACTTCATAAACAAATGACGTTCACGCAAATGTGTGCGTGAACTCTAGTAGGGTTGGCTGTCGTGCGTAGCGTAAAAAAAATGGCGCGGAAAGCGATTTGTGTCCGGGAACCGAACGACAACGGCGCTGCCCGAACGTGTGCATTATTATGAAGTGACCTTGTAGCTCAATTGTTTATTTATATAGTCGGGTTCGTAATGAAATAAAAACGCTAAAATAGTTTAGTTTAAATGACTTATCTGTAAATAATCGGTTATTAAATCGCATGGTATTAAAAATGCGAAATCTTACAAACAGTTTATGTAAATACGAATTCGGAAAAGCATCACAATATCCAACCATCGTGATTAAAACTCAAATAAAACTTTTAAATCGCAAAATTGTGTGTTCGTGTCAGCAGTACAGCGTTGCGGTTCGCGAGCGCCCTTGCTAAAAAGTCGGCGACGAATACCTCGAAGTGCGGGGTGAGTCGCGGTATCTGATATGAGCGCGGGGAAGGGAGTGTCCTTTCTGTACGTAGTACTATTAAGTATTCTGTGCCGTTGGTCTCGTGGTCGCAAGCGCGACTGTTGAACGTGGATGCGATTCCCAAGTTGGAGAAAGTGTTATTAAATTTTTTTTTGTAACAGCCTGGAGTTTGGAAGTTGGCGGTGTGATACCCCGTTGCCTTGAAAAAGTCCTGCGGCTGATCTCTCTCCGGTCGTGTCCCATTGCGTGCTGTCCCATCGGACAATGAGAGTGCAGGACGAGGGAGTGCACATGTGTCTGCGTACACACTCCCGCGCCGAAGGTCGGTCTCCGTTGAGATTGGCCGCTATGGCCGAAATACAGTATGGAGGACTATTATTAAAATTAAAGGTACTCACATAAACAAATAAAACCCAACTCCTGGCAGAAGCTTGTCACCAGCGACCTGACAAAATTCCACCGTGATGTTAGGAACCTGGGTCCCGAAGGTGGTCAGGTCATACATGGACCTGGTGATCTTGACGACGGAAAGCGGATGGCAGGCTGCAGGGACACACATCCCCCAACGCAGTTCGTTGACGGGCAGGCCTGATGTTGTTGGTGACTGGAAAGAGTAACAAAAGTGTAAATATAAGACTTATATCAAACGTTTTTTGTTTTTACTGTTCTTAAAATGGTGATGGAAAATTTCACAAATGTATATTCGTGACTACATGGCCTAAGAGACTAAAAGGAGATAGAAGATGGTTCATACAGTTCTTGCATAGTAATTTTATTTTGATGTCGGGATGTTGCATATACATATATGCAAGTTGCGCAGTAAACTCTGTTTGCGCGATGCAGGATTTTGCGTGACGTCACGCGTCGGTGTGATGCGTGGTTTGTACGTTTGGATGTTGGTAACTGAATCACACAAAAAGGGGTCGGACCCGTGCTTCACCTAGTTTCTCCACCTGGGTGAAGCACGGAGACTTCGGTTCTGTGATCGGCTCCCGTGCTCCAACTGATGGCGTTATTGCACAGTGATGCAGTAAATTGTCGGGGTCGGACCCGTGCTTCACCAAAACAACTAAACGGATTTGGATAATATTTGGCACGCAGAGAGTATATAACCTGGATTAGCACATAAGGTACTGTCAGTAGTATTTTCCCGTGGGATAATTTCCGACCTCAACATGGGTGTAACCGCGGTTATAAGCTAGTATTATTACAAATGCGAAAGTTTGTCTCTCAGTCACTTTTTTACGAATTTCGGTAAAGTTTGGGACACAGGTAAACCGTGATTTGGGTTAGTTAGGACAAAGGACACTTCTTATCCGGGAGCACGTTCCCGTGGCCATGGTACACCATTTTCGATCTCTGCGTGGGTGAAGTCGCGGGCCAAAAGCTAGTTAGAATAGTCATAAATGTTGCGTAACGGACACGTTGATCAATTAATTTATGACCGATTAACAACCTTTATGATTCTAAAGAAATATAATAAACAAAAGTAATTATGTGGGAACGAGGATATTTTGTTATAATTGCCATTATTAAAGGCTTTAAGGTTAACAAAGGCAAAAGGCGAATGGTTAACGAAGTGCTATTAATGTGAATGGTATCTACGTTTACTAATCTAATGTTGACGCCCCTTTGGTCTCGTGGTCGCAAGCGTGACTGCTGAGCGTGTGGTCCTTGGTTCGATTCCCAGGTAGGGCAGTGTTATTGGATTTTTAACGACTTCAAAAAAGGACATTCTGTATTCGACCCGTATGTATGTATGTTTGTATGTCCGCGATTTTCTCAAAAACGAATGAACCAATTTTGATAATTCTTTCATTAATGTGTTTTACATACTTTCAGGAAGGTTTTAGTATATAAAACATTAGGTAATTATTCTTACTCGTATGTAGGAAGTTATATGCCTAAATGTACTGCATCTCCGGAAATTAAAGTTATCTATCACTTTAACGTGTTTGTTTTTGAAGTCGGTTGTTTTTTTTTTGTAAAAAACTTTTTTTCTATTAATAATTTCTTAGTAACAGCCCGGAGTTTGGAAGTTGGCGGTGTGATACCCCCGTGTATCGTGTCCCGTGCCTCGGAAAGCACGTTAAGCCGTTTGTCCTGCGCCTGATCTCTCTCTGAGTCGTGTCGGATTGATTACAATTTGCGCGTCGAAATCGAAAGTGTTCTGGCAATGAGAATGTTTTGAGCCTATTTTTGATGACACGACACGATGAACGTTATATGTATATATATACTAGCGACCCGCCCTAGCTTCCCAAGGGTACAATATTTTTTTTTTGGATCCAATATTTTCTTTCATACAAACCTTGTCCTAGCAACACCGAACACAACAAAAATTTCATTCGGAAGTTATGCGCGTGCAGACATCTCAAGGCGAAAGTTTGTGAGTGTGTGTATATGTTTGTTACTTCTTCACGCTCAAACGGCTGAACCAATTTTGATAAAATTTTGTATGAAGGTAGCTGACACCCTGGATTAACATATAGGCTACTTTTTATCCCGATATTCCCACGGGATCGACATATACGCGGGTGAAACCGCGGGGCGCAGCTAGTTAAGTATATTTCAAAGTTTACTCTATACTCACATTAAGAAATTCTTCCGTAGACCCATAAGGATCGTATTCAGCTCTCTTCTTTGGATTATCTGACAGCTCCAGTTTGGCCATGCAGTAGCTGGTTCTGAATTGTGGATGGGTTTCCAGCCATGGTGGCTTCATACACTGGTCGAAGTTGCCAAAATTGACCCAGGAACCGTAGAGATTGCCCGTAGGAACAGTGTTGGCATTCCAAACTGGAATAAAATTTAAATAGAAGGGGATTACTGGTTGATCGACTGTTGAGCGTGAGGTCCTGGGTCCCTAGTGTGGTCATTGCGTAACACACTAAGGGTCAGATCACACCGAGATGGCAGCGAAGCGGCGAGCAGTTTCAGTGTCATAAAATTTTAAACTTTATCTTCATTACTATGAAAAATAGTATCGCTTGAGAAACATGAGTCGTCGTAGTGCTCGCGACGCCGCGGGTGGCCGCGCAACTTTTCAAGTTTCTCAAGCGATATTATGTATAATATCAATGAAGATAAAGTTTATAATTATGTGACACTGAAACTGCTCGCCGCTTCACTGCCATCTCGGTGTGATCTGAACTTAATAGTAGCAATGTCTTTCATTTCGGCAGTTCAATAACATTCATTGCGTTTAGGTTGCTGACATAATCAGCCTATAACGTTCCCACTGATGGGACACAGGCCTCCTCTCTGTGAGAGTTTAGGTTGCTGAGTAGACACATTTTTAAAACATAAATGTAGCAATGGATTACTAATACATATGAAATGTTATAAATGTTATTATGTTTCTAACATTTTAAATGTTCTAAACAAATTTTGTATGCAATATTGTTAATTTGATAGAGGATAGTTTAACTCTGTTAGCTTGTCATTTAATTTTAACAAAAAAAATTAATACTAAATTGTAATTTCGTATGCTTACTCGTGGCTAAATAATAACAGCCGCACAGGTCGATCGATCAGGTTAAGCTACGCTTGCCGCGGTTGGTCTGTGGATGGGTGTCCATCTTTAGATACCGAGACCCCTCCGTGCCTCGGAAAGCACGTTAAGCCGTTGTTCCCGGCTGTCATTCGTGGATCTTTGACAGTCGTTACGATTTACACTTCGTTCCTCCCGAAGTTTTGTCCCACATTCCGAAAAATCCTAGTTCGTCTCAAACGGGGTCAGAAGCCCGAAAATCTGAAAACCAGTCTTACCAAGGGGTATCGTATTACCCAGTAACTGGGTTGTGGAGGTCAGATAGGCAGTTGCTCCATGTAGAATACTGGTATTCAGCTGCATCCGGTCAGACTGGAAGCCGACCCCAACATAGTTGGGAAAAGGCTAGGCAGATGATGACTTGATATTTGTACGCCGTTAACGGCAAAACATAGAGATCTCTGTACCTATTCTATTTCAAATACTTATTTTCACCCGACTACGGCGAAGCAAAAAGGAGGGTTATGATTTTGACCGGTATGTATGTATGGTCATCTGTTCAAAACTCATAACTTCAAAAGTACTTATAATGATTTGACAAATGGGGTATCGTTAGAAGCGTCTTGACCGTCCGCTGGTTATAGGCTATGTGACGTCACACTAAATTCAATATGGCGCCCTCTAGAGGACATAAAGTAATCAATTTAAAAAAAAAAAAATTTGGGATGGTGCCTTGTGGGGTAATGAAAGGGCTTAAATAGCACATTTCAAAAATATTTCCTGAAATGAGCCCCAAAATAATTAAATTAAAAAAAAAATAAGTTTAAAAACTAAAACCCGACTACTGAAAAGGATGAAACAAGAATGTATCTTCCCGTGGTCGCATGCTACGTATAGATGATGTATGTTAGTACAGCGGCATGCGACCACGGGAAGGTACTTTCTTGTTTCATCCTATTCAGTAGTCGGGTTTTTGTTTTTAAACTTATTTTTTTTGACACTCATGTTTAACAAATAAAAAACTTTGACATTGACTATCAATATCCTTCAAATTGATTCAGATTTTGATTGATAGTGTGTTACGTGTTAAAAGTTTTTGTTATGTTTTTTTAACATTTTAGTAGAAAACACATAAAATTCTTACAATCAATCCTCGTTGTAGGTACGTATAGCCAAAAAAAAATTTGTTTTTCATTTTATTGACAGACCAATATTATCTATGGTACCTAGTTAATATGTACTTACATAAGCAGCAACCATGACCTAAACTACCCAATTAACCAGTTGTTTGCCTAGATTAAACAATAAAGTACCTGGGTTCTAATTATATTTTTTTGTCTTAACGCAGGGGTCAAAACCCAAGGCTTTGAGCCACGGCTATTTCTAAAGGCGAAAGTTTGTGAGTGTGTGTGTTTATATGTGTGTTACTTCTTCAAGCTCAAACGGCTGGACCAATTTTGATAAAATTTTGTATGGAGGTAGCTGAAACCCTGGATTAACATATAGGCTACTTTTTATCCCGATATTCGTACGGGATCGAAACTTATGCGGGTGAAACTGCGGGGAATAATTTTTGTTTTTTTGTTTCTACTGCATTAAATAAATTTTTAAAAAGTACAGATTTAATTTCCATTAAATTACAAGAGTATATAAATTAAGTAGGTTCTGTGTACTAGCAGGAGTATAACAATAGAAACAGTTGCAGAAAGGAGGCAAAAAAATTTTCAATCGTAAAGCACTCTCTAATGCTTCTCATTCTGCAAAATCTACTGATTCGTGCATTATTGATCGAACTGATTCGTGATGACTGATTCGTATAAAAATGCAATAGGTACATACGCGGTCAAAATGTATAGAACAGCAATTTCTTTTTTAATAACCGGCGACACATTTGTCATCATTTGTGTTGAATCCAGGTACAGACCCCAGCGCATCAAGCTACCCGAAACTGTAAAATTTTCCCAATCAACTCTAAACCTTATGCAGTAGCGATAAAGTTGAAAATCTATTAAAGAAATTTGACAGATTGTAGTAGCTTGATGTGTTGGCGTCTGTACTTAACAGGTTGCGCGTCGATGTATGCCACCCTATATTTTGTCAGTTATGTTAATTCTCAAGTTATAGTGACAGAACTCATGGCCATTAACTCAGCACTATGAAGGCACAGGACTTCTACTGTAAAATTCCTAAAAGAAAAAACAAATATCACTGTCTGATATTTGGGACGGCACGGTTGGCGCAGTGGTTAAGCGATTGACTGCTGCGCTGCGTGACGCGGGTTCGATTCCGGCACGGAACAAATAAGGATCGCTCTTTCACTGATAAATCTTTTTCTTAATCAGCCTATAATGTTCCGACTGCTGGGAAACAGGTCTCTTCTCTCGAGAGGGAGTGGGCTGTACCACGCGGGCCTAGTGCGGGTTGGTAGATGGCACATGTCTTTGAATTTTTGGTTCTAGGACATGCCGGTTTACTCACGATGTTTTTCCTTCACCGTTTTGAGAGCAGTGGAGATGAAAGAGTTTACACAAAGTAAAGTGCCTGTCTGGGTTTGAACCCACCACCTACAACTTGTAAGTCAGGGCCGGCCGTTACCACTGGGCCCCCAGTGCTCTCTACATCTTAAAAATTGGTTCAATGTACTCAATTATTTACATTTTAATTTATTTTTCCCAGTTGTTCAACCTAATTGCTTTGGTCTTGGCTATTAGAACTGTGAAATGCTGTTATTTTTTTCTTTTATGTTGGGATATCATCGACTCCTCCCGCTCTGGGTGGAGCGGAACGGAGTGTCAGACTCTTACTGACTAAAACCCGCCCGTGTTCCTTCCTTAGCCCTTTATGTTCCGGGGTAGCGGTAACCCTTTCGGACAATCCCGCTAACCCGGCAAGCTTCGGCCCTAACGGGCCCCTTCCCTTGTGCTGACATCTCTTTGAGCCGCGCGTGGAACACATACGCGCCGTCCAGCACGGGCCTGGTACTGATCGGACGGTGAGCTACCCATTACTCTCCGTCCGCAGGCCCGCGCCTACGGTGGCCGGGAGTCGTCACGCGGCTCCCGACGCCCGGAGCGTCTCCCGCGGCGGCTGGGACGTGAGACTCTGTCCCTCAACCACCCCGCCACCTCCTTTGCTAGCATGACTGATTAGAACTGTGCTTTTTTTGGCAAATTGGTTAAAAATTATAGCTGATTGCACACAATTTTACTTACTCCAAGTAGCCCATAGCGTAAAGTTCTTCACATTCTCCAATAGTGTTAGTGTTTTCTCCAAACATGCCGCTTCTTCCTTCTCCCAGTTTTCAAGCTTTAGTCTTTGTACAAATGCATCTATCGCTGTTTGGTGTTGTCTATGGGACACGTGGCTTGAGGAAACTGTGGCTGCAACAATGATAGTAGGTAATATTTTTTAAAACAAGCTTTTACTAAAATTCTACCAGTCATTACAATGTTTTCAGTCATTAAAATCATAAGAGGGGCCCGTGGCTACATAATAACCGCCGCACGGGTCGATCTTCAAGGTTAAGCAACGCTTGCCGAGGTTAGTCCGTGGATCAACCTCGGCAGACAAAATCAAACTGGTTGCTAATTTAATTGTATTTTTTTTTATTCTTTTTTACATTCATTACTCACACCCTGACTTATTACTTGTATTTTTTTTTTTTAATTAAAATCCTTTTGCTTGAACCATGTTTGTAAATATGTGAGGACCATGTATCTATCAGATAATTAATTTATATGTCATGGTTTCGTTTTTAATTCTTGTACCTATTGTGGTATAGTAATTTTATTTTAGGTGCATCGTCCTCACATGTTATTATATAATTAATGTACCCATGCAAAATATTGTACCTAAAACATTTTAAAAGAGTAACGGTGGAGTTTCTTGCCCGTTCTTCTCCATACGAAAACTACCTTTTGGAATGGGCGACTAGAATCAATTCTATTTTATAAGATAATTTTGACGTTCAAAAGTGCCTTTTATGTGCCTATTTGAAATAAATGCTTTGACTTTGACTTTGATGGGTCTATAACATTCCGAGACCCCTTCGTATCTCAAAAAGCACC
Organism: Amphipoea oculea; assembly: GCA_945859645.1. Classification (NCBI taxonomy): domain Eukaryota; kingdom Metazoa; phylum Arthropoda; class Insecta; order Lepidoptera; family Noctuidae; genus Amphipoea; species Amphipoea oculea. The sequence continues at coordinate 1,921,970 of OX243885.1, forward strand.
TTAAGGCTGCCTGTCCACCGGAGTGGAGCGAGGCAGCGTAGCGGAGAAATATTAACCAATAGGATTGCATGAAATCTCGAATGCCATTTTCTATTGGTTAATATTTCTTCGTTTCTCCGCTCCGGAGGACAGGCAGCCTAAGCCGTTGGTCCCGGCTGTCATACGTAGATTAACGTAGTTTGACTGAGTTATTTCGACCAGTACCCTAATTGCGTAACACACTATCAATCGGAATCTGAATCATTTTGAAGCAAATTGCTAATCCATTGCGTCATAAGTTCGAACAACTTGTCTGCTCAACACGTAAATAACGCAGTGATTGTTGTTGAACTGTCAAAATGAAACCGATTCCGATTGATAATGTGTTACACAATTGCCCCGCAGATCCTCTTATCTGATCCCCTGCTGGTTATTAATGTTTTAATTCCGGTCTGAACCCCTTACTCTTTTTACTCATTGGCGGGGTACGGGTTCGATACTCATGTAACGAACCCGTACCCCGTCAAAGAGGAAGCGGACTCGAAACGGGTGCGCCACGAACTATAATGTGTATGTAGGTGAAATTAATAACTGTTGTAATGTTCAAACAATCACTGACAACTGAGTCAATGAGTCAACTTTATTAATTGACTGTGATTATTTTGTAGATAATGGGGATTTCATAACTGTACACCCAGTGTTCGGGTCGAAGACATAGTTTCAGCAATCCAGTTGGGTTTTGTTGGCATCCCAATACCAAAATACAAATCCATTATATTGGCTCCGCACGTTAAAAAATTGTTAAAGTAAAGACGGGGTTCATTAAAGGTCATAATTACTAGAGATCCCGTTAGGGCAGCCACACCAACTACAGGGTGAAATTGAATTCATGGGCATCCTTTTAAGGGGTCATTGTAATCATCATTATGAACAACTTTTACAATGGGACCAAGACTGAAATCGCGAAAAAAAAAATCAGCTCTTCCATACATTTTGACGAGTTATCACACTATCACACTAATATTATAATGGCGAATGTTTGTGAGTGTGTGTGTGTGTGTGTGTGTGTGTGTTTATATGTTTGTTACTTCTTCACGCTCAAACAGCTGGACCAATTTTGATGAAATTTGGTATAGAGATAGCTTGAGTCCCGGAAAAGGACATAGGGTACTTTTTATCCCGATATTCCCACGGGATCGGCATTTACGCGGGTGAAACCACGGGGCGCTGCTAGTGTGAACATAAATGCAAGGAACAGCTGATTTTTTTTGCGATTTTAGGTTTAGTCCCATAATAAAAGTTGTTCATATGTCGAGGTAAGGTCTTCCTGGTACCTTTGCATCATTATGAGCCCAACAATGACATAACACTTCATCTTGTACTTGCGGTTTTTGAAAGTAGTTCACAGATATGACGTTAGGGGCGCTAGTGGTGCAATTATGAGGCGGAAAGTAAGGACATCTAGTAGCTGTTCATGGAACGAAGCGTGCACTCTCTCATATTGGACTTCGGACGTTTTAGGAAACATAATACCTACAAATTTTATTTGAAGGTAACATTTTTATTATAACCAGCACGGGATCTGACCAGAATAACTGGTTTGACTTGACAACCAGTATCGCGTTATGCAGTGTTTTGGAGGTCAGATAGGCAGTCGCTGATTCTAATGCCTATAAGGTGCAGAGCAGACGACAGACTATCCGTGACGCACTTTTTATTGTAAACTAGCTGCGCCCTCTCAGTTTAACCCGCATAAGTTTCGATCCAGTAGGAATATCGGGATATAGTAGCCTATATGTTAATCCAGGGTGTCAGCTGCATCCATACAAAATTTTATCAAAATCTGTCCAGCTGTTTGAGCGTGAAGATGTAACAAACATATAAAGTCAAACACACGCTCGCACACTCACAAACTTTCGCCTTTATAATATTAGGTGTGATGTGATACCAATAAAATGGAAACTGTAGATAAAATAATAACAGGATTTACATGGAATAGTTGAAATAAACATAGGATGATGTCGCCTTCTAATTTTCGGCTACTTCACTAAAAGCACACCCCGGACACTCCATACAACGCTCGCAAAATAATTACCTACTACTACTACATTAAAAAATGACGTTTGTATACGTATGAATGTGTGCGTGAGGTACTTGTGTTTGCGAGCGCTCTTGTTAAAGAACTGCAACGAATACGCCGAAGTGCGGGGTGAGGTGCGGTAACTGATGTTAGTGCGGGGAAGGGAGTGTCCTTTCTGTACGTAGTACTTTAAGTATTCTGTGCTAAAAGCTTACTTAGTATCAAAGAGAATATTTGTGTGCCACAGACTCGATCGCACAAAAAGCGTGTCGTCTGCGCTGCACCTTATTCATGAAATTTATTTTTAACACTTCATTTTTTATCTTCATTTTATTGAATGTTAACGTATTTTATTTTAATGAAATGTATGTGTCTGAGATTTGTATATTGTGACTAGTTTGGCCTTAGTAAATAAATAGTCGTATAAAGTCATATTTGTTATGATCGTGAACTATATTTAATTTAACATATGTTAATTTATTCAACCTGACACCGACATGGAATTAGCAAAAAAAAAAAAAATTCGCGGGCTATTGTGCGTTTCAACAAATACTTCCTTTGCCGTTATGTTGGCAGCAATGTATACCACTTCTTATTCTTCACCACTCCCTAATGTTTTGGGCATGATTCTAACACGGACACCTTGTAAATCTTAAAAAAATCTGCAGAATCATCTTCCCATGTCTACTATCTTGACAGACATGGGCACAAAACACAATACTGCTAGCGAAGGACAGGGGAGCCAACATTATCACATAAGAAGTATTTGTTGAAACGCACTCTACCCCAGCTTGTCTCGCTTAAGGTAAATTCTTATTTAGTACCGACGCCAGCAGATCAAGCTACTACAATCTGTCAAATTTCTTTAATAGATTTTCAACTGTTTCGCTAAAGCATAAGGTTCAAAGTTGATTGGAAAAATTTGATAGTTTTGGGTAGCTTGATGAGCTAGCGTCTGTACATATATTTCATCATCATCCACAGCTCGACTTCACCCACAGCTGAGCATAGGCCTCACTTTTCTTGCGACAATACCCACGCTCCTGTGTCAGCCTCATGCAGTTACTAAATACCAACTTTACAAAAGTGCAACAAACTTTTTTGAAATGAAACTTCTTTACGCACGCTTGACTTGGGGAGTAAGCTGGCGAACGCGTGACGTAAGCGTTACGAAAAGTGTGATCGGACGAGGCGAACGGGAGTTGAGTGGGGGATATGAGCAAGAGAAAGCAGTGCGCGCGCACATTTTCTTTCTCTCTTCCTCTCATAGCCAAATATGTACGTTTGAAGTTTCACTTCATTCGTGTGGTCATAAGCACACTCGGTTTTTTTTAAATTATCCTATCTGCCTACTCGTTTACGAATGGAAACTTGCAAAAGGGTTTGTTAATTCCTCTATTTTATAATACCTGTAATGTAAGTGATACCCATGCCACCAGTGCAGCACATTACACTTCACGCTAATATTATAAAGGCGAAAGTTTGTGAGTGTGTGTGAGTGTATGTTTATATGTTTGTTACTTCTTCACGCTCAAACGGCTGGACCAATTTTGATAAAATTTTGTATAGAGGTAGCTGACACCCTGGATTAACATATAGGCTACTTTTTATCCCGATGTTCCCACGGGATCGACATTTACGCGGGTGAAACCGCGGGGCGCAGCTAATATAAATATGTTTATATATTTATATAATAGCTTACTAGTTTTTAAGTTGTTTTTGTACAATCTTTTTTGGTAAATAATATAAATTAAATTATTATAAAATTATATAAAAATATACAAAACGGTGAAGGAAAGGCAAACATCGTGAGGAAACCAGAAGCAAAAATTCGAAGACGTGTGACATCTACCAACCCGCACCGGGTCCGTGATTACGGTCCACTCTTTCTCACACAGAGGGGGGCCTGTGTCCCAGCATTGGAAACTTTATAGGCTGATTATGCTTACAGAAAAAAGGACAGTAAAAATACACATTAAAAGCCAAATAAAATCTTCGGGACACCCTTCACCCAAAAATGTTTAGAATAGAATAATTTATTTGTCAAACATAGGGGATTATATACAAGGATCTTCAATATTTTTAAATAGAATAGAATAGAATAATTTATTTGTCAAACATAGGTGATTATATACAAAGATCTTAAATAGTTTGCAGCTTTTAATTTTTTTTTATACATAATTTAAATTTTATATCAAAAGTACACTTAGATTATTATAATTTCCTATATTAAATAACAAAAATTACACTCACCGGTACAAATAAAAACTAAGAATAAATACCACATGTTGCTAGTAAAGGCTTAAGGCGCCCTGATCTCATCACGATTGTCACAATAATAAATACCAAGAGTATGACAAAACTAATATACGCCATTCATCTAATTAATACACGCCATTTATTTACGAGATAGTTCATCTCATCTGTGCACGCGGGGCAATGTGTGGTTATGCAGTGTCTTTGTGTGCGTGACAAGAAGTACAGTCACATACAAATACAGTTATTTAAATTGAAATAAAAAAGAAGAACTCGGTGACGAGTAGTAAATTATTATTTATTATTATTATGAGCCTGTTATGTCCCACTGCAGGGCAAAGGCCTCCCTTCCGTCTTTTCTTTTTCTCCTGTCTCTTGCTACATCTGGCCAATCCAAAAATATAAACTTATATAAACAAAAAATCATGGAAAATATTCTTAATAAATTTCAATATTTAGCTCTCATCTGTATATACGATACGCTGATTTTCTTGACGGTATCGGAGTAAATTTTCCAGGTAGGAAAATGGTAGCTTTCGAATGTCATAAAAAATGTTCACACAATTTCGATAAGTATTAATCTGTCGAGCTCCGCTAATGAGACAATTCGTGTTGTGTTCGTGTTTCGTCGCCAATAGGCGACGCGCGGTGCTTAACCGGAGTTAGACCTGTAGTGCAAACTGGATCACTTACTAGTTGCAATATCTGTCGCATCAATCTCAAACTCAAAGCATTTATTTCAATTAAACCATTTACAGGCACTTTTGAACTGTCAAGAAGTCGGTCAGTCAGAAAATATGAAGCTAAATGCCCATTCCCAAGCGTAGGTACCTGTGGAGAAGAACAAGCAAGAAATTCCATGGACACTCTTTTAAATTATATTTTTACAAAAATATATCATCAATGTTGATATTATAATTATATGTGAGAACAATTGTAAATATTTTTTCAAAAATTCGTATTCGCAATGGTTTTACGAGTCTAAAAACAATAATAATACGTTAACGTTAAAAATAATATTTTTTTAGGATACCTACATTATTTAATCATCCTCATCATTTCAGCCGATTAATCTGACAAGTGTGATGTCAAACTTCTATACTAAAAAAAATTAAAACACATAAGACATGTCAGATTAGTCTCTGGGATTAAAAAACGAACTATAAATTGCCGTGTTTAATTATTTATTTAAAAAAAACTTTTTAACAAAAAATTAAACCTCCGAAAAAACTGAAAAGCAAAAAATAAAAACCTTTTTTATTTTACCTTAATAAATAAGTTCTTAAACTAATGCAAGTATACCTAACTAATTTTGAGTCGGCGCCAAACAAGCAACTTAATATCGTTGCGAGTGGTCGTGCGGAGAGCACATTTTTTGTTTGGAATGTTAATATTTAGCGCTGGAGATTTCACGTTGCATTATTAATTTGATTTGACTATTTCTATAAATTTAAGGTAATTTAGTAATCTTTGTTCATTGATTGTTTGGCGCCGACTCAAAGTTTTTTAGGTATACTTGCATTAGTTTAAGAACTTATTTATTAAGGTAAAATAAAAAAGGTTTTTATTTTTTGCTTTTCAGTTTTTTCGGAGGTTTAATTTTTTGTTAAAAAGTTTTTATTTTATAATTTTTTGAGGCTATAATTTACTTATTACTGCATGCTTAATTTTTGATTACTTTTAAAATGGCTACCTACCTTACTTTAGATATTGACTGTTATATAATCCTACTTTAACTATTATTTTTTGTATAGTAAAATACTTAAAAAAAACAGGCTTTATATACCAACATAGATAGGCCTTTAATTTTAATTGTAATACAAAGCTCAGCATTAAAATCTGTGAATGAACAACAAATCACCCCTATTTTCCCACCCTTAGGGTAGGAATTTTTTTTCCAAATTTACATGGGACCAACTTCGAGGTATGTTCTATCCATTAAAAAAAGAATTATCAAAATCAAACTAATCTGTAAAAAGTTATGCGTGGTCATAAATTACAATCAGTGAGTGGACTATCAATCATCCCCTGTTTTCCTACCCTTAGGGTTGGTTTTTTTTTTCCAAATTTATATGGGACCACCTTCGGGGTATATCCTTTCTAATCAAAAAAGAATTATCAAAATCGGACTGCTCTGTAAAAAGTTATGCGTGATCATACATAAAAAAAAAAAAAAAAAAAAAAAAAAAAATTATACGCGTCGAATTGATAACCTCCTCCGTTTTTTCGTCGGTTAAAAATGACTATTCTTCATTTGTTTCTTGTCCATAAAGGTTTCATAACGTTTCTATTACCTCAATAGTTCAATATGCTTACCTGGAGGGAAAAAAAACAAAAAAAAACTTTGTTGTTTTCGACTTATATTTCAGTGAATAACTCCAAAAAATGTAATATAACATAATATCCTAAAGTGTCAGGTACACTTTAGGATATTATGTTATATTACATTTTTTGCTTGTATAAGTGTCCTCTATCTAAATATATAACTTTTGTTGTGCACCGCGATTCTGAAAAAAAATCAAAATGGCGGCCGACCTTAGGGCCACCCTCCATACAAAAATCTTCAAACCCCTTTAACAAAAAACCCGACTCCTTAAAAATTTTCTCGGTGAAGAACTAGACATTTTTGGTAACGACTGTACCCGTGCCAAAAAGCGTGTAAGGACAAATGTAAATAGTTGCTTAGTCGGTGACTGCCGCGTCACTGCTACACAAATTAAAGCTGTATAATTACAAGCGCACGCACACACACCTATGCGCATACGCACTTTTTTTGTTTGTGTTATTTTTAGGAATCACTAGCTGCGCCCCGCGGTTTAACCCGCATAAATGTCGATCCCGTGAGAATATCGGTATAAAAAGTAGCCTATATGTTAATCCAGGGTGTCAGCTACCTCCATACAAAATTTTATCACAATTAGTCCAGCCGTTTGAGCGTGAAGAAGTAACAAACATATAAACAAACACACTCACAAACTTTCGCCTTTATAATATTAGTGTGATGTTTGCCGCATATGAATGTATTTTCTTTCACATGGCGCCGCCCGCAAATATGATTTGAAGTATCTGTACCTACTTATATACCTATTACCAAGAGCAGCGCGCCCTGAAGCTGCAAACAGCACCAAATTATAAGAAAACGAACTATAAAATAGTATACGATACGTGTGAATTTTAATTTCACGCCGTGCAATAATGGACTACTTAACTCACACGTGTCGTAATGTTACTATTAATCCTCACATAAGGAATTTTATTCTGTACGATCCATTGGGCTGCAGTGTAGGTACATATTTCTTCACAAACAACGCATGTTTGTCATACTTTAATTATTTATTTATGGCTGTTTTCCAGACAATTATTTTATTCAGTAGAATTATAGCGAAAAAAGTAATAAAATCAGATACAATCCTGAAGAAACAATGGGTGTTATTAAATTAATTAGATATTGTTGGATAGTCTTGTGAATTTTTTTTTTTTTTCTGAAGATTAAATGAAAATTATGTGTTAGGTACCTATTACATTCCTTTTAGCTTAGGTTCGTCCGGATGTGTTTTAAAAGGAAATGATCGTTTCTCCACAGAAACGCTCTCGCCTGTTTTCTTTCTGGTTAATGACCATAAAGCAATGATATTTTACAGAATAATAAATATTAACTACTTGTATGTCTCCATATTTTCCTTTTTGATGTTACATTATTTTTATAAGCCTCAAAAAATGCCAATTTGAACCGCTGTCAACAGAGGCCTAGTGTACAAATTTGACAACTATTAATGAAAAAAGAAAAACAGGGACACAGTATGTATCCTTCTCATTCAGTTTATGAAATGACTTTTAAACTGGTCCAATATTGGAGGAGGAAATAGGCGAGAGCCAAACTTCGAATTACGATTTTTTACTGAGGCTTTATTTAAAAGTCTCTCCGACCGCATTTCCTCTTAACCGCAGCGATTTCTTTTTGCGCACTCGATTTTCAACGCACTGCTTAGCGCCGAAAGTTGAAAATTGAACAGTGTGTTTTATTGATGCTCTGGGATGTGCTCTGTTGGAATCTCAATGCTCGATTCAGCACCGACAGTTGAAAATCCAATGCTTGATAAAATCCCGCCGCGATATTTTTACGTACGGGCGAACGTAGGGTTACACCCACTTCTTGTGCTACATACATAACATAATCAGCCTATAATGTTCCCACTACTGGGACACAGGCCTCCTCTCTGTGAGAGGGAGTGGGCCGTATTCCACCACGCGGGCCCAGTGTGGGTTGGTAGATGTCACATGTCTTCGAATATTTGGTTCCTCACGATGTTTTTCTTCACCGTTTTCGCCTTGTGTTACCTAAGTGTCCTGAAATGCCTTTTTTATCGCACCCGTTGTAAGATATACCATATCATCATCTACCTAGCCTGTTCCTATCCATTTTGAGGTCTGCTTCCAGTCTGGTCTGTACTCCCCAAGATGTAGTGAGCAACCATAATGATGGCTGAACAAGAAGTCTGCCATCATCAGTATTATTATACAGGCTGAAATTAAATTCATGGGCATCCTTTTAAGGGGTCATTGTAATCATCATTATGAACAACTTTTACTATGGGACCAAAACTGAAATAGTAAAAAAAATCAGTTGTTCCCTACATTTATGTTCATATAACTTGTCAAAATGTAGGAATAGCAGATTTTTTTTTTCGCGATTTCTTGTTTGGTCCCATAGTAAAAGTTGTTCATAATGATGAGTACAATGACCCCTTAAAAGGATGCCCATGAATTTAATTTCACCCTGTAGAGCAGTCCACTGCTGGATATAGGCCTCTCCAATCGCACGTCACTCAGCTTAATTCTCTGCAATTCTCATCCAGCTGCTACTTGCAACCCTGCGAAGATCGCTGCTCCAAAAAGCCTGACGTAAATTACAAACCATCATCATCTGCCTAGTAACACACTATCAATCGGAATCAGAATCATTTTGAAGCAAATTGCTAATCGATTGCTTCATAAGTTCGAAAAATTTGTCTGCTCAACACGTAAATAACGCAATGAATGTTGTTGAACTGTCAAAATGAAACCGATTCCGATTGATGATGTGTTACGCAATTTCCCCGCGGGAGCAGCTGAATACCAGTACTTTACATGGAGCGACTGACAATTTGACCTCCGCCACCCAGTCACTTGGTAATACGATACCCCTTGGTAAGACTGGTTGTCAGAATTCCGGGCTTTTCACTACCCGTAACGACTATCAAAGATCTTCAACTGACAGCCGGGACCAACTACTTCGGAGGGGTATCGGTATATAATGGTTGGTCACCCATCCAAAAACCGACCTCGGCAAGCGTAGCTTAACCTTCGATCGTTCCATGCGGCTGTTATTTAACCACGAGTCGCTCTCTCATATCGACACGATTATAAAGCTTAATATTCTGTGGCAAAAACAAAGGTAGATAGGAAGGTAGGTACAAGGGTTGATTGGCCCTGGATCCAGTTAAAACCAAATTAAACCGGTTTCCACTGCATTGTTTTCAGGAAAATAGAGATTGTTGTGTTTCCCTGTTTACTAAGATGTTGAAAAACTAAAAGAGACACAGTGGCAAAAAGTGACATTCCATGATGTTTATCTATGTTTAGTACAGACGCCAGCACATCAAGCTACCCGAAACTGAACCTTATGTTTCATCGATAAAGTTGAAAATCTATTAAAGGAATTTGGCAGATTGTAGTAGTTTGATGTGCTAGCGTCTGTACATACCAGTAATTATTTAGCCACGCCCCCCCTCCCCAACTCCTTGTCTTCCTTTACCTTTCGAAAAAATAATCATGTAGGTAGGCCCATATCACGAAGAAATCGGTGTAGGTGTCGGTAACATGAATATAAACCCGGCCAAGTGCGAGTCGGATTCGCACACGAATGGTTCCGTAGCACCGTACAATATTTATCACTACATATATAAAAAAATCATGTTCGTTGTATGGGAGCCCCCCGTAATTTATTTTATTTTAATTTAATTATTTTTAAAGAGAATATACAACTAAGTACCTATTATGTAAATATTTCAAGCGTCTACCTGTTGCCGTTATTAATATCGAGCAAAAAACGCCAAAAAAAATCACGTGTGTTTTATGGGAACCCTCCTTAAATATTTATTTTATTCTGTTTTTAGTATTTTTTGTTATAACGGCAACAGAAATACATCATCTGTGAAAATTTCAACTGTATAGCTATCACGGTTCATGAGATACAGCCTCGTGACAGACAGACAGACGGAGAGTAGAGTCTTAGTAATAGGGTCCCGTTTTTACCCTTTGGGTACGGAACCATAAAAAGAGAAACTCGTCGAATGCATAACCTCCCCATTTAAATAAGTCGGTTAAAAAAACTTATATTCTACAGATACCTAATAACATAAAAATTAAAATTACTGAGTTAATTCTTGACACGTTCCGCAATAATTATCACCTTAATTGCGTAACTTAACACAATCTGAAGCATTTTAAAGGAAATTGCTAATCCATCGCTTCATATGTTCGAAAAATTTGTCTGCTCAACGACGTAAATAACGCAATGAATGTTGTTGAACTGTCAAAATGGAAGCCATTGCTACTGTAATTGTGTGGTGCAATTACCCCGCAGGTCTAAGATCAAACAAAAGATTATAGATCAAGCTCGAACAATAACTGTTATTATAATAGTAATAAAAATGCAGTTAGTTCAATCTGCATAGTAATTTATCGTTTTTCTAGATCTAATTGATGACTTCTCGCTTACAGTAGGTTCTGTTTTTCATTCTTTGGAATGGGTTCCTCAGCTCCTTGTGAAAATAACGTATTGTGTTGTAATTTTCCTACTATCACACTAGTGTAATAAAGGCGAAAGTTTGTGAGTGTGTTTGTTACTTCTTCACGCACAAATGGCTGAACGGATTTAGATGAAATTTCGCACACAGATAGTTTATAACCAGGATTAACACAGGATACTTTTTATCCCGATATTTCCACGGGATCGGCACTTATGCGGGTGAGACCACCACCACCACCACCACCACCACCTATTTTTCCGAAGGCAGCGCCAGCGATGTACGGTCAGCATCAAAAGTTGATTAACACTTCAGTTTTTTTAATCTTAGTTATTGAGCAAAATATTTGTTCAAAATTGCAGCACTCAGAAGAATTTTTTTTAGAATATATGTTGCAGTCAAAACTCATAACCAGTCAAAAGTACTTTTAAAGTTTTAACTAACAAAATCAGTCAAAAGTACTTTTAACTGGAAGCTCTCGACAATAGTGCTATTGACTGAAATAATAGTCAAAACTAGTTTTGCCCAATGGAGCTGGTTAAAAGTAGTTTTGACTGACTAATTTCGTTAAAAGTAGTTTTGACTGACTAATTTTGTTAAAAGTAGTTTTGAATGACTAATTTCGTTAAAAGTAGTTTTGACTGGTTCTATTAGTCACACATAACACTTTCCACTTTTTATTTGTTTTTATCTGATGTATCGCGTGTCTTTTAATGTGTGCTAAATAAATGTAGGTATTTTCTTTTTTCTTCTTTCTTTCTTAGACGACAATAGTGTCAATGAAATAAGTACACACATAAGTTGAATGTTAATTTTACAGCAATGCAATAAATCAAATGAGAATATCCCTGTTTCGTTGATACCCGATAAATCCGTTCCAATTTTTGCGGCCCTCTAAGTAATCATCACATCATCACCATTTCAGCCGAAAGACTTCCACTGCTGGACATAGGCCTCCCCCAAGCACCTCCACTTCGACCGGTTTTGTGCTTCTCGCATCCAACGAGTTCCTGCGGCCTTCACAAGGTCGTCGGTCCACCTTTTGGAAGGCCTTCCAACGCTACGTCTTTCCGTACGCGGTCGCCACTCCAGAACCTTTCCTCTAAGTAATACTCGTACATCATTAAGTTAATGTTTCTAAAATATGTATCTTCAGTTTATGCGTTGTGTATATGTATCTTCCGTCGGTCCCGGAAATGTTTTATACGAATGTCTGCACCTTCCATTTCCGCTCTAAATCTGTGTCAGCCGTCACTTCCGCACGAATCAAAATGGCGCGATGGCGGTGCGAGCGTACCTAAAGCGTAGAATAGAATATTTTAAATGTGAACGAAATTAAAAACGGTTAAATATAATGATCACCAAAAAATATATTGAACACCAAAAAAATTAAGACTAAAATTACAATAGTTCTAGCTGGGTACTCCGAGGTTAGGTTTGGTTAGGTTACTTTAAACCCTTTACACAGAAATAGGCTCCGTCGACATAGGATGCAATAGCGAGCAAATGAGAATACAAATACCTTTTACCTAGGTATGTCGGGCCGCGCCGCAGTCTCATCGCGGTGATCGGACCGGACCTGTCACTCCCCGGTTTGGTTAACGCCATGCTGAGGGATGAGAGGTCCTGGGCAGCAGTCGCCTCCTTCTGCGAGCACGTCATGTCCCAGAAGGAGGCGGCGGAGCGCGCGCGGGAGGAAGATCTTCACGCGGCGCCGCTCCGAAGGCGGAGGAGGGGTCGAAGAAGACGTCAGTTTGACAGTCATCTCCGACTCCTCCCAGATGGAGGCCAGCAGGCAACAGGTGCGGGGGCGCCTGTCCCTGTATTGCACAGGCCTTCATCAGTGTTGGACGGGAATGGCCAGGTGTTCTCGGCCATTCCCGTGGCCCCCCAGCCTGGGGGGCATGCGGGGTCCGCCAGCTAGGCGGGCATGCGCCGGGAGGGTTGTGGAAGTAAAGGCTGAGCCGGTTTCCCATGGCCCTCCCATCAAGGCGATGCGGGAACACCGCTGAGTTTTAGTGGGTATACTGTCGGTGTCATTCCGACAGGAGTCCCACATCATTTCTCATCGAAAAAAAAAAAAAAAAAAACAAAAAAAAAAAAAAATTTACTCAGAAATAGGCTCCGTCGACATAGGAGAGCGAGCAAATGAGAATACAAATACCTTTACCTAGGTATGTTACAATAAAATGGAGTTTTAATTTTGGTGATCATTTACTATTTTTGGCAGTAAAAAGTGTTTTTTTGATGTTATATTTTACTTTATCTGGTGTAAGTTAAACACCATTAAAAAATGTGTCGCCTATGTTTGTGTAGAATGGTTTCAAAAGCGTGCAAAGTTATAATTTTAATTCTCTAAATGAAAATATAGAGGTAAAGTTCACTCATCCTCCATACAAAAGGGAAAATCCTCCGACCAGACGGGTGTTGTGCCTGGCGGGCAGCTGAACGATGATTCATGTCGGGACGTTGTAGATATGTCGCCGCCAACTAAATTAATCAGCCATTCAGTTAACTGCCTAGCTTTATAAGTAAACGGCGCCGTTAAACTAGCGGCCTGAATGATGTTCAACCAATACGTCTAATACAACATTCAATGAACTGGCAGGCTGATGCTTCGGCCATTTATATAATGGGGAAAATGTGATAAAAAAAGGAACTAAATGTAAATGGGTAATCATTTAACAACCGGTGTTTAAATATTTGACAGGTTATTATGATCAGTTGAAACAATTTATACAGTAATTTTTCAGCGGTAGTTAAATTAAAACATAAACAGTGATAAAAAGAAAATTGGTCTGTTAGTACACTATTATCAGCTAGTTATGTAGGTCCAACTTCGAGAAAGAGGTCAATCGTCGAATCCGATTCGGCAGCGTTCGGGAAGCTACGCAATATCTTCTCGTCCCACATACCGCAGTGTCTCAAGACGAAAGTCTTTGACCAGTGCGTGTTGCCAGTGATGACATATGGCACTGAAACGTGGTCGCTCACAATGGGCCTGATTACAAGGCTGAAAGTCACTCAAAGGGCAATTGAGAGGACTATGCTTGGAGTTTCCTTACGTGATCGAATCAGAAATGAAGAGATCCGCAGGAGAACCAAGGTAACCGACATAGCCCGAAGAATCGCCAAACATAAGTGGCTGTGGGCAGGCTCGCAGAACAGAGGGCCGATGGGGCCGGAAGTTTCTGGAGTGGAGACCGCGTACCGGAAGACGTACCGTTGGAAGGCCTCCCACAAGGTGGGCCGACGACCTTGTGAAGGCCGCAGGAACTCTTTGGATGCGAGAAGCACAGAACCGGTCGAAATGCAGGTGCTAGGGGGAGGCCTATGTCCAGCAGTGGACGTTTTTCGGCTGAACTGATGTTGATGAATTTTGATGACACCACATAAACATCATAGTAATAATAATAATGTATTTTTTCAGTAGGTGTTCATGTGAGTGTCCATGTGAAAAAATTTCATTACCGCATGGAACCTGTCCATGCGGTAATGAAATTTTTCCATGTCTCATAAATTTTTTTTTTCGCGGTTGAAATCCTCATGGACTTTCTCTATCGTGGGGGTGACAGAAGGGCACTTACCGGTTAAAATCACCGCGGTGTTCCATCTCTACCTATGGCCGGGGGTGCGGAATTTGCATAAGCATTAACCGCTCCCCCGACAGGCCTTGACCCGCTGTTCTTCAGCGGGTCCCACCTCTCCATATGTCATTTATTCAAACTTGGCTGAAAATCAGCACTTTGAAAATCGGGACCAACGGCTTAACGTGCTTTCCGAGGTACGGAGGGGTCTCGATATGTAATAGATGGTGACCCATCCACGGACCGACCTCGGAAAGCGTAGCTTAACCTGCGATCGACCCGTCCGGCTGTTATTATTTAGCCATGAGCCCCTCATGCCAAGCAATTAACTAATGAAAATATCCAATAAAATGCAGAATATAATCATTTTTGTTCCAAGACCAAGCGTAAATACAGTTTTAATTGGAAATACATGATACAGTTTTTAATGCGATTTCCAATTAAATCTGCACCGATTCAAGCATGAAATAGACTGTTTGAGTTTCTTTATTACATTCATTTTAGGGTTCCGTAGCAAAATGGCAAACTTAAACTCAAACCCCCATAAGTATTACAAAAGATTTTTTTTCTTCAGATCAGTTTTAAACCAACAAGCCAGGTATTGAATTAAGAACCTAACTTTTATAGAAATGCAGTTCTTTATATAAAAACTAGCTGCCCGGCGCGACTTCGTTCGCGTGGTGTCCTACCTTACTCCTACCCTAATCCTACCCCTACCCTTCTCCTACCTTACTTGTACACTACCCCTTCCCGACTCCTACCCTACTCCTACCGTACCCCTACCCTACTCCTACCCTACTCCTATCCTGCTGCTACCGTACCCCTTTCCTACTCCTACCCTACTCCTACCCTACACGAACAATAGTAGCAGTTAAAATAAAATAAAAAAATAGTTTACGTCCTATTCTTGGACCTACTGAATATACACACAAAATTTCATAAGAATCGGTCAAGCCGTTTCAGAGGAGTTTTGTTACAAACACTGTGGACACAAGAATTTTATCGCTGCGCTACGTCGTATTCTGTGGCTGCGTGGAGCAACACGCACCGGCGCGGCGCGTCGTCCGCGTGTATTTTTTTTCTACTGACATTTTTAATTTCGTAATATCTTTTGAATGGAATGTCCGATTTCAATAATTCAAAAAGTAATCAACAGGTATTGAAACAGTCTTGAAAACAAAATAATTTATTTGGACAAGAATTAATACAAAGGTATAGATAACATGGTCTGATTTTGATCGGCATTTCTAACAACTTTTAAAATGTAAAAAAGTAGTTATAGTGACATAACTACAATAGTTGGACATATGGTATCGCGAAGTTTTTTGGAGATATGGATAAGTTCTATAATATTGTAGAACATTTTTTTGTTCTATCATCAATACTTTCCGCAGCGCATGCGATGAAAGACATTTTATGGCTATTTTTTTTACACCTTGAATTGGTTTTAGTAGGAATTTCTAAGGATCCCTAATTTTTTTTAGTAATAAATATAGCCTATGTTACTCAGTGATAATGTAGCACAGCCCGTGCTTGGAGTTTCTATGCGGGATCGAATCAGAAATGAAGAGATCCGCAGGAGAACCAAGGTAACCGACATAGCCCGAAGAATTGCCAAACTTAAGTGGCAGTGGGCAGGGCACATTGCTCGCAGAACAGATGGCCGATGGGGCCGAAAGGTTCTGGAGTGGCGACCGCGTACCGGAAGACGTAGCGTTGGAAGGCCTCCCACAAGGTGGACCGACGAACTTGTGAAGGCCGCAGGAACTCGTTGGATGCGAGAAGCACAAAACCGGTCGAAGTGGAGGTGCTTGGGGGAGGCCTATGTCCAGCAGTAGACGTCTTTCGGCTGAAATGATGATTATTTATGTACACACAGTAAAATACATAAGGATATGATGTAATTATAATTTGAGAACAAAGGTACTGCTTATTTCTTAAGAAATTTATTCCAGCAGACCTGCGAAAGGAGAAGTAAAAAAAGAAATATAGACAATAGTGTGTGAGAACTAGAAGAGAAAAATATGGATGTGTGAAGTCTTAAACTTAAATATTAAATAAACCTACACATATTATAGAGTTTGCCACCCGAGTTTTAGAGTTTATAGAGTTTGTGAGACATGGGATATTTTCGGTTCCAACTGTAGCAATAAATTTATTTTTTCAAGGTTTTTTCGAGAACTGCTATGAAATACAAACTTAATTTTGCGGTCGGTAAAATCAATACTGTGCATGTGTAAATATTCATACTACAATCTGACCATCCAGAGAATGCGTTCCTGGCACCTGTCAATGCACCAATTCTAGTATAATTATTCTAGGCGCTTTCATATGTGTAAATTGTTTCATCACCACTGCTCTCAAAACGGTGAAGGAAAACATCGTGAGGAAACCGGCATGTCCCAGAACCAAAAATTCGAAGACATGTGACATCTACCAACCTGCACTGGGCCCGCGTGGTGGATTACGGTCTACTCCCTCTCACAAAAAGGAGGTGAGCAACAGAGGGAACATTATAGGATGATTATGTAGTAGCTAATAAATATCAAATTCACAGCATACGTATTCGTTTGTATGAAACTGACAGCTGTCAAAAACGCGCTCCCTCGTCGGCCGCACTGTAACTACGGAACCCTTCACTGTGCGTGTCCGACACGCACTTCGCCGGTTTTTCCTTCTCATGTGAGACGCAGGAAAATGGAAAAGAATAATGGATTATGGGAACGAAATGAGGAAATTGTAATTATTATTATTTCTTTGTTGGTTTTTCTTTTGTGAAATAGATATTTGTTTATTTATAGTGTATTAGATATTGTATTTATGCAGTCTTCGTAATCCTGTGATCCTATGCATTTTGCAGTCAACCACTCTTGCCAGTTTTGCTGACTGACAAAGGAGAAGATCTTTGTATAACTGTCTGTCCGCCATTTTGTTTTTTATCTTTGGGCTACAGGGTTTGACTTTAAGGTGTCTGTAAAGGTCCGGAAGTAACAGGCACCTTACACTTGTACCTACAATAAGTTATAGTTCGTTCACTTGAAGTAGTTAGAGTTAGCTTAGGTGAGTTGACGGAAACCACGGATTTTAGTAACACAGGAAAGTTTATCAAGTAGCCCGACTTACAAGTAAAGATTGGATGCTAATCCGCAGTGCTCGCGACAGTAGTAATTTGTCAACTGACTTACAAAGGTGTTTAACGCTATTATATATGAAGAAAGTAAGTAGGTTGCTGCGTATGCAGTTAAATAAATTGTACGTGAACCGTACAGTGTCATAAACAACAACGTTTATTTATTTATTTATTTAAACTTTTCGCACAAAAAGGCGGACTTAATGCCTTAGGCAAACGCCAACGCGTAACGCTTAATGTAACGCGCTTAACGTTCCAGTGACGTCATTCACCGGTAAATTGCGGACGCTATGTGGGCGGGAAAACTTGAACATACATAGGGTGCTTACATAAAGAAGCGGGTTTTCGGGCCCGACTTTCCGGTACAGATCTCTGGAGGTTGATCTTCGGAAGGAAACGGTTACATGTACCTTTTTCTTTGTGTGTGAGCGCGAAGTTGATGTGGGACTATTTCACCCGCACCAATCGGTACCGACCCGCACAGACTAGTGACCGTCAAGATGGAGGGACTAAGTCTTCAAGTCTAGTCTGCACCGAAAACCTGTTTCTTTATGTAAGCACCCATATACGTTCCCTTTACTGGTTTCTTCCACATCATAACGACAGAACGAACACAAGCTTTTGACACTGCCAAAATGATTTAACCGGTCAAGCGTCGCGGTTCGCCGATCGGCGACGAAACAATAGAAAATCAATTGTGTCTCATTAGCGGCGCTCGACAGATTAAATTCTCAACATAAATGCAACTCAGCCTATCGCAGTCCACTGACTGGCCTCTCCCATGCTGCGCCACGACACCTTGTCCTCCGCCTTCCACATCCTGTCTGTCCCAGTCACCTTTTTGAGGTCGTCGGTCCATCTAGCTGGGGAGCGTCCCACACTACGCTTGCCGATACGCAGTCTCCACTCCAAGACTCGTCTGCTCCACCGGCCATCGGTCCTTCGAGAAACATGGCCAGCCCACTGCCACTTCAGCCTGCTTACTCTGCAAGCTATGTCGATAACTCCGGTTCTTTTGCGAATGCACCCATTTAGTACATAATTGTACTCACCCGTCTACAGCGTGAAATTGAATTCATGGGCATCTTTTCAAGGAGTCATTGTACTCATCATTATGAACAACTTTTACTATGAGACGAAACCTGAAATCGCGAAAAAAAATCAGCTCTACCCTACATTTTGACGAGTTATGTGGACATAAATGCAAGGAACAGTTGATTTTTTTTTCGCGATTTTAGGTTTAGTCCCATAGTAAAAGTTGTTCATAATGATGAGTACAATGACCCCTTAAAAGGATGCCCATGCCTGCTTCCTCGATCCCCTGCTAGTTCGTCTTCTGTTTTAAAATTTGTCTTATCCACTATAAGCTTTCTCATTCTGGGTCTGATCCGGTTTTTCTTTTATTTTTATACGATACGAATACATTCGTTCTCCTTACTGCAACCATTCGTACCGACATGACAGAAGAAACACAAGCTTTGGACACTGACAGACAAATTTAAACGCTCAACGTAAATGAAACGTTTAAAATACACAGATTGCAACAACCTTTTTGATGCGACAGTTCCCGGCAGAAGCCGTCGCGCGTGAAATTACTACTGATTCAAAAGTTAAACGGAGCTTGTAAACCACTGAAAACAGCAAATTAAAGATTAAATAAGCAGTTTTGTGGTGTTTTGTTGGAGTCAGCTTAAATTTTAATATAATGTCACGCCTTTTTAACCGACTTCAAAAAAGGAGGTTCAGTATTCAACCCGTATGTATGTATGTATGATTGTATGTCCGCGATTTTCTCAAAAACCAATGAACCAATTTTGATAATTCTTTCACTAATGTGATTTACATACTTTCAGGAAGGTTTTAGTATATAATCCATTAGGTAATATTCTTATGTATGAAGTTGTATGCATAAATGTTCTGCATGACCGGCATTTCTAGGCGAATTTTGATGATTCGTCTAGCCGGTGTCTTCAATTCTTCAATGCACAAGTGTTAATTGAATTTGTGTGGTAGGTCACAACTAAAAAGTGAAAAATAAAAACTTTTTTCAAAAAAAAAAAAAAACAACCGACTTCAAAAAAAAAACACAACAAAATGATAAATAACTTTAATTTCGGAAGTCGGTGTCGTTAGTTGCACATTTTCGTTTTTTGACACCGACTTCCGAATTTAAAGTTATTTATCATTTTGTAGTGTTTTTTTTTTTGAAGTCAGTTGTTGTTACAAAAGGATAGGCAGAGATAAGGTTACCTTTCGTCCGTTATACATACATACATATTCAGCCTATAATGTTCCCACTACTGGGACACAGGCCTCCTCTCTGTGAGAGGGAGTGGGCCGTAATCCACCACGCGGGCCCAGTGCGGGTTGGTAGATGTCACATGTCTTCGAATTTTTGGTTCTAGGACATGCCCGTTTCCTCACGATGTTTAACTTCACCGTTTTGAGAGCAGTGGTGATGAAATAATTTACACAAAGTAAAGCGTCTGTCTGGATTCGAACCTACGAACTACAACTTAATCCGGTCTGATCCCCTGAACCCCCCTCCACCCCCGCCCCCCTCGATCCCCTGCTAGTTCTTCTTCTGTTTTAAACTCTGTCTTATCCACTTTATCTAGGTAACTCTTGACAGGTAAGTACAGTTCGACACAACTTAGATGTAGCATCGGCAAAATTCGTAAAACGTTCGTAATTCGTATTCGTAAATCTTTATTACTATAAAGATTGGTGATTTTGAAGGCGCACTTAGTTCGGATGTGATCGGTTTTACGAATTTTGCCGGTGCTACATCTAAGTTGTGTCGAACTGTACAGTCTAGAGAAAATAAACGTTTCATGTTTTACAAAATTAAATAACGAAATTCTAGGCATAATCATAGTCAGATTATTTATATATTTACTAAGGCACCAAGTCCCAATATACAAATCTCAAATACATAAAATTTATTACATCATTGTAATAAAATACATTATTATTTCCTTTATTTAACTATTGTTACATTATTATTATTATTATTTTATTATTATAAGCCTGTGTTGTCCCACTGCAGGGCAAAGGCCTCCCTTCCCTCTTTCCACGTTTCCCGGTCTACCGCGATTGTGGGCCAATCCTTTAAGAAGGTGTCCAGCTCATCCCGCCATCTCTTTCTGGGCCTGCCGCGCAGTCGTTTCCTGCCATTTGGGATCCACTGAGTGGTGACTTTTGCGTAATGCTGCTCCGACATGCGACAGATATGGCCAGCCCAGTTCCATTTTAATCCAGCAGCTGTGCGGCCGGCATCCGCTATTTGTGTTTTGGAACGAAGTATGGAGTTCTTAATGCGGTCAGTCAGTTTTAACATTCAATAAAACCATTAAGATAAAATAAAAACATGAGCTGAACAAACAATAAAATAAAATTAATGAAATTAAAATGATTTCATGTTTGTTCAGTTTTAATGTTAATGTTGTTGTTGTTTAATATCTATACAACAAATTAAATAAAATTTTTAATTTTTCTTGTAAACTAGCGGCCAGCCCCAGCTTCGCAAGGGTGCAATTTTTTTTTTCGAATTTCCGTAATTTTCCTTCATTTAAACCTTGTCCTGGTAATACCGAACACAACAAAAAAAGAATTATCCAATTTAGTGCAGTCGTTCGGAAATTATTCGCGTACATACATTTCGGCGATTCATTTTTATTTATATAGATTGACACATAAAATAAAAACTCTTTTACAAAAAAAACAACCGACTTCAAAAAAAAAACACTATAAAGTGAAAAATAACTTTAATTTCGGAAGTCGGTATCTTTGGTTCCGCATTTTCGTTTTTTGACACCGACTTCCGAAATTAAAGTTATTTTTCACTTTGTAGTGTTTTTTTTTTTGAAGTCGGTTGTTTTTTTTGTAAAAAAGTTTTTATTTTTCACTTTTTAGTTGTACCTACCCCACATAAATTCAATTAACACTAGTGCATTGAAGAATTGAAGACACAACTCGAAGAATCATCAAAATTCGCATAGAAATGCCGGAGATGCAGTACATTTATGCATATAACTTCGTACATAAGAATAATTACCTAATGTATTATATACTAAAACCTTCCTGAAAGTATGTAGATCACACTAATGAAAGAATTATCAAAATCGGTTCAGTAGTTTTTGAGATAATCGCGGACATACAAACATACATACATACATACATACGGGTCGAATACAGAACCTCCTTTTTTAAAGTCGGTTAAAAATAATTGTAACCGGTTGGCACTCCGATGAACTTCGAGCCAATACGAGGTGTCTTAAAAACGGTCTTTTGATGAAAGAACCACACCGATTTGAGTGGACCTGTCCAGTCATCAGTGCAAGCATTTGTTAGCAATAGGGCTTTTGCTATTAACCGGTTAAATGCCGTAATTATAGAAACAATTAAAAAGCCATTGTGTCTCACGTGGATCCACGTTCCACGCATACGAAAGATTAAGTGGGCCTAAATACCCACTGACATCGGGCTTCTATTAATTCTACAGGTTGTTACGGAAAGGGTATATCAATACAAACGGGTTGAAGAGTGTATCTGGTCTAGAATCAAAATTTCAGCTCAAAAGCATTAACTTTGAAAATGCCTAATATTTTTTTATTTCGACATCACGGCGCTGCACTGGCGCGCGGCGGCGTGATGTGCGTGTACTACGCGCACAGACACACTACAGATAATGGATAATGACCCTCGTAGTGCGGTGACACGTTTGTTATGATTTCAATTTAATAAACTATCGAAATAAAAAAATATTAAGCATTTTCAAAGTTACTGCTTTGAGATTCTAGACCAGTTACACTCTTCAACCCGTTTGTATTGATATACCCTTTCCGTAACACCCTGTATTTGCTAAAATCCCATTTACACTGCCCCATCTGGTAATCGGACCTAGAACCCCACGATAAGCAGTCAACTTTACCACTAGACCAATGAGGTGGTGCGGTGCGGCACCGCACTGCAATTAATTCGAGCTATAGGGTGCCACACGGGCGGTGCGGCACCGCAGTAGAACGCTGTTTACCGAGGTGCGCGCCACCGCTCCCCGCCTCGTTTCGCAGGTCACAAACGCGGCGCGCTTACGGTGCGACGCCGCACAGCGGCCCAACGCATCGTGTGACATGACCTAGTGATTTGTATGTAGGATGACGTTGCGGCGCCACTCCGGCGCCGCACCGTACCGATGACGCATCGTATGGCCTCACTCTAATGGTTATCTGTTATAATATTTCCCATTAAAATATGAGAACACCCTTTATAAAAAAAGCAGCTAAAGTACTAAAGTAATCTATCAGCTGCTGTTTAACGAACACCCTTTATAACCGCTATTAAGCTGCTCTCGGCACCGTGAGGCCACGAAACACGCGTTTTGACGCGTCAACCGCTCACCCTGTTATGTATTACATCAATATTCGGGAACGGCAAGCGATTTAAGTGACAAGCTGAAGCGGTTTGAGATTGGTTCTGGTTTCCTCATGAGGTTTTCCTTCATCGTTTTCAGAGCAGTGGTGATGAAAGAAAGAAGAAAAGAAAGAAAGAAAATACATTTATTTAGCACAGACCAAAAGACACACAATACACCAGACACATCAGATAAAAAAAAAAAAAAAAAAAAAAAACAAATAAAAAGCGCAAAGTCCGATGTAAGTAATTGGCAGGAAAGTGTGCCTCACGGCTGCGCCAAAAAGGCCCAGTTCAGCAATAGTGCTAGACAACTAGTGCCTGATGCTGGTTTTCAACTGGACCTGATGTGTGAGGTGATGAAATAATTTACACAAAGTAAAGCGCCTGCCTAGGTTCGTATCCACGACCTACAGCTCGGGAGTGGGAGCCTTTAGCACTGGGCCACCACTGCTCCGTTTCATTTTTAGTTTATACAGCCCTAAACATCATTTAAAGCACAGGTCGAAAATTAAAACGTGAGTCAGCAGTCGCAGTTTTAGTTTTCAGTAATATAAACTTATTTTTTACGAATAGGTAGACAATCTGTGTGATTTTCGTCACTGGCTTCATCATCTGCCTGACCTTTCTCAGCTATGTTTGGGTCGGCTTCCAGTCTAACTGGATTCAGCTGAGTACCAGTATTTTACATAGAGCGACTGCCTATCTGGCCTGCACAACCCAGTTACTAAGTAATACAATACCCCTTGGTAAGACTTGCTGTCAGACTTTCGGGCTTCTGACGACCCGTAACGACTGCCAAAGATCCACGAATGACAGCTGGGGCCACAGGCTTAACGTGCTTTCCGAGCACGGAGGGCCTTTGGAATATAAAGATGGACGCCCATCCACGGACCAACCCCGAAAAGTGTAGCATAACCTGATCGATCGACCCGTGCGGCTGTTATTACTTAACCATAAGCCCTTTAGTTTCATCGCTTGGTTATAAAACAAAAATATCTGATAATATTCAGATATTTTTGTTTTATAAGCAAGGTGAACCTTTCGTCGCTCCCTCCTTAGAGCACACCCCACAGACTATTAATATTCATAGTGTAATTATTTCCAGCGCGTCACTGACACTATATTTATTTTAACCCATAATTATAGCCGCCGATTGGCTAGCGCTTTGTCATACTAATTTGTACTATTTGTTTGTGCAAATCTGCGATTTTAATCAAACGTACATTGGTTTTAATTTCACGCTTAAATGGTCATAATTAGTTATTTTGTTTTATGTTATTTATTACTTATTTTGTTGCTGTTTGGCTTTATTTTTTTTTATTTACTCAATTATAATTTTAAATTCACTGACAGACAACGCACAGCCTAAAAACTACTGGGTCTAGAAGCATGAAACGCACAACAGTTTTTTAAACTGGGTAGCAAGGATATCAATGCGCAAATTGAAACCATGAATTCGGCACATGATTATACAGGGTTACTTGTAATTCGACGTATATCCGACAGAAGCTGATCCGGCAAAAATGCAACAAATTGTACCCACCATATGTATGGCCGAAATTCAATAGTTTTGATATTTAGGCGAAAGCGTAAGGATGGCCCGCGAAATTCAAATTTTCTTACGTTTTTTGCAATTTACAGGTCAGTGTCAGGTTGTATGTTAATTGAAATATGATTCGCGACTGTAATAAATATGACCCCCTATGATCAAGGATGATCTATGATGGTAAGTGATGGGTTCAGATAACTTTAGTGCTTCGGCTATAAATGATTTATTTTCTGTAAGTAGGTTTGTACAAACACTTTTACACGTCAATCATATTTTTTTTAAGCTAGATGAGGTCGGCGTTTCCTATCTGACTACTCTGAGAAGAAAGGCCGAAACAAACTCAGAGGTCACAGTCTCTTTTAAAGTCCAGACAACATCTTGGTCAGATCATGTGAAGACCACGTAGATTTGTGTCTGATATGGTCTTTTGAGGAAAGAACCATACAGATTGAGCGGACCTGTACAGTCAGTGCACACATTTGTCAAAAATCGTGTTGCTCAACTCAGAACTTGAGGAGCTCAACGATTCGACGAACAATACCAAAGAAAGGACATTTGGGTAGGCCGGATTAAAACGGAAACAATGACCCACATAGTCCGTAGTACTATATTGTCGCGATAGCGCGAACCACACTTCGAGAGCTCTCTGTTGTACAGCAAGACGTCGAGTGAGAGAGCGCGCGAAGTGTAGTTTGCGTTATCGCGACAATGTAGCCGTAGCATTAAAATAAAAGACGGGTTGCACTCCGGGAGGTCCGGCAGAACTGAAAACTTGAATATTAACGTTGAAACAAATCAACTATTAATTGAATTAATATAACTCATTTTCTTTCGCTATTTCTTCGTCACTTTTTTCATTAATAGATGCACTTTGTTCAATTTCCATATTTTAAACACTTTATATACACGAATTTTACGAATACACAGCAGTGTGGCCACCACACAGACGGTCGAGCAATCAGCTGTCACCACCCATAGATGCGCGTGGCACGCTGTAACATAAACACACACGAACATTCGCGCAAGCGCCCTGCGCCGCCTAAGCGAAACAGGAGGCATACATTTTCGCCGCGCCGTAGAAAGAGAGGGGGATACTTCCTCTCCTACACCGCGCCGGCTGTCTACTCTCCATCCGTCTTACGAATTTTCGATCAGGTCACGTGTCCTGATGGTCACGTGTCCTGACGCGAGTTTAACATTTTTTACCCATTACAAAAAAAGTGTACAACGCCGTTAAAGAAGTTTTCACTTCAAAAACTCTCATAGAAAGCTCTGATAAAAAAAACTCCGAAGAACCAATTTGTGTTTTATACGATTTACGAAAATTAATACGAAATAATCCTTTCTGAACCTACCATAACAGCTCAACTCAGGAAACAATTTCTCTACATTCAATCTAAATCTTGCAAACCATTAAGCATCTTCCCACACATAATTGGGGACGTCCTTTTCCCCTGTCGATTTCCCTTGCCGATGCCGGAGAATGGCGTCCCCGCATCCTACGGATATGTGAGGAAGTCATATCGTACTGCTTGATTAAAATGTCTTCCGATTAAATGTATTTTCAATTGATGTGTCTTCTTATTAGGTTCAGAAGTAAGGAGGCAAAATAAAGCACGGTATTAGGTACTTATTTCTTCGTTATATTTCGTATTCGTTCTTACATAAATCTCCCAGTTCCCACGTCTAAAAACAGATTCCCGCCATTTACTTTTTCTCAACTCACATGAAAAAAAAAACACAGACCAAATATATCACTTTTAAACTGATACCAAGGAGGTTTTATATTAAACCTCCTTGACTGATACTAAACGTAAAACAAATGAAATATAACAGTCGGCCATTCTGAACTTTGCGAGTCCTCTCGTACCTGTTAATTTAGTTTAATTTAAACAATACAATAATGGATCTAAAATTACACTGAACGAAGCAATTAGAACTGAAATCGTACAACCATTCATGTTTTTAGTTTAATTTAAACAATACAATAATGAATGTTAAGACATGAATTGCACTAAAGAAAACAATTAGGAACTGAAATACCTAGTATGTACAATCATTCATGTTTTTAGTTTAATTTAAACAATACAATAATGAGTCTTAAGACATGAATTGCACTAAAGAAAACAATTAGAAACTGAAATACCTAGTATGTACAATCATTCATGTTTTTAGTTAATTTAAACAATAGGTACAATAATGAATCTCAAGGCATGAATTGCACTAAAGAAAACAATTAGGAACTGAAATAGTACAATCATTCATGTTTTTAGTTTAATTTAAACAATACAATAATGAATAATAAGGCTAAAATTACAATAAAGAAAACAATTAGAAACTGAAATAGTACAATCATTCATGTTTCTATTTTCATCAAACTTTACTGCTTCGGCCATCTAGTAAACCTAAAATTGTTCCATCAATTTAGAAATGAAGTGTAACTCTTAAACAAAATGTGCCTGTTGTTTAGTAAAAAAAAATAAACATAGAATAAGTATAAAATAATTAATCATCTAAGTATTCAAATAATTTTCATTTTCGCTTAACGGAAAAAGATTTATTACCGTTGGATCCCGTTTTTGAATCCCATTTTAATATTTTTGGCGTTGGATCCCGCAAAACATTATTATGTATTTCCGTTGGATCCCGAATTTAAAAAATGCAAGATAATTACGTTTTATTGTCGTTGAATCCCGAAAAGTATTTCCGTTAGATCCCGAAAGCTTAAAAAAATATGAATGCGGGTACTTTCAACAACAAAATTGTTTATAATAAAATGAGGGGTTCACTAATGTTTCACCAAAACTCCATTGACAAATTTTTAGTTTACAACCAACGTTTCGTATACTATTTATTTCACAAACAACTCATTTTCTATATAATCTTGTCGTTTCTGGCACTCGCCGGCCGCTGCCGCGGCACCGCTCGCTTCGCTCGCTCGGCTCGTGCGTAGGGGTCACAGTTTTAACCTAACCTAACCTAACATTGTTTTTTTTTTTTTAATAATTAACCTAATCTAACTAGTTCGGTTCCGGGTAGCCGACTAAAAATAATCTCTTTTTAGTGTTTGATAAAGGTAAATCACTTTTCTTCTGAAATGTACACATGTTGTTATAATATGGGATTCAACGGAAATAGCAAACGGGATCCATCGGTAATACCTAAAAAACGGGATCAAAAAACGGGATCCAACGGTAATAAACGTATTTGCACACTCCCTTATTGGCTTATCGGCCTCATATGTGTGGAAATACCGTAGGTACTCAAATACAATATGTTGGCTAATAAAAAAAACTAATATAAACAAACTATAAAACAATTTCAATCTCTATTCAAAATTATTTTCATTAGGTATCACTCAACGTATTCGCACACTCCCTTGTTGGCTTATCGGCCTCATATGTGTGGAATTACCGTTGTCGAAATATCTTACATACTCCTTCGTTTGGCTTATCGGCCTCATGTGTATGCAGATACTCTACTTAGATACACGGATGCTCCCAAAATTGGCTTATCGGCCTCATATGTGTGGAATTACCGTTGTCAAAATATCTTACATACTCCTTCGTTTGGCTTATCGGCCTCATGTGTATGCAGATACTCTACTTAGATACACGGATGCTCCCAAAATTGGCTTATCGGCCTCATATGTGTGGAATTACCGTTGTCAAAATATCTTACATACTCCTTCGTTTGGCTTATCGGCCTCATGTGTATGCAGATACTCTACTTAGATACACGGATGCTCCCAAAATTGGCTTATCGGCCTCATATGTGTGGAATTACCGTTGTCAAAATATCTTACATACTCCTTCGTTTGGCTTATCGGCCTCATGTGTATGCAGATACTCTACTTAGATACACGGATGCTCCCAAAATTGGCTTATCGGCCTCATATGTGTGGAATTACCGTTGTCAAAATATCTTACATACTCCTTCGTTTGGCTTATCGGCCTCATGTGTATGCAGATACTCTACTTAGATACACGGATGCTCCCAAAATTGGCTTATCGGCCTCATATGCATCTTGTACCTTTCAAACTTATGTTAATTTTACATTCATATAATCTCTCATAAAATATATCAAAGTATTTCCGAATTATTCATACAATCAATTGCATTTGCAAGTTAAAAATTATTATGTTAAACAAAATATTAATTCCACATTTCAATTATTATTTACGTCTTGATTATCGTCATTGTTACTAACAGTAGTACTATCAATGGTGTTCCTCAAAAGTCGTCTGCACGAAGCTGACTGATGTCCAAGTTTTTTACAGATGTTACAGGTTACAAGTGGTTTCGAGCATTTAACCTTTCGTATGCCGGAACGTAGATCTACACGAGACACAATGGCTTTTTAATTGTGTCTGTAATTACGGCATACAACCGGTTAAAACTAGGATGACCTAATTCACTGCAATTAAAGCATTTGATCGTACTACTACCATTACTACTCTTATTGTCACTTTGCCCTTCAAACTGCTTCTTTAAAAATGGTCTTCTAATTTCTTTACTATCTTCTAACTTAACCGTTTGTAAATAAGCTAATAACTGTTCAGGCTGATTATAGTTGGCTGCTTGAGCACCTAAACGCATACCCCTGTCTTCTAACCCGTTTATAATACAGTCTATCGCTTTCTTATCATATATTTCACATCTGTTTAATAAATTCATCTTGTGATAAAAGTATGTCTCTAATGTTTCATTGGGTTTAACTTTCCTATCTAACATTTCTTGTAATAATTGTGCATAATTTTGTACGGATGGAAATGTTTTAATTAATTTATCTTTCCATTCCGACCAAGTGAAATTGATAGAAGAAAGTCCCTGATACCACACCTTTGCTAACCCCATTAACTTGGGTAGTGAATAATGCAACAATTGGGGTTCACTCCATTCATACAATTTAGAACATTCTTCTAATTTACTTATCCAAACATCAACAGTCTGTTCTTTGTTAGAGGGATCAAATTCAGGAATAGCATTATTATTTATTGAAAAATGATTCTGTGAAGTAGGCAATGACTTTAACAAATTTAACAACTCACGGGCAGAAACATTATTCACAGATTCCTCGGTTCCTTGTTTAGCGTTACGTTTTTTTGAACGTCTTGCACTAGATTTTGTAGCAGACTTGCTTCTTGAAGAGGCACTATCAGTAGAAGAAGACAATGTACTTACAGTCGAAGACCGCCTCTTGTTCCGCTGGTGTCGATTGTGATGCTTCCTGTTTCGGTCGTCACACCTGCTGCGACGATCCTTTGGTGTTCCACTTTCGCGTCGCCTGCGTCGCCTACGCGGCGAAGATTTAGATTCGCTGCCACGATCGCGACGTCTTCGTGAGAAACTCCGCTTTCTCGATCGACGATGATGCACTGGATTAGGGGGGGTCCCCGACTCCTGGATAAATCCTCGTTCACCTTCCTCAACTTCAAACATCACGACGACAGTTAGATCTTATGTTAGTTAATATTCGGCTTCAAGTTTTAAGTTTTTAGACTGTCACTAGTTGTAGGCGCGGTAGGAATTAAATCCTTTTACAATCCCACTTCTGAACTATTAGGTTCAGAAGTAAGGAGGCAAAATAAAGCACGGTATTAGGTACTTATTTCTTCGTTATATTTCGTATTCGTTCTTACATAAATCTCCCAGTTCCCACGTCTAAAAACAGATTCCCGCCATTTACTTTTTCTCAACTCACATGAAAAAAAAAACACAGACCAAATATATCACTTTTAAACTGATACCAAGGAGGTTTTATATTAAACCTCCTTGACTGATACTAAACGTAAAACAAATGAAATATAACATTCTGATCAAATGTGTGTTCAATAGAATTATTATTCCACTGATTATTACAATTTTCTAAAAAAGAGTGACAGTCGTTTTGTATCTATCAATATGCCTAGCCTTTTCCCAACTATGTTTGAGTCGGCTTCCATTCTAACCGGAGGCTGCTGGTTACCAGTATTTTACATGGAGCGACGGCCTGTCTGACCTTCACAACCCAGTTACTGGGTAATACGATACGCCTCGGTAAGACTGGTTTCCAAACTGTCAAAGACGACTGTCAAAGATCCACGAATGAGAGCCGGGACCATCGAGACACGAAAGGGTCTCGGTATTTAAAGATGGTCGCCCATACACGTACCAACCGCGGCAAGTGTACATTAACCTGAAGCGTAGCTTAGTAGTTTTGTATATTATTTGAATACTTACAAGATTAAAATCGACGTTAATCATGTTTTACTATCGTAGATATAGGCGCATTTTTATTGTTATGGCAGTTCAAGGACTTAGGTACTGAGCATAAATATATTACTATGAACAGTACGGCAATAAAATGTAAAGAAAGATGAAAGAAAATATCGGCGTTTTACCTGAAATAAAACGCTTATTAAACTACTTACCTTATTCGAAGCATAATTAACAATTGAGATAGGCTGTATCTTGTTTCCTGTGCCATTTTTCCTTACGATTCTAGCCGTATAGCTCTGTCTCGCTCTCGTGACGTCACCAGGTCAGAGAGGGGAGTGCACTTGCGAGTGCGCGAGCCTCTGTCTTGCTCATTGGATGATTGACTTTGTCACCAGGCAGAAATTACTATTATGCTTCGAATAAGGTAAGTAGTTTAATAAGCGTTTTATTTCAGGTAAAACGCCGATATTAAACCACTTGACCGTTATTCGAAGCATAATTAACAATTGAGATGTGTCTGTTATCGCCTGGTGACGCTCACGACGAACGCCAATGTGTAGGGATAGATCAAGAAAAAAGGGGAAAGTAATAGAAAATGCATTGTATTACAAAAACAGAAAAAAAAAAAAAAAAAAAAACTAAATTAAGTATTAAATCTAGCTACTTATTTCACTGGATTAAATAGACCAGTAATGCTGTTACTCCTAGAAGAATCCAAAACTTGTCGCTTATAAAATCGAATAAAAGTATTAGAGGACCTCCAATTTCCCCGAGCCATAATATCTTCTATGGGGAAGTTGTCCAACCAATTCTTAGAAGCAACCGCGGACCGGATACTTCCAGGAGTAGCAACAATGCCTGCCTGACGCATCAGGGTTTTTATCCAGCCTGCAATAACCGTTCGCGAGGCCGCACGAGCTGCACCTCTTGTTGTGATAAACAAGTTATAACATTTTGCTTCCTGGCGTCTAATGGAAAGCAGTGATACGGTTCGTTCAACCCAGTATACCGGATCCAAATTCCTATCATCATTATTTTTAAATAATCTCCATCCTGATTGCCTATGGTCAGATGAATCAGTCTTAGACCCAAAGGCAGGCCATAAAGTTATAAAATCGTGCTCTGGTGATTTTAAATAATTATCTTTATCAGTCATGAGGAGGGTCAAGTCATGAATACGTCTACCAGAACAGAGTACTAAAAGGGCAGCAGCTTGACTCGATACATCAAAAATATTATCACTATTTATCGTTCTATTGCCAAGAAAGGAAACAAAATCATCAATATTCCAGATGGGTAACTTGGAATCAATAGGTTTTTTAATTGAAATCGATTTCAAAATGTGTTTTACCAAAACGTGATTACTTAGAACACCTGAATTATTTACATTGCAAAGGGTAGAGACCACGGACTTATGCAACATTATTGTATTATAAGACAGTTTATATTTTATGTGCAGATCAGCTAGAAAACGCGCCAGGTCAGAACCTGAGGGGTTCTTAGGGTTAACATGCTTAGCTCTACACCATGAGACCCAGCGGTCCCATGCAGGCTTATAAGTTCTCAGGGTGGAAGCGCGCCAAGAACCCTTCAGTAGATCTATTTGAGAATTATCCCAATCACCTAAATGATGTGTCCACCCCCACATTTCCATATTTCCAATACAAGATCCTGGACGCGAGGTGGTGGTAGTCCTGTTGTCACATCGATTAATACTCTGTCCAGGTTCTGTATTGTGAAAGGTGGGGCTAAAGCCCGAGCTTTGAGATCGCCGCGCCAGAACACTTTTTCCCACCTCGGTGCTACCAGTAAGTAAATTCCCGATGCCTGATTGAGGTAGCTCAGAACTTTGGGTATCAGAAACGGGGGCGGGAAGACCCATGCCAGTTTGAATGTCCAAGCAACCGAGAATGCGTCGTGGGCTACAGCTTGTTTGTCGTTCTGATCCTTCGATACGTAATAAGGGACTACGTGGGCGTTGCTGGAGGCAAACAGGTCCACTTGGGGAATGCCCCATTTTAGGAATACTGTTTCTGTCACTTCGGGCAATAGATGCCATTCGGGGACCTGGCGAAATCGTGATAAGTGGTCGGCATGGTTGTTGTACCTCCCCGGAATGTAGTGCACGTTGATTTGAATTTGGAACTGATCTATCAAGCAAAATAAGTCGTAAGTTATGTCCATCAATTGCATGGATTTGGTCCCCCCTTCGTGACGGAGATACGCTACTACTGCTACTACCGTGCGATTGTCGCATTGTATGGTGACTGTAGATTGGCTCAGATACATGGAATGGCTTTGAAAAACCTTCAATATTGCCAACATCTCTTTTACGTTGCAGTGCCCATTTTTCTCGTTTTGAGACCAAGTTCCCCTTAGGGACTGATTGTCTATTTGGGCGCCCCAGCCTAAGTCGGAGGCGTCCGTCGTGATAAAATGAGTCACTGGTGCGTGGTGTAGAATTGACGGATGTTTCAAATTCTGGGTCCACCACTCTAGGTCGCCCATTGCGTCTGCCGGTACAGAATATATCTTGACAGAATTGTTTAGTTCTAGAGTGTTTACGAATTTTAACAGAGCTCGATAATGCAATCGCCCTCTTTGGACGACAAAACTCGCAAAGTTTAGTGCTCCTATCGCGCTCTGCAACTTTTTCAAGTCTGTTCTTCCAAGATTTATGATGTGGCCAATTTTCGCCATCAATGAATTTACTTTTTCCTTTGGTAAACATTTGAGGTTTAGCCAAGGGTCCCACAGCACGCCCAGATAAACCAGAGATTTCTTTGGTGTTAAGATGGATTTTTGGAAGTTTATTTGCCACCCTAGATATTGTAATGTTTTTACTAGAAGGCTCACGTGACTTGCGAGAATTTCTCGGTCTTGGTGGGCCAAGAGAAAATCGTCGAGAAATACCAATATTCTCACACCTTTGCTTCTCATTACTTGGGCAATCCAATTTGTCAAACTGGCAAAAGTTTTTGGGGCCGTGCTGAGCCCGAATGGAAGGCAGGTCATTTGCAGAAGTTGTTTGTTGTAAATAAGGCGTAGGAAGCGCCTGTGGGGCTTTGCTATATTGAGGTGGAAGTATGCTTGAGAAATGTCGAGCTTGCACATCCAATCTCTGGGTTGAATGAAATCTGGGACTCTGAACACATTTATCAGACTGAATGGGGTGGTCAGTACGAATTCGTTTAAAGCTTTTAAATTGAAAATCGGTCGGGCCGATCCATCGCTCTTTGGTATCAGGAAGAGGCTGGATAAGAAACTTGGAGTTGGGCTTACAATTTCTAGAATTCCTTGATTTAACATTTTTTGAATGACTAAAGTCATTTCTGTCGACACTGGTGTATGAAACGCTTTGTTGTTTAAGTTGGGCATAATTAACGGTGGTTTTTGCTGAAAGGGTATACGGTACCCTTGAATTATTCGAACAAGAAATTCTGGTGCTTGCATTTCCCTCCAATGATCGACGAAATTCGATAACTGACCGGCTTGAAATATGTTCATGTCAATATTTATTTCTCTTGGCATTGAAGCCTGAAGGTGGTGACCTTCGTTTATGGCTGCCACGTCTGTGAGCGTGGTATCTTTGGTTCTGTCTTGCCCCGCGAGAGCGAAAGGACCCTCTATCTACTGTGCCACTACCCTGCTGAGGATAATTGTAGTACGCATGCGCCGGTCCCTGCGAAGGACATTGTATATTATGCTGCAAAAGGTCACCGTGCGAGGGGACATTACAGTTCTGACAACCGTGTGCGGGCATGCTAGTATTATAGTTCTTACCCTGCGAGGGCGGAACCGAATGCTGCCCCTGCGAGGGACGAATTAGCCATTTTCCAACTTGCGAAGTTGAGGCCGAACCATAAGTCGTTTTAGATGAGCTAGTCGATTTAGAAGCAGGCCAGAAGGCCTTTCTGATACCACCCACTTTTTCTAAAGCGACAACAAACTGCTCAGAATTAAATAAGTTGACCTCAGATGGAGGTATTTTCCTAATTGATGCTTTAACTAACGGGTCGCGAACTGCATTAGTTATGCTATCTCTGCGCATTTGTATGGTTTCAGCCCTATGTCCACAAACCATTTGTAAAAGGTCTGCCGAAACCTTGCTAAATTCACCAGAAGTAAGAATATCGTTAAGCTTTTGGTTTATAGCCTCGAAGCTAATTTCTTCTTTCTGGTCTCGGACCCATGTCATAAAGGCACAAAGTTCCTTTTTTAAGGACTCTTTTTGCTTTAACAAACCGTAAGTTAACGAAGCATAAGCTCTCTCTGAGTAGCTTAGGTGCTTAAGTGTGTCATAGGGTCTGATCTCCTCGTTTGCCTCGAGTTCAACGAAACCTGGGCTATGGTTATAAGACTTTTGGGTTTCCGCGTAACGTACTTCACTCCAGTCTGGTTTATTGAAAAACTGAATTTCTTTTAATATGTTTACGTAACGCATGTCAGCCTTTGGAATAGCTGGTTCTTTAAGCTTAATCTCAACACCCAAATTATCAAGAAGATTACTACCTTCCTGTTCGAATTCATCCTCGGCGAAGAGGGAAATGGCATCATCGGCCACTGGTACACTGTTATTTAAATACTGATTAGGTAAATTACTGATTTGTTTCACTTTACGCTCTGAGTGGCGACGCTTGTGCTTGCCCCCCCTTTTTTTATGACGGCGGCGACGCGCACTTTTATGTTTTGACCTATGGTCAGAAGAACTAGATGAACTGGAACTGGTACTATCAGAGCTACTACTACTGCTGCTGGAATGTGAACGCTTGCGTTTTGTCCTAGATTCCTTATTATTAGCAGCGTGGGAAGGGCCTGCGACCGGTTCATCTTGTGAAATCAACGTTATTTCTTTATCCATTTTGTATTATATTTAAACAATCGCACATCAAAACACTGGAACAAAGCTTAATAAACAACACACGAACGGAAAAACCGTTAATTTAAATATATCAACGTTGATTTACTAAACATTAAAACAGTTAAACTTATTAAACACTAGAAACAGTTTAGTACATATCGAAAACTGATAGCCAGTTTTCGATCGTAAGGAAAAAATAATGACGGTTATAATTTTTTTTAAAACTCACCTGAGGCAACCGTCTTCGGCAAGGAAAAGAACGCCAATGTGAGCAAGACAGAGGCTCGCGCACTCGCAAGTGCACTCCCCTCTCTGACCTGGTGACGTCACGAGAGCGAGACAGAGCTATACGGCTAGAATCGTAAGGAAAAATGGCACAGGAAACAAGATACAGCCTATCTCAATTGTTAATTATGCTTCGAATAACGGTCAAGTGGTTTAATACATTTATTTAGCACAGACTTAAAGAAAGACACACAATGGCGCCGATTTCCTGGTTCACAAACTAAACTAAATTTAAGTTCAGTGCGTCTTATTCTTTCTATTTCTTTAAGAAAAGGACAGAACATAAATATTATTTTAGTTCTGTCAAATTGTCAGCGCCTGACATAAATTGACGCCAATTTTTTAATCACGTCTAAACTTGTCTATGGAGGGTCTTGATTTGACAGGACTAAACTAACATTTATGTTCTGTCGTTTTCTTAATGAAATAGAAAGAAAAAGATGCACTGAACTTAAATTTAGTTTAGTTTGATTTTATTGAACAAGGGAATCGGCGCCAATATCTAATCAAAATCAAAAGTCATTTATTCAAACTAGGCTGAGAATCAGCACTTTTCGAACGTCAAAATTACAAAAGACAGTCCCCCAAAACGCCCGCACTTCGCCACTTCCTAGTGCTTTCGCTGGGGAGAAGAAGTGGCGGAACAAACTCCCCAGCAGCACAGCTGTCTGTTCAGTTAGAAAATAATTAATTTTATACAATACTAAGTATGCAAAGTAATTAACATTACAGGACACAGAACCTTAAATTAAATTATTTGCCATAGGTTAACTAGCCACGCCAATATACCAACAAATACAATAAACACTATACGTATCTGATTTGATTGAATCTGATTCCATGATTCATACATTAATATATGACGGCAAAAAGGCAGCATAAATATGCGACATCAAAACTATCTGACGACACAAGCGACGCCAAAATATAGGACACTGCATCGGCTTCAAAAATATGTGTCAATGCAATATTAACGGACATGTCTTGCGTCAGAAATATAATGTGTGTGATCTAAAATATGTGACAATTCTTTAGCAGCATATAAAGGAGCTTTTTCTGAATTTTACTTGCTCATAAACAAAGCATTTTATTTTTCATTATCTAAGTTTTCATTATCTATCCTCTGAACGCCACTACTATGGTAGCGTAGTCGTGGGCCGAACGTTCGAACCCAGTGAGGCACAATTTACATCACTTTGTGTAATTTATCTGATCAGAATCGTAAGGAAACCAGTATGTCCTAGAACTAAAAAAATCGAAGACATGTGACATTTATCAACTCGCACTCAGCCCGCGTGGCGGATTATAGCCCAATCCCTCTCATAGTGCGGAGGCCTGTGTCCAGTGTCCTAGCAGTGGGAACCTTAAAGGCTGTTTATGTTATTCCCTAAATAGTATTTCCCTGCAGTTGCAATTCGTACAGGCAATTCTCATGGAAATGACTGTAGACCAAAGATGAAATACCCAAATGATAGTGTAGTGTATCTATTAAATAGATATGTAAACACTGGCGGGGTAGCTGCTGTCAGTTAAGTCATCTGTCAGTCACGAGGAATGGCGGGAAACAGACAAAGTTAAGCAGGCTATATATACAATGGTGCTGGTGTGGTAATGGCGGGAAACAGACAAAGTTAAGCAGGCTATATACAATGGAGCTTGGTGTGGTAGTGAGCCAGTGAAGTGATATGTTCAACATAAACACGGAATCAACAGGATTCTACACATAGCATAATGCAATACGAACTTCAAGTAGTTCGTGGTCTTTCAAAGTTCGTGGTAAGTTCGTGGTGCGTGTTCCGACACATCATCTCGAGAAGTTCCTCAAGGGTTTTTTTCAGGAACGCGTGAAGTTATCAAGTTGAAATTGATATCAAATACCTAATCGAGGCTGCAATCCCTTAAAGCAGTGAAAAAAATTATGCTTCTAAGTCAACGCAATCAAAAGATACGGGCCTTTATGTTTCGTTTACGCCGCATATTTTGACACGCGCAAGGGAATCAAAACCTATAGGGTACTTCCCGTTGACCTAGAATCATGAAATTTGGTAAGAAGCAATGACACGTAGCACAAGTAAAGGAAAAATTCCGAAGA
Organism: Amphipoea oculea; assembly: GCA_945859645.1. Taxonomy (NCBI): domain Eukaryota; kingdom Metazoa; phylum Arthropoda; class Insecta; order Lepidoptera; family Noctuidae; genus Amphipoea; species Amphipoea oculea. The sequence continues at coordinate 1,960,193 of OX243885.1, forward strand.
CCGTATATTTGTAGTTACGTACCTTACCCTCAGTGCACGAGTCGGACTCGCACATGACCGAATATTTTGTAAGTTAATTGCTACTTTTGGCAAGGACAATAATTATTACCGTATATTTTTTTATTTTATTGAAAAGAGGCATAAACCCATCATAAACCATAGTTTTTGAAGTGTACACTTCTTTAGCGGCGTTGCACACTTTTTTTAATGGGTAAAAAATGTTAAACTCGCGTCAGGACATCGCGTCAGGACACGTGACCGTCAGGAAGAGACTACACAGGGGAGAACTACTACTCCTAACTACTATGTATCCCCCTCTCTTTCTACGGCGGCGCCAACCGAAGTGAACCAAGTGACACACGACAATGGATGGATGGATGGATGCGGGTGTGGGTGTGGGTGTGGGTGTGGGTGTGGGTGTGGGTGTGGGTGTGGGTGTGGGTGTGGATTTGGGTGTGGGTGTGGATGTATGGATGGATGGATGGACAGCTGATGGCTCGACCGTCTGTGTAGTAGCTACACTGCTGTGTATTCGTAAAATTCGTGTTTCAAATATGGAAATTGAACAAAGTGCATCTATTAATGAAAAAAGTGACGCAGAAATAGTGAAAAAAAATGAGTTATATTAATTCAATTAATAATTGATTTATTTCAACGTTAATATTCAAGTTTTCACTTCTGCCGGCACTCCCGGAGTGCAACCCGTCTTTTTTTTTTTAAACACTGCTGGACTGGTCGACGTCAACGTACGGAATATTCGAAACGTATAGTTCTATATTCGAAATAAAATTTCGAATAGAGAACGTGATAAAATAGAACAAATGGAATATTAGAGAAGAAATTTTTATCGAATTGAATAAACGTCTTTTTCTCGATAACAGCTCTGAATACTAAGCTATGTATAATATCAGCCAGTCTCGCGAGATTGGTTCTGTGTCCAATATTATTAAGCGTATGTAATAAAGGGTGGTAGGGCCATTGACACGCATGCTGTAACCATGAATTCACGTCAGCACGTGATTCTCTTCGTCTTGGCCAGCCGCGATGGCGTCGTGCATTTAGTGGGCCGATCGGCTGTTATAAAAAAATAATAATTAGCTGTTCCATTCATTTTAACTGCGTAGGTATTGCACTTACCTATGAAACTGCAGTTTTTTTTTAAATAACCAACGATAAATGTGTTAATATTTTTATATTTTACTAGCAGCGCTCCGCGGTTTAACCCGCATAAGTTTCGATCCCGTGGGAATATCAGGAAAAAAAGTATCCTATGTATTAATCCAGGGTCTACCTCCATACCAAAAATTTTATCAAAATTGGTCCAGCCGTTTGTGCATGAAGAAGTAACAATCATACAAAAACTCACAAACTTTCGCTTTTATAATATTAGTGTGATGTGATTTGTTTTTTTGATAGGTAGATTCTTTTATATTTTGTGAGTGTGAGAACGTTGTATGCCTTGTAGACTGTAGATTTGTAGACCATTTTCTATTTTGTTAAGTACAGATCGCGATACTTGCGTTATCTAGATATATCTATATCTGTGGGACCAACAACGCTAAAATCGCGAAATAAAATCTGCTGTTCCATACCCACATATTTCAAATACACCGTCCCTTTTTTATATCTCCCTTGTCGTGTCCGATTGCCGCCCCATCGGACTATTGAGAGTGACTGAAGAGGGAGTGCACCTGTGTCTGCGCACCCACTTGTGCATTATAATATCTCCCGCGCTGAAATTTGAAATTAGTCGCCGGTTTGGTGCTTCTCGCATCCAACGAGATTATTAATAAAAAAAAAAAAGAAAATCATATTAAAAAAATAATAAAATGTAATTCAACGAAATTGAGCACAACATGATTTATGAACAAAAAGAAACGTCATGCGATTCAAATTAAACAAGGAAACAATATAAATAATCGTATGTTCAAATGAAAAGCAATCAAATCGTTTGTGACCCATTTTATTTACAGATCCCAGACGCAAGCGACGCCACGGTACAGAGGAATTTAATATACATACAAATGTCTTGTAGGTATAGCAGAAGGAATTTCTCATTGTACGAACATACGAATGAATTTCCTTAGAGTAATATTAGGGAATAATAGATGATGGTAGCTATATAGAATTTTCATAAATAAAAAACGTATTTTATTCCCTTTATTTCATTATATACATATTAAATTATATTTTTAAATATTAGAATAAAAAAAATATATAAAAACATTTAAAAATATAAAAAATAGTAGCCCACCGGTATCGGGAACAGGGTCCAAGCTACCGGCGGTCAGGGCTCCAGAGAGAGGAACCTCCTAACAATACGGGCCGTGTCCAGAAGTACAGCTTTCTGAATCAAGCCATTGATCCAGCTGCCCAACGAGAGCCTCCTTAGGTGTTGGTCGAGGCTCTTGGCTATTAATCCATTGGCTGTAACGACTATCGGCACAATGATCGCTGAGTCCACATCCCACATGTCGACAACCTCGTGAGCCAAGTCAAGATACTTAATTTGTTTATCTTTCTCAGCTTTCACGAGGTTCTCATCATGCGGGACAGTTATGTCAACAATCATTGCGCGCCGCTCTGATCGATCCACCACCACTATATCAGGCTTATTGGCAACAATAGTCCTGTCAGTGATGATGGATCGATCCCAGTACAATGTGTGTGATATTACCATTTTCGAGAACTGGGTCGGGCACATACCTATAGTACGGCACCTCCGATTCTACAAGGTTGTATTTATTATTTATTATTAAGAGGGGCTTACAGGACCTAAACGCAAAAAACGCAAGTGTTAGAAACAATAAAAGCATATGATCGACTACAGTAAACAAAAAAAATATATGATATTCTGTACGCTATATGCTAGGTAAATAGTGTGTTGAAAACATAATACAACTAATTTGATACGATAGAAAAAAATCATGAAGATACCTCTAAAAACTTTATTTTTACAATAAAAACCATACTAATCAATCAATCATTACGATTTTTTGTCAGATTATTTTACAAGCAACATACTAAAACTCTAGTGTTTTAATTTTTTAGTCCAAATAATTGATTTTTCGTAAATAGATAATTGCTTCATATTTTGCAATAAATTACCAGGGTTGTGTCTTCGCGCTTCTCTTTCTTTTCTAAGTAGTCCTCTTAAACTTACACACACTGTCTTTAAAGAATCACCCCAATACAATAGTGGTTTGCAAACAAACAAAATAAATCGAATGGAATCTTCTTCGTGTCACTAGGCACGACTATATTTCAGATCTTCATCATTTCAGCCGAAAGACGTCCACTGCTGGACATAGGCCTCCATTTCGACCGGTTCTGTGCTTCTCGCATCCGAGTTCCTGCGGCCTTCACAAGTTCGTCGGTCCACCTTGTGGGAGGCCTTCCAACGCTACGTCTTCTGGTACGCGGTCGCCACTCCAGAACCTTTGGGTGCCATCGGCCATTTGTTCTGCGAGCAATGTGCCCTGCCCACTGCCACTAAAGTTTGGCAATTCTTCGGGCTGTCGGTTAACTTGGTTCTCCTGCGAATTTCAGATCTTGTTGGCCCAAAATTAGGCCACTTCCACAGCGTCGTCGGTGGCAGCGCAGAGGTCACTTTGACTGGGACACAGAGGGCAGGATAAGAGGTAGAGCATAGTTTGCGACATAGCTACACACACACCCTACTGCCGTTCCGTCGGGGTAGCCTCACGTTACCAGGTTCAAGTTACATCTTCTCACCTGTGTCCAAGGACTTTCAAGTAAATCCTTAAACCGTCTCTATATTTTGAATGCCGTGATCTCTTGGAGATTTTTACCAACTATGTTGGGGTCGGTTTCCAGTTTAACCGGATGCAGGTGAATACCGGTATTTTACAAATGGTGATTAGTTATTGGGTAATACGATACCCCTTGATAAGACTGGGCGAAGTCGCGGGTAGATGCTAGTAGAGTTATATAACGGTCGAAATTAAAACTTTGAAGGCGAAGTAATCAATTTTGTCTCTTTCTTGTTCAATACATAAGCAAGAGATAGCAATAAACCCTTACACGTGTCCTTCGGTTGCCCAAATATTACTAAACCAACATTGTCAATACCAACTATGATTATTGTGACGTTATAATAATTACAAACGTCGTTACCCCATCGACGGCGGTACACAACGTTGTTTGGGATAACAATGTCATGTTGAAAGGGTCGAAGCCTTAACTGATATATGAATTAGTTTGCCTCTGGAGTTATAATAAAGGATATGACTTGTGGGTTGAGGATAATATTGAGTTTCTCATGCTTTCAAAGTCAATTCATTTATTTCAAACGGGCACATAAAAGGCCATTTTTTTTAAGGCACGTCAAATTTACAAAAAAATAGAATTGATTCAAGTTGCCTCTTTCAATACTCAATATCTTTATTGCGTTACTATAATGTGTGCTTAGGTGGTAACTATATAATTTAGATCATTATGGACCCTGTAGGGCACAGCAAAAAGGGTAGGAGAGAGGAAGCCCTGTTTTTGGAGATAATTAAGTTGTTTTTGTGGGAACAAGTTTTAACTTTCTTAATTATAATCAGAGTCAGGAGATCACGAATAATATACTAGAACATTTCGCTTATCTATTATTTATGTATTTACCTCTAGGTACTAAGCAAACCACTCGTCAGTGCATACGTAGCCTTAAGTAAAACATTTTTAGGTGTTGAGGTTATGTAAATGTAAGATTTTGTGAAATAAAGGCGTTAAATATTCACTTAATTGCTCGTTCTAAAGTATTATTAATTATCTTTTCACTATACTTAAATATGGCGATATGTTTTCTCTTTTTCTTAGTTATTTTCCATTCAACGGTAGGTAGCACTCTAGTAAATTCATAATGATTCTGACCTTTCACAAAATTAATATCGATAGTGAACTGCGAACTGAGTTCGCTAAAATCCATACTAATATTATAAATTCGAAAGTAACTCTGTTTGTCTGTCTGTATGTGTGTTACCTTTTCACGCCTAAACCGCTGAACCGATTTAGATGGTATACAGGGTCCCATTAAAATAGATGGACAAATTTTAACACAGCGCTCAGTACGTCTAACCAAAGATATCCAAGCAAAAAAAAAAAACATTGATTAAAGTGATTTTATTTTGACCTAAAATAATAAATTGCCGGCACATTAGTGTATTTTCGTTAGCTGATTATTTTTCTTGTAAATATCTAATGCGTTTTTCTTATATATTTTTTTACCATCGTCTTTATTTTGGTGGTCTGAATGATTTCTAAAAGTTTGTCCAACTATTTTAATGGGACCTTCTATAGTTTGAATCCCGGGCAAAGGACATATGATAGTTTTTATCCCAATATTCCCACGGGATCGACCCTTATGCGGGTGAAACCGCGGGGCGCAGCTAGTTCAATATAAAAGCAAAAATAATTTAATTTCTCTAAAAACAGTCTGATTTACTTAAACTTAGTTTAAATCGAAGTTGAGGCTTTACTTGAAGACACTTAGGACTGTTTAATATAGATGCAGTAGCATTTGGACCAATTAAAACTTTAGCGTCAACTATTCAAACTTGGGTCTAGATATCTAGAACTTGTCTAGAAGGATCTATGTTTGTCTTTGTCGGTCCATTAATGTTGAGTTGGCTAGTAATGAGTTTCAATGTTTTTACAACGTGCAGCTACAATGGCGACATTAATTTTTAACACAGGAGTACGGCTAGTGGCCAGTACACATTAAAAAAAAATGAACAACATAAAAATTTTTACCAAAAAATACAACCGACTTCAAAAGTGAAAAATAACTTTAATTTCGGAAGTCGGTGTCGTTGGTTCCGCATTTTCGTTTTTGACACCGACTTCCGAAATTAAAGTTATTTTTCACTTTGTAGTTTTTTTTTTGAAGTCGGTTGTTTTTTTTTTTTGTAAAACGTTTTTATTTTTCACTTTTTAGTTGTACCTACCCCACACAAATTCAATTAACACTAGTGCATTGAAGAACTGAAGACACCGACTAGAAGAATCATCAAAATTCGCATAGAAATGCCGGAGATGCAGTACATTTATGCATGTTACTTCGTACATAGAAATAATTACCTAATGTATTATATACTAAAACCTTCCTGAAAGTATGCAGATCACATTTGTGAAAGAACTATTAAAATTGGTTTGAGAAACCTCCTTTTTTGAAGTCAGTTAAAAATATAACAACATCTTTCTAATACACACTTATGCCGATTCTCTTGTTCACAAACTAAACTTAATTTGAGTTCAGTGAATCTTTTTTTTCTATTTTATTAAGAAAATGACAGAAGATACATTTTAGTTTAGTCCTGTCAAATTAATCATCGCCTGACACTACTCCATACAAGTTTAGACGTGACTAAAAACTTGCTTGTTAAAATTACAAGTAAGTACGTCAATTTACGTCTGATTAATTTGACAGGACTAAACTAAATTTTTTCTTGTGTCCTTTTCTTAATGAAATAGAAAGAAAAATATGCAATGAACTTAAATTTAGTTTAGTTTGAGAACAACAGAATCGGCATCATTGTCTAATATAATAAAGAGGTGAATTTTTTGGGAGTTTGTATGAAGATCCGATTCTGAAAATTGTTTCTCTAATGGGAAGCTACAGTATTGCCGAGTATCATAGGATATATTTTATATTAAAGCAAGAAATTACGCGTGGACGAAGGGACCTAGTCAGGGATTTACGATGATGGAAAAGTAAAAATGTAAGGGACTTTCCGTTATGATCTCATTTCTATTTATATTATTTAGTCTTAGTCCTATGTAAGTGGACAAAATTGCAATATTGTTCGTCGTTTTATTTTACTTTTTGTTATTATTCTTAAGTTTAAGGTCGTTCCACTAAAATCCCCTAGAACAGTCCCCTGGGAGACTACACAGCACTCAACGTTCCACTACGATCCCCTATGCTGGGGATTCTCTAAGTACTAATAAATGCTATTCCTGTTATAATCCCTTCTAAATAAAAAAGCCACTTACAACATAACAATATGTGATACATATAATTAAAAATCAACAGAGGGGATAACAATAACGTAAATTAACTTATAGTCCAGATTCCAACTACGCCACCGAGTCACTCGCGCTGCTCTGAGTGAACCTGCCAAAGCTTTTGGTACTTTTTTTCAAAATCTAACTTATTTTAGAAAAGTTAATTTACGTTATTGTTATTCCCTCTGTTGATTTTTAATTATATGTATCACATATTGTTATGTTGTAAGTGGCTTTTTTATTTAGAAGGGATTATAAAGGAATAGCATTTATTAGTACTTAGAGAATCCCCAGCATAGGGGATCGTAGTGGAACGTTGAGTGTTGTGTAGTCCCCCAGGGGACTGGTCTAGGGGATTTTAGTGGAACGACTCGTTTTTTTCCATAATTTTTAAGTTCTAGCCTTTAGTTTTGTTATTATTAAGTCATCATCATCTGCTTAACCTTTTCCCAACTATGTTGGGGTCGGCTTCCAGTCTAACCGGATGCAGCTGAATACCAGTATTTTACATGGAGCGACTGCCTATCTGACCTCCACAACCCAGTTACTGGGTAATACGACACCCCTTGGTAAGATTGGTTGTCATTCGGGCTTCTGACTACCTGTAACGACTGTCAAAGATCCTGATCTGACCTCCACAACCCAGTTACTGGCGGGGGTTTTGTTATTATTATGTGTGATCACATATTTCTGAGATTGCTGGTAAACCCATAATTGGCGACTGTGTAAGACCGAGACTTTTGTGATCTATAGTACCTACTTAAGATAAATAATACATAGAAGCTGTTAGTGTACCTTAATAAATCACATCACACTCATCATTCATCATCATTTCAGCCGAAAGACGTCCACTGCTGGATATAGGCCTCCCCCAAGCACCTCCACTTCGACCGGTTTTGTGCTTCTCGCATCCAACGAGTTCCTGCGGCCTTCACAAGGTCGTCGGTCCACCTTGTGGGAGGCCTTCCAACGCTACGCCTTCCGGTACGCGGTCGCCACTCCAGAACCTTTCGGCCCCATCGGCCATCTGTTCTGCGAGCAATGTGCCCTGCCCACTGCCACTTAAGTTTGGCAATTCTTCGGGCTATGTCGGTTACCTTCATCATCACACTATCACACTAATATTATAAAGGCGAATGTTTGTGAGTGTGTGTGTGTTTATATGTTTGTTACTTCTTCACGCTCAAACGATTGGACCAATTTTGATAAAATTTTGCATGGAGGTAGCCGACACTCTGGATTGACACATAGGCTACTTTTTATCCCGATATTCCCACGGGATCGACATTTACGCGGGTGAAACCGCGGGGCGCAGCTAGTAAATAAATAATTGGGACTGACATAAGCTATCGCAGTCAATCCCGTTGAAAGTCGTTGCAGAAACACGAAATGCTTTTGAAAACGATCGCCATTTGTCATGACCCTCATTGCCCCTCAGGTCTCGTAAATGAGGCTTGACTGATGCTGACCAGTTGTTAGCGCCCTATAAATTCATTATTAGGAGGAAAAGGTTACAATTGTTATAAATGGCACGTGTAACGGAATATTCTCACGATATTTTGCCTTGTTTTTTATTATTAATTTGATGTTAATTGTCTCACCATCGATTTTTGTCGTAAATGCAAGTCTATCTTCTATTTATGCATATCTATACAGGGTGTCCCTAGAAGTATGAATCAAATCGAATAGGGACGTGGGCAAGGTCATTTCCAAACGTTTTAGCAAAAAAAAAAATAAAAAAAAAAAAACAAAAAAAAAATACTAAAAAAAAGAGAAGAAAAATCGAATTCGTGAAAACTATCAGGACTGTCAATTTATTTTTTTTAGATAGCCCTGATAGTATTTTTTTATGATTATTTTCTTTGAGCACTAAGCGAAGTGATTGAAAAAAAAAATCGGTCATAACTTTTGAACCGTAAAAAAATTCACTGACATTCTCAGGGTTAAAAAGTTTGGAAATGACCTTGCCCACGCCCCTATTCGATTTGATCCATACTTCTAGGGACATGCTGTATACTAATAATAAAGCTGAAGAATTTATTTGTTTGAAGAAAGAAAGAAAATACATTTATTTAGCACAGACTAAAAGACACACAGTACACCAGATTCATACGTCAAATAAAAACAAAAAGAAAAGATTAAATAAAAAAGTATAAAGTCCGATGTAAAAAAAAAAATAAGCAGGAAAGGGTCCCTCTCGGCTGCGCTAAAAAAGGGCCAGTTCAGAAAAAAAATGCCAGACAACTAGTGCCTGACGCTGGTTTTCAACTGGACCTGGTGTGTGAGGTGACGGATGTGAATCAGTTTTATACTGCAACGTGACGTGTGTATGCATACTTAAATAAAAATAAAATAAAAATTTTGTCAGATAAAACAGTAACGAATATGTAAAGATAGAACGCGCTAATCTCTGTAACTACCGGTCGAGAAATTATTTTTGCATTTGATAGCCCGATTCTTGAGGAAGGCTACACGCTAGGAGCCGAGCAAATAGAAAAAAAAAAACAGAAAGAACGCTAAGGGAAAACGAAGTGATAGCGCGGGTAGGCGATACGATGCAATGGGGTGGGTCAAGGGAACAAGAAACTTTCACGCGAATGAGATCGCGGGCAGAAGCTACTGTTATTTATTATTTTATTTAAGGATCTCCAACAAAAGATATACAGTAAACATTAAAGTACAAATACTTTAATGTTTACTGTATATTTTTGGTAGATGTGTACTTACTCTTTCAATTACAGGAGACCACAGCATGCATAGTAAAATTAACAACTAAGTTAACAAATTAAATACTTACATAATTAAAAAAAAAAACAACAAATTCTGTAAAATATTAAAACATAGAATAATAAAATACCAAATATTAAAAATAAAAAAAAACAGAATAATAAAAAAAAATCACATCACATCACACTATCACATCACATCACACTAATATTATAAAGGTGAAAGTTTGTGAGTGGGGTGTGTCTGTGTGTGTGTTTATATGTTTGTTACTTCTTCACGCTCAAACGGCTGGACCAATTTTGATAAAATTTTGTATGGAGGTAGCTGACGCCCTGGATTAACATATAGGGTACTTTTTATCTGTATAAGCCTTTTGTCTAACATAAAGAGGCCTTGATAATTATTAAAAAAAAAATCCTCATTACTTCAATTCACATTCAAAATCTCTTTCTAAAAAGAAAAGGACAGAAGATAAATTTTAGTTTAGTTCTGTCAATTAATCAGCGCCCGACGTAAATTGACGTAATTTTAGCAATGCAACATTCAAAATTAGAATTCAAATGTTGCCAGCACTGTTCTACTACCACTAAAAGCCAACTTCGTACCTAATTATTCTACCCCGTTTCCTCACAATTAATTAAGTACATACAGTACACATCTACACAAATATACTTATTAATACACAAGCAGGTGCGTGGGTACACAAATAATACACAAGTCCACACACTGGCTTACTACTGTGTGCACTCGTTCCCTCTCCTAATGACGTTTGTGTTTGCAGCAGTTTGAAGGCAAAAACCGGCCAAGAGCGAATCGGACTCGCGCACCGAGGGTTCCGTATTGTGAAATATGGATTTTTTTTTAAATTTTCATCGGCGAGAGCTATATTCGTCAGAGAATTTTAACACTGCAGTGTAGAATATTGCAGTTTTAGGTCAGCGCTATCTCTTGACTGATAGTGGAACTAGTGTAATTTTTGTTGATTATTTCTGAAAAAGTGTGCAATATACAAACTTATATCACGCAGAATAATTTCAGATTTTTCTCTATGCAAACTTCGGAGATAAGGGGGGACCGTTATTTTTTTATACATTTTTCATCAAAAGTCGAAAACTATGCGGTCTAAAAAAAAATAAAAAATGTTTGAGAATGTGCAAACAGCGTTCTTTCATATGATACCCCACATGCCCCACTTCGAATTTTTATGAACCCCTTTCAGTCCCAGTTGTAAAAAAAAAAATTGTTTCTTATTTGCAAAATAGTTGGGCAAACGTCATCTAAAACTATTCCGAATTTCAATTTGATGGCATCAGTATCTAGTTCTGGAGATGTCCAGCAGTGACAGACTGAGTCGCACCATAAGGGTTCCTTGTTACCATTTTAGTATGGAACCCTAAAAAGAAACTGTAGTACCAAAGCATTCAATTCGTGTTGTGTAGTTTAAATTAACATGTTGTTAACTGTACGGGTGTTTGTCTGTAATTAGGTAGAAGTGTCCTTCTGTCTGCTTATGAGAAATTGCTGAGCAAATGTGGTGATTGTGTTAATACTCAAAACTCAAACTCAAAACTCTAAACAACAAGCAACTCTATAATTAAATGTTTTCCCTTCCGAAATCCCATTACGTATGTCAAAAAAAAAACAAAATCAAAATCAGTTCATCCGTTCGGGAGCTACGATGCCACAGACAGACACAGACACACACACAGACACGTCAAACTTATAACACCCCGTCGCGTCGTTTTTGCGTCGGGGGTTAATAATATTGGGCAATGTTCTTTAGTCTGCTTCTACTGATCTCTTCATCATCATCTGCCTGCCTTTTCCCAACTATATTGGGGTCGGCTTCCAGTCTAACCGGTTGCAACTGAATACCAGTACTTTACATGGAGCGACTGCCTATCTGACCTCCACAACCCAGTTACTAGGTAATACGATACCCCTTGGTAAGACTGGTTGTCAGACTTTCGGGCTTCTGACTACCCGTAACGACTGATGTCTTGTTGGCACAAAATATTCGGGAGATCAGTGGATTAGCAGGAGTTCGTTAATATATCTATGGTCATATATTGAGAGCAGTGGTGGCCCGGTGGTAACGATAGACAGGCACTTACGTTTGGATACATTATTCATCACCACTGCTTTCAAATTCGTGAGGAAACCAGCATGTCCTAGAACCAATTTTGAAGGCATATAACATCTACCAACCCACACTGGGCCCGCGTAGTGGATTACGACCCACTCCCTCTCACAGAGAAGAGTCTTATGTCCCAGCAGTGGGAACATTACAGGCTGATTACGCATATACTAACGTAAATGGTAATTTGAATGAGCCCTTCTGGCCTTCTTATCTATTATAATACGAGAACTAAACCATCTGTCAAGAACATTGCTTTTAGAAAACATAATCAGGAATCCTGAATTACATAGACTGAAAAAGCCAACACTGCACGTGCTAGACTGGTCATCAGTCCTCATTCCTTCTGCCTGACAAAGAGGTCATTGCTTTACAAAAAGATTTTATTAGACCTACAAAGGTAATTTACGAACTCCCAAAAGCACATTAAACTAAAGGATTCTACACCAAACTTCAGCTTCAAATCCAGACAGAGGAATTCAGGAGAGCTTCACGAAAACAATTAGTACAATCAAACGGATTCCGTAGGTAGTTTCAGTTTAGTGGCGCCCTCTGAACGCGCCATTGGTTACTTAATGACCCGCTAAACTGCGCTGACGACATCTTCCGAGGAATTGATAGCCGATGAAGTTATGTAATCTTTGTCGAAGATGGTCTTAATGTGGGAAGGATGACCTGTAAAGGAAAATATATTATGCTGGGATTACCTACGATGTTCCAGTTGTTGTGCTGTTGGTGTTTAGTTTAGTCTGTGGTCTTTCTTTATGAGTTCCAATAAATACTTTTTCTTTCTTTCTTTACCATATACATATCACAGAACATTCAAATTTTGTTTTAACAAAATTAATACTTTTTTTTACAAAAATAACACTACAAAGTGAAAAATAACTTGATTTAGGAAGTCGGCGTCCTTGGGTGTCTAAAGTGGCTTAAATACCTATTATTGAAGCTAAATCAAAAATTACCCAAGCAATAAATACAATTTATACGGAACCACCGCGCAAGATTCCTCTACCAAAAGGAAAAAATAATTTGGAACATCTACAATTGCTGGATATATCGATGTAGATAATATCTACATCAATATATCGACGATATGTATTTTTTACCGACTTCACAAAAAGGAGGAGGTATTATGTTCGGCTGTTTGTATGTTTTTTATCATCATTATTATTTTTATTTTGTATGTTTGTTCATCGAATACTCCGCCAATTGTCGATGGATTTTCAAAATTCTTTTTTTGTTCGAAAGTAGATAGTTCTGAGGTGGTCCCATTGTCACCAAGTTAGGATCTGATGATGGGATCTTAGAGAAATCGAGGGCAACCCTCAAATTTTATAGGCTCACTTATTGTTTTTCGCATATTTTATGAAGTATCTTGTTTATTTGCGTATGGTTGTCACCATCTCAGGTAGCTGGGCTGATGATGGAAGGTACAACTCCTTAACAGTAAGAAGTTACTCAAACAGGCAAGGACTGTTTTAGTAAATTGTTTTGATGTTTGATAGGGCATTTGTCACATTTGGTCTCATGATCATCAAGTCATGACCTGATGCTGCAGTCAGGATAGTCTGCAGAGTACCTAACTCCTCGACAACTAACAGCAGATATATCGTGTTTAGGCTCATTGAAAAGGGCTCGATGTGTGGATAAACGTACTGTTAATGAGGAACACCGAAGTACATAGAGACCTGATGCTGAAGCCAGGAGCATCAGAAAAAGTACAAACCTTGAAATAACAGCACCGTAGTCGTGTTTGGGCTCATTTTAAGCAGGACTAAATTTTAAGTTCAATGCAATGTTGACATAAGTCTGGCCTGATGCTGCAGCCAGGATTATCAGCTTCTAGTCTAAAAACATCAGGTCAGGATTTGATGATGAGATCCTGGAGAAATCGAAGGAACTCTTCAAATATTATAGGCACACCTATAGCGATTTGGGTATTTTTTATAGAAACTCGTGCACTTGCTCTCGGAAAGCACCATTTGGTGAAGTGGAGCTGATGATGAAGACCACAGATGGCCACCGGAACTACTCAATAATATAGTCTAAGTATTTCACGGGTTGCGATTCGATTACTTTAATATGGTTGCTAAGCAATTCATGCTCGTCACAATGTGAATGGTGATATGGAGCTGATGGTGGACCTGGAGAACTCCTCAACAATTAACTTCCCTGCATCGGGAAAAGCAATATTTTGTTTGTAAAAGGCGATGATCACTAGGCTATTTTAACTTAGATAAATTATAAGCAGACCCACTAAAAAGCGTGAAATAAAAACTTTTTAAGAAAAAAAAAACCGACTTCCAAAAAACACTACAAAGTGAAAAATAACTTTAATTTCGGAAGTCGGTGGCAAAAAACTAAAATACAGATCCAAAGACACCGACTTCCGAAATTAAAGTTATTTTTCACTTTGTAGTGTTTTTTTGGAAGTCGGTTTTTTTTTTCTTAAAAAGTTTTTATTTAATGTATCTACTAGATATATTAAAAAAATACATGCTGACGAACATAGAACCTTCTCCTTTTTTGAGGTTGGTATCGTACTTTTATAGCCATCGACATTCATACAAAAAACACATTACCCAACTAAAATATGGGGTCGAAAAATTCCCCCGCATTACTGTCGACTGGTAATATTTCCAAGACACTGGCGGCATTGCCACGTTGTATGGCAATGCTTAGCCTCTAGCTAAGGGACGTTAATCGAACTCTTTAAACGAAAAAAAATGAATACTTAAATAACTTACCTTACAACTCCTTTTTATTTATCTCCTCAGTAAGTATAAGTACAAGATAACTGAGTACAAGATGGAGTGAAACTCAAGACGTTCTGATTTACGAGAGTACGCCGAAGCAGCCGAAGTAATTAGCCTTCTGATGCATTCTGAATTTTTAAGCTTCGAGCTGCAAACATCTTTGGCTCGATTACGTGTGATAGGAACTCTGTTGCTATGAGATTTTGTTGTATTTGTGTTGATAAGTCTTATTTGTGGCTAAGTAATAACAGCCGCACAGGTCGATCGATCAGGTTAAGCTACACTTGCCGCGGTTGTTCCATGGATGGTTGACCATCTTTACATATCAAGACCCCTCCGTGTCTCAGAAAGCACGTTCAGCCGATGGTCCCAGCTGTCATTCGTGGATCTTTGACAGTCTTTACGGGTCGCCAGAAGCCCGAAATTCTGACAACCAGTCTTACCAAGGAGTATCGTATTATCCAGTAACTGGGTTGTAGAGGTCCGAAAGGCAGTCACTCCATGTAAAATACTGGTTTCCGGTTAGACTGGAAGCCGACCCCAACATAGTTGGGAAAAGTCTAGGTACACCTCCACAATCCAATTACTAGGTAATACGATACCCCTAAGACTTGTTGTCAGACCTCCGGGCTTCGGACGACCCGTAACAACCATCAAACATCTACCTACTAATGACAGCCGGATCCAACGGCTTAACTTGCTTTCCGGAGCACAGAGGGGTCTTGGTATGTAATGATGGTCACCTATCTACGGACCAACCGTAGCAAACGTAGCTTAACCTGATTGATCGACCCGTGCGCCTAGCCGTGGCCCAGGGTGGTCAAGTACCTATGGGAAAATTGAATTAGTTAAGTACCTTAAAGGTCGTAGCACACGTATCAAATCGGAAAGGGATCGGCACCGTATCATCTCGAGCTGTTCAGTATTCTTTGTATGAAACTTCCTACTGCAACGCACACTAATCGGAATCGTAACGTAATCACCTCAACTCGGGACAAGCTCACGGACCGCGATGCGGTGCGTTACGGCTCGTCGTCCCCGCGCTTACGGCTCGTCGTCCCCGCGCTTACGTCTCTCCGTACTCGAGCTTACGTCTCTTCGTCCACCCTTGCCCCTCTCACCCCTCCGGCCTGCTTGCTGCACCATCAACCAGCGGTCGGCGAGCCGTAAGCGCGGCGTCGCCTAGCCGTAGCCGAGTCGACGTATCGGAGCTTCTGATCCGCTTTAGTTACGTGCTTACGTTAGGTTGACGTCTGTTTGATGGCGAGGCGATAGGCGATACGGTGCCGATCCCTTTCCGATTTGATACGTGTGCTACGACCTTTAGACAGAAGAAACAGTTTTCATGGGCGTCAATAAAGAACCTAAATGCCGAGGAACTAGTAGTTTTCATCTAGCACCGTATTGGGTTTTTAGATCTCATATTGCCAATACCCAAAGAAAAACCATTATCTAATCATAGAAACACCTTACCCCATTTACAAGAAGCCACAAAAATAAATCAACCAACAAAGAAATCTAATATAAAAGCTAAAATAACTTAGGAATCAATATATATACCGTTGGGGGAATACCGCAGGAACTTAACGAGGTCTGAGGAAGATTGGCAAAGTCCCCAGGGGGAGCATTGGTCCGTTTCTTAGACCCCGAACATGAGTAGGCTTATGTTGCAGGTTTTATAGTAGACTAGCTGCGCCCCGCGGTTCCACCCGCTTAAGTCTCGACCCCATATCGGGAATATATATCGGGATAATAAGTCTAGTCTAGGGTCTCAGTAACCTATGTCTTTTTAGGGTTCCGTAGTCAACTAGGAACCCTTATAGTTTCGCCATGTCTGTCTGTCCGTCCGCCCGTCTGTCCGTCCTCGCTTAATCTCTGTGACCGTTAGCACTAGAAAGCTGAAATTTGGTACCAATATGTATATCAATCACGCCGACAAAGTGGTAAAATAAAAATTGGAAAAAAATGTTTTATTAGGGTAGCCCCCCTATATGTAAAGTGGAAAGTGATTTTTTTTAATTTCAACCCTAACGTGTGATATATTGTTAAAAGTATTTAAAAATGAATAGGGGTTTACTGAAATCATTTTTTGATAATGTCAATAATTTCGGAAATAATCGCTCCTAAAGTAAAAAACAATGTGTCCCCCCCCCCCTCTAACTTTTGAACCATAAGTTTAGAAAATATGAAAAAAATCTGAAAAGTAGAACTTTATAAGGACTTTCTAGGAAAGTTATTTTGAACTTGATAAAAACAACAGTTTTTGTACAAAAAAGACAAAAAGTTGTACAAAATCATTTCTGGACTAAGTTCGTAGTATAATCGTATATGCAAGCATTTTTTTTAACTTCGTTTACATATTTTATTATCCTGAACGTATCTTTTTTCAAACAAAAAAAGAATTATTAAAATCGGTTCTCGCAATCCAAAACTACTGAAGCTTTAAATTCCTCACCCGCGCGTTCTGCTGATTTACTTAGAAAGAATGTTAAAGCATGCCCCTCGGAGTTTAGTTTTCAACATACGAACCCCCAGGCTGTTATAAAAGCTTTTAAAGATCTTAAAATTAAATCAACAGAAGATCTCTGGGGAATGTCTGTAAAAGTTTGTAGATCTATCATTGAAACGATTGCGCCCTATTTAGCTTTCATATTTAACATCAGTATAGACCAAGGAGTCTTTCCGGATCTCATGAAACACAGTAAAGTAGTTCCTTTATTCAAAGCCGGTGATAGTAAAGAACCCAACAATTATAGGCCTGTGTCAATTCTGCCAGTTCTCAGTAAGGTGTTTGAAAAGTTGATGCTCAATCAAATGTTACGCCACTTTAATAAAAATTCCATCTTTCATGAACAACAGTACGGTTTCACCAAAGGGCGTTGTACCACTGACGCCGGTGTCACCCTAATAAAGAACATTTTTAACGCCTGGGAGGAAGCACAAGATGCCATTGGAATCTTTTGCGACCTCTCAAAGGCGTTCGATTGCGTCAACCATGAGACACTTCTGCTGAAACTTGAGCACTATGGGATTAGGAATTTAGCTCTTGATTTACTAAAGTCGTATCTAAAAGATAGAAAGCTTAAAGTTCAAGTAAACGGCGTAAACTCATTGGGGTCTGAAATGGCAATGGGTGTTCCTCAAGGTTCGATATTGGGTCCATTCCTCTTTTTAGTTTACATTAATGATTTACCACAATTACTTCAAAATCAACCGAAGATGGTGTTATTTGCAGATGACACATCATTGATCTTTAAGATAGACAGACGGGCACAAAATCTTGACGACGTGAATAACTCTATTCTTCAGGTCCAAGATTGGTTTACGGTAAATAATTTGGTACTAAATGAAAAGAAAACCAAATGCATTAGATTTAAATTACCAAATGTTAGAAGTAGCGAATGTGACATCATACTGAATGGAGAAAAACTAGAATTTGTTGATCAAACGGTTTTCCTGGGAATCACGCTAGACGAGAAATTACAATGGGGACCTCACATAACATCTCTTGCGGGGCGGCTTAGCTCGGCCGCTTATGCTGTTAGGAAGATACGACAGTTAACAGATGTAGAAACCGCGCGTTTAGTCTATTTTAGCCACTTTCACAGCATTATGTCGTACGGCATTTTACTATGGGGTCGAGCTGCTGACATTGAATCCATCTTTATTTTGCAAAAGAGAGCTGTCAGAGCCATTTATAATCTACGTCGCCGCGAATCTCTCAGGGAACTATTTAAAAGGATTAATATTATGACGGTACCTTGCCAATTCATTTATGAAAATATAATGTATGTAAGAAAAAATCTACATCTTTTTAACAAAATAAGCGATAGACATAACTTTAATACAAGAAATAAAGATAAAATACATCAACCATTTTTCAGATTAGCCAAAGTACATACATCTTTTATGGGGTACTGTGTTAAATGTTACAATAAAATACCTTGTGATATATTGCAATTAAATGAAAGAAAATTTAAAACTCACATTAAACGTACACTTTGTAAACAAGCATACTATAAATTAGAAGATTATATCCAAGATAAGAACGCTTGGAAACATGCTGGTCCTGCTCCATAGGACAATCTAGAGTCTAGACAAAATCAAACTGGTTGCTAATTTAATTGTAAATTTTTTTATTCTTTTTTTTACATTTATTACTCACACCCTGACTTATTACTTGTATTTTGTTTTTTAATTAAAATCGTTTTGCTTGTACCATGTTTGTAAATATGTGAGCACCATGTATCTATCAGATAATTAATTTATATGTCATGGTTTCGTTTTTAATTCTTTTACCTATTGTGGTATAGTAATTTTATTGTAGGTGCATCGTCCTCACATGTTATTATATAATTAATGTACCCATGCAAAATATTGTACCTAAACATTTTAAAAGAGTAACGGTGGAGTTTCTTGCCCGTTCTTCTCCATACGAAAACTACCTTTTGGAATGGGCGACTAGAATCAATTCTATTTTAAGATAATTTTTGACGTTCAAAAGTGCCTTTTATGTGCCTATTTGAAATAAATGCTTTGACTTTGACTTTGACTTTGACCAAAATTACCACCGAAAACTTCTGGCACGTCTATGTATTAATTAGTAACCCAATTCCCCGAGAGATGGCGCTGTAGGTACTTATTACATTGGGTCGGGTATTATCGAATTGAACGTGGGAACACTTATTGTGACGGACGGGAAACTACGGAACCCTACACTGAGCGTGGCCCGACACGCTCTTGGCCGGTTTTTTTAAGTCTCGGTCTACCCATCTGCCAAATTTCATACAAATCCGTTCAGCCGTTTTAGCGTGAACGTATAAAAAAACAAACCCAATTTCTCTTTATAATAACTAGCTCTTGTCCGCGACTTCGTCTGCGATTTACGATGAAAAGAAGTTTATGTCCTTCTCCAGATCATGGTCTACCCATGTGCCAAATATCATCAAAATCCATCCAGTTGTTTTAGCGTAAAAGATTAACAAACATACAAAAAATCTGTCTCTATAATATTGGTAGTTTAGATAAGGAAAAATTAAGGAAGTAAAAGTAATTATGGTTTAGTAGTTATACGGCTTTTGGTAATGGACTTTTTCTGAGAACCATAGGTACAGTACCTAGGTCGCATGACAGTGGTAACAATTTGACCTTGAGCTGTGCTATGCGAAGTGCCGAGTTTCAATTAAATGCGGGCTCAGCTTATACTGGTTTTGTTACCATAGATGTGGGGCCTCAATCAACTCAATATATCGCAGTCACCTGCTGCACATGGGTCTCTCCCAGGCTGCGCTACAACGTCCTGCCTTCCGCATCCAGTCTGCCTGTTGGGTCCTAGCAAGGGGGCGGCCCTCACTACGCTTGCCGATACGCGGTCTCCACTCCTGGACTCGTTTGCTTCACCGGCCATCAGTCCTTTGACAAATATGGCCACTGCCATCGATTACATCAATTGCTCACTATCGATTTATATTGGTTTCATGAGTGGCCGCCATTTTGAAAAAATAACAAAATGGTGGTTTATGGACCTTCAAAGCCCTATCTACCGCCAGACAGTGTGTTTGTGTTCCCGGTTTAAAGGGTGTTGGAGAAAACAGACATGGGATTCATCAATTTAGTCTCTGGAAGGAAATTACAGCTTTACAGTAATTTCCTTTTGGGAGTATCTTTGGGTGGCATCAACCATTTTCCATCAGATGAGAAATAGGTCGGTTCGTAACCAGTGATTTGCCTTGAGCGGAATGTTTTCAATTTTGCCCGATTTTTGATATCATCTTCCTGTTTTCCAACAATATTAATTAATTCCCAATAAAAATACATGATCAAATCAAATCAAAAGTCATGTATTCAAATTAGTCTGAGAGTCAGACTTTTCAAGACAGTCCCCCAAAACGTCCGGCCTTCACCAAATGATAAAGTGATAAACGTTCACTAGTTTACACTAGTGAACTCTTAACTTAGTTTAAGGGTGAATTGCACCGATAAAACTGACCCGGATTAGCATAATACGAGTATATAGGAGCTGAACTAGGAGGGAATAGATAAATAGTAGTAGTAGTAAGTAGTATTATTACTTTTTCTATTGTTACCAAACATAAAAATATTTCCTAACGGACGAGGGATTAAACCGCGTTCAACAGCTCTCAATGTCAATATTCCATATCAATAATGTCACTGACAGCTCCTGACCGTGGTTAAGATGTGCTGATCGCGTTCAGTTTATTGGTGAAATTCACCCTTAGTGAATGCGGCTGCGGAGACCCTCAAGCGGCGCAAATACTGTAACCTTATGGGCAACTACAGCTTTGAGCTGTTTGGGGTCGAAACGCTCGGGTCATGGGGCCCGAGCGCGCGTCTCCTTTTTAAGGAAATTTCTCGCCGGCTGGTCGATACTTCACGTGACCAGAGGGTCGTTCTTTGGCCAAAGAATTAGTATTGCCATTCAACGTGGCAATGCTGCCAGTCTTCTGGGCACGTTTCCGGATGACAGCAATGCGGACGAATACTTCGACGCCTAAAGTGTCCTTTGTTTTTTATTTATTTGTATTGTAAGTTAGTCTTTTATTTTAGTATCTAGTGTATATAGTTAGTTACTTATTATGAAGCAATGTATATATTATATAGGGTGACTTTTTTGCTGGTATCTTTTTGGCAACACTGTTTTTGAAAGATCACGCGTGAATCGTGTCTTGTGTCATTGTCAAACTGGTTCAGTTTGGTCTATAATTTAACCATGAATCGACTTACGAACGAACAACGCTTGCAAATTATTGAATTTTACTATCAAAATGCATGCTGGCCGAAACGTTACTGTGAATGGCGAGCGCTACCGTGTGATGATTGGCGATTTTTTTTTGCCCAAAATGGAAGAATTGGACATGCCTGACATGTGGTTTCAACAAGACGGTGCCACATGCCACACGGCACGCGAAACAATGGCCCAATTGAGAGCCGCCTTCGGTGAACAGTTTATCTCACGTTTTGGGCCCGTCAATTGGCCGCCTAGATCGTGTGATCTAACGCCTTTGGACTATTTCTTGTGGGGCCATGTTAAGGCTTATGTCTACAGGGATAAACCAGTAACGATTGACGCACTGGGAGCCAATATTGAAGCATTTATTCATGATATACCGGCTGATATATTGGAGAGAGTGTGCCGAAATTGGGCCTTGCGAATGGGCCATCTAAACCGGAGCCGCGGCCAGCATTTGCATGAAATCATCTTCAGACATTAAATTATATTGATCGTTCTATCGATTCCAATAAAGATTTCATCAAATTTTTCAATTTTTTTGTGTTTTTTTGAAAATCTAATCCTATACCAATTAAAAAATCACCCGTTATAATATAGATAAACCCTTAGTGTGAAATAAAAAAGTGATCGTTCAGAATATTTTTTGTTCACTTTCTATTGCTATGACACGTAACTGTTGACCCAGAAAATAGCTTATTGCGCTTTTAGTTTCAAAGGAGCATGAGTTTTGAAATGAAAATGAAAGAAAATATGAAAATAACATGGATGTGGCAATGTTGGCTTACTGTTTGGCGTTTGCTCGGATTTATTTATTTTCAGTTTCAGGGGATTAAGGGCGGATCTTTCAATCGACAGACAATTTTTATTCTAATTCCATTCACATAGTAATGGCTCCATCGTTTTATCGTTGATTGTGCCAATGTGACAATTTTCATTCGTGGAATAGAAGTGACATTTGACAGTTTTTGTATGAAGAACTGTCAAATAATCAAAATCATTCCTCCTTCCTTAGAAAAATCAGCCCTTACTGATTTTTCTAACGCCAAATAATATAATCTATACTTATAATAAATCTGTAGAAATGACAATTCTGTACATTGAAAATATCAAAAAAATAAATGGCAGGGGGTGTTACTAGACCGACACCGAACCCAAAAATGTGATTAAAAAAATTTTTGTCTGTCTTTCTGTCTGTTTGTTCAGGCATCACGCAAAAACTACCGGTTCGATTACGATGAAACTTGGTATAATTATTCTTTAATATCCTGGGCACCACACTAGGTACTTTTTATCCCGGAAAAGTATATACAATAAAAAACAAGCTTAATTTTGCGGTTCGATCCCTAGACCTGATTACTGTACCAACCGCAAATAATAAGTTTGTCGTAGGTTACGTGGAGGGTGTGTTCTTTGTGAAGAGTAGGTATCCACTAAGAAAGTGTTTTTCGAAATTCCAACCCTAAGAGGGGCAGAAGCTAGTTAATAATAAAAATTTAGGGCTGATTTTTCTTACGCTAAATAATTTTATCGGAGCAATAATTTTGAATATTTGACAGTTCTTCCATACAAAAACTGTCAGACGTAAATTTTATTCAATGAATAAAAATTGTCTTCTAGATATTGTATATACCGGGTGTTACGGAAAGGGTATATCAATACAAACGGGTTGAAGAGTGTGTCTGGTCTAGAATCTCTGTACAAAATTTCAGCTCAATAGCAGTAACTTTGAAAATACTTAATATTTTTTTATTTCGATAGTTTATTAAATTGTAATCATAACAAACGTGTCACCGCACTACGAGGGTCATTATCCATTATCTGTAGTGCGTCTGTGCGCCTAGTACACGCACATCATGCCGCCGCGCGCCAGTGCAGCGCCGTGATGTCGAAATAAAAAAATATTAAGCATTTTCAAAATTAATGCTTTTGAGCTGAAATTTTGTACAGAGATTCTGGACCAGATACACTCTTCAACCCGTTTGTTTTGATATACCCTTTCCGTAACACCCTGTATAGTCATCATGATGATTATGACTACATAATTATACAATTATCTAGTAGATTGCGAACACTGGCGTGCATTGGTTTTCAGAATAGGTAGGCACTAGGCCGGGTCTAGTCTAGGCAAACGCGGTCACTAATCAGAAAAAAAGTGAGGTCAAAAGTGTGGTTATTTGAGTAGGCATGCCTACTTAAAGGTGATAAATTGCGAAGGTCGAACGTCATGGTATTACGCGTGAGACGTACGTATTTTTAATTTTGTCGTATTAACTTGAACGAGTAAAGACCAATGACAATGTGCGAATAGTACGGGAACCGAGTAGGCCGTCTGGCGACTGTCTACTGCCGCGCGTGTTTGTATGAAGATTTTGTTTTTTGTTAGGTATGATAATTTAGTGAGTTTCTTAATATGTGAGGCACACATACTAAAATGTAATTGACAGGCTTATGTTGATATGTCGAGGTAGGCACTGCTTATATGCCTATATGCAATGCACGCCACTGATTGCGAACAGATAACAGTGCCTATAACCCTATGTCCATTGCTTGATGTTCGTGCTCGCTGAGTTAACTTCAAACTAAGATGTAAGGCCCTAAGTTAATCAAATTCACATTATCATTCATGCATGCCACAGCTTGCCTGACAATAAATACTAGATTACTAGATATAGGTCAAACTAGCGCGTCGAGGCTATTGTGAAGCAATTAGCGCGGCATTGTGTGAATTACATCTGATAGTTGGAGAGCAAATGGAATTTAAATAAGACTAGCTGTGCCCGCGACTTCGTTCGCGTGCATGACGGAAAACGTTTTAATTTTTTTGCGTGGAACCCTAACTCTTTTTCTAAAATAAAAGTAGCCTAAGTTACTCCTTATTGTATCAGCTATCTCCCAGTGACAGTCCCGTCAAAATCGGTCCAGCCGTTTCAGAGATTAGGCGGATTAGACAAAAATTGTAAAAAACGTTATTTTGATATATGTACCGTGTATACATCCATATGCATTTAGTAAAAAGCGGTTATTTTAATAGTACAAACAGACACTCCAATTTTATTTATTTCTATATATGTATACTCGTAGATAGTATGTTTGTATAGGGCTAATAATGTTGACTGCCCTTTGGTCTCGTGGTCGCAAGCGCGACTGCTGTACCTACATGGGGTCCTGGGTTCGATTCCCGTGTCGGGCAAAGTGTTATTGAGTTTTTCATTAGGAATTTCTCACTAGCAGCCCAGAGTTTGGAAGTTGGTTGTGTGATACCCCCGTGCCTCGGAAAGCACGTAAAGCCGTTGGTCGTGCCTGATCTCTCCCCGTTTGTGTCGGATTGCCGTCCCATCGGACTACGAGAGTAAAAGAACAGAGAGTGCAGGTGCAGTCTCTGTTCCTTTACTAGTGTGTGTGCACTACAGGGCTAAGGGGTCATTGTACTCATCATTATGAACAACTTTTACTGTGGTACTAAACCTAAAATCGCAAAAAAAATCAGCTGTTCCTTGCATTTATGTTCACATAACTCGAGAAAATGTAGGGAAGAGCTGATTTTTTTTTCGCGATTTCAGGTTTGGTCCCATAGTAAAAGTTGTTCATAATGATGATTACAATGAACCCTTAAAAGGATGCCCATGAATTCAATTTCACCCTGTATAATATTTATCTCCTGCGAACCTGGCTAATAGGCTAGTTTCCTAAAAAATTCTAATTAGTCCGTCAGTTAGATTATCGAAAAATTTGGGAGTGGAGGGTCGTGACGTCACGCCGTGCGACACTTTTTAGCACGGCGTGACGTCACGACCCCCCACTCCCAAATTTTGACGCGCTTTATCTTTGTCATTTTTTGTTTGATTGACAAAAGAAAAAATAAGGGTCCATTATTTTTCGATAATCTAACTGACGGACTAATTAGAATTATTATTTTTTTACCCAGGAAACTACCCTATTGTCGTTGAGATTGGGCACCGTGACCGAAACCGGTCAGGGATTACTATTGTTATAATGTTGAGATGACCTGGAGGTGTACGAAAGCGTTAGGGTATCCCCGAAATCGAAATTTTCTTGCGTTTTTCTTGCACCTAGCTGCGCCCCGCGGTTTCACCCGCATAAGTGTCGATCCCGTGGGAATATCGGGATAAAAAGTAGCCTATATGCTAATCCAGGGTGTCAGCTACCTCCTTACAAAATTTTATCAGAAATGGCCCAGCCGTTTGAGCGTGAAGAAGTGACAAACATAAACACACACACACACACACAAACTTTCGCCTTTATAATATTAGTGTGACAAAATTTGCAGGTCAGTGTCAGGTTGTATGTTGATCTAAATATCATTCGCGACTGTAACAAATATAGCTTTACAGAATTAAAATCATCATCATCAAAACATCTCTCTAAGTTCATATTACCCTATTGAATGACTATGTCACGAAATCATGACATTTGAGGCCAATTGTAACTCAAGAAGTTGTATCGCTGATTCTGTTGTGGGCGAGTTGGTAGATGTCATATGTTTTCGAATTTTTGGTTCTAGAACATGCCGGTTTCCTCACGATGTTTTCCTTCACCGTTTTGAGAGCAGTGGTTATGAAATTATTTACACAAAGCGCCTGCCTGGGTTCGAACCCACGACCTACAACTAGTAAGTTGGGGTCGATACCACTGCAGGGTTTTTCCCACACAACTCATTACTATTTCTTCGTTGACCTCAAACGCGAGCAGTCGGTTAAAAAAACTCGTTTAGTTCCCACATCTGAGCCCGAAGAGATCCATTTAGCTCTTTAAAGGCTCCCATTGAGCACTAAAGCACTGGAAAACTAGTCTATTTTAGGGTTCCTTAGTGTGAATGTAAAACCTATTGTTTTAAATGTGCTTTTGTAGTTACTGTGTGAGGTAAAACATACATATTACAGTTTGTTTTATGGGTATGGTTTATTTATAAACGTTACTTAAAGTTAAGAGACGTTTAAACATCAAAAATGTATGGGTAAACAATCGCTAGATACTAATAAATTCGAAAGTAACTCTGTCTGTCTGTCTGTATCTTACCTTTTCACGCCGCCGCTGAACCGATTTAGATGCAATTTGGTATAGAGATAGTTTGAGTCCCGGGAAAGGACATAGGATACTTTTTATCCCGATATTCCCACGGGATCGAGACTTATGCGGGTGAAACCGCGGGGTGCACCTAGTATTACATACATACCCAAAGATCACATCTCACAATTTATATCCAATTATTGATATATTATTTTATTTAATTAGAGGTATTTTTGACAGATTGAAACTGAGATCAGAGGGGCAATTCTCGTAATTTTAAGAACGTTCACAGTTTGATCTCAGTCTCAATCTGTCAAAAATACCTCTATTTTCCCTACATTTTGACAACTTTTTGACGTTTGTTTGTCGCCGAGATGAGACTGCGACTAGATTTTGAACGTTTTAAATTACGAGAATTGTCCTTCATTTGTCTTCAGTGTCTTCATTTTTATTGGAAAACTCGGCAGATAAATAGATTCGTAAGCCTAATTGCACCTGTGATAACTATATGGAAAGGTCTACTATGAAAACTATGCAAAGCGTGGTCTAATAAGCCCTTAACTTTCGCGACAAATTTTAATAAGGCAGGTACGGAACTCCGACCGGACCAAACTCGCCGACACAATATCAAATCTGCAACAGTTGTTACTTTTAAAAAATCCCCCTATTTAGAACCACATCACCCCCCACAACTCGAGGCTACCCTTAGCAATTCAAAGGCAGCATGGTTTTAGCATTTAGATTAAAAATAGCTTCCATCCCTCTCTATCCCCTTTATAGTGCGGTGGCAAGAATTCTAATCCATTTCCATCAGCCATGGTCACGGAGCGTGACTAAGAAATAGATGCATAATTATTGTTAATATACATCACGCGTTTTATCTCCGAAGAGGTAGGCTGAACTGTACCTACATTTCGCAAGTTATGTTTATGTCGCATGTAATAGGGATGAGCCTATTGCCATCTACCGGGCACGAATCTAGACCACCCTAATTGTTAATATACATCACGCGTTTTATCTCCTAAGAGGAAGACATTTCATGTTTTCCCCTACAAAAACTTTAACACCTGACTGCTTCTGTCCTTATGTTATCTCCTGTGCTCATGGCCCTCTCGGGCCGGGGGCCCCCTCTAGCTGGGGGCCCGTGGCATTTTACCCCAATGCCACCCTATAGTTACGCCACTGGTAAGGACTACCTACTTAGCATTAGGATGTGAATGTTTGGATGTTTGTTACTCTTTCACGCAAAAACTACCGAACGGATTTGGATGAAATTTGGCACACAGATAGTTTATAACTTGAATTAGTACATATTATTATGATACTTTTACTCCCAGTAGTACGTTCCACATCCACGGGGATGAAGCCGCGGGTAAAGGCTAATCCATACTAATATTATAAATTCGAAAGTTACTCTGTCTGTCTGTATGTTATCTTTTCACGCCTAAACCGCTGAACCGATTTCGATGAAATTTGGTATAGAGACAGTTTGAGTCCCTAGAAAGGACATATGATAGTTTTTATCCCGATATTCCCACGGGATCTAAACTTACGAGGGTGAAACCGCGGGGCGCTGCTAGTGATGAAATAATTAGGTACTGTAACTAATTCAAAATTAAAACATTTATAGCGGTGCCGATTGCCTTGTTCACAAACTAAATGGAATTTAAGTTCAGTGCATCTTTTTCTTTCTATTTCATTATGAAAAGGACAGAAGATAAATTTTAGTTTAGTCCTGTCAAATTAATCAGCGCCTGACACTATGCAAAACATTTTTAGACGTGATTAAAAACTTGCCTAATAAAATTACGTCAGGCGCTGATTAATTGCTGGTAGTATTATTTACTTAAAGATTTTATTGTAAACCACTGAAGCTTGATAAAAGTAGACCTATCAATAAGATGCGATTCTGAATCAGTTGAACCTCGTATAATGTTCAAGGGTACCTACGCACGATAAGGTGGCAAACAGCTCGCTGCTGCGACTGCCCATTGTGTCACCCATTGTAAAGTTTTCTATATTTATGTCTGTAATTTATATGGTGTACATAACAAAGAGTATTCTATTCTATTCTATTCTTAAATTCAAAAGGACCACAAGTCGAAAAAATTACAAATCGAATCAAATTTTTTCGACTTGTGGCCTTTTTGAAATGGATACGATTTTTGCTTTAAAAAGGATTTGTAATTTTTTCGACTTGTGACCTGCCGTACAATATAAATGCCTTTGCTAGATAATAATATGAAAGAAAGAAAGAAAAAGTATTTATTGTGACTCGTACAGGAAGATCACAAACTAAACTAAACACAGTAAAAAATAAAAACCAAGTTATATAAAAAAAAGTAACAAAAAGCAAAATGAGACAGAAACTCCTATACGAGGCCAAAAGGCTCCTATCTCAGCATGATGCTGCGACATTTAAAAAATAAATGTCGCAGCGCTGTTATTCTGATAGTAATATGTAGTACTTATGTCTGTTGATGTTATTAATAAGAAACCTTAGACGATAAGAATACAGGTATAGGTTGAAGGACACTGAACGAGACACAATAGAAGTTTTATTGTTGAAGTGAAAACTTCTTTACGCGTTAGGCATTTTTTGAGATGGGAAAAAACTATTGAACTCGCGCCACTGTTGCCGTAACCGTCACCACTTCAGATGTGTTCGGCTGTCCTCGGGTTGTACTCGGTTTTAATGTATATCCGATATGTCAGTGAGTGATGGCAAAGTATTCTGTTTGTGTTTTGTTTTTACTCTTGTCGGCACTCCCGGAGTGCCACTGTTTTTTTTATAACGCTTAGTGTCCCTGAAAGTGTTAAAATCAAATATTACAAACTCAAAACATTTGTTTCATTTGCAGGCACTATTGTATTGAAAATGCTAGTTGTCCATTTCAAAGCGTAGCAGGTACCTACTCGGAGACTCGTTTTAAATTATTTTGTTACCAAAGTTACATCATTAATGTTTAATTTATATAATTGTATGTGAGAACGACGTAAAAAAGACGTGCATGTTAAAAGCAAATATAAACAAAAAAAACACACTCAAAAAGTAAAATAATTAAAATAAGCCGTGGCAGCTAAGAGATGACCAGCACCGACTGACGGCGCCCGTTCTCGAACATGGCACATGGATTAGGTAACCCCATTTAACTCAATCATTTTGAAGGGAGCCAAATGATCCAACTCACGCGCCACCATCAGCGAAACATTTTAGCGTGCTGGACATACTCTCAGGTGCTAGGGTACTTAACTATAGGTACATAATATTAACTAAAAAGTATATAAATAATTCATTCGTCTTATAACGATCTTTTTTATATTGCAATATTATCTTGTTGTGCAACTTGTTGCCAGCAAGTTTTTGTTAGGCGTTTGAATATTTTTTGCTATAAAATCAAATGAGGATTATGATTTAGGATGACAGCTGAGCTATAATAACTCGGTACAGCAACAACAAGAATACAATGCTATTAGGTAAGTTACCATGACAACGAAATATCATGAAAATGTCTCTTATCATGTGTAGATACCGTAGACCGATAAATAAAATGCATGGGGTTTTTAAGGACAAAACACTGAGAGGTCATATTTACACTGTCTGATAATGAGGTTAAGCCTTGGAGTCATAAGTAAAAAGAAATGGTTCCCCTATGAAAATAATATGAATGCATGAACCCTTAGAGCGGTTTCGCACTACATCCGATCCGAATCCGAATTAAAGATCCGACTTCAATCCGAATTCGGAATGTTTTAAATTCGGACGGATAGAGTTCGGATCTAGTGCGCAACCCCTCATACAAATAGGACCACCGGACCGGTATATCTCGGATTCGCATCGGACGTAGTACGTACGCAAAGCTGGTGTTGTACTTGCGTCCAATATAATAAGTCGGTAAAACGACTAAATAACACGTAAAACAATTTCCCAATAAACAGAATTAAGTACCTAGTTATTTCTAAGATTAA
Organism: Amphipoea oculea; assembly: GCA_945859645.1. NCBI lineage: Eukaryota > Metazoa > Arthropoda > Insecta > Lepidoptera > Noctuidae > Amphipoea > Amphipoea oculea. Next base: position 1,990,575 of record OX243885.1, read on the forward strand.
GTATTTATTATAAAAATATAACAGCCGGCACAACAATTAATTTGGATTTATACATTTTAGTTTCTTCCGATTACCGAGTTCATCAATCGATCTAATGGTGCCAAAGGAAAAACGCACATAAATCAATCTCAATACATTTGATAATTCAGTTGTGCAACAGCGTGACTATTAGTCGCTTTGAATTTAGAGAAACAAATTGAAAATCGCAGCGCCAATCATGTTCTCTCACTCGCTCACTATCCTGTATTCAATGTGCGAGCAAGAAGGCATGATTTGAGCCGCCATCTTGCGAACCGGCAACTATGCGGTGAGCGACCCAGCGATTGTCGCTTTGGCGTACCTTTAGTCACCGCGTGTTTACTAAACGTCAAATACGGGTTATAATAAAATTTCTTTACTTAAATAATAATTGGATAATTTATTAGTGTAATACGTAGTGCAGGTATGGTGATAAGCAATGTCGTCAGATCATCCCGATGTTCTCCTCGATACAATGTTATTAATACAAGCAGTGAAAACGCGACCATGTTTGTATGCAAAAGACCATTTGAGATATGGTGATGTGAGCTATAAAAAAGTTGCATGGGAAGACATTACGAAATCATTGTTTGCAGAGGTTTGGCCGAAATATAATGACGAAGAAAAGGCTGACAAAGGTTTGTTTAAAGGTTTGTTTATTATTATTTTGTTTAAATAAGGTTACCTATTTGTAGGAAAGTGACAGATGTCAAAGAGCTGTGACTTACACAGTGATATTAGGTGCGTTCCGAGTTAGGTATGTAATCGATATAATCGATTTGAGCGTGCTTAAACCCGTACCGAATTAGCGTGAGCGCGATAACGATGTCCCGTGAATCGTCATAGATGACGTCATGAGATGCGGCATTTTGCGATAACGCCAACCATGCCTTCTAATAATATCACCGTGAGCGCTGTCAAAATTGCGTGTGTGTGTGTGTCAGTGTGTGTTTTGTTTTGAGATGCATCATATCATTTTCGAAATTGTGCTTTTGGCTGACAGTCGCCACCTAAACAAAGAAAAAGAAGAAATGTGGTGTTTATACGACTGCTGTAATATCGTTTTGACATTGAGTAAGCACTGTGAGCGCGTTCACGAGCGTTCCGAATTGTTGAGCGGGTGCGGTTTGGCAGATGTCACATCTCTTCGAATTTTTGGTTCTAGGACATGCCGGTTTCCTCACGATGTTTTCCTTCACCGTTTTGAGAGCAGTGGTGATGAAATATTTTACACAAAGTAAAGCGTCTGTCTGGATTCGAACCTGCGACTTTCAACTCGTAAGTCATGGCCATTACCTACCACTGGGCTAACACTGCTCTCACTTTTATAATGATACAGAAATAATGTTTCAATTATTTCAAACTTTCTAATAAATTAGATAAGAAATTGACGCGAAAGTGGGTATTTTTCGAGCCTTTTAGGAACTAAGGGATTTTTATTTTTTTAAAGAGGCGCGTCCGAAGAGCGCCGCCGTCGTGTCAGTGCTGTGCCATAATTTTCACCCTTATGTCTCTAGAAATAAGGTCGACTGTCAGCATTCATCTAGGTCAAATGAAACGAGGGCAAATCAAGTTCTTATAGAAAAAAAAAACGATTTTCACTGTTGTCATGAATTCTTAATTTGTTTAAATAATTATGACTATCACGGATAATTTATTTAATACTAGCTATAGCCCGTCACTTCGTCTGCGTGTATATTGTATTTCATTCTTTTTAGGGTTCCGTTCACAAAGGGTGTCCCAAACGGGACCCTATTGCTAAGCCTCTGCTGTACGTCCGTCCGTCCATCCGTCTGTATGTCAGCGAGCTGTATCTCATGAACCGTAATAGGTAGACAGTTGAAATTTTCACAGAGTGTGTATTTATATTTCTATAGCTCCCATAACAACAAAGAATAAAATAAAGTTAGAAAAAATTAAAGTGGGGTCTTGACAAGAAACGCGTTTTTCTCGGCATTTTGTACTGCCTCGTGCCACTTGGCCATTTTTTAATGAGAACGAAAATTCTAAAACATTCTAAAATGCATAAACTAAACCATTTTTTCTCTTTTTCAGTGGATCTAGTACTAAAACGATGGAAAAATCTTCGAGCTTGCTTCACCAGAGAAATCAAACGGCAGAAGGAACCAAAATGGATCTTCGGAGTTTCCTACAAAAGACGTCCATACATGTACTACAATGACCTGTTGTTCCTAAAAACTGAATTTGACAACGCAGAAGAAGACGCAACAGCTTCAAACGGCATTGATCTCCCAGAAGACAATGAAGGTGACAATACTACTGTAACCATAGACACAAATATTGAAGAAATAACTGTCCCAGAACCCAAATCTAAAGCAGAGACAAGCAAAACTAAATCGCTAACAAATTCTGACAAAACCAAATCGCCATCTAACACTGACAATACCAAAACGTTACCAAATTCTGACAATACTGAGCCCTCATCAAATCCAGACACTACTTCAAATGCAGATCCCGATAGTACACATTTTGCGTTATCATTAGTTCCAATGCTAAACATGATACCAATAAATGAACGGATTGATGCTGAAATTAAGATACTGTCAGTTTTGCAACCGTTTTTGAAGAGGAATAGGGATAAAAAAAGAGATGAGAAATCTGGGCGGGGTAATAAAAAGCGAAGGCTGCTTTTGCCTGAAGAAACATATGAAATTAAAAGTGAAACGAGTAATAACGATGATGTGGATTTGTATGAATAATGTTGTAACTGTTATGAGGTACAGACGCCAGCACATCAACCTACCCGAAACTGTCAGATTTTCCCAATCAACTTTGAACCTTATGTTTTAGTGATAAAGTTGAAAATCTATTAAAGAAATTTGACAGATTGTAGTAGGTTGATGTGCTGACGTCTGTACAAACAAAATACTTGGACAATCTTTTACTGAATAGGTGCAGTACTCAAGAATCACGTTTCACTACAGGGTCAATGCGGGTGGTCGTTTCTCCATAGAAACGCTCTCGCCTGTTTTATATTTATTGAATAATAAATATTAACTACTTGTATGTTCCTATGTATTCCTTTTTGATGATACATCATTTATATAACCCTCAAAAAATTCCTATTTAAACCGCTGTCAACAGAGGCCTAGTGTACAAATTTGATAACTATTAATGAAGAAAGAAAAACATAGAATCACAGACATTCTTATTCAGTTTATGAAATATCTTTTAAATTGGTTCAATGCTGGAGGAGGAAGTGGGCGAGAGCCAAACCTCGAAAAATTACTTTTTACTTAGGTTTTTACTTTTTTCAAAAGTCTTTGCGACCGCATTTCCTCTTAAGGGGGATGGGGATAAGGTAACCCGCGAAATTCAAAATTCAAACGTTTTTTGCAATTTGCAGGTCAGTGTCAGGTTGTTGATTTAAATATAAATCGCGGCCGTAACAAATATGGCTTTACAGAATTATAATCATTGGATTTGGCAATATAGGTAACTCTTTTTATTGACCGCGTAGGTATTGCACTTTTCTATGAAAGAAACAGCAGTTTTTTTTTTAAACTCACGAAATATACGCTAGGCGGTCTAGAATCGGGGCTTGTGGCTATAAAATAACAGCCACACGGGTCAGCTGCGCTTGCCGCGGTTGGTCCGTGGATAGGTGACCATCTTTACATACCAAGACTCTTCCGTGCCTCGAAAAGTATGTTAAGGAAAGGGTCAATTCTCGTAATTTTAAAAACGTTCAGTCTGATCTCAGTCTCAATCTGTCAAAAACACCTCTAATTTTCCTATATTTTGACAATTTTTTGACATTTGTTTGTCGCCGAAATGAGACTGCGACTTGATTTTGAACGTTTTAAATTACGAGAATTGGCCTTCTGTTAGTCCCGGCTGTCATTCGTAGATCTTTGACAGTCGTTGCGGGTCATCAGAAGCCCGAAAGTCTGACAACCAGTCTTACGAAGGGGTATCGTATTACCCAGTAACTGGGTTGTGGAGGTCAGGTAGGTAGTCGCTCCATTTAAAATACTGGTATTCAGCTGCACCTGGTTAGACTGGAAGCCGACCCCCATATAGTTGGGAAAAGGCAGGCTGAAGATGAGGCGGTCTAGAATCAGGTCCTGAATTCATAGTAACAGTAAGCGTCGCCCTGTATTAAACCAATGGCTTTTCGTCCACGATTCCTTCTCTATCGTCCCACTAACGCATCATTTATACCAATTGTTTTATTTTGTAAGTTGCCAGTTTTAATGGCCAATGGAGCTACAAGCCAGGGAGTAAAATAGCCTTTTTGAAATTTATGAACCTATTCATTTAGTGGGCCATTGTGAACTTTTCTATTTTTCTAGTTTATTCCTCGAATAGGTAGCCATTTATAAGTCTGAGAACGTTTTAACGTTGCGAAGTATGTGTGTGTTTAAAGGTTTAAAAGTGATATTATTTTTTTAAGTTAGGATTAAATACTATAATGGTCTTCTTTTGTTTTGGCTAAATGGGTTTGGAGGGGCACTTCATTTCTTTTGAGGGGTTCTTGCAGAATCAAACTAATATTATAAAAGCGAAAGTTTGTGAGTACTGAGTGTGTGTGTTTATATGTTTGTTACTTCTTCACGCTCAAACGGCTGGACCAGTTTTGATAAAATTGTGTATAGAGGCAGCTGGCACCCTGGATTAACATATAGGCTACTTTTTATCCCGATTTTTATTTTTTATCAAAATTGGTCTAGCCGTTTGAGCATGAAGAAGTAACAAACATATTATAAACACACACGCTCACACTCAAAAACTTTCGCCTTTATAATATTAGTGTGATAGTCAGTGTGATAATAAGTACCTAAGTAAATAATAACTAATTAATTAATAAAAGTAACAAAATTAAATCCTAATTTAACTAAGACTATACACAAACTAAAATATAGCGTCGAAAAATTTTCTGGACCAAATAAAAACTTTTATAAATTTTCTTTTTATAACAAAAGTTTTTATTTGGTTCAGAAAGCCCGTTTAAGTTAATCTAATGTGTCTTTTTTCATTCATAGTTAAGTGCTTTATTATTAAGAAGTGAATGTACCAGTCTTTGTTCATATAAACTGAATGAACATTTTTTATATTAATTTGTTTAAGTATTTTTATTTTCGTAAATCTTATACCTGCCAATTCCTATGTTAGGAGTTATCTATGTATCTTTATTTATATCGAGTTTTTCCATTCGGAATTTCGGGGACGGACCCGTGCTTCACCTAGTTTCTCCACCTAGGTGAAGCACGGGGACTACGGATCCGTGATTGGGTCCCGTGCTCCAACTGATGACGATATTGTACAGTGATGCAGTAAATATTGTCTTCCCTATATGATCAAAAGATCTAAACATTTATTTAACGGCAGTGAATTTATAATATGTATGTATGTATGAGGGTGTGTGTGAGTGTGTATAATTAGTTTAATTAAAATTATTATTTTCTTATATTCAATTTCTTCTGTTTAGCCTCAAACTGCCTGGGGTGACTTGCACACTCAATAATGCGCTCCCGAAAATGGTCGCTAGCACAAGTTCATAAATGAATAACTAACACTTTGTGTATTATTGATCTTTTGCTGGTACTTTTTTGACAGAATCATTATGTGTTTTTCTTAATTACTTGACTGTACTTGATCATCAGTTGGAGCACGGGACCCGATCACGGATCCGTAGTCCCCGTGCTTCACCCAGGTGGAGAAACTAGGTGAAGCACGGGTCCGTCCCCGAAATTTCTTAGTAACAGCCCGGAGTTTGGTTGGCTACATAAGCCACATGTGAGCTCACGAATCAAGCAATCGGCTTCAACTCCGCAGTAGTTATCGTTCGTGTCCCTGTACGAAATCAATCGGATCATCATCATTTTTGAGCTAATAATAATAATACTACTTTATTTCAGAACAAAGTTCCATAAACATTGTTAGTACTGCTTAAAAACTATGTTAGTACCTTAAAACTACTACAGAACATAACATATTAGTACGACTTAAAAACTATGTTAGTACCTTAAAACTACTTATTAATTAATTTAAATAACATAACCTTACCTGACATTGAATAGGATAGCTCCAGACCTATGCACCCTATTCCAGTGCCTCACAATAGGACACTCCATCTTCTCTATTATGGTGTTTAGAAGGCCATTGGGGCTGCCCCGCTCACGACACATCAGGGAAGCTATCCTCTTGCGCAAAATAGCCCTACAGCAGTCGGTATTGGTCTCCGCAAAACATCCCCGACGCACTACAGTATCGCGGCAACCCCATCAGCATCCTAAACCCATTATTGTAGAGGACCCGCAGGTCATTGAAAGCCTTCTGCGTATAGCGGATCCACAGGCTGCAGGTGTACATTGTCTGGCAATACGCCTAATCTATAAAACTAAAAAGAAACTTCCAGAAAGATATTAAAATTTGAACTCTACCCCCTAACACTAGTCTACTTTAAATAATCCTCTAACTTAGTTTTTTATGGTCCAACTTTAATAAAAGTGGCCAAGCCTTCATTGCTTTACTACTTGCTGCTAGAGTGCAACTTCTGGTGACTTGCAGAGAACATTTGCAAGTATAAGCTGACAACTGGTCGCGTATTAAAGTTCTGTTAGAAATGGGACTACTCTGTCTTGTCGTGTTTCTATGTTCAGAGTTGGTGTGGGAATACAAAATGGTGGAATGCGGGGTTCCGACTGAGGTAAGCTAAAAGTGTAGCTGTCTTTATCTGGCAAGTAAATTGAGCTTTCCTCTAAAAATTTCGAAAATGTATATTTATTATCATTAATAAAGATTTTTTATACCAATTTTCGAGTTAATCAAGCCACGCAGTAAAATCATCCCCTGTAAAATTAACTACCCCTTTTCACCCCGTTAGGGGTAGATTTTCAAAAAAATCCTGATACACGTTATTCTTTATTTTTGGTCTTAAGTATAAATACTGAGTTTCGAGTTAATCGGAATGCGCGTTAAAATTCCTCCATACAAATTTTGGCAACCCCCCAATCCCCCTTTTGGCGGTAGTTTAGAAAAACAAAAATTGTCAAACTTCGTAATTTACTTAGATAAGTATTCGTGCCAAGTTTCAAGTTTATTAACTCAAGGAATAAGATTATTCATACAAACAAAATCCCCCTTTTCACCCCCTTAAAGATTGAATTTCGAAAAACCCCTTCTTAGTGCTCCCCTACATTATAAAAGGAAGCTGTGTGCAAAATTTCACATTCCTAGTCTCAGTAGTTTCGGCTGTGCGTTGATATGTCAGTCAGTCATTTCATTTAGTCAGTCAGTTTCTCCTTTTATACATATACAGGGTGTTACGGAAAGGGTATATCAATACAAACGGGTTGAAGAGTGTTTCTGGTCTAGAATCTCTGTACAAAATTTCAGCTCAAAAGCATTAACTTTGAAAATGCTTAATATTTTTTTATGTTTCCAATTTATGTTAGTTCCATTAAAATGAATATCAACTGTGCCGTTGTGGTAATATTACAATAAATTATCAGATTGACTTAATTATTAATTGTTAATTTAGATGAAAATTGTATCGTTAGTTTCGAAGACTGCATGATTTACCTAAGTAGGTATATGAAAATTGTACCTATTTTTTTTAATTTTTTACTTCTTTGCATATGTAGCGGAAACATTTAGTGATAGACCATCTTATACCTGTACCTATATTGTTCAAACCAAATCAAATCTCAAATCGTTTATTGCAATACATAATGTACAATTACAGGTGGAAAATAAAAAAATAATAGAAACAATTATGGACCATGTCGGGCACAGCAAATTTTTTAATAAGTAAGAGAGAGGAAGAGCGCTTTATTGATTTTCCTTGTTATAAAGTTAGAAAATATTTTCTATCCTATTGGTATTAATATTGACTATGTATTTATATTTCCATTCATTCAAACTCAAACTCAAAGCATTTATTTCAATTAAACCAATTACAGGCACTTTTGAATTGTCAATGAGGCTAGTTGCTCATTCCAAAGCGTACCTAGGTACCTACCTATGGAGAAGAACGGGCAAGAAACTCCATGGACACTCTTTTAAATCAAAATAATATGGTTACAAAGTCTTGGTTACATCATTCATGTTAAAAATTATACATGTGAGAACGATGCAGAACAGAAAAACAACAATTCAAATATTAAATTAAAAATAAAATAAGCCATGGCAGCAAAGAGATGAATAGTCCCTACTGACGGCGCCCGTTCATGAACATGATGCATGTATTAACACCATTCAGCTCAACCATTTTGAAGGGAGCTAAATAATCCAAGACATGCGCCACCATCAGCGAGACATTTGATAATATAATATTCTAATTCACCTATTAAACTATTGCATAGCTTTTATCGCGGGCTTTGAGCGCGGCGACCGAATGAAGAAATTCCGTAACGAAAATAAACCTAACACCCCCCACTCCGACCGGCACAGCGGTGCGGCGTTGAAAGCCGTGCATCTAACGTCGTTTCAGTTCGGCAGACTTCGGCACGGTGTTTGTGTGCGTGCGACTATTATAATTGCATAAGTTGATAAAAAATGCTATGCAATAATAAGCTTTATTCTATTAATATTTTGTATGCAGGTCTATCTATCTATTTATTATTTATTTAATTATATTTAATATTGCAAATAAACAAATCATAACCTGAACTGCATTACATAATCAGGTCATATTCAGTTACATTACGTACAACAACCTCGTATATCTCCACAAAACATTTCAAGTCAAGCCACATGCAAAATGTCTAACATCGCTCAACATCAAAATAAACTTTAATAAATAGCGTTTACCCGGGCTCGCCTCGCTACAAGCCGTTTTTATTCCCCCGGGCTATTTCTATACGAATGCTCGTTGTTTTATGTTTCTTTTTTTTTGCGGAAAAGATGCAAATGTTACAAAAAATATATTTTATCCTGGTTTTTTGTAGCTAAGTTGCTGTTTGTGCAAGGAAGGTGCAGGCAAACGGAGAGTAGGATGCCCTGAGGCTAGATGGAGCTTTGTGTCTGAGATACTCTAATAAAGATCTAAGTATGTAGCAGGTTTTAATCTATAGCTTCTAAAGGCGGGTTTATGTCTGAAGAGGGGCTTGTGGCTGAATAATAACAGCCACACGGGTCGATCGGTCAGGTTAAGCTACACTTGCCATGGTTGGCCCGTGAATGGGTGACCATTTTTACATACCAAGACTCATCCGAGCCTTGGAAAGCACGTTAAACTGTTGGTCCCGGCTGTCCATCTTGGATATTTGACAGGCGTTACGGGTCAGAAGCCCGAAAGTCTGACAACCAGTCTTACCAAGGGGTATCATATTACCTTCCTTAACCTATAACCATTGCATGACATACCTAGACAAGTCGATGGACACCCCACGTATTAAAGGATTGAACACGTAATAAAGAATTCCATATACAAAGATACGCTTGGAAAACATAACTTGTCTTTGCTGTCGCACAGTCGGGTAAAAACAAGTCCCAACAGACCCATCGTTTTCCCATCCTCGTCACTAATAACTTACCCTCCCACTTCCTTCCCCACCCTCAAATCAGATGAACAAATAAATTAATGTAATATTACTCCTATCCAACGGAAAACAGTCAAGTGATACACCGGAAATGCGCGTTTAAATCATGGCCGCCTCCGGAACCGGAAGTGGTTCTCTAATAAATATGGCGCTCGTTCGGCCGCGAATTTCTCCGTAAATATTACTTGGTTATCTGTGGATGGTGGGTTCCGCTTGCTGTGTAAGTGTGTGTATAGAGTGGCTTAAAATACGTAAAGTATTGGAGTTGGAAGCAAAAAGTCATTGAGTTCAAGTAAACCGGCTTTTTAGGAGTTATTCCGGTGTGATTCCCTGAACCCCCCCTCAACCCCCCACTCCTCGATCCCCTGCTATAGTACATTTAAAATCTCGCTGCAAACTTAGTCATAAATCATAATCGGAGTAGGGATGTGCGGTAGTTGCGCGCGCGCAAGGCCATTATCGATCACAGAATCATTAAGGTTATCACGTAAACATACTGCATTCATTAAGTATGCAGGGTAAATAATGAGTACTATAATGTGTTTTTACGAGACTTTCTTCTCGTAAGAACACATTAGTATCCATTAATTCTATAAACAGAAGGTAATTATATAAAAACTATTTTTAGTTTTATATATACGTTCTTTTGTTTATATATTTAATATGCTTTGTAGTAAATTTGGTAATAAAATAAAAAAAATGTGTATTTATTTTTATCACCCATTTATAAATACATATATAAAACTATCGATATCACTCATCGACTGCAGTAATGCACAGGACTACCTGTGAGCGTGGCCTGCCCATAAGGCCCGTGAGTGGGAAAGAGAGCGAAACACAAATGATTTATGACCGAGTCTGCAGCGAGATTTTAACTATACTATAGTTCATCTTCTGCTTTAAACTTTGTCTTATCCACTATAAGCTTTCTCATTCCGGGGTTTCGTACCCAAAGGGTGCCAACGGGACCCTATTACTAAACCTCCTCTGTTCGTCCGTCCGGCTATCTGTCTGTCACTGGGCTGTGTCTCATGAATCATAATAGGTAGACAGTCGAAATTTTCAGAGAGTGTATTTCTATTGCCGCTATAATATTACAGTAAAATAAAGTAAAAAATTAAATAGAAATTCCATACCAGAAACGTGTTTTTTTCAGCATTTATTGCCTTGTGGTACGGAACCCTTCGTGTGCGCGTCCGTCTCGAACTTGGCCGGTATTTAGAGATTCTGGGCTCCGATTATGTTAGAACCTAGTCGAGATATCCCGATAATTTCTTTTCTCTCACGTATCGTCATCATATTCAGCCGAAAGACGTTCACAGCTGGACATAGGCCTCCCACAAGCGTCGCCATATCCACCTCCACCGAGCTCCGATCTTCGGCTCGTCTCACCCATTTATATAGGTGTGAAACATTGCCACATGCGACCTACGCATCATACTGACGTCACGCAAAATACTGCATCGCGCAAGCAGAGTTTACCGCGCGATTTGCATAATATACAACGTTCTGACATCACTCGTTGAAGCCCTGGCTGGAGACCTTAATTTATTGAGGAAACCATAGGCAAGCTCGGTTATGCAACCGTCAACCTCCTAGGTTGACCTGCGAGCTATCATTTAAACAGGTTGAAATTGAAAACATGCGACAAATCGAAATGGGAGATTGTACTCATCATTATGAACAACTTTTACTATGGGACCAAACACAAAATCACGAAAAAAATCAGCTGTTCCCTACATTTTGATTTTTTTTCGCAATTTCAGGTTTTGTCCCGTAGTACAAGTTGTTCATAATGATGAGTACAATCTCTCATTTCGATTTATCGCATGTTTTCAATTTCACCCTGTATAACAAAAAATAATCTTTGCCCACCAGACACAACACCCATCTAGTCGGAGGATCCTTCCTTTTCTATGGAGGATGAGTATAAACTTTACACCCTATAATTCTTGCCGCTTCTGTTATTTCCTCTGTATGTAATTATTATTGTAGATGAAGAGTTATTTACTCACATATTTACATAATTTAAAAAGCTAACAATCTTAAAATAATAATATGTAGGTACAAGTATATAAAAAGGAAGGGGAAATAATCAAAGGGCATCAAAAAATTCGTCCGCATCGCTGTCAACAGGAAACGTGCCCAAAAGGCTGGCAGCATTGCCACGTTGTATGGCAATGCTGATTCTTTGGCCAAAAAACGGGCTAGCCCTCTGGCCACGTGAAGAGTCGACCAACCGCTTGGCGATGTCTCGAAATACTAAGTGGGCACTCGGGCCCCATGGCTCTAGTGTTTCAACCCGAAACGGCTCAAACATATAGGTTCCGAAGAGATTGGAGTATTTGCGCCGTTTGAGGTTTTCCGCACATGCAGCAGAAGCCCCAGCACATTATTATTGTTCTATAATAATAATAATAATATTCCACAATTATCACACAACGCCATCTAGTCCCAAGCTAAGCAGAGCTTGTGTATGGGTACTAGACAACTGATAAACATACTTATATATTTCTAAATACATACATATTATAGATAAATTACACCCAGACACAGAACAAATGATCGTGCTCATCACACAAACATTTGTACTGGGTGGGAATCGAACCCACGACCTCCGGCATAGCAGTCAGGGTCACTAACCACTAGACCATCAGGCCTGTCAAACATTAAAATGGCTACCAATAATAATCTGCATAAATCGTTTCTATTATTTCGTCTCCATTTAATAATATTATGTATTATTCTAATAACTCACAATGAAATGGTGTTAATCTGCATCCGATCCTGATTTCCCGTGTACCAATTGTATTAGTATTATAATAAATACACTATTTCAGGTAAATGCATTAATTTGGCTTGATTTATTGAAATTTCAATCAAAATAGTTCCCGTTGTAAATAACAATAGGAACTGTTTTGATTTATTATATGTCATTTCCGGTATGGAAGCCAGAATACAGTCATACAATGGAATAGCTTTTTTTGGACCGGTTTTGCGCTCGCTTCGCTAAACTTTCGATTGTCACTTTCGCGAAAAAAGTCCTTCATAGAAATCTATATTTTTGTCAGAGGAAATTTCTAGGAAAATAATCTCAAATAACTGCTCTTCCTTTTTATAACCGACTTCAAAAAAGTAGGTTCTGTATCCAATCCGTATGTCCGCGATTTTCTCAAAAATTAATGAACCAATTTTGATCATTCTTTCATTAGTACGGTGTCGTTGGTCCCGCATTTTCGTTTTTTTTTTAATTTCGACACCGACTGTCGAAATGAATGTTATTTATCACTTTGTAGTTTTTTTTGAAGTCGGTTGTTTTTTTTTTTGTAAAAAAGTTTTTATTTTTCACTTTTTAGCTGTAGGTACCTACCTACCCCACACAAATTCAATTAACACTAATGCATTGAATACACCCCGACTAGAAGTATCATCCAAATTCGCATAGAAATGTCGGAGATGCAGTACATTTATGCATATAACTTCGTACATAAGAATAATTACCTAATGTATTATATACTAAAACCTTCCTGAAAGTATGTAGATTACATTAGTGAAAAAGTTATCAAAATTAGTTCATTAGTTTTTGAGAAAATCGCGGACAGACAAACATAAATACATACATATATACATACGGGTCGAATACAGAACCTTCTTTTTTGAAGTCGGTTAAAAAGAGAAAGAATATACAATCTATTCAGTAATTTAAAACTGTTTTCTATTACATGTAGTCGGTTAAGGCCTGTTTGCCTCAAGTGTACGAGAATAACCATAAATTATCGCAACCGTGGCGATCTCATGTTTAAAGTTATGGCCTGGCCAATAAAAATCCTCTGCCGTTTTATATCTTCAGTATTTATTACTCTGCTTTGCTATTTTGTTGTGTTTCTTGTCTGGGAACAAATAAATATGGAAGTAAAGTAAGTTAGTGAGTAATAAGAAACAAAGTAGGTTTGTGTAGTCGACCTTAACACTTAGTATAGACGCTAGCACATCAAGCTACCCAAAACCGTTAAATTTTCCCAATCAACTTTGAACCTTATAATTTAGAGATAAAGTTGAAAATCAATTTAAGAAATCTGATAGATTGTAGTATGTAGCTTGATGTGCTGGCGTCTGTACAACAACAACAATCTTACTAAATGCATTTGATGTTATTTCAAGTTAAACAAATATCAACTTTATTTGGATGGTAATTAAGTTGATTTTAGAGTGACTAACACTATTGAAAAAGTTATGAAACTGAAGTTGTAGCGTAAATTGAACTTTATTATTAGCGTGTTTGACTGCCCGGTTGGTCTCGTGGTCGCAAGCGCGACTGCAGTGCATGGCGTCTTGGGTTCGATGCCCAGGTCGGGCAAAGTGTTATTAGGTTTTTCCATTAGGAATTTCTCAGAAGCAGTCTGGAGTTTGGAAGTTGGTGGTGTGATACCCTCGTGGCTCGGGAAGCACGTAAAGCCGTTGGTCCTGCGCCTGATCTCTCTCCGGTCGTGTTGGATTCCCGTCCTATCAGACTATGAGAGTAAAGGAACAGAGAGTGCAGTGGCGTGCATTGCATATAGGCATATAAGCAGTGCCTACCTCGATATATCAATACAAGCCTGTCAATTACATTTTAGTGTGTGCCCCACAATATTAAGAAACTCACAAAATTATCATACCTAAAAACAAAATCTTCATACAAATACGCGCAACAGTAGACAGTCGCCGGACGGCCTACTCGGCTCCCGTACTATTCGCACATTGTCATTGGTCTTTACTCGTTCAAGTTAATACGACAAAATTAAAAATACGTACGTCTCACGCGTAATACCATGACGTTCGACCTTCGCAATTTATCACCTTTAAGTAGGCATGCCTACTCAAATAACCACACTTTTGACCTCACTTTTTTCTCTGATTAGTGACCGCGTTTGCCTAGACTAGACCCGGCCTAGTGCCTACCTATTCTGAAAACCAATGCACGCCACTGAGAGAGTGCACCTGTGTTTGCGCACACACACTGTTGCACTATAATGTCTCCTGCGAACCTGGCTAATCTCCGTTGAGATTCCGATTAATTGAAGAGTTCGGTTAATTTCGAAAGTAGTCGAACAATCGACACAAAGTCCAAAATCCAGTGTGAAGAGCCATAAATGCTCTACCTTTTATACTGCCTCCAAGTAGGATTAATACAAGCCTTTAACGCAACGTAACACACATCTTAATATAGACCCAACCCGGAACCCCATTACTCTTCAAAAGTTCGTCTCAAGAAGGAGACTTAGAGAAATCATAGAGCACTAGAATATTTAAAATCCCAAGAGATTTAAATAGAAGTCGGGACGTTTGACTTAGGGGGATAGGTCGACCATCTGTGCTGGGAGCGGTGGAGCGAGGCGACCGAAAAAGGGGACAGGAAAAAGGGATAATAGGGTGGGGCAGTAGTTTAAGCGGGGATTGAAGGAGAACTCGAAGATTTAGGCCCTCAATTAAGACTCGAACATAACTTTTTTGCGATGAAATGCACGGATTAATTCATTAGGTACAGTAAAACGGGGCTACTTTGACTTCCAGGGTTACTTTGACAAGGCCGATCACAACGCTATGACGCGTTCCCCACACCCCGCGCCTCGCGCAATATTACTCGCGGTCACGCACACTTGCTGAGCACACGTGAAAACCGATTTTGGCGCTCTGTTAAAGTAGTTCCAACGCCTGTCAAAGTAACCCTGGAAGTCAAAGTAGCCCCGTTTTGCGGTAGGACAATGTGTTGGAACGTGGAAGACAGGTTTTTGGTCTATCATGCGGCCGTCTCGTTTATGTATCAGCCTCATTTGCACGATGTTAATTATCATTCATAATTGTGTCACCTCATTTGTTTATTTTTGGAATTTTATTCAACTCACACTATTTATAGTAGGTATCTACTTATTCGTTACTATTTTTATTTCTTGTCTTACGCATTTTTATTTAAGTAAGTATGCATACACACATCACGTTGCAGTGTGAAACTGATTTACATTCGTCACCTCACACATCAGGTCCAGTTGAAAACCAGCGTCAGGCACTAGTTGTCGGGCATTATTGCTGAACTGGGCCTTTTTGGCGCAGCCGTGAGGCACACTTTCCTGCTAATTGCTTACAGCGGACTTTACGCTTTTTATTTGATCTTTGTTTTGTTTTTTATCTGATGTATCTGGTGTATTGTGTGTCTTTTAGTCTGTGCTAAATAAATGTATTTTCTTTCTTTTTTGATTGGTTAAAACTACGAAACTACTAGTTTAAGTAATGCTTTAGTCTTGAGTGAGTGCTGTAAGACAGGCCCTGGGCCCAACATTGTTTTCGCCGGGCCAAAGACGAAATGTCTGATACGTTCGGATATTACTGAGCATGGCAAATCCGAAATACCTGTACGCATAGAAATGTGCCATGAGGATTCTACATAAAATAGTACGGCACGGCGTTAGTTCGTTATTCAGAGGCTATTAACTCAATAATTATGAGAAATAAATTACATCTGAAAGCACATTATTAATGTTCGATATCCTGTCATCACATTGCACGTTATTATTTGTTTTTATATGTTACTAATAAAATTAAAATCTCCTTTTAAAAAATGATTAAAATTATTGATTTATCTTTTGCTAAAGCTGACGTTTTATTAATTTGAGGATTTCACCAATAGATAGATAATTTAAAAATCTCAATAATCCATGTTTTAATTTATTTAAAAAGATCGCTATTCTTATTGTATTAAAATAATTCCAAAATTTTTGCGAGTTTTATGATAAAGGGGCGTGCGCAGGGTACGCTGCATCCCTTTCGTACGAGGAAGTCGTGTCGCTCTCTGTCTCTGTCGCGAATGCTCAAGGTTATTTGGTCGGGGTACCGCTTTAAATCACACGTACTATTTTATAGCCCGTGCTATAAAAATGTTTCAGCAACATTGTGATTACCAACATAAATATGTAGATATTTCGTTACCTACTTATGTAGGTAATCGCCAACATTACATTGAGCCTCCACGATTGATCGCAAGTACCTAATTCGAAACTTCAAACCACTCAAAACTGATCCCCCTATTTTTTACCCAATTTGCACACAAACACGAAAACCGACACAAATTCTATCTGCAATCTACAATCCGCTACGGGTTCGTTACCTCCGATGCATCAAAGGTGCTTTGTCCTCACTTTTGGTCAAAAGGGGAACAATTGAGATTCGTTCGTTATTCGGAGTGTGCTGCCGATTTTTTGTTTTTTTAGACAAAGAGAGGAAAATACAGGCGTGTCGCACAGTCGAGGCTGACCATAATTCGCGTTCTTGTGAAGCATCTGTGTGGCTTGACCTTGATCTGCAAGATATCTGACGTTGTATATAGACTCTCAAATCCTCCATACTTTTGAAGTGAAAACTTCTTTAGCGGCGTTGAACACTTTTTGTAATGGGTAAAAAATGTTAAACTCGCGTCAGGACGTCGCGTGTCCTGACACGTGACCTGATCGAAAATTCATAAGACGGATGGAGAGTAAACAGCCGGCGCGGCGTACGAGAGGAAGTATCCCCCTCTCTTCTTACGGCGCGGGCGCGGCGAAAATGTATGCCTGCTGTTTCGTTTAGGCGACGCAGGGCGCTTGCGCGAATGTTCGTGTGTGTTTATTTTATGTTAAGGTACGATTCCACCAGTGTGCTGAACTGTGCGGCACTGTAATGCACAGTGTACGACACAAATGTTTATTCTGGTCGACTCACTCAAGCAAACAATAACAAATTGTGCGCGAACATTGTAGGAATGTTCGCGCACATCTGCATACTTTTATGCGCGCACACATGCATGCAGTGGACTCGCGTCGACGCGTACACACTTGCTGTTCGCGAACTCAGTCTTGCTTCCGCTACCGGAGAGAAAACATTTATTTGTCCGCGCACATTGCCCCGATTAGACCCGAACACACGAACCTCCGCCGACTCGGTACCGGGTCCCATCGGACCCAAGAATGACGACATACGACACCCTACATTGATTAATTATGTATAAATATTTATTATGCTACCCATCAAATCTTACGAATGTGCGTTAATTAAAAGAGATGGATAAAAAACTTATATGTTAACGCCATTAAATTTTTCATAAGTTTATTAATTTACCTTTATTCGTTTAATCGTTACTTGGCCTTTATATTGAAACTGAATCAATAACTAAGTACCTACACTTTGACCATAGTCATAAATTGAATTTTGCGGCGAATTGTTTCTATATTTAAATCTACGATTTGAATTTATAATAATATTTGGAATGCGCTCGCCGTTCATAATTATTTTTATTTATTGTACAATTATTTATTTTTGATAGTTTCTAATAGTTTGCTACAGAATGCCCAGTAAACACTCTGCTCAGTGAACATGTTCGTGCACAAGTGTGCTACACTGTGCGCTTACAAAAATAACGCGCAGCTTTGCCGGTGGAAACAGAGACTAACGGATCTACAGCTCAGTACGTGCACTGATGGAGTTCTGCACAAAATGTTTGTGAACAAATGTGCTGCACAGTATTTTGGTGGAATCGTACCTTTACAGCGTGCCACGCGCATCCATGGATGGTGACAGCTGAGGGCTCGACCGTCTGTGTAGTGGCCACACTGCTGTGTATTCGTAAAATTCGTGTATATAAAGTGTTTAAAATATGGTTAATATTCAAGTTTTCACTTCTGCCGGCACTCCCGGAGTGCAACCCGTCTTTGTTTTTTTTTTAAACACCGCTTTTAACCGATTTGTGTCACAATTCATTCGAAAACCGTCCCCATTTCTACTGCAATGTACGTTCTACCGCAGCTTCGTTACCTCTGATGCATCAAAGGTGCTTTGTCGCCGGGAGTGAGGCCCCACTTGTGGGCAAAAGAGGAACAATTGAGCTGCGTTCGTTATTCGCAACGGGAGGCGCAGTCACCTGATTACGCGCTCCGGTGGGCACTAGTGTTGGGATCGTGTGTCGATGTTTTGCAGTTTGTATGGAATTTTGGTATTTGAATGGGCGTGACTGAAACCAATTTTGCAAGCATTCGTTGCGAGAGCTTTTGCTCCGCAGCGAACATCATACATAGGTACAATAATACATTTAATCATCATCATTTCATTTAATTTGAACATGTTAATACATTTTGAACTTAGCGGTTTAACCGGTCAAGCTCCGCGCGTCACCTATGGGTGACGAAGCAATAGAAAATCAATTGTGTCTCATTGGCGGAGCTTGACAGAGTTGTGTATAAAAGTCTTGCTATCGACATGAAATGGATGTCAGGATATGCTGTCCTATGTGAGTGAATATACCTTTTCTGATTCATTATTTTTCTACCCAGATTTATAATTTTTGCAAGCTGATTTCAGTATTTACCTGTATAAAGTATGTGAGGTATAACGGTAGTATCTTTTAAATTAATAATTTAATCTTTACCTACAACATTTTTATAGGTACTCATGAAAATTAGTTAGAAACTTTTTTTTTGTTCCACTCACTTTTAGTCAAAGTCAAAGCATTTATTTCGAACAGGCGCGTAAAAGGCACTTTTGAATGTCAAAAATAATTATTTAATACGTTTTAATTAATGATATCTAGAGTTCTTCCATATTTTTAAGTTTAAAAATTATGTCTATCGACAAGTGACCACTCCCATCCCTGCAGGCATTCTGGCAGTTTTCAGTGAACATTTGGTCCAGCGCCGACCTCTCTTACATCTACGACGTATGAATAAACATTTTGTGAAAAAAATGAAGTTCTATTTTGACATGTAGATATTTGTCTTCTATCTTCTTTATAAAAAAAAGTCGGGTTATTTACACCATTTATAACTCAAGAAAGGCTGGACCGATTTTTATGATATTTGATTTGTTGGATTTGCATTAACCTCGAATAGCAGAATAACTATTAAAACAAGGGAAAAGTTCATGAAAAAAAAACATAATTCATAATCTGATTTTGAAATAAAATTATGTCATAATCAGCCTATAATGTTCCCACTGCTAGGACACATGCCTCCTCAATTTGAGAGGGGGTGGGCCATAATCCAGTACGCGGGCCCAGTGCGGGTTGGTAGATGTCCCAGCAGTGAGAGCATTAAGTATAGGCTGATTTCGCGATGTAACGTGTAAAGGCCGCTGCACAATTGTAACACCCGACGCCATCCCACGCTCACTTATCGGCCAAATGACGAAAATAGCTCAACGAGACGAAAAATGTGGCCAATGAGTAAGCTTCGTTGATGTCGCGAAATGTGGCGTGTTATAAGTCTCTTTCCGCCTTAAAAGTGATTCCGATATTTTATTTGCAGAATAAACAATTTCTTTACAAATACCTACTTAACAAGTACCAAAAACTTTTAAAACTTAAAAGTAAGCACAACCATTGAGCATACCTAATATTCTTTGTATCGTGTGCGAACAAAGGGCCTTGATAAATTATTGAAAATAAATTATGTACGTATGAGCAAGCATGCAAAGTAATCGTAAGAAATAACAAATTGCTCAATAAGTTTTTAAAGTTCAAACGTAAGGGCGTGAACCAGAAATCCGTGGTCATATTGAAGAACTAGCTTCCGCCCGCGACTTCGTCCGCGTGATTTTTTACCCGACTGCGCCTGAAGGAGGGTTATTTTTTCGAGAGTATGTTTGTATGTATGTATAATTGTTTGGCACGCTCTGCGGCCTGAACGGCTCGATGGATTTTAGCTTGAGAGGTGTCGTTAGATTCGTATTTACTGTGAGAGTGACACTGGGTATATCAAATGAAAAAAAAAAAACAAAATGGCTGATTTTTGCGCCATATGATGCCTTCAAAAAAATTTTTTTTCTAAATACCTATCGAGTGTCGAGATTACAAAAATATAAACAACTTATATGGTTAAAAGTAATACAAAGTGACAAATCATAAAAAAAACCGGCCAAGTGCGAGTCGGACTCGCCCATGAAGGGTTCCGTAGCAGCAAGTAACATAATATAAAAGTTCTTGTAGTTCGTTGTAACTTTGTGAAAGGTAAATTGCGGTTTTCGATTTATGACGTATTAAAAAAAACTACTTACTAGATCTCGTTCAAACCAATTTTCGGTGGAAGTTTACATGGTAATGTACGTTATATATATATTTTTTAATTTTATCATTCTCTTATTTTAAAAGTTAGAGGGGGGGACACACATTTTACCACTTTGGAAGTGTCTCTCGCGCAAACTATTCAGTTCAGAAAAAAATGATATTAGAAACCTCAATATCATTTTTGAAGACCTATTCATAGATACCCCACACGTACAGGTTTGATGAAAAAAAAAATTTTGGAGTTTCAGTTGTAAGTATGGGGAACCCCAAAATTTATTGTTTTTTTTTCTATTTTTGTGTGAAAATCTTACTGCGGTTCACAGAATACATCTACTTACCAAGTTTCAACAGTATAGTTCTTATAGTTTCGGAAAAAAGTGGCTGTGACATACGGACGGACGGACAGACAGACAGACAGACATGACGAATCCATAAGGGTTCCGTTTTTTGCCATTTGGCTACGGAACCCTAAAAACACGCACCAAGAACTAAATCGTCTGCGAAATCTTTTCTTTTTTTTTATTGCTGAATGGGCACGCTCTTGACCTCGATCACGCCTGATAGAAGGCAATGGATGAGGTCTATGATGGAACTCCCACGCAGATTTCGTGTTTGTTTTCTAAGGGGACGAAGTCGATGGGACGAACGGGAATACACCCCCACGCATCGAAGAAACACAGCAGGCCTGCTTGACGCCGGACTCCGGTAGGAGGGTGGTCGCAAACCAGGCGGGCGTTAGTCCTACCACCGCAAGGGAAGAATTGGCCAGTCACATAAGGTGTTGGGTGTGACTGTCCAGGATGCGCCGAGCGCTCGGTTCAGTTGAGTAACTGGCGGAATAAACTGCGCTACACGAGGAGGCTTCTTCATGCATTCCAAAGCCCTTGAAGTAGGGTCAAGACAAAGAGCTCCTGCGGTTACACACACATTCATAGCGTGTTTTTACACTTGGTAACCACAAGTAAAACGCGTGTTGCTTCGTGAGATAAAAATAGTATAACAGTTGTAGCTAGTATCGACCTATCTACTATTAGCAGTCGAGTTCTTTGCGAAGGAGTTTGTCTTGGATAGTACAGACGCCAGCACATCAAGCCACTACAATCTGTCAAATTTCTTTAATAGATTTTCAACTTTATCGCGAAATTATAAGGTTCAAAGTTGATTGGGAAAAGATCAATCAATCAATATCTTTATTGTGGATCATAGGTAGGTACATAATACAGGTCTTAAATAATTAAATTGTGATCAGCTATGTCCCGCCCTTGGGGCATACAATAGTTAGGCACATAATAAATTAAATTAACTTACATTAAATTATTGTTAAGTACAAATTATTAAGATGTCGCATAAAATGTATAAGAAAATATAAAAATAAAGCGGAACGAATTTGAGTAGGTACACATACAGTGGGGCACTGAACGCATCATGACTGAGGGATAGTGTATTGGAGCAGTGATTTGTCTGATAGGAAGTCTTGTAGCACTTGCCTACTAACAGATCATGAAGATTCTTTTTTAATATCCGTAATTATTGTCATTAGGTATATTGTATTGTAAATATGTACTGGCGTCAGTACAACCACAATTCCTTTTTCTATCGCAAAGCTGCTTTGCTGTGTTTCGGTTTAAAGTGTAAAGCTACAGTTCTCTACAAGAGCGGTGGCCGGTACATAGCGTCTGCAATTTACCGGTAAATGACGTCAATGAAACGTTAAAAGGTTTAAAAAAAATGATAACAGCCGCATGATTTGATCTAAGATTAAGCTACGCTTGCCGCTGTCGGTTCGCGAATGGGTGACCATCCATTCCATTATTTTGTTAATGTTTTTGTGTTTAAAAGGTTTTTGGTATAACAGTGACAGCAGAACTCTGACTCCTAAGTCACAGGATCACCTTGTTTAGGAGTCAGTGTTTACCTTATCCGTATGACCTTTAGTTAACCAAGTTATGTATCCTAGTCTTGAGCAATGTCAAAGGTTTTTGTATCAATAAAGTTTTTTTTTGACCTAATAACGTCTTATAAATCGATGAACGCCGGCTGCACGCACGAAAAAGCATGACTCATTGTCACGTTCCGACTGAGCCGAGCGTGCAAGTGAGAGCGCGGAACAAGCGATAGAGAGGCACCATCGGCCTAAGCTTTCGGCTTGTGACGCATCTATCTGATGTTTTCTTATGAAGTTATCATGTAAAATTATCGTCCGTAAACCAACTTTACAGACAACCAATTTTTTTGTTGTCTATGAAGGTATGTAATCGTGCTTGACACCGTAATAAAGTATCGGCCACCGCACTTCTAGGAAACCGCTGTTTTAGGGAAAAAGACAGGAAATTATTCGGCTCATTATTTTGAAGCTTCCGAATCACGCTAGTCTGACCACACCCTTAGACGTCTTTATACATTTTAGATAGCTTACTTTAAGTTATTTTTGTGAATAATTCACCAAAGTTTCCAATTAATTCTGTTGGAAATGATTCGTTGAACTTTGATTTTAGACTTTTTGATATATTTTTAGCTTTATGGTTCGAACGTGGTATGAATAGAAATTTGTATTTACGTATTCAATAAAATTGAAATAAATTGAGACAACAGACTGATTTATTATATCGTCCTGACTTTCTCAATGACTAAGAAGATAATACAATTTAAAATATTATATTCGCGTTGTGGTTTCATTCGCGGATTAGAAAAATTATGATAGATAACGAGATGAATATGAACCGTTTGCTTTGTTTACGTTCATACATCTGGGCCCGAATTCTATATTATTTCCCGCGAAATCTTACCACGTGCAAACCATTTCAATAACGTGTCTTGTTAACGGCAAGGAATTGAAATGTCAAGCGTACGGACAACCATGGACTTATTTTACCTAAAACTAATAAGTCCATGCGGACAACATGTATTTTGAGAGTTCGAACCACGCCATTGTGTCATAGAGAATACGTTAATAGCAGAGCGCCAATTCTCGTAATTTTAAAAACGTTCATAGTCAGAGGGCAATTCTCGTAATTTTAAAAACGTTCATAGTCAGAGGGCCAATTCTCTTAATTTTAAGAACGTTCATAGTCTGATCTCAGTCTCAGTGTGTCAAAAATACGTCTAATTTCCTTACATTTTGACAAGTTTTTGACATTTGTTTGTCGCCGAGATGAGACTAAGACTAGATTTTCAACGTTTTAAATTAAGAGAATTGGCCTTCACATGTCGTGATTAATACTAAGGAATTGACGTGGTTTCGAAGTAAGGAACCGTTAATTGGAATTGGTCATAGTGAATTAGGGCCCTGTAATTAGACCTTTCAATACAGAAGACAACAAAGCTGCTTTATTTCAGGAACAAATATGGCAGTAGTGCAGACACCAGCACATCAAGCTACTACAATCTGTCAAATTTCTTTAATAGATTTTCAACTTTATCGCTGAATTATAAGATTCAAGGTTGATTGGGAAAATTTGACAGTTTCGGGTAGCCTGATGTGCTGGCGTCTGTTAACTAACCAGAAGTAAAGCGCATGTGGGTTCGTGAGATAAAAAAAACTTTCCATAGGTTCTTGTGGCTATGTAATAACAGCCGCACGGGTCGATTGATCAGGTTGAGCCACGCTTGCCGCGGTTGATTCGTGGATGGGTGACCATCTTTACATACCAAGACCCCTCCGTGCCTCGGAAAGCACGTTAAGCCGTTGGTCCCGGCCGTTATTCGTGTATCTTTGACAGTCGTTGCGGGTCGACAGAAGTCCGAAAATCTGACAACCAGTCTTACCAAGGGGGATCGTATTACCCAGTAACTGGGTTGTAGAGGTCAGATAGGCAGTCGCTGCATGTAAAATACTGGTATTCAGCTGCATTAGGTTACACTGAAAACCGACCCCAACATGGGAAAAGGCTAGGTAGATGGCATAGGTGTCATTTCTAAAGCTCAATATTATTATGTCATCTTTGTACTGTATATAGCTATTAGAGACTTTTTTCACCCGTTTATTGCTTCTGAAAAAGGTGCTCGAATTATTGTATTATAAATAAAATCCGTTTAGTGGGGCGATGCGACATAATGAGATTACTCCTTATTGGGCGTTGCTATGGTAACTGTAATAGCTTCCAGAACGAGGGTCTTGCATGTCCTATGTGATGGAGCAAAGCGATAACTTGTTTTTTTAGCCGACTGCGAAATGTAGAAAGGTTTTGTGTTTACGGAGTTTTTCAAAGAGTGCATGTTTTGGGCGGTGACTAGGTGCATGAGTCAAAAGCTTTTTAATAATAATCTATACTGCTAATAAAGCCGAAGAATTCTTTTGTTTTTTTTTTGGACGCGCTAATCTTTGGAATTACAATCGGATTCAAAAAAAATATTTTTGCTTTTATTCTTGAGGAAGGCTTTTTCACATCACGCTAGGACCCTTAAGAGCTAAGCAAAAAGAAAAAAAGTCAGCGAAAACAAAGTAATAGTCCGGGCAGATGATGCGATGCTACGCGTTAGGTCGGGGGAACAAGAAATTTCACACGGACGAAGTCGCAGACATAAGCTAGTTTAATATATGTTTAACTAACGAAAACAAAGGACGAGGTTTTCAACTTGACGTGTATATTTTTTTAAATTTACACTCTGAATTCCTCGCAATCCATTCCTTAGACCTGGTCCTTCGAGCCGGATCTTTAAGATTATTTTACCTAGGTATAAAACATATAATATCCTTAGCAGCAGCAAGCTGTTGGTCTTTCTTGACGGACGACCAACACCAAAATAATTTTAATTAACTTGATTGATGATCTAAATACGATGTAAACACCAGCCTTTTCGTAATCGAGTCAGAGTGTTGGTACCTTAGTCATCTCTCACGAACTCTATAGGAATCAGAATGGATTAAAATTTTGTTGACCCTTAGATGTACGGCTAATGTAATAATAATAAGATGTATGTAAGAGATGGCGGGATGAGATAGACTCCTTCTTAAAGGATTGGCCCACAATCGCAGTAGACCAGGAAACGTGGAAAGAGGGAAGGGAGGCCTTTGCCCTGCAGTGGGACAACACAGGCTTATAATTATAATAATAAATGTACGGCCCCTTGGAGCTGTAAAAAAAATCAAGCTTCTAAGGCAATAAACTCAGCCTATCATAGTCTACTGCTAGACATAGGCTTCTCCCAGGCCGCGCAGCTACAGTCCTCTGCCTTCTGCACCAAGTCTGTCCCAGCCACCTTCTTAAGGTCGTCGGTCCATCTAGCTGGGGTGCATCCTACGTTTTCCGATACGAGGTCTCCATTCCAGGACTCGCCTGCTCCACCGGCCATCAGTCCTTCGACAAACATGGCCAGCTTACTGCCGCTTTAGCTTGCTCTGTAATTTCTAAGACGATGCAAAAAAAGTAAGGCCCTTTATGCCGCATATTTTGACACTCGCAAATAAATCGAAACCTATAGGGTACTTCCCGTTGACCTAGAACCATGAAGTTTGGTAAAAAACAAGGTCTCACAGCACAAGTAAAGGACAAAGTCCGAAAATCGCTAATTTGTAGTTATTATCACATAAATAAATTTGTTTTTCTTAGATTTTTCGACATAGGTACTATGAGTTATAAACATTTTTTGTGGGCGGTTATATCAATGCGTAAATATTGATTTCGTGGGGTGCCCTAACAGGTAGCAATGGCTTGCATATTGACAGTTCAACAACATTCCTTGCGTTGTCGAACAGACAAACTTTTCGAACATATGAAGCAATGGATTAGCAATATCCTTCAAAATGATTCAGATTGTGTCTACGTAACCCTTCACTGTGCGTGGTCAAAGTCAAAGTCAAATCATTTATTTCAAATAGGCACATAAAAGGCACTTTTGAACGTCAAGAATTACCTTAAAATAGAATTGATTCTAGTCGCCCCTTCCAAAAGGTAGTTTTCGAATGGAGAAGAATGGGGAAGAAACTCCACCGTCAAACAGGCACTTGGTCAGTTTCTCCCCTTGTGAAATAAAAAAAAAAAAACTCAAAAACAAAACGTCTTTCTATCGCCTGTCATCGCTCACGTAGGCCACACAACAATGACACGAATTCGTCTCGTTATTGGCGATGGTTGCCATGACAACCGACATTGAGCAATCGCCTTCAGAGGCTCGTGTTCACACACACACGGGGTGTCATTTCCTTGTAACAATGTATGCGGGTTCACATGGGAAGAGCTGGGATAAGTCTGGGTTCTGACTATACTAGTTCTTGTGGAACCATTGCACATGACTTTTACTTTCATCCATACTTTATACTAGCTGCGCCCTGCGGTTTCACCTGCGTAAATATCGATCCCGTGGGGATATCGGGATAAAAAGTAGCCTATATGTTAATCCAAGGTGTCAGCTACCTCCATACAAAATTTTATCAAAATTGGTCCAGCCGTTTGAGCGTGAAGAAGTAACAAACATATAAACACACACACACACACTCACAAACTTTCACCTTTATAATATTAGTTGTGATGTTTATAAATATGAAAGTGTGTCTGTCTGTTACCCCTTCACACTTAAACCGTTGAACCGATTTAGATGAAATTTATAATAGAGATATTTTGAGTCCCGGGAAAGGACATAGGATAGTTTTTATCCCGATATTCCAACGGGAAACTTATGCGGGTGAAACGACGGGGCGCTGCTAGTTTTAAAAGAAGGGTAAATATAATATTTGTTGTAACAATTAGTTAGGCTTCCTATTGTATAACCATACAGGACCAAATTAAAATAGCTAGGAAAACTCTGAAAAGTAGTGATGGGTATCGAATAAATACGATAAAAATAAATTGAAAAAATACTTGATATTTTTTTAGGGGTTAACGATCGCTGGTGCTGTTGTTTACCTTGAAGAAAGAAAGTTGCGAAAATATATTTTTATTCGTGTTTAGATATTGATACCCATCACGTCTGCGGAGTTTTGTTACCTAATTTAATTTGAGCATGTATAAATAGAAGTGATGTAAGTACAGACGCCAGCACATCAAGCTACTACGATGAACAATCCGTCAAATTTCTTTAATAGATTTTCAACTTTATCGCTAAATTATAAGGTTCAAAGTTGATTGGGAAAATTTGACAGTTTCGGGTAGCTTGGTGTGCTGGCGTCTGAACCACGCGTAGAATTCTTCTCAATTGAATAATTCAGTCCAACGGGGCAATTGCATAACACATTATCAATTGGAACCGGTTTCATTTTGACAGTTCAACAACATTCATTGCGTTACTTACGTGTTGAGCAGAAATATTTTTCGAACTTATGAAGCAATGGATTAGCAATTTGCTTCAAAATGATTCTGATTCCGATTGATAATGTGTTACGCAATTATAGCAGATCCAAGCTACGATCACCTAACTTTCCAAAAACATCCATTCTAAATTCAAACCCAAAACCCACTACCCACCAATCTGCACAGCACTAGCCTGAAACCACCACATCCCTAGTTCGTATTCCCCATTTATCAAGATCATACGCCTCTAGCCCGGCTTGGTGAATGCAATTTTAGCCCAAATTGGCCCGATCGGCCTCGATACCAAGGAATTTCATAGGCATTTGATAAACTTGGTTAGATTAAATTTTCTTGTCGTATGTACTAGGTTAGTGATGTAGGGTGAAATTTTGATGACAAGATTAAACGGAATTTTGTTGTAGGCCGTCAAAGGAGTTTTGAACGGGTGATTTAGGTGAGCTATACTGCTATGTCTGCTGCAGAGGTCTTTAGGCACTTGACATTGACAGTGAGCCGCTGTTGGTAAAACAATAAAATTTATTTAGACACATTTTGATGACATGCTAAGCACAACAAACAAAAGATAGTAAAATAAAAAAAATAAAAAAAATACAGGGTGTCCCTGGAAGTACGAATAGGGACGTGGGCAAGGTGGTTCCGAATTAAATTATTTTTTTTTATTGCTAAATGGGCGCGCTCTTGACCCCGATCACGCCTGATGGAAAGCGATAGATTAGGTCTATGATAGGACGAGCGTGCCCAGAAGATGCCTGTTCACTCCTGACTTTTAAACTTTATTTTATTTTTATTATTTATTGTTATAGCGGCCATTGATAGTAGTACTTACACACTCTGTGAAAATTTCAACTGTCTACCTATTACGGATCAAAAGATACACCCCTGTGACAGACGGACGGGTGGACAGCGGAGCCTTAATAATAGGGTCCTTTGAGGACGGAGCCGAAAAAAAATATAGCCATATTAGTCATGTTGCCAGAATCTTCTCATCCGAAAGAATCTTTTTAGTAAAATCTCGGAAATGATAAAAGAACATAGGTAAGCCTTTAGATCCAAGACTCAGTGAATTGAGCTAACTTCCAAGAAAACGGAGATTACATCGGAGCTTTTGTAAACAACCTTTAAACATGATTCCGATTACATTCTGATCGCGATCTTTGAAAATAAAATATGGGGAATATTGTATTTTCTCATGTAAGCATAATCAGCCTGTAATGTTCCCACTGCTGGGACACAGGCCTCCTCTCTGGCGGGAGGAGACGCCCGGGTGTCACCACTGCAAGGATCGCCCAGAGGACACGGCGGAGCATACGGTGGAGGTCTGCCCCGCATGGGCGGAGCACCGCACTCGTAAAGGCGATTGACAGCGGCGGCGACCTCTCGCGTGCGGCCCTGGTTCAAGCCATGGTCCGGGGCGAGAGGGAGTGGGAGGCGGTCACCTCCTTCTGCGAAGCAGTCATGCTAGCGAAGGAGGTGGCGGAACGGCTGAGGGAGAGAGCCTCACGTCCCAGCCACCGCGGGAGACGCTCCGGGCGTCGGGAGCCGCGTGACGACTCCCGGCCATCGTAGGCGCGGGCCTGCGGACGGAGAGTAATGGGTAGCTCACCGTCCGATCAGGACCAGGCCTGTGCCGGACGGCGCGTACGTGTTCCACGCGCGCCTCAAAGAGATGTCAGCATAAAGGAAGGGGCCTGCCAGGGCCGAAGCCTGCCGGGGGTGCGCGATTGTCCGAAAGGGTTACCGCTACCCCGGAACATAAAGGGCTAAGGAAGGAACACGGATGGGTTTTAGTCAGTAAGAGTCTGACACTCCCTTCCGCTCCACCCAGAGCGGGAGGGGTCATTTGATGCCATGCATAAAAAAAAAAGGCCTCCTCTCTGTGAGATGAAGTGAGCCGTAATCCACCTCGCCCAGCCCAGTGCAGTGTGTGTGTGGTAGATGTCAGTCATGTCACATGTCTTCGAATTTGTGGTTCTAAGACATGCTGGTTTCCTCATGATGTTTTCCTTCACCATTTTGAGAGCAGTGGTGATGAAATTATTACACAAAGTAAAGCGCCTGCCTAGGTTCGAACCCACGACCTACAACTCGTAAGTCGGGGCTGTTACCACTAGGCCACCACTGTTCTCTCCACCAACGCTTCTCATGTAAATTGGCTTTGAATTAATCACCCCAATATGGGGTAATTGCGTAACACAGTAACAGTAGCAATGGCTTTCATTTCGACAGTTCAACAGCATTCATTGCGTTATTTACGTTGTTGAGCGGACACATTATTCGAACATATAAAGAGCGCTACACACGGCTAAGATACTATAATATTTCATCTTAAGATACAATATCGCTCGCCATACAATTCAATGGAATCACACTACTATTATAAAGGCGAAAGTTTGTGAGTGTGTGTGTGTTTATATGTTTGTTACTTCTTCACGCTCAAACGACTGGACCAATTTTGATAAAATTTTGTATGGGGGTAGCTGATACCCTGGATTAACATATAGGCTACTTTTTATCCCGATATTTTTACGGGATCGACACTTACGCGGGTGAAACCGCGGGGCGCAGCTAGTATGAAATAAATATTATCTTCGTCGTGTGTAATGGTCCATTGAATTGTATGGCGAGCGATATTGTATCTTAAGATAAAATATTATAGTATTTTAGTCGTGTGTAGCTCCCTTTACAATAAAGCAATGAATTAGCAACATCCTTCAAAATTATTCGGAATGTGAATGATAGTGTTTTACGCAAAAAATTTGCAAGTAAGCGACTTATGACGTGAGACTTATAACATACCTTACCTACCTTGTAATCTACTAAACAAGGAAATCCGAAGAAAAATACAATCACGATATTGTTAATACCTCAATTACGATCAAATATCACAACTTTTTTCTCCACTAAGCCTTGGAAGCCCAAACTTCCAAGACGTTAAATGATGGGTACCGACCGAGTATTCATTCTGTCAAGGGAGCTCGCTCATTTATATTACCTTTCGCCACAAAAATTGAGTGTAAGCCTGTGAATAACTAGCTATATTACGGGTTGAAATATTAGGTTTTTAGAACAACGGGAAATGTGAGCAAAGTTGGGGTAGATTTTAGGTTATTGGGTTGCTGTTCGCGTCATTAGCATCATTTCAGCCGAAAGACGTCCACTGCTGGATATAGGCCTCCCTCAAGCACCTCCACTTCGACCGATTCTGTGCTTCTCGCATCCAACGAGTTCCTGCGGCCTTCACAAGGTCTCGGTCCACCTTGTGGGAGGTCTTCCAACGCTACGCTGTTTGTGTAATAATTAAGAATTTCATGAACCATAAGATGAAAATATGTTTTCGCAAATATTTTTGGTGATATACCTAATACTGATTGGCAAAACGTGATAAAAACAGTAGGTAACCAAGAATTTTCTTATGACTAAAAAGCACAGCCGGTCTATTCTCTAAAATCAATCTAGCGTTAAGTGTAATGACAGCTCACTTCACCAAAATTTTGACGGTGAGCTATTACGGAATATACCGACTGGTATCCAAATTAAATGACTCTTCTTGAGAAATTATTTTGTGAAAGAGAAGAATCGCGGATATACAGTATGGAAACCACATATATGCAATAAATTATACCACATACTTGTTATCGCCTTTTCTGACGATATCCAAAAAAATAATAAAATAAATCGGACGCGAAAAAAAATCAGTATAGCTCGTCAAAATGTAGGGAACAGCAGATTTTTTTTCGCGACCGATTTCGTTCATTTTTTGTGTGTGAAAAGGCGATAACAAGTTTGTTGTATAATTTATTGCATAAAATGAAAAATATGTGGATTCCATACTGTATAGGGTCTGTACAGAAAAACCTTTTTTCAAGAGTGGATTATTCACATTAGTGTCGCACTATAATTTTGATTCAATTAGCAATCTCACTCTTCCCATTTTTATGAACCCAAATTCACAGTATCTAAATTAATTTATTCATCTAAAAAGACGATCTAGACAAATATCTTGTTTTTAATAAAAAAAAAACATTTTTACTAAACTAATTGCGGATTATAGACAGTAGAACTGAGGGACAACTCTCGTAACTTTAAGAACGTTCACAGTCTGATCTCAATCTGTCAAAAATACCTCTAATTTCCATACATTTTGACAAGTTTTTGACGTTTGCTTATCGCCGAGATGAGACTGCGACTAGATTTTGAACGTTACAAATTACGAAAATTGGCCTCCTGATCTCACACTATTACCTATTTTTATTATCAATCTCACAACCTCCAACATAATCCACTTTTACTTTTGTTTACCCAGCAGTGGACTAAATCAATTAATTATTGACAATATCCTGCATGTCACAAGAAGCGCTCCCCTCGATATATCACCGACGTCACACAGGGCCTCTGATTTATTTATTTGGCAGAAAACATGCCGGAAAAACGGATACACTGGTGTTGTTAAACAAATTAATTAATCACAGCCTGACGTAAACTGACGTAATTTTAGTAGGCATGTTTTTAATCACGTCTAAACTTGTATGGAGTAGGGTCAGGCGCTGATTAAAATTTATCTTCTGTCCTTTTCTTAATGAAATAGAAAGAAAAAGATGCACTTAACTTTTTGTGAACAAGGGAATAGGCACCAATGTCTATTTTTTAGGTAGTTAAGAAATTTGGAGTCTTTTTTTTTTTGTCTTTTTTTGTAATTGCTGAATGGGCCCGCTCTTGACCTCAATCACGCCTGATGGAAAGCGATGGATGAGGTCTATGATGGAACGAGCGTGCCCAGAAGATGCCAAAGGCACTGGAACTGTCACGCATCGACGAAATACAGCAGGCTGCTTGACGCCGGACTCCGATGGGACTTGGGAGGGTGGTCGTGAACCAGGCGGGCGTTAGCGCTACCACCCCAAGGGAAGAATTGGCCAGTCAAATAAAGTGTTAGGTGTGACTGCAGGGTGCACCGAACGCTCGGTTCAGTTGAGTAACTGGCGGAACAAACTGCGCTACACGAGGAGGCTTCTTCATGCAACCCAAAACCCCCAGTCTGGATTTGTGCCCTATTCGCCACATATATCAGACTTAAGCTCGCAAAATATAGGTTATAACTAAGCACCTCAGTCTAGCCGTTCGGGGAATATAGTCTACATATTCTGTTGTTCAAAACACAGGTACCTTGTTAAAACTATTCTGTTTGTAATGTTGACCCTAAATTCTCCCCGACTCAAACTATGCCTTTCACAGAAAAGAGCCTTGAACCTCGCCAAGTTTGCGGACCAACACGCATATTAAGATGTAACACTCCAACTTAGTTTGTATTTGTGAGGCTGCGTCGTTAATCTTCATCTCGGGGATGCGTGTCATGCTCTTTTCAAATGTGGGGAAGAGTTCTGGAGACTTTGGGTTTGAAATTGTAATTATGTTGTGTTGGTGCAAAGGTTTGGCAACAACAATCCAATAACACTGTCACTTTTACTTAAAGTTCAACAAATTGTTCCTATGTTATAATGTTGGCTCCCCTGTCCTCCGCTAGGAGCATATGTATTTTGTGCCCATGTCTGTCAAGATTGTAGATGTGGGAAGACAATTTTGCGGATTTTTTAAAGATTTATAAGGTTTCCATGTTAGAATCATGCCCAAAACATTAAGGAGTGGTGAAGAATAAGAAGTGGTATACATTGCTGCCAACATAACGGCAAAGGGAGTATTTGTTGAAACGCACTCTAACATAAAAATTTACACTTGAATTTCACCAATGAAACTGACATACACACGTCTAGACCACACGGCCAAGACGTGTGTATGTCAGTTTCAAGACAACGCTGAAGAGCTGTCAGAGTGTCATAATTCCAAAAACAATTATGATACTGACAGCTCTTGAAAGCAGTTTAAATGTGCTGAACACGTACAGTTTCATTGGTGAAATTCGCCCTAAATGTGTTTAACGCTAAAATTTAAAACATCGTCCTGCACCGTAATTGCGTAACACACTATCAATCGGAATCATTTTGAAGCAAATTGCTTATCCATTGCTTCATAAGTTCGAAAAATGTGACTGCTCAACACATAAATAACGCAATGAATGTTGTTTAACTGTCAAAATGAAACCGATTGCGACTGATAAAGTGTTACGCAATTGCCCCGCTGTTTCTGTAAATCGCTTGAAAATTACGTTTATTTTCTCCTGACTGTACTTGCCTGTCAAAAACCTAGATAAAGTGGATAAGACAGAGATTAAAGGAGGGGGGGGGTGGAGGGGGTTTGGGAGGTCAGACCGGAATAAATTGTCAGAATTGACAAGCCTGACAGTGTTTTGACAGGCCTGATGGTCTAGTGGTTAGTGACCCTGACTGCTATGCCGGAGGTCGTGGGTTCGATTCCCACCCAGGACAAATGTTTGTGTGATGAGCACGCTCATTTGTTCTGTGTCTGGGTGTAATTTATCTATAATATGTATGTATTTAGAAATATATAAGTATGTTTATCAGTTGTCTAGTACCCATAACACAAGCTCTGCTTAGCTTGGGACTAGATGGCGTTGTGTGATAGTTGTGGAATATTATTATTATTATTTAATTATGTTTTTTAGCACTAAACGCATTCAGGGATTTGTTGTGAAAGCTATCTATTTTCTAACAAATAACCGGATGCAGCTGAATACCAGTATTTTAGATTAAGTGAATGCCTATCTGTCCTCTACAACTCAGTTACTGGGTAATATATCCCTTGGTAAGACTAGCTGTCAGACTTTTGATCAGCCGCCCGGGACCAATGGCTTAACGTACTTTCCGAGGCACGGCGGGGTCTTAATATAACCCTCACGGCTGTTATTATTTAGCCACGACAACGAATAATAATTTTGTTGTTGTATCATTAATATAACTTACTAGCAGCGCCTCGCGGTTTCACCCGCATAAGTTTCATCCCGTGGGAATGTCGGGATAAAAACTATCCCATATCCTTTCCCGGGACTCAAACTATCTCTATACCAAATTTCATCTAAATCGATTCAGCAGTTTAAGCGTGAAGAGGTAAAAGACAGACAGACACCTTTCGCATTTATAATAAACTAGCTGGGCCTGCGGTTTCACCCGCATAAGTTTCGATCCCGTGGGAATGTCGGGATAAAAACTACCCCATGTCCTTTCCCGGGAATCAAACTATCTCTATACCAAATTTCATCTAAATCGGTTTAACGGTTTAAGCGTGAAGAGGTAACAGACAGACACACTTTCGCATTTATAATATTAGTATGGGTGACAGTGGCGTGCATTGTATATAGGCACATAAGCAGTGCCTACCTCGATATTATATCAACATAAGCCAGTCAATTACATTTTAGTGTGTGTGCCCCACAATTAAGAAACCTACTAAATTATCATACCTAAAAAAATAAAATCTTTCATACAAACACGCGCGGCAGTAGGCAGTCGCTAGACGGCCTACTCGGCTCCCGTACTATTCGCACATTCTCATTAGTCCAAGTTAATACGACAAAATAAAAAATACGTACGTCTCACACGTAATACTATGACGTTCGACCTTCGCAATTTATCACCCTTAAGTAGGCATGCCTACTCAAACAACCACACTTTTGATCTCACTTTTTTTCTGATTAGTGACCGCGTTTGTATAGACTAGACCCGGCCTAGTGCCTACCTATTCTGAAAACCAATGCACGCCACTGATGGGTGATTAATTTATTAAGCAAGCAAGCAAGTGAAGAAAGCGAAGTTGAAGCAAGTGCTTTGTAATTGAAGTTAATCCCTTCGAGAGCTCACAAGCATGATGTTTCAAATAAAGCTTGTCACGAGCCACAACCCTTTCCTTTTAGTCGGAAGTCGGTAAAATATTAGAAAATTATTAGAAACAGCAATATTTTACACCCTGCGGTGTACGGTCTCATAATAACCTGTAAACGAAAACCTATTTATTTACTGGATATTAAAGGGATGGCTTATGTGTGTGTGTGTGAGTAAAAAGAAAATATAAGAAGTGCATAAATTCGGTTAGGTTAGTCATGCTTCTAGACATGGCCTGTACTGTCAGTCAGAGAGTGAATGGATGAATAAACCTAGGATTTTTATTAAGAGTTAATATCGCACCTCCAGAATAGTAGTGACTTAACTCAAAAATCTAAGAAATCGAGTTACGTTCATAGAGGGTCACTAAAAGGTACACACTTTAGGTGAATATTAAAAAAGCGACGTTTTTATGGTAGAATAATCTTTATTCTACCAATTTTTTATTATTTTTATTATCTATTATAAATTTAGGGGCTTTTGGTCTATTCTACCATAAAAACGTGTCCCTCTATGATCGTAACTCGATTTCTTAGATTTTTGAGTTAAGTCACTACTATTCTGAAGGTGCGATATTCTTAAGTTAAGTTAAGTTTTACGTCTTTTTAGGTGTCGATGGCAAAAATACGTTTTTTTTTTCTTAAAGATTAGCCCAAAATTGAGCAACGCGGATAGTATTTGCTGTCGAAGCCATTAGGTCCTAACGTGTGCAGGTAACAGGCTATGCGGTGCAAGATGGGAGTTTAGTCATTGTCTGTGGAGAGACTCCGCATGTACACCGGAGGTCTGAGCCTTCCTTCCAATTTTACTTCTGTTCCTATTTTAATCCATCCATCTATTATAAATTCGAAAGAAACTCTGTCTGTCTATATTATGTTACCTTTTCACGCTTAAACAGCTGAACCCATTTAGATGAAATTTGGTATAGAGATAGTTTGAGTCCCGGGAAAGAACTTAGGATACTTTTTATCCCGATATTCTCACGGGATCGAGACTTATGCGGGTGAAACCGCGGGACGCAGCTAGTTACTTATATAGGTCAGTGGGTCGTCTTAGGGGCGGATGCTTTGCCAAATAATTTAGACTTTAAAAACTGAAGTGTTAATCAACTTTTGTTACCGAGTCTACGTAGTTGAGGGTTTGAGACCTTCGGAGTAATTGCGTAACACACTATCAGTAGCAATGGCATTCATTAGACAGTTCAACCAGGGCTCTGAACCGGTTTAAAAAGAGCGGTTAATTTCGATTAAATACCGGTAAATATATCGTTCCTCCATTAACCGGTTAAACAAGTGAACTGTTCTTATGTAACCCAAAAGATAAAGGTTACCGGTTACAAAGCTCAAACGGTTTTGACACCCAAATTGACCGGTTAATTCCGTAATTCGTAAATTTTTTTCGTCTACTTTTTTAACGCTTCCAACAAGTTCTAGTGACAATGAGTTGACATCGCAACGTCCAGACCGTGCCCACGAGAGCGGCGGGGGCCGGGGGGGGGGGGGGGTTCAAACTTGGTTTTAACCGGTTAATTTTCACTATCAAAACCAAAATTCATGAAAAACCGGTTTGTCGCATAAACCAGTAAAAACCGGTAAAGTGCAACCTTTAACCTCAATCGATTTCGGTTTGGGGTCAATGACCATAACCGGTTAAGAATTTTAACCGGTTTCCGAGCCTTGAGTTCAACAACATTTTTTGTTGAGCAGATACATTTTTAGAACATTTGAAGCAATTCAATTCAATCATTTAATTCGGAAATCTTCCATATTGTATTAGTTAGCATTTAGAACTTACAAACTATGTTAGTGTTTGAATTAAAATCAAAGTTAAAATAAATATTAAAATGAAAACCACAATCAAAATTAATTTAAAATTTACTTAAGTCAAATCTAAATCAAATCAATTAAATTACAATTAAAACAAAATCTTAAATCAAATCAAATCAGGCTTCTTCTGGGTAAGCTTGCTCCATCGTCGACTTTGTTTCTGTCACCTTTGACGTAGACTAGAGTCAAGAGCAAACCCGTTTCAAATAAAAAAAATTAAAAACCTAATTAAATAAAAATTAAGGCGCTCCACACACTGCACCGCGCTCCGTCGCGGTGAGCGCGACGGAGCGCGGTGCAGTGTGTGGAGCGCCTATATTGAAAACTAAAACATGACTATAACTTATCCTCTTCATAAAATTTATTTATTATTATTTATTTATAACAGCCTAACTACCATTACAAGGTTTACCTGGTAAACCTTGTAATGGTAGTTAGGCTGTTTTATTAGTTTAAGTTCTGAACTGTCGCATTATGGTAAACTTTACCATAATGCGACAGTTAAGAACTTAAACTAATAACCTAAGCTATATACTTAAATTACAATAACCAAATTATGAAAATTAAAACTAACAACATTATTAAATTATTACACCTTAAAATCACCAAAAACATAGTACTTATAACATAATTACTTACGTCACATAGTAAGTACCTACAAGCATAACATAGTACAACATAAACACAAACATACTTTACTTACATTATGAAAAAAAAAATTAAGTATTATTTTGCTTGTAGCATAATATAAATAGTATCTAATACCCTTGCGAATTCACTCACCCAACATGTAAAAATATTAATTTAACCGGTCAAGCGTCGTAGTTCGCCGATCGGCGACGAAACAATAGAAAATCAATTGTGTCTCATTAGTGGCGCTTGACAGACTAAATATCTTTCCTCAGTACCAGGCCCGCAGCTATGTCTACGGGACCAGTGCATCAAAAATGGTCAGCCTGGCCTCTCCAAAATAACCTTCAGGATGCTATTGGAGATTCCACGTATCCTACAATCAATGGATTAGCTATTTCCTCCAAATTGATTCAAATTGTGATTGATACACTGTTACGCAATTAACCCTGATTGCGAGAGCACCCGCTGGCAGGCACTGTCAATAAAACTGTTTGGTATGTAGACAACAAAAACCCATTTATTTACTGGATATTAAAGGGATGTCTTATGTGTGTGTGTGTCCGTGAAAAGTATGCTATTAAGGGGCTTACAGGACCTAGACGCAAAAAAACGCAAGTTTTAGAAACAATAAAAACATATGATCGACTACAGTAAACAAAATCAAAAAAATATATGATATTCTTTAGGATATATGCTAGGTAGATAGTGTGTTGAAAACATAATACAACTAATTTGGTACGATAAAAAAAATCATGAAGATACCTACCTCTAAAAACCAACCAACCAATTCGCACTAAGCGTTTGCAAATGTCGTTTATAATGCGCACAGCAAAAGAGTGGAACTCTCTAACTGCGTCTGTTTTCCCGAGCACATACAACCCGAATCTCTTTAAAGTGAGAGTGAACAGGCTTCTTCTGGGTAAGCTCGCTCCATCGTCGACTTTGTCTCTGTCACCTTTGACCTAGGCTAGAGTCAAGAGCAAGCCTATATCTAATAAAAAAATAAATAAAAAAAAAAACTTTATTTTTACAATAAAAACCATTCTATAACACATATATTCTCCTTCTATATTCTGTATACATACAATCATTATGATTTTTTGTCAGATTATTCTACAAGCAACATACTAAAACTCTAGTGTTTTAATTTTTTAGTCCTAACAATAGATTTTTTGCTTCATATTTTGCAATAAATTACCAGCATTGTGTCATCGCGCTTCGCTTTCTTTTCTATGCAGTCCGACAGTGACCGCGCTTTAGGTTTCTATATTTACATATGTCTGTAATTTATATGATGAACATGATAAAGAGTATTCTATTCTATTCTAGGTCATGTAGTCCTCTTAAGTTAGACTCTAAACACGTGTCAGATGAAGGTAATGTGTGTTTGTAAAAGTAAGTTATTAGGCTGGGTTCTAAATTCTAAACACGTAACATACGTCGGTTCTGCTTCTGTACCTAAGTAGTTTATTCGGACTCGACTTTTGAGACGATTTCAGAAATTTTAAGCGTGTATATTTTTTTCCTGAGTTACTTGACTCTTAAGATTGTCAAAGAGTGTTTTTAATGGTGTGCATACGAGCAACTAAAATCGTGTAAGTAATGGCTTTTGGCATTATATACAACCTTGGCATTACCGTCTCGTTGTTGCCAAGACGATATGTAAAGTCAGATAAGCAGTCGCTCAATGTAAAATACTGTTATTTAGCTGCATTAGGTTAGACTGGAAGCCAACCTCAACATAGTTGAGGGAAAGGCTTGGATGATAATGAATTGCCAAAAATAGCGCAATATTTTGCAATTTATATTCCCAGGATTACAAAAAAAAACCTTTGTTTTTATATTAGCTCACATTGGAATTTTTACAATCGGATTACATTTTTTACGCTCATATTTTTTTAAAGTAACTTTAAGAACTTTTGGAACAGACTTTAGTAAACCTTGTTTGCTGAATACCAGTGGCGTGCATTGGTTTGCAGAATAGGTAGGCACTAGGCCGGGTCTAGTCTAGGCAGACGCGGTCACTAATCAGCAAAAAAAGTGAGGTCAAAAGTGTGGTTATTTGAGTAGGCATGCCTACTTAATGGTGATAAATTGCGAAGGTCGAACGTCATGGTATTACGCGTGAGACGTACGTATTTTTAATTTTGTCGTATTAACTTGAACGAGTAAAGACCAATGACAATGTGCGAATAGTACGGGAGCCGAGTAGGCCGTCTAGCGACTGCCTACTGCCGCGCGTGTTTGTATGATAGATTTTGTTTTTTGTTAAAAATGATAATTTAATAGGTTTTTTAATTGTGGGGCACACACACTAAAATGTAATTGACAGGCTTGCGTTGATATATCGAGGTAGGCACTGCTTATATGTCTATTTGCAATGCACGCCACTGCTGATTACAACATACTGTGACAGCTAATCCCTTCAGCAAGCATGATGAATTGATGATTCTAGCAGTTTCTGTTTTGACCATTTATTAGCTGTTCTTGGGGATTAAACAGTCTTTCTGTATGTCTTTACCTAGTGACGTCATATACTCACATTGTAATTAGTACACCTCTATTATCGTTCTAATCTAGAACGCTCTATGAACAACACTTTTTTTGCACTTCAAAAACCATTAAAACCTCTTTATGTCTTCTGCATACAGACTTTTACGACGGCAAAAATAATTTTGTACAGACGTCTCATCTCAGTTTCAGACAAGTTTATCACATAGCTTCACACAAGCGATTATAGTCTTTATTTTGAAGACGTCAAAGTTTATAGGAAGTGTATAGTAAAAAATGGTGTTACTTTACAAAAGGAAAGAGTACCTAGTGTTGTTGTAATGAAAGTTTTCACAAAAGGAAATGCTTCTTCTTCGAAATGTAGTGTATTAAGACCTTCTTTTGTCTAAGCGACGATGTCTTGTTATGTGATTAGGAAGTTTTAACTTAATAAGTGATGGTCGTGAGATCGGTGCTCGGGTCTTTAGGAAGTAATTGAGTTGTCCGTTAGGCGTGTAAATGTTTTTAGAAATACTACAGGGTGAAATTAAATTCATGGGCATCCTTTTAAGGGGTCATTGTACTCATTATTATGAACAACTTTTAACTACTATGGGACTAAACTTAAAATCCCGAAAAAAATCAGCTGTTCCTTGCATTTATGTTCACATAACTCGTCAAAATGTAGGGAAGAGCTGATTTTTTTTTCGCGATTTTAAGTTTGGTCC
The DNA here is from genome assembly GCA_945859645.1 of Amphipoea oculea. Taxonomy (NCBI): domain Eukaryota; kingdom Metazoa; phylum Arthropoda; class Insecta; order Lepidoptera; family Noctuidae; genus Amphipoea; species Amphipoea oculea. The sequence goes on from OX243885.1 coordinate 2,031,878, forward strand.
CATAGTAAAAGTTGTTCATAATGATGATTACAATGACCCCTTAAAAATGAATGCCCATGAATTCAACTTCACCCTGTATAGTAGTAGCAACGAAAATAGCCTTAAGGGGCCGTTCATTTATTACGTAAGACAATTTCAACCAATTTCTGACCCCCCTCCCTCCTACGTAAAAAAAAAGACGGGTTGCACTCCGGGAGTGCCGGCAGAAGTGAAAACTTGAATATTAACGTTGAAATAAATCAATTATTAATTGAACTAATATAACTAAATATAACACGTCCACGTCCACGTCCACGTCCACATCCACGTCCACATCCACATCCACATCCACATCCCCATCCACGTCTACATCCACATCCACATCCACACCCACATCCACATCTCCATCCACATCCACATCCACATCCATCCATCCATCCATCCATTCATCCATCCATTGTCGTGTGTCACTTGGTTCATTTCGGTTGGCGCCGCCGTAGAAAGAGAGGGGGATACTTAGTAGTTAGGAGTAGTAGTTCTCCCCTGTGTAGTCTCTCCTGACGGTCACGTGTCCTGACGTGATGTCCTGACGCGAGTTTAACATTTTTTACCCATTACAAAAAAGTGTGCAACGCCGCTAAAGAAGTTTTTACTTCACAATAAGACTTGAATGAACCCCCTCCCCCCTTTGAATCTTACGTTAGATCAGTATCTACCAAAATTGCAAAGAAAAAATAGCAAAATATTTCTAAGCTTATAATTTTTGCTTACTTTTGTGGTTCAGCATAATCTAGACCCCTCCCTCCCCCATGTAAGAAAAAATAAGACGTGTTCGGACCCCCTGCCCCCTCAAATTGTTTTATGTAATAAATGAACCCCCTAAGGGGATTCCAGGACCTAAACGCAAAAAACGCAAGTTTTAGTAGCACTAAAAGTATAAGATCGAGTAGAGTAAACAAAATCAGAAAAATATATGATATGCTTCAGGATAATGCTAGGTAAATAGTGTGTCGAAAACATAGTACAACTAATTTGACACGATAAAAAAAAAATCATGAAGATACCTCTAAAAGCTTTTTTTTTTACAATAAAAACAATACTGTTATACATACAATCAATCATTCGGATTTTCTGTCAGATTATTCTACAAGCAACATACTAAAACACTAGTGTTTTCATTTTTTAGTCCAAACAATAGATTTTTTTTGTAAATAGATAATTGCTTCATATTTTGCCAGCGTTGTGTCATCGTGCTTCTCTTTCTTTTCTATGCAGTCCGACAGTGATCGCGCTTTAGGACTTGTAGTCCCCTTAACCAAAATTTATTCGTTGATCTAGTGAATTAAAAGGACTGAAAAGCTAATTGTGAGGAGTGTTTGTGTGTGTGTTGCTGTGGAGTTAGACTGGTCCGTTGGGGGTGTGTGTGGGTGTGGTAAATATAGTAAACTAGCAGCACCCCGCGGTTTCACCCGCATAAGTTTCCCGTAGGAATATCGGGATAAACACTATCCTATGTCCTTTCCCGGGACTCAAACTATCTCTATACCAAATTTAATCTTAATCGGTTCAGCGGTTTAAACGTGAAGAGGTAATAGACAGACAGACACACTTTCGCATTTATGTGGCCCAGTGGTGACCGCATAATCTTTCTGTGGGAATATCGAGATAAAAACTATCCAGTGTCCTTTCACGGGACTCAAACTATCTCTATACCAAATTTCATCTTAATCGGTTCAGCGGTTTAAGCGTGAAGAGGTAATAGACAGACAGACACACTTTCGCATTTATGTGGCCCAGTGGTAACGGACACGACTTGCGAGCTGTAGGTCGTAGGTTCGAACCCAGACAGGCACTTTACTTTGTGTAAATTATTTCATCACCACTGCTCTCAAAACGGTGAAGGAAAACATCGTGAGGAAACCGGCATGTCCTTGAACCAAAAATTTGAAGACATGTGACATCCACCAACCCGTACTGGGCGCGCGTGGTGGATTACGGCCCACTCCCCTCTCACTGAGAGGAGGCCTGTGTCTCAGAAGTATGGATAAAGTAATATATTATAGAAAACTGACCCCATTGTTTTATGGGCCAATGATATTCAAATAGATGTAAATATGCGTCGTGAACCCATTTCCCTTGTTATTATATCTAGGTGCTGCATACTTATGTGGCAAATTAAATTCCTATTTACACGGTTTTTCTTCTACGTAATAAAATGTTTGGGGAAAAAGGATATTATGAGATAGAATATTATGTACTAGCTGTGCCCGCGACTTCGTTCGCGTGGATGTCGGAACATAACAATATCCTGCGAGGATACCGATTCAAATCTTTATTTTTTATTTAAGCTAGTGCTTCTCTATTAATAACATTAGTTGTGGAACCATCTGAAGCGTACACAAAAAGGTTATTGGGGTTGTTTACGCGTGAAAGAGCTACGTATAGTTGACCATGGGAAAAGCATCCAATACTTAGGTCCACCCCCGCAACGGATAATGTCTGGCCCTGAGCTTTATTAATCGTCATGGCATAACAAAGACTGACTGGGAATTGCACTCGTTTGAAAGAGAAAGGAAAGCTGTTGTTAGGAATAATAGGTATTCTTGGAATAAAAACAATATCACCGGCACCGCAACCGGTTAATATTTCAGCTTCGATAATGTTTTGCTGCAGATTTGTGACTTTGAGCTGAGTGCCGTTACAAAGTTTGGGAGGACATCAATTTCTGAGTAGAATTATTGGAACACCGACTTTTAAAACTATTTTGTGGGCGGGAAGTCCGGGTGTGTTGAGGCAATCCAAAAATTCTACCAGGTAGTGCGTGGCGTCATCTTCTTCCATAACTGTATTTATAGAGGTGTATTCTCTACTATTCCCGGACACGTGCATCAATATTTTTAAATTAATTGCCGCAGCTTGGTCATTGCGGGGAGTCAAAATAGCTCGCTGACATAGCCAAGAACCGGCTTGATTTCCCATATTTGTGGAATCTCCGTACACAAAAGGAATTAGCTCTTGTTGTGATGTAATGCAAGAACAGAGATTAGCGACCAAATGAACTTTTCCATCTTCTTGTACGGGGTATGTGCCATCGCCTATTTGTAACAATAAATTGGAAAACTCCTGTGCATTTTCGCAGCCTCCTAACTGTGCACGCATATTTACGCTCAGGTGTGTAGATGATATATTGCGCCATAAAACAGAACTCTTCAGACATGCAGCAATTTCATCGGCTCTCGTTCCTCGGGGTACTATCGGGAGTGTCTGCCGAAAATCACCGCAGAACAGTACCGTAATGCCTCCCATCGGCCGGTCATTTTGCCTTATGTCCTGCAAAGTTCTATTCACTGCTTCTACAGCTTTGCGGTTTGCCATTGTGCACTCATCCCAAATAATTAAAACACAATCGCGTAAAACCTTTGCTTTATCGCTATTTCGTGATATGTTGCAAACCGGGCTTTCCGTACGGTTCAAGTCGATAGGAATTTTAAATGTTGTGTGTGCTGTTTTTCCTCCAGGCAATAATGTGGCTGCTATCCCTGAAGAGGCGACAGCAAGGGCAATTTACTTTGGTTCCTTATTCGAGCCAAAATAACTTTGGTTAGGAAAGTTTTCCCTGTGCCACCCGGTGCGTCTAAAAACAGGATTTCACCCGAGGCGTTATCTACACTGCAGCATTCCCTATCAAACGTCTGGCGCTGTTCCTCTGTCAAATTTGCGCAGTCATTTTGTAAAATTTCTTTGAGTTCCACGGGATTGTAACTAATTTCTGATACGTACTCTCTGTCCATCGACTACCGGTGTGGGCAAACCATAACAACGCCATCTATCGAAGTGCTATTAATATTCAATACTGCACGTAGTTGATCTCCAGATGTAGTCCATATTATAATTTTCAAATTTACATTTTTGAAGTGAAAACTTCTTTAGCGGCGTTGCACACTTTTTGTAATGGGTAAAAAATGTTTTAAAACTCGCGTCAGGACATCGCGTCAGGACACATGACCGTCAGGAGAGATTCCCCCCCCCCCCCCCTCTCTTTCTACGGCGGCGCCAACCGAAGTGAACCAAGTGACACGACAATGGATGGATGGATGGATGGATGGACGTGGACGTAAAATGAAAAAAGTGACGCAGAAGTAGTGAAAAAAAATTAGTTATATTAATTAAATTAATAATTGATTAATTTCAACGTTAATATTCAAGTTTTCTCTTCTGCCGGCACTCCCGGAGTGCAACCCGTCTTTTTTTTAGGTGTGAACTGATTACGATGAAACAAAAAACTCAATGTTACTTCAATTTATAATTTTTAACGCAAATATTGTTGCGTATAAACGTGAAGTTGTGAGACCAAGTGCATATTAACACACATTAACTAATTTTGTCCACAGATGGCGCTGTTTTAATATTTACTTCTGAAACACTTAGAATTTTCTAATTTACAATTTTTAGGTGTGTGTGAACTGATTACGATGAAACAAAAAACTCAATGTTACTTCAATTTATATAATTATTAACGCAAATAATTATATATAAACATAAAGTTGTGAGACCAAGTGCATATTAACACACGTTAACTAATTTTACTTCTGGTAAAATCTTTTGATAGACTTAACCGATTGCAATGAAACAAAAACTAAATGTTACTTCAAGTTACGCTAAATCGTTGTGTATAAAAGTTATCTACATTTATTTCGTACATTTTACGTGATGCTCGGATAACTAAACATACAAACAGACAAACAGACAAAAATTCTAAAAATGCTGGAATTGGGTTCTATTGGTTGGCCTTTAACACCCTGGCTATATTTTTTTATTTTTTTTTTAATGTACAAAAACTTCTTTTCTACAGTTTTATTATATGTATAGATGTCTGAAAATAATAAAAAAAACCGGCCAAGTCCGAGTCGGACACGAGGGTTCCGTACCACCGTACAATATTTAATATTACATATTTAAAAAATCACGTTTGTTGTATGGGAGCCTCCCTTTAATTTATTTTAATTTAATTATTTATTTTTAAAGTAAATATACAACTAAATAACCTATTCTGTAAATATTTCAAGTGTCTACCTGCTGCTGTTATTAATATCGAGCAAAAAACGGCAAAAAAATCACGTTTGTTGTATGTGAGCCCCCCTTAAATATTAATTTATTGCATTTTTAGTATTTGTTGTTGTAGCGGTAACAGAAATACATCATCTGTGAAAGTTTCAACTGTCTAGCTATCACGGTTCATGAGATACAGCCTGGTGACCGACAGACAGACGGGCAGTGGAGTAATAGGGTTCCGTTTTTACCCTTTGGGTACGGAACCCTAAAAAAGAATGTGAACATAGAGCTGGCCCATTTTTTGGCCAAAGAATCAGCATTGCCATACAACGTGTCAAAACTTTTCCTGTTGACAGCGATGCGGACGAATTTTCGAAGTGAAACTTCTTTACGCACGCTTGACTTGGGGAGTAAGCTGGCGAACGCGTGACATAAGCGTTACGAAAAGTGTGATCGGGCGAGGCGAACGGGAGTTTAGTGGGAGCAAAAGAAAGCAGTGCGCGCGTACATTTTCTTTCTCTCTTCCTCTCATAGCCAAATACGTTTGAAGTTTCACTTCAGTCGTGTGGTTATAAGCACACTCGGTTTTGTTTATTTATGGTTCTTTTCCCTCCTTTTTAGACTGTTAGCTTTTATATTGGTTAAAAATAAAACTTTTTAAGTAAGTATTTCAACGAAAAAATTGGACACACTTTAAATAAAAGTTCGTAAAATATTCTTAAATTTTTTCAGCCGTATCCTCGCTGCCACTAAACCTCTCAACGCCACAGGAAAACGATCGCAATATAGAAAGAGCAACGGGAAACAAAGCCTTATAAATCGTCCCCTCCCCCCCCCCCCCCCCCTTCTCGACCCTCTTTATTCCTTTTATATCTAACATAATGACAGCACTTTAATAGTTGGGAGTCTAATTGAATAATTCGGTACATCCTTGGGGCTAATAAATCTGACGTCACTGAAATACCAACCGCGGATTAGCGCGAGCTCTAAAACTTGGATTAATTGGCTGTCTGTTACACCGAAGTGTGGAATTTAATAAAAGCTATGTTTAGTTGTTTCTTTTTTGTTGGGATGTTGTGTTTGACAGTTTTAGTAGTAAGCCTTCGTATCACTTACGATAACGTGGATCGATGCGAGACGCAATAGATTTTTAATTGTCTGTGGCATGCCATAAGTTGCAGCAACAATAAAAAGTTGCTACTTTTATTCTAAACAGTGTTTGACGGTACAGACGTCGGCACATCAAGCTACCCGAAACTGTCAAATTTTCCCAATCAACTTTGAACCTTATGCTTTAGCGATAAAGTTGAAAATCTATTAAAGAAATTTGACAGATTGTAGTAGCTTGATGTGCTGGCGTCTGTACAATATAATTCTGTAAAGCCTTATTTGTTACGGTCACGAATCATATTTTAATCAACAATAAATCTGACGCTGACCTGAAAAATATAAAAACAAAACATACGACTAACTAATTACACTAATATTATAAAGGCGAAAGTTTGTGAGTGTGTGTGTGTGTGTGTGTGTGTTTATATGTTTGTTACTTCTTCACGCTCAAACCGCTGAACCGATTTAGATGAAATTTGGTATAGAGTTAGTTTGAGTCCCGGGAAACGACATAGGCTACTTTTTATCCCGATATTCCCACGGGATCAAGACATATGCGGGTAAAACCGCAGGGCGCAGCTAGTTTCCTACGTAAATTGGAATTTGGTTGGCTACCTTAGCGTATCCCTCTTAATAAATCTTGTTCTTTCGCAATATTTTCCATGAAATCTTGATTGAAATCTCATTGAGACGCTTAAAAGTATTTAGAAAGAATGAAAATATGTTTATTTAGCACATTTTATAAATACACATCAACATAAAAAAACGGAAAATAAACTAAATAGAAAAAAGTATGCCTCAGGTTATTTCAAATGAAAGTTATTTAAGCCCTCGTTAAAATCGTCTTGTGATAAGCAAACCCGGATTGGTTCTTTATATCCTACTGATTAAATTATTCCGTAAATAAGTACAGTCGCCAGCACATGAAGTTACTACAACCTGTCAAATTTCTTTAATACTCGTAGATTTTCAACTTTATCGCTAAAACATAAGGTTCAAAGTTGATTGGGAAAATTTTACAGTTTTGGGTAGCTTGATGTGCTGGCGTCTGTACCTCTAGGGTCTACTTCTCTCAGTTTCTCAAGAGTGCTGTCTAGTTAGTCACACACAAGTTACAACCTTCCCAAGTTTGTGTGTAGTTACATCACTTAAACTTGTTCCACTGAAACTTGAAGATTAGGTCGGCCGTCCACTGCTAAGTAGGAAAGAATGAAAGAAAATACATTTATTTAGCACAGACTAAAAGACACGCAATAAAATACACCTGAGGGGCAATTCTAGTAATTTTAAGAACGTTCACAGTCTGATCTCAGTCTCAATCTGTCAAAAATACCTCTAATTTCCCTACATTTTGACAAGTTTTTGACATTTGTTTGTCGCTGAGTTGAGACTGCGACTAGATTTTGAACGTTTCTAATTACGAGAATTGGCCTTCAGATAGGTACATACATCAGATAAAAAAATAAATAAAAAGAAAATAAAACGTGTAAAGTCCGATGTACGAAATTAGCAGGAAAGTATGCCTCACGGCTGCGCCAAAAAGGCCCAGTTCAGCAAAAATGTCAGACAACTAGTGCCTGACGCTCGTTTTCAACTGGTTCTGATATGTGAGGTGACGGATGTAAATCAGTTTTATACTGCATCGTGACGTGTATATATGCATACTTCAATAAATAAATAAAAAGTGTGAGATAAAAAACAGTATATTGAGTAAAGACGCCAGCACATCAAGCTACTACAATCTGTCAAATTACAAAAATAGATTTTCAACTTTATCACTAAAGCATAAGGTTCAAAGTTGATTGGGAACATTTTACAGTTTCGGGTAGCTTAATGTGCTGGCGTCTGCACATACGTAGGATATGCACGGAGATTTGCCCCGTCTCTGCGTAGTTCATTTGTTTACCAGCGGCGCTATTCTGTAAAAAGATCACCGTGATAACGTGGGTGAAGTGAGTTTAAAGTGAGCTGCCATTCCATTGATGCTAGGGATTAATATTATTGACAGCTCATTTTAAGCTCGCTTCACCTAAGATTTCACGGTGAGATTTTTACTGAATTGAGCGGTAGACACGCATTCGTACATTCAACTGTGGGTCGATGTAAAAGATCTTGCGTACATTTTCATACAAAGCGAAGTACGCGTACAGTTCGACACAACTTAGATGTAGCATCGGCCAAATTCGTAAAACCGATCACATCCGAACTAAGTGCTAAAAAAAAAAAGATTAAAAAAAAACAAAAAAAAAAAAAGAAGAAAAAAAAAAGATAAAGATTGGTGATTTTGAAGGCGCACTTAGTTCGGATGTGATCGGTTTTACGAATTTTGCCGATGCTACATCTAAGTTGTGTCGAACTGTACGTAGCTTGGCCGTGGGCTACTGTGGAGCGTCGGTTTTACTCAGTAACGCATGTAAAGTTTCAAGTCTCTGTACGCTTGCAGAAAGGACTATGCTGTTGGTTTTAAGTGCGAGTGGACTGCATTATCATAATTGGTGTGTGTTAGGAATGGCAGTTTGGAGAAGTATCTACATACAAGTGCATAATTTTTTGTGGTGCTAAGCAGTATGGTTGTGTACCAGTTTGAAGGGGAGGGGGGGGTGTGATAAGAAGTCACATAAAAGTTGCGTTTCTGTTTAGAAATACGTGTGTGTGTGTATGTGGTCACCAGTGGCGAAGGGTGAATTTATGACAGAGGTAAGCCGGAGCAAAAAAAAATGACAAAAAAAATTTCAATTATGAATTGACTATAGTTTGATTATGTTCTGAATTTTCGGTGGGAATCGAGTTGTATGGTACATTCGCCACTGGTGCTCACTGAGTAACTGAAATGATATAAGCTTCAATAAAATATTTTTTGTAGAAACTTTTGTCTGCTTTTTTTGTAGGTCTGTTTGTTTTTTTTTTTATGGATTGTCCTACTAGTTTTATAAATAAACTCATGAACATGAGATCATTACACATTGAGGTCACCATTGCTATTCGAATTCAAATTCTTTTATTTATGTATGATAAAATCTTGTCGTATTACGGTTTGTCGAAGTTCAATTGGTAAGTCATGTGCTAGACCAAAAAAAAAACATACCTACTACACAATTTGTCTATTAGCTACATATCATCAGCCTACAGTAGTCCACTGCTGGACATAAGCCTCTCGAATTGCACGTCATTTAGCTCGATCGACTGCTGGACATAGGCCTCTTTTATTGCCATGCAATTGGAGAGGCCTATGTATTACGCCTATTAGTAAAACAGTTACAATCGTGTCTATTTATTAGCATCATTCTGCTGCCGAACCCTTGTCATTAGAATCGGACAAAAACAAACGCAAGTAAAAAAAAAAATAAAAAAAAACTCCGGCAGTGCCGAAAGAAGTGAAAACAAAACACAAACAGAATACTTTGCCATCACTCACTGACATATCGGATATGCATTAACACCGAGTACATCCTGAGTACACCCGAACACATCCGAAGCGTTGTCGATTACGGTAACAGTGGCGCGAGTTCAATAGTTTTTTCCCCATCTCAAAAAAATGCCCAACGCGCCTAAAGAAGGTTTCACTTCAAAAACGCAGATGAAATAAAAAAAAACTATGTAGATAATTGGACTTCGAACACGCTACGGTGTGACATTCAGCCGCATAAGCTTAAACGGTGTTTTACCACTTGAGTTATTGAAGCCTTTACAGGTGACGTAATGTACCGGAAAGCTCGGGTTTGTCTGCCTTCCTATTTATTAAAGTAAACAGTCTAATATATTATTGTGCCGTGTGCCTGATTTTAAAGGGACTTAGCAGGATTATGGGGATTACGGTGCCAAGTGTTATTAAGGTAAATTATACAATTGCACCGCAAAATGTTGTTATTTTCAGCGGATCTATTACTAAGGCTTCGCTGTCCGTCCGTCTGTCACTGGGCTGTATATTTTATTTCTTCAGGATAACAAACAATTACGCAATGCTTAATATTTAGGTACATGGATTTTATGCAGTGGCGTGCATTGCATATAGGCATATAAGCAGTCCCTACCTCGATATATCCACATAAGCCTGTCAATTACATTTTAGTGTGTGTGCCCCACAATTATTAAGAAACTCACAAAATTATTTTGATTTTGTCTATCATAGATTAACTAGGTTTAGTAAAATAACATGTGACAAAAACTAAATGTGCGAATATAACAACTAAAACTATGTGGTATATATTTGAATGGATCTTTTGAACCGCAATAGGTAGACACAACATTTTCACAGAGTATTACAATGGCCATAATCCATAATCAGCCTATAATGTTCCCACTGCTGGGACACAGGCCTCCTCTCTTCGAGACGGAGTGGGCTGTAATCTACCACGCGGGCCCAGAGCGGGTTAGTAGATGTCACATGTGTTCGAATTTTAGGTTCTTGGACATGCCGATTTCCTCACGATGTTTTCCTTCACCCGTTTTGAAAGCAGCTATTAAATGATACTTTAGATGGCTGCTATAACAACAAATAAAATAAAGTTAAAAATTATAGGGGTCCCCAAACAAGAAACGAAAAAAATATGTTGTGTTAAATATTGTACGGTGGTATGGAACCCTTCGTATGCGAGTACCAACTCGCACTTGGCCGCTTTTTATTTCTGTTAAAGTACAGACGCCAGCACATCAAGCTACCCGAAACTGTCAAATTTTCTCAATCAACCTTGAACCTTATGTTTTAGCGATAAAGTTGAAAATCTATTAAAGTAATTTGACAGATTGTAATAGCTTGATGTGCTGGCGTCTGTACATCATGGCTGTAGAAACCGAAGACTTCTGGAGTAGAGAGTGCGTTTCTCAAACTCAAACCATTTATTTAAATATTAAACCATTTAGGGCCAAAGCACACACGCTATTTTTAGCATCGGCGATCGGCGATTTAGCTGCTTGTTAGAAGCTAAATGCAGCGACCAAGCATTCCACACCGCACACTTAAGAGCCTATACTACCTCAGCTAAAATTCGCTCTTTATCTCGCTCATACGATACTGCTCGCGGACTGAGTCAGAGCGAGACAGAGTGCGGTGCTGGGCGGCAGGCAGCGCTAATAGTTTAGGTATTTGCTTTTTACAGTGAAAATAATGGTAATTATAAAAAAAGCAAATAACATAAGACCTGCTTTAAAGTAAGTTCAGTTAGTATGCAAAGTTTCATGATCTAATTGGAAGTATTTTTTGAATGCCAGCGGTTTATTGTTCGGGTTAGAGGTAACTTTGGATTTTTTTCTATCGAGAAAATTTTATGGAATCGTGTTTTCGTCTAACATAAGACTTTGCATTAATCCTCAACTTTACCATATATTTATTTCAAAATTAATGGTGCAGGATTTTCGACATAACGGAGGATCACGCTAAGCCATTTGAGGTAGTATAGGCTCTTAAAACGCGCGATTCCGATACTGCGTCCGAACGCAGAGAGTCGCCAAAACGCGATGCAGGATCGATACAGCTGCAAAATCGCCGATCGCCGATGCTAAACATAGCGTGTGTGCTTTGGCCCTCACAGGCACTTTTGAACTGTCAAGAAGTCGGTCAGTCAGAAAACATGAAGCTAGTTTCATCAAGCGTATTAAGGGACGGCCCCCCGACTAGGTGAACCGGACGTCTTAGCCCGTCTTACAGAACCACACTCAAAACTCAAGCATTATTTAAATGGTTGAAACTAGTTTTAAGTTTGCATTGAGTCTTGAATTAGGTTCTGTAATACGGTCCTTACAAAGGCAGAGAACCGGGTGTTGATTCAAACTTATTAGAGGTCATTTTCTGAGAGGCTGAGTTGCAGGAAGCATGGAATTATTATGAACTATCTATTTTTACTACATTACATTTTTTCTGCCCGTCATGACATAAACGTGGACACTGACGGTCGGGCGGGTCCACAAATTCAAGGTCGCTCAGCGCGCTATAGAACGAGCTATGCTCGGAGTCTCTTTGAAGGATAAAATCAGGAATGAAATTATCCGGAAAAGAACCGGAGTTACCGACATAGCTTGCAGAGTAAGCAAACTGAAATGGCAGTGGGCTGGCCATGTCTGTCGAAGGACCGATGGCCGGTGGAGCAGACGAGTCCTGGAGTGGAAACCGCGTACCGGCAAGCGTAGTGTGGGACGCCCCCCAGCTAGATGGACGGAGACCTAAAGAAGGTGGCTGGGGTAGACTGGATGCGGACGGCGGAGGACAGGGTGCTGTGGCGCAGCCTGGGAGAGGCCTATGTCCAGCAGCGGACTGCGATAGGCTGATTTGACTGATAGAATATTTTTCTCGATTACGATGTTGTTCCCATGGCGAAAGTTTTTCAGTTTGATGGTCTGTAAAACACTCTTAAAGAACCCAACCAGGTGCTTTACTTTGTGTAAATAATTTCATCACCACTGCTCTCGAGGAAAACATCGTGAGGAAATCGGCATGTCCTAGAATCAAAAATTCGAAGACAAGTGACATCTACCAATCCGCACTGGGTCCGCGCGGTAGATCTAGATTATAGCCCACTCCACCTTAAATAGCAGAGACCTGTGTCCCAGCAGTGGGATTATTATAGGCTGATTTTGCAAACTGTAAAATAACCATCATAAAGCCGTCGTCTACGTATTCTTTACATCAAATTAAGTAGCATTGTATATACAGACGCCAGCACATCACGCTACTACAATCTGTCAAATTTCTCTAGTAGATTTCCAACTTTATTGCTAAAGCATAAGGTTCAAGATCGATTGAGAAAAAACGACAGTGTCGGGTAGCTTGATGTGCTGGCGTCTGTACAAAAATAGTTGCTGGGAAACGACTTTTAATTTAGAAGTGACTTGGTTTCGTTATGCACCCGTTACACCCGTTATTCACAGTCGTTCGAATATACAGGCTTGGTGTGAACGCGGCTTTAAAGTTGGTTATACACAACCCAACCAGAAAACGAGAACTGTTAAATTCGCAATTCAAAATTGCAATTTCCAGGATCATCATCTGCCAAGTCTTTTCCCAACTACATATATATATGGAGGTTGGCGTCCAGTTTAACCGGATGCAGCTGAATACTTGTATTTTACATGGAGCGACTGCCTGTCTGACCTCCATAATACAGTTACTGGGTAATACCCCTAGGTGACACTAGTTCTATTCTATTCTATTCTGTTTTTAATGAATGCAAGTAAAGCCGATGTCGACTATTCTGCCAATGTCAAAAGTGAATTGGAAAAGCAAGTGTGTGAGAAAAAAAAAATTCTATGCTACAGTTGAACTTAATGTAGATCTGGTGGGGTTAGTACTGGACTGAAACAAACAAAAAGATAAAATTACATATTATATTATAATTGTTAGAACATTAAAATACAAGTATACAGAATTATTATGCCACAGCCAAACATAAATTTTAGAAAACATATTTGAGAAAACAAATTATAATTTTATATTATTGTGGCGAGGTGACACTGGTTGTCAGACTTTCGCGCTTCTGACTAGCCCTCTGACTTGTATTATACAAGTACTGTTTAATAGAGGTCAGTGGAGTAGCCGTAACGACTGTCAAAGGTCTACAAATGACAGCCGGAAGCTCGAAGGAGTTTTTATCTGTAATGAATGGGTCTCATTATGAATAGGGGTGTTTGTTGCGCCACTTCGTCTTCCCAGCGAATGCACTAGGAAGTGGTGAAGGGTGGGCGCTTTGGGGGACTGTCTTGTGTAATATTGATGTTCGAAAAGTGCTGATTCTCAGCCTAATTTGAATATGACTTTTGAATTTAAATGGATGGTCACTCATCTGCGAACCGACCGCAGTAAGCGTATCTTGGCCCGTGGTATAATAATAATTTATTTATTTGACGGACAACAAAAGATCCACACTGACAAACACAAAAAATACATAAAAGATGTTAGTAACAATATATCCTATGTTAGTACTTATATACTAGTATGTTAGTAACAATGTGGCTTACGATCTATGTTAACACTTATAGGTACAGTACGACAGACAGAGTTGTCTTGATGAGATGTCTGCCACGCAATCTGGCGAGCAAAGAAGCACTTTTCTTCCGTACGATAGCTGAGAAGCTGTCGACTCGGGCTTTTGCGAACATGTCTGACGCACTGCAGTAACGTGGCAGCCGCATCAGCGCCCTGAAGGCGTTATTGTATTGGACGCGCAGCGCATTGACGGCACGTTTGGTACAGCTAATCCATAGGGCGCTCGAGTACAGAGATGTGCAGTATGCTTTAAATAGCGTGTAATTCGATTCGACCCGTGTGGCTATTAATACTTGGCAACGAGCCCCCTCACACAACCACAATTTCCAGGATAAAATTACTAAATACCGGAGAAATATCTTGCTGAAGTGTCTTTTAGAAACTTAAACGTTTAAAAATTACAAAAACCGTAGCGTTAAAAGGATATCGTGAGGGTTACAAGACTTAACTGTAGCCTGACGGGGAAAACCGTCCGGAAAATACCCGGCACTTTTAAAATGTACGTATTATATAAGTATTTTGCACCTTCTACTTTTGCTAGGGATGAGAAAGTAGTTGTCGATATATTATAATAATAATATTATAACCTTTATTTCCATAACCAAAAAAGGAACTAATACAGATGGATAACCAAAACCACAACAAAAAAATGCTGTTTAATCTGTCAAGCTCCGCTAATGAGACACAATTGATTTTCTATTGTTTCGTCGCCGATCGGCGAACAACGCCGCTTGACCGGTTAATCCCTCAAGTGTCAAGTGTTACAGCAAGTGTACACTTGGTGTACACTTGACGCTGCCTAACAGCAATTTTTTTACAGAGTCTGACTACCCGGTGTAAGTGAAACGTACTTAATCCCTAAGATTCTTATCTTCATCACGAAAGTGCATTCAAGTTTCGTATAATAATAAACCATCAATGCAATAACAATGTATTTATTCGTGAAAAAAAACTCACTTTATGCGCTATATTTAACTACTCTTGTAACTTTTCGCGATGAAGATCGTGCTATTTTTGTTTATGGCAACATTCGTTTGATATGGAAAATAACTAAGGAATTTGACTTTAAACACACATTTTAGAAAATATGTTTATTTATACGCTAACACACACACATTGTATAAAATGTAGCGTAAAAAAAATACCCGTAAACGTTTACAAAAAAAAAAAAAACTCGATAAACAACGTTACATCCCTAAACTCCACGGCAGGATATCCCTTAAATCCCTTAGGGGTCTGATAAATTGTGTTTCGCAAGCTCACTGTGGATATTAATAATATTTTAGTATACCATTAACATTTTGAATAATATTAATAAAGTTTCTATAGCATAATGTAAAGATTTTTAAATTGTTTTAGCGCCGCGTGCGACGGAAAATCTTCCACTTTGCATTTTCTTAAACAAGTTGGCTTTCAGATTCCAGATGTTGTTTGAAATCGCCATTTTATGGAAGTCGATCATATTGCATAGAGCCAGATTCTAAACTGCCACTGAGAAATTCCAAACATTCTTAGTGAGTCGATGAAGAAAATAACACGAAACAAAAAAAAAAAAACAACCGACTACAAAAAAAAAAACACTACAAAATGATAACTTTAATTTCGGAAGTCTGTGTGAAGTCGGTTGTTTTTTTTTGTAAAAAAGTTTTTATTTTTCACTTTTTAGTTGTATCTACTACCCCACACAAATTCAATTAACACTAGCGCATTGAATAATTAAAGACACCGACTAGAAGAATCATCAAAATTCGCATAGAAATGCCGGAGGCAGTACATTTATGCATATAACTTAGTACATAAGAATAATTATCTAATATAATATATACTAAAACCTTCCTGACAGTATGTAGATCACATTAATGAAAAAATCATCAAAATCGGTTCATTAGTTTTTGATAAAATCGCGGACACGCAAACATACATACATACATACGGGTCAAATACAGAACCTCCTTTTTTAAAGTCGGTTATAATTTATATGCAATTTTTTTATTTTATTTGTTTTGCCCAACAACGCGAATATCGTTCGCTGACGCAGCCATTAGGTCCTCCTATGTACAGGTGACAATGCGGTGCAAGATGGTAGGTGAGCCATTGTCTTTGGGGAGACGCCGCGTACACAGCGGAGGTCTGAGCCGCCCATAACCCCCACTTGAGAAGGTTATCCTCGCTGTGGCCCACTTGGGTACGAAGTCTATTTAAGGTTTTTCAAATAGACCACGGGCACTTGTGCCCGGATCGGAGACTCCTCGAGCCTTTTTGAGGGTCGGCTTCTAGTCTAACCGGTTGCAGCTGAATACCAGTATTTTACATGGAGCGACTGTCCGGCACGATACCCCTTGGTAAGACTGGTTGTCACACTTTTTTTACTGACTATCCGTAATGACTCATGTCGTGACAGCTGGGTCCAACGGCTTAACGTGCTTTCCGAGCCACGGAGTGGTCTCGATAATAATGGAGGGTCACCCATCCAGGAACCGACAGTGGCAAGCGTAGCTTAACCCTTCGATCGACCCGCACCCTAATTCCGTAACACACTTTCAATCTCAATTTCTTTGTTTTTGAAGGATATTGCTAATCCATTGCTTCATATGTTCGAAAAATGTGTCTGGTCAACAATGTAAATAACGCAACGAATGTTGTTGAACTGTCAAAATGAAACCCATTGATAGTGTGTTACGAAATTACCCCGCCGTGTGGCTGTTATAAGAAAGAAAGAAGAAAGAAAATACGTTTATTTGCGGTGAAAATGACGCAAAAAAGAAATACACAGAAAAAATAAAATAAAAAGGTAGGGGGAAATATACGTCACATCCACGCAAAACGGTTATCGCTCAGCATTATTTTATTTATTTATTTATTCATTTATTTCAGTCGACACAGGCCCATAGATAAATACCTTAACCTAAACATATATATTTTTATTATAAAACTAGTACATCACTTCACTAGCTAGTTCTTGTACTGCTCTGTGGTACTTGTCCGCGGAAGCGACGGAACACCACGTCCTGTGGCCAGAAGTCTTCTTCCGTGACGACGGGCAGATAACAATTTGGTACGCGCACCACGAACGCCTTGAAGTTGACGTTGCGGTGCGACTCCAGTAACTGCACCCTCGGCGTGTACCTCGTCTTCTGGCGCACTTATGCTGCAACCCTATGCAAGACAGAGCTCCGGCGCTAATTTTTTAGGGACAGCCGGCGCTGACGTAATGACGTCGTCCGGTGCAGCAAACAATTATTAAAACACTGTACTGGTCACACCTAGCCTCGAGCCCCCCGAGGGTGCCAAGCCAAGACCAAGGTTTATAATGTTTATAATGGCACTTGCCACCACGAAGCAATTTCAAAGAGTTTATTTTGAAGCATAATTAAAAGTCATTGATACTTATTCAAAGAGAGCTCTTTCACGCTCCCATTTAAATAATTAAGAATATCCGCTTACTGTTAATTGGCAAAAAATGGATCATTTTACCAGTTCATTTTCCCTTTGTGGATCAATCCGGTAATTATTGGGAAGATGTCATTAATTCAATTAATTGCGACTTCACGATTTCAATAAAATTGACGCCTTGTGACCAACGGCTTAACGTGCTTTGCGAGACACGGAGGGGTATTGGTATGTAAAGATGGTCACACATCCACGGACCGACGGCGGCAAGCGTAGTTTAACCTGACCGATTGACCTAGCATAATCAGCCTATAATGTTCCCATTGCTGGGTTACAGGCCTCCTCTCTGAGAGGGAGTGGGCCGTAATCCACCACCCGGGCCCGGTGCGGGTTGTTAGATGTCACATGTCTTCGAATTTTTGGTTCTAGAACATGCTAGATTGCTGGTTTCCTCACGATGTTTTCCTTCATCGTTTTTGAGAGCAGTGGTGATCAAATAATTTACACAAAGTAAAGCCCCTGTCTGGGTTCGAACCTACGACCTACAACTCATAAGTCGCGGCTGTTACCACTGGACCACCACTGCTCTTTACTCACCGATTGACCTGTGCGGCTGTTATTACTGAGCCACGAGCACCTCATCCGCGCTAGTCGGCATGCCTAATAATTCCTTAAATATTCCAAGTCTAAAACGGTTTATCTAAATGTGCTTTTGAATTAGCTTAAAAAAAAAAAGCACTACAAAGTGATAAATAACTTTAATTTCGGAGGTCGGTGTCGTTGATTCCGCATTTTCGTTTTTTGACACCGACCTCCGAAATTAAAGTTATTTATCAATTTGTAGTGTTTTTATTTGAAGTCGGTTGTTTTTTTTTTTGTAAACAAAAAATATTTTTCACTTTTTAGTTGTAGGTACCTACCCCATCCAAATTCAACTAACAATTGAAGACAGCGACTAGAAGAATCTTCAAAATTCGCATACAAATGCCGGAGATGCAGTACATTCATGCATGTAACTTCGTACATAATAATAATAATAATAATAATCATTTTATTATCAGGCAACTAAGGCCCATAGATAAAATACACAAAATAATCTTATGCTATAATAAACTAATACATATTAAAAAACCTTAAAGCTATGACTATACACGTAACGTTGTCGGCGTCGTGTTTCGCTGCGTGGTGTCGCGTAACCGTCCTCGGAAACCTAACATAAGAATAATTACCTAACGTATTATATACTAAAACCTTCCTGAAAGTAATTGTTGCTTTGGTCGACTGGTCCCGCGGGTCCAGTTCGAGTGGGTCCAGTTGACCAAAGACTCGTAGATCACTCTAATAAAATAATTATCATAATCGGTTCATTAGTTTTTTGAGAAAATCGCGGAGATACATACAGGTCGAACACAGAACCTCCTTTTTTGAAGTCAGTTCAAAATGCTTAAGTGAAAGCACATTAAATCAGTCGAAGTTAGCCACTATTACAACATTTTTATCGTCCAAGCAAAATTCAACCTATACCATGCAAAGGTGCTACTTATTTCCCTACGCCGGCCGTAAGAGGCAGCTGAATCGGTAAATTCTTTTTATCGTTTTCTACCGATCAAATAGATTCCAAGGTTTATCCGTACCGTTGACCTTTCCGGCCGGATTGAATAGTATCGTTACGTCGTAGGTATTCGCGTCAAACTAACTAAATGTATCGGCAATTTTGTATAGGTCCTCGGAAGTAATGATCAAGAGAGGATAAAGGTTACACTGAAAATATATATGTTCAGGCAACAAAAGAGATAAGTATGCAGGATCGTCGGATATAGTTGAAGTTTAGTAGGAAACCCGATGGATGTTCTCGAATAAAATTTTAATTTTATTAATAGAAAACAAACAGCTCGTTTATCAAATTAAATTTCAGTCGACAACATCCATCGGTTTCTTATCTTTTTTGTTGACTGTACATATGTCTGTGGTAACGGGTCCGACTTTCAAGTTGTAGGTCGTGGGTTCGAACCCAGGCGCTTTACTTTGTTTAAATATTATCACCACTGCTCTCAAAACGGTGAAGGAAAAGATCGTGAGGGAACCGGCATGTCCTAGAACCAAAAATTCGAAAACATGTGACATCTACCAATCCGCACTGGGCCCGCGTGGTAGATTATAGCCCACGCCCTCTCGAAGAGAGGAGACCTGTGTCCCAGCAGTGGGAACACTATAGGCTGATTATGCTATTATTTTGATAGCACATCCGGCAATCTAAACGACTTCATATAGGTACGGTCTGCAAAAACAACAAGTCGATTAACACTTTAGTTTTTTTTTTATCTTAATGAGGAGAAAATTAATAAAATCTGACCTGATAAACAGAATAACTAATAGTACTTAGTACCTGATATAAAATTTTATAAGTATTAACAATTTGCTATTGCATACATTGTTAGATAGCAATGTAGGTAGGGAATCATTGTGTATCAATTGAAATGACTGTAAAGGTAACAGTGTTCATCGACTTTAGTTGCCGTCTGTACAGTCACGAACACTAATATGTCAACACGTGGCAACTTTCAATTGTGATGTTTTTGTGAAATAACGAATGCAACGTTGAAATACGACACTTTACATAAGCCTATTGGTTCCTAAATACAATGTTCGCAATAACATAAAATTTCATTAAAAAATAAAGGAGAAATTCGCCTTTGAATAAAGCCAAGTGTATACATACTTATGCTCGTGACTGTACCTATTCACTAGTGATTTAAATTAGCCCGAGCTCGTACGGGCGCGTTTTCCTGCGGCGATTTTTTTTCGCGCACACTATTTTCAACGCTGTGCTCAGCGCCAAGAGTTGAAAATCCCACAGTTTTTTTTGACGCGCTGCGACGCGCTCTGTTGGATTCTCAATGCTTGGCTCATCACTGACAGTTGAAAATCCAATGCGATGAAATCCCGCTGCGATATTTTTACGTGGGAAATAATAATGGTTCCGAAAAACAAATTAATCTCCAGCGATCTGTGACCGACTAAAAAAAATGGATCTTTGAATAACAAAACTAAACTTCCGAATAAAATATTGAACCTCCGAAAAAATTACTACGTTACCGACAACAGAGGTTTTGTCAAGGGCACCCCGAGGTTCGTTTTGGTTAGGTTACTTTAAACCCTTTACATAGAAATAGTAGCTCCGCGAAGCGGGGCTCCGTCGACATAGGATGCAAAAGCGAGCGAATGAGAATACAAATACCTTTACCTAGGTATAATACCTATATCAAAACGTAATTTAAGCTGGTAGAAAAGTATTGTAGCAATAAACAGTCATGTTTATTTTTCGACGATTTCAGTATCTCATTCGGTCGTTTCGTCATTTTTGTTCGGACAAAAGTAGTCGGAAAGTTAGTATTTTAGGCAGTAGATTTAATATTTTTAGTAAAGAAAATTCTTATTTTTTTGTCGGAGCTTTTATTACTAAGGGTCCGTTCACACAGACCGGCTCGGAGAGGAGAGCAGATTCTTATCACGTTGAAAACAGAGTTTTTAGTATTTGTAGTAAGGTTTATTTTTGCGTGTGCACTGCTTTTGTCATTAAGAATGCTTGAACGCGCTTGGTGTGAAATAATAAGAGGAGCTGACCGGCTCCGATCGCGTACTTTTTCTCGTTCGCGCCGCTGTTCGGCTCCGATTGCATGCTTTTTCTCGCTCGCGCAGCCGATCGGCTCCGATTGCGTGCTCTTTCTCGCTCGCGCAGCCGATCGGCTCCGATTACGTGCTCTTTCTCGCTCGCGCAGCCTATCGGCTCCGATTGCTTCCGGCTCCGAGCGCATCCGACCGGCTCCGAGCGCATCCGAGCGGCTGCGAGTGCATCCGACTGGCTGCGAGCGCATCCGACCGGCTCCGAGCGGTCTCCGAGCCGGACTGTGTGAACGGACCCTATCCTTTTTACGTCCGTACGAACTTAAAAGCCCCCGTTCGCGCTGACCGTTTTTTAACGAAATGTACTTTTGCACGACTCATAATGCAAAGCACTAGAGAGTACTTTACGATCGATTTTTTTTTTGTTTCCTTTCTGCAACTGTTTCTATTGTTATACTCCTGCTAGTACACAGAACCTACTTAATTTATATACCATTGTATAGATAATTTAATAGAGATTAATTCTGTACTTTTCAAAAATTGATTCTATGCAGTAGAAACGAAAAAAACATAGAAATATTTCTAAAAAAAATCCCGTCAGTCAAGTGTGAAACCTGAAAACATGGTAGCTTGCAAAAAGTCAATTAAATAAGTAAATTTTTTTTTTTTTGAAGTTTCGGTTCACCCACAGGAGAAACCATATTGAAAATGGCTCTTTTATTCAAAGTAGTTCAGTTATAATTAATAAAAAACTAACTAATATAATATCTATATCTATGGTTTTTTAAACGATCAAATGAGCATTATGGGTCGTGCACTTTTGGATTTTCCAAATTTTTTAGTATCCAGCGATATCTATACTAATATTATAAGGACGTAAAATTTGTTTGTAAGTTTGTATGTACCTACGGGGTAATCTCTGGAACTACCAGTCGGATTTGAAAAATTCTTCTTGCATTTGATTTTTGAGGAAGGCTATAGGCTATTTAACGTCACGCTATGACCCATAGGAGCCGAGCAAAAGCGCTATGGGGAAACGAAGCGATAGAGCAGGAGACGCGGGCAAGTGATGCAATACGACGAGATGGGTCGAGGGAATAAGAAATTTCACGCAAACGAAGTCGCGGGCAGAAGCTATCGTAGTTATTAATAAAGGCATCACTGATGCGTATAGTAATGCCCATTTTCTGTGACCCACTTTATAAAATATATAACCCGGGATTTTTACCAGGTTCCACGAAATTATCCGCCATAAAAGTAAACTACGTGCACACTACTTTATAAACGCAGAGTTTACGCAAAATAAGCAATATGGTGTTGTTCCTATAAACATGGGGCTTTTGTACGTAGCATACTGAGGCTACGTTGGTACAAGTATTGAAGAATTAAGGAAAGTTAGTTAAGGCGCGGTAAGAAGCAAAAAAATGAACGAACGACAATAGCACAACGCGGCGGCAACAAATAACACACACACTCACACGCACGTTTCTGTCATTTATATATATTTTTTAATGAATGTTTGAGTATTTTAATTTAATTTATCACAGTTTTATTTTGGGTTTTTATTTGCATAGAATTTAGTTTATAAGTAATTTAAATGTATGAGTGTAAAACTATGGACTAGAATTATGTCTGAAATAAGTAGGTAAATAAATTATTTCGTTTATTTCATTATAAATACGTATACATTATATTTTTAAATATTAGAATATAAAAAAAAATAAACATTTAAAAAATAGTAGCCCACTGGTATCGGGAACAGGGTCCAATAAATTATTATTATTAAATAAGGCTCAAAACAGAAATACATTAAAACTGAGTACATCCCGAGGACAGCCGAACACATCCGAAACGGTATCGGTTACGGTAACAGTGGCGCGAATTCTATGTTTTTTTTTCCCATCTCAAAAAATGCCCGACGCGCCTAAAGAAGTTTTCACTTCAATAAATAAACCTGCCACGTAACGCTAGCTAAGAGTGAACTCATCGTCACGTATACGAGCTGTTCTCAAGAATGCAGTAGTTCCCGAAAATAGGGCAAGCAAAACAAAGGAAATGGTGTTTTTCTTCTCACATATTTTAATATGTATTCTGAGTGTATATTTGATGTAATATCTCGTGGCCATATCGTAGATTTGCTCACTTCATAAAATGCTCGAGAATTTCATGAAATGGTCGCATTTCATGAAATGTTTCACGGTCTATTGGCCACATCATGATGTGGTCTGGCCAGATCAATGATTACTCAACGTTTGACGATAACGCACGACTACTTCATGATGTGGCCAAACATTAGTGATCATATCGTAAATAAATTAGAATATCCACCGGTAGAGGCGTTGATGTCGGTTTCCTCTGTGGGTTCCCTATCCATTTGCATAACATTTTAAGACCTAATATAACTTCGCACACTTTTGTTTCTCCTAATTATATTTTCGCATAACAGCTTACGCATAATTTATCTAATCATAATAATGATTAAGCATAATATTCTAAAGCATACATTTAGCATGCTCGTTTTATTTCTAACGACGACAGGTCGACGGAGCCCCGCTGCGCGGGGCCCCTATTTCTGTCTGCAGGGTGTAAAGGAACCTAACCAAACCGAACCTCGGGGTGCCCCTGGCGTCGGTCGTTTAGTATTATGCGAACCCTAAATTCATGATATGGCCAAACGTCAAATGATATCACCTTCGGTGCAACAAAGTCACAACAGCTCATTTTTAAATTATTTTGTTTGCTATAATTTTACGTTAAAAATCTTATATTTTACAATTTGGCATACTTACCTCAATTTTGGAGTTTTGGCTATTTGTGAGTTTGTTGCACCGAAGGCGCGATATCATTAAACGTTGACTTTAACGATATATTCAATCTTAGTTGGCCATTTCATGATACACAACCATTTCTTGAAATGACCGAACACTTCATGAAATGATCAGTTCTATGATCTGGCCACGACATAGATATGGTTTGTGTCAGGGCAGGTTTCTTATTGGTTAAAAGTGAAGGTATGGAGAACATTTATTGTGAGACAGTGGTTACAAAGTTGTTAATGAGTTATTTTGATGTGCGTCTGCACTGTTCGACCATGTTAGGCATACATTAGTTGTAGAGGTCAGATAAGCAGTCGCTCCATGTGAAATACTGGTATTCAGGTGCATCTGGTTAGACTGAAAGCCAAGCCTAACATAGATGAAAAAGGCAGATGTTGTTCACCATTTATTTAATTATTGGATCGCCAACAGAGGCTACCCAGTTACATGCATGTTAACATGAACAGGGACAAATAAAAGTGTGCGCTTCCAATTATAGGCGACCACATCATTCACTTAACATCTAGGTAGGTACATTAAGTTTGACAAGGACGAACATAATAAAATAAATCACAATACAATACACGAAAATTATAGAAAGAAAACAAAATTAAAAGCTAAAGCAATACAGCAGGTACAGGTACAAAATAAAATAAGTTCAAATAAAATAAACCATTTATCTAGTTTGTTCTCCAGTTTGTCTTCAAGTTCATCAGCGGTTATAATAAACATAGGATTTCATTCACTTCGTAATTTAATTGAAATCCAGACAATATCCCAAATTAAACAGAACTTTTTTGAAGTGAAAACTTCTTTAGCGGCGTTGAACACTTTTTGTACTGGGGAAAAAATGTTAAACTCGCGTCAGGACACGTGACCGTCAGGAGAGATTCCCCCCCCCCCCCCCTCTTTCTACGACGGCGGCGCCAACCGAAGTGAACCAAGTGAGACACGATAATGGATGGATGGACGGACGGACGGACGGTGACGGTGACTGTGACGGTGACGGTGACGGACGGACGGTAACGGTGACGGTAACGGTGACGGTGACGGTGACGATGACGGTGACGGTGTCGGTGACGGTGACGGTGACGGTGTCGGTGACGGTGACGGTGACGGTGACGGTGACGGTGACGGTGACAGTGACGGTGACGGTAACGGTGACGGTGACGGTGACGGTGACGGTGACGGTGACGGTGACGGTGACGGTGACGGTGACGGTGACGGTGACGGTGACGGTGACGGTGACGGGGACGGGGACGGTGACGGACACTGCTGTGTATTCGTAAAATTCGTGTATGTAGTGTTTAAAATATGGAAATTGAAAAAAGTGCATCGATTAAAATAAAAGTGAGGCAACAATAGTGAAAAAAAATTAGTTATAATAATTCAATTCATAATTGATTTATTTCAACGTTAATATTCAAGTTTTCACTTCTGTCGGCACTCCCGGAGTGCAACCCGTCTTTTTTTTTTGGGTCGGAAATTATCAAATAACTTCTCCCGCTCTGGGCGGAGCAGACCGCACCCTAACACAACTTATACCACGAATAATTGTAAGACGTCTCTTGAATTAAGACATCTATTACATCATCAATTCCACAAAACATTCCAAATTTAACTCTGTCACTAAAGCCTTAAGGTTTTTACAACTGCATAACATTAAAACTAAGATATCTATTATTTATTAAAGAAAACATGCCAAATTAAACTCTATTATTTAAGTCATAAGGTTTTTAAAACCGCATAACATTATTCAGGGTTTCCAGAAATTACTTAAAAGAAGATTGTGCTCTCGAAGTTTGTATTTCCTCGCGTTTCGAACTTAAAATATACAAGTTTTAATTAATGTAGACAAATTGTGTCCCTCTGTGTTCTTTAGGAATTGTTCGAAGTAATTTTTGTTGGGTTTTATACTTCAACTAGCTGTGCCCCACGGTTTCACCCGCGATAAAAGTATTAGGTATAGTCCTTTTTTATTGATTCCCTTTACAAATCTCCATCCCCCCTTTGTACACCCTTAAGGGATAATTTCGGGGATAAAACCTATTTTATATCCTTCCCCACAAGTCAAACTATCTCCATACCAAATTTTATCTAAATCGGTTCAGCGGTTATTTATTCCCCATACATACTTCCAATCCCCCTTTTCACCCCCTTAAAGGATGATTTCTGGGATAAAAACTATCCTATGTCCTTCCCCGGGATGCAATCTATATCTCTGCCAAATTTCATCTAAATCCGTTCAGTGGTTTAGGCGTGAAAAGGTAACATACAAACAGACAGAGTTACTTTCGAATTTATAATATTAGTATGGATTTGGTTCTAGAATTGCTGGGAAGGTTCTGGCTTTAGGCAAGATGCCAGTCGCCAATATTTAAATAAAAGTCGTTTAAATTATAAGTTTGATCTTGAGTACACTACGAAGTTTCTAGAACAGATTTTTTGAGAACTATCTATACTGTTTCTTCTTAGAAAGTCGTTTTAAAATACATGTATATCGTTTTTAAATTTATTTAGCCCAAAATTCGCGGACACCATATTTTGCTGATGCAGCCATTAAATCCTCATATAGGTATATATACTTATACTTATAATAAAGACTAGTCTGATAGGATCTTTAGTACGGCGTATAGGCTATTAGAAGTATTAAGATCAGTGGCGTGCATTGGTTTTCAGAATAGGTAGGCACTAGGCCGGGTCTAGTCTATACAAACGCGGGACGGTCACTAATCAGAAAAAAAGTAAGAAATAAAGTGTGGTCATTTGAGTAGGCATGCCTACTTAAGGGTGATAAATTGCGAAGGTCGAACGTCATGGTATTACGCGTGAGACGTACGTATTTTTAACTACGTCGTATTAACTTGAACGAGTAAAGACCAATGACAATGTGCGAATAGTACCTCCGGGAGCCGAGTAGGCCGTCTGGCAACTGCCTACTGCCGCGTGTGTTTGTATGAAGATTTTGTTTTTTGTTAGGTATGATAATTTAGTGAGTTTCTTAAATGTGGGGCACACACTAAAATGTAATTGACAGGCCTATGTTGATATATCAAGGTAGGCACTGCTTATATGCCTATATGCAATGCACGCCACTGATTAAGATAGGTCCTATAGCGTGTGTAGGGCCGTTTTATAGGACAGGTTTTGTGTAATAGTTTTCATTTTATTTGTTGATGAGTTTGTTTGAAAGCGCTAATCTCTGCAACTTATAGACGCCATATTTGAAAAATTCTTTTTGCATTTGATAGCCCAATTCTTAAGGAAGGTTATTGACTATTTAAAACCATACTTGAACCCTTAGGAGCCGAGCAAAAAGAAAAAAAAAACAGAAAGAACGCTAAGGGTCTCCCCACGTTTATCGACGCGGAATCGGCTAACGCCGGTCAAAAAAGCCTTTATGTCTACGTAATAAGGGTGTTACTAATACCATTCGCATCGGCTCGGCTCGGACGACGCGTCGCGACGCCGCGCCGGCCGACGGCGAAACGAGCCGTCGCAACAGCTGATCGATCGATAAGTCGAGTAATGTGGTGATACGCACTCGGCTTAAGCCGATTCCGAGTCGATAAATGTGGGGAGACATTAGTGAAAACGAAAAAATTATGGGTCGGGGGCTAGAATTCCACGTCGACTAAGTCGCGGGCAGAATCTAGTCTAATATAATTTTTCGTTTTCGTAAATTCCCTTAAAATTATCAAAATTCTACTAAGATGTCTAAAGAAGTTAATTTACATAAGACAATCTCTCAAAACGCCCGCCCTTCACCACTTTCTAGTGCTTTCGCTGGGAAGAAGAAGTGGCGCAACAAACACCTCAGCTGCACAGCTGTCTGTTCAGTTAGAAAAACTTTTTTTTTTAATCTTTTATTTATTTAATCCATAATATTACATTTTTGTTTTGACATAACACCTGCCAAACTGCAAAGCAATTTGTCGACAGTAGGTCCTCGTGGATTTTGCACGACTTTTTGCTTGACTAATTACTAAAATTAAATTTAAGTTACAACTAACCAAGACTGACACCATGGTTCTGTAGGCCAAGATTTCATATCTGAATACAGAGTATGATAATTACCCACAAAACCATAGCTTCTACAACCACAGCCACTACATTCAGCGGCATCAGCCAACAAATGTCATGAGACCATCCCATAGTACCTAATCTGCATTGGGTTTTATAACACCTGATTCTATACAATAGTAGTTACCCAAAGTAAATAACATTACAAGACACAGAACATTAAATAAAAATTATTTGTCAGCTAGCCACGCAAATACCATCATTCATCATCATTTCAGCCGAAAGACGTCCACTGCTGGACATAGGCCCCCACAAGTACCTCCACTTCGACCGGTTTTGTGCTTCTCGCATCCAACGAGTTCCTGCGGCCTTCACAAGGTCGTCGGTCCACCATGTGGGAGGCCTTCCAACGCTACGTCTTCCGGTACGCGTTCGCCACTCCAAAACCCCATCGGCCATCTGGATCACGCCAATATACTTAACAACAAATAAAATGAAAACTATTACACGAAACCTGTCCTATAAAACGACCTTACACACGCTATAAGACCTATCTTAATACTTCTAATAGCCTATACGCCGTAATAAAGATCCTATCAGACTAGCCTGAAAGCCTCAAAAGAAACTTTGAAAGTCGGTTAGCCTGTAAGGGTCTGCCGGAAGTACACGGCGACGACGTCACTTCCTGTGATTAACGACGGTAACCCAATTTCCTTTGAACTTAGAAGAAAATATTCGTGTGGTGTATGTTAGAAGAGGTAGCGGATAGGTTCTTCTTATGCTCTCATTTAATAATTATTAGAGGATGAATAGCTCTCGTCGCCTTTAAAAATATCTAAATAAAATTGAAGTGTCTGTTTGTTCACTTTTTGAAGTGAAACTTCTTTACGCACGCTTGACTTGGGGAGTAAGCTGGCGAACGCGTGACGTAAGGGTTACGAAAAGTGTGATCGGGCGATGCGAACGGGAGTTGAGTGGGGGATATAAGCAAGAGAAAGCAGTGCGCGCGCACATTTTCTTTCTCTCTTTCTCTAATAGCCGTATTATATACGTTGGAAATTTCACTTCAGTCGTGTGGTCATAAGCACACTCGGTTTTTTTTTATTTGATTTTTATCTGATGTATGTATCTGAAGGCCATGTAAAATAAAACTGTTGCTTCATGTAAAATACTGGTATTCAACTGCATCCGGTTAGAGTGGAAGCCAACCCCAACATAGTTGGGAAAAGGCAGGCAGATGATGATGATGATGATGATGTATGTATCTGAAGGCCAATTCTCGTAATTTAAAATGTTCAAAATCTAATCACAGTCTCATCTCAGCGACAAACAAAAATGTCAAAAACTTGTCAAAATGTAGGAAAATTAGAGGCATTTTTGACAGATTGAGACTGCTAAAACTTACGAGAATTGCCTCTCAGACTGTGAACGTTCTTAAAATTACGAGAATTGCCCCTCTGGCGTATGGTAGTGTCTTTTAATCTGTGTTAAATAAATGTATTTTCTTTCTTTCTTGCTTTGTAATGTCAAAAAAAAACAGCTTTTTACTAAATGCATATGGAACTATACACAGTATATATATACGGTACTTACGAGTATAACAAAAAAAAAAACAATTTTTACATTTTTTATCTGTATGCTCGTTCCGTTTAATGGTGGCGTCTTTCCGTTTATAGGGCTGGCTAACTAACTTAGGCTATAGAAAAAGAAAATAAGGGTTCCGCGCAAAAAAAAAAGGATATTGCCAATACATTGCTTCACATGTACGAAAAAAAAATCTGCTCAACAACGTAAATAACGCAATGAATATCGTTATTTATTATACTCCGCACAAAGTCTCTCTGAGAGCCTGTTCAATTTAATCTGATCGTGTCAACTCATTTAATTGGCTGTTTATTATTTACGCAAACCAATTACGAGTACCACAGGTACCGTGAGATTTGAGCGTTCATTAACTGATCAAAGACACGTTTCAGTAACGGAGTGTTTATTGTATAATCGTTCCAAAAGTGTTTGTTATAATGTAGCGTAAGCATCATCAACCTGTAATGATCTCACTGCTTCACAGGCTTTATCTCTTCGAGAGGGAGTGGGCTGTAATCTACCACGCGGGCCCAGTGCGGGTTGGTAGATGTCACATGTCTTCAAATATTTGGTTCTAGGACATGCCGGTTTCCTCACGATGTTTTCCTTCACCGTTTTGTGAGCAGTAGTGATGAAAAATAACACTAGTTTACATGGGTTTTGTCCTTGGAATAAAAAGTGTTTTTTCTTATCATTTGAGATGTACTGAGTTTAAAAAAAAATAGGAAAAAAATTTAACACGTCACGTTTCCAAACTATTTATTATTTTTGATTTACAAAAATATGCCTACAGAAATAATAAAAAAAATTAAAAATGAATTGCCTTAGCTTTTTTCTTGTATTTATTTGTGTCTGTGTCTCTTATAACAGACCAGCAGTAATCACCTAACATGGCTTGGTCCCAGTATCTTTTATAATTTTGTTCAAAAAATTTCAAATCTTTCAGAGATTCTGTTATGGGATATCCTTTGTTAGATATAATAAATTCACCACAAACGTAACAAAATCGGTCGGGATGTACTTTACACAACCTTTTTGACATTTTAAAAACAATATTTATTCAACTGAACACTACAATGCAACAAAATTTTAGAATGAATTCAAAACCAACTTGTGGGTAGGCTTAAAATAAAGTGTGTAGATAACTTGATTCTTTGACGTCATAAGAATAAAACAAATATATGTTTGCGTTTAGTTATTGTCACTAAATAACACGATATAAAATTCACTGGAAGGACATGAAATTTATTATATTTTGTAAACTAGTGTAATTTACACAAAGTAAAGCACCTGTTTGGGTTCGAACTCACGTCCTACAACTTGTAAGTCGAGTCTGATAACACGGCTAGCACTGCTCCAAATGTAATCCATGTTATCATTCTCCAGTATTTATCTCAATTTATTTTCTTCAATTCTTCTATATTAGTCGTTATCTCGGTAGTCACCCCCTTTCTAACCATATCATCTTCACGCAGTCCATGCATCGTTTCTTTGCCAATGTAATCAATGTATTATTATACATTTCATTAAGAGCCTATACTACCTCAGCTAAAATTCACTCTTTATCTCGCTCATACGATACTGCTCGCGGACTGAGTGAAAGCGAGACAGAGTGCGGTGCTGGGCGGCAGGCAGCGCCAATAGTTTAGGTATTTGCTATTTTACAGTGAAAATAATGGTAATTATAACAAAGTAAATAACATAAGACCTGCTTTAAAGT
The DNA here is from genome assembly GCA_945859645.1 of Amphipoea oculea. Lineage (NCBI taxonomy): Eukaryota > Metazoa > Arthropoda > Insecta > Lepidoptera > Noctuidae > Amphipoea > Amphipoea oculea. The sequence continues at coordinate 2,063,151 of OX243885.1, forward strand.
AAGTTCAGTTAGTATGCAAAGTTTCATGATCTAATTTGAAGTATTTTTTGAATACCAGCGGTTTATTGTTCGGGTTAGAGGTAACTTTGGATTTATTTTCTATCGAGAAAATTTTATGGAATCATGTTTTCGTCTAACATAAGACTTAGCATTAATCCTCAACTTTACCATATATTTATTTCAAAATTAATGGTGCAGTATTTTCGACATAACGGAGGATCACGCTAAGCCATTTGAGGTAGTATAGGCTCTTAAGGATGATTTCCACCAAACGGCTTGCGTCGTATCGGATCGGAATAATTTTACAATCTTTAAACGATATTAAATCGTGTACACAGTATTTAAAGTCTATATTACCAAGCCGCGCACAGGAGCTTGACCGCAGGCGTCTTCCGCGAGACGCGATCGTAGCCGAAATTATGCTGCGATGCGCGATCGGCTCCGTTCGCCTGTCATCGTATCCGATCCTTTCGGCTTTTGTTCAAATTTTTCTTTTCATCTTCTGTGTTTTATGATAATTTTCTTCTTCTTCTAATGCAATAGCCAACAATACTACGTCTACCTCAACCATTTTCAAAAATTAGAACATGTCAACACGGTAGGAGTGAAACTATTTGACTAGGCGCAGAAACGGATACGTTCGCAAGCGACGGCCGATCGTATGCATCGACATGCTGCCGGACACGATCGGCTGTCGCCGCATCTATTCGTATCCTTTTCGATCCGATGCGATGGGAGCCGTTTGGTGGAAATTATCCTTTAGTCTTTCACAACTTGTACCAATCGCATGAATCAGTATACCATGTCTTTTCAATAAATTATGATTTATAACTCCCATCTGCCGATGATGCGCCAAAGATATTCAGCTTCTTCTGGTATTTGGCACCGATATCGTTTCCTAGGAGAAGTGAAGAAGAATCCACCTAACCTAGCCTTTTTCCTAACTTTATTTGAACGAGCTTTGATATTTGCCTAGACTTTTCGCTGTTATGTTGTGTTGTCCCCTTTTTTATTTTTTATTTTTTTTTGGCTGGGAAATCATCAAATGACTCCTCTCGCTCTGGGTGGGGTGGAAGGGAGTGTCAGACTCTTACTGACTAAAACCCATCAGTATTCCTTCCTTAGCCCTTTATGTTCCGGGGCAGCAGTTACCCTTTCGGATAAATCCGCTGACCCGGCAGGCTTCGGCCCTCACGGGCCCTTTCCCTTTTGCCATCACAACCTTAGGATTACTTTTACTTGATGAAATATCGTAAGTGTCAATTTAACATGACACCATCTTCATCTGCCTAGCCTTTTCCTATGTTAGGGTCCGGTTCCAGTCAAAACGAATGCAGCTGAATACCAGCATTTTACATGGAGCGACTGCCTATCTGACCTGACACCCCAGTTACCGGGTAATACGATACCCCTTGGTAAGACTGGTTGTCAGGCTTTCGTGCTTCTGACCAACCGTAACGTCTGTAAAAGATCCACAAACGAACCATCTAAATTGTTATCAAATTTTAGCCAAGAGTGGCAGATAAAATGCTTCTTTGGAAAACGAACCAGCTGTGAACATTTTATTTCGTATGAAAACAATTTATGAATACCTACAGTCAAAATAAATGATTTCGTGAAAAATGAATGTACCTAATGATCCTTCATGCATACATCTTAAGGATGTTACACACTTGTTCGGGTCGGCATGATTCGGCACAGCCAGGCGGTAAAATCAAATTCGAAAGTAAATCTGTTTGTCTGTCTGTCTGTTACCTCTTCACGCTTAAATTTAGATGAAATTTGATATAGAGATAGTTTGAGCCCCGGGAAAAAACACAAGATAGTTTTTATCCCGATATTCCGACGGGATCGAAACTTATGCGGCTGAAACCGCGTGGCGCTGCTAGTAATGTTATATGTGTTATGTTATTTAAGGTAGTTATTTAAAATAGTTTAACCGGTCAAGCGGCGCGGTTCGCCAATTGGCGACGAAACAATAGAAAATCAATTGTGTCTCATTAGCTGCGCTTGACAGATTAAGGACCAGGCTACCGCAATATGAATTTCCTATAATGATAGCAGTGTTTATGATAAATAAATAAATATGTTCAGCCGTTTAGGTATGAAAAACGACAGATATAATTACTTGCGCATTTAAATATTAAGATAGAATTATGGATAGTATGGACATGTTATAAGCGACGGCTTGGCTTAGTTCGAAATGAACGAATACTAGCATTACCGAATATTATTTTTAATAATTGCTTCGGGTCGGCACATTCGTAGCACCCTTTTACCCCATTACGAAGCTGTTGAAAACAATTTATTTTCAAGTAGAACGCGTTTGATGGACAGCTTTTCATTACAGAATACAATTTATTTAGAAACACTGCGAAAACAAGGAATGTTGACTTTCAATACGATGTGTATCGAAAGTATGGAGTGTTAAAACTTTATAACGTTTTTACAGACTCGATAAATGCGATGAAATTAACGAAGTCTAAAACAGCTGTGCCTTGAATTCTGAGAAAAACTTATTAACTCGTTAAATGATAAATTATTTATTTTCTGTAAGTAGGTTTATACAAACACTTTTACACGTCAATCATATTTTTTTTAAGCTAGATGAGGTCGGCTTTTCCTATCTGACTACTCTGAGAAGAAAGGCCGAAACAAACTCAGAGACCACAGTCTCTTTTACAGTCCAGACAAAATCTTGGTCAGATCAGGTGAAGACCATGTAGATTGGTGTCTGAAATGGTCTTTTGAGGAAAGAACCACATATATTGAGTGGACCTGTCCAGTCAGTGCACGTATTTGTCAGTAACCGTGCAGCTCAACTCAGAACTTATGGAGCTCAACGATTTGACGAACAATACCAAAGAGAGGACATTTGGGTAGGCCGCATAAACTACTCAAACTACCAAACCATAATTAAAACGGAAACAATGACCCACATAGTCCTCACCTTCACAATAATTAAAATAATATAGATACTTATAATAATAATATGTACAAGTATATACTCGTAAAAAGGGAGGGAAAATAATCAAAGGGCATCAAAAAATTCGTCCGCATGACTGTCAACGGGAAACGTGCCCAAAAGGCTGGCAGCATTGCCACGTTGTATGGCAATGCTGATTCTTTGGCCAAAAAATAGGCCAGCCCTCTGGTCACGTGATGAGTCGACCAACCGCTTGGCGATGTCTCGGAATACTAAGTGGGCACTCGGGCCCCATGGCCCTAGTGTTTCAACCCCAAACGGCTCAAATATGTAAGTTCCAAAGAGATTGGAGTATTTGCGCCGTTTGAGGTTTTCCGCACCTGCAGCAGCCGCCCCAGCACAGCTTACCGTGCTTGGAAGATAGGATGGCGCAAGGGTGTCGACACGCGTTGCATCCCACACCAAAGGACTACCTACCTTCTAAGGCATTATGGTCATCCCGTCTGTTCTCTTACCATCGTCGCGTGCCAAACCATTGGGTTCTAAAACAGCTGGCACCCCAGCGGTGACAAGAGCACGACGGATGATGTCATTGATGCTGGCATGCCGTGCTATCCGGCCTGCGCTTTTACTGCAGTATAAGCCATGGTGTCCGAGGCAGTCGACACCTTCACCGCATTGTCAGCGATGAGGAGCCACGCAAGGGGCGCCCAGACGCAAACAAGTAGCGAGCCGGAAGGTGGTGTCACCCAGCAATGTGCCTATGTTGGGTGACGGTAGTGCCTGAAGCCAGAGGCCCGACTCCCACTCACCCACAGCCAGTAGGCGGGCACGCTCAGCAGTATTGGTGGACGTATTAATAAGATTATTCCGTACCAACCTGCAGAGCGGCTCATCCCACTGCCTCTGGGAAGATAGGTTATAATACTTTACGTAATAATATAATACGTTGTCAGGCAACGTTATAGATTCATAGTAGATTCTTATTTTAACTTTTTTTCGCGTCATTCATTCGATTCCGATCATAATTAACTTTTGCATATACGTTGTCAGGAGTATAGAAAAGGACATACGGTACTTTTCATCCAGAAAAAAAACTGTTCCCGAGGAAAAGAACAATAACTTTTTCCACGGTCACAATTGCTTCAGGACGCTAGATGGCGCTACGTGTCTTTCGAATCCAGATTGAAATATGACCCGACTTTCTGAGCATTATTCTAACAAAAAGTACTAGGCTTGCATGAACTCACGATAGTATTAATTTGAATCATTAGTATTATGCTTTTAATAGGATTTGGATGAAATTTGGCACGCAGATAGTTTTATTATAACCTGGATTACCAATACGATTTCGGACGGGGTAGGATGTCGAACCCGAGATCCTCAAATTAAATTCTGATGCAGGCCGGTTTCCAGTATCGAAAACCGGACCCAGACAATCAACTGGTTCCTACGGGAACCGTATTAATGTATAATAAAAAGTTAAGGTAGGTAAAAGAAAAACATAGGATACTTTTTATTCCGGTGATACGTTTCCGCGGGATAATTTTAGATCTTCACGCGGGCGGAGCCACGGGCAAATGCTAGTTAAAGTTATTTTAGTGTCAGCTTGTCCAATTTATCCATATTAATATTATAAATGTGAAAGTGTTTCTGTCTGTCTGTCTGTTACCTCTTCACGCTTAAACCGCTAAACTAATTTAGATGATATTTGGTATAGAGATAGTTTGAGTCCCGGGAAAGCATATAGGATAGTTTTTATCCCGATATTCCAACGGGATCGAGACTTATGCGGGTGAAACCGTGAGGCACTGGTAGTTTAAGAATATTAAACTTTAGATAAATAACTTCTTTCGTAATTTTATCAACTTGTCTCGAATATTTTGTCTTTCAACATATTATATGGCCAATGCCAACAATGGATGACACTGGCACAAATCCGGATAAAATATAAGCAAAGAGCATACTAGTCCCTAACTCAGCAATACTCGAGCAAAATATATGAAAGTCCTATAAGCCTGGTACAGACAATGCTGAAATGAACGAATCTATGATAACATCTAGAAAACAATTTATTTTCAAGTACTTCGTTGATGGGCAGGATTTCATTACCGCCAGACAACTTATTAAAAGAGCCGACGCAAAAACAATTGATTTATTATTATAATATTATATGTTGAATTTCAATTATTTTTGAAGTGAAAAGTTCTTAAGGCGCGATGGGCATTATTTGGGATGGGAAAATACCATTGCATTCCGCCACTGTTACCGTAACGACACCGTTTCGGATGTGTTCGGCTGTCCTCGGGATGTACTCGGTTTTAATGTATATCTGATATGTCAGTGAGTGATGGCAAAGTATTCTGTTTGTGTTTTGTTTTCACTTCTGTCGGCACTCCCGGAGTGTTTTTGAAGTGAAACTTCTTTACGCATGCTTGACTTGGGGAGTAAGCTGGCAAACGCGTAACGAAAAGTGTGATCGGGCGATGCGAACGGGAGTTGAGTGGGGGATGTAAGCAAGAGAAAGCAGTGCCCGCACACATTTTCTTTCTCTCTTCCTCTCATAGCCAAATACGTTTGAAGTTTCACTTCAGTCGTGTGGTCATAAGCACACTCGGTTTTTTTTAATGTTTTGATTGTTTGTGATGCTGTTAAAAATGGAAGCCTAGAATCTGCCTGCATTATTTGTATTATCAGCCTATAATTTTCCTACTTCTGGTACACAGGCCCCCTCTCTTCGAGAAGGAGTGGGCTGTAATATACCACGCGGGCCCAGTGCGGGTTAACAGATGTCACATGTCTTAGAATTTTTGGTTCTAGGACATGCCGGTTTCCTCACGATGTTTTTCTTCACCGTTTTGAGAGCAGTGGTGATGAATTGATTTACAAAAACTAAAGCACCTGCTTGGGTTCAAAACACGCCCTACAACTTGTATGTTGGGGTCGTTACCTGTGGACCACCAAATCCTCTCTCTTCCTAGCCTTTTCTCAACTATGTTGGTATCGGCTTTCAGTCTAACCGGATCCAGCTGAATTCCAGTATTTCAAAGTCAAAGTCAAAGCATTTATTTCAAACTAGCTGCGCCACGCGGTTTCACCCGCATAAGTGTCGATCCCGTGGGAATATCATGATAAAAAGTAGCCTATATGTTAATCCAGGGTGTCGGCTACCTCCATAAAAAATTTCATCAAAATTGGTCCAGGCGTTTGAGCGTGCAGAAGTAACAAACATATTATAAACACACACACTCACAAACTTTCGTCTTTATAATATGTTGTGATAGTGTGATGTGTAGTGTGATAGGCACATAAAAGACACTTTTGAAAGACAACCATGACGTTTTACATGGAGGGACTGCTTATCTGATCTCCACAACCCAGCCAGTTTCACAAAGCCTACAGAAAAAAAAACCCTCTTAATCTTCGTAAATCTCCACATTACACAACCTCGATACAAAGTTAATAACACATCCCATTATTTTCCGACTACCCTGCAATTTTACGCTGCTTTCACGAACAACCCTACAACCACAGATTACACAAAAGTGTATTAATCACTATCACAAAGGGAGATTAATGAGTTCCTTTCCTTTCATTAACAGGCTACCAGTTTAACTTGACATTTCGGGGTGGCGCCACCGGTGAAGAGAGCTGTCAAATGGAACGTCAAATACGGTACATTTAAATTTAGTTCTGTTTTTCTCCGCGGTTCAAAATAAGTTGGTTAGGTTATATGTGTGAGAACAAAATATGTGTTAAAGGGAATATTTTTAAATTGTTGTGGGCTGTTTAATTTTTGTTTTGCTGGGCCCATACAATAAGTAAACAACCCTGTATTAGGCTGTATTATACAGGGTGAAATTTTAATCACCGCTCTCCTCTTAAGGGGTCATTGTACTCATCATTATGAACAACTTTTACTATAGGACCAATCAGGAAAACGCGAAAAAAAATCTGCTGTTCCCTACATTTTGACGAGTTATGCGGACATAAATGTGCTTGAACAGCCGATTTTTTACAACTGAAGGCTAATACCCGTAATTAAAAACGTTCAAAATTTATTCGCAAACTCATCTCAGCGTCAATCAATGTCTGTGAACGTTCATTACAGGAATTGTCCCTCAGACCGAACGTTCCTAAATTACGTTAATTATCTCTGTTCCATAGAATTCTATGGCACAATTAATATCGTCCATAGATATGAATGCTAACAAAATATTATGTCCGAAACGAAAATTTTACGTTACATTTACACCGTATGCTCGTGCTAGGCCGCAAGTACTGGGTTTCTTAAGAAACCGATGCCGTCATTAATGTGTGCACACATGAGTGGCACGCGTCAACTGCAGAGGCAACTGCAACCGTCGACGCTCGTCGACGCGTCGGCGGCTGCCGTTGACACCGTGCCGCTCGTGTTTTTAAGTATAACGGTGCTTAATGTAAGAGCGTCACGTGTCGTCGACGGCGGTCGTCAACGAGTTTCGACATGTGTAGTAGCCTCTGCTGTTGAGGGGTCCGTGGCTAAATAATAACAGCCGCACAGTTCGATCGATCAGGTTAAGCTACGCTTGCCGCGGTTGGTCTGTAGATGGGTGGCCATCTTTATATACCGAGACCCTTCCGTGCATCGGAAAGCACCTGAAGCCGTTGGTCCCGGCTGTCATTCGTGGATCTTTGAGAGTCGTTGATTGTTTGAGAGTCAGATGCCCGAAAGTCTGACAACCAGTCTTACCAAGGGATAACCCCCCTGGTATCGTATTACCCAGAAACTGGGTTGTGGAGGTCAGATAGGCAGTCTCTCCATCTAAAATACTGGTATTCAGCTGCATCCGGTTAGACTGGAACCCACCCCAACATAGTTGGGAAAAGGCTAGACAGATGATGAGTGTATTACACAATCAGGGTGCTGATAAAAGTCCTTATAGAAATATGAAACGCTCAGAAAGCGATAGCCACTTATCTAGTCACTCAGGTATTCCAAATTTTAGTCGACAAGATCTTTTGGAAGTAGGCATTCATCGAAGATTGTTCTTTTACCAAAAAAATAAAACAAGAAACTAACGTAAATCTGTAATTTACAAAGGTTAAACTGTGGCTCAAATATGTAGGTATTTCATCATTTCTTAGACAGTAGGTAAACATAACCTATATTGTCAGCTGAATCTATTTATTTAAACTTTTTTTTACAGACGCCAGCACATCAAGCTATGCAATCTTTCAAATTTCTTTAATAGGTTTTCAACTTTATCGCTAAAACCTAAGGTTCAAAGTTGATTGAGAAAATTTGACAGTTTCGGGTAGCTTGATGTGCTGGCGTCTGTACACCAGAAAAATATACAAAAATAAAATACAATAAAACATGCAATGGGTGGCCGTAACGCTTTCTGCGATCTCTTCTGGATGTGGGGCGGAAGGGAGTGTCAGACTCTTCCTGACTAAAACCCACCCATGTTCCTTCCTTAGCCTTTTATGTTCCGGGGTACCGGTAACCCTTTCGGACAATTCCGCACAGGCCCTGACATCTCTTTGAGGCGCGCGTGGAATACGTACGCGCCGTCCGGCACGGGCCTGGTCCTGATCGGACGGTGAGCTACCAATTAGTCTCTCGGCCCGCGCCTACGTTGGCCGGGAATCGTCACGCGGCTCCCGACGCCTGCTCCCGCGGCGGCTGGGACGTGAGGCTCTCTCCCTCAGCCATCCCGCCACCTCCTTCGCTAGCATGACTGCTTCGCAGAAGGAGGTGACTGCCTCCCACTCCCTCTCGCCCCGGACAATGGCTTGAACCAGGGCCGGACGCGAGAGGTCGCCGCCGCTGCCGATCGCCTCTACGAGGACACAGAGCAGAAATTGTCCGTCGGCTTTTAAAAAGAAATCTACTGTTTTATAGCCACTCCGATGTCGCGAAATCTACTAAAGATCGGTAACAAAAGAAAAAGTAATTGTCTCATTAATGACATTTGAACTCATATGAATAAACTGTACTTAAAGTAGGCTAAGTTTATTGATACTAACACCTATTGATATAATTTTTTGAATCCGAAATAAATATATTTGATTTGATAGAAAAGCAATACCTACTCGGTCAAAATGTATGGAATAGCAATCTTTTTTTAAATAACAGACGAATAATTGCAAGACGGGGACTCATGTAGTGTATCTGTCGCAGCCAACTGGTTTAATTAGGCGTTTAGTTAACAGCCTAGCCTTTTAACTAAACGGCGGCCGTTCAACTAGCGGCCTGAATGATATTCAATTATAGTTTAGGTTGGAACTGTATAAACAATTACGTACGAGCCGAATTGGTCGCAGTAACTAAACCAGGGCACCCCGACACATTTGTCGGGGTGCCCTGGCTTAGTTACTGCGACCAATCTAAACTTTTTTTTTTTTTAACGTGGAGAAATGCTCATGCATTCTGCACTACCACGGGGAGATAGTGCAGTTATGTGGGACTCCAACCCACTAAAACTCCACGGTGTCCTCCTCTTCCGCTTACGGCGGGAACACGGCACGCGTTAGCACTTGCATCCGTGAGCCGAGCATTGAGATTCGAACAGAGCACATCCCAGAGCATCAAAAATACACACTGTTCGATTTTCAACTCTTGGCGCCAAGCAGTGCGTTGAAAATCGAGTGCGCAAAAAAAAATCGCTGCGGTTAAGAGGGAATGCAGTCGGAGAGACTTGAAAAAAGTCTATGTAAAAAATCGTAATTCGAGGTTTGGTTCTCGCCTATTTCCTCCTCCAATATTGGACCAATTTAAAAGACATTTCATAAACCGAAAAAGATACATACTGTGTCGCAGTTTTTTTTTTTTTCATTAATAGTTGTCAAATTTGTACACTAGGCCTCTGTTGACAGCGGTTTAAATCGGCATTGTTTGAGGGTTCTAGTGCTTATAAAAATGGGTGCGCCAAAGTTCACCTAAATTTTCTACTCCGATAATTGGAAATCCGAAAATGTTCTTCCTAACATTTTTCATCCTAACAATCACAATTCCTAACTACTCTGTCTCTAATGTTCATAATTCCGAATCATTCAACTTCATAATGTCAGTAGCAATAAACATCTATTATACTTTTATTTGTTTTCCTATATTTTCTCAACATAACCATCTTTTACACTATTATTCAAAGTCATATCTTTTTTGTATAGATTTCCAGCTCCAGTCATTAAGTCAAGTTCCAGAAACGAATCGGTCCTATTCATAATTATTGGTTTAGGTTAGGTTAGAACTGTGACCACAACGCACGAGCCGAGCGAGCGAAGCGAGCGTGCCGCGGCAGTGGCCGGCGAAGTGCCAGAACCGAATTGGTCCTATAGTTATTGGTTTAGGTACTGCGGTATAAACTCCCAGGCCATGAAAATATTATGGTAATTATGTTTAGGGATAAAAGCGTTATGATAAAAAACAGTAGGAGTTTAAATATACATCAATGATATTATTAATTACAATTTTCGGAAACATGAGTGTTATGAACATTGCCGGTAGCACTAAAAATAGTATGAATGAAAACTTTAGGATGAAAAATTTTAGGAAGAGTGATCATTCGGATTACAAATCATTAGGAAGAACAATTTCGGGTAAAGAACTTTAGGTGAGCCAATATGGACCCTATAAAAATATTGTATCATCAAAAACGAAAATATGGAGACATACAAGTAGTTAATATTTATTATTCTGTAAAAAATCATTGCAAAAAATCAGCTTTTTTATGGAGAAACGACCACCCGCATTTCCTCTTAAAACGCACCCGTACGAACCTAGGCTAAAAGGAATGTAATAGATAACACACAATTTTCATTTAATCTTCAGAAAAAAAAAGCAATTTCACAAGACTATCCAACAATATCTAATTAATTTAATAACACCCATTGTTTCTTCAGGATTGTATCAGTAATTTTTATTACTTTTTTTTATAATTCTACTGAATAAAATAATTGTCTGGAAAACAGCCATAAATAAATAATTAAAGTATGACAAACATGCGTTGTTTGTGAAGAAATATTTACCTACACTGCAACCCAACGGGTCGTACAGAATAAAATTCCTTATGTGAGGATTAATAGTAACATTACGACACGTGTGACTTAAGTAGTCCATTATTGCACGGCGTGAAATTAAAATTCACACGTATCGTATACTATTTTATAGTTCGTTTTCTTATAATTTGGCTCTGTTTGCAGCTTCAGGGCGCGCTGCTCTTAGTAATATATAAGTAGGTACAGATACTTCAAATCATATGTGCGGGCGGCGCCATGTGAAAGAAAATACATTCATATGCGGCAAACATCACACTTATATTATAAAGGCGAAATTTTGTGATTGTGTGTGTTTATATGTTTGTTACTTCTTCACGCTCAAACGGCTAGACCAATTGTGATAAAATTTTGTATGGAGGTAGCTGACACCCTGGATTAACATATAGGCTACTTTTTATCCCGATATTCCCACGGGATCGACATTTACGCGGGAGAAACCGCGGGGCGCAGCTAGTGATTCCTAAAAATAACGCAAACACAAAAAATAAGTGCGTATGCGCATAGGTGTGTGTGCGTGCGCTTGTAATTATGCTTCGTAATCCAATCCTCATTGTATAAGGTACTATGTAGTCGCACCATTTCGTGCGCACACGTCACAATATTTAAAGATGAAATTCAAATTTTTTCATCCTAAAGAAAAACAAATGTTGTGTGTGGTCCAGTCGTTGGCGCGGTCTCCTGACATCTGTCAATCATTGTACTTTTTTGTGCCGCGCACTGATCACGTTTTCGTATATAAAAGTTCAGAAAAGTTTTAACAAGATGGGAAAACAGAAGAAAACGAGACGATGGAATGTAGGAGCTGACCGTACGCCTGCGAGAACTGGAAAATCGCTTGAAAAAGCAAAGCGGAGCCGTCATCGAAACTCAGTTGTCGGCAATTGAAATCAAAGACTATTGAAATCATGCTCCCTATTAAAGGGATGCCGTTATACGCACAGCAGTCTCTAGAGTTTTCACTGTGAGGTCAACCATGAGAACGTAACTGTGCCGTATACTTACACAAGAACGATACCACATGAGCTACCACGCGATGCTAGCCGATGGTATAATATACGTTCAGTGTTCGGAGGATCTTTGGCCGACATAGGATGCCGTAATACACACAGCAGTCTCTAGTTTTCACTGTGAGGTCAACCATGAGAACGTAACTGTGCTGTATACTTACATAAGAACGACACCACATGAGCTATCACGCGATGGTAGCCGATGGTATATACGTTCAGTGTTCTGAGGATCTTTGGCCGTCTCTAAGTGTTCTCACGCGAGGTGAACCATGAGAACATTCAACTGTGCCATCAACTCCACACAGACTCACGAGAGGTTAGTCAATGTTCTATAATAATAATCCATTTATTTCAGGTTAAATCAAATAAAATCAGATATAAACCAGTCTATACGTCCAGTGTTAAAAACACATCCCTCCTGCATTCCTAGAGCTATCACGTGAGGTTAGCCATGGATTTAGATCTAAGCAGTCTGGGACCTAACTCTAATTAGTCTTCGTAGATGAGTACGGAGCCCTCTTCCATGGAAGACTACAGTTGGACTGTGTGTTATGTGACCGAAGCCAACGCAGCCGGATTGGGAATACCCATACTCAATGCCGTTAATTATAATCTAATTCCAAAATACTTTATATTCTAGACTAGCTGCTGCCCACGACTTCGTACGCGGATCCTGTTGCTTATGCCAGCGAAAACGGGGTCGTCAAAATCGAAGATCTGAAACGTCTGATGTCGAATTCTAAGAGCCCGGGGACTGGAAAACAACGGGATGCGCGAGACGATTCGAGACGTTCCAGATCTTTCATTTTTGTAAGTCAACAGAAAATGCCCATTAGACTAAACAACTTTTGCTAAGACGTCATTCCTATTATGTTATAGTGTCGCTGGGCTTTGGAGTTCCAGAATAGGTGTTCCAGATCTTCAAATTTATTCTCACAGCAGAAAATGCTCTTCACGTGGAATAATTTTTGCTATGGCGCCATTTTTATATCTCTTATATTGCGGTTCTGCATCAGGTGTCCCATTTTCCAAAATAAATTATAGCCTTTATGTTGCCCAGACTTAATACCTATATAATAAAAAAACATTTCTTCTCGTAATTCCGCAGCGGATCCCAAGGGTACACTGAATTAATTGCAAATAACTTTTAAAAAATTTCTTTATAAACTATATATTCTTGATAATTGGATACGAAATATATTTGGAGAAACTTGGGGTCATTTACTGGCAATAATGAACCAATGAGGTGGTAAACTTGGCCTTGCACTTTGAATGTTGGCATAAATGGGCCTTCTGAAATCTGTTTCGCACCAAAAGATGTCATTTGAAAGGCATTATTGTACGAACGGATGTTGTCCAAGAAATGTTTTGACTGTGGATGGTCACCGATTAGCAGTGATCTTAATATTTCTGGAGGATTTCGTAATATTTAAATATGTACTTTCCCACCTGAGCAACACATACCGTTTGTTTCTTTTTGCCATTTAACAGCTTCACAAAAAGTATGTGGCGTAGTCAATTATCGGAGTATACGTAAATCCACTCCGTCCCTTATCAACCCAAGGAAGGACGCCATGCCCTACGGCTCTATCTTGAGACACATCCGATTCTTCAGATGATATCGACATTCTGTTCAGAGAATGTCGAAGTCGATCAGAATTCAAACGTTCGTTGCGCTCTTCTTCTGTCTCTTCATGCCGTACTCCAGCAATTCTTTCTTTCTCACTTTCTAACTGATTATGAATATGTATTTTGTTGTGTGCGTGTTCGGGACAATGTATGATAATCTCGATCAGCAGTTAGTCGCGCATCACGTTCATCACTCGTTTCAAAAGACCTGTTAGTAGATGTGCGAATACGCTGAGAACTCAAGCGTGATTCTGTATCGGTAAACGTTTCTGATTCGCGAGACAATGCATGTCGCTCACGATCAGCGGAGAGTCGCGCATCACGTTCCGCACTTGTCTAGAGACCTAGAAGCAGATGCGTAGATACGCTGAGAACTCAAGCGCAATTCTCTATCCGTGACCGCCTCCGACTCGCGAGACAATGCGTGACGTTCATGATCAGCGGTCAGTCGCGCATCACGTTCCCTACTTGTCTCTAGAGACCTAGAAGTCGATGCGTAAATACGCTGAAAACGCAGGCGTGCTTCGCGATCCGAAGAGGTTTCCACGGAGCGAGTTGCAGCCTGATGTTGAACAGTATCAAGGCTCTCCTGACGCTCTTCGGTAGATTCTTGGGATCTTATGATCCTCAATCTTTTAGCTCCTTTGGAACATTGGGAAAGATTTGACCTCTTTCTAGGCATGGTTATAGTTTTATTGTGAATATACCTGATCAATTAAAATCTAAGTGACTGCTCTCCTGCGTTATCGGGTAGGCTACCGTGTAACGAAGATAAATGGAAAAGGAAATTAAACACTCATATTTATTCGATAAAATAAAATAAAAAAATAAATGGGAGTTTTGGCCAGTAGAGTCAAATTTTCAATGATATACCATCGTCATCGAAAATCAGTCCTAAACTGTTACCGCCTTCACCGCGTGGAGGTACTCCCAGCTTATGTTATTTTATAATTATACAGTGAAATTAGTGATAGCTTTGATTTCCACATCTGATGTTTCTGATCTTCGATTTTTATAAGTCAACAGAAAATGCCCATCAGACCGAACAACTTTTGCTAAGACGTTATTCCTATATGTGTTATGGTGTAGCGGGGCTCTTGGAGTTCCACATCAGGTGTTCCAGATCTTCAAATTTATTCTCTCAGCAGAAAATGCTCATCACGTTGAACAATTTTTGCTATGGTACCATTTTTGTATCTCTTATAGTTTAGCTGGTCTGTTGCGGTTCTGCATCAGGTGTTCAAGTTTCCAAGATAAATTATAGTCTATATGTTGCCCAGACATAATACCTATACAACAAAAAAAAAATCATTCAAATCCGTCCAGTAGTTCCGAAGATTAGCGTGTACAAACAAACAGACACACAGACAAATTTTTTTTTTTAGATTCGTGCCCTATTACTGTTTCTAAACCCCCCTCAATTATTTTTTTTTAAATATATTGAATGTACAGACACAGTTTTTTTACTGTTTTATTATATGTATAGATGTTAATATACATACATAACACATAATCGGCCTATAATGTTCCCACTGCTGGGACAAAGGCCTCCTCTCAGTGAGGGTGTTAATATACAATTTAACTTATATAAGCTATGCTAGTACTTCAATTCTACTAAAATACAGCCGAAAGGAGGCTGAGAGTGGAACGATATACATACCCAACGTGAAGTCCTAAGTTCAAGTATTGAAAATCTACTTGTGAGATGCTGGGGTACAGTTAGCTACTTTACCTGTAGAACTGCATGGCAGTCTGGCCACACGGTGTTCAATTATGATAATGGACTAAATGTGGAGATGAAGTTAAACATTTAAAAGAAGTATGAAACATTCATAATTTGTAGCCTATTGAACCCACCAAAATTTAAAAAGGAAGGGTGACAGCAGTAAATGGAAGTGGAATCAAATGGGACCACACAATCAGGGGGCAGCGAACTACAGTGGCCGCACTATTACATTCATTGGGAAAAGTTCATAACAGTCTAATAGCCTCCCAAGCGTTTGTATAGTGCGGATCAAATTGAAACATTAAGTTACTGAGCTAGACTGAGTGTGACATTAATTTATCATGAAAAAAAAAATTGCAATAATCTGAGATCCTTAATCCTACCTAGCCATGAGGAAATTCAAGATTTGATGTGAGTAAACACCAATATCAAAATACCTATTCTACACACCAATTCAGAATAGCTATCTATAAGCTTCAAGATAAATCCAATGCCAACAACCGTTGCCAGAACCAGCATCATCACTAGCTCAGGTACATACTGGTAGATTGCAATATTTCTCTGAAGTATGGTATTACTACTAATCCAACCATACCTGAGTGGATCAAGGGTTATAAACTACCTTTTACTGAGTTTCCAATTCAAACCTCTGAATAACAACTTCATTCAGAAAGAAAGCAATCTATCCCCATGGAATAATCTCTTACATTAGGTGCTATAGAAACATGTGCTCCTGTCAAATAAGTAATTTTATCTGGTATAATTGTACCAAAATCGCATGGTGCTTGGAGATACATATTAAATAAAAACTTAATATGTAGTATGTTACTATAAGTTTTTTGCCTACAATATTACATTGATTTAAAAAATTCATATCAATTATCTATATGAAAATATGTCAGGAGATATCCCCAGTTTCTATTTCAAGATATGTTATAAGTTATAACAGTTTACATGCCTCGTATTTGGACTTAGCACCGCTCCATATGTATTCACAAACATCATAAAGCCAGTTGTCTGTCACCGGAGGTCACTAGGGTTGCTTTTTGTCATACATCTTGACAATTATATTCTGTGCCCTGCCGATCCATATGCAGTGTTTAGAAAATATGTCTGATACTCAAACTGTGTTAAATATCTAGGATTTATTATTAAAACTGAAAAGAGTGCCCAGACAGTGCTGCCAATGTCTAGGATATTAGTTGGGTTCAGTCCAGTTTGCCATTTCACTTCCTCAGGAAAATATAGACTTTACCCTGTAGTCCATAAAGAATATTAAGTCTGAAATGAGCTATAAATAATAGAGTTTGTCTAATTAGTAGGTATTCTAGTAGCTGTATCTGCAGCAGCTGTATATGAATATGGTTAACTTTATACCAAATTAGGTTAAAAATCACTGATTTACAAATACAACAGAACTAGAAACAAATTAAAAATCATTTATTTGCAGAGATTGTTGGTTACCTTACATTTCAACAAACCACAATAGAATTAAACAATTTGATTTTGTTCTCGAAATATTGTCCCAAACTGACTGGGGTCTGGTATATAATGATATCAACATCCACAGGCACTGGACAGTTAATGTTGAAAAGTTCCTTACCTTACCTTGAACTATTAGCAGCATTTATGGGGCTCAAAACATTTGCAAGCAAACTCAGTTACTGTGAGGACTTAGAAAAGATATCACAACGGCCATATCCTGTGTCAGTAAGATGGGTGGTACTCATTTTACTCATCTGAATAGCTTGACTTAACAATCTTGGCAACGGTGCAAGGAATGACAAATACGGGTTTATGCATTTTATATTAGTTCCAAAGAAAACAGTATGGGAAATTGAATCTAGGCTTCCTAACATAGAAATTAAATGGAAGTGATGTGCTATAGCCTACAAGTCAATTGTTGCAAAAAAAAAAAAAAAAAAAAAAAAAAATTGCAGCAACTTGTACAACTTTGAAACCCTACATAGGGACCTACTTCTAAGTAAAGATATACCTATGCAAGCAGGGGGGGGGGGGGTGTGCTGTACTGGGCCAGCCCCCGATTGACCTGTTTACAATCAGGTCTAATACTAAATATCAACATATCATGGCTCCCTGATCCAAGTATGTTCTGTAAATCTATTCACTGTCAAATGGGATCTCGACACCCAATGCACAGGAGTCACTATTTGCTGCCATATTATCAGGGACGCTTTCCTGATAGGAGAAAGACTGATCCCTCAATTAATATAGTGTTAGCTTTGCTCTAGATCAGTAGACTCTCTTCTGTTAGACACAAGACATTGACCCCTAGGCTCAGTCATGATAGTCATATAATTTTTACCACTAAGTTTAATGATGTATGATATCCTAATGGTATTGAGTGAGCTATATAATAATCAGCAAATTCTGTAGTTTTTGGCCGCCACATTGACACAAAAATGACAGAGCGACAAGGTTTCTCACGGATATATTTATATTAAGACCAAAGAATCCCAAATATGAAGTTAGTGGGACCCTAATATCGTTTTGCATTATTTAACCGGCCAAGCACCGCGCGTCGCCTGTTGGCGACGAGACAATGGAAAATCAATTGTGTCTCATTAGCGGAGTTCGACAGATTAATTTATTTCCCAATCAAACCCTTGGTTTAGAAATTCTAACCAAACAATTAGTAACGACTAGCTGTGCCCGCGACTTCGTTCGCGTGGATGTCGGAACTTAACAATATCCTGCGAGGATACCGATTCAAATCTTTATTTTTAATTTAAGCTAGTGCTTCTCTAGTTGTGGAACCATCTGAAGCGTACACAAAAAGGTTATTGGGGTTGTTTACGCGTGAAAGAGCTACGTATAGTTGACCATGGGAAAAGCATCCAATACTTAGGTCCACCCCCTCAACGGATAATGTCTGGCCCTGAGCTTTATTAATCGTCATGGCATAACAAAGACTGACTGGGAATTGCACTCGTTTGAAAGAGAAAGGAAAGTTGTTAGGAATAATAGGTATTCTTGGAATCAAAAAAAATTTAAAAAAAAATTTAAAACAATGTCACCGGCACCGCAACCGGTTAATATTTCAGCTTCGATAACGTTTTGCTGCAGATTTGTGACTTTCAGCTGAGTGCCGTTACAAAGTTTGGGAGGACATCAATTTCTGAGGAGAATTATTGGAACACCGATTTTTAAAACTATTTTGTTGGCGGGAAGTCCGGGTGTGTTGAGGGAATCCAAAAATTCTACCGGGTAGTGCGTGGCGTCATCTTCTTCCATAACTGTATTTATAGAGGTGTATTCTCTACTATTCCCGGACACATGCATCAATATTTTTAAATTAATTGCCGCAGCTTGGTCATTGCGGGGAGTCAAGCTCGTTGACATAGCCAAGAACCGGCTTGATTTCCCATATTTGTGGAATCTCCGTACACAGAAGAAATTAGCTCTTGTTGTGATGTAACGCAAGAACAGAGATTAGCGACCAAATTAACTTTTCCATCTTCTTGTACGGGGTATGTGCCATCGCCTATTTGTAACAATAAATTGGAAAACTCCTGTGCATTTTCGCAGCCTCCTAACTGTGCACGCATATTTACGCTCAGGTGTGTAGATGATATATTGCGCCATAAAACAGAACTCTTCAGACATGCAGCAATTTCATCGGCTCTCGTTCCTCGGGGTACTATCGGGAGTGTCTGCCGAAAATCACCGCAGAACAGTACCGTAATGCCTCCCATCGGCCGGTCATTTTGCCTTATGTCCTGCAAAGTTCTATTCACTGCTTCTACAGCTTTGCGGTTTGCCATTGTGCACTCATCCCTAATAATTAAAACACAATCGCGTAAAACCTTTGCTTTATCGCTATTTCGTGATATGTTGCAAACCGGGCTTTCCGTACGGTCCAAGTCGATAGGAATTTTAAATGTTGTGTGTGCCGTTTTTCCTCCAGACAATAATGTGGCTGCTATCCCTGAAGAGGCGACAGCAAGGGCAATTTACTTTGGTTCCTTATTCGAGCCAAAATAACATTGGTTAGGAAAGTTTTCCCTGTGCCACCCGGTGCGTCTAAAAACAGGATTTCACCCGAGGCGTTATCTACACTGCAGCATTCCCTATCAAACGTCTGGCGCTGTTCCTCTGTCAAATTTGCGCAGTCATTTTGTAAAATTTCTTCGAGTTCCACGGGATTGTAACTAATTTCTGATACGTAGGTACTCTCTGTCCATCGACTACCGGTGTGGGCAAACCATAACAACGCCATCTATCGAAGTGCTATTAATATTCAATACTGCACGTAGTTGCTCTCCAGATGTAGTCCATATTATAATTTTCAAATTTACATTTTTGAAGTGAAAACTTCTTTAGCGGCGTTGCACACTTTTTGTAATGGGTAAAAAATGTTAAACTCGCGTCAGGACATCGCGTCAGGACACGTGACCGTCAGGAGAGATTTCCCCCCCCCCCCTCTCTTTCTACGGCGGCGCCAACCGAAGTGAACCAAGTGACACACGACAATGGATGGATGGATGGATGGATGGATGGACGTGGACGTGGACGTAAAATGAAAAAAGTGACGCAGAAGTAGTGAAAAAAAAATAGTTATATTAATTAAATTAATAATTGATTAATTTCAACGATAATATTCAAGTTTTCTCTTCTGCCGGCACTCCCGGAGTGCAACCCGTCTTTTTTTTAGGTGTGAACTGATTACGATGAAACAAAAAACTCAATGTTACTTCAATTTATAATTTTTAACGCAAATATTGTTGCGTATAAACGTGAAGTTGTGAGACCAAGTGCATATTAACACACATTAACTAATTTTGTCCAGAGATGGCGCTGTTTTAATATTTATTTCTGAAACACTTAGAATTTTCTAATTTACAATTTTTAGGTGTGTGTGAACTGCTTACGATGAAACAAAAAACTCAATGTTACTTCAATTTATAATTTTTAACGCAAATATTGTTGCGTATAAACGTGAAGTTGTGAGACCAAGTGCATATTAACACACATTAACTAATTTTGTCCAGAGATGGCGCTGTTTTAATATTTATTTCTGAAACACTTAGAATTTTCTAATTTACAATTTTTAGGTGTGTGTGAACTGATTACGATGAAACAAAAAACTCAATGTTACTTCAATTTATATAATTATTAACGCAAATATATATAAACATAAAGTTGTGAGACCAAGTGCATATTAACACACGTTAACTAATTTTACTTCTGGTAGGTACACTTTAAATTCAAAAATCTTTTGATAGACTGAACCGATTGCAATGAAACAAAAACTAAATGTTACTTCAAGTTACGCTAAATCGTTGTGTATAAAAGTTATCTACATTTATTTCGTACGTTTTACGTGATGCTCGGATAACTAAACATACAAACAGACAAACAGACAAAAATTCTAAAAATGCTGGAATTGGGTTCTATTGGTTGTCCTTTAACACCCTGGCTATATTTTTTTATTTTTTTTTTAATGTACAAAAACTTCTTTTCTACAGTTTTATTATATGTAAAATAGATAATAGCTCTTGTAACTGCACACAAAATTCAAACCTGGTCACTCATTAGTACACTTCTTATAATGAGGACAATATTAACATAAAAATCCAGATATAATTAAAACCTGGTAGATCCGAACTCAACTTGATTCTACCATTTTTTAAAGATAATTTATCTTTCTGTACTGCCACAACCCCTAAATTGTCCTATCTAGATTTTACTAGGTAAGAGTATAAGACAAAATTGTAAATCATTAATTATAACTATAAGAAAGCCTTATGATGCAACCTCTACTGTAACCAATAATAGATGGATAAAACAAATTTCAAGTAAGATTGGAATAGATATTATTATTTCTAAATTCACATATACAGACATGCCTCTACTTCAAAGGGCTCTGAAGAAGGTGTCATTATGCTGGTTGGACCACAAATTTCTCAACCCTTACTCGGTTTTATAAGAGACCTTTTTATTAGTGATTCTAATGCTTTTGCACCAGCTGTGTGCTCTATAGAGTGGTTGTACATAGAACTTATTACATGTCAATGTTAATTGTCTGATTATAAGAAATTGATGTGTGCCATATGGGATTATTAATTAAACTAGTTGATTCAAAACTGATTATATTTCCAGAATCTAATAGTAATTAGAGAATTATAAATTAAGTTAGGTAACTATTTACCTCAATGGTACACTGATTCTTAATAGAAATGCATTACAATTAGTAAGTACCTAACAAACATAGAATAGCATGTTAAGTTACAATGTTCAATTATTGAACAATGCTCATTTTATGTACCTATGATGACCAACACAACTTTATTCTTTGAACATCTACATAGTACTTATACAATGAGGATTGGATTACGAAGCATAATTATACAGATCGGACTAACTTACCTAGTGACGTCCGATCCTTAATTATGTGAAGTAATCCAATCCTCATTGTATCCCAACCCTTCCCAGATAATCATCCTATACTTTAGGTATATTGGATTGCCTTATTAAACCCCTTCTAGAAGTTGTGTTGTGCTGTATGCCGGGACTATACGATGCCCATGTAGGTCATCGTGAAGTCCCGTTCTTATGCTTTGAAAGAATGATTGACAGATGTCAGGAGACCGCGCCAACGACTGGACCACAGACAACATTTGTTTTTCTTTAGGATGAAAAAATTTGAATTTCATCTTTAAATATTGTGACGTGTGCGCACGAAATGGTGCGACTACATAGTACTTATACAATGAGGATTGGATTACTTCACATAATTAAGGATCGGACGTCACTAGGTAAGTTAGTCCGATCTGTATAATTATACAGCTGTGTGGCAGTGACGCGGCAGTCACCGTCCAAGCAACTATTTACACTTGTCCTTACACGCTTTTTGGCACGGGTACAGTCGTTACCAAAAATGTGTAGTTCTTCACGGAGAAAATTTTTAAGGAGTCAGGTTTTTTTATTAAATTTTAATGTGCTCATTTCGATACAATTAACATTTATTATTTTTAAATTTCGCGTACCGGAAGACGTAGCATTGGAAGACCTCCCACAAGGTGGACCGACTTCTTAACAGTTCAAAAGTGCCTGTAAATGGTTTAATTGAAATAAATGCTTTGAGTTTGAGATTGATGCGACAGATATTGCAACTACATAGTAAGTGATCCAGTTTGCAGTACAGGTCTAACTCCGGTCAAGCACCGCGCGTCGCCTATTGGCGACGAAACAATAGAAAATCAATTGGCTATTTGACAGTTTTCGATAAGATATTTTTAAAGATACGTAGGTTTATTTTATACCTCTTACAATTAT
The DNA here is from genome assembly GCA_945859645.1 of Amphipoea oculea. Classification (NCBI taxonomy): domain Eukaryota; kingdom Metazoa; phylum Arthropoda; class Insecta; order Lepidoptera; family Noctuidae; genus Amphipoea; species Amphipoea oculea. The sequence goes on from OX243885.1 coordinate 2,085,781, forward strand.
TTTTTTCTTAAAAAAGCGTTGTTTATTCGAAAAAAAATGTTTTTTTTCATTCCGTATTTTGAAATTCGCGCGGAAACAGCCGATCACGTGACATTTATGGCTGTGACGTCACATTTCAATAAACTAAGTAAAGCTAACTACGACGCTTCAACTCTTAAACATATTTTGTGTGGAAAGTTTGCATAAAAAGTTGCATAAAAAGTATATTTTGTGTGGAAAATCAGCAAACTGCCAACGATGATAAAACGCAGTAACACACAACGTTTTATTTATTGTGATGTGACGTCATACGATGCTCGATCATGGCCGTTCGCGTTTCAGTTTTTGTAATCCACAGATAAAAAATCTCTAATTTATTTTTCAAAAATAAAATATTTACAATTTATTTTAATGCATAAGACCTATTGTATGATTATTGTGAACCTATATGCTACTATATGTAACATATTATATATTTTATCGTTACAACTGTCAAATAGCCAATTGTGTCTCATTAGCGGAGCTCGACAGATGAATACTTATCGAAATTGTGAGAACATTTATGACATTCGAAAGCTACCATTTTCCTACCTGGAAAATTTACTCCGATACCGTCAAGAAAATCAGCGTATCGTATATACAGATGAGAGCTAAATATTGATTAAGAATATTTTCCATGATTTTTTGTTTATATAAGTTTATATTTTTGGATTGGCCAGATGTAGCAAGAGACAGGAGAAAATGAAAAGACGGAAGGGAGGCCTTTGCCCTGCAGTGGGACATAATAGGCTCATAATTATAATAATCACACTAATATTATAAAGGCAAAAGTTTGTGAGTGTGTGTGTGTGTGTGGGGGGGGGGGTATGTTTGTGGAATTGTGAAATTGTTGTGAAATTGTTTATTGAAATATTGATTTACATAAATATTTACAAATAGGGCCTTAAACTAGAGGTAGGTAAGAAATGATTGGATTCTACCTGAACTAGGAATAAACCTGTATCTCAGGTAACTCACTCAAGTGCTCATACATAAGTATTAGATCTGAAATTCCTAAAAATAGTCAATAATTTATCTACTTTAATTATTATGATTATGTTCAAATTGAGCAAAATAGTATGCTACTTTTTGCATTATCGTAAGACATTTTGCAACCATAGTCTGTTATGATTTTTGCAATGTTACATTTTTAATAAGGTCACGTTTGCTTTGTCATACAGAAAAATTTGCCGTGTCAACAAAATGTTTCGATTTCATGTTTATTTATAATATACCTAAATTGTAAAAACTAATAAAAACTAAAATTAATTTTACGGATTACAACTAGTAAACGACAAAATAACAAAAATTATACATATAACATAAAGTAAAAAAAGGCTTATAGATAAGCATTGGCAGTCCTACGCGACGTCATTATAATCTATAGAATTGATGTATCTTATCTCAGCTATTTTCTTTGCGGGGCATTCTTGATCGCCTGTTTTGTGATTGCTCGGTTTTTTAAATCGCAAGCAATCGTTTATATGTTCGTTAGGTACTTCTTCACACTCAAACGGCAGGACCAATTTTGATAAAATTTCGTATGGAGGTAGCTGACACCCTGGATTAACATATAGGCTACTTTTTATTCCGATATTCCCACGGGATCGACTTTACGCGGGTGAAACCGCGGGGCACAGCGAGTAAATAATAATTTACTACTCATCACGGAGTTCTTCTTTTTATTTCAATTTAAATATCTGTATTTGTATTTTGTACGTGACTGTACTTCTTGTCACGCACACAAAGACACTGCAAAACCACACATTGCCCGCGTGCACAGATGAGATGGCCTATCTCGTAAATAAATGGCGTATATTAATTAGATGAATGGCGTATATTAGTTTTGTAATACTCTTGGTATTTATTATTGTGACAATCGTGATGAGATTAGGGCGCCTTAAGCCTTTACTAGCAACATGTGGTATTTATTCTTACTTTTCATTTGTTCCGGTAAGTGTAATTTTAGTTATTTAATATAGGACTTCTAACGTTCTGCATCGTTCTCACATGTATAATTTTTAACATGAATGATGTAACCAAGACTTTTTAACTATATTATTTTGATTTAAAAGAGTGTCCATGGAGTTTCTTGTCCGTTCTTCTCCATAGGTACCTACGCTTTGGTATGGGCAACTAGCTTCATCTTTCTGACTGACCGACCCTTTGACAATTCAAAAGTGCCTGTAATTGGTTTGATTAAAATAAATGCTTTGAGTTTGAGGAAATTATACTAATCTAAGTGTACTTTTAATATAAAATTTAAATTATGTATAAAAAAAATTAAAAGCTGCAAACATTTTTGGGTGAAGGGTGTTCCGAATATTTAATTTGGCTTTTAATGTGTATTTTTTATTGTCATTTTTTCTATAAGCATAATCAGCCTATAAAGTTTCCAATGCTGGGACACAGGCCCCCCTCTTTATGAGAGGGAGTGGAGGGGACCGTAATCACGGACCCGGTGCGGGTTGATAGATGTCACACGTCTTCGAATTTTTGCTTCTGGTTTCCTCACGATGTTTGCCTTTCCTTCACCGTTTTGTATATTTTTATATAATTTTATAATAATTTAATTTATATTATTTACCAAAAAAGATTGTTAAACACAACTTAAAAATGACTAAGCTATTATAAATATCGGAAGGCGTAGCGTTTGAAGGCCTCCCACAAGGTGGACCGACGACCTTGTGAAGGCCGCAGGAACTCGATGGATGCGAGAATCACATAACCGGTCGAAGTGGAGGTGCTTGGGGGAGGCCTATGTCCAGCAGTGGACGTCTTTCGGCTAAAATGATGATTATAAATACACATACATATTTATATTAGTTGCGCCCCGCGGTTTCACCCGCGTAAATGTCGATCCCGTGGGAACATCGGGATAAAGAGTAGCCTATATGTTAATCCAGGGTGTCAGCTACCTCCATACGAAATTTTATCAAAATTGGTCCTGCCGTTTGAGCGTGAAGAAGTAACAAACATATAAACATACACTCATACACACTCACAAACTTTCGCCTTTATAATATTAGTGTGATGTGCTGCACTGGTGGCATGGGTATCACTAACATTACAGGTATTATAAAATAGAGGAATTACGAGTAACAAACCCTTTTGCAAGTTTCCATTCGTAAACGAGTAGGCAGATAGGATAATTAAAAAAAGTTTGTTGCACTTTTGTAAAGTTGTTATTTAGTAACTGGATGAGGCTGACACAGGAGCGTGGGTATTGGCACAACAAAAGTGAGGCCTATGCTCAGCTGTGGGTGAAGTCGAGCTGTAGATGATGATGAAATATATGTACAGACACCAGCACATCAAGCTACCCAAAACTGTCAAATTTTTCCAATCAACTTTGAACCTTATGGTTTAGCGAAAAAGTTGAAAATCTATTAAAGAAAAGGGTTTGAAGATTTTTGTATGGAGGGTGGCCCTAACGTCGGCCGCCATTTTAATTTTTTTTCAGAATCGCAGATGATGTTATGTTATATTACGTTTTGTTTGTATAAGTGTCCCCTATCCAAATAAATGCCAATTATTGTGCACCGCGATTTTGGAAAAAAAATCAAAATGGCGGCTAATGTTAGGGCCAAAACCTTCAAACCCCTTTGACAGATTGTAGTAGCTTGATCTGCTGGCGTCGGTACTAAATAAGAAATTACCTTAAAGGAGACACGCTGGGGTAGAGTGCGTTTCAACAAATACTTCTTATGTTATAATGTTGGCTCCCCTGTCTTTCGCTAGCAGTATATGTATTTTGTGCCCATGTCTGTCAAGATAGTAGATATGGGAAGATGATTCTGCAGATTTTTTAAAGATTTATAAGGTTTCCGTGTTAGAATCATGCCCAAAACATTAAGGAGTGGTGAAGAATAAGAAGTGGTATATATTGCTGCCAACATAACGACAAAGGAAGTATTTGTTGAAACACACTATAGCCCGCGAATTTTTTTTTTTTGCTAATTCCATGTCGGTGTCAGGTTGAATAAATTAACATATGTTAATTAAAATATAGTTCACGATCATAACAAATATGACTTTATACGACTATTTATTTACTAAGGCCAAACTAGTCACAATACACAAATCCCAGACACATACATTTCATTAAAATAAAATACGTTAACATTCAATAAAATGAAGATAAAAAATTAAGTGTTAAAAATAAAGGAGACTTAAAATTTGTATGGGAAGTGGTCTACGATCCAATAGCGATACTGTAGTGGTATTTCTGTTAGAATACCTCAACTATACCCTTGTGCAAAGGGGGGCATCAAAATCTAACCCGGCAGTTTTGAGAAAAATAATACTTTAAAATTCACATTTCTTGCTACATTTTTATATTTTAAAAACGTTTTAACGGGTATTTCTGACTTTATACTACTTAATTAATGTGGTTTTCTGCTAAACAAAGACACTTACCACCTCGACAGTGCTGAATTTCAGTTTTTTTTTCGTTTTTAACCGACTTCAAAAAAGGAAGGAGGTTCTCAGTTCGTCGGAATCTTTTTAATATTTTTTAATATTTATATTTACCGATTTCTCGAAGACGGCTGGACTGATTTAGAAAATTTATTTTTTGTTTGAAAGGGTATACTTTACCAAGTGTTCCCATTGTCACCAGGTCAAGTTTGAACGGGTATTTCTGACTTTATTCATGTGTTTCTCTACTAGGCAAACTCACTTGTCCCCTCAATTTTTTTTTGTACTTACCGATTTTTAGGCATTTTTTAAATATTTATGTAGGAAGGATATGTCTTAAAACAAAAAATTACTCCAAAATACGAAAAATAAGAAAGAACTCTATTTGTAGCAGCAGAAAAAAGGGTGTATGTAAAAAAAACTTATACATCACTACATAGTATAAAAATATTAAAAAAATGTAATTCCGACGAACTGAGAACCTCCTCCGTTTTTGAAGTCGGTTAAAATCGAAACAAATACTAAAATCTAGGAAAGAAACACATTAATTAAGTATTATAAAGTCAGAAATACCCTTTAAAACGTTTTTAAAATAAAAATCTTATCATGAAATTATGTACCTATTCTAAAATATTATATTTCTCAAAACTGCCGGGTCAGATTTTGATGCCACTTTGCACAAGGGTATAGTTGAGGTATCCCCACAAAAATATCGTAACAGTTTCGCTATTGGTTCATATACCACTTTTTAAAGTTATCATGAAATTATGTATTCTAAAATATTATATTTCTCAAAACTGCCGGGTCAGATTTTGATGCCACTTTGCACAAGGGTATAGTTGAGGCATCCCCACAGAAATATCGTAACAGTATCGCTATTGGTTCATAGACCACTTTTTAAAGTTATCATGAAATTATGTATTCTAAAATATTATATTTCTCAAAACTGCCGGGTCAGATTTTGATGCCACTTTGCACAAGGGTATAGTTAGGCATTCCCACAGAAATATCGTAACAGTATCGCTATTGGTTTATAGACCACTTTTTAACAGTCTCCTTTCATGAATAAGGTGCAGCGCAGACGACACGCTTTTTGTGCGATCGAGTCTGTGGCGCACAAATATTCTGTTTGGTACTAAGTAAGCTTTTAGTGAAGTAGCCGAAAATTCGACCGCGCCATCATCCTATGTTTATTTCAACTATTCCATGTAAATCCTGTTATTATTTTATCTACAGTTTCCATTTTATTGGTATCACATCACACCTAATATTATAAAGGCGAAAGTTTGTGAGTGTGCGAATGTGTGTGTGTGTTTATATGTTTGTTACATCTTCACGCTCAAATAGCTGGACCAATTTTGATAAAATTTTGTATGGATGTAGCTGACACCCTGGATTAACATATAGGCTACTTTTTGTCCCGATATTCCCACGGGATCGAAACTTATGCGGGTGAAACCGAGGGGCGCAGCTAGTTTACAATAAAAAGTGCGTCACGGATAGTCTGTCGTCTGCTCTGCACCTTATAGGCATTAGAATCAGCGACTATCTATCTGACCTCCAAAACACTGCATAACGCGATACTGGTTGTCAAGTCAAACCAGTTATTCCGGTCAGACCCCTGCTGGTTATGTATAATAATGTTACCTTCAAATAAAATTTGTATTATGTTTCCTAAAGCGTCCGAAGTCCAATATGAGAGAGTGCACGCTTCGTTCCATGAACAGCTACTAGATCTCCTTACTTTCCGCCTCGTAATTGCACCACTAGCGCTCCTAACGTCATATCTGTGAACTACTTTCAAAAACCGCATACAAGCCGCCATGATGAAGTGTTATGTCATCGTTGGCTCATAATGATACAAAGGTACCAGGAAGACCTTACCTGGACTTCCCCCCCGACTTTTACACCGTCAATGATTAAAAAGTGTAAGGCCTCATTTACGGAGACGCGGGGCGTCTCGCGTCGCGTGTGGCGTGGCGTCTCGCGGCGCGTCGGACGTTTTTTCTGTTTACGGTGGGGCGGCGCGTGAAGCGGCACGCATCATCGCACGCGTAAACACAAACTTATAGCAATATACGACCATGTTCATAGAGAAGCGAGACGGGAAGCGTGGCGGTGCCCGCCGCGGCGCCCGCGGCGAGTCCTCTAGCGTGTAGCGAAGCACGCGGCGGGCATCGCGGCGGCGCACGCTCGCCTCGATCAAATCGACTAGTTTTATGTTGGCGAGAGATGGGAGCGCACGTGTCGCAAGTTGCAGCATGATCATATCATACTCCATTGCGACGGTGACTACGTCTGTGTTGCGCGTTTTATAAATAAGACTGACAGAAGATTCCGCCTCGGACATAGCTTCATCGAGAATTGCCGCTGCGTGCGCCGCCGCGATAAACGCCGCGTGAGACGCGTCGGTGCCATCCGCGGGCTCGGCCGCAAAAAACGCCCTAATTCAAACAAACGCGTCTAAAATCGCCTTTCCGTAAACGCATTCATACAACGCCATATATTTGAATTCAGTGCGGGCCGCGCCGCTCAACGCAACGCGCGACGCCCCGCGTCTCCGTAAATGAGTCCTAAGGGGATCAGGCCGGAATTAAAACATTAATAACCCGCAGGGGATCAGATCAAGAGATCTGACCAGAGTAACCCACTCAAGCTACGTTAATCTACGTATGACAGCCGGGACCAAAGGCTTAGGCTGCCTGTCCACCGAAGCGGAGCGAGGCAGCGGAGCGGAAAAACGAAGAAATGTTAACCAATAGAAAATGACATTCGAGATTTCATACAATCCTATTGGTTAATATTTCTCCGCTCCGCTGCCTCGCTCCACTCCGGTGGACAGGCGGCCTTAAGGTGCTTTCCGAGACACGAAAGGGTCTCGGAATGTTATAGACCCACCAAAGTCAAAGTCAAAACATTTATTTCAAATAGGCACATAAAAGGCACTTTTGAACGTCAAAAATTATCTTAAAATAGAATTGATTCTAGTCGCCCATTCCAAAAGGTAGTTTTCGTATGGGGAAGAATGGGCAAGAAACTCCACCGTTACTCTTTTAAAATGTTTTAGGTACAATATTTTGCATGGGTACATTAATTATATAATAACATGTGAGGACGATGCATCTAAAATAAAATTACTATACCACAATAGGTACAAGAATTAAAAACGAAACCATGACATATAAATTAATTATCTGATAGATACATGGTGGTCACATATTTACAAACATGGTACAAGCAAAAGAATTTTAATTAAAAAAAAAATACAAGTAATAAGTCAGGGTGTGAGTAATGAATGTAAAAAAGAATAAAAAAAAATTACAATTAAATTAGCAACCAGTTTGATTTTGTCTGCCGAGGTTGATCCACGGACTAACCTCGGCAAGCGTTGCTTAACCTTGAAGATCGACCCGTGCGGCTGTTATTATGTAGCCACGGGCCCCTCTTATGATTTTAATGACTGAAAACATTGTAATGACTGGTAGAATTTTAATAAAAGCTTGTTTTAAAAAATATTACTATCATTGTTGCAGCCACAGTTTCCTCAAGCCACGTGTCCCATAGACAACACCAAACAGCGATAGATGCATTTGTACAAAGACTAAAGCTTGAAAACTGGGAGAAAGAAGAAGCGCCGTGTTTGGAGAAAACACTAACACTATTGGAGAATGTGAAGAACTTTACGCTATGGGCTACTTGGAGTAAGTAAAATTGTGTGCAATCAGCAATTTTTATAGTCACCAATTTGCCAAGAAAAGTAAAAAAGTAAAATAAAAAAAAGGATTTATTGCGACTCGTACAGGAAGATCACAAACTTAACTAAATACAGTAAAAAATAAAAAAAAACAAGTTATATAAAAAAAGTAACAAAAAGAAAAATGAGACAAGAAGTACAATAGGCTAGTTTCCTAAAAAAATCTAATTAGTCCGTCAGTTAGATTATCAAAAAATATTGGACCCTTGTTTTTTCTTTTGTCAATTATATAAAAAATGATGAAGATATCGCCCGTTAAGGTTCCGCGTAACGTCACGCCGTGCGACACTTTTTAGCACGGCGGCGGCGTGACGTCACGACCCCCCACTCCCAAATTTTGACGCGCTTTATCTTTGTCATTTTTTGTTTGATTGACAAAAGAAAAAATAAGGGTCCATTATTTTTCGATAATCTAACTGACGGACTAATTAGAATTATTATTTTTTTACCCAGGAAACTACTTACCCTATTCTAATAGCCAAGACCGAAGCATTTAGGTTGAACAACTGGGAAAAATAAATTAAAATGTGAATAATTTCCTGGTGGACCAGTGGTAACGGTTGGCCCCGACTTACAAGTTGTAGGTGGTGGGTTCAAAGAGCGTGCTTATCGAACATTTTTTGCCTTCTTTCTGCAACTGTTTCTATTGTTATACTCCTGCTAGTACACAGAACCTACTTATTTTATATACCGTTATACACACATCAACACGGTCTAGGGATATTTTTAAAAAAGCGAATTACTATCAATGTGTTAATTATTTATATGACATGTATATATTTAAAAGATACGTTATTTAATATTCTACCATTTTTTAATAATGGTTAAGGTACTTAGATTAAAATTTCAGGATTTTATGGAAAAAAAATGAAGCATAGACGGAAATCGTATATGAATGAACTTTTAATTTGTGAGTAAAAACTGAAAAAAATAGAAAAATCATTTAATTTGTGTTTATAAACTTGAAGTTAGTAGTCTGAGAAAGCGCCCATGATGTTCATAACACATCGGCAACGATTCGGCATGCTCAGAACAAGGTTGTCAATGTCTTGCTGCGGAATATTGTCCCATGTCCTTCTGAGGTGCGCAAAAAGTTGATCTTCTGTTGCCAGATTTTCAGGAACTTCCTTCAGAGCTCTTCTTTGCAGCATATCCCACGCATGCTCAATGGGATTTAGATCTGGCGATTGAGCAGGCCAGTCTAAGGCCCTAACATTATGTGTATGTAACCAAGCTGCTACCGTTCTCGCCGTGTGTGCCCGGGCATTGTCGTGCATGAGCAGGAAATCTTGCCCCATTTGTGTTCTGTGGGGCAAGATTACGGGCCCCAGCACCTGTTGGACGTATCGTTCTGCCGTCATATTGCCCCGCACCCAAACGAGATCCATCCGTCCTCCAAGACGAATTCCTGCCCAAACCATAATTGTTCCTCCTTGGTATGGGTGAACTTCCTGAGGGTTCTGGAGACGGCTCCATCGTCCAGGAACTCGCCAAACACGCGTCCTTCGTGAATCTGGATGGAAGCCGAACCTGGATTCATCCGTGAACAGCACATTGGACCATTGCTCACGGCCCCAGTCCATGTGGTTCCGAACCCATTCTAATCGTCGTCCACGATTGCCTCTCCGTAAAGGTGGGACCCGGAGTGGTCTACGAGAGCGTAGATTGCTTTCATGCAGTCGCCTTCTTACAGTTTGGTCACTCACAAGCACTTGGTGTTCCACTCGCAGCCTTTGGACCAATTGAGTCGCCGTTGCATTAGGTTGTGCTCGCGCAGTAATTTGCAAAAATCGGTCTTGTCTGGGGGTAGTGATGCGACTTGGCCCCCGGTGCCTCTCCGCTACTTCACCTGTGGCACGATAGCGTCTCCACAACCTTGAAATTACATTTTGATGGGTCCCTATGGCCTCAGCAACATTACGCTGAACAGATCCAGCTTCCAGCATTACCACAGCTCGTAACATCTCCGCCCTCGTCAAATGTCGGCGTTGCATGGCTACAATACCTCAATTTTAACTTTATCTTTCGTTTAAAAATGAAAAAAAAAAACTATAACTAAACGTAATTCGTATTGTTTTCTAAATTTCGCACAAATGAAAATTCCCTCTCCTATACATCAAGACATTTTTTGCCACCGAAACAAAAGAATTTTCAAAAATTTAAATTTGGAATTAGTCTGAGATAAATTACAAACAAATCGGTGTATAAAAGATTCCAATGCGGCCAGTACTTTTCGAGTTATTTAATTGAGTATGAAATATCCCTAGACCGTGTTGATGTGTGTAGTTTAAGAGCCTATACTACCTCAAATGGCTTAGCGTGATCCTCCGCTATGTCGATAATACTGCACCATTAATTTTGAAATAAATATATGGTAAAGTTAAGGATTAATGCTAAGTCTTATGTTAGACGAAAACACGATTCCATAAAATTTTCTCGATAGAAAATAAATCCAAAGTTACCTCTAACCCGAACAATAAACCGCTGGTATTCAAAAAATACTTCAAATTAGATCACGGAAATTTGCATACTAACTGAACTTACTTTAAAGCAGGTCTTATGTTATTTACTTTTTTATAATTACCATTATTTTCACCTAATACCTAAACTATTGGCGCTGCCTGCCGCCCAGCACCGCACTCGGTCTCGCTCTCACTCAGTCCGCGAGCAGTATCGTATGAGCGAGATAAAGAGTGAATTTTAGCTGAGGTAGTATAGGAGATTAATTCTGTACTTTTCAACAGTGGAAACGAAAAAAAAAACAGAAATTATTGAGATATTAACTGCGCCCCGCGGTTTCACCCGCATATGTTTCGATCCCGTAGGAATATCGGGATAAAAAGTAGCTTATATGTTAATCCAGGGTGTCAGCTACCTCCATTCAAAATTTTATCAAATTTAGTCCAGCCGATTGAGCGTGAAGAAGTACCACACATATAAACACACACAAACTTTCGCCTTTATAATATTAGTGTGGTTAATGACATTAGTGTCTCATTAGCGCGTCTGTAGCCGTGGCTCAAAGCCTTGGGTTTTGACCCCTGCGTTAAGACAAAAAAATATAATTAGAACCCAGGTAGGTACCTACTTTATTGTTTACTCTAGGCAAACAACTGGCTAATTGGGTAGTTTAGCCTTTAGGTCACGGTTGCTGCTTATGTAAGTAAATATTACATTAACTAGGTACCCATAGATAATATTGGTCTGTCAATAAAATGAAAAATAAATATTATTTTGGTTATTCGTACCTACAACGAGGATTGATTGTAAGAATTAATAATAACGAGTTACTTCTCACACCGGCAACTGTACGTCGCTTGCTCCCACGTCAACAGTCCTGACTCTTTACGTTTTGGCTCCTGGCAGCATAACTACCAACGTAGTTTATAGGGAAGTGTTGTAAAGTATGATACCTTTCTACGTATTTTTACTCTTTTGTGTTCTGGAATGTATTTCTGCATTATTTTCTCTATATCCTTCAGTCACATCTTATGACTGAACTCAGCAGGATTCCCATATAACTCTCTTCACTTGCTTTGCTTGCAAAAAAAACTTATAGTTTAATGCTATTTTGAAAGTTGTTTACTTATTACTTATAATGCTATAGCGACACTGGAATCTTAGGTATTTTTGGTGCTGTAGAGCCTTCACGCAGACGACGTCGCGTCGCGGGCAGCAGCTAGTTAATATCTAATAATAATATTTCCGGATAGCCGAGAACGTAAACTAATTTAAAAAACAATAATTTTATTTCAGACCATAAACAAACACATTACAATATATTACACAAAACATACATGAAAACATATACCTACACAAAAACTTATTTTAAATATTGCAATGACGCACGATGACTGGTCATCCATTGCCACATCATTGGGCTGTCTATTCTGTCGGCTACTATAGCCACCAATTGTATGTGTGTTTTCTACAAAAAGGTAAAAAAAAAAAAAAAAATCTTTTAGTTACACGCAACACACTATCAATCACGATCTGAATCAATTTGAAGGATGTTGATAGTCAAAGTTTTTTATTTGTTAAACATATTTGTAAAAACACAGTACCACTCCTTTGCGTCGCACAGTCGGGTAAAAATAAGTGTTTGAAATAGAATACTCAATATCTTTATTGCTTTACCATAATATGTACTTAGGCGGTAACTATATAATTTAGATCATTATGGACCCTGTAGGGCACAGCAAGAAGGGTAGGAGAGAGGAAGCCCTGTTTTTGGAGATAATTAAGTTGTTTTGTATTTAGTATTATATATATAATAGGTACAGAGGTCGCTATGTTTTGCCGTTAACGGCGTACAAATATCAAGTCATCATCTGCTTAGCCTTTTCCCAACTATGTTGGGGTCGGCTTCCAGTCTAACCGGATGCAGCTGAATACCAGTATTCTACATGGAGCGACTGCCTATCTGACCTCCACAATCCAGTTACTGGGTAATACGATACCCCTTGGTAAGACTGGCTGTCAGATTTTCGGGATTCTGACTATCCGTAACGACTGTCAAAGATCCACATTTTTCAGATTAGCCAAAGTACAAACATCTTTTATGGGGTACTGTGTTAAATGTTACAATAAAATACCTTGTGACATATTGCAATTAAATGAAAGAAAATTTAAAACTCACATTAAACGTACACTTTGTATACAAGCATACTATAAATTAGAAGATTATATCCAAGATAAGAACGCTTGGAAACATGCTGGTCCTGCTCCATAGGACAATCTAGAGTCTAGACAAAATCAAACTGGTTGCTAATTTAATTGTATTTTTTTACATTCATTACTCACACCCTGACTTATTAATTGTATTTTTTTTTTAATTAAAATCGTTTTGCTTGTACCATGTTTGTAAATATGTGAGCACCATGTATCTATCAGATAATTAATTTATATGTCATGGTTTCGTTTTTAATTCTTTTACCTATCGTGGTATAGTAATTTTATTTTAGGTGCATCGTCCTCACATGTTATTATATAATTAATGTACTCATGATAAATATTGTACCTAAAACATTTTAAAAGAGGAGTGAAAAAGGTGGAGTTTCTTGCCCATTATAATAATAATAATAATATATTTATTTGCTCAAAACATGGTATAACAGGTCTTACAGTTAAAAATAGTACAAACATGTTTTGCCGAGCTTGGACTCAGCATGCAAATTCCAAAATTAAAAAAAAAATTATAATAATAAAAAGTAACTTACTAACACTTTGTGTCAAAGAACTGTTTCAGACTATAAAAGTTATATTGGCTTAGCCATGCACTCAATTTCCGCTTAAAACAGTATGTCGTATTTAACAATTTAAAGTCACCAGGCAATTTATTATAAATCCGTACACACATAGCTAAACAGCTTTTGTTATATTTTGCAAGCCTAGGAGCATTGCTTAGTACGAGCCTATAAGGGTCTCGTCGGTTTCAAGCACATATATCGTTCGCTGTTTTAAATAACTTTTTATGTTTCCATACAAACATGCATATTTCGTAGATGTATAAGCAAGGTAGCGGTAACAAACCAAGTTTTTTAAATACTGGTTTGCATGATTCGTCAGGTTGGAGTCCGTATAGAGCCCTAATGCACTTTTTTTGAGCAACAAATGTTCTATGTTGGTCGGTACTGTTGCCCCAAATTATAAGTCCATAGCGCAGTATAGATTCTACGTATGCGTGGTAAACCAATATGGCTGTTTTTAAATTAGTAACTTTTTTGACTTGTCTGAGCGCATACACAAATTTATTTATTTTACTAGAGACATTGTCTACATGCATTTTCCAATTTAAATGTTCATCAATAGTTACACCCAGGAACTTAGTCTGTGTTACAGATTTGAGTTTGGGTATATTTAGACTGAAATTGGATTTATTGTTATTAGATTAATAATATTAATTCAAAAAGGAATTACCCGAAATTTATGGTTTCATGTGGCAGTGTTACAGACAAACTTCCAAATTATTATATAAGGACAATGTTTTGGAATCTGCAGTAGGATGCCAACAAGGTGACCCTCTCGGGCCTGTCATTTTCAGCTTGGCTATTCATCCAATCATCCAGAAACTAAATTCAAAATTCAACGTGTGGTACCTAGATGATGGAACGCTAGGAGGTGATGTAGACACCGTTTTGAATGACCTACAACTTCTCAAACAGGAATTTAAATCTATTGGCTTGGACCTTAACCCCTCAAAATGCGAAATTTACCTTTCTGACATTACCGACAGACAATTGACCCTAGAGAAATTTAATGCAATAGCCCCACAAATAAATTTTTTAGAAAAAAGCTCACTGCACCTCCTAGGTTCCCCAATTTTGGAAGATAGTTTTCCTCCTTTCATCGAAGAAAAAATTAAAAAGTTCAACGACATTTCGGACAGACTCTCCAAAATTAATCTACATTCGGCATTCACCCTAATTAGATACTGTTGTTTTGGCCCAAATTTTATGTTTTTTCTACGCTCTTCCCCTTTATGGAAGCAGCCACACCTCTTGGACAAAATTGACCAAATTATTCGCAGCACCTTAACGTCAATTCTAAATGTGGCCTTGGACGACCGAGCGTGGCTGCAAGCCACACTACCCATCCGCTTTGGTGGCCTCGGCGTCCGCAAAATTACCAGTATTAGCTTACGCCGCGTTCCTGTCCTCTGTCCACAGCACCGAAAAGTTGACCGGGAAGATTTTAGCCCCCTCCCTGGTTGACTCTGAAGTGCCGTGCTTGGCCGACGCGGAGAACGCCTGGAAAATGGCTTGCCCGGATACAGATCGGCCCGCGAACCTATCTTCCCAGAGGCAGTGGGATGAGCCGCTCTGCAGGTTGGTACGGAATAATCTTATTAATACGTCCACCAATACTGCTGAGCGTGCCCGCCTATTGGCTGTGGGTGAGTGGGAGTCGGGTCTCTGGCTTCAGGCACTACCGTCACCCAACATAGGCACATTGCTGGGTGACACCACCTTCCGGCTCGCTACTTGTTTGCGTCTGGGCGCCCCCTGCGTGGCTCCGCATCGCTGCCAATGCGGTGAAGGTGTCGACTGCCTCGGACACCATGGCTTATCCTGCAGTAAAAGCGCAGGCCGGATAGCACGGCATGCCAGCATCAATGACATCATCCGTCGTGCTCTTGTCACCGCTGGGGTGCCAGCTGTTTTAGAACCCAATGGTTTGGCACGCGACGATGGTAAGAGACCAGACGGGATGACTATAATGCCTTGGAAGGTAGGTAGGCCTTTGGTGTGGGATGCAACGTGTGTCGACACCCTTGCGCCATCCCATCTTCCAAGCACGGTAAGCTGTGCTGGGGCGGCTGCTGCAGGTGCGGAAAACCTCAAACGGCGCAAATACTCCAATCTCTTTGGAACTTACATATTTGAGCCGTTTGGGGTTGAAACACTAGGGCCATGGGGCCCGAGTGCCCACTTAGTATTCCAAGACATCGCCAAGCGGTTGGTCGACTCATCACGTGACCAGAGGGCTGGCCTATTTTTTGGCCAAAGAATCAGCATTGCCATACAACGTGGCAATGCTGCCAGCCTTTTGGGCACGTTTCCCGTTGACAGTGATGCGGACGAATTTTTTGACGCCCTTTGATTATTTTTCCTCCCTTTTTATATACTTGTACATATTATTATTTTAAGATTGTTAGTTTTTTAAATTACATGGTTTTCTTGTGTTAAAGTTAGTTATATTACAAAAAGTATAAAATTATATTAGATTTATTAAATTGTATGTATACTGATTTGTCAAGATTTATTTTTAAATTATGAATATTAAGCCATTTAATTAAGATGTCAATTGTGTTATTAATGTCAGCTTCATGGTCATAAATTGTATTATTTTTTTTATTAGATGTCACAATAATAGAAATGTCATCAGCAAATAAGATGCATTTATGGTTTGTTATTTGAGTGATGTCATTTATGTACAATAAGAATAAGATTGGCCCCAGTATGCTTCCTTGCGGAACACCGAATCTGTTACAAATATATTCAGATGCATATAATGTTACGTCCTTATCGTCATTAATATTTGGTAATGTAACACATTGTTGCCTGTTATGTAGGTATGACTTTATCCACTGTAAGGGTGGCCCTCTGATTCCAAGTGATTCTAGTTTTTGTAATAGTAAATCGTGGGAAACTAGATCGAAAGCTTTTGATAAATCAAAGAATAGACCTGTGGTTAGATAATTATCATTGATACTAGGTAATACAACTTTCATGAGGGCATAGATGGCTAATGTTGTAGACTTACCGTGTTGGAACCCATACTGTTCCTTTGTTATTAAATTAAATTTATTACAATAATGTAGGAGTCTTTTGTACATACACTTTTCATATATTTTAGATAAAATGGGTATTAGTGTAATAGGGCGATAATTATTCATGTCATGTTTTTCTCCTTTTTTGTACAGAGGCTTAATAATGGAAAACTTCAGCGCTTCTGGAAAGATTCCACAGCCAAATGACAAATTAATTAAGTATGTTAATACGTCAATGATTTCGTTAGCACATCCTTTAATAATTTTTGTGCTGATTTCATCGTAGCCTTCGGAACTGGTATTATTCAAAAGCGTTATTTCCTGTCTAACTTCATTTACTGTCATGGGCTTAAGGAACATTGAATTGACAGTAACATTTTTCCCAGTATTACTTTTAACGTTTGTATCTATTAATTTATTAGTTGTATTGATGTAGTGGTTATTGAAAGCGGATGCTATTTCAACTGGGTTGGAAATTAATGTGTTGTTAATTTTTATATTCTCAATATTACTTTTAGAATTTGTATGGTTAAGCTCGTCTTTTGTAACCTTCCAGGTGGCTTTACATTTGTTGTCGTTTTTAGCAATAAAGCTAATATTTGCATTCTTTCTGGAGTTAAAGATGCATTTTTTAAGGAGTTTAGAGTAGTTAATGTATTTGATCTTATTAATTGCTGTTTTATTTTTATAGAATCTATGACGCAGTGATTGTTTTGTCTTACAACTTTTTTTTAAGCCCTTACTTATCCAAGTTTGTTTCTTATTGTTATTTATATTAACTTTTACTCTTAATTTAGGGAAGCATTCTTCTCCATACGAAAACTACCCTTTGGAATGGGCGACTAGAATCAATTCTATTTTAAGATAATTTTTGACGTTCAAAAGTGCCTTTTATGTGCCTATTTGAAATAAATGCTTTGACTTTCGACTTTGACTTTGACCACGAATGACAGCCGGGACCACCGACTTAACGTACTTTCCGAGGCACGGAGGGGTCTCGTTATGTATAGATGGTCACCCAGACCTACCGCGGCAGTATTGACCTGTGCGTCTGTCATTATTTAGACACGAGTAAGCATACGAAATTACAATTTAGTATTAATTTTTATTGTTTTTTTTTTAAGTATATATACAGGATGAATTTTCCAAGTGGGCGTGGATGGCCAAATTCTAAACTATAAGGAATAGCGAAAAGTACTCAAAGAAGTCGCGGGCCCGATTTTGATGAAAACTAAAACTGCATCATTGGATTTTTGAAAAATCAATATTTCTAGCCAGGATCGAACCCGATGATTTTGAAAAAAAAAAATACACCTTGTATTATTACACCATTCGATAGTGTCCTTAATAAGGATCAAATTCTGGGAAGTAATGACATACGGCAAACTTAAGGAAAATGTTGAATCTTAATAAACTGCTTCTTATTTTCAAGTAGGTATTCACACCTACATTACGTACCTTGTTCGAAATGATGCTCAATATTTTTAATATCACACCCGCAGCGCAGTCACCTTCACAACATTATGTTCTAAATTCAAATTTCTATTATAATCTTTGGAAAATATTTTAATGGAATCAATAATATTGTAATGCTGAACGCAGTACAATCCTTGAGACGTCGAATCCAGCTATGTATTGAAAACAATGGTCATCATTATGAACAATTAATCAGTTAAGGTTTAACAGCTAGGTATAGGTAATATAACCCGGGCCCGGCTAAATAATAACAACCGCACAGGTCAATCCATCAGGTTAAGCTACGCTTGCCGCGGTTGGTCTGTGGATGGGCGACCATCTTTACATAGCGAGATCCCTCCGTGCCTCGGAAAGCACGTTAAGCCGTTGGTCCTGGCTGTCATTCCAGGATCTTTGACAGTCGTTACGGGTAGTCAGAAGCTCGAAAGTCTGACAACCAGTTAAGACTGGTTACTGGGTAATACGATATCCCTTGGTAAGCCAAGGGATATCGTATTACCCAGTAACTGGGTTGTGGAGGTCAGATAGGGAGTCGCTCCATGTAAAATACTGATATTCAGCTGCATCCGGTTAGACTGGAAGCCGAGCCCAACATAGTTGGAAAAAGGCTAGGCAGATGATGATAAGGTAGTAGGTAAAATAAGAAAAAAAAAATGTTAAAAATGAGCTCTTTTCTTTAGTTTGCCATATGTCATTACTTCTCAGAATTTAATCCTTATTAGGAACACTATCGAATGGTGTAATAATACAGTGTATGTATTTTTTTTCAAAATCAACAGGTTCGATTCCTGGCTAGAAATATTGATTTTTCTAAATTCCAATGATGCAGTTTTAGTTTTTATCAAAATCGAGCCCGCGACTCCTTTGAGTACTTTTCGCTATTCCTCATAGTCTAGAATTTGGCCATCCACGCCCACTTGAAAAATTCAGCCTGTATATATATTTAAATATGATTTTGTTAATAATCCACTTATATATATTTTTCTTTTCTTTTTTGGTTATGGAAATAAAGGCTATATTATTATTATTTCCTTTATTTCACTATATACATATAAATTATATTTTTAAATATTAGAATATAAAAAAATATATAAAAACATTTAAAAATATAAAAAATAGTAGCCCACCGGTATCGGGAACAGGGTCCAAGCTACCGGCAGTCAGGGCTCCAGAGAGAGGAACCTCCTAACAATACGGGCCGTGTCCAGAAGTACAGCTTTCTGAATCAAGCCCTTGATCCAGCCGCCCAACGAGAGCCTCCTTAGGTGTTGGTCGAGGCTCTTGGCTATTAATCCATTGGCTGTAACGACTATCGGCACAATGATCGCTGAGTCCACATCCCACATGTCGACAACCTCGTGAGCCAAGTCAAGATATTTAATTTGTTTATCTTTCTCAGCTTTCACGAGGTTCTCATCGTGCGGGACAGTTATGTCAACAATCATTGCGCGCCGCTCTGATCGATCCACCACCACTATATCAGGCTTATTGGCAACAATAGTCCTGTCAGTGATGATGGATCGATCCCAGTACAATGTGATATTACCATTTTCGAGAACTGGGTCGGGCACATACCTATAGTACGGCACCTCCGATTCTACAAGGTTGTATTTCAAAGCAAGCTGCTGATGGATTATCCTGGCTACAAGGTTGTGTCTATGCAAGTATTCTCCGTTAGCTAGACGAGAACACCCGGAGATAATATGCCTGATTGATTCTCCCGGCCGGTGGCATGCCCGACAGATGTCAACCGCGCCGTCTTTCAAAATATATCTCCGGTAGTTGTTTGTCATCATAACTTCGTCCATAATTGCACAAATAAAACCTTCGGTTTCTCCAAAGAGATCACCGCAACGTAGCCAGGCTACGGACGCTAGTAGGTCTACATCGGGTCCATGAAGGGCCCGAAAAAAGCGTCCGTGAAGCTTCTTATTCTGCCATACCTCCATGCGATCATTAGTGTCAAGCACTACTGGTTTGCGCCAGTTCTCTTTAGCCAAGGAGAGCGGGGTGAGGCCCTTGTCCACTATGACTACATCTCGATGCATCCCCACGTCGGTTTCTTGGAAGTTTTCCCTGAGATTTCATATTTCGCGATTGTGGAGGGTCTTAGCGTTTAAAAACCCTCGGCCTCCACACTTTCGCGGGATATACATCCTCGTTATCGATGACCGTGGGTGATGCATTCGATTTGCAGTCAGCAGTGTACGGACCCTCCTATCCAGGGCGTCGAGTTCGGTTTGAGTCAATTTGAGTATGCCAAAAGAGTACATCAAAACCGGCATGACCCAACCGTTGAAGGCACGCACCTTGTTTCCGCCTGATAGAAGACTATTAAGTACTTTTTTCAGGCGGCCAAAGAAGCGCTCCTTCAACGATTGCTTCATGTCAGTAACATTGATGCCTAACGCTTCCGACATACCCAAATACTTATAGGTTTCGGATGCGGAGAGGGCTCTAAGGTTTGTGGAATCCGAGAGTTGAGTTCCCACGGAATCCACAATCTCCCCTCGTTTTACATGCATGACCGCACATTTGTCCACACTAAATTCCATCCTAATAGCGTTACTGAAAGTTTGAGTTACTTTCAGTAGCTCCATCAGTTGCAAATTGTTAGGGGCAAAGAGTTTTAGGTCATCCATGTAGAGGAGGTGCGATATAACCTGACCACCTCTTCTCAACCGATAGCCTAGACCTGAATCCTCCAGCAGTGTGCTTAGAGGATTCAAGGCTAAGCAGAACCAAAGCGGACTCAAACTATCACCCTGAAATATGCCTCGCTCGATCCTTATCGGTTCGCTATTCCTCTGAATATTTCGACATCCTGGATAGCGAAGGACCGTCCTCCATTGCCCCATACACGACATCAGGAAGGTGCGCAGAGTTGTATCTACTTTATACAATTCCAACACCTTCATGAGCCATGTATGTGGCACCGAGTCATAGGGCTTCTTATAATCTATCCAACATGTCCACAGATCCTTTCGGAAGCAACGAACCTGTTGCCTAATGGCCATGTCAATGAGGAGTAGCTCCTTAGTACCGCGGGATCCATTCCTACATCCATTCTGAGAGGTAGACATGATGGCGTTGGTGTCTATATGTTTGTTAATTTTAGCTCTCAAAATGGATGTAAGAACTTTATAAACCGTCGGTAAACAAGTGATCGGCCTATAATTCTTGGGTTCCGCGGTGCTACCTGATTTATGGAGCAGGTGGGTAATTCCTGTCGTTAGGAACTGGGGTAGCGAACCAGATTCCAAAGCGATCTGGAACTGAGATGCCAAGCGAGCGTGCGACCTTGTAAACCATTTTATCCAAAACTTCTGCAGCCCGTCCGGCCCTGGAGACTTCCAGTTGGGCAGTTGACGGACTGCACGAGCTACATCTTGGGGGCAGATGGTTATAGCCTCCATTTCTGGTATTGGATCGCAGGCTCGCTCGACCTCTCGAGCCCGATCACCTTCGGTGTGACTGACAGGCACCGACCAGAAACTGCGCCAGAAGGAACACATGGCATCAACATCCGGCAGGCGCGTGTCAGCCACACCTTGGTCCGGTCGTTCCCAACCCCTATAAACCCACCTTTCATCACTCTGGAAGGTGCGATTCTGAGTGTATCGCTCTACTCGCCGCTTATACCGACGGATACGGTTCGCCCATGCATACACTTTTTGCTTCAGGAAGTCGATGCGCTCTGTGACACAGGGCATATAGTCTTGAGGGCTGATATCAGTCCCCGAGAGTGCCCGCCCCACAAAGCGCATCACTCTAGGGCGAGTATTGCCCTCCCTGAAACAGATTAGTTTGCCGATGAGCGTTCTGGCCCCACCAATACGACGTTCAATTCTGCACTGCCAAGCTGGTACGGCTGGTTTCGGACGTGTAGCTCTAGAGTCATTGGTAAATTTAACGCGAGCTACACGACATGCCGCTACAGCCGCGCAGTACAGAATCGAATGAGTATCGGTGAGGTCTTCGCAGGTATAAAAAATATTTTGACAACTGCGAATCCAGGGCCGCCAACAGCGCCCTATTTTTGTTATGCATGGGCAAACGAGGCAAGCGTGGCCTATGTTCGGGCGACATGAAGCGATATTCCTGAATCGCATCCTCCAAAGCACTCCTCAATTCCTCATTGCACTGGGTACTTACGTTTGTAGCCCTATCATTACTCCCCTCGTCAGCATGACTTGTATTAAACTGCGGTAGTATTACAGCAGTCTGCGACTGGGGAGCGATGACATGTTATATGATTGTATTATTATGTTATATAATGTCATATTATTATTATTATTAATTTTTATTCCAGTATGGAATGCCAACACTGTTCCTACGGGCAATCTCTACGGTTCCTGGGTCAATTTTGGCAACTTCGACCAGTGTATGAAGCCACCATGGCTGGAAACCCATCCACAATTCAGAACCAGCTACTGCATGGCAAAACTGGAGCTGTCAGATAATCCAAAGAAGACAGCTGAATACGATCCTTATGGGTCTACGGAAGAATTTCTTAATGTGAGTGTAAAGTAAACTTTGAAATATACTTAACTAGCTGCACCCCGCGGTTTCACCCGCGTATATGTCGATCCCGTGGGAATATCGGAATAAAAAGTAGCCTATTTGTTAATTCAGGGTGTCAGCTACCTCCATACAAAATTTTATCAAAATTGGCCCAGCCGTTTGAGCCTGAAGAAATAACAAACATATAAACACACACACACACAAACTTTCGCCTTTACAATATTAGTGTAATAAATGTGACTAGTTTCTATTCGCGTCTTCGTCGGCATAAAATTCTTGTAACCCTGACCCACCCCGTCGCATCTCATCACCTGCGCTATTACTTAATTTTCGCTTAGGCTGAGGTTACATTAAGCCGCGACGCGGCCTGCGACACATGAGCGATTAAAACAAATAAATGAATGCTCACATATATGGCTACACCGTACATCAAATATTACTAGACATCTTTGATTTCATTATGCGATAGGAACAACATTACTGTAATCACGGCATCGGCTTTATCAACATATCAGCGAAATTGAAGCGAATTTATTAGAAAATTTCTCACTTGCACGACTAGTTCAGTAGTGCTACTAAATATGTATATGCGTGTGGCTACATTATGCGTATAGAAAACCGCGATGGATGATTTGATAGCACGTGTAGGTACTGTAGCCACGTCATCGCCGAATATGCGCCGGATTTTCGCTTATAATGTAGCCATACCATGTTTATCTCGTTTCGCTCTTCCAGTCGCATCGCAAATCGCTGCCTACTGTAGCCTCAGCCTCAGCGTTGTTACTGACTTTATTTATTTTTGCTAGGCTTCGTAGGGCCCTAAGAAACTGGACTAGGTATCAAGTCCAAAAATATTTTTCAAATCCAACAAGTAGTTCCAAAGATTAGCGCGTTCAAACATACAAACAAACAAACTCTTTAACACAGACAGAAATCGCACCAACGATTCCTTTTGAGTTTGAGTGTACAAGCCATTCTTAATCAGATTTGGTCTCACTACCACTGTCATCAACTATGACATCTAATTCTCGAGGAAACTTGTTGATCGGGTGTCCTCCTGACACAATCATTAGGGTATTCTTAGGTTCGCTGAGTCAAGCGCCTTTAAAACAATAATTAAAAGCAAACTTAGAGACTAACTTTACTTTAGTCAAATCGAATGTTATCGTAATTGCATTTTTCTCAGTATACCTATGTCGCGTGCTCTATTATCTCGTCTAAGTTAATATTAGTCAAATCATCATCAGTCGTCACTTAACTAAGCCAATAAGGCCGACGATTAACAGTAATACTACGATCTTATAATCGAATTTACAACTGTACTGTTGTATCACAGGTTCTAGAGAGATAGATGGCGCTGGCTGTCTGTAAACATTGTGCTCCCGTATAAAAATTCATTAAAATAATTTATTGAACTGTATCTCCTCAATTTATAAGTAAAAGTGTTAAAAACAGTGTAATGCGAATGTGATAATGTTATCTTAACCAATTATTCATCGTGAACTATGTAAATGTGACTTTTATATGTGGACAACTTTTTGTGACAAAACAGATTTTGTGCGTGATAATAATAACCTATTGACGTTAAACAGTGTTTCAGACTAAGAGGCGAATTGTGTGTAATACGTAAATATATAAAACATCAAAAAATAAATTGAATCACAAAGTGATATTCGGTGGAAAAAAAATTCAAAACATTTAAACTACAACCGCCTTTTTAACAAACATTTTGTCCGGAAGAGCCTACTAGTCCAGAAATTCGATCATTCATGTAACTGTTGCGGTGGCGTAGACGTTACATTGCCTACCTGACCGCATACACCGTGTGGCCCGAGTTCGAATCCCGCACTTGGTTTGTCTTTTTGTCTTTTTGTAATTAACATCTTCATTTAAAAATTCTCAACATGAACTTTCTCGAAAACATAACTTTCCGTCGTACGCGAACTGTATCTGACTCCATTGTTGAGGTATTGAACGAAACATTAGATGAAACAACCAATAGTGTACCCAATATCTCTGTCGACAGTAGTGATGAAGAAACATTAAAATTAAAAGAACGGATAAATAAACTAGAATTTGAATTAAATAGTGCCCATCAAGAAATCGAATGTCTTTCCTTAGAAAATAATAATCTTAAACAACAAAATGAGGAATTGTTAAAGAAAAATGATTTGTACAAAAAAATCACCTGCAGCCCGGTATCCGCAAAGAAAACTAAAGATTGCACGCCAAAGAAAATAAATCAAAAGAAAGATAAAAAAAGTCAAACTGAGGTTTCATTACAAATGCCAAAAACGACTACCATTGAGTGCGACAAAGTTGATGCCAAGCGCAAAATTGAAAACCAAAAACATATTAACTGTGTTACACCGTTCAAAAGTCCAAGAAAGCGAAAGCTACGCATAATCAGTAACTGTCATTATATTGATGCACTAGAAAATATAAAAACTACCTTCAGCGAGCACTTCGAGTATTGCCATTACGTGACACCAGGTAGCGGATTAAGTGAAATTTTGCCCAATATTACTGAAAAAGTAAAAAATCTTTCTATTGACGACTACTGCTTATTTATGATCGGAGAAAAGGACTTCAAAAGCGCTGGAAACCACATCGAATTGATCAAACAAATCAGGGAATCACTAAAGCTAATCACCCACACGAATGTAATCATATGCTGTCCCACTTACATAAGAGGAGCTCTAATTCATAATTATAGAGTAGAATTATTTAATAATTTACTACACTTGGACATACAAAACAACAACTATGCATACTTTTTTGACACAAATCGTGATCTCACCTTAGATATGTTTTCCTATCGAACAGGAAAACTAAACAGACTGGGCACAAAACGCATTTTTGAAAGTATCTTTGACCGCCTGCTTATTGACATAACAAACTATCCTATAGAAACTTCTATCTGTAATTCGTCTGACAACAGTGAGTTTTTTCGTTTATAATAATATAAACATCCTACATCAGAACATTGCTGGCCTGTTAAATAAGTCTGACATACTCACTGTCCACCTTCAAGAATTATCGCAGAAAAAAAGGGACATAGATGTTATTTGTATCACAGAACACTTTGTTATGACTGGACATGAGAAACTACTGAATTTAACAAACTACAAGTTAGCGGCAATTTATACAAGACGGTCTCAGAAACGTGGAGGAGCATGTATTCTGGTCAAGAACTACCTTGAATACAAAGCGCTTCCAGACATATCTCGGCACTCTGTAGCTAACGTCGTCGAATGTTGTGGCATAGAATTGACGAAACAAAATTTAATTATTATGTGTATTTATAGGCCCCCAAAGATAAATAATTTAAGTTTGTTTTATGAGAAATTAGAGACTATTATAAAAACAGTATGTACGAAACCCGAAAAGAAAATAGTAATATGTGGGGACTTCAATATAGACACTTTAAAAAGAAATAGCATAACCCTGGACTTTGAAACCTTTCTATTGGGCTATAATCTTAAACTAGAGTTACGCCAACCCACCAGGTTATGTAGCAATTCTTGTATAGACAATTTTGCCCGCAGTTCTAAACTAAACTGTAAATCAGAAGTTTTAGACTTAGCATTGTCTGACCACACAGCACAGTTTTTGCAAGTCAAAGTGCTGAAATCGTGTAGAATAAATTATTGGCGGGTCAAAAAGCGTGATCTTTCTAGTGAAAATGTAACAAAATTCAAAAAGTACCTGCAATGTTTTTCATTTTCTGATATATACAAAACCGAGAATGCTAATGAAGCATTTGATTATTTTTTAGAGCACTTTCGTCTATTGTACGATCTTTGTTTCCCTTACAAATTGATAACCGTTAACTCAAACAAAAATATTAAATGGGTTTCTCAGGGCATTCGAATATGCAGTAGAAAACAAAGGCATTTACTGTGGAAACATAGGCGAGAACCTTCAAGCTTTAATAAAAACAACTTTAAAAACTACTCGCAAAGGCTTCGGAAAATCATTAAATTAACGCAAAAAGCGCAAAATAACTATTTTATCAACACATCAATCAATAAATCTAAAGCATCTTGGCAAGTTATAAACAAAAATAAACCATTTACTGAACCTATTTCCCAAATAAAAATTAATGATACCACAATTACTAATCCAACAGAGATTGCAAACGCTTTTAATAATTATTTTATTGACCAGACAAAAAATATTATGACCTCAAAACCCGACACAAGTAATTTGAAAAGTAACCCTCACTCGATGTTTATGCATCCAGTATTACCTCAAGATGTTCTGAGAGCGATACATTCTCTAAAAAATAAACTCAGTACTGGCTACGATGGCATTTCAACTAAGGTCGTAAAATTTGTATCGAGTGACATTGCTTTGCATATTAGTCACATACTAAATTTGTGTATCAGTTCAGGAGTTTTTCCAAACAAGTTAAAAACAGTTATTGTTAAGCCACTTTTTAAAAAAAACTCTAAAGAAGATTTAGCAAATTACAGACCAATCGCTCTGATAACAATTTTTTCAAAAGTTATGGAAAAAATAATTTATGACGCAATAAATAAATTCTTATCGAAGTATAATATTTTAAGTATAGAACAAAAGGGATTTAGAAAAAATCAAGGTATCAATACGGCCGTTTACGATTTAATGAATATGGTAATAGGAAACGTCGATGAAAAAGTACCAGTTTGCGCAATTTTAACTGATATGACGAGGGCCTTTGACTGTGTTGACCATGAAACTCTCTTATACAAGTTAAACATGATAGGTATAAGAGGAAATATGCATAATCTCTTGAGATCATATCTCAGCAACCGAAAACAGCAGACAGAAATTTCCAAAATATGTTTAAAAACTAAGCGTGA
This sequence comes from Amphipoea oculea, assembly GCA_945859645.1. Lineage (NCBI taxonomy): Eukaryota > Metazoa > Arthropoda > Insecta > Lepidoptera > Noctuidae > Amphipoea > Amphipoea oculea. Next base: position 2,113,091 of record OX243885.1, read on the forward strand.
GAAAAAATACTTATCAGAACACAGAATTATTAGGTATGGTGTACCACAGGGCACTGTGGTGGGGCCTTTATTATTTTTAATTTATATTAACGACTTGCCACGACGCATAAAACATCCTATGGTCTTATTTGCTGACGATAGTACTGCCTTGATTAAATGTACAGACCTAAAAACATATGAACATGACATAAATAATACTTTAATGGACATTATACACTGGCTTGATCAAAATAATTTAATGATTAATATATCTAAGACTAATGTTATGCATTTTTATCAACGTATACCACCGCAAACTTTAAATTTAAATTACAATGGACAAAAAATAGACCAAGTGCAAGTTGCAAAATTTTTAGGTTTAATGATAGATAGCCAACTAACCTGGAAGCCACACGCAGAAGAAGTATGCAAAAAACTAAGTACAGCAGCGTATGTGCTTTTTAACCTATCCAGAAAAGTGAATATACCCACCAGATTAGTTGCTTACCATGGTTTAGTGGCGTCAGTTCTGAGATTCGGAACAATATTTTGGGGAAATTGTAGTCTGAGAGAACAGGTATTCAAGGCTCAAAAACGATGCATAAGGGCAATGTGTAACATGAAAGTAACAGATAGTTGCGTGCCTGTATTCAAGTCCCTAAATTTGCTAACATTCCCATCACTTTACATTTTCGAAATAGCTGTTTTTGTAAAATCACATATGCATCTTTTTAGTAAATTGTCTGAAAATAGAACACGACCAATTAGAAGGCAGTATACAAATATGCTACGTGTTAGTGTTCATAACACTGCATTATTTGGGAAAAGTGTTTTAGGTATGTGCCCGATTATCTTTAACAAAATACCTGATGGAATAAAAAACGAGGCCATTCCATTGTTTAAAAAGAAATTGTCAGTCTTATTAATTGATAAATGTTATTACTCCATTAGTGAATTTTTAAATGATAAAACTTTTTAGTTACCTACCTAATTAATCTAATTAATCCTGACATCTTTAATTCTTTATTTTATTTTATTGACCACATTGTAAGAATTTTCACAGTATTTTAGACTATTAAGCACTTGTGCTAAATGTTTGCATGCCTAATTTAAGGTAGAATGTATAAGGATCTCTAATTATAAAAACATCTGCATTTTTTGTACCTACTTTCTATGCAAATAAATAATTATTCTATTCTATTCTATTCTATAGAAATACTACTAGAAAACCAAGATCAATTAACTGAGAACGAAGTCTTCCCGAATGTCAGTACTTATACCCTTTTTCGAAATTAATTTGAAAACAGGAATCGCTTTTAAGCTCATTTGAAACTTTACATAATCTCGACGATACACAACACTGTCAGATGTCATACTAACGTTACATCTGATCTAGTATCTCACGGCTAGTTAAATATCACTTTTAAGATAACTATCTGGTACTAAATGAAGCGATAGAGATCTCGTTACACCGATTGTTAATCAAAATCACAGATAAACTTGTAGGGTATTTTGCACACTACCATAACCGAAAGCTAAACCGACTTTTAACAGAGTTTATCAAGATTAAAATAAACCGGGGTCCTCCGGGAGGGGGTCTCTCGGGGATCGGGGCACTCGGGGAATAACCCATAAAATGACAATATTACCTATTTGCACGCTTGCCAATACACTTTGACACAACATAATCTTTGATGATAGAGCATTTGACGCCAGAATCGTAATAAAATGGATACGACTCACCCAGTATTCATCACACTGCTCGGATTGCTGACATAGCAAACTTGAACCGTATCACTCGATACTCGCCGCTGCTGCAGGCGCTGGCCCAGAACCACCCGAGCTCTCCGCCGTGCTGGCACCTCCATCATTGCCTCGTGAACATCTCGAAGCAAAATGTCCGGTGTTGCCGCATCGAAAACAGATGCTGTCTGACACTGTCATCTTGCGTGCACACATCCTCGTGTGATAATCTGTAAACAAACATATCCGCAAAGTATCACATAGCTCGGTCACTCCTGACCCGTAAAAAAAATCAGTTTGTGGACATCTGATTTGCCAGAATTTAATAAAGTCAAAATTTGACAGAACTTCTTATGTAATTTGAACTAAACTGGGAACCTTATTACTTACAATCAATGTTAATTTTCTTCTAATTTGTATTAGAAGAAAATTAACATCTTATCAATAATCAGGAAATTCAAAGTACAACTGACTACACATTTATCGCGCTATTTCACACAAGACGCAATTGAACCAAATTAATCAACACACTTAAGCTCTACATGTGAATTCTGGCTACGCATAGCCCAGTAACCTCCAGTTACTCATCTTTCCTTTATGCGAACCCCCACGGGAGCGCCTATGGTTTTCACTAAAACCCGACTTCCGCCAGAGTTGACTGCTTACCGCGTACTCACGGACTACTAAAGTAGTACACGCCGATTTCTATTGAGCTACGGCTACGAAATGGCTACTGGTACGGTCCGACCAGCCGAACTAAGATTCACCACTATCACTCGACTCAGCCTCTTCTACTTCAAGTGGCACTCGGCTTTCGGGCATCTCCCGAACACGGTCATGGAGCGTATTTAAAAATTGCATTGTAAACTAGATTGGGCTATACCTAACAGTGTAACCATTTTTGCTGTTGTTTACCCAGAAAGCACCAGAGTCAAAACAAAAATGAAAACGACTCATCAGATTCGGCAGACAATACATCTGCAGCTGGCCCAATGGCACAGAAATCCACTCGCTGCCACCGTTTCCTTGGCAGAAGTGAAACTCCTTGCTCGAATAGCACCGTCCTTGATCAGCGATTTTTCATACGGGAGATCCAAAGAGTGCAGCTCTGTGCGACGCTGCCATCCTGCTTGTTCTTGTGTTTTAACCTGTAACCGAAACATTCAACAGCAGTGCAGGTTCCACTCGGCCAATTCTGGCCATTTACAGCTTCTAACTTTTGAAATCAGAAAACTTTAATCCTTTTCTTATTGTTTTTACAAAACAATACCTCTAAATTAACTAAACAAACTTTGATTATCTAATCACAGCGAAAATCTTCAACCAGAGCCATGTACCACCGTTATCCACATTAATAACCATCTTATACACTAAGAGCCTTAGACACCGAGAAAACCACACACGAGTAAACCACTCTAACGCCACGGCTCTCCGGGCGACCAGCAATCGCATTGCTTTCACACATCCAGTGCATGGATCCATGTGCATCACCATGTGACTACACACTTTTTACTACGGCCGATAGAGAACCCCCACTCGTGTGCCTCCCATAATGTAGGCTTGCTCATCACTACTGCGATCACTATCTACTTCGACTGGTACATGACCTACTGGCATCATTCATAACCTATCGTGAGCGTATTTAGAAGCACGGTTGGAATTCAAAGTTTTTAACGTGTCCAAAATATCAACTACCCTAAACGGACCTCTGAACTTCCGATCTAACTTAGTCTGATAATCTTATTTTGCTCTTCGTTTTCTAATAACGCGAAATCGCCAAACCAAAATTTTGTTATGGCTGCGTTTGTCCCAACAAATCTAGCCATTTTGTCGTTGACCGTTGAAAACTGGATTTATTACAAGAGCTTTAGGCAACGACAACTGTCGCAGACATGTCAAAAAGCCTAGGTGCAATATTTCACGTACTATCATAATATTACTTTGCAAGTAAATGTCGGGTAGACATGTTATAAAATCTCAAGTTGTTGCACGATAATCGCAACGCTACACATGATTTGTTCTGTGCTGAATACACGCGTTTGACTAACACCAGTCAACGCAACAACGTTATCAACTCGTTTGCCACTTAATTTGGCTGCACAACTCGGTTTTACTAATGAGCATTCAGCACCAGAATCGTAAACAAAACAATACAGCTCACCTTTATGTTCTAACGTGTCTGAGGGTAGTTGTACGACGTCCACTCGCCCTTCACTGCTTCCAGCACGTTATCCACCATCCGCTTGCTGCCACTACTCGTGCAGGGCCGCGATATGTCCTGGTTTCCCTCACTTGCAGCACACGAAGGGCTTTACTGACGAATGCACTGCTTGGCTCGATTCAGTCACTCCACGTCACTGGTAGCTCCACGCTATGTCCTTGGTATAGGTAGCCACGTTGATGCTGCTCCTTTGTTCACCTTGCAGTGAATTTTCAGCAAAACACAATTCAGGTGTCGTGCTGACGGGAACGAGATACGACGAACTTTAACTCCGGTTAGAGACGCACTTTTTTTTTTAAACATGGCGGTAGACGCAACTGGCGCGTCATTCGGCAAAGGTATTCCTGCATACAGCCACCATGACGTCAATAACATGCACCATGACGTCATCGTTCCATTCTCCAAATTTCTTCAGCTCGAGTGTATCCCAATTCTGATGTCGCGTCATTGGGTGGCCGAGATGCGGAACATCGGATCTTCTTCACGATCCAACATAGTTTTGATATTTGTGGGCACTGCAGTGGGTACTCGAACGAAAAGATAATTTGAATTCAAAATAACTTTAATAAACTAACAATTAACAACCGATACGCACACGTGCGTCGGAAACAAACACGTGTGTCGGAAACAAACACGTGCGTTGGTATTGAGCGTTTGCCAAGCAAGACCGTCCGACTCGACTGCCGACCGTAGACTGTCGCCAGGTCGCCACACTCGGTCCCTCCGCCAGTCCTCGCTGCATCCCCTCTACCGACGATCGTGTCCAAGCGGTAGGGCTCGCTTGCGTTTCCGATCACATGATTCCTCGTTTACCAATCAAATCGTTAGATGGCGCTGTTCACTGTACTGTGGCGCCATCTATCCACGACATATGCAACATCCAGACATCAGAATAAAATAACTTTGCAAGAACTGTAATAACCATCTTCTATCTCCTTTTAGTCTCTTAGGCCATGTAGTCACGAATATACATTTGTGATATTTTCCATCACCACTTTAAAAACAGTAAAAACAAAAAACGTTTGCTATAAATCTTATATTTACACTTTTGTTACTCTTTCCAGTCACCAACACCATCAGGGCTGCCCGTCAACGAACTTCATTGGGGGATGTGTGTCCCTGCAGCCTGCCATCCGCTTTCTGTCGTCAAGATCACCAGGTCCATGTATGACCTGACCACCTTCGGGACCCAGGCTCCTAACATCACGGTGGACTTTTGTCAGGTCGCTGGTGACAAGCTTCTGCCAGGAGTTGGGTTTTATTTGTTTATGTGAGTACCTTTAATTTCAATAATAGTACTCCATGGACATGTGTATTCTTCCCGTCTTAACCTATGGTGCACAAACTTGGTCTTTGACTAACATCCAGAAGTCCAAACTCAAGGTCTGCCAACGAGCAATGGAGTGCAGTATACTAGGCGTTAAATTAACGGATCGTGTTCGAAACACAATACTGCGCTCCAAAACAAAGATAGCTGACGTGGCTCAAAAGGCTGCTCAACTTAAATGGAACTGGGCAGGACATGTCTGCCGCATGACGGAAAAACTGTGGGCCCAAATAGCGCAGAATTGGTGCCCTAAGACAGTGAGGCGGGGTCGCGGCAGACCACGTAGGAAATGGCGAGACGAGCTGGATAGGTTCCGTCAAAACTGGAGGGAGGACGTGCGGGCTCGCGAAAAATGGAAGAAGTGGAGAGAAGCCTTTGCCCAGGAGTGGGACAGCGCAGGCTATATACAAAAAAAAAGTACTCCATACTGTATTTCGGCCATAGCGGCCAATCTCGACGGAGTCCAACCTTCCGCGCGGGAGTGTGTGCGCAGAGACATGTGCACAACCCTCGTCCTGCACCGTTGGGACAGCACGCAATGGGATACGACCGAAGAGAGATCAGCCGCAGGACTTTTCCAAGGCAACGGGGTATAACACCGCCAACTTCCAAACTCCAGGCTGCTACTAAAAAAATCTAATAACACTTTCTCCAACTTGGGAATCGAATCCACGTTCAACAGTCGCGCTTGCGACCACGAGACCAACGGCACAGAATACTTAATAGTACTACGTACAGAAAGGACACCCCCTTCCCCGCGCTCATATCAGATACCGCACCTCACCCCGCACTTCGAGGTATTCGTCGCCGACTCTTTAGCAAGGGCGCTCGCGAACCGCAACGCTGTACTGCTGACACGAACACACAATTTTGCCATTTAAAAGTTTTATTTGAGTTTTAATCACGATGGTTGGATATTGTGATGCTTTTCCGAATTCGTACTTACATAAAATGTTTGTAAGATTTCGCATTTTTAATACCATGCGATTTAATAACCGATTATTTACAGATAAGTCATTTAAACTAAACTATTTTAGTGTTTTTATTTCATTACGAACCCGACTATATAAATAAACAATTGAACTACAAGGTCACTTCATAATAGTGCACACGTTCGGGCAGCGCCGCCGTCGTCGTTCCGTTCCCGGACACAAATCGACGGCCACCCCTACTAGAGTTCACGCATACATTTGCACGTATACAAATGGCATTTGTTTATGTAGTAGTAATAGGAAATTATTTTGCGAGGGTTGCATGGAGTGTCCGGGACGTGCCAACGGGGCAGCCATTAAATTTAAAACAATATTATCAATCAATCAATCACTCAGCCTATCGCAATCCACTGTCCCAAGCTTCGCCACAACAAGCTATCTTCCGGCTTCCGCATCCAGTCTATCCTAGCCATTTTTTTAAGGTCGTCTGTCCATCTAGCTGGAAGGCAGTGGCGTGCATTGGTTTCCAGAATAGGTAGGCACTAGGCCGGGTCTAGTCTAGGCAAACGCGGTCACTAATCAGAAAAAAAGTGAGGTCAAAAGTGTGTTTATTTGGGTGGGCATGCCTACTTTAGGGTGGTAAATTGCGAAGGTCGAACGTCATGGTATTACGCGTGAGACGTACGTAATTTTAATTTTGGTCCTATTAACATGAACGAGTAAAGACCAATGACAATGTGCGAATAGTACGGGGAGCCAAGTAGGCCGTCCGGCGACTGCCTACTGCCGCGCGTGTTTGTATGAAGATTTTGTTTGTTGTTAGGTATGATAATTTAGTGAGTTTCTTAATTGTGGGACACACACACTAAAATTTGATTGACAGGCTTATGTTGATATATCGAGGTAGGCACTGCTTATATGCCTATATGCAATGCCCGCCACTGCTGGAAGGTGTCCCACACTACGCTTGCCGCTACGTGGTCTCCATTCTAGGATTCGTTCACATAAGCAGCCATCGGGCCTTCGACAAACATGGCCAGCCCACTGCCACTTCAGCTTGCTCACTCTTAAAGCTATACAGCTATATTATTAAAGCCCCTTTCTGCTACATTATCAGCATCATTTCCTTAAACTTGACTAAGACCTCGTGGTATCTGGAGTTCTATTCCCGAGACGTTTATAAAGTTTATAGCAGAAGTTACATATTCGTCTATGAGGACCAGTTTCTTAAGTACCAGCGGGGCAATTGCGTAACACATTATCAATCGGAATCGGTTTCGTTTTAACAGTTCAACAACGTTCATTGCGTTATTTATGTGTTGAGCAGAAACAATTTTCGAACTTATGAAGCAATGGATTAGCAATCTGCTTCAAATATACAGATTCCGATTGATAATGTAATGTAAAATAAATAAATAAATGATGATGATGATGATGATGATGGGACTCCCTTTTCCGCACTTAGACTCCCATTTGGTCCGTTGTGCGTGGGGATTCTGGCTAACAAAGCCAGCCTAGCTCCATCCAGAAGCACAGAAGCTTCCTGGGAGCTTCGCAGGCTTCCCGGAGCAACCTCACTGTTCCGAGGATTTCTTCACATTGAGAAGCCACAGCCTCGCATTCCAGGATGACGTGAGCGGCTGATTCCTCGGCGCAGGTAGAAGCTAGTACGACTATATAATACATCAAGCAATGAAAGGAAAAATACTTTGAATTATCAGTCAATTATAATCTCGAGCAAACTGAGGGTCAAAAGGTTGGTCCTATTGACTCTAATGGTCAGTTTAATGGTCCTAGGAGACGATAAGGCGACAAACGATCACATGTATTATGTATCTATCGCTCACGTTACGGTTAAATTAACAGTCGGGGGTATATTGTTAAAAAATATCTTTTGAAAATGCATTTTATGACGTTATCTACATGGACGAGAGAATCGAGGCGCCAATCTCGCCGTGCCATCCAGATTCTCGTCGTGTGGAGATTGCGTCATAGTTATATGCGGCTCTTGGCTATTAGAAACTTTTCGTGAAATGGATATAGTATAATTAGCCTATAATATTCCCACGGCTTTTTTTTATGGATGGGAAATCATCGAATGACCCTTCCCGCTCTGGGTGGAGCGGAAGGGAGTGTCAGACTCTTACTGACTAAAACCCATCCGTGTTCCTTCCTTAGCCCTTTATGTTCCGGGGTAGCGGTAACCCTTTCGGACAATCCCGCACCCCCGGCAGGCTTCGGTACGTTGGCCGGGAGTCGCCACGCGGCTCCCGACGCCCAGAGCGTCTCCCGCGGCGGCTGGGACGTGAGCTCTCTCTCCCAGCCATCCCGCCACCTCCTTCGCTAGCATGACTGCTTGGAAGAAGGAGGTGACTGCCTCCCACATATTCCCACGGCTGCGACACAGGCCTCCTCTGCGGGTTGAAAGATGTCACATGTCTTCGAATATTTTATTCTTGGACATGCTGGTTTCCTCACGATATTTTCCTTCACCGTTTTGAGAGCAGTGGTGATGACATCGTTTACACAAAGTAAAGCGCCTGCCCGCTCTGGGCCCGCTTGGTGGATTACGGCCCACTCCCTCTCACAGAGAGGTAGCCTGTGTGCCAGCAGTGGGAATGTGATAGACTGATTTTGCTTATGCTAAAGCGCCTGCCTGGGTTCGAACCCACGACCTGCAGCTCGTAAGTCTGGGACGTTACCGCTGGGTCACCACTGCTCAAAGTGAAATCAAATGACATGGTTTGTTTTTTTCAGAGCCCTGATAGTATCGCTGATAGTTATGGCGGCGGCTTCAACTTACTATCGGCTTCATATATCCAGTGATGATCAACCAACAGACAGTTTAGGTAAGATGTAGTTTTTACCCGACTACGGCGAAGCAAAAAGGAGGGTTATGATTTTGACCGGTATGTATGTTCATCTGTTCCCTCATAAACTCATAACTTCTAAACTGCTTGTCATTATTGGACAAATGAGGTATCGTTGGAAGCGTTTTGATTGTTCGCTGGTTATAAGCTATATGACGTCATATTAAATTGAATATAGCGCCCTCTAACGGACACAAAGTCATGATCTAAATTTTTTTTTTTAATTTGCCTTGTTGGGTATCAAATGAAAGGGCTTAATTAGCACATTTGAAAAATATAAATATTACTGTAAAATAATTTTAAAAACTAAAACCCGACTACTGAAAAGGATGAATCAAGAAAGTGCCTTCCCGTGGTCGCATGCTACCATAGCTTTAGTAAGTTAGTACAGCGGCATGCGACCACGGAAAGCTACTTTCTTGTTATATCATTACTATTGTATAGAATCAAGTTTTTCTAACTGTACAGACAGCTGTGCTGCTGGGGAGTTTGTTGCACCACTTTTTTGCCCAGCGAAAGCACTAGGAAGTTGTGAAGGGGGGGCGTTTTGGGGGACTGTGTTAAAAGTAATTTTGACGTTCGAAAAGCGCTGATTCTCAGAATAATTTGAATAAATGACTTCTGATAGACATAACTTTAATACAAGAAATAAAGATAAAAACTTTTTAACAAAAAATTAAACCTCCGAAAAAACTGAAAAGCAAAAAATAATAAACTTTTTTTATTTAACCTTAATAAATAAGTTCTTAAACTAATGCAAGTATACCTAAGTAATTTAGAGACGGCGCGGCGCCAAACAAGCAAATTAATTCGTTGCGAGCGGTCGTGCGGAGAGCGCATTTTTTGTTTGAAATGTTAATGTTTATCGCTATAGATTTCACGTTGCTTATTTCTTTAAATTTAAGGTAATTTAGTAATCTTTGTTCATTGATTGTTTGGCGCCGACTCAAAATTACTTAGGTATACTTGCATTAGTTTAAGAACTTATTTATTAAGGTTAAATAAAAAAAGTTTATTATTTTTTGCTTTTCAGTTTTTTCGGAGGTTTAATTTTTTGTTAAAAAGTTTTTATTTTATAATTTTTTGAGGCTATAATTTACTAATTACTACATGCTTAATGTTTAATTACTTTTAAAATACCTACCTTACTTTAGACATTAACTGTTATATAATCCTACTTTAACTATTATTTTTTGTGTAATATAATACTAAATAATATAATGTAATACTTAAAAAAAACAGGCTTTATATACCAACATAGATAGGCCTTTTATTTTAATTGTAATACACAGCTCAGCATTAAAATCTGTGAATGAACAATAAGTCACCCCTATTTTCCCACCCTTAGGGTAGGTTTTTTTTTTCCAAATTTACATGGGACCAACTTCGAAGTATGTCCTATCCAACAAAAGAAGAACTATCAAAATCGGACTACTCTGTAAAAAGTTAAGCGTGGTCATACATTACAATCAGTGAGTGAATAATCAATCATCCCCTGTTTTCTAACCCTTAGGGTTGGAATTTTTTTTCCAAATTTATATGGGACCAACTTCAGAGTATACCCTTTCTAATAAAAAAAGAATTATCAAAATCGGACTGCTCTGTAAAAAGTTATGCGTGATCATACATAAAAAAAAAAAAAAATACGCGTCGAATTGAGAACCTCCTCCGTTTTTTTTCGTCGGTTAAAAATACATCAACCATTTTTCAGATTAGCCAAAGTACATACATCTTTTATGGGTTAATGGTGTTAAATGTTACAATAAAATACCTTGTGATATTTTGCAATTAAATGAAAGAAAATTTAAAACTCATATTAAACGTACACTTTGTAAACAAGCATAATATAAATTAGAAGATTATATCCAAGATAAGAACGCTTGGAAACATGCTGGTCCTGCTCCATAGGACAATCTAGAGTCTAGACAAAATCAAACTAGTTGCTAATTTAATTGTAATTTTTTTTATTCTTTTTTACATTCATTACTCACACCCTGACTTATTACATGTATTTTTTTTTTAATTAAAATCGTTTTGCTTGTACCATGTTTGTAAATATGTGAGCACCATGTATCTATCAGATAATTAATTTATATGTCATGGTTTCGTTTTTAATTCTTTTACCTATTCTGGTATAGTTATTTTATTTTAGGTGCATCGTCCTCACATGTTATTATATAATTAATGTACTCACGCAAAATATTGTACCTAAAACAATTAAAAGAGCAACGGTGGAGTTTCTTGCCCATTCTTCTCCATACGAAAACTACCTTTTGGAATGGGCGACTAGAATCAATTCTGTTTTAAGAGAATTTTTGACATTCAAAAGTGCCTTTTATGTGCCTATTTGAAATAAATGCTTTGACTTTGATTTTTTTATTCATCCAGTCGGCACTGGCATCTTTACACCACATAATGAGCTCTTTCTAATAATTTACCTCTTTATGATAAGCATAAGCAGTCTAATGTTCCCACTGCTGGGACACAGGCCTCCTCTCTGTGAGAGGGATTGGGCTGTAATCCGGACCACCACGCGGGCCCAGTGCGGTTTGGTAGATGTCACATGTCTTCGAGTTTTTGGTTCTAAGACATGCCGGTTTCCTCACGATGCTTTCCTTCACCGTCTTGAGAGCCACTACTCTTACCACTTGTGATGAAAAATATTTACACAAAGTAAAACGCCTGTCAAGGCTCGAACTTACGACTCGTAAGTCGCGGGCATCACCACTGGGCTTACGTTGGATAAAAAATATTTACTTAGTAGGATGCGAAAATTAAAACAAACGGAGACATAGATGATACCTGTCAATTAATAAAGACCTTCTTTTCCAGAAAACATAATAACAAAATCATTCTGCATCATCAAGAACCGCCAAGACCTGGTGAAGGATAACAAGGAAGAGATCAGAGTGATGAACGGCATGAGGTTCCTCACCGCAGCATCTGTCATCAGTATTCATGAGATGTACTTTATGTTTATATCTGCAATTGTCAATACCAGGGATTATGATAAGGTAGGTGTTGGGATCCCAACACTAAATGTTACTAAAATAACTAAATAATACGAACATCTAGCGTGCGCTCTCGGTAGCCATTTTTAAACGACTTCAAAAAAAGAGGTTCTGTATTCGACTCGTATGTATGTATGGTTGTATGTCCGCGATTTTCTCAAAAATTCATGAACCAATTATGATAATTCTTTCACTAATGTGATTTACATACTTTCAGAAAGGTTTTAGTATATGATACATTAGGTAATTATTCTTATGTACGAAGTTATATGCATAAATGTACTGCATCTCCGGCATTTCTATGCGAATTTTGATGATTCTTCTAGTCGGTGTCTTCAATTCTTCAATGCTGTGTTAATTGAATTTTTGTGGGGTAGGTCCAACCAAAAAGTGAAAAATAAAAACTTTTTTACCAAAAAAATAACCGACTTCAAAAAAAAACTACGAAGTGATAAATAACTTAAGTTTCAGAAGTCGATGTCAAAAAACGAAAATGCGGAACCAACGACACCGACTTCGGATATTAAAGTTATTTATCACTTTGTAGTGCTTTTTTTTTTTTGAAGTCGGTTGTTTTTTTTTTGGAAAAATGTTTTTATACTCTGTTTTTGTCCAGACGGTAAAAAAATTCAGTCGGTCTCCAATTCCTTTCTAAAATTAATTATCGTTTTTCAGTCTGTGGAAGGACTAGGAGGTTTGTTTCTCCACGCCGATGTAGTCGTCGACACATTCTTCGCGATGTCTGGTCTTCTCCACATCAAGGGTCTGCTAAGCAACGCCAATAGACAGCAGAATCTGTTCAGTGTTCTATGGAAACGATACGTGAGGTAAGAGCTTCTATTACTTATTCTTTAATGTGTCTGTTCAACACACATATTACTATGTTTGTTGTATCTCGGGTACCGGGTAACGAGGGCATCATAGCGCCAAATTTCAAACTACGAGCTGCTGAGAGCTATTAATTCCTAATGAAAAAAAACCTATAACACTCTGGAAATCGAACCCCATAGAACCCCACGCGCAGCAGTCACCAGGCTTGCGACCACTAGACCAACGGGGCAGGTACCACGGCATGGGCATGATCTTTTCTCATGATGTGCGTACCGATACGACAGAAAAAGACGAGGTTGAATTTATACACAAAGTCCAAAGAATCAGCATTACCATCCAACGGGGTAATGCTGCCAGCCTTTTGGGCACTAATCCCATTGACAGCGATTCGGACGAATTTTTTTATGCCCAATGAGCTCCTCCGTTTTTTTTTTATTATATACTTAATTTCTTACATAATTTCATCATCATCATCATCATCATTTCAGCCGAAAGACGTCCAGTGCTGGACATAGGCCTCCCCCAAGCACCTCCACTTCGACCGGTTTTGTGCTTCTCGCATCCAACGAGTTCCTGCGGCCTTCAGAAGGTCGTCGGTCCACCTTGTGGGAGGCCTTCCAACGTTACGCCTTCCGGTACGCGGTCGCCACTCCAGAACCTTTCGGCCCCATCGGCCATCTGTTCTGCGAGCAATGTGCCCTGCCCACTGCCACTTAAGTTTGGCAATTCTTCGGGCTATGTCGGTTACCTTGGTTCTCCTGCGGATCTCTTCATTTCTGATTCGATCCCGCAGGGAAACTCCAAGCATAGCCCTCTCCATTGCCCTTTGGGTGACTTTCAGCCTTCTAATAAGGCCCATTGTGAGCGACCACGTTTCAGTGCCATATGTCATCACTGGCAACACGCACTGGTCAAAGACTTTCGTTTTGAGACACTGCGGTATGTGGGACGAGAAGATATTGCGTAGCTTCCCGAACGCTGCCCAGCCGAGTCGGATTCGACGATTGACCTCTTTCTCAAAGTTGGACCTACCTAACTGGACAGTTTGTCCTAGGTAAATATACTCGTCCACGACTTCGACTGTAGTGTCTCCGATCTTCATGAGAGTGGGTGTTACATGGGCATTTGACATGACCTTCGTTTTGTCCATGTTCATTTTCAGACCCACTCTTTCAGAGGCTCTACTGAGGTCATCGAGCATTGTACTGAGGTCCTCCATAGTCTCAGCCCTGACTACTATATCGTCGGCAAACCGAAGGTGAGTTATGTACTCGCCATTGATATTAATGCCAGCTCCTTTCCAGTCCAGAACCTTGAAGACATCCTCCAGAGCAGCGGTGAACAGTTTCGGAGAGATAACGTCTCCCTGTCTCACACCTCGCTGCAGAAGGATAGGTTTCGAGGTCTGGTCCTGGAGTCGAACTGACATAGTGGCGTTTTCGTACAGACACTTCAGCACCTCGATGTACCGATAGTCGATCTGGCACCGTTGAAGAGACTGCAGTACAGCCCATGTCTCGATCGAATCAAAGGCTTTCTCGTAGTCCACAAACGCTAAGCAGAGAGGCAGGTTATACTCTTCGGTCTTCTGTATAACCTGTCGCAGCGTATGTATGTGGTCTATGGTGCTAAAGCCTTTACGGAATCCGGCTTGTTCGGGAGGCTGGAAGTCGTCAAACCTGCGCGCGAGACGGTTCGTGATGACTCTCGAAAACAGCTTGTAGACATGGCTCAGAAGTGAGATGGGCCTATAATTCTTAAGAAGGGCATTGTCACCCTTCTTAAAGAAAAGTATCACCACACCTCTGTTCCATGCCTGTGGTGTTTTACCCTCGAGTATGACGGAATCAAACCGCCTCTGAAGGGCCTTAAGAACGGGTTTTCCGCCGGCCTTCAGGAGCTCGGCCGTAATTCCGTCATCACCCGGTGCCTTGTTGTTTTTAAGCTGCTTCAGAGCCATCCTAATCTCTTACAGGCTGACGTCCGGGATGTCTTCGGTATAGTGTCGGGTCAATCTAGCTCTTGGGTCGTTTGCCAGATTCGTAACGGGGTTGCTTGTTGACGTGTATAACTGTCCATAGAACCTCTCGATCTCTCTCAACAGCTCAGGTTTGGCGGATACGATCCTGCCATCATCAGTCTTCAGTTTCATAAGCTGGCTCTGCCCAATAGACAGATCTCTAGCAAAAACCTTGGAGCCTCTATTTTGCTCTATCGCTTCCTCAATACGATCTGTATTGAAGCGAAGACATACATTACATAATTTATATATGTCGAAAAAGGTACGTGTGTCTCGTTATTATCAGCCACATTTTAATTACTGCGGGCGTACTATGGGTAGTGTTGGTTATTGCGCAATAGAAAAACCGTTTGCAGTTCAAATCAGTTTTTAATTTATGAACAAATAAACCACACTAGCGAATCGCACACTGTAGGTACACGACACAACTAGATACGGAACACGGGACAGTTTCTGAGCACATGTTGTCCATACGATGTCCAATGTCCTGGAGAAACTCCAAATCACTCTGTAGCGCTCTCGTCGACTCCCACGAACTTAGGCTAGACTCTGTCAAGTGCCACCAGATGGCGCTGGCGTCCCGATCAGTCAAACGAATGACTTATTTCCGACCTAAATATTTCAGCTTTAGATTGTATAATGTAATTAAGGCTTTTTGTTTGTATTTATACGTTTTAATTTCAGGTTAATCGGACCCTTTGCGGTAATAATTTTCTACTTGATATCGGTATCAAAGTACATTGGTTCAGGTCCGATCTGGATCTTCACCAACGAGCAGGAATCAGAAGTTTGCCTCAAAACTTGGAGAATGAGCTTTCTAATGCTTAACACTGACCCGAAATATACTGTGAGTAGAAAAGTAAATAATCAATATGGAATATTCTCGAACAGCTCCGGCCCATGCTTAAAAGAGACACAGAACAGCATTTTTTTACTCGAGATCTCTAAGAGAGCTTGCCCCCTAACCTAAATATTCTAATCGAACAGAATACATTTAATATGTCACTAAAAACATACATATGAATAACATAAGCCGCAAACACTAATATGTTTGATTTGACTTATACACAGGCTTCTAAACATATTGTATATTATAAAGAAGACAAATTCATAACCCACCATCATCACCTGCCAAGCCTTTTCCCAACAATTTTGGGATCGGTTTCCAGTCTAATCAGATGCAGTTATCAAACTCAACTCAAACTCAAACCTCAAAGCATTTATTTCAATGAAACCAATTACAGGCACTTTTGAATTGTCAAGGGGTCGGTCAGTCAGAAAGATGATGCTAGTTGCCCATTCCAAAGCGTAGGTGCCTATGGAGAAGAACGGGCAATAAACTCCATGGACACTCTTTTAAATCAAAATAATGTGGTTACAAAGTCTTGGTTACATCATTCATGTTAAAAATTATACATGTGAGAACGATGCAGAACGTTAAAAGCGTCCATAATGAAAAGATGAGAGAAAACAACCATTCAAATAATAAATTAAAATAAGCCATGGCAGCAAAGAGATGACCAGTCCCTACTAACGGCGCCCGTTCACGAACATGACGCATGTATCAGAATATATAATTATATATTATATGAATATTACACATGGAGCGACTGCTTATCTGATCTTCACAACCCAGTATCTTAAATAGGTAACACGATACCTCTTGTTCAGATGGTATAAATTCTTAATCCACCAAACATTGCTTTTCAGTGCCATGCAGTAACATGGTACGTACCCTGCGACTACCAGCTCGCGATCCTGGGAACTGTCCTTTTCTACTTCTATCAGAAAGACCGGAGGGTTGGGTTTGCTGCCTTCGGTACCGCTGCAGTCTTGTCCCTTATTATACCGGGAGTTCTGACGTATTGGTACCAGCTGCCTGCTGTTCACTTTCTGGACTTAGGGTAAGATCACGATTTCGTAATTACAGCACTGTTTTTTTTTTTTTGCTACTGGTCTTCGATCGACTTTGCTAAATCAGAGACAAATCTCTCCACCACTAGCTTTAAAATGCAACACAGTAGGATTATATTTGTCCATGTGGAATAGATTACCTACTAAGCCTAAGATTTAGGCTGTTATTCAGTGAATCAGTCATGAAAACTACTTTCGTGACTGATTAACTACCTAAGACTTACCCCCTTTCTAATAAACGTTGTTTAGCGTCTGTATAGTTACACAACGCTTTGTCTTTTTCTTTCGAAAGTTAAATAACTACTGAAAGAGAGAAATCGGTATGGTAGGTATAACTATTCATCTGATATAATACGTTTATTAATAAGGGGGCTGGACTATATAAGGTGCTGTAAAAATATCTGCCACGGCTTCAATAGAAAACAGTAGTCTGTATATAGATTACAATAGTAAAGATAGACATTATATTGATCTTATGTCATACATTTTTTCATATAAAAAAATGTGCGTGTTTTAGTTGCATGAAACCGTTCCATAGTAATTAGCTGTTGCCTCACCGTCATTTCATTTCGCAAAACGTGACGAAGCGACACATCGCGCATAGTTTGTGAACCACGTTATGCAGCATAGAGTAAATATTTATTTAATTACTTTATTTCCTTAAATTGATTTAAATATTCCGGAGTACAAAATTTCTTCACTACTGTGATCTATATACAAAATACTGTCTCCCATTGAAGCCGTGGCAGATATTTTTATAGCACGTTTATACCTACTTAAGTAGAGGTTATTGATCAAGAAGTACGTAATGTATGCTTCTCATTCTACTTTCCTTTTCCAGCAAGTTTTTCCGTGGGTTCCGCGACTACAGGGAGATTAGCTACACCTACACTCCAAGCTACAGTCGCGCTGGCGCGTACCTCGTCGGAGTTGCTATGGGCTATCTTATGACTCTGTACAAACCTTCTGAATATAGAAAGACTGTTTCTAAAGTAAGATTATAAGGTTCCAATATAAAATAATTGTATTAGTGGGATGATGATCAGTGCGTCCTGCCAGTTATGACTCACGGAACCGAAACGTGGACACTCACGGTACGGCTGGGCCACGAATTCAAGGTCGCTCAGCGAGCTATGGAACGGACTATGCTTGGAGTCTCTCTGAGGGATCAAATCCGCAACGAGATGATCCGGCAGAGAACCAAAGTCGTCGACATAGCTCACAGAATAAGTAAGCTGAAGTGGCAATGGGCCGGCCATATTAGCCGTAGAACCGATGACCGTTTGGGTAGACGTGTTCTTGAGTGGAGACCGCGAATGGTAAACGTAGCGTGGGATGCCCTCACGCTAGGTGGAGCGGCGATCTTCGCAGGATGGCTGGTAACAGCTGCCTAACAGCAGCCTATGCCCAGCAGTGGACTGCTATAGGCTGATGATGAGTTTGATGATGATTTTAATGACTATGATTCTGTAAAGTCACATTTTTTACGCTCGCGAATCATATTTTAATTCAAATTTTCCTTAAGACCTTGAGTCCCATGCAATAGGGGACGAGCATATAAAAGACACAATTAATAGTTATTTTCTTCTTCATTCCAGACCTGGTCCATCATTGGTACAGCGGTATCTCTGGCTACAATGGTATACATCTTGTCGCTAGGAACGTACTTCATGTACCGGGAGTACAACCCTATCGAAGCTGCCGTGATCACGTCGACCAATAGGATCGCGTGGGCTGTCGCTATCTGCATCATTATTGGCTTGTGTGAATACGGGACTGTTCGTGAGTATACGAAGGTTTTTACTCCATCCACCCGACTTAAATCTGCCGCGTTATATACATCAAATCAAAATGTTTTATCTATATAAATAAAACAAAGTCGGGTTAGTTACACCATTTATAACTCAAGAACGGCTGGACCGATTTTTATGATCTTTGATTTGTTGGATTCGTCTCCGGCACGAATAGCAGAATAACTATTAAAACATGGGAAAAGGACATGGCTAAAAGTTCATAGACAAAAAACCCAGAATCGCCAGCAACGAAATGTAAAAAAATGGGTTCACTATAGTAAGCCCAGTACGGTTTCAAAAAATCAGCCTCCTAAACCATATATTATAGTATAAAAGTTATTATACTTTGTGTGTTTATGTTATTCATACTTACATTGATTACCTGATTTTTATTTTATCACAATATCTTTAGTATAATTATGATAATATATTAAAATAATGTAAAAAATATACCCTTCATCCTTTAATATGTTTTATTATTAATAATCTTTATACAGGATGTTTTTTTTTTAATTTGTTATAAATGAGCTCTTTATTTTAGTTTAATGTATGTCTACTTCCCAGAATTCGATCCTTATTAGCGACACTATCGAATGGTGTAATAATACAGTGTGTTTTTTTTTCAAAATCAACAGGTTCGATTCCTGGCTAGAAATATTGATTTTTCAAAAATCCAATGATGCAGTTTTAGTTTTCATCAAAATCGAGCCCGCGACTCCTTTGAGTACTTTTCGCTAGTCCTCATAGTTTCGGATTTGGCCATCCACGCCCACTTGAAAAATTCACTCTGTATATCTAGTATACCACGTCGTTTTTGCAGTATATTATTATATATTTTTGTTGTACATATTATGCCTATAAAAATGGCATATATGAAGTTTCTGGCGATTCTGGGTTTTTTTTTAGCCATCTCTTTTCACGAAAGAAAATAATAATGAATATAATTCATTTTCTCATACATTTAACGATACGTTCCACCCGCTGAAGATCTCCCACCTGGACATAAGTTACCTTGGGTAACCTGGAAGTCTTTAAACAGACGCCGGACCCAGGTTGGCCGAAGCAAGAAAAATCTGTTCAGGTGGAAATTCATAGACAACTCCGCCTTGGAGTGTAAATGTGGTGCTGTTCCACAAACGATGGGACACTTTAATATCGTGTCCTGTGTGTCCTGTCAGCTGCACGTTACAGGAACTGATGGACACTGGTGATGGCGCAAAACAAGTAGCCAAATTCTGGGCCGAGTCCACAGATATACATACACCTAGATAACGCAAGAGCAACTACTTCGCGTGCCAAAAATCGCACCAACTTACGTTCGAAAATCATAAGCCGCCACTTTCGCGCTCAGTCCTGCGTACTGTTGGCTGGGTGAGCGTGAGCGAGAGAGCGCGAGCCTGTGACGTCATAGTAGGTAGTCAAAAATTGGCACGCTTAGTTTTCATATAGTTCGTGATACTTGCGTTATCTAGGTCTATCTAAATCTGTGGCCGAGTCCAATTAGATTGCTATCGACACACTAAGAAGAAGAAGAATAGAAGACTTTTTGATAATTATTCTGCTTGTTTCCAGCGATAGTTACCGACATTTTAAGCTACTCCTACTTTACGCCCCTGAGCCGCCTCTCGTACGGTATCTACATGATCCATTCTCTCCTCATACAACGGAAGAAGTTCGCACTGCGGTCCCCTTTGAAGTATGATCCGTTTTCTCTTGTAAGTACGACCCAGCTTAGATTCTTTAATTAAGTTATGTTACTCAGATAAGATAGAGCAGTGGTGGCCGGGGCTCTGATTCGGTTTAAGAAGAGCGGTTAATTTCGATTAAATACCGGTAAATATATCGTTCCTTCATTAACCGGTTTATAAAGAAACCACTTTTTATGCTATATCAGAATATATTTTCGTTATTACCAATATCAATGTAGTAGGTATCTATAATATAACTTAAAATACAACTCTACTATTGCAACTGCTAGTCGTCTATAGGTACGTCTTACTAGGACGACCAGGGTATCTCTCCTTTTCAGCGGTTCCCAGCGTGAGCTGTCCCAATTTTTTCCTTTTCTTTTTTTTTTCTTTCGCGCTAACGCCGTTGGCAGTCTTGCCAATCGAAATAAATAATATTCACTGTGTTGCCAATTAAATAATCAAAATGGAATCATGACAGGCTAAACAAGTGAACTGTTCTTATGTAACCCAAATGATAATTATTACCGGTAACAAAGCACAAACGGTTTTGACACACAAATTAACCGGTTTTTTTTTTTAACACTTCCAACAAGTTATAGTGACAATGAGTTGACATCGCAACGTCCAGACCGTGCCCGCGAGAGTGGGAGGGCCGGGGGGGATTCAAACTTGGTTTTAACCGGTTAATTTTCACTATCAAAACCAAAATTCATGAAAAACCGGTTTGCCGCATAAACCGGTAAAAACCGGTAAAGTGAAACCTTTAACATAAATCGATTTCGGTTTGGGGTCAATGACCATAACCGGTTAAGAATTTCAACCGGTTTCCGAGCCTTGGTGGTGGCCAAGAGAGCAGTGGTGGCCAAGTGGTAACGGCCGCGACTTACGAGTTGTAGGTCGTGGGTAACCCAGGCGCCGCTTTACTTTGTGTAAATAATTTCACCACCACTGCTCTCGGACCGGTGAAACCACCATGTCCTAAAACCAAAAATTTATATATTAAAATTTTTTTTTTTTTTTTTTTTTTATTTTTTTTTTTTAAGACATGCTACTTCTACCAACCAGCAATGGGCCCGCGTGGTGGCTTAGAGGCCTGTGTCCCAGCAGTGGGAACATTATAAACTGATTAAGCTATATATATGCTGGGATAGTAATAGACCGGTATTATTATTATTTTTTTGTATTGCCGTGTAGTTTTTTAACAGCAAACACAGCTTAGCCACTGAGGCTACATTATTTGGCCGCGACGCGACTTGCGACACATGAGCGGTTAAAACAAATAAATTACTCGTAATGCTCACGTATATGGCTACACCGTACATCAAATATTACTAGCGATCTTTGATCTTTATGCGATAGGAACAACATTACTGTAATCACGGCATCGACTACATCAACATATCAGCGAAGTTGAAGCGAATTTATTAGAAAATTTCTCACTTGCACGACTAGTTCAATATTGCTACTAAAATATATGCGTGTGGCTACATTATGCGTATAGTAAACCGCGATGGATGATTTGATAGCATGAGTCGGTACTGTAGCCACTTCATCGCAGAATATACGCCGGATTTTCGCTTATAATGTAGCCATACCATGTTTATCTCCTTTCGCTCTTCCAGTCGCATCGCAAATCGCTGCCTACTGTAGCCTCAGCCTTATGTACTCCCGTTAAAGAATATTTACAGTAACCTCTTATATTCTGGAGGAGCTTGTGGCTAAGTAATAACAACCGCTTGGGTCGATCGATCAGGTTAAGCTACGCTTGCCGCAGTTGGTCCGTGGATGGGTAACTATCTTAACATACCAAGACCCCTCCGTGCCTCGGAAAGCACGTTAATTCGTTGGTCCCGGCTGTCATTCGTGGATCTTTGACAGTCGTTACGGGTTGTCAGAAGCCCGAAAGTCTGACAACCAGTCTTACCAAGGAGTATTGTGTTACCCAGTAACTGGGTTGTGGAGGTCAGATAGGCAGTCATAACATAACATAATCAGCCTATAATGTTCCCACTGCTGGGACACAGGCCTCCTCTCAGCGAGAGGGAATGGGCCGTAATCCACCACGCGGGCCCAGTGCGGGTTGGCAGATGTCACATGTCTTCGAATTTTTGGTTCTAGGACATGCCGGTTTCCTCACGATGTTTTCCTTCACCGTTTTGAGAGCAGTGGTGATGAAATAATTTACACAAAGTAAAGCGCCTGTCTGGGTTCGAACCCACGACCTACTCCTCGTAAGTCGCGGCCGTTACCACTTGGCCACCACTGCTCTCTAAGGTTAGGTAGATGATGATGAGCCTCTTATATTATGGTTGGAACGTTATCCTTTCCTACATTTATGACTTCTTACAACATTTTTACACTACTCTTCCAGGGTCTGGACACCGTGGGGACGTTAACCACAGCGATAGGCCTCAGTTTTGCCATGTGGCTGCTGGTTGAAGCTCCCTTAATCAACATAACCAACCATTTCCTGTTTAGAAAGTAAGTATTTACTCCGTTATTTCTTTTCATCCTGAAGAATCTATTTCGTCAGAAGCATGAAACTCTGACAGCCAGTTTTACCAAAGGATATCGTATTACCCTGTAACTGGGTTGTGGAGGTAAGATAGGCAGTCGCTCCATGTAAAATATTGGTATTCAGCTGCATCTTGTGAGACTGGAAGCCGACCCTAACATAGTTGGGAAAAGGCTAGGCAGATGAAGAGGTGTCGGAAGAGGTGGCTGACCCGTCACACACCGAGTATTAAGCAATAAGCTGCTTAATACGACTGCATTACTGCAAAGGTCCTGGCCACTTTGATCGTGAGCGATGTCCTCGTTATTAAAATGTCTGATTTGTACAAACTGGTCACCTATCCAAGGTCTGACCACAGCAGTCCAAATGAGATCAACCCCATGATCTTTTAGCGCAGAATAAAATCGTCCCGCGATAATGCTTAATATTATATACCGGCTGACTCTTTTTAACGTCTGGACAAAAACTGGGTTCGGTATAGAAATCTCTATACAGGGTTATTGGAGAAACAACAACAACCATTGTACTCAGCAATATGAATAACTTTTACTATGGGACCAAACCTGAAATCGCGAAATAAATCAGATGTTCCCCACATTTTGACGAACATAAATGTAGGGAACAGCTGATTTTTTTTTTCTGTTTTTGTTAAAAAAGTCGGCCGGTATATTATTATTTATTGCAGATCACACATAAAAGTACACACAATCCATAATTTTATTAGTAACAGGTTAGTAAAACTTACAAAAATCGTCCACGAACATCTACGAAGCGCTGCGGAAGCGCGATAGCCCCATCAACACCCTAAATCGATTATTATCTGAACGCGCAGGACGTTGTATAATGCTTTTTGTTTTCTTCTCAGGTCAAAGAGTACACAGCCAATTAAAGAGCTACAAAAAAATGGAATACAGCACAAGAATGGAGACATCAAAACAACCAAAGCCGCGTAAAAATTTAACCAAACCCTACGCATTTGTACTACGCTTAAATAAATTTAGAAAATCTTTATGTAATTCGTATCTGGGTAGTCCTTCAAAAAGTATTCTCCGTGTAACTTTCATGGCGAATTTTTTTTTTTTGAAAAATCTACAAATAAATTACGTATTTTTTTATTTTATGTAAATTGGTGCATATACTAAAGAGATATTTTATTTTGAAATTTCTTTGCCCACGAAAGTTACGAAAGACGGCACGAAAGTTACAGACGTATTTTCTACATGCAAAATATAGTTTCAAATCCTTATTTTTTCTCAAATTTCCAGTTTATAAATTGCCATTGTATATTTTTAGTGTTCAATTTTTTTTTGTGGTGTACAATAAAGTATATATATATATAAACAAATAAAAGACTTATTTTTTATGAATCAACTTGTATTTAAGATCAACAATGATAGTGTTTTGAGATCAGCATAGCTATTCACAAACACTCGATACGCTTCCGTATCGTATCGAAGACTAATCATTGTTATCGTAGGAGTCCACAAGTCCAAAACCCGAAAATTTTGTCAGTTTAAATCAAATAGACACCCGCTATTCTTTCAACAGCTATTTGTTGTTGAGGGCAAGTCAAATCCGGTTATCGAAATGTGAGGTTTTCGATACGATAGCCTGTCGTATGGTTGTGAATCAGAGCTCAGCTTATTAGTTCTCATCACTTATTATTAACTTAGGTTGGTGATTTAGGAGAGCATAGTGGATCTTGAACTAAATTTGGAGATTCGGGGCACTCGATCATATTTTCCTGAAGAGCAACGTTCTCTCGCTCTTTCATTCTTTGACGATAAAGTCGGCTTTTTATGCGGTTTTGCTCTCTCACGGCTCTTCCTTCCTACTCATTTCACTAACTGGGATGACATTCCCTTCTGCTTTTCTTTTGTAGTAACTTTCTCTTGCCTTCATTTTTACTGCATTGTGTAACTCTGTATCATTTTTTATTCTTCCTCTTCTTCTTATCTCTGCTAGACGCTTTTTCTCCCGTCGCTCCTTTGCACTTTGCGGTGCAATAGTTTCGGTTTGAAAGTAATCTGAAAATAATTTTAACCAGAAAAAATTAACACGACTGCTGTGAGTAATTAGTGTAAAGTACAAGACAATCAGAAAGTATGACGATGATGTTGGGACTTTTTAAGCAAGAGGCACACAATTGGTAAAACAGTCCAGTTTAGGATGGGAAAAATTGTTAAATTGACTACGAGAAAACCTACAAACAGAAACACATATCTACTACGAGTCGTTAAAAGAAAAAAATTTAAACACATATATGCATAAACACTTATACAAATACATGACACCTTTTTTGACCTTCGCGATAATCGAGTAAATGCATTTGCAGCGTCACAAGTAATTTAAATTTTTATCATTCAATGGAGATATATAACTTTCGTGGTGCGCTAGCTAACTTTCGTGGACAAATAACCACGAAAGTTGTGCCACGAAAGTTGCGAAAATTTTACATTTTTGAGAATTACGAATAAACTTATAGGTAAATAAACAAACAAAGTACTTGAGAATAATCTCGAAGATCTATCTTATTCCGTAATACAAAATTAGTTGGAAAATTATAAGCATTACCCAGTAACTGGGTTGTGGAGGTCCGATAGGCTGTCGCTCCATTTAAAATACTGGTATTCAACTGCATTCGGTTAGACTGGAAGCCAACCCCAACATAGTTGGGAAAAGGCTAGGCAGATGATGATGAGTTGCCTCTGCCTTTGACGCGTGTCGCTCGTGTGTGCACACATTAATGACGACATCGGTTTCTTAAGGAACCCAGTACGGCCTAGCATGAACATGCGAAGCACGAAAAATCGTCGTTTTGGACATAATATTTACTTAGCAAATGCATACACACAAAGATACCGCAATATGACGGCTGTAATTAAAGCCATAATATTGACCGGTTTTTACACATACCTGTGTCAAAAATGCACCGCTTTCATAGGAAACCATGTATATTTTATTTCCTTTTTTTTATTCACAATTTCGTCTCGTTTAATGGCTTTTGAAGTGATCTTTACGCACGCTTGACTTGGGGAGTAAGCTGGTGAACGCGTGACGTAACCGTTACGAAAACTCTGAACGGGCGAGGCGAACGGGAGTTGAGTGGGGGATATAAGCAAGAGAAAGCAGTGCGCGCGCACATTTTCTTTCTCTCTTCCTCTCATAGCCAAATACGTTTGAAGTGAAACTTCAGACGTGTGGTCGTAAGCACAACCAGTTTTTAAATAAGTGATTATGCCTTTTACAAAGCCCTACGAGTAAATGCACACAAATACAAGCATTAATTAGACAAAAATTGCTAATCAGTTAACAGAGTCACGCAGAGTACTCTCATTTTTATAACAAATAGCGACTGGGGAGTTCTGCCAACCCTTTTCTAAATTAAGGCGTTATTCACAAGTTTTAATGTAGATTTAGAGCCTTATCCTGAGGGAGGGTGTCATAAATTTTAGAGATATACTTTGGCGAATATTTTGCGTAGATGTTTGTCTGCTTCTGGGTTTTAGGTCAATTATTAAGATAAGTTTTTTGATGATCATGGTAACCTTAAAGTCATGATTCCGATCTCGGCAGCACGCAGCAGTGCGGTCGCAGCACTACTGGTCCCCATAATATATTCTCTAAAGGTTTATTTGAGATTACATTCCGAGCACGGCAGCAATGTTACGCGAAATTGCTGCGTCACTGAAATTTAATTTGATAAATGAGCTGTTTGTTTTCTATTAATAAAATTAAATTTTATTCGAAAACATCCATCGGTTTCTTACTAAACTTCAACTATGTAGGTATATCCGACGATCCTGCATACTTATCTCTTTTGTGGACTGTACACACATATACTTATAAACATAGACAGACAAGAAAAAAAAACAGAACAGTTTTTTCTATAAAGAATATGTCACCCCGATGATTGAATACAATAAGTATAACAAACTAGCGTACTCGCAACCTTGTACCCCTAATAATAGATATGATAAAGTGTGCTGGCCTCAGCTGACAATGGTGAGGCCAGGCCAGAACGCTATTATAGAAGCCTAAAAGATCGACTTACAGAAATAAATATAAGTAATTTAATTTCTAGCTCTCACTGCCGTCAAAAATTTCATCTACCAAGAATCAAGAATCGAGAACCATTAATTATTTTCAGAAAATACATGTGTTGCCAGGCATAAAAAGTTGATGGTTTATGTACAGACGCCAGCACATCAAGCTACCCGAAACTGTCAATTTTTTCCAATAAACTTTGAATCTTATTTTGTAGCGATAAAGTTGAAAATCTATTAAAGAAATTTCACAGATTGTAGTAGCATGATGTGCTGGCGTCTGTAGAATAAATTCATAGTTTGCTTGTTTAAGACACAGGCTAATAATAATAATAACAACTCCACTGCCGTACAGTCACGTCTAAAAGTATGTACACTTGGCAATTTTCAGTTGCGATTTTTTCGTGAAATAACGAATGCAACGTTGAAATACGACACTTAACATAAACCTATAGGTTCGAAAATACTATTTTCGTAATAACATAAAATTTCATTCAAAAATAAAGGAGAAAATCACCTTTGAATAAAGCCAAGTGTATACATACTTTTAGACGTGACTGTACATCTACGTTGACGTCGTGGTGGGGCTTGTGCGTTCCGAACTCTAGGCCTGTGTCGATAATTACCTTGCCGGAACAGGTCTTGGGTGAGAAGCCAGACCAAGAGAGATACAGAAACCCGCAGGGCAGCATGTGGCGAGCTGTTGGGCAGTAGCGATCTCCCTAGAGTGTCTTGTTCCTCACCTCTGGCTTGCCTTTATTGGCCGGCTGGAGTGAACAATGACGAGGAACAGAGCTCCCACCTTTTTCTTGCCATTATTGGCCGGCTTGAGTGGAGATTCGCAAGGGTATAGAGGTATGAGGAATAGGGTGTAAAGTTCACTCATACTCTATAGAAAAGAGAGGATCCTCCGACCAGACGGGTGTTGTGTCTGGCGGGAAACTGACCGATGATTCATGTCGGGCCGTTGTATCTATACTAGTTGCGCGGTAAACTCTGCTTGCGAGATGCAGGATTTGCGTGAAGTCAGTATGATGCGTTGTTCGCATGTGGCGTTTATAGATACCGCTACAAGAGCAAAAAATTTGGGAAATTCGAGCGATTACTCGCTGGTTGCTAGTTCTATATACTCACTTCTCGTTTTTCGCTGGCAGCGGGACAGATGCCTTAGTGGTAGGCGGAGCGGGAAGGACGGATGTTGTGGCGGAAGCGGCAGCGAGCGCGGAAACATGGGACCGAAGAAACAGGAATACTAAAAAATAATGTGATCGCACTTTGAGCCAAGGTCCAAGGTTATATTGAAATGTATGTAAGATTGTTTTTGTTTGAATTTAAGACTGCAGGACAATTGCGTAACACATTATCAATCGGAATCGGTTGCATTTTGAAAGTTCAACAACATTCATTGCGTTATTTACATGTTGAGCAGACAAAGTTTTTAAACTTATGAAGCAATGGATTAGAAATTTGCTTCAAAATTATTCTGATTCCGACTGATAGTGTGTTACGCAATTAGGGTGCGATTTAAACTAAAGTCGGACTTAATGGAAATAACGTAAGTGTGACTAACAATTTTATTCATCACAGCCATTTATTTTATAGGTAATTAACGATAGTCTGACCCTGAGACAAGTTGGAAATGTTATGACTACTCATAAAAAAACATTATGTCATTTATGTCCATTAGTTAATCCACCAACCATCCATACTAATATTATTAGCGCGAAAGTGTGCCTGTCTGTCTGTTACCTCTTCACGCTTAAACCGATGAACCGATTTAGATGAGGTATAGAGATAGTTTGAGTCCCAGGAAAGGACATAGGATAGTTATTATCCCTATATTCCCACGGCATCGACACTTATGCGGGTGAAACCGCGGGGCGCTGCTAGTTTTTAATAATCACATCACACTAATCACACTATCACACTAATGTTATCAAGGCGAAAGTTTAGAAGTGTGTGTGACGTTTGTTAGTTCTTCACGCTCAAACGGCTAGACCAATTTTGATAAAATTTTGTATGGAGGTAGCTGACACCCTGGATTAACATATAGGCTACTTTTTATCCCGATATTCCCACGAGTGAAACTCATACGGGTGAAACCGCGGGGCGCAGCTAGTAATAAACATTTTGGTCAGGCTTCCATAGTCCTAGATAACCAGTTCAGTTTTGCCACCTAAACCCATAATCCAATATCTTTGTTTCCATATCCTGCAATAGTCCTACAACACCGGGGGTTGTCCTTGGTTGCACTTGCATAGTGCGACCTGGGATAATCTTCTGTTGGCTTTAATTTTAAACGTCTATTTGGCCTCTACGAGTTAGCTTCGGCACCTCGTACGCCTTCCAATGGTCCAGGACTCCAGGGTCCCAAGAAATGTCAAGAGCCGTAAAAAAATAAATAAATAATTTTTGAAGTGAAAACTTCTTTAGCGGCGTTGCACACTTTTTGTAATGGGTAAAAAATGTTAAACTCGCGTCAGGACATCGCGTCAGGACACGTGACCGTCAGGAGAGATTCCCCCCCCCCCCCTCTTTCTACGGCGGCGCCAACCGAAGTGAACCAAGTGAGACACGATAATGGATGGATGGATGGATGGATGGATGGATGGACGGACGGACGGACGGACGGACGGACGGACGGACGGACGGACGGTGACGGTGACGGTAACGGTGACGGTGACGGTGATGGTGGACGTGGATGTGGATGAATGGATGGACAGCTGATGGCTCGACCGTCTGTGTAGTAGCCACACTGCTGTGTATTCGTAAAATTCGTGTATATAAAGTGTCTAAAATATGGAAATTGAACAAAGTGCATCGATTAATGAAAAAAGTGACGCAGAAATAGTGAAAAAAAAAATTAGTTATATTAATTCAATTCATAATTGATTTATTTCAACGTTAATATTCAAGTTTTCACTTCTGCCGGCACTCCCGGAGTGCAACCCGTCTTTTTTTTTATTTTACTAACAGCGATAAGTATTATTTACTAACAATGTATGGGATATTTTATTTTGAAAAGTACAAGTTTTTCAGGGTTGTTACAAGTTGTCCACAACTCGTAATAACCCCGAAATACTTCCAGAAATTACCTCCCAATTCAACTGAAAATAACCTTCTTAACAATGACGAATTTACGTTAAATGCTCTAAGGTTATCCCTTGTATGTAACACAGGGATTTCGCGAAATGGTATATTAATGAGGCGGACTAAGCCCCGCGATATATTCAGCTAACGCCACTACACTGACGTCAAGTGCGTGTAGCGCTTACCGTGTTAATAACGGTTATTTAGCGGTATTAATAACGGTTATTTGGCGGTATTAAGCGGTTATGTTATTGCTGTTTTACGGGTTTTTTTGTTAATGTTATGGAGGTAAATGTAGAAGGTTTGTTTTGTGAGGGTTGGGTAAAGATAGGAGCGGTTTGAAATAGACGGCAGTTATTTGTGCAAATATTTTTAACGATTAGGTACAGACGACGGCACACTGATGGTAATGCTTTGATCTCAAGTTGGCCTAGCGTTGTGCAGTGCTTGGCCAGACTGCACACGCGGGCGCGGGGCGGGCGCGGCGCGGTGTACTCAAACATAAGAACTTCATTTGAGTGTCCATAGTGGGCACGCGGGCGCGGTGAGCGGCGCGGGCTACTTGGCGCGGGAAGCGCGCGGGCAACTCACGCCATAGCTCGTTCATACAAGTGGCTGCAGTGAGAACGCAGACGGCCCGCGCGGGGACCGGGGTTCTCAAACTAATTCGAGCTTTTTTCCATAGTAAAAATAAGTCTTCTTCATCCATATTACATCTTGACAAACACTAGACACGGCAACACTCAGAACGAAGCCACGCTCGACTGCGGACAGGCAGATTGCGCGCATTCCCGTACACGCGCCGCTCACCGCCCCGCGCTGCCAGTCTGGTCAAGCACTGATGTACAGAGTTTCAATCGAATACGAGGCAAGCTGACTGCATTTGTTACCACAACAGAACACACAGAACGCACCCCCACAGAATCCACAGAATCCTACCCCTTTGACAAATGCAAAGTGCAAATGGATTTTTCCAATGACGAATTTCTCAGGTTAGTTTGTCTTCATTTATTTTTGAACCTGTGTTTACAAGGAATGGGGCTTTTCTTTTCTTTCTTTTTCGTGGCAAAAAGTAATGTTAGCCCTGAGGTGTTATGTGGTGTATAATTTTAATAGCATAAAATAAGTGTTCACGGTATAATTTACACGTCCGGTCCTGAAAGGAAAATACCGTGTAAAGCTAATTTACAACCATAATTTTAAGGTTACTGATAAGAAAGCTTGCGTGCTTTAAGTAATTGTTTAGTACTTTATTTTCCAAGCACTCAATTTTCTGCTGAATATTGGCTGGCATTTTCCATTCGAGGTAGAATTATGTCTTGTTTGCCTGGCTGTAGAAACTGCTTTTTTAGCAATAGGTCGCCGGTTTAGACCTTCGAAATAATTGCGTAACACATTATCAATCGGAATCGGTTTCATTTTGACAGTTCAACAACATTCATTGCGTCATTTACGTGTTGATCAGACAAATTTTTCGAACTTATGAAGTAAATTAGCAATTTGCTTCAAAATGATTCAGATTCCGATTGATAGTGTGATACGCAATTAGGCTGAAGGTCACGGATCAATGTGACTGTTCAACTTTCATGCAAGTTTTAATCTTAAGAATCAATGCATAATCGGCCTTCAATGTTCCCACTGCTGGGACACTGGCCTCCTCTCTTCGAGAGGGAGTGGGATATAATTGATCACGCAGGCCCAGTTGGTAGATACCGGATGGTTTCCTCACGATATTTCCTCTTCACCATTTTGAGAGCATCAATTAAACTTGCAAAAAAAGTAACAACGTAGGTATTTAAAACAATAAATAGCTCGATTTTGTATATTGTAATTATGCAGCGATGATTGTATATTTAAACAAATATTGGTCATTAAGAAGCCCTTGAGATGCATAGGTATAATAAAAAGCTGGTTAAATTTAACATAGAAAATAATAAGTGAGAATAAACAGATGCAGTACCTTTTAGTAAACCGAACTATTATTTTCCCACGGCGGAGGAATATTTCGGCGTCATATTTTAGTTTGTTAATAGTTTTAGTTAGGTTATGATGTTATATTTTAATTTCAATAGTTTATTATATTATTAGAAGTTTATCCAGTCAGTACTTATAATTATATATAAGTATTTAACCTATGAAATAAAAAAAATTGGCCCACTATAAGCCGACCGCTTGACTGAGACGTTGCTGCCTGAGGTAGCTGCGCGTTGCGGGAGGGGTGATAGTTATCACAAGTTGACGAATCACCGAGCTCTCGCATCACGTCACCACACCCCTCCCGCACCGCGCTGCTACCTCAGGCAACGTCTCAGAAAAAAAAAAAGCACACAAATCTCCCCATTACGTCATAACCCAACGTAACCTAAATCTACGTTTAAAACTAAGCTAACCCGCTGACGGTATCTTAACGAGAGCTAATTTAGACATAAACACTTGCATCGTGTTTATCTTCAAACGCTCCACTTATGGGGTGAGCAGCTATCTTGGTGGCACGTCTCATCATCATTATGTGTCAGAAACTTGTCTATTAAGTAGTCATTAGGTGGTAGATAGGTACAGTCAACAAAAGAGATAAGTATGCAGGATCGTCGGATATAGTTGAAGTTTAGTAAGAAACCGATGGATGCTGTCGACTGAATTTGATAAATGAGCTGTTTGTTTTCTATTAATAAAATAAAATTGTATTCAAGCACATCCATCGGTTTCGATTTATCCGACGATCCTGCATACTTATCTCTTTAGTTGACTGTACATACTAGTCGTGATATAATTTTATGACCAGCACCCTGATTTCGTACCATTGCTTCAAATGTTCGAAAAATCTGTCTGCCCAGCAACGTTTAAAACGCAATGAATGTTGTTGAACTGTCAAAATGGAAGCCATTACTACTAAGAGTTTGTTATGCAATTACCTCGCTAGCTAATGAGAGCGGTATAAACTGGGAGTCTTCAGGTCTAGAGTGAATTATTTTTAATTACTTCATCACCGCTGCTCTGAAAAACCAACAGTTCGATGACATATGACATCCATCAACCCACACTAGGCCCGCGTGGTCGCGCCTCAAAGAGATGTCAGCATAAAAAAAGGGGCCTGTTAGGGCCGAAGCCTGCCGGGGTAGCGGTAACCCTTTCGGACAATCCCGCTACCCCGGCAGGCTGCGGCCCTAACAGGCAAATAGCGGGATTGTCCGAAAGGGTTACCGCTACCCCGAAACACAAAGGGCTAAGGAAGGAACACGGATGGGTTTTAGTCAGTAAGAGTCTGACACTCCACTCCACCCAGAGCGGGAGGGGTCATTTGATGATTTCCTTACCAAAAAAAAAAAGGCCCGCGTATGGCACAGAGAGGAGGCCTGTGTCCCAGCAGTGGGATCATTATAGGCTGTTTATGCTAAATGCTGCATAACCTCACAAATTGGTGAATTCATGTTATCATTATTTAGCTACAAGCCCAGAAATGCTCTAAACAGAAAATATTGAATCGAAACACGAAAAAGTCAAAAACCCTCTTTTCATCTAAGCTCATTCATTCATTCATTTTCTTATCCTTACAAAAAAAAAAACACGATACACAAATCCACCTTGTAAGTACAATACCTTGAAAAACTCAAAGCAACTTTTAAAAGAACGTTTTCA
The DNA here is from genome assembly GCA_945859645.1 of Amphipoea oculea. Classification (NCBI taxonomy): domain Eukaryota; kingdom Metazoa; phylum Arthropoda; class Insecta; order Lepidoptera; family Noctuidae; genus Amphipoea; species Amphipoea oculea. Next base: position 2,146,710 of record OX243885.1, read on the forward strand.
TTCGGAAAGTCTTTAGAAATTGGTATTCCATTGTTGATAGTGGCTATATTATTGTATTGTATCAGGATCCATTCACTTCGGGGTGTTGGGAACCTCCTTATCTTGTTGACTTCAACAAGGTTGACAGTTCTGTCCAGTAAAATGGCCTTTTGTTTACATTGTATAGGAAATTTCAGGGATTCGTGTACTGTAATTTTGAGGGTAAAAAGGGTCGTCAAACAAGTCGTGACGGTCTGGTGGAATGAGGTTAGGTTATGTGCAACCTGCAGCACTAAGGGATTGCTGGTGTGTTGCTAAGTTTAGAGAGGGGGTTCATATTCTCTCATGTGCCTATTATTTTCATTAATATTAGATAGATAGAAGATAGATAAACCATTTATTTGGCGCACACAAAAGACATGAATAGAGGGGCCCGTGACTAAATAATAACAGCTGCACAGGTCGATCGATCAGGTTAAGCTACTCTTGCCGCGGTTGGTCTGTGGATGGGTGACCATCTTTACATACCGAGACCCCTCCGTGCCTCGGAAAGCACGTTAAGCCGTTGATCCTGGCTGTCATTCGTGGATCTTTGACAGTCATTACGGAAAGAAGCCCGAAAGTCTGACAACCAGTCTTACCAAGGGGTATCGTATTACCCAGTAACTGGGTTGTGGAGGTCAGATAGGCAGTCGCTCCATGTAAAATACTGGTATTCAGCTGCATCCGGTTAGGCTGGAAGCTGACCCCAACACAGTTGGGAAAAGGCTAAGACATCACAACACACAAAAGTACCTACTACGAGTATAATAAAATATTACCTACAAGAATCAAACTGATATTATAAATGCGAAAGTTTGTGAGTATGTGTGGGGGTGTGTTTGTGGTGTGTATGAGTGTGTATTGTGGGTTTTTTCATAGCGAATTTCTGAATAAAAGCCCGGAGTTTGGAAGTTGGTGGTTTGATATCCCCGTGCCTCGGAAAGCACGTTACGCCGTTGGTCCTGCGCCTGATCTCTCTCCGGTCGTGTCGGATTGCCGTCCCATCGGACAATGAGAGTGAGGGAAGAGAGAGTGCACCTGTGTCTGCGCGCACACTTGTGCACTATATTGATATCTCCCGTGCCAAAGGCTGGTCTCCACTGAGATTGGTTGCCATAGCCGAAATTAGGTCTGAAGGAATTTTTATTTTTAAAAAACTGGACGGCGCCTTTTGCTGCGCCGTGAAATATACAGGCTGTTACGGAAAGGGTATATAAATACAAACGGGTTGAAGAGTGTATCTGGTCTAGAATCTCTGTACAAAATTTCAGCTCAAAAGCAGTAACTTTGAAAATGCTTAATATTTTTTTATTTCGATAGTTTATTAAATTTAAATCATAACAAACGTGTCACCGCACTACGAGGGTCATTATCCATTATCTGTAGTGTGTCTGTGCGCCTAGTACACGCACATCACGTCGCCGCGCGCCAGTGCAGCGCCGTGATGTCGAAATAAAAAAATATTAAGCATTTTCAAAGTTAATGCTTTTGAGCTGAAATTTTGTACAGAGATTCTAGACCAGATACACTCTTCGACGCGTTTGTATTGATATACCCTTTCCGTAACACCCTGTATAGAATCCAATGAGAATCATATTTCTACCAGCTTGTATGATGTAAGATTCCCTTTGGCAGACAAATTTTACAGTACCTAGGTTCCTGCCCACCTAATTCCACACACTAACCTTCAAGTTCTATAGGAGCACCTTGATAGCTTAATCAAGTTCTAGATTGTTCTGCACAAAGCCAAATGCAAATAATTATATAAAGCGCATTTGCTAACATAAACTTCATAGTTGGATTAGTCGACCACTGTAGTAACCTAGTAACTTAGATCGAATCTATGGTTCTCCTAACATCACTTGGGAGTTGTAACGTCTTGGTTTGCGGAGGTGGGAATCCATTTGTTCCTTTGTGTGTGTGCTTCAATCATTTTATGGTCACTTGAGTGAGGTTCGAAGTTAAATTTACAGAATAATAGGTATTATTATGGTCCAAGAACAGAGGTGCAATTCTCGTAATTTTAAGAACGTTCACAGTCTGATCTCAGTCTCAATTTGTCAGAAATATCTTTAATTTTCCTAAATTTTTGACAAGTTTTTGACATTGATTGTCGCTGAGATGAGAATGCAATTAGATTTGGACGTTTTTAATTACGGGAATTGGCTTTCTGGAAGACGAGAAGTCGGTCGTCTGGCGGTGAGATGGGCAGACGACACTGTTGCCATCGTGAGCAAAACCTGGATGAGGCTGACACAGGAGCGTGGTGATTGGCACTAGAAAAGAGAGACCTATGCCCAGCAGTGGGTGATGTTAGGGTGTAGATGATTATGGTCATCATCATCTGCCTAGCCTTTTCCTAACTATGTTGAGGTTGGTTCCCAGTCCAGTGGGATTTAAATATGTCCATAGCATCACAGCGGGTCTTAGATTGCACGCAAAATAAGACTGCGTGCGGCCGAAAATAATTTATAATCGTTTGCCGCCATCTGAGTCCCAATTCCCGTAATATAAAACGTTAAAAATCTAGTCGCAATCTCATCTCAGCGACAAACAATGTCAAATACTTGTCAAAATGTAGGGAAATTAGAGGTATTTTTGACAGATTGAGACTGAGATCAGACTGTGAACGATCTTAAAATTACGAGAATTACCTCTCAGATAGTGAACGTTCTTAAAATTACGAGAATCGCCCCTCTCACCACGAGCCTCAGTCATCATCCTTATCATAATATAAACCGAATAACGTTAATTTTTCATCATAATCAGCCTATAATGTTCCCACTGCTAGGACAGAGGCCTCCTTTCTTCGAGAGGGAGTGGGCTACCATTCGGCCCAGTGTGGGTTGGTAGCAATAATATTGCCAAGACTTATTTTTAATTATTTAATTTTAGGATTGTTGTTTTTTTTTTACTATTTGCTGTACTCTGGATGCTTTTAACGTGTACGTCTTTTTACTTTTTCATCGTTCTCACATATAATTAAAAATTCAACATTAATGATCTAAGTAATATTTTTGTAAAAATACAATTTAAAAGAGTGTCCATGGAGTTTCTGGCCCGTTCTTTTCCATAGGTACCTACGCTTTGGAATGAGCAACTAGCTTCATATTTTCTGACTGACTGACTTCTTGACACTTCAAAAGTGCCTGTAAATGGTTTAATTGAAATAAATGCTTTGAGTTTGAGTACCTAAGGCCGTACACGTCACGGTTTCTTTACGATACGACGTACAAACCGCGCCGTATAAAAAAAGTGTCTGCCAACAAGCTTCCATACTGATCCATACAACACTGACAACCGTGTCTACACACGGCGAATAAACCGTAGGATTACGGCAAGAAATACGAGTGTATGGCCGGGTTCAAAAACATACCAGCATCCCTTTCCCCAACTATGTTGGGGTCGGCTTCCACTCTAACCGGATGCAGCTGAATACCAGTATTATAAATGCTTTCCGAGCCACGAAGGGGTCTTGGTATGTGAAAATGTTCACGCATGCACGGACCAACCGCGGCAAGCGTAGCTCGACCCGTGCGGCTGTTATTTTATTTTTATTTATTTGGGACAAAAAACAGTTATAGATTACAGCATTTACAAAAAAAAAAGTAGTTTACAGTCGAAAAAAACGTCTACCTAACCCACACTATTGTCCACGACGTGACATCTGAGTATGATAACGAACGCATGTTAAATGGGAGAAAAAAAAAGAGTACTTAGGTGTTTAGAAGAAAACTTTTTTACAAAAAAAACAACCGACTTCAAAAAAAAAACACTACAAAGTGAAAAATAACTTCAATTTCGGAAGTCGGTGTCGTTGCTTCAGCATTTTCGTTTTTTGACACAGACTTCCGAAATTAAAGTTATTTTTCACTTTGTAGTGTTTTTTTTGAAGTCGGTTGTTTTTTTTGTAAAAAAGTTTTTATTTTTCACTTTTTAGTTGTACCTACCCCACACAAATTCAATTAACACTAGTGCATTGAAGACACGACTCGAAGAATCATCAAAATTCACATAAAAATGCCGGAGATGCAGTACATTTATGCATATAACTTCGTACATAAGAATAATTACCTAATGTATTATATACTAAAACCTTCCTGAAAGTACGTAGATCACACTCATGAAAGAATTATCAAAATCGGTTCAGTAGTTTTTGAGATAATCGCGGACATACAAACATACATACATACATACGGGTCGAAAAAAAAAAAATTTGGAAAAATTGTACAATGAATATGTCAACAAATTAGTTATAATATTTCTATTACATTATACCCGCAGTAAGAGTACCCGCAGTTTAATCTGTATTTTATTATGTTAGTTAGTATTATTTATTGTATTGGTTTAATGTGCAAAAGTTGTTTACAATATATAATTGGATCTTAATGTACACGTCTGTAGATAGTTACACGGGAAGATCTAACGCCTAAGGTACAGGCTCGGCCTAGTTTAGGTGTTAGTGGTCAATCGAATTGTGTCAATTGCAGAATTGTACCTACTGTTTGCTAAAATATTTTGTAAAATATTTTTGTGTCAATAAAGCTTTTTTTTTTTTTTTTTTTTTTTTTTTATACATAACCTCCTTTTTTAAAGTCGGTTAAAAAACACTATATACCGACGAATCGAAGAAACCGGAGGACAAGAGCATCCATTTTATGGGCGACTTGCTAGAAATTGTAAAACCATTCTTTTAAAGTTATACTTACTTAGCCACAAGCCCATACCAGCAATGAAATTTAATTTATTTAAATGAAGTTTAAAGTTATAATTCCCTGTTTACCTCTCAAGAAATAATCCCACTACTCCACAATACTATAATATACCTATGCTAAATTGACCATTACGCAAGCGGTCCTCACTATGGAATATTACACAACAGCGAAAATTCCCTTCACTCCACTTCATTTACATTTGAATGTAGCCCTGCCCTTTGTTTATTCACGCTATATATTTGGTAGAGATGTACCGACTAGTCGGGGAAGCCGAGTATCCGGCCGTATTTATCGTCGACGACTATTTGGCCAAAAACCTAGGCACTAGTCGGCCCTTTATTTAGAGCGTTCGCAGACGGCATAGTATTTGTAGGTGCTAAATAAAACGGTAGAATTCAAAAGATAATCAACGCACACTTGCTACAAAACGTACCCAGCACCCTAATTGCGTAACACACTATCAATCGGAATCTGAATCATTTTGAAGCAAATTGCTAATCCATTGCTTCATAAGTTCGAATAATTTGTCTGCTCAACACGTAAATAACGGAATGAATGTTGTTGAACTGTCAAAATGAAACATATTCCGATTGATAATGTGTTACGCAATTGCCCCGCTAGTCGTACAACCAAACAAAACCCCGCTTCGTCTGTTTGGCATTTTCAGTAGCCGTCCTGTTAAAGAGATAAATAAAAAAAACTCCTTTCTAGGTCCTTCAGTAACTAGGGAACTTTTGTGCAAAATTTCCTAGTTCCAGGCTCAGCGGTTCAAGCTCTGCGTTATCTGTTAGTGAATGAATGAATTTAATCTTTTTACACGTAGCGTTTAGTTTTCGTTCACCATTCCACCGTCAGCAATAATCGCGTTGGCGGACTAGTCTTTTTTTTTGCAACCAAATAGTCGGCCAGGCGGATATTCGGCTAAAGTAATAGTCGGCCCATCCCTAATATTTAGTTGTAAAGGGTAAGCACAGTTTGATGTATGTAAGGTAAGGGCGGCTGTAGTTCATTTGCATATTTTGGGTTTCTATTTTCGTAAAGGATGGGTTCGTTCGTAAGTTATTGTTTTAAAATCTGATAAAGAGCGAGTTTGGAAAACTATGGTTTGAGTTTTTGTTCAGGCTCGTAGCTAAGTAATAATAGCCGCACGGGTCGATCGATCATGTTAAACTACGATTGTCGCGGTCGGTCCGTGGATAGGTGACCATCTTTATTATCGAGACCCCTCCGAGCCTCGGAAAGCACGTTAAGCCGGTGGTCCCAGCTGTCATTTGTAGATCTTTGACAGTCGTTACGGGTAGTCAGAAGCCTGAAAGTCTGACAACCAGTGTTACCAAGGCGCATCGTGTACCCAGTAACCGGTTTTTGGAGGTCAGATAAGCAGTCGCTCCATGTTACATAACATTATCAGCCTATAATGTTCCCACTGCTGGGATACAGGCCTCCTCTCAGTGACAGGGAGTGGGCCATAATCCACCACGCGGGCCCAGTGCGGGTTGGCACAATAGATGTCACATGTCTTCGAATTTTTGGTTCTAGGACATGCTGGTTTCCTCGCTCCATGTAAAATACTGATATTCAGTTGCATCCAGTTAGATTGGGATCTGACTCCAACGTAGTTGGGAAAAGGTTAGGAAGATTGATTAACCTCTCGTCTGTCGGAACGTAGATCTACGCGAGACACAATGGCTTTTTAATTGTGTCTGTAATTACGACATTCAATGGGTTAATCTACGCAGGGTGGCTGGTAGCAGCTGGATTAGAGTTGCCGAGAATCGAGTTGAATGGCGTGCAAAAGGAGAGGCCTATGTTTAGCAGTGGACTACTGTAGGCTGATGATGATGATGATGGCAGGCTTTTTGATCATCGATCATCATGGTTGCTTTCTGCGTCTTGGGGATAACAGGTCATTAAGTCTTGATTTCATAACGATTTTTCCTTTCAGATAATCCTAGTGGCTCTTTTTTTATGGATGGGAAATCATCAAATGACCCGTTAAAGTTTTGTAGAAATATTGGTTCAGCGCTGCGTTGGCTGCTCATAAACTTGCGTGGTTTATTGTACTTTGTGCACTTTGAAATGGGGAACACGATTCGAATAGTTGTACGTAGTTCCGTATTAAATAAAATGTTAGTTTCTATGGATATCATACTATGTGTTCAAGGCTTTTTTTTGTGGATGGGAAATCATCAAATGACCCCTCCCGCTCTGGGTGGAGCGAAGGGAGTGTCAGACTCTTACTGACTAAAACCCATCCGTGTTCCTTCCTTAGCCCTTTATGTTCCGGGGTAGCGGTAACCCTTTCGGACAACCCCGCACCCCTGGCAGGCTTCGGCACTGGCAGGCCCCTTAGTGCCTCGATTAATGTTGCTATTGATTATTTTGGTAGTCAGAAGTCCAAGACTGACAACCAGTCTCACCAAGGGATGGCGTGTACCCAGTAACTGGGTTGTAGAGGTCAGATAGGCAGTCACTCCATGTAAAATACAGGTATTCAGCTGTATCCGGTTAGACTGGAAACCGACCCCAACATAGGGAAAGGCTAGGTAGATTATTTTTTACTAGCAGCGCCCTGCGGTTTCATCCGCATAAGTGTCAATTCCGTGGGAATATCGGAATAAAAACTATCCTATGTCCTTTCCCGGGATTCAAGCTATCTCTATACCAAATGTCATTTAAATCGGTTCAGCGGTTTAAGCGTGAAGAGGTAACAGATGGACAGACATACACACTTTCGCATTTAATAAAATTAGTATGGATTCTTTTCGCCCTGATGGTCTCGGTAATGTAACGAAACAGTCAGATGCCAAAGTAAAAATAAAATAATTAAATTACACAAAAATAATCTTCAACGTACAGACAAAATCTAATCCAATTTTATTACTTTGTCCCTACATCGTGTTCGTAATTACCTGCCAGCCACACAAAGTAACGTGTTTTGCCTTCAATTAATATCCGTTGCCTCTTCAAGATGGCTGACATTTCTGTCAACCGGCTACCGAAATTGATGGGCTTGTGGAATTAAAGGGTAGGTTGGGACATAGAGGAGTGAATGAATGGAGTGATCATTATTTATTTATTTACTTGCTATTTTGTTGTTTTCCGCGACATCGTTTGAGTGTATATTTTATTTCATCAGTTTTTTTTTTTTACAAATATTCAGGATGAAAGTAGCCTATGCCCTTTTCCACGTCTCAGGTTACCTATGTGTGAAATTTCATAACGACTGGTTCAGTTTAGGCGTGAACGGTACCAGACAGACAGACAGTTTTGTTTGTGCAGAATAAACAATTTTTCTTTCTCTCTTTCTAGACAGAGTTACTTTCGCATTTATAATATTGTCAAATTATAAGATGGTTCACTCAAACATGACGTGAAGGTGGGCAAGTGTGATGCGTGTTGGTGAAAACTGATACGAACCTACAGTAGCCTTAATAGCTTATGACCATATTTAAAATAGTCAATCAAGCAGTTTAAGCTATGTGAATGACGAACCTGTTGACAAATCAACAATCGTCTATTTCTTTAATTGTCCAACATTGATTGATTAATTGTGACTTACGAATCATGGGTTTGAACCCGAGAAGGCACTTTACTTTGCATAAATTATTTCGTCACTACTGTTCACAAAACGGTGAAGGAAAATATCGTGGGGAAACCGGCATGTCCTAGAACCAAAAATTTGAAGACATGTGACATCCACCAACCCGCACTGAGCCCGCGTGCTGGATTTTTCACAAAATAATCTAAATTTAAGTTCAGTGCATCCTTTTCTTTCTATTTCATTAAGAAAAGGACAGAACAAAAATATTCGTTTAGTCCTGTCAAATTCAGATAATCCATAGACAAGTTTAGATGTGATTAAAATATAGACTACTAAAAATACGTCAATTTACGTCAGGCGCTGACTAATTTGACAGGACTAAACTAATATTTGTCTTCTGTCCTTTTCTATAAACTAATATTTTAAATAGAAAGAAAAAGATGCACTGAACTTAAGTTTAGTTTAGTTTGTGACCAACAGAATCGGCGCCATTGTCCCAGCAGTGGAAAAATTATAGGCTGATCATGTATGTATGTCATATGATTGATTAATTATATTTGTGCAAGAAATTATTATTAGATAACACTCCATCTACTTTTCATTCCGTGATTTTAAAACAAGGGATTGAAGTACAGCTCTCTGTGTTCTGTGTGGCTTTGAATGAATAACCATATATGTAGGTAGTGCGTGAATGTAGGTGTTTTGATCGTTACTGGCTAGATCCTTTGACGGGTAAATCTACATACGAATCTGAACAGGCTATACAAGCTAGAACTTTCTATCAATTGTTTTGGTGCTTGTAACTATATGCTGTTCTATAAACGTAGGTATCTAACCTATACTGTCCCCTCCTGTTATATTTACAGTAAGTCAAAAAAATTTAATCGCGGGAAATCGCACTTTTGTTTCAAGATTTTTAAATTGATGTATCTTCATGATTAAGGACGCGTCATGTTCGTGAACGGGCGCCGTCAGTAGGGACTGGTCATCTCTTTGCTGCCATGGCTTATTTTATTTTATTTAATATATGAATTGTTGTTTTTTATCTTTTCATTATGAACGCTTTTAACGTTCTGCATCGTTCTCACATGTATAAATTTTAACATGAATGATGTAACCAAGACTTTGTAAACATCTTATTTTGATTTAAAAGAGTGTCCATGGAGTTTCTTGCCCGTTCTTCTCCATAGGTACCTACGCTTTGGAATGGGCAACTAGCTTCATCTTTCTGACTGACCGACCCTTTGACAATTCAAAAGTGCCTGTATTTGGTTTAATTGAAATAAATGCTTTGAGTTTGAGTTTGAATTATTGCTGATAACTTAGATATTTAAACGGATGACAAAAGATACTTTTGTGTAGATTAATCCTGAATATAATTTATTTGTTCAATATTAATGGTTTTTTTGGTTAAAAAAAGTTATTACACCAGTACCACGACATCGGGGGCAGTACAAAAAAAAAAGTTTTAAGCTATTGCATAGCTTTTATCGCGGGCTTTGAGCGCGGCGACCGAATCAAGAAATTCCGTAACGAAAATAAACCTAACACCCCCCACTCCGACCGTCACAGCGGTGCGGCGTTGAAAGCCGTGCATCGTCTAACGTCGTTTCAGTTCGGCAGACTTCGGCACGGTGTTTGTGTGCGTGCGACTACACGTATGCGTGTAGACTGTTACGAAGCTCGCACGAATCGAGACGGACTTCGTAATTTGAATTAATATCTAAGAAAAACTTGAATTAATGTCAAAGAAAAAAAAAATATTGCGTAAATATTATAATTGCATAAGTTGATAAAAAATGCTATGCAATAGCTTTACCGCGGCAGTCCCCGAGTGCCAACGTATTTTTTATATTAGGTTTGTAAAAGGTAATTTCTGAAGGTACTGATATGTATCCTAATTGCATGACACGCTTTCACGCACAATCTGAGGACTTTGAAGGGTATTCCTGATCCATTGCTTCTTCGGTTTGAAAAATTCTTCGGCTCAACAACGTAAATAACGCAATGAACTTAACCGAATTGTCAAAATGAAAGCTAATATTGCGATCAATTGTCATTTTAATTACGAAAAATAATTCACTGATATAAAGTGAATATTTCCGAGTGCCATAGGATATTATTTTATGTTAAAACATGCGGACGAAGTCGTCGACAAAAGCTATTTCCCGATACAGGGAAGTTAGACAAAAATCACCAAATCTACTTTGTACTCCTACAAAATGGCCACAACGGTTAATTCAAACAAAACCCACATTTCTTGTATCTAACATAATATCCCGCAAATATACTTAACTTACATTACAACCTAATCTAGCACCAACATTTTCCATGATTCACCCAAAAAACCCATAGAAACATAACCCGACACATTCATACAATGACATCACAAAAAGGGGAGATGAGACTATATACAGGGTGTTACGGAAAGGGTATATCAATACAAACGGGTTGAAGAGTGTATCTGGTCTAGAATCTCTGTACAAAATTTCAGCTCAAAAGCATTAACTTTGAAAATGCTTAATATTTTTTTATATTTCGACATCACGGCGCTGCACTGGCGCGCGGCGGCGTGATGTGCGTGTACTAGGCGCACAGACACACTACAGATAATGGATAATGACCCTCGTAGTGCGGTGACACGTTTTTTATGATTTCAATTTAATAAACTATCGAAATAAAAAAATATTAAGCATTTTCAAAGTTAATGCTTTTGAGCTGAAATTTTGTACAGAGATTCAACTGACTGATATATCAACGCACAGCCTAAACCGCTGGTCCTACAGACATGAATTTTGGAGGGTGTGTTCTTTGTGAAGAATACGTATCCACTAAGAAGGGGTTTTTGGAAATTCAACCTTTAAGGGGGTGAAAAGGGGGGATTTCGTTTGTATGAAAAATCTTATTCCTTGAGTTAATAACTTTGAAACTTGGCACAAATACTTATCTAAGTAAATTATGAAGTTTGGCATTTTTTGTTTTTTAACCGACGAAAAAAAACGGAGGAGGTTATCAATTCGACGCGTATATATTTTTTTTTTTTTTTTTATGTATGATCACGCATAACTTTTTACAGAGCAGTCCGATTTTGATAATTCTTTTTCTATTGGAAAGGATATACCCCGAAGTTGGTCCCATATAAATTTGGAAAAGAAAATCCAACCCTAAGGGTAGGAAAACAGGGGATGATTGATTGTTCACTCACTGATTGTAATGTATGACCACGCATAACTTTTCACAGAGTAGTCCGATTTTGATAATTCTTTTTTTATTGGATAGGACATACCTCGAAGTTGGTCCCATGTAAATTTAGAAAAAAAAATCCTACCCTAAGGGTGGGAAAATAGCGGTGATTTATTGTTCATTCACAGATTTTAATGCTGAGCTTTATAAAACCTGTTTTTTTAAGTATTTTATCATACAAAAAATAATAATTAAATTAAGATTATATAACAGTTAATATCTAAAGTAGGGTAGGTAGCTAATTTAAAAGTAATAAAAAATTAAGCATGTAGTAATTAGTAAATTATAGCCTCAAAAAATTATAAAATAAAAACTTTTTAACAAAAAAATTAAACCTCCGAAAAAACTGAAAAGCAAAAAATAAAAACATTTTTTATTTTACCTTAATAAATAAGTTTTAAACTAATGCAAGTATACCTAAGAAATTTTGAGTCGGCGCCAAGCAATCAATGAACAAAGATCACTAAATTACCTTAAATTTAAAGAAATAACCAAATCAAATTAATAATGCAACGTGAAATCTCCAGCGATAAATATAACATTCCAAACAAAAAATGCGCTCTCCGCACGACCACTCGCAACGATATTAAGTTGCTTGTTTGGCGCCGACTCAAAATTACTTAGGTATACTTGCATTAGTTTAAAACTTATTTATTAAGGTAAAATAAAAAATGTTTTTATTTTTTGCTTTTCAGTTTTTTCGGAGGTTTAATTTTTTTGTTAAAAAGTTTTTTCTAAGCTACACCCTGAAGGGGGATTGGGAGGTGTCAAAGTTTGTATGGAAAACAGTATTTTAAACTTAAGACCAAAAATAAAGAATAACGTGTATCAAGGTTTTTCAATTGCAATAATATTTACGTTATTGATCGACATTGATGCGCAAATTGATCGTCTACTAAATGCAATTGAAGCGATTCACAATATTACTACAATAGCAATTTATTGCAATTGATCGATTCGGGGACTCTTTGCAGCATTTATTTCCTTTTCTGTTCGTGTGTCTAGCAACACTGGTCATTCAGTATTTACAATAATATTTGTAGTGTTGCGTTTCCCGGGATGTTTAACTGAATACATAGTTTGCGAGTCCCGGAGTTTTAAATGACAGTTTGAGAGGCACTTATGAGTTTCGTTTGGGTGTTTTGGATATAGTGGTTTTGTGTGAGTTTGTTGTTAATGATAGTTTTATTTCACGTAACGAATTAATTAGTATAAATGTAGGTAACCAAGTTATGCTAATTAGGTACATGTTCAATTTATCCTTAAAAAAACTACACAGCAAACCGAAAACTTACCAAACCGTAATACGACAAGATTTTATATCGACACTATGGAACTCCGACACGTCTTCATTCTGACAATACTTTAGTTCGAAATACCTTAAGTGCGACACTACTGTACTGCGACAAAGCGTTTCTTCGACATGACTTAACTAGGAAACGATCCGATTTCGACGACATGCTTCTTCGACAACTATGGCAGTCCGACATGAGTCAATTTCGACGTACTACTCCGGCATGCTGTACTTCGAAACATGGAGAACTAAAAAAATCGGCCTTATTCAAATGAGCATTATGAGTCGTGCACTTTTGAATTTTCCATTTTTTTTTTTAACTTTATTCCGACAAAGGTAAAGTTCTTACTGCAAAATTGAAAACTTAGACTCGGGTTTATCGTCGTCGTTTTGTAATGACTTTTTCGCATCGAGCCATTTTTAAAATTCGAACTGTAAGTTCGAAATCTAAAAATGGCGCGATAGTTTAAACCTGCACCCTTAATGCGTAACAAACTATCAGTCGGAATCAGAATAATTTTGAAGCAAATTGCTAATCCATTGCTTCATAAGTTCGAAAAATTTGTGTGCTCAACACGTAAATAAAGCAATGAATGTTGTTGAACTGTCAAAATCAAACCGATTCCGATTGATAAGGTGTTACACAATTGCCCCACCGGTTCTAAAGTTAGAACTCGTTTTGTAATAAGACGGATTGAGTCTATTTACATGTTTTTTTGAAGTGAAAACTTCTTTCGCGGCGTTGCACACTTTTTTGTAATGGGTAAAAAATGTTAAACTCGCGTCAGGACACGTGACCGTCAGGAGAGATCCCCCCCCCCCCCCTTCTCTTTCTACGGCGGCGCCAACCGAAGTGAACCAAGTGACACACGTATGTATTCGTAAAATTCGTGTATATAAAGTGTTTAAAATATGGAAATTGAACAAAGTGCATCTATTAATGAAAAAAGTGACGCAGAAATAGTGAAAAAAAAAAAATGAGTTATATTAATTCAATTAATAATTGATTTATTTCAACGTTAATATTCAAGTTTTCACTTCTGCCGGCACTCCCAGAGTGCAACCCGTCTTTTTTTTTTCATACTACCTACGGGTCCCAATCTCTGCCAATCAAAGTAATACACACCGGGATAGATAAAAACTTCCAGGACTTGTCCAACTAGCCCAAAACCCTCATCACTATAACAAGCTCTGCCACCTGTTAGCGACTGTTCCCTACGGATATCTGACATTACTGTTTTTGTCATAGATGTTGCGTTTATACTAAACTAGCTTCTGCCCGCGACTTCGTTCGCGTGAAATTTCACCCTCCCTCATTCCAACAACACAACATGCTACCTGCACCTGGTGATGGAAGAAAGCTTTTGGCCGCAGGATGTGGTTTTCCGCCGCTTTCGCGGACAAGTGCCACCGGAACACATAAAGACTTATTGCAACTAAGATACTTATATAGTTATTAAGTTTTATTTATTAACAAAATTGTTACTATATTATTATGTATACTTAGGTTAAGGTATGTAGCTATGGGTCTTTGTAACCTAAAAATAAATGGTTTATTATTATTATTTACTTAGGGGTGGAATTTTGAAAAACCCTTTTTTTGTGGATACCTATTCTTCACAAAGAGCACACTTTCCAATTTCAGTACGTCTCTAGGACCAGCGGTTTAGGTTGTGCGTTGATATACCAGTCAGTCAGGACTTTGAATTTTATATGTATATACAGGGTGTTACAGAAAGGGTATATCAATACAAACGGGTTGAAGAGTGTATCTGGTCTAGAATCTCTGTACAAAATTTCAGCTCAAAAGCAGTAACTTTGAAAATGCTTAATATTTTTTACCACGCGAGCCAAGTGCGGGTTGGTAGATGTCACATGTCTTCGAATTTTTGGTTCTTGGATATGCCGATTTCCTCACGATGTTTTCCTTCGCCGTTTTGAGAGCAGTGGTGATTAATCTGTCAAGTTCCGCTAATGAGACACAATTGATTTTCTATTGTTTCGTCACCGATCGGTAACGCGCGGGGCTTGACCGGTTAAAATAAATTACACAAAGTAAAGCGCCTGCCTTGGTTCGAACCCCTGACTTACAAACTCGTAAGTCGGGCTACCAACTACTAGGAAAAAAGGTTAATTGACGCCCAGGAATACATTACGTTACAAAGTAACCAAAAAAAAAAAAACAGGCACTCCGGGAATGCCAACAGAAGTGAAAAAAACAAAACACAAACATAATACTTTGCCGTCACTCACTGACATATCGGATATACCTACATTAAAACCGAGTACATCCCGAGGACAGCCGAACACATCCGAAGCGGTGTCGGTTACGGTAACAGTGGCGCGAATTCAATGGTTTTTTCCCATCTCAAAAAATGCGCAACTCGCCTAAAGATTTTCATTTCAAAAACATACACTGGAAATAACAACTTTTTCACGTGACACGTCCCGTTTTTTTACAGGCTTCGAAAAACGACGCGACGGTAACAACAAGAAAACTTCAAACTCAAAAAAAGGCACGCCGTGTACCTTTTTTGAGTTTGAAGTTTTCTTGGAAGAAAAACAGTTTCCAAACATTAAGTACTTAAAAAACTTTTCGTATCTTTTCCTAAAGAAAACCGTCCCATTGTCAATACAACAATTTTTCCTAGAAAACTTGCTCCGTACACATTACCGTTAAAGTTTTGTAGAAATATTGGTTCAGCGCTGCGTTGGCTGCTCATAAACTTGCGTGGTTTATTGTACTTCGTGCACTTTGAAATGGGGAACACGGTTCGAATAGTATATATTTATATATAATTAGTTTTATATTATATTCATAGTTTTAATAGGTTTATGCGTATCTTTATATTTAAAATATTTATTCCTTAATTTTCATGATTGCACCTACCGCTGTTTGTCTCTGCATCACCCAAAGGTTGACTGGTAGAAAATGCCTATGGCATTAAGTCCGCCTCTGTACATTTATGTGCTTGAAGTATTAAATAAATAAATAAATAAATAAAATAGTTGTACGTAGTTCCGTATTAAATAAAATGTTAGTTTCTATGGATATCATACTATGTGTTCAAGGCTTTTTTTTGTGGATGGGAAATCATCAAATGACTCCTCCCGCTCTGGGTGGAGCGGAAGGCAGTGTCAGGCTCTTACTGACTAAAACCCACCCGTGTTCCTTCCTTAGCCCTTTATGTTCCGGGGTAGCGGTAACCCTTTCGGACAAACCCGCACCACCTAGTTTTTAAGGCTGGATCTCTCTTTCGCTCACAGTTAGAGAAGAAAAATGTTTTGGAACAAAGTTCCTTAAATTTTAATGATTTTATTTTTGTAAGTAGGTTTGTACAAACACTTTCACACGTCAGTTATATTTATAAACTAGATGAGGTCGGCGTTTCCTATTTGACTCCTCTGAGAAGAAAGGCCGAAACAAACTCAGAGGTCACAGGCTCTTTTAAAGTCCAAGTCCTTATCACACGTACACACATACACACACTCTGCACACTTGGCGAATGAGAGCTAGACCGAGAAATCACACTATCACACTAATCACATCACATCACATCATACTAATATTATAAAGGCGAAAATTTGTGTGTGTGTGTTTATATGTTTGTTACTTCTTCACGCTTAAACGGCTGGACCAATTTTGATAAAATGTTGTATGGAGGTAGCTGACACCTTGGATTTACTTATAGGCTACTTTTTAACCCGATATTCCCTCGGGATCAACATTTACGCGGCTAAAACCGCGGGACGCAGCTAGTGTTATATATTTTGACCGTCATGAAACTTTTTACCGTCATGTCACCTAACAAAAGCGTGCAAAAGCGAAAAAAGCTTCGTTCCATTCGGATGTCTAACGACACCTCTCGTTTTTTAGGGTTCCGTACCTCAAAAGGAAAAACGGAACCCTTTTAAGAACATTCCTTGCCCGTTTGCCTGTCAAGACCCTTTTTCTCAAGAACGCGTGGAGTTATCAAGTTGAAATTAATATCAAATACTCTGGGCTGCCAATTCCTTCAAGCAGTGAAAAAATAAAACTTCTAAGTCAACGCATTCAAGAGATACGGGCGTTTATGTACCGTTTATGCCGCATATTTTAACACTTGCAAGAAAATCAAAACCTATAGGGTACTTCACGTTGACCTAGAATCATGTAAGGCAGGAAGCAATATCATGTAGCACAAGTAAAGGGAAAAATCCGAAAACCGTTTTGTAGGTACCTATGTAACTACAAATTAATACAGAACCCTAGGTGCGCGAGTCCGACTCGCACTTGACCGTTTTTTTAAATCTGACGAGATATTTTCAGCGAAAATAATTTTCATTTATATTTCTTCATTATCCTTTGACTAGTCAGGCTGAAAATATAAAAAAAACAACCAAATTTATTTATTTTCACAGAACCCGAAATGTTAAACCGCTTTAATGCACATATGAACCTCCTACACTTAAATATAAAAAGGTTTAATTCATAAATAAATACTATTAATATTTCAAGCTAGCTGTGCTTGCGACTTCGTTCGCGTGCATGACGGAAAAGGTTTTAATTTTTTTTGCGCGGAACCCTAATTCTTTTTCTAAAATAAAAGTAGCCTAAGTTACTTCTTATTACATCAGCTATTAGCCAGTGAAAGTCCCACCAAAATCGGTGCAGCCTTTTCAGAGATTAGCTGGATCAAACAGACAGACAGACAAAAATTATAAAATATGTTATTTTGGTATATGTACCGTGTATACATACATCCATATGCATTTAGTAAAAAGCGGTTATTTTAATAGAAGAAACAGACACTCCAATTCTATTTATTTATTTAGATGAAAATGCAATAATAAATTCTTTATCTGTCCCTTACTAGCAATACAAAAATAAAACCAACGTAATTTTATTTTCTCGCAAATCGTTTGACGGTTATAAAGGGCTTTTCTTTGAATTTACTGCTTCATAAAATACAAAAATGTTCATATTTTCTTTATCCGATTAAAGTTTAACGCTCAGAAAATGATTAAATTCCGTACCGTAATACCTAGGAGCCAAATAATTTCCAGGAATAAAGTAAATAACTCACTAACCAAACCTTTTTTTTTTTAACTATTTAAAAGAGCGACTCTTTTTACATAGTGAAAAGGAGGACTTTAGAATTGTGTTATGCTGTTTTATTACAGAAAGATATCTTCTATATTATTATTTCCTCTATTAAATTTACAAACTACATTACATTTTAAACTCAAACTCAAATCATTTATTTCAATTAAACCAATTACAGGCACTTTTGAATTGTCAAGGGGTCGTTCAGTCAGAAAGATGAAGCTAGTTGCCCATTCCAAAGAGTAGGCACCATTCAGATCAACCATTTTGAAGGGAGCTAAATGATCCAACTAAAAACTAAAACTAAAATTTTTATATGAAAAAAATATTTGAAAATATAAAAATTAGTAGCCCATTGGCGTTTAGAAGCTTGC
This sequence comes from Amphipoea oculea, assembly GCA_945859645.1. Lineage (NCBI taxonomy): Eukaryota > Metazoa > Arthropoda > Insecta > Lepidoptera > Noctuidae > Amphipoea > Amphipoea oculea. The sequence continues at coordinate 2,164,987 of OX243885.1, forward strand.
AATTTTGCACAAGGATAATCAACCTATAATGTTCCTATTGCTGGGATATAGGTCTCTCATAGAGAGGACTGTGTGAGAGGAATCTGTAAGAGGAAGTGAGCCGTAATCCACCACGCGGGCCCACAGTGGGTTGGACGTCTTCGACAACATCTTCATGTGTTCATTTTGCACAAGAATTCCTTTTATAGTATCGAAAGCATTAAGGAAGGATTTTTGGCTCCACTGTACTTCCTCACCCGTTTATTCGAAGCTTCACAATTTTCAACATAATAGACAAAAATAACACATTTGTAATGACAACTTAGGATGCAAGAGCGAGCGAAGCGAGCTCGGGACTTTGGGCACCCCGACTCGGACAGGTTAGGTTAGAAGGTTTTAAGCAACTTTAAGTGTTTTGAGGTTAGGTTACAAAAAACATTGGGAATTTTTTTCTCGGCCACTGGTTTTGCGAACTTTGTGGTTTTCAAATTTACACTAAAAAGGGTCTATTCTATCTAAAAAAAAATAGCTACTATAAAAATCGCAGGAATTCAGAAAAAAACGAACTTTGGGAATTTTTTTTCTCGACCCCTATGGTTTGCAACTATTTGCGGATTTCAAATTACACTAAAAAGGGTCTATTCTATCCAAAAAAAAAAATACCTATTATAAAAATGCGCCGGGTGAGGAAGTACAGTGGTTCCGGATTTTTTATTAAACTCACCATCAGATTTTAAATAGGGGATGATACTTTGTAAAGTACCTACGTAATTTTTGGCTACGGGAAAACTTGACTTGTTACCAAATAAAAATGTTCATGGTGATGAGGTTGGTATATAATATATGGTTTTATCTATGGTAGATATTATGTCATCTTGACTTGTTAAAATAAACGTCAGTGTACTACCAGCCCATTGACTACTATTATAAACTAGACCAGTGTAACAGCATCTCTAGGTACTGCATTTCTTGAAAGGGTGGTAAGAACGTATTTTGCAACGTAGACATTGCCTCATTTGCTGCTACCAGCTATAAGACACTTCATTACTCCTTAAGTCCTAGACCTTCGCCCTCCACAATATCCGCATACGAATCAGAGGATTTCACTATAATTTTGTGAATTTATTCGATTTTCGGTAGAATATCATATATGCAAAATTAAAACGCCCTATCTCAGTGTTGCCAATACTGTCAACAATATTAGAAAAAATTATTCACAACCGATTAGAAAAGTATCTTAATTCTATTAATTTCATCACCGATCGACAATATGGATTTAGACCCAGAAGTAATACGACTACAGCCACTATTGATCTCATCACTAAAATTAAACAAAACATAGACAGAAAAAACATAGCCCTGGGCGTTTTTATTGATTTAAAAAAGGCCTTTGATACGGTTAGCCACAATCTACTCCTAAAAAAACTGGAATCAATAAAAATCACGGGAAAAGCTCTAAAAATGCTCGAATCTTACTTAAAAAATCGTTCGCAAGTGGTCAAACTTGGTAATCACCAAAGTGATGCATTACCTATTACATGTGGCGTCCCACAGGGTTCTATCCTGGGTCCCTTGCTCTTTTTAATATATGTCAATAATATAAACGAAATTAAACTACATGGTCACCTTACCTTATACGCCGACGACACTTGTTTATTTTACTTCGGATCTTCCATCCATCACATTATCTCACAAGCACAAGAAGATTTAAACACCCTATTCGCATGGTTTCAGTTCAATCTCCTAACAATAAATATCTCTAAAACATGTTATATAATATTTAAGGCTAAAAATAAATTAATTCCCTCATATGACCCTCTAACAATAAATGATATCCCACTACAGCAAAAACCATGCGAAAAATACCTTGGTCTAAGAATGGACAGCTCACTAACGTGGAATGCTCATATTGATCATATAAAAAGTAAACTCTCGGCACTCTCCTGGTCACTGCGTAACATTGTTCGTTGTATTCCACCAAAATTGCGCTATACTATTTACAACGCGCTAGTAAAGCCACATCTACTTAATTTAATTGAAATTTGGGGCAGTGCTGCTAAAACAAAATTATCAGAACTTCAAATTACCCAAAATAAAATCATAAAAATAATATTCAACTACCCATATCTAACATCTTCCAGCAAAATTTATCAAGACACAAAAATAATGAACATAAAACAACTTTATATTTACAACACGTGCATTTTCATCAGAAATATTCTGAACAAAAGCCTTCACTCAAACATAACACTAACTCAATATAAACAAGTTAGTCAACGCAGTACACGGCGAGCAAGCTTGCTAGTTTTACCAAAAACAAGAACTAACTATGGCAAAAAAATGCTAACTTTTGAAGGAGCCCAGCTTTATAACAAATTACCGTCCTGTATAAGAAATGTACACTCTTACAATGCATTCAAAACTCAACTTCGCCAGCACATAATTGCGGACCGATCACTTCTGGAGAAATAAATGCATTGGATGGGTGACTATCAAATTGTAACACTGATGACGAACATATTGTAATTTATATTTTTAGTATTGTTCTCAAGTAAGTGACTTATGTCTTTATTGGGAATAAAGTTTCTTTAAACCGAAACCGAAAACTGTCAGTATTTCGACATGGGCACCGCTGGTTTACGTAAAAATAAGTCTCGCTCGAGTGCTTTTGACGTAAACACTACGTGCAAGTTTTTATGCGCACATTTCATCCGCTGTACTGATTTAATTGTAAGCCCCACTATTGTTTCTAGACGATAAAAGCGAGCTGTTTGTTTGACAAGTTGAAAAAGAAGTACAGTTTTTTATGTGGTGGAAAAAGTTAGGTTTTTTTTTCTTATTTTTATACGGATTTTCTAGTCTTGGGCATCAGTTAATTTCGAAAAAGGAACTACATAACACATTTTTTTTTTAATTTTTTTTTATAACATACCATGAGATCACGCCTATAATCGGGAAAAGCAGAAGTGTAGGTACCTAATTAAATATTACATCCATATTTCGCCAGTTAAGTTGAAAGTCCTGGACCTGGACGCGTACCGCGAGGGTTGGTTTGAGGTGTTCCTGGAATCAAAACAATTGAAAACAAAAATAAATTAAATTAAAAAGTAGTCAATAGTTTTTAATTTTTAGTCCAAATAACATAACAAAACCTAGTAGAAGTAACATTACTATAGGCTTTAAAAGCAATACGAAAACCCTATTTTCGTAGTATTTTTATATTCTTCATCTCTTGGCTTAATTATAAGAATAGCCAGTCAACAAAGACGGTAGCGAAGCTCACAGTCCAAGCCGCGTCGGACATTCGACGCCACTCGAGAAAGCTATTTTTGCCTTCTCGTTAAAAAAATACTCCTGACAGTTCGTTTGGTCAAAGAAACTCAAAAATAACAAAACACTATCGTACCTTTGTGAAACTAGCCAGCATTATTATTTTATTTTCAGCTGTTGTTGTAAAAATCAAACAGAGCGCTAGTGTTACCTGTAGTTCACAAAGCCAAGTGATCGTTAGCCCCGCAATTGTGAGGTGTCGCTTCAAAACAGAGGGTGTACTACGGGTTTAAGTCACTTTAACTTTGTATATCATACACTCGTCTGAGTGCCCCGGTGGTCTATTGGCCGAAAGTGTGACTACCCTCTCACACCGCTTAAGGCGCAGATATACGACTTCTAATGATTTTAAATTCAACATCACGTCTAATCGACCGGACCGATTTCTTTGAAAAAAATAAATGTTATACAAGACCATTTGCTTCGTAATTTGATATGTGAATATTTGCAATTATTTGTATTTTTTTAACATAGTGTAATTAATTTGTAAAGTAATGTCTACCGCGGACATAAAAACGATAATCACGCAAACACTATCGGGTGTATTTTCATAAAACTTTCACCATCTAAAAGACAATTTAATTCCCCGAATACGGTTTTTGTTTGTTTGGTGTTTGAGAGTTTTTGTAAATAGATAATTGCTTCATATTTGCAATAAATTACCACGGTTGTGTCATCGCGCTTCTCTTTCTTTTCTATGCAGTCCGACAGTGACCGCGCTTTAGGTCGTGTAGTCGCCTTAACTGTCGAAACACCCCACGCGTCGGAGTAGTTGAATGAGCGCAGTAAAGTCATTGTTTTAACAATGACAACAGAACAATGACACCGTTGTGTACACTTGGTGTATCGTTGACGTTTCGATTGACACTTGAGGGGCTACTAATGGGTTACCGGAATAGGGAAATTGTTAAAAGTTTTTCTGTTAATAAATTCTAAGTGGCAACTGGGATCCTGCACCCAGATTGCGTAACACACCATAAATCACAATCTTAATTATTTTGAAGGATATTGCTAATCCATTGCTTCATAGAGCATTGGTGGCCCAGTGGTATCGGCCGCGACTTACGAGTTGTAGGTCGTAGGTTCGAACCCAGACAGGCGCTTTACTTTGTGTAAATTATTTCATCACCACTGCTCTCAAAACGGTGAAGGAAAACATCGTGAGGAAACCGGCATGTCCTAGAACCAAAAATTCAAAGACATGTGACATCTACCAACCCGCACTGGGCCCGCGTGGTGGATTACGGCCCACTCCCTCTCACAGAGAGGAGGCCTGTGTCCCAGCAGTGGGAACATTATAGGCTGATGATGATGATGATTGCTTCATATGTTCGAAAAATTTGTCTGATCAACAACGTAAATAACGCAATGAATGTTGTTGAACTGTCAAAATAAAAGTCATTGACTTTTTGGCCATTTTCTTCTTCTTTTCTTCTTTCGGGACCAGCTGAAATTGAAAAGTGAGTTTGTTACCACTAGTACGTCAGCCGTCAAACGTATCTCGTTACTTTGAGGTGGAGCAAGACTTTGAACTGTACACTCTCAACAATTTATTATTAAAAAGACCTTCTATTTTGTTAGTCCATCATTTAATTTGTGTAAGTGGTCTCTGCTTTGTGCAACCATCTTAAAGCTTTGTGTTTATTTTCCACTGGATGTAATAAATGAAAAGGATTTTAACATTGTGCTAATTAACAATTACTCATTGAAAATTAGTTACGTATGGGTCGGGTCATGGAGTCCGAGTGCGTGTCTCTTTTTAATTAAGGAAATTTGTCGGCGACTGGACGACACTTGGCTAAGGAGTTAGCATTGCCATTCAATGTGGCAATGCCGCCAGTCTTCTGTGTGCCCATTAGTTTTTGTATTTATTTGTATAGTTAGTTACTTAGTCATTTAATTTAGTTGCCTGTTTAAATAATTGATTGTGTTAATTATTGTAATAAGTTATGAATAAAATCGTAAAAATAAATTAGTTATACGCGATAGACCGATGACCTAAAGAAGATGGCTGGGACAGACTGGATGCGGAAGGCGGAGGACAGGGTGCTGTGGCGCAACCTGGGAGAAGCCTATGTCCAGCAGAGGACTGCAATAGGCTGAGTTTTAGCAATACAAAAATAAAGTTTATTTAAACTCAAACTCAAAAACTCAAAGCATTTATTTCAATTAAACCATTTACAGGCACTTTTAAATTGTCAAGAAGTCAGTCAGTCAGAAAAAATGAAGCTAGTTGCCCATTCCAAAGCGTAGGTACCTATGGACAAGAACGGGCAAGAAACTCCATGGACACTCTTTTAAATCAAAATAATGTGGTTACAAAGTCTTGGTTACGTCATTCATATTAAAAATTATACATGTGAGAACGATGCAGAACGTTAAAAGCGTCCATAATGAAAAGATGAGAAAAAACAACAATTCAAATATTAAATTAAAATAAAATAAACCATGGCAGCAAAGAGATGACCAGTCCCTACTGACGGTTAATTGTTTTGATGTTTCAGAATTCACTACCAGGTTAAAGGAGACGAAGAATTGATTTTTATGAACTTGAAAGGCCTAACTCGATACACGGCTGCTTTCATCTGCTACCAACCACCCTGCGTAGATAATCACTCCACCTAGCCTGAGGGCGTTCTACCCTACGTTTGCCGATTCGCGGTCTCCACTCAAGAACATGCATACATAATCGTATATAGGCAATGGCTGGCTGTAAATGACTGGTTCCTTAGCTATTATTTTGTGTGGCCTTTAACAAGTTAAAATATAAATTGAGATCTAATACCCTTTCAGAGCAGTGGTGGCCCAGTGGCCGCGACTTACGAGTTATAAGGTCGTGGGTTCGAACCCAGACAGGCGCTTTACTTTGTGTAATTTATTTCATCATTACTACTCTCAAAACGGTGAAAGAAAACATCTGAGGAAACTGGCATGTCTGTAGCTGTATCTACAACGCCACATGCGAACAACGCGTCATATTGACGTCACGCAAATTCTGCATTGCGCAAGCAGAGTTTACCGCGCAACTAGCATATATACAACAGCCCGACATGAATCATCGGGCAGTTGCCCGCCAGACACAACACCCGTCTGGTCGGAGGATCCTCCTTTTTCTATAGAGTATGAGTGAACTTTACACCCTGTTCTCATACCTCTATATGTCCTAGAACTAAAAATTCAAAGACATGTGACATCTAAGAAACAGAACGGGGAACGCGTGCTGGATAACGGCCCGTTCCCTCTCACAGAGAGGAGGCCTATGTCCCAGCAGTGGCAACATCATAGGCTGATTGTGCCTTTTCATGAAATAAAAAATCAATAATGGACAAATTAACACGTAATTATACTCGAGCAATATAATTAATGCCACTTAATTAAGTTCGACGCTTAAAATTCATGAATATGCAAATTGCAGCGTTATTGACTAGTTAGTTTCAAAACAATGTACAAACAATTTGTTACAGCTGTTTTACAAGTGGGCCCTTATTTAAATTTAAGAGTGGTTGGCGAAGCTTTTTTTGAAGTGAAACTTCTTTACGCACGCTTGACTTGGGGAGTAAGCTGGCGAACGCGTGACGTAAGCGTTACGAAAAGTGTGATCGGGCAAGGCGAACGGTAGTTAAGTGGGGGATATAAGCAAGAGAAAGCAGTGCGTGCGCACATTTTCTTTCTCTCTTCCTCTCATAGTCAAATACGTTTAAAGTTTCACTTCAGTCGTGTGGTCATAAGCACACTCGGTTTTTTTTTTTTTCAATACATCTCTTTCAATCATCATCATCTTTAGTAGGTGTCTGAACCACTAGATAGTGGTTCATACGCAGCCTATATTGTTCCCACTGCTGGGACACAGTCCTCCTCTCTTCGAGAGGGAGTGGGCTACAATCTACCATGCCGGCCAAGTGTGGGTTGGTAGATGTCGAGTACAATGCGGCCTAAAAAAAAAAACCGGCCAAGTGCGAGTCGGACTCGCCCATGAAGGGTTCCGTAGCAGCAAGTAACATAATATAAAAGTTCTTGTAGTTTGTTGTAACTTTGTGAAAGGTAAATTGCGGTTTTCGATTTATGACGTATTAAAAAAAACTACTTACTAGATCTCGTTCAAACCAATTTTCGGTGGAAGTTTACATGATAATGTACATTATATATATTTTTTTAATTTTATCATTCTCTTATTTTAGAAGTTAGAGGGGGGGGGGGGACACATTTTACCACTTTGGAAGTGTCTCTCGCGCAAACTGTTCAGTTCAGAAAAAAATGATATTAGAAACCTCAATATCATTTTTGAAGACCTATCCATAGATACCCCAGACGTACAGGTTTGATAAAAAAAATTTTTGGAGTTTCAGTTGTAAGTATGGGGAACCCCAAAATTTATTGTTATTTTTCTATTTTTGTGTGAAAATCTTACTGCGGTTCACAGAATACATCTACTTACCAAGTTTCAACAGTATAGTTCTTATAGTTTCGGAAAAAAGTGGCTGTGACATACGGACGGACGGACAGACAGACAGACAGACATGACGAATCCATAAGGGTTCCGTTTTTTGCCATTTGGCTATGGAACCCTAAAAAGAAAAAATGTTTGAGAATGTGCAAACGGTGTTCTTTCATATGATACCCCACATGTCCTAGTAGCCCCACTTCGAATTTTTCAGACCCCCTTTCAGCCCCTGTTGCAAAAAAAATTACGTCTTATTTGCTTGGCCAAACGTCATCTAAAACTGTTCCGAATTTCAAGTTGATAGCATTAGTATTTCTTGAGATATGCAGCTGTGGCAAGACGGACAGACTGAGTCGCGCCATAAGGGTTCCTTTTTACCATTTTGGTACGGAACCCTAAAATGATATTTGTCTTACCAAATAAATCGATGTAACAGAGTTGCAAGCACAGCAAAAACAAATCATATTTTGAGTAACTTTACTCGAGTGCATGAATCGGTGCCAACATTTTTTGTTTGTACGCAGATCAGCATAGAAACGAGTCCTCATGTCAACAGAACAAGTTCTTATCCAATTACATACATATTTGTCCCAAGAACAAACAATCGGAGGAAGATATATTAGTTTCTGATATTCAAGATTTCTTCCGTAAATCAAGGAGTTACGTAATATTGCTTTCGCTTCAGTCACGAGACGAAATTCCCTGGTTTTTTGGAACAGTTTTCCTTGGGATAACGTTTTTGTTATATCGGTACACATTTTGCGTGTGTGCGTTCCCTTGTACATTCTTGTTTTTTTGAAAGCCAACGTGAAGGCCAAATATTGTCCTTGGCATTTTAAAACTGACTGCTTTTCTGTATCATCTTCCCAGCGTTTTCCGACTTTGGAATAGCTAATCTATCTATGTTTACATAGAGCGACTGTCAACAATAATTTCTTCTATCGTTGATATTGTTTTAATTTTAATAACCGACCAATTTGAACGCAGGGAGGTTCAGAACCATTTACTGACAGACGTCAGCACATCAAGCTACCCGAATCTGTCAAATTTTCCCAATCAACTTACCTTATACTGAACCTTATACTTTAGCGATAAAGTTGAAAATCTATTAAGGCGGTACCCCGACCAAATAACCTTGAGCATTTGCGACAGAGAGAGAGAGCAACACGACTTCCTCGTATGAAAGGGATGCAGCGTACCCTGCGCACGCCCCTTTAACATAAAACTCGCAAAATTTTTGGAATCATTTTAATAAAAAAGAATAGCGATCTTTTTAAATAAATTAAAACATGGATTATTTAGATTTTTAAATTATCTATCCATGGGTGAAATCCTCAAATCAATAGAACTTCAACTTAAGCAAAAGATACATGCAATCAATAATATTAGTCACTTTTTAAAAAGGAGATTTTAAATGTATTAGTAATACATAAAAACAAATAATAACGGGCAATGTGATGATAGGATATCAAACATTAATAATGTGCATTCAGATATAGTTTATTTGTCATAATTATTGAGTTAATAGCCTCTGAATAACGAAGAAAACGCGGTTTTGGTCGGGGTACTGCCTAAAGAAATTTGACAGACTTTTAGTCATCTTTTAGTAACTTGATGTGCTGGCGTCTGTACCTACTCAATTCATGTAACAGATTGCGCGACGATATCTGTTTATAGTTTTATACTATTAAAATACATATATTTTGTATTGCTGTGTTTTACATTGTATTAGTATGCTTGTAGTATTCATCTTCTTCGCATCGCTGGCACGACGATTTGTTCAAATTTTGTTGGGACAAAACTTCGCCACATCCACGCCGTTATCAGTGGCAGCGCAGAGGTCACTTTTCAGTACAATAAAAGCCCAAAATCCTCAAAAGCTCTTTTCTTTTCGTCCATCCAAAGGTTGTATGTAAGAGGTTGACTTGTGCGATAAGGCTGCTCATTCGACACTAGGTTTAAATATATTTGACCTTTTGGTTTTATGTGGTGTACAATAAAGTGTTTACATACTCAGCCTATAATGTTCCCACTGCTGGGACACAGGCCTCCTCTCTGTGAGAGGGGGTGGGCCGTAATCTACCACGCGGGCCCAGTGCGGGTTGGTAGATGTCACATGTCTTCGAATTTTTGGTTCTAGGACATGCCGGTTTCCTCACGATGTTTTCCTTCACCGTTTAGAGAGCAGTGGTGATGACATAATTTACACGAAGTAAAGCGCCTGACTGGGTTCGAACCTACGACCTACAACTCGTAAGTCGCGGTTGTGACCAATGGGCCACCACTGGTCTTATAAAGTGTTTATTCTATATACTAATAATAAACCTGAATAGTTTATTTGAACGCGCCCTACCCCTGCATGGCGAAACTTTAGCAGAATACTCATTTGGTACATTTTTTTTTTTCGGTCTAGTCGCAATCTCATTGCAGTAAACGTCACATTTGACGTACTTTTTTGGTTTAGTAGAATACCTTTTGTGACATTTTGGAACTTTTGAGGCACTGCGACTTGAATGTGAACGTTTTTTAGTTAGTAGAATTGGCCTTCTGATCCCTGCTCTTAATCTCTGGAACGACCAGCCGGATTTTAGAAATTGTAATGCCTCTTAGGCCAATTCTCGAGAAAGGCTACAGGCTATTGAACATCACGCTATAAACCATAGGAACTGAGTAAAAAGAAAAAGATGTCAAACTAGCACGGACAGGCGATGCGATGCGACGAGGTGCCTCGGGGAGCAAGTTTCACGCGGACGAAGTCGCAGGCTAATCATACTATCACACTAATAATAAGGCGAAAGTTTGTGAGTGTGTGTGTGTTTATAATGTTTGTTACTTCTTCACGTTCAAACGGCTAAACCAATTTTGATAAAATTCTGCATGAAGGTAGCTGACACCCTGGATTAACATATAGGCTCCTATTTATCCCGATATTCCCACGGGATCGACATGTACGCGGGTAAAACTGCGGGCGCAGCTGGTATTAAATAATTTTAAATTGCCTCAGCTATAATATGCTAGCTGAGGTAAGATATCGACTCACCAAGCAATCGATTCACCCAGTTTATATTTAACCAACTACGAGTATTATAAAGGCGAAAGTGTTACTTCGTCACGCTCAAACGGCTAGACCAATTTTGATAAAATTTTGCATAGAGGCAGCTGACACCCTAGATTAACATATAGGCTACTTTTGATTCCGATATTCTCACGAGATCAATATTTACGCAGGTGAAACCGCGAGCGCAGCTAGTATTAAATAATTTGATATTGCCCCAGCTCAAGCAATCGATTCACCCAGTTTATATTTAACCACATTCTATGCTAACAACCCTATTGTCTGCTTATATCCGAAGCGGAGTAAGCTTCAAAGTTCGACATAATTTGCTGCATACTCCCTGACTATCTTGTTTGCATCCCTACTTAGAGTTTACACTTAAGCCATGATGCAGGAACATGCGAAAAGGTTCGGTTTAATTCGTCTTTTGATAACTTATTCAAGAAAGAATTGTTTGGTTTCCGTTGTGGTAAGGTTTGAAGGATATAAGCAATAGAGAATCAATCAAAACAATCATTGTACCCTTATTGTGGAAGTTCCCAAGTTTGGCAATGCAACGTCGGGCATGTGATTGAACAATACACTGAAAAAAATTCACTCCAATCTTGTGACTTTTTAGCTTGATTGACGATATCTTGTTTAGATTAATCAAAATCTTAGTTAGGTTGATCATCACGAAATGATTGCAGCAATACTAGTTCAAATGATTGAGCGCTCAAACAAGTTCCTTGATTACCCTTAACATGACATCATTGTAGAAGAGTTAAAGCAACCAAGTAAGTTAGTTGTGTCAATCAAGCAACTTGATCAACTTGATTGCTGCAAATAGGTTTTGTGATAACTCCAATCAAGATCCCGTTTCAAATCTCAGTCAAATAAAAGTAGTAGCTGTGATCATTGTGCTTGATAGGCTCAGATGCAAACAAGTTACTTAGTCAATCTAAACAAAATCTTGATTGTGGCAACTATTTTTTGAAGTGAAAACTTCTTTAGCGGCGTTGCACACTTTTTGTAATGCGGAAAAAATATTAAACTCGCGTCAGGACATCGCGTCAGGACACGTGACCGTCAGGAGAGATTTCGCCCCCCCCCCCCCCCTCCCCCCCTCTTTCTACGGCGGCGCCAACCGAAGTGAACCAAGTGAGAGACGATAATGGATGGATGGATGGATGGATGGACGGATGGACGGACGGACGGACGGACGGACCGACGGACGGACGGACGGACGGACAGACGGACGGACGGTGACGGTGACGGTGACGGTGACGGTGACGGTGACGGAGACGGTGACGGTGACGGTGACGGTGACGGTGACGGTGACGGTGACGGTGACGGTGACGGGGACGGGGACGGGGACGGGGACGGGGACGGTGACGTGGACGGGGACGGTGACGGTGACGGTGATGGTGGACGTGGATGTGGATGGATGGATGGACAGCTGATGGCTCGACCGTCTGTGTAGTAGCCACACTGCTGTGTATTCGTAAAATTCGTGTATATAAAGTGTTTAAAATATGGACATTGAACAAAGTGCATCGATTAATGAAAAAAGTGACGCAGAAATAGTGAAAAAAAAATTAGTTATATTAATTCAATTTATAATTGATTTATTTCAACGTTAATATTCAAGTTTTCACTTCTGCCGGCACTCCCGGAGTGCAACCCGTCTTTTTTTTTTTTTCAGTGTATGTACTAGGAAATGGCGTTAAGAATGGAAGCCGAAATTCTTTCCGTCCTCAAATTGTCTTGTTTATTTCCGACGCATTATTGACCTTAAAGGTAAACGAAAAATGCCTCAATTGTATATACAGGACAAATGTTTGTGTGATGAGCACGATCATTTTGTTCTGTGTCTGGGTGTAATTTATCTATAATATGTATGTATTTAGAAATATATAAGTATGTTTATCAGTTGTCTAGTACCCATAACACAAGCTCTGCTTAGCTTGGGACTAGATGGCGTTGTGTGATAGTTGTGGAATATTATTATTATTATTATTATTTATCTATGTGCAGTCAACAAAAGAGATAAGTATGCAGGATGAACGGATATAGTTGAAGTTTAGTAAGAAACCGATGCATGTTGTCGACTGAAATTTAATTTGATAAATGAGCTGTTTGTTTTCTATTAATAAAATTAAATTTTATTCGAGAACATCCGTCGGTTTCTTACTGAACTTCAAAACTTCAACCATATCCGACGACCCTTTTTTTTTTCGCTGTGGAAATCCTCATGGGGTTCCTCTATCGTGAGGGTGACAGAGGGGCATACCGGACTCTTACCGGCTAAAACCACCGCGGTGTTCCACCTCTAACTAGCCGGGGGTGCGGGATTCGCAAAAGCATTCACCGCTCCCAAATATCCGACGACCATGCATACTTATCTCTTTTGTTGACCTCATACATTTGGGTCTAGTAGGTATTGAAGTTTTGTATGGGGTAGTTGATAAATTTTTCGTGATCACGATGCTGTATAAATTCCAGTGGCCTAAATCATTCAGTAGAATGGTAGTATTATTTCTCGGGTGACATTCTTCTCCACCAAAATACCTACATATTGTTGCGCGCCACAATTGATGGCAACATTAGCTACCACTAGCGCCATCTAGTATCGAGTAGCAGAACTAATAGTCGCGACCGTTCTAAAAACTTCGATGCTAGAACTTTCCAGAACTATCGACGTCTGGTCGGTCGGGACCGGTATGTACTCGAACATTCTAGATGTTTCTACGGTAGAAGGTTCTGGAACTATCCGAGGCCTATATAAGGCCGGTGTCGCCGCGACCCGAGATGAGTATTGGATACGCGATACAAGCGATAACATCGAAGCGATCTTCAAGTGCGACTAGAGTGATCTGTAGTGCGATTGTGTTTTATTGTTAGTGTGTTAAAGTTGTAATTGCTGTTTTTAATTAAAGTGTCTATTTTTGGTTATTAAATCGGCAGTTTTTATTGTCACGAACCCCAAGCTCGTAACAATATTATATTATTTTTATCACCAGATTTCAAATTGACCTTCTGTTTTTCGCCTTTCTGCTTTAGAACTCTCTAAAGCCTAGCCTTACCCTCCCGATATCTGTTTACTGGGCAGCTTACGAACCCCATAAGTTAAGTTTACGAGTATTAGAGTGAAGAAAAATATGGTCGGGATAAACACAAGGACAACGGACCTATTTCGTGAACTTCTATTATTAGGACTTATTCTTTAAGCCAGGATTTTGGTGATATCACTTCTTAGAACGGACTTAGATGGCTTATTGGATATTCTAGTACGTAGTTAGATATGAGTTATTTTGTATGTAGGTCTAAGTTTTCGAGTTCGTTTGGAGTTGTGACCATTCCCTGGTGAAGGGAAATTGTATTAGGTCGTTATTTGTTTGGTAAGTTTTCGATTTTGATGACGTTAGTACCTTTTTCTTTTATGTAATTTCGTTAGATACTGGATGAAAGTTTGATTGATAACTTGTCGTGTTTTTTTTCCTTGAATTTCAGTTCTTTTGAACAAATATTATTATGACGAAGGGGAATGTGTGGAAGATATCGCAATATTGAGATCTAGACCACATGATATTTATACGGTTGCAGGCGGGCTAGTTAAAGTTACCATAATTTATTGTTATTTGGCTCGGTACTGACCATCGTCTAAGCTTCATGATGCGCAATAGAGGTCACCTTCTAAATAATTTAAATAACCTAAGAGATAGTCCTAATATTAATGCACTGAGAATAAAAATATCAAAATCATAATAGAGTGTTTAAATCAAAATTCAAATTCTTAAAATTTTGCTCCAGATAAACTTACATGGGCACATGGAACCTCAGAAGCTAGGTGCACGATTCCAATTGACCGTCACCCTAATTGCGTAACACACTATCAATCGGAATCAGAATCATTTCGAAGCCAATTGCTAACCCATTGCTTCATAAGTTCGAAAAATTTGTCTGCTCAACGCGTAAATAACGCAATGAATGTTGTTGAACTGTCAAAATGAAACCGATTCCGATTGATAAAGTGTTACGCAATTGCCCCGCAGGTCCTATGGAGAAGACCTGACAAGAAACTTCACGTACAAATCTTTAGCTAACTTCTCAATACCGGATGGCGACCGCGTACCTGAAGACGTAGCGTTGGAAGGCCTCCCATAAGGTTGACTGATGACCTTGTGAAGGTCGCAGGTTTTCGTTGGATGCGAGAAGCACAGAACCAGTCGAAGTGGCGTTGCTAGGAGCAGGCCTATGTCCAGCAGTGGATGTCTTTCTACTGAAATGATGATGACGATCATAGAGTATGTAATGTTCATTAATGTAAGAAGAGACGGGAGTCCCATAGGAAAATATGAAAAACGTCGCTTGTATGAAACTTGTACTAAAACTGAATACCAACATAACAAAAATGACACAGACTATGCACATACTGCAGATTTTGTAAAGTGAGATAGCGATAGCCGCCATTATTTTTAGTACACGTATCATAGTTTCTTTTAAGCTATTGCATAGCTTTTATCGCGGGCTTTGAGCGCGGCGACCGAATCAAGAAATTCCGTAACGAAAATAAACCTTACACCCCCCACTCCGATCGGCAAAGCCGTGCATCGTCTAACGTCGTTTCAGTTAGGCAGACTTCGGCACGGTGTTTGTGTGCGTGCGACTAGACGTATGCGTGTAGACTATACGAAGCTCGCATAAGTTGATAAAAAATGCTATGCAATAGATTTTACGCGGCAGTCCCCGAGTGCCACACGTATTTTTTATTTTTATTATTCATTTGTGTCAGACTGATGACGATGATTAACTTCTCAATATGCCCCACATACATAAAGTGAGACAGATAGAACTGCAGAACGATTCCCATTTTAAACCACACAGTTTCAAACAGAAAAAACCAATTTCGGAACACCAAAAGCAGTTTGCCGAAACCAATATAGCAAAGAAAACGACGAAAAAAAGCAACTCTTTTTCCAAAACAACGGTTTTATCGCTCGTTTCGGAGATTAAGCGGGCAACATCAAATGAAACTTGCTCATTTCCGAAAGCGAAAGTTGGCTGCAACAAAGACTTGTGTACTTTATTAGTAGGGAAGTGAGAATTACAGAAGGTGCACTATAAATAAATGATAAGAAATATAAGTCATCATTCGGTGAGGGGCCCGTGGCTAAACAATTAAGCTGGATTTGTGAGATGTTATGTAATTTAGAATGTTTGCGATAGTCTTTTGTTTTATTTTTGGAGCTCAATGCGTTGTATTCGAATTGGTATACAGGGTTATTTTAGAGTGGCTTGTGGCTAATAATAATGGCCGCATGGGTCGCTCGATCAGGTTAAGCTACGCTTGCCGCGGTTGGTCCGTGGATGGGTATGGTCTTCATATACCAAGACCACTCCGTGCCTCGAAAAGCACGTTAAGCCGTTGATCCCGGCTGTCATTCGTGGATCTTTGACAGTCATTACGAGTCGTCAAAAGCCTGAAAATCTGACAACCAGTCTTACCAAGGGATATCGAAATACCCAGTAACTGGGTTGTGGAGGTCAGATAAGCAGTCGCTCCATGTAAAATACTGGTATTCAGCTGCATCTGGTTAGACTGGAAGCGGACCCCAACATAGTTGGGAAAAGGCTAGGCAGATGACTCTCCTTATCTCAATTTATTTGGGGTCGGCGCAACATGTTTTTTTCTTCCATAGTTATGTAAACGAATATTAGTATTGTCTTAATATAACATAATCAGCATATAAAGTTCCCACTGCTGGGACACGGGCCTCCCTTCTGAGAGGGTGTGTGGCTTAAATCCACCACACAATAGTCACTTTAAGGTGTTTTAAATTGAGGAAAAGATTTTGAAGAACGTGTTAAAGTTTAATGGCTATAGAGGTATGAGGAACAGGGTGTAAAGTTCACTCACTACTCCGTAGAAAAGAAAGGATCCTCCGACCAGACGGGTGTTGTGTCTGGCGGGCAACAGCCTGATGATTCATTTCGGGACGTTGTATATGTGCTAGTTGCGCGGTAAACTCTGCTTGCGAGATGCAGGATTTTACGTGATGTCAGTATGACGTATAGTTCGCGTGTGGCGTTGTAGATACCGCTACATGGTATTTATGTGTGCGGAGGTAAAAAATTGTAGAAATAATAATGCTAATGACACCACATGAACAAAGTTTTTATATCATCATAACAGACTCTAAGAAAATGGAACGGACTTTTCTAAGTTTTAAAATAATTATCTCGTAAAAAATTAAGATAGATTAAAATTGCTTATTAGCCTTTTAGGCTAGATTGTAATTAATTATTAGGAAACTGGTTCTTTTTAACCTTTTAACCGCCCGACTTTATATCAGTTATAGTGCCCCCAGCGCCCGAAAAAAAAAAACGAAAAATAAATACCGATGAAACGAGCTGTGATGATGTAATAATAATACAGATTAAACGAGCTGTATTATTTGGTCGTATATATACGACTCTGGTGGAATGAACACGAAAATATTTGTCGGATTAATCCGACATAAGCGGTTAAAAGGTTAATAAAGGAAAAAAATAGTGGTGTTTATTAAAATTAAGCTTCTGTATTCATCTCCTCTATGTCCACTAGTCACAATAAGTTTTAATTCTGTTGCAAACAAAGTATCTTATTTGTGAACAAACTTCCTACTTCTTGGGAATAAAATGGCGGGACGGGAGTTATCTTACTTAATGCTGGCAGGTGTTAATAAAACATGGGCTTTTGTATTATGATAATTTATAACGTTTGTTACCGTATTGTTTTTCTTCTTATGTTATTGGTTTGTAAACAGGCCGCTTCGTTAACCCCTCAAGCGTCACGTGTACACCAAGCGTACATTAGAGATAGTGCTCGCAACGTCAACGGTACACCAAGTGTACACAACAGTGTCATTGTTAAAACAATGACTTTTCTGCGCCCATTCAACTACTCCGACACGTCGGGTGTTTGGACTCGACAGATAGGCGGGCAAACGTGTGAGAGGTAAAGCCTTGTTTACACGCCCAAACTGCCGGGCAGTCGTCAGGTATATAGTTGTAAATAAACCGTTTTAAACCAAAATACGGCTTATAACCACGACCACGGAGGCCGTGCATTGATTATTTTTCGCAATCAATGTACGGCCCATGTGGTCGTGGTTAAAACACAGTTTATTTACAACAAGTTGATGATTCATTTTGATGCATAAAAAAGCCTCCTCGTGTAGCACAGTTTGTTCCGCCAGTTACTCAACTGAACCCAGCGCTCGGCGCATCCCGGACAGTCACACCCAACATCTTATTTGACTGACCAATTCTTTCCTTGCGGTGATAGGGCTAACGCCTGCCTGGTTTGCGACCACCTTCCAACCGGAGTCCGTCAAGCAGCCTGCTGTGTTTCGTCGATTGGAGTTCCAGTGCCTAAGGCATCTTCTGGGCACGCTCGTTCCATCATAGTCCTCATGCTTTCCATCAAGCGTGATTGAGGTCACGAGCGGGCCCATTCAGCAATAAAAAATGGTTAACGTCATCACGTCTAAGCTGGCAGTCGCTGAAAACCAGCGCTAGGGCTTTGCCTCGCATAGGGTCGTAGCATTATGTTGAGCGATGGCCGTTTTGTGTGGATTTGACGAATTTTTTCCCCGAACTTGTTCTTTTTTGTGTTTGTTTTCTTTCTCTGCGTCATATTTACCGCAAATAAACGCATTTTTTTCTTTTCTATTTGTAAATATGTTTTACAATATTAATAAGTATGAAATCGTTGAATACAAAGAAAGCATAGAGTGACTATTAGAAATACCTATTCCAGTACGAATACTTTAACGATTTAGAACAACAAGTGTCATTATCGGTTCTGCTTGTGGTTGTGCAAGTTACCGTCGTGCCAAAACTATTTATCTAGACCCGGAGAAGACTTACCAAACACATCGTGACACAGTCTACAGGGTGAAATTGAATTCATGGGCATCCTTTTAAAGGGTCATTGTAATCATCATTATGAACAACTTTTACTATGGGACTAAACCTGAAATCGCGAAAAAAAATCAGCTCTTCCCTACATTTTGTCGAGTTATGTGAACATAAATGCAAGGATCAGCTGATTTTTCTTCGCGTGTATAATAATGTGTGTAATAAAGTGTGTAATAAAGTGTTTAATTATAAAAATATAAAATGAGTTTTCATGATAAGCATTAGTTTATCAACACTTACCCCCTTACTAATAAACGTATTATATCAGATGAACAGTTACACACTGATTTCTTTCTTTCAGTCATTAATAATTTGACTTTCAAGAAAAGAAGACAAAGCGTTGTGTAACTATACCGACGCTATGCAAGCTTTATTAGTAAGGGTCTATAAATAATAATTTAAACATCCTCTATAATTTCTATAACACAAAACACCGAGCCAAACACACAAAACAACAAAAGTTTCCCCAACAACTAACCAACATTACAAAACCCACGGAAATCTCCCAATAATTTTAACAAAATTGACATAAACAACACCACAAGTTGCCTGACTCCCCGACTATAATATAGAGTCGTATCACGCACACGCATCACGTACAGCTCCTAGACTATAGAGTATTGAATTTTGGTCACGTAATATCTTTGTATTTTCTCTTTCTTGTGTCTCTTGCTTGGGGTTCCGTGGACTTTATGGAGCAGGAATCGAGGTCATAGCATCCATACTAATATTATAAATTCGAAAATAACTCTGTCTGTCTGTATGTTACCTTTTCACGCCTAAACCACTGAACCGATTTAGATGAAATTTGGTATAGAGATAGTTTGAGTTCAGAGTTCATTTATTTGAGTCCCGGAAAAGGATATAGGATAGTTTTTATCTCGATATGCCCACGGGATCGAAACTTATGCGGGTTGAAACGCAGGGCGCAGCTAGTCACACTATAATATTATAAAGGCGAAAGTTAGTGAGTGTGTGTGTGTTTATAGGTTTGTTACTTCTTCACGCTCAAACGGCTAGGCCAATTTTGATAAAATTTTGTATGGAGGTAGCTGACACCCTGGATTAACATATAGGCTACTTTTTATCCCGATATTCCTACGGGATCGACACTTACGCGTGTGAAACCGCGGGGCGCAGCTATTATTAAATAAAATATTAGTCATAATTTCTAATGTGATTATTTTTTTGGCAGCTATGGCGAAGTGAAACAAAATCATCGATTTAAACTTATAATGAAGGTCTGATGCAAAAATTCGGTGATGCAAAGAAGTTTTTGTCGTAAACTAAATACTATTTTTTTTTTCAAATAAGATGTCGGCAAATAACTGAGTCTAGAAATAGTTTTTGCATTACATAATCAGCCTATAATGTTCCCACTGCTGGGACACAGGCCTCCTCTTTTCGAGAGGGAGTGGGCTATAATCTACTACGCGCGCCCAGTGCGGGTTGGTAGTTTTTTGCATTAGTCACGTATTATGTAATACCTACTGTCAATATTTGGACAGAAAAAACAGCAATGGATTAAGAATAATACTAATACCTACTGAACCCACTAGCGTAAACCCGGTTCGCCCTTGCCCCGGCGTTTACTTATCATAGTTAGCAGTTTCAAGGGTCGCGGTAATAGAGATCCCAATACAAAATTAGGTACAGAAAAACCTTTAGTTTTGTGTAGGATACATTATTAGGAATAAGTAGATAGGATTTTCGTTTGTGCTCAGATTATTATAATCCAGTGTCTTTATACCCTAGTCGTAATGGCTACTAGAAAAGAAAAATAAGAAAGAAAATACATTTATTTAGCACAGAAATAGAAATTGTTTATTTGCCAAAAATGTAGGTATACTATAATATGGTATAATATATGGTATAATATAATATGGTTATTTTGTGGATAGTCCCAATACATTTTACCTTGACCAAAAATTGTTTAGCATACGAGAAAAAAAAAGTTTAAAAACAAAAACCCGACTACTGAAAAGGATGAAACAAGAAAGTACCTTCCCGTGATCGCATGCTACCATAGCTTATTTAGTATAGCGGCATGCGACCACGGGAAGGTACTTTCTTGTTTCATCCTTTTTTAATTTAATTATTTTGGGGCTTATTTCAGTAATATCCCTCACGATATTAATACTTAAGAATAATATTGTTTTTTTTTTTTAAGTTTCTCATATTTAAGTGAACTATGTTTGTTTTTTTGAGAAATAAAAATGCTTAAATAAAAACGGGAAGGGCGGGCGTTTTAGGGGACTGTCTTATGTAATTTTGACGTTCGATAATTGCTGATTCTCAGCCTAATTTCAATAAATTTAGATTTTTTCATTCGCATATTTTTGAGTCTTTACGGGTTACAAATTAGAAGCACAAAATGTCCGTCACAGTCTTACCAAGAGTTATCGTATTACCCATTAGAGGTTGTCTAACCGGGCGCTGTTGAATATCAGTATTTTACATGGAGCGATTGCCTATCTGACCCAGCAGCAGCCAGCAGCTTCATATTTGTGCATGTGGCATAAATTCCGCTGGCCCGAAAATATCGGTTTTGTTTTTGAAGCGAAAAATTGGAGCGCTCGCGAATTTGACCAGGGTCCGATCGGTATTTGTTTATTTAGTTAGCTTGTTGTCACCGACATTGTATCGTGCAACAAATCTTTACGAAGAAATGCGGTCGGAGAGACTTTTGAAAAAGCCTAAGTAAAAAGTCATAATTCGAGGCTTGGCTCTCGCCTATTTTCTCCTCCAATATTGGACCAATTTTGAAAGATATTTCATAAACTGAATAAGAAGGATACATGCTGTATCCCTATGTTTTTATTATTTCATTAATAGTTTTTAAATTTGTGCACTAGGCCTCTGTTGACAGCGATATAAATCAGCATTTTTTGAGGGTTCTAGTGCTTATAAAAATTATGTATCATTAAAAAGGAAAACATAGGGACATACAAATAGTTCATATTTATTATTCTGAAAAAAATCTTTGCTTTATGGTCATTAACCAGAAAGTAAACAGGCGAGAGCGTTTTTATGGAGAAAAGACCACCCGCATTTCCTCTTAAGCCCTCGGCAGACATCAAAGATTAGAGTCGAGACTTCGAGAGCGGCCAGGACTTATAAGTAGGTCGTGGGTTTAAACCCAGGAACGCATGCGGTTTACTTTGTGCAATCTTGTTGGAAGTTATATTATTTATTATGTTCGAGGGCTGGCTTATTTTTTGGCCAAAGAAGCAGCATCGCCATACAATGTGGCAATCCTGCCAATTTTTTGGGCACTTTTTCTTTCGATAGCGATGTGGACGAATTTTTTGATGCCTTATGATTCTTTCCCCTCCTTTTTTATATACATGTTTTTATTATTATTTTTAGTTTGTTGGCGTTTAAATTTATCATCATTGCTCTGAAAACGGGTAAGTAGCTCAACCTGCACTGAGCCCGGTATATTTGCATGAAATTTGGCTCATGGATAGACCAAGACCTGGATTAGGACAAAGTATACCTTTTGTACCGATATTCCCACGGGATCGAGACTACTGCGGCTGAGACCGCAGGGCGTAGCTAGTTTGTAATTAGACTGATATTTGGTCATAGCTCGCCCAACTATCAGTCTAATTTACTGTCCTCAATTCTCAATTCTTTATTGCGTACCATAATGTATATAGTTGGTAGAGAAATAATTGTATTAGTCACAATTATGAACCCTGTCGGGCACAGCATAGATAGTAGGAGAGAGGAGGAAGAACACTGGGTGTTTATTATGATAAATTTTAATACGTATCTATTAGTTAAGTAAGTTATAGTGTTTTTTGAATTTACGAATTATAATTATTGTTTTATAAATTATACACATTTATTTATTTAGTAAATTTGTAAAAGACATTTTTTATTTTTAAATTAATTATTCATTATTGTTTTATTTACTTATTATTATTATTTTTATTTATTATGTAATTAATATTTAATATCCCTAAGGCAAGTTATTTATTGGACGCTTCATATTTATTTAGAAAATTATTCTTCGTATTATGATTAGGTAGGCGTATCTTTATAGTGAGTATTATAAAGTCTATTCAAGCTCATATTTCAAATTGATGCCATTTAAAGTTAAACCAATCTCAACTTTACTTCAATGGAGAGTCCTCTCTATACCCTACAAAAAGCTTAAATAACGCCACACCCCTCAACCTGACTGACGCATCCAGACGTAAACTCATTACCTCCTGTTCCATCAAACAGCTCAAAAGAGCTCGCACTATATTTTATCACGTGCGGTATGTTCTCAACTCGGGAGCTTCTCATTTGTCTATGTGCAGGCCACCATTTTTAGCTGTTGATCTGACGCAGTCAAGCGGGTCGACGTGTGGCTGAGATAGGTTTGTTACAAGTTCGGGAGTTTTTGGTAGTATCTAAAATTGAAGTTTGATTTTCAAAGGATTTTTTGCTAGAATGTTGTTGATGTTGCATCCGTCTAAAAAGCTTATAAATACCGGCCAAGTGCGAGACGGACTCGCACACGAAGGGTTTCGTACGGTTTACGATTTATGACGTATTTAAAAAAAACTACTTACTAGATCTCGTTCAAACCAATTTTCGGTGGAAGTTTACATGGTAATACATCATATAATTTTTTCAGCTTTAGAAGTTACACGGGGGGGACACACATTTTACCACTTTGGAAGTGTCTCTCGCGCAAACTATTCAGTTTAGAAAAAAAAATATTTTAGAAACGTCAATATCATTTTTGAAGACCTATCCATAGATACCCCACAAGTACGGGTTTGTTTTTTAACCGACGAAAAAACGGAGGAGGTTATCAATTCGACGCGTATATTTTTTTTTTTTTTATGTATGATCACGCATAACTTTTTACAGAGCAGTCCGATTTTGATAATTCTTTTTCTATTGGAAAGGATATACCCCGAAGTTGGTCCCATATAAATTTGGAAAAAAAAATCCAACCCTAAGGGTAGGAAAACAGGGGATGATTGATTGTTCACTCACTGATTGTAATGTATGAGCACGCATAACTTTTTACAGTATAGTCCGATTTTGATAATTCTTTTTTTATTAGATAGGACATACCTCGAAGTTGGTCCCATGTAAATTTGGAAAAAAAATTCTTACCCTAAGGGTGGGAAAATAGGGGTGATTTATTGTTCATTCACAGATTTTAATGCTGAGCTTTATAAAGCCTGTTTTTTTAAGTATTTTATTATACAAAAAATAATAATTAAATTAGGATTATATAACAGTTAATATCTAAAGTAAGGTAGGTAGCTATTTTAAAAGTAATAAAAAATCAAGCATGTAGTAATTAGTAAATTATAGCCTCAAAAAATTATAAAATAAAAACTTTTTAACAAAAAAATTAAACCTCCGAAAAAACTGAAAAGCAAAAAATAAAAACCTTTTTTATTTTACCTGAATAAATAAGTTCTTAAACTAATGCAAGTATACCTAAGAAATTTTGAGTCGGCGCCAAACAATCAATGAACAAAGATCACTAAATTACCTTAAATTTAAAGAAATAACCAAATCAAATCTCCGCACGACCACTCGCAACGATATTAAGTTGCTTGTTTGGCGTCGACTCAAATTTTCTTAGGTATACTTGCATTAGTTTAAGAACTTATTTATTCAGGTAAAATAAAAAAGGTTTTTATTTTTTGCTTTTCAGTTTTTTCGGAGGTTTAATTTTTTTGTTAAAAAGTTTTTTATTCATTCTGTAGGTATTTGAGCATACCCTGAGGGCTTAGGCAAAGTGACATTCTATCAGCTATAATGGAAAAAAGCTCAGTCCCGTTGCATAAGCATATTCAGCCAATAATGGTTCCATTGATGAGACGCAAGATTCTCTCTTCGAGAGGGAGTATAATCCACCACGCGGGCTCAGTGCAGGTTGCTAGATGTCACATGTCTTCAAATTTTTGGTTCTAGGACATACCGTTTTCTCACGATGTTTTCCTTCACCGTTTCGAGAGCAGTGGTGATGAAATTATTTGCACAAAGAACTCATAAAGCGCCTGCCTTGGTTCGAACCCACGACCTACAACTCAGTTAGTCAGGGCTGATACGACTGAGCCACCAATGCTCTCAATTCCGTTGAAAAGTGCTGTCAAAACGCAGAACGCTTCGAAAGCGATTGTCACTTGTCAATGCAAGTCGGTCAGTGTCGCTACCAATTTTGTTGGTAATATTGTTTGTCCTTAATTCACTCCAAATATTAATTTTCATGACATGTCAACTGATATATAGCTTTCGGAAATAATCAATAAGGGTAGATGACTTGTATTTTAGAACGTTTATTTCAGACAAAAAAGTCCATAGGCAAGGCAAGGTTGTTAGTAACAAGAATTTAGCTTATCACTAATATTAAAAACTAATTTAAAAAAAGAAGAAACTATACAGACCGTCTATCTCTGCACAGTATGCTCATCGGTCTCGCAACACATGGAGCTCGGTGAACCTACTGAGCAGAGTAGTATCGGTTCTCTCGCCAAACATCTTTAGGACGCTATTCGGGCTCCCCTGTACTCGTCGCAGCACCGACGCAACTTTTTTAGGCATAATTGCGTAGAAGTCATCTACGCTGGCGTCAGCAAACATGCACTGCAATATCGAGGGAGCCAAAACAGAGCCCTGAACACATTATTATACTGGACGCGAAAGGGGCAATTCTCGTAATTTTAAGAACGTTCACAGTCTGATCTCAGTCTCAATCTGTCAAAAATACGTCTAATTTCCATACATTTATGACAAGTTTTTGACATTGATTGTCGCTGAGCTAATATTGCGACTAGATTATGAACGTTTTTAGTTACGAGAGTAGGCTTTCAGGGCGAGTGATAAAACTCCACTCAAAATCAATCTTAATCAATCAAAAGTAATATTTTGTTTGGACTGCGAGACAGAGATTAGGTAAAAACTACTAACGATTAAAAAGCTAGTAAAGTTATCGAGGTCCTCCATCATTTTGGCTCCGTTTAAAATCAAGGTTTAATTAAATAACTCAATTAAATAGGTCTTAGGAGAAGTTGTGATTTAAGGAATAGCACTAATTGGTACCAACTACATATAAAGTCTAGACTGAAGTGCTCTTGTTAGAAAAAGTATTATTGACAAATAAATCGAAGTTAAATTATTACTTTTCAACTTTAGGCGATTACTAAAAGTGTTTACTATGTACAGTTCTGTAACTTCCACAATTTATAAAAATAAAAGAACTTCGTTTTTAGGAGTCCTTAAAAAATCATGTCACGAATGATTAACGATGTTATTACAGATGTTCATAGACGGCGGTTACCATATTATAGAGGTATGAGAAACAGGGTGTAAAGTTCACTCATACTCTATAGAAAAAGGAGGATCTGGCGAGCAACTGCCCACTGATTCATGTCGGGCCGTTGTATCTATGCTAGTAGCGCGGTAAACTCTGCTTGCGAGGTGCAGGATTTTGCGTGACGTCAATATGACGCGTTGTTTGCATGTGGCGTTGTAGATACCGCTACAACCACTTACGATCAGGCGTGTCATCTGCGTTCTTATCACCCAATAACAAACAAAACTTTGTATTGACAACTATGAAAAATTTTAGCAATGTCTAAACAATTAATAACATAGCTCCTGCGGTGCCTTTGTTATTGCAGATGTCCAAAAACGGCGGTTATCGCTTAGCCCAGATTCACACAGGCCATTTTTTACACGCAGCATTTTTTTTTTTTGTAAATTGGGTTTCAACGCTTTGCTTTGCGTCGACAGTTGAAAATCGAATGGTGTTTGTCTTTGCGACGTGCTTGGATGCACTCTGTTCAATTCTCAACGCAATTCTCAACGCTTGGGTGAACACCAAGAGTTGAAAATCTAATGCAAAATAAAATCCCGCCACGAAATTGTTACTTCTAAGCTTACCATCAGACTGTCAATTATCCTTGTTACCACCCTTTAAAGGGACTATATTACCTAAACGCAAAAAACTAAAGTTTTATAATGCCTAAAAGTATATGATCGACTACAGTAAACAAAGTCAGAAAAATATATAATATTCTTCAGCATATATGCTAGTTAGATAGTGTGTTGAAAACATAATACAACTAATTTGATACGATAGAAAAAAAAAACATGAAAATACTGTTACAATTATTATTTTTTTTATCTGTAGTGACAAACTAGTGGGTATGGTAATATGAAACAACAGCTATCTCAAACACTGTTTATTAAAAAAACTGTAAACTAATATAACAAAATGAGTTCACTAATAACAAATTGTTGCCAGCCAGCTAATAATAGAAAATAGAGAGCGAAGGTCGTGGGGGGTTGGAGATAAACCCGGTACTGTTCCGTTTTAAAATGAGTTCAAGTTAAAAGTTTACAATTATTACAAAACAAAGAAGAAAGTAACCTTCCAGTTATTGATTAATTTAAAATTTATTAAATGGGCGCCAGGGACTTTGAGAGTCCCGGATCCCGGAGCCGACGAAGGTGTCCAATACTATTCCGGACGGGGTAGGATGTCGAACCCGAGATCCACAAATTAAATTGTGATGCAGGCCGGTTTCCAGTATCGAAAACCGGACCCAGACAATCAACTGGTTCCTACGGGAACCGTAATAAGGTATAATAAAAAGTTAAAGTAGGTAAAAGAAAAAAACGTCCCGCCTGCGCGCTAACGCTAGACGGACTATGCCGGCCGCAGTCGTCTCCACACGAGGCTTCGCTGTGCTCGAGGAACGGGTCTCGCGTCCAGGCCCCAGACGATCCTCTAGGTCCTGGCGGCGAGACGAATCGCTCGAGGTGCCTCTCCTGGAATCGACAATACGGAGGCCTAATAATATAAAGAGAAACTAATTCACCTTCCTGGAGGTGACTGAGCTTGGAAATCTAAAAGGCTAAAACATTAGCCGGTTAACGAGGCCTTTTTACAATGACACCATAAAGAGCTACGACTTCGGTTTGCCTAATCTTGAGTGGTCGGACAATAGGGATGAGTTGCAAATAGACAGCGGGTGAAATACTCACGGTTGTCGTAGGGAGAAAGCACTTGACTGCAAGATTCTTCACCGGCTGGAAAGCTGCCTGCGTATGCGCAATTTGGAATCCTGCAATAAATATCCATGGATCAAGACAATACCCTTTCTAACAACCAGGGAAGGGCTCACAGACCACTTCCAAAGACTATTACAACCAAATCCTTACCTTTTAGAACGTGTAACAAGTTTAGTGGAATCACTCAACGTGTCGTAGGGCTTCAAGATGCTAAGTGAGTCCCATGATGCTGTCACTGGCTCACAAACCGGAATTAGTCGGAGCATTTCAAAAATCTCCCCGATTACGGGTAAAATAATATTAAATCACTGAAGATAAATAATACACCGAGATACTTAAATTCTTGAAAATCACTAACAACTGCACAACATGACGTTTATTCGCTGAAACAATAAGAATCTTCATGATCCAGACCAACAAACAAATTATTTGTTATTTCCAAAACTAAAACTCGTCATGATAATGTTAAATCTCCTCGAATCTTAATTTGGCAAATTAAGAAAGTATTAGCTTGTCACATTACGTCAAAGACAATTCACAGATAAAAAATATATTAACTTGACACGAAGTTTCTAGAAAGAAGTCTATATTGAAAAAATGAATGATTTCCGTTTACGGTTATTTAGTTTATTATGACTTTTTTTGACTAAAAGCTGAAAATAATTGAGGATTGCTCCATACGATATTATTTCGATGGTTAGCAATCAATATGTTAAAATATCGATTTAAACTACAACTGTGAATCGGCGACCACCAGATGTCGCCTTTGACAGATAGAAACTGACGTTTGACTGAATGACATTTGGAATGTAAACAAACGCAACTAATTACAATTCAATATGTTTTAGGATTAAGAAAAGTGATTTATTGTGAGGAAGCCGATTGTAAAACTACAATGAAATGTGTTACTCGGAAACCTCGTAATGTACTACTTATGTTTTCAGGTAAATGCTACTTTACTAAACCAACCCGTTGTAGGTGCAAAAAAACAACGTAACAATACTTCTAAAAACTTTATTTGTACAATAAAAACCATACTAATATATCTACAATCATTTTAATTTTTTGTCAGATTATTCAACAAGCAACATACTAAAGCATTAGTGTTTTAATTTTTTAGACCAAACAATTGTTTTTTGTAAATAAATAATTGATTCATATTTTGCAGTAAATTATCAGAGTTATGTCATCGCACTTCTCTTTCTTTTCTATGCAGTCCGACAGTGACCGCGCTTTAGGTCATGTAATCCCCTTAACATAAAAAAAAACCGAGTGTGCTTGACCACACAACTGAAGTGAAACTTCAAACGTATTTGGCTATGAGTGGAAGAGAGAAAGAAAAAGTGCGCGTGCACTGCTTTCTCTTGCTTATATCCCCCACTCAACTCCCGTTAGCCTCGCCCGATCACGCTTTTCGTAACGCGTTCGCCAGCTTACTCCCCAAGTCAAGCGTGCGTAGAGAAGTTTCACTTCAAAAAAACTTAACTGCTTCTTCAAGCAACTAAATAAAACAATGTTGACAGAACAACAAGGCTTATTAATCCTTCTTTTCCGCAACTCAGTCTCGGTTGTCGGTAGTAATAAAGATTCGGTTTTATTTCGCTACTCGACTGGGTTTCAAGTTCGGTTTGCCTTGACTTTAGGAGGATATGGGGTGGCGTTAGACGAACTATGTTTTCTGTTTTGAAGAATGAAGTTAGTTTTTTCCTGTTTAGAAGTAAATTGTGTTAACATAAACTCAGAGCAAGGGTAGGGAAAAGCCAATGAGATCTAAAAATATTTGTGCCATTACTGTATTATTATATCGCTCGTGAAAAAAATCTAGAATATTAATAAACTTTTTAATTTGAAAGTGGACCTTTTGTCTATTTTATACAGGGTGTTACAGAAAGGGTATATCAATACAAACGGGTTGAAGAGTGTATCTGGTCTAGAATCTCTGTACAAAATTTCAGCTCAAAAGCAGTAACTTTGAAAATGCTTAATATTTTTTTATTTCGATAGTTTATTAAATTGAAATCATAACAAACGTGTCACCGCACTACGAGGGTCAATATCCATTATCTGTAGTGTGTCTGTGCGCCTAGTACACGCACATCACGCCGCCGCGCGCCAGTGCAGCGCCGTGATCTCGAAATAAAAAAATATTAAGCATTTTCAAAGTTAATGCTTTTGAGCTGAAAGTACAGAGATTCTAGACGAGATAAACTCTTCAACCCGTTTGTATTGATATACCCTTTCCGTAACACCCTGTAAACATAGAGAGAGAGAGAGATAATAATAAGAGAAAGAGCTTTAATTGCAGTGCGACACATTCTTCTTTTTTGTAACCTTGACCTTCAATAAAATTCAAAAGGGGAGGGGCTTTTGGGTAAGTAGTAACAGACAGACGGTTCTATCGATCAGGTTAAGCTACGCTTACGTCTGTGGATGGGTGACCATATTTACATACCAAGACCCCTCCGAGCTTCGGGAAGTACGTTAAGCCGTTGGTCCCGGCAGTCATTCGTATATTTTGGACAGTCGTAATGGTTGGTGAGAAGCTCTAATGTCTTACAAGCAGTTTTACCAAGGGGTTTCATATAAACCAGTCATTGGGTTGTTGAGGTCAGATAGGCAGTCGCTCTATTAAAGTATATAGCCTGGTATTCAGCCTGTTAGACTGGAAGCTGACCCCAACGTTGTTGGGAAAATGACAGGCAGATGATCTTCTTCTTCTTAGCGTGTCGATAGCAATCTAAATGTACTCGGCCCAGAATTCGGCTACTTGTTTGGCGCCATCACTAGCGTCCATCAGTTCCTGTAACGTGCAGCTGACAGGACACGCAGGACACGATGTTAAGTGTGCCATCGTTTGTGGAACATCAACACATTTACACTCCAAGGCGGAGTCGTCTATAAATCTCCACCTGAACAGATTTTCCTTGCTTCGGCCAACCTGGGTCCGGAGTCTGTTTAAAGAGTTCCAGGTTACTCAAGGTAACTCATGTCCAGATGAAAGGTCCTCAGCTGATGATGACTCCAATAAAAATTAAACATATTTATTGGTTATCTGCATAATGAAATGGAATATGAACTGTTCTCAAAAAGCTTCTACCAATACAAAAGTAAACAAAATGTTCCCATGACACTGACAAAATATTCAAAATCAAGGTCAACTCCTAACCAAAACCATGTGAACAAACAACCCCATTCTTTACGTAGACAATAAGTATACTGACAACGTCTGGCTTTGCCCTTGACGTATTGAAGTATCAAGGCCAGTCGATGTAACTTCTGAGGTTATGGCGATAGGCAAATGTTTTTTTCCACCCACAAACAGCATATAAGATTGATCGTTTGAATGTCAAGGTCAAAGTTAGAGTGACAAAAAAATTGTTGGTGGTGTATTTCCTGCGTTTTGTGGGGTTCTATTGTTCCGTTGGAGGTTGAAGGCTTATACAAAGAAGGAAATAGCATTTACAACAATGTTCGCTGGCTGCATTGTACAAACACCAACACATCAAGCTACCCTAAACTGTCAAATTTTTCCAATCAACTTTGAACCTTATGCCTTAGAGATAAAGTTGAAAATCTATTAAAGAAATTTGACAGAGTGTAGCAGCTTGATGTGCTGGCGTCTGTACTACATGCTGGCGATTTCAGACAGTATATTAAAATATTCATAATAATTTTAAACTGTTACTTAGCTATACAAACCTGTGGCTAAGCAATAACAGCCGCACGGGTCGATCGATCAGGTTAAGCTACGCTTGAAGCGGTTGGTCCGTGGATGGGTGACCAATTTTGCATACCAAGACCCCCTCCATGCCTCGGAAAGCACGTTAAGCCGTTGGTCCCGGCTGTCATTCGTGGATCTTTGACAGTTGTTACGGGTCGTCAGAAGCCCGAAAGTCTGACAACCAGTCTTACCAAGGGGTATCGTATTACCCAGTAACTGGGTTGTGGAGGTCAGATAGGCAGTCGCTTCGTGTAAAATATCAGCTGCATCCGGCAACATAGTTGGGAAAAGGCTAGGCAGATCATTATGATGATGGAATGGAACAACAACAACAATTATTAATTATTAACAATTATTTCTGTTTGAGATGCTCCATTCTCTAGAATTTACTTCCCATATTCCCAAGTGTATCTTGAGTTCGAGTCGGGCTCGACTCAAAACTTCTAAACAAGGGTCCCAGCAGACTTACTCAAAACACAATTTAAACTAAGCTAAAGTTATTGAGTGGTCAAATTTTGTGTTCCAAGTTTACCTCGCGTAAACAAGTGCGCGTGAGTCGTTGCCCGGAATGTTACCACTTCATAAATTTCATGTTTATACCATCTTTTAGAACTAGGTAATGTACGAGTATATTTATTTCATTTCTTCTTTTGAGTTGTGTTTTATTTATTAATCTAATCGTATACTGCACCGCTTGACGTCATCACAGCGGAACTAAATAAAAATAATTAAAATTTATTCCTGTTGTCCCCATTGACCGTTTCCTGCGTCATGCGTCATGTTAACCGCAAATTAACGTAATTTATTTCTTTCTTTCTTTAACTTTAATTTGCTGGCCAATATTGAAGTTATAGTTTGAATTGGACGCTCGAATGGACGTAAATAAATAAGTTGTAGTAACTACGTTCATTACATTAAATGATAAATTATATTGTAAATTATTATTTTAAGTATAATTATAAAAATAATTTAATTTAATATGTATTTCAAATTTAATTTAATTTTTATTTTTGATACTATGGGTGTATGTGTAAAAACTTGCCTGATATAAACGAATTTTATTTTATTTATTACTTCATGCTACCTCATGTAAGAAAAACAAAAACAATACAAGTTTTTACATATTTTAAGATATTAATTACTAGGTACCTACATTTTGTAAATTTATGTATCTACTTAACTGTTAAATATATCTTTGCTTTATTGTACAAAATTTACAGGGACACTATTGAAATTATTCAGTCATCAATTATTAGTCGTAGGGCTCGCTCACAGATTATTCTCAAAAACATTGAAAGATGATACATGATAACACAATAGAACATTGTCGTTAATTTGTTGTCTCAATTATTGTTTAATTTGTTTAAAAGACCAAATACCAAAACTCCCGACTCGGTAACAACCCTACTCAGACCTCTGCCGATCATATGCTCGAGCGGGCCGATGCACGGACCGTGCATAATAGTGATGTGGCGCGATAATTACGTAATATATCGATTTGGGAATTAATACTGTCGATAACGTGTTGACTATAGCTGAATAGGCTGGAGTTAAGAGGGTATTGAGCTCCTTGACGTGGCGTGTTGCAAGGGAGATAGTGATTGACTGATTAATACTGTTTCATGGACAAGTTTATGCTTGGAGTTAAGTTTACTGGCATGTTATTATGATAGTACAAGACAAGGCAAAATTGACGAACTTCCCTACAAACTCTCATCCTCTTTAGGGAATGAGTTTTCAAATATCCTTCCTTTGTGTTCACTTTAGCTACGAGTATATCGGATGACATTTTTAACCGTCTCGAAAATTTTATGGTGTGTTGTGAAGTCAAAGAAAAGTCGTACACGAGAATGTTTTTGGCAAGTAAAGTTTATGTAGGATCGCGCTACGAATTCATTGATACCAGTACATTCCGTACATTAAGTAGTATTTAGGGAGCGTATGTTTTTTTTTTTCTTTTTGTTTTTATACTTTGTGTTTTACGCCTTAGCTTCAACTTTCTGACTAACTGACCGACTATTTAATTTGACAATTCAAAAGTTCCTGTAATGGTTTAATTGAAATAAATGCTTTGAGTTTGATTTTGAGTTTATTGTGCTAGTATGAAAATTTACTTGAAATGTGTAGTATTTATTACTTTACATAATCAGCCTATACCATTTCCTCTGCTGGGACACAGGCCTCCTCTCTGTGAGAGGGTGTGGGGCATAAACCACAATCCGTTGATAGATGTCACAGGTCTTCGAATTTTTCGTTCAAGAACGTGCCGGTTTCCTCAAGATGTTTTCCTTCACCGTTATGAGAGCAGTGGTGATGAAATTATTTATACAAAGTAAAAACGTCTGTCTGGTATAACATTCGTGTACTATAGTGTGGAGTACCGCATGCACAGCGTGCATGGCGTTGACAGCGTTGAGCTTTGTGAGCGCCATATTCGAGCAAGCCACGCATGTACTAATGACGTCAATTGATGAGTAGCGTGTCCGTGGTTTGCAGTGGACACAATCACATACATTTTCTTGCGAAACGAAGCTTAACACACGTGGGTGACCTATTTGTGCGCTCGGTAGGTCTGCGCCTTAAATGTTTTAAAAGCTTCGTTGGTCCTGTGTTTGCAAGCGTTACTACTAAGCATGAGGTCTTGGGTTCGAATCCCGGGTTGGGTAAAGTGTGGTTCGTGAACGGGCGCCGTCAGTAGGGACTGGTCATCTCTTTGTTGCCACGGCTTATTTTAATTTAATATTTGAATTGCTTTTTTTTTCTCGTCTTTTCATTATGGACGCTTTTAACGTTCTGCATCGTTCTCACATGTATAATTTTTAACATGAATGATGTAACCAAGACTTTGTAACCACATTATTTTGATTTAAAAGAGTGTCCATGGAGTTTCTTGCCCGTTCTTCTCCATAGGTACCTACGCTTTGGAATGGGCGGTTCATATCAATAGGCTCGCCCCCTATTACATAGGACTTAAACGTAATTAGCGAAATGTATACTATAAAGAAAGATAGAAAAATATTTTATTTGGGACACATACCTACAGACAATACATAATAGTAAAAAAGGAGCATTTAAAACTAACAAGGTTATATTAATAAAAAACAAAAAAAAAAAAAGAACTGTGCGCGCCAAAAAGGCTCCTATCTCAGCAGAATACTGTTTATATTACGCTACAAGCAAAATAATACTTAATTTTTTCATAATGTAAGTAAAGTATGTTTGTGTTTATGTTGTACTATGTTATGTTCGTACTATGTGACGTAAGTAATTACGTTATACTATGTTTTGTGCTTTTAATGGTGTAATAATTTAATAATGTTCTTAGTTTTAATTTTTCTAATTTGGTTATTGTAAGTATACAGGGTGGCCCTGGAAATATGGATCAAATCGAATTGGGACGTGGGCAAGGTCATTTCCAAACGTTTTAGCAAAAAAAAAAAACTAAAAATAAACAAAAAAAAAAAGAGAAGAGAAATCGAATCATTTTAAAGAAATCTTTAAAAAAAACTATCAGGGCTATCAATTAATTTTTTTTAGATAGCCCTGATAGTATATTTTTATGATTATTTTCTTTGAGCACTATGCGAAGTGATTGAAAAAAATAATTAAAATCGGTCATAACTTTTGAACCGTAAAAAAATTCACTGACATTCTCAGGGTTAAAAAGTTTGGAAATGACCTTGCTCACGCCCCTATTCTATTTGATCCATACTTCCAGGGACACCCTGTATAGCTTAGGTTATTAGTTCATTAGCAGCTATTAGCTTAGGTTATTAGTTCTGTAATCGTAGTTTAAGCTGTGATAAATAAATAAATAATGCTGCGATATTTAAAAAATAAATACCGCAGCGCTAGGATAACTATCGATGCATTTCTGCCTAACCCTTCGGTATTTCGAATGTTTATATGTAAACTTTATAACAATATCTTCTATACATGGCTCATGAGGGTGTTGGAGTTGTATAAAGTAGATACAACTCTGCGCACCTTCCTGATGTCGTGTATGGGGCAATGGAGGACGGTCCTTCGCTATCCAGGATGTCGAAATATTCAGAGGAATAGCGAACCGATGAGGATTGAGCGAGGCATATTTCAGGGTGATAGTTTGAGCCCGCTTTGGTTCTGCTTAGCCTTGAATCCTCTAAGCAAACTGCTGGAGGATTCAGGTCTAGGCTATCGGCTGAGGAGAGGTGGTCAGGTTATATCGCACCTCCTTTACATGGATGACCTAAAACTCTTTGCCCCCAACAATCTGCAACTGATGGAGCTACTGAAAGTAACTCAAACTTTCAGTAACGCCATTAGGATGGAATTTGGTGTGGACAAATGTGCAGTCATGCATGTAAAACGAGGGGAGATTGTGGAATCCGTGGGAACTCAACTCTCGGATTCCACAAACCTTAGAGCCCTCTCCGCATCCGAAACCTATAAGTATTTGGGTATGTCGGAAGCGTTAGGCATCAATGTTACTGACATGAAGCAATCGTTGAAGGAGCGCTTCTTTGGCCGCCTGAAAAAAGTACTTAATAGTCTTCTATCAGGCGGAAACAAGGTGCGCGCCTTCAACGGTTGGGTCATGCCGGTTTTGATGTACTCTTTTGGCATACTCAAATGGACTCAAACCGAACTCGACGCCCTGGATAGGAGGGTCCGTACACTGTTGACTGCAAATCGAATGCATCACCCACGGTCATCGGTAATGAGGTTGTATATCCCGCGAAAGTGTGGAGGTCGAGGGTTTTTAAACGCTAAGACCCTCCACAATCGCGAGATATGCAATCTCAGGGAATACTTCCAAGAAACCGACGTGGGGATGCATCGAGATGTAGTCATAGTGGACAAGGGCCTCACCCCGCTCTCCTTGGCTAAAGAGAACTGGCGCAAACCAGTAGTGCTTGACACTAATGATCGCATGGAGGTATGGCAGAGTAAGGAGCTTCACGGACGCTTTTTCCGGGCCCTTCATGGACCCGATGTAGACCTACTAGCGTCCGTAGCCTGGCTACGTTGCGGTGATCTCTTTGGAGAAACCGAAGGTTTTGTCTGTGCAATTATGGACGAAGTTGTGATGACGAACAATTACCGGAGATTTATTGTGAAAGACGGCACGGTTGACATTTGTCGGGCATGCCACCGGCCGGGAGAATCAATCAGGCATATTATCTCCGGGTGTTCTCGTCTAGCTAACGGAGAGTACTTGCATAGACACAACCTTGTAGCCAGGATAATCCATCAGCAACTTGCTCTGAAATACAGCCTTGTGGAATCGGAGGTGCCGTACTACAGGTATGTGCCCGACCCAGTTCTCGAAAATGGAAATATCACATTGTACTGGGATCGATCCATCATCACTGACAGGACTATTGTTGCCAATAAGCCTGATATAGTGGTGATGGATCGATTAGAGCGGCGCGCAATGATTGTTGACATAACCGTCCCGCATGATGAGAACCTCGTGAAAGCTGAGAAAGATAAACAAATCAAGTATCTTGACTTGGCTCGCGAGGTTGTCGACATGTGGGATGTTGACTCAGCAATCATTGTGCCGATAGTCGTCACAGCCAATGGGTTGATTGCCAAGAGCCTCGACCAACACCTGAGGAGGCTCACGTTGGGCAGCTGGATCAAGGGCTTGATTCAGAAAGCGGTACTTCTGGACACGGCTCGCGTTGTCAGGAGGTTCCTCTCTCTGGAGCCCTGACCGCCGGTAGCTTGGACCCTGTTCCCGATACCGGTGGGCTACTATTTTTTATATTTTTAAATGTTTTTATATATTTTTTATACTAATATTTAAAAATATAATTTATATGTACATAATGAAATAAAGGAAATAATCTTCTATAAATTGTGTGTAGTTCAGTGCCCCAAAAATATTTCATATTTTGAATTATCGACAACGTCCACCATCTCATCCCATCACTAATGAATTGGAGCGCGCACACAGAACACTCTTCGGTACTTTCACTCTAAAGGGCACTGAGACACGAGCGATTACGTGCTGATGTCGTTAACGTGTCGTCGACCTATCGTAACGTTGTCTGTAAATAGTTTATTTGGTCGTTCTTTATGAATTTGATAGCCTTTTACTTGGGGTCAGTTGACAACGGTTTATTATGTCAACTGAACGAACAAAAACGAAAAAGGAATGAGTGTATCCCTTTTTTTTCGGGTGGAAAATTATCAAATAACTTCTCCTGCTATCTGAGCGGAGCAGGAGAACAAGTTTTTTCAGCAAATTTAAACATTTTTCTTCAGCGTAAATTCCAATAACCTCATAGATCGCTAGCCGGCGCGGAGACGCGTCTTTTGACACCTCTCACGTGCGCCTAACTAATATAGGAATTCAAAAATTCGTGTCAGACTTTTACTGACTAAAACCCACCCGTGTTCCTTCAGTTGCCTGTGCCAGGACCACGGTGACTCTTTCGACCAACCCGCGACCCTGGCAGGCATCGGCCCTTTTTTTTTTTATGGATGGGAAATCATCAAATGACCCCTCCCGCTCTGGGTGGAGTGAAGGGAGTGTCAGACTCTTACTGACTAAAACCCATCCGTGTTCCTTCCTTAGCCCTTTATGTTCCGGGGTAGCGGTAACCCTTTCGGACAATCCCGCACCCCCGGCAGGCTTCGGCCCTGGCAGGCCCCTTCTTTTATGCTGACATCTCTTTGAGGCGCGCGTGGAACACGTACGCGCCGTCCGGCGCGGGGCTGGTCCTGATCGGACGGTGAGCTACCCATTACTCTCCGTCCGCAGGCCCGCGCCTACGGTGGCCGGGAGTCGTCACGCGGCTCCCGACGCCCGGAGCGTCTCCCGCGGCGGCTGGGACGTGAGGCTCTCTCCCTCAGCCGTCAGCATCAGGCATCGGCCCTAGCATCAATTAGAAAATATATTGTTCTCATGTAACATGTTTTGATTATACCAAATCGTGTACAAATCCTTTGTTTTTGTTACGTTGTAATGTGTTTTTAAACAAACATTGTATTTACCTCTTAATTATTAAACAAAAGTGTGTTGTTATTTTTGTAAACGAGTACTTAAATAGATTGTGATGTAACTAAAAGTTTTCAAAGCAACAATTTCCCTAATCACAAATGCCAAGTTTACACCGGAAAACGTAAACACAACTAAAGTCAAGTCAAAAATAAAATCAAGTCGAAGTTCAAAGGCACTTTATACGCGTTAACACGTAACTGAGTTTGAGTGACGGTAACGAGACGGGGACGAAACGATATCAAAGCGATTTCACTTTAAAACGGAAGGCCGTTTAGAGACTGGGCTTTTAAAGATGGTGGTGCTATGGGGTAACATTTTCATGAGTTCATTTGGAAGAATGTTTGAAGAGGATATGTTTCGCCGACCACTAATAAATAGAGACTGATGATGATGAATGGATTGTGGCTAAGTAATAACAGCCGCACGGGTCGATCGATCAAGTTAAGCTACGCTTGCCGCGGTTGGTCCGTGGATGGGTGACCATCTTTACATACCAAGACTCGGAAAGCACGTTAAGCCGTTGGTTCCGGCTGTCATTGGTAGATCTTTGACAGTCGTTACGGGTCATCAAAAGCCCGAAAGTCTGAACCGACCGGTTGTCAGACTAGGGCTAGTCTCGGTCGGGGGTCGGCTGGGTGGGTTGGCTGGGTCTGGGCTGACCCAGCCAACCTATCCAGCCGACCCAGTTACTAGGTAATACGATACCCTTGGTAAGACTTTACCAAGGGGTATCGTTTATTACTTACTAGCTGCGCCCCGCGGTTTCACCCGCATAAGTGTCGATCCTGTGGGAGTATCAGGATGAAAAGTAGCCTATATAAAGATCGCTCTTAGCGATAAGACCGCCCATTGTGTCACCCATTGTAAAGACAAATAGACATGTATTTACAGAATCATAGTCATTAGAATCATTAATAGGTATATCTCTTTAAGTTAGAGTTCTACCATAAACATTTCTCCATACGAGATTTGTTCTTAACGGTAGAAATCTAACTTAGAAAGATGTCTTATTAATGATTCTAATTATTATAATTCCGTAAATACGTACCGGTTATAGTCGCGAATCATATTTGGATCAAGATACAACCTCACACTGACCTGAAAATTGCAAAAAACGTAAGAAAAATTGAATTTCGCGGGCTACAACTACCCATTCACCTTAAGTATGTACAGTCAAAGATAAAATTGATGTAAATCAAGCGTCGCGTCGTTGTGGCGTTGCTTGGGGCCTGTGTCAAGCAGTGGACGTCTTTCGGCTGAAATTATGAGCGAGTACACTGGGTGTAAATAATACCTGTCACGAACAGCACAC
This sequence comes from Amphipoea oculea, assembly GCA_945859645.1. Classification (NCBI taxonomy): domain Eukaryota; kingdom Metazoa; phylum Arthropoda; class Insecta; order Lepidoptera; family Noctuidae; genus Amphipoea; species Amphipoea oculea. The sequence goes on from OX243885.1 coordinate 2,204,805, forward strand.
AGCATCCACATACACAGCACAGCTAAGTGAGATAGTGGCACAGAATACTTAAAGTACTACGTACAGAAAGGACACTACCTTCCCCGCACTAACATCAGTTACCGCACCTCACCCCGCACTTCGGCATGTTCGTCGCCCGTTCTTTAACAAGAGCGCTCGCAAACACAAGTACCTCACGCACACATTCATACGTATACAAACGTCATTTTTTAATGTAGTAGTAGTAGGTAACTCCGTTCATTAGTATTGAATTTCTGATTTTCATCATCTACTTTTGCTGTTGACTGTACCTATTTTTCTGTTCTGTTTTTTTTCTTGTCTGTTTATATAATAGTATGTGTGTACATAAATGGTAAAATAAAATAAATAAATAAACATTTGCAGTCTTTTTGTCAGCATTTTTATTTAATTTTTTCTTATTGATTTTAGGCTTATAAATACCTAATCATTTGAATCTATTGTAATATCTCATGTCTAATCTAACTAGCCTGTATATTCCCACTACAGGGCAAAGGCCTCCGTCTCCCTTTTCCAAACAATTCAGTCTTTTGCGAAAAAATCTCATGTAAGAATGATTAAATTGTACAATATATTTGATTAGCAGTAACGGTCAACCAAACGCAAGAATGATCCGAGATTTCATTAGTTTTTTTTTTTTTTTATGGAGGCGATAATACGTGTATTATGTTGCGAAAACATTTCAAATTACATTTATAATAGAATCCCTATCAACACCACACAGGATTGCTCTTTTATGAAATACATCTAAAAGCCAATCCTTTTTTTCGTACATTTTTAGGGTTCAATGGATTCTTTATAATTTCATCATGACCGTCTGTCGTCGATCAGTTCAGATGTGACACAGCAATTTTATGGTAACTATTTAAACTGTATCGATGAAAATTAAAAAAAGGCGTATTTTGTGTATCGCTAAACAATGGTATAGTATAACTAGGAAAGCAATATTTATGAGTGGAACATGTAAGCGTGTGAGGTATTGTTAGATCTCATAATTAAAAAAGGAAGGAGGACGCCTGGGCTTGCGAAAGATGGAAGGAGAGGAGACCTTTGCCTAAGAGTGGGACAGCGTAAGTTAGTAAAAAAAAGTGTGTTTCTAAATGAAACCCATAGTTTTTAAGGTATGGGCTATATTCGGTCACCTACATAAGTGTCGATCACGTAAGAATATCATGATAAAAAGTATCCTATATTTTAATTCTAGTTATAAACTATCTGTGTGCCAAATTTCATCCAAATCCGTTCAGCCGTTTGTGCGTGAAGAAGTAACAAACATAATTAAACACACTTACAAACTTTCGCCTTTATCTGGGGGCACGGCAAAGTCGAACAAAAAGCGGCACGGCCGTACCATCCTTTTCTCGAAGCAGTTCAGGCCATTCTCGACCCCCTATTATTATAGTGTGATAACTACAGAAAAACTATTCAATATTTATTTTTGCGACCGATAAAATCAATACTTTGCTTGTGTATTTATCCTAACTACAGAACCCTTCACTGTTCGTGGTATTACACGCACTTGAGCGGCTTTTATATAAAAGAGCTATTCAGAAACTGTTTCGACAATATAGTTGGCACTCAACACCCACACAGTCTGGGAAACAGGCTATTTTTAGCTACAGTCTAAATAAAATACTAGCAACAAAATAGAAAAGTTCCCAGTGTGTCTAAACTTTGCCATCAACTGTGACCTCAGTTTGCCGACAAGTCTGTTGAGTGATAAAAAGTCACCTTTCTCTATTTGTTGGTTCATCAGGGAGAACTGTTCCATCGAGTTTTCTGTGAAAAATAGTGAATTTTATCTTTGTACTTTTGTAGGAGATTTTTAACTAGTTTTATTGTATTTTGTAGTTTGCTTTTTTGTTCAAGGGGTTCGCTTATTATGTAGTTACATATTTTTTATAATAAGGGATAATAAACTTTATTACACTCAAAAGAACAGACGAATCCTAATCCTAGTGAGTTTTTTTTTTGCTTGTTTGTTACACTTTTTGGGATGCATGAAGAAGCCTCCTCGTATAGCGCAGTTTGTTCCGCCAGTTACTCAGCTGAACCGAGCGCTCAGCGCATCCTGGACAGTCACACCCAACACCTTATTTGACTGGCCAATTCTCCCACCGGAGTCCGGCGTCAAGCAGCCTGTTGTTTCGTCGATGCGTGGGAGTTCCAGTGCCTTAGGCATAGCTTTCCATCTGGCGTGATCAAGGTCAAGAGTGGGCCCATTCAGCAATAAAAAATAAAAAAAATCATCAAATACACTTTCGCTTTAAATTTTTATTGAATATTATCCATTTATTGTAATTATGTACTGAATCCGTTGTAACAGGTTGCGTGTCGCTGCCACCCTGTATACAATCATCATCTGCCTAGCCTTTTCCCAACTATGTTGGGGTCGGCTTCCAGTCTAACCGGATGCAGCTGAATACTAATATTTTAGATGAAACGACTGCCTATCTGACCTCCACGACCCAGGTACTGGGTAATACGATATCCTTGGTAAGACTGGTTGTCAGATTTTCGGGCTTCTGACTACCTGTAACGACTGTCAAAGATCCACGATTGACAGCCGGGACTACCGGCTTAACGTGCTTTCCGAGGCACGGAGGGTCTTGGTATCTAAAGATGGTCACCCCTCCACGGAACAACCGCGGCAAAATCAACCCGTGCGGCCATTACTATTAGCCATAAGCCACTCTAAAATAACCCTGTATACGAATTCAAAAACAACGCATTGAGCTTCAGAAACAAAACAAAAGACTATCACAAACATTCTAAATTACACACCATCTCACAAATCCAGCTCCCCGAACGTTTGATGGACATGACTCATTTTTTACGCTCACAGCCGGGAACGCCTCGAAAGTTCGACAAGTATTTATGACTTAATACTCCGTATTCGAATACAGAAGGCAGCTCATTTGATTGGCGTGTTATAACGGCTTTTATTTATGACTTTAGGAATTGGGGAAAGAAATTGCGAGCCAGATGCGGTCACGTTCGCGTGGGAGATTAATTTTTGATGTATTACCGCTGGTTGTCTTGCTTTGCAAACCTTGGTTAACAGCCCACCTATAACGTTCCCACTGCTGGGACACAGGTCTCCTCTCTGTGAGAGGGAGTGGGCCGTCATCTAGCACGCGGGCCCAGGCGGTTGATGCAGTCAACAAAAGAGATAAGTATGCAGGATTGTCGGATATAGTTGAAGTTTAGTCTTACTTGGCTTCAACTATATCCGACGATCCTGCATACTTATCTCTTTTGTTGACTGTACATGTCACATGTCTTCGAATTTTTGGTTCTAGGCTTTCTCATGATGTTTTCCTTCACCGTTTTGAGAGCAGTGGTGCTGAAAATAAGTTATACAAAGTAAAGCTCCTGCCTGAGTTCAAACCTTGAAAAAACATTGGATCCTTGCCTTTAAGGGTCGAAAAAAAGAAGGATATAATTGGATATAAAGAAGTCTTCGTCTTTGGACCTTTGACCTTGACCCAGATTCTAATGCAAGGTTAGATGCTTTGATAGAAATAGGAATTTAAACAGAGTTTGGACTGCCTGATGTAACGTAAACGTTAAAATTTAAAGCTATGAAAATAAACGATCAGTCTGAGGCGAAAATGTTTTTTGTTTTTAATTGTTGTTTTTCTCTTTCTCTTTATAATATAGGGTTATTTTAATTTGGCTAGATAAACTCCGCAAACGCAATGTGTTTCGATACCTAAACATGATATTTAGCTAGCCAATCTATACTAATATTATAAAGAGGTAAAATTTGTTTGTAAGTTTGTATGTAGGGGGTAACCTCTGGAACTACCAGCCGGATTTCAAAAATCTTCTTCTTCTTTCTTCTTGCATTTGATAGCCTAATTCTTGAGGAAGGCTATAGGCTATTTAATATCACGCTATGACCCTCAGGAGCCGAGCAAAAAGAACGTTAAGTGATAGCGCGGGCGGGTGATGCGATACGACGGGGTGGCTCGGGGGAAACAAGAAGTTTCACGCGAACGAAGTCGCGGGCAGAAGCTAGTTTGAAATAACCCTGTATATGCACTTCACTTTTGCACCAGAAGGCCTATTCCTGTAATTAATAACGTTTAAAACCTAGTCGCAATCTCATCTGAATGTCAAAAACTTGTCAAAAATCTACATTTTTTCTCCTCCTTTTTGATCCTAAGATCAAACAATTAGGGGATTCAAAAGGAAAATAGAGTTTTATATGATCCCCTGGGACATCGTAGTGGAACATTGAGTGCTGTGTGGTCCCCTGGAGGACTGGTCCAGGGGATTTTAGTGGAACGAGCTGTATTTTTACTTACTATTTACTGTATTTTTACTTACTACTACTTAACCGACTTTAAAAAAGGAGGTTCTGTATTCGACCCATATGTATGTATGTTTGTATGTCCGCGATTATCTCAAAAACTTCTCAACCGATTTTGATAATTCTTTTATTGGTGTGATCTACATACTTTCAGGAAGGTTTTAGTATATAATACATTAGGTAATTATTCTTATGTACAAAGTTAAATGCACAAATGTACTGCATCTCCTGCATTTCTATGGGAATTTTGATGGTTCTTCGAGTCGTGTCTTCAATTCTTTTTTACAAAAAGACAACCGACTTCAAAAAAACACTACAAAGTGAAAAATAATTTTAATTTCGGAAGTCGGTGTCAAAACACGAAAATGCGGAACCAACGATACCGACTTCCGAAATTAAAGTTATTTTTCACTTTGTAGTGTTTTTTGACAAATTGAGACTGAGATAGCCCCTCTGACTTTGATAAGATTTGGCAAATATAAGTTTAATTTTTGGAAGACAAAAGATTCTTTCAAAACTGAAAATTAAAGTCTCATCCATACTACTTACTATAGGAAACCTTCATCAAAGTTATTTGCCTCCAGGCAAGTCTTTATTTGCCTCCGGTCAGCGGGATTGTCCGAAAGGGTTACCGCTGCCCCTGAACATAAAGGGCTAAGGAAGGAACACGGGTGGGTTTTAGTCAGTAAGAGTCTGACACTCCCTTCTGCTCCACCCAGAGCGGGAGGGGTCATTTGATGATTTCCCATCCACAAACAAAAAAACGAAAATAAAACAAAACAAAAATCGTTTTTTTTTTGTTATGCTTTTTTCATAAAAATAAACTCGCTTCTTCCCGCGACTTCGTCCGCGTGAAATTCCAACCCCCCCCCCATTCACCCCCTTAGGGGGTGAATTTTGAAAAATCCGTTCTTAGTGCACCCCTAGACCTCATAAGGAACATACGTGCCAAATTTGGAATCTCTAGAACCAGCGGTTTGGGCTGTGCGTTGATATGCCAGTCAGTCAGTTTCTTCTATTATATATTTAGATAAACCTTCCCAAACATGTTCTACCCAACACCCCAGAACTGATTGAGTATGTAAAAGAAACGCCGTTGTTTATCCCATTTCCCTTGTTTACCCTGTTACCCTACAAATGAGGGGTATCGGGCACTTAATGAGGCTTAAAAAGGTCTGTAATTTGTCACTATTTCGGCACAGTTGGTACTTAAGTTAGGTACCGAAGTAGAAGATTGGAAACTGTGTTTATGTTTTACTGATAACAGTATGTAGAGCAGTTTTTTTTTTGGAAATAAATTAGGAAAACCTGACTTTTCTGATTGAGAGACCCGTGGTTAAGTAATAACAGCCGCACTGGTCGATTGATCGGGCTAAGCTAAACTTGTCGCAGTTGGTCCGTGGATGGGTGACCATCTTTACATACCAAGACTCCTCCGGGTTTCAGAAAGCACGTTAAGCCGGCAAAAAACGTATATGTCGACCCTCTCAAAGGAATCAAAATTTATAGGGTACTTCCCATTGACCTAGAATCATGAAATTTGGCCAACAGCAAGGTCATGTAACACAAATAAAGGATTAAATCCGATAACCGTAAATTTGTAGTTCCATTAAAAAAAAAACCGTGATAAACTATATTTTACATATCTAAAAATTTATACGGAACCCTCGGTGCGCGAGTCCGACACGCTCTTGACCGATTTTTTTTAATTTGAAGTGGGTTTTCTCTTGACTCTAGTCTAGGTCAAAGGTGACAGAGACAAAGTCGACGATGGAGTGAGCTTACCCAGAAGAAGCCTGTTCACTCTCACTTTGAAGAGATTCGGGAAGCGCTCAGAAACAGACGCAAGTAGAGAGTTCCACTCAATTAAACGTTAAATGTAATAGGGAACTATTGTTCAGTGGCGTGCATTGCATATAGGCATACAGGATGTCCCTTGAAGTATGGATCAAATCGAATAGGGACGTGGGCAAGGTAATTTCCAAACGATTTAGCAAAAAAAAAAAAATACTAAAAAAAACAAAAAAAATATACTAAAAAAAAAAGAGAAGAAAGATCGAATTCGTGAAAACTATCAGGGCTATCAATTTTTTTTTTTAAGATAGCCCTGATAGTATTTTTTTATGATTATTTTCTTTGAACACTAAGCGAAATGATTGAAAAAAAAATTAAAATCGGTCATAACTTTTGAACCGTAAAAAAATTCACTGACATTCTCAGGGTTAAAAAGTTTGGAAATGACCTTGCCCACGCCCCTATTCGATTTAATCCATACTTCCAAGGACACCCTGTATAAGCAGTGCCTACCTCGATATATTAACATAACATATAATTACATTTTAGTGTGTGCCCCACAATTAAGAAACTCACTAAATTATCATACCTAACAAAAAACAAAATCTTCATATAATGTATGGAGTTTTTACCACTGCACTGCTTATATGCCTATATGCAATGCACGCCACTGCTATTGTTATTCACCGGCACAAATCCAGATTCTGGGGTGCTACTGAAAAAAATCCCAATAAAATGTCGGCCCTCTATAGAAATAAATTACCGATTACTTTAAATACTTTTTAGACAAGAAATACTTTTCAGACACAACTCCCCCTTCAATTCACATTCACGTTACAAATCACTTTCCATCCATTTAAGTACACCAGCCATCTTTATTTCAATCACTCAGTTCACTTTGAAAGCGCGATCAAATTCAATAAAAATAAAACTTATAAATACCGTTTAGTCCGTGTGCGGGATATTTTATTTTTCAACACAGCGATAAAAATGCTTTGTCCCACTTCGAGGAATTTCTTGCATGGCTATGAGGGCAGAATTCATAGTGCGGTTAGTGCGGATTTTTATCGGTTCTGAATAAATTATGTGTAGTCGATGCTGCTGTCACTTAGAAAGCCTGCCACGGTAAAACGGAATTGGGCAGGACACATCTGCCGCATGTCAGACGACCAATGGACAAGACTTACGATACAGTGAGTCCCTCTTAATGGCAAGTGACATAGCGGTAGGTCCAGACGGAGATGGCAGGAACTCCTTAAACAAGAACTGGTCCTTAGCAGAGAGAAGTGGAAAGATTCGAGTAGAGAGGCCCTTGTCATGCAGTGGGACATCATAGGCTATTAATAATAATTTTTTTGGAGATTTTTTTTTGTATTTTGTGTTTCACGAACTGTGTCCAAATAAACGTTATTCTTTCCTTCCTTTTTCTTTTTTTTCCAGTTTTGGGATTCTCTTTAAATATAAACAATCGTTTGATTTAAATTCTCTTGTCTACGAAGCAACAAAATCTCTCTCCTAATCTAAAAGTCAGGACTATGAATACAGCTAGAAGAAAACATGGAGTTGTAGTTCGGTATGTAATAACAGTGCGAGCCCTGTTCTATAAAAACATTGAGCTGCATTACCATACATATTATAAGCAACTAGTGTGATATGGGTGGTTTTACTCTCTTATGAGTGGGATTCCACGGTCAGTCGAAGAAGTACTTTGGGACGTATGGCAGAATATAATTTGCCCTTCGCGTTCTTGCGTTCAACATTCAACTGCCCCGTTAGTCTCGTCGTCGCAAGCGCGACTCCTGACCGTGGGGTCCTGGGTTCGATTCCTGGGTCGGGCAGTGTTATTGAGTTTTTCCATTAGGAATTTATTATTTATTTTATTTATTTATTAAAACTTTATGCACAAGTTAAAAAAAAAAAATACTGCACAAAGGCGGACTTAATGCCTGAGGCTGAATTTCTTAGTAACAGCCCGGAGTTTGGTCGTTGGCGGGGTGATACCCCCGTGGCTCAGAAAGCACACCAAGCGTTGGTCCTGCACCTGATCTCTCTCCGGTCGTGTCGGATTGCCGTCCCATCGGACTATGAGAGTGAGGGAAGAGGGAGTTCACCACTGTCTGCGCGCACACTTCTGCACTAGAATATCTCCCGCGCCGAAGGCTAGTCTCCGTTAAGATTGGCCGCCGTGGCCGAAATACGGTCTGAAGGACTGTATTAATAATTATTTATTTATTTTATTTATCCAGTTTATTCAGGCATCAAGGCCCATATATATAAAACACGTACAATACAATATTAATAATTATAACTTAAAAATACTGTAAATACATACAACATTATAACTACACCTTTTTTTTTTTTGGGCGGGAAATCATCAAATAACTTCTCCCGCTCTGGGCGGAGCGAGAGGGCGTGTCAGACTTTTACTGACTAAAACCCACCCGTGTTCCTTCAGTTGCCTGTACCAGGGGCCACGGTATCTCTTTCGAACAACCCGCGACCCCGGCAGGCTTCGGTCCTGGTAGACCCCGTCAGTTAGTGCTGACATCTCTTTGAGGCGCGCGTGGAACACAACGCGCCGTCGACCCGGGCCTGGTCCTTACCGGACGGCGAGCTGCCCATTGCTCGCCGTCCGCAAGCCCGCGCCTACGGTGGCCGGGAATCGGCTATCGATTCCCGACGCCCAGGGCGTCTCCTGCGGCGACTAGGGGCACGAGGGCGCCAAGATTGCCTCTCCCTCACGCGCTCTGCCTCCTCCTTCGCGAGCATTACTGCTTCGCAGAAGGAGGCAACCCATGTACTCTCGCTCCGTACCATGGCCTGGATCAGGGCCGGACGCGAGAGATCGTCGCCGCCGATCGCCGCCGTGAGGACGCGGCGGTGCTCTGCCCAAGCTGGACAGGCATCCACCGTATGCTCCACCGTGTCCTCCGGGCGATCCACACAATGGTGACACCCGGGCGTATTATAATTACACTTAAAACTAACTAAACACGAAGTGTCTGCGTCGTGTTTCGCTGACTGGTGTCATGTAGCCGGCCACGAAACCGGCGGTACACAACATCCTTCGGCCAGAACTCTTCCTTGAGGAACTTCTATTCGGCCAGAACTCTTCCTTAAGGAAGTTCTATCGTTTCTTCTCTTGGAATAATGCGTTCCGGGTGTTGATGGGGCTGTTCCGTTTCTGTAGCGCATCAGGGATGTTTGCTGAAGCTCGTGTCGATTGCTTCTACGCTACGATGCGAAAAAGATGCGCCTCCCTGGTGCGCCGGGTGCGGGCCAGCCCCAACATTGTACTGCGGTGTATCGCGAGCAGACTGGATTGCTTGTGTATGAATCGCTGCTGCAAACTTTCCACATCGGTGTTGAGCTTGTAGCAGGGATTCGCATGAACTATATTGCAGTGTTAGGTTAAATTTACTAACGTAGTAGTTAAGAAATATTGTTACTAACATATTTAAGTCCTTTGTTACTTGTTATTAAATACTAGCTGTGCCCGCGACTTCGTTCGCGTGGATGTCGGAACTTAACAATATCCTGCGAGGATACCGATTCAAATCTTTATTTTTTATTTAAGCTAGCTTCTCTATTAATAACATTAGTTGTGGAACCATCTGAAGCGTACACAAAAAGGTTATTGGGGTTGTTTACGCGTGAAAGAGCTACGTATAGTTGACCATGGGAAAGCATCCAATACTTAGGTCCACCCCCGCAACGGATAATGTCTGGCCCTGAGCTTTATTAATCGTCATGGCATAACAAAGACTGACTGGGAATTGCACTCGTTTGAAAGAGAAAGGAAAGTTGTTAGGAATAATAGGTATTCTTGGAATAAAAACAATATCACCGGCACCGCAACCGGTTAATATTTCAGCTTCGATAATGTTTTGCTGCAGATTTGTGACTTTGAGCCGAGTGCCGTTACAAAGTTTGGGAGGACATCAATTTCTGAGGAGAATTATTGGAACACCGGTTTTTAAAACTATTTTGTTGGCGGGAAGTCCGGGTGTGTTGAGGGAATCCAAAAATTCTACCGGGTAGTGCGTGGCGTCATCTTCTTCCATAACTGTATTTATAGAGGTGTATTCTCTACTATTCCCGGACACATGCATCAATATTTTTAAATTAATTGCCGCAGCTTGGTCATTGCGGGGAGTCAAAATAGCTCGCTGACATAGCCAAGAACCGGCTTGATTTCCCATATTTGTGGAATCTCCGTACACAGAAGAAATTAGCTCTTGTTGTGATGTAACGCAAGAACAGAGATTAGCGACCAAATTAACTTTTCCATCTTCTTGTACGGGGTATCTGCCATCGCCTATTTGTAACAATAAATTGGAAAACTCCTGTGCATTTTCGCAGCCTCCTAACTGTGCACGCATATTTACGCTCAGGTGTGTAGATGATATATTGCGCCATAAAACAGAACTCTTCAGACATGCAGCAATTTCATCGGCTCTCGTTCCTCGGGGTACTATCGAGAGTGTCTGCCGAAAATCACCGCAGAACAGTACCGTAATGCCTCCCATCGGCCGGTCATTTTGCCTTATGTCCTGCAAAGTTCTATTCACTGCTTCTACAGCTTTGCGGTTTGCCATTGTGCACTCATCCCTAATAATTAAAACACAATCGCGTAAAACCTTTGCTTTATCGCTATTTCGTGATATGTTGCAAACCGAGCTTTCCGTACGGTCCAAGTCGATAGGAATTTTAAATGTTTTGTGTGCCGGTTTTCCTCCAGGCAATAATGTGGCTGCTATCCCTGAAGAGGCGACAGCAAGGGCAATTTACTTTGGTTCCTTATTCGAGCCAAAATAACATTGGTTAGGAAAGTTTTCCCTGTGCCACCCGGTGCGTCTAAAAACAGGATTTCTCCCGAGGCGTTATCTACACTGCAGCATTCCCTATCAAACGTCTGGCGCTGTTCCTCTGTCAAATTTGCGCAGTCATTTTGTAAAATTTCTTCGAGTTCCACGGGATTGTAACTAATTTCTGATACGTACTCTCTGTCCATCGACTACCGGTGTGGGCAAACCATAACAACGCCATCTATCGAAGTGCTATTAATATTCAATACTGCACGTAGTTGCTCTCCAGATGTAGTCCATATTATAATTTTCAAATTTACATTTTTGAAGTGAAAACTTCTTTAGCGGCGTTGCACACTTTTTGTAATGGGTAAAAAATGTTAAACTCGCGTCAGGACATCGCGTCAGGACACGTGACCGTCAGGAGAGATTTCTCCCCCCCCCCTCTCTTTCTACGGCGGCGCCAACCGAAGTGAACCAAGTGACACACGACAATGGATGGATGGATGGATGGATGGACATGGACGTGGACGTGGACGTAAAATGAAAAAAGTGACGCAGAAGTAGTGAAAAAAAAATTAGTTATATTAATTAAATTAATAATTGATTAATTTCAACGTTAATATTCAAGTTTTCTCTTCTGCCGGCACTCCCGGAGTGCAACCCGTCTTTTTTTTAGGTGTGAACTGATTACGATGAAACAAAAAACTCAATGTTACTTCAATTTATAATTTTTAACGCAAATATTGTTGCGTATAAACGTGAAGTTGTGAGACCAAGTATATTAACACACGTTAACTAATTTTACTTCTGGTAGGTACACTTTAAATTCAAAAATCTTTTGATAGACTGAACCGATTGCAATGAAACAAAAACTAAATGTTACTTCAAGTTACGCTAAATCGTTGTGTATAAAAGTTATCTACATTTATTTCGTACATTTTACGTGATGCTCGGATAACTAAACATACAAACAGACAAAAATTCTAAAAATGCTGGAATTGGGTTCTATTGCTTGTCCTTTAACACCCTGGCTATATTTTTTAATTTTTTTTTTAATGTACAAAAACTTTTTTTCTACAGTTTTATTATATGTATAGATAAATAAATATGAATATTTGGACCACATATTCTAGGACTTTTTACGGGTCGACAAAAGCCCGAGAGTCTGACAACCAGCCTTACCTAGGGGTATCGTATTACCCAGTACCTGGGTTGTGGAGGTCAGATAGGCAGTCGCTCCATGTAAAATACTGGTATTCAGCTGCATCCGGTTAGACTGGAAGCCGACCCTAATATAGTCGGGAAAAGGCTAGGGAGATGATTAATAAAATACAACAACATTAAAAGACAAGCACAACAGGTTGTTATCACACCACAAAAACTATTTACCCTGGCCCTCGTTTGTGCTAATTGCTGCCATAACACTACACAAACTGCTATGTCGTGAAATCCCCGGGCTAGGTACAACCGGGTCGTTTGCTTGAATGTGTTGCAACTGGCTTCTAACAGACTACAATGGGCGGGGTAATTTCGTAACACATTATCCGAAAGATATTGAGGGAAATTGCTAATCTATTGCTTCATAACTCAAACTCAAAGCATTTATTTCAATTAAACCAATTACAGGCACTTTTGAATTGTCAAGGGGTCGGTCAGTCAGAAAGATGAAGCTAGTTGCCCATTCCAAAGCGTAGGTACCTATGGAGAAGAACGGGCAAGAAACTCCATGGACAATCTTTTAAATCAAAATAATATGGTTACAAAGTCTTGGTTACATCATTCATGTTAAAAATAATACATGTGAGAACGATGCAGAACGTTAAAAGCGTCCACAATGAAAAGACGAGAAAAAATAGCAATTCAAATATTTAATTAAAATAAGCCATGGCAGCAAAGAGATGACTAGTCCCTACTGACGGCGCCCGTTCACGAACATGACGTAAGGAACATGACATAACTACATAAACAATATAAAATTGTTTGTTTGTAAAAGGTAATCTACTGAGTAGAAGTACTGAGCCGTTTAAAAAACTCACGAGTAGCGGATAGGAAATCCAGACCTCATGTAGTTTCTTAACCGACTTCAAAATAGGAGGAGGGTCTCAATTTGGATGTTAATTTTTTTTATGTATGTTGGGGCTTAATTCCGTCAAACATAGACGGATTTCCAAAACTATTATTTTAATACATAAAATATTCTTTAGGAGTGGTCCCATATAAATTTTATTAACTTTACTTGGGTAGTTTTTGAGTTAGCTTCAATAATACGATTTTTTTCCCACTTATTTTATAATGACGATGTTTTAATAACTTCTTGTCACTGATATTTACATAGCAAGTAATGTTGTATGAATTAGTGTGAGGTAGGTACAAATAAAAAGTGAAAAATAAACACTTTTTTGCAAAAATTAACAACCGACTTTTTCGTAACAAAAACTTTTTATTACATATTATGGACGTATAAAAGTGTAGATCATTTTTTGAAAAATAAAGAAACAATACACGAGTCCCGGGGGGGTTTATACATCTTCCTTTACACAGAAATTATTCAAATAGCAAAGTGAAGTAATCAAGAGGTTTAATCAAGCGAGCTCCGCGAGAAATCTAAGTTAGTCGACAAATATTTGGACTTTCAAATTACGTATGAGATTTAGCGTTGGTGAAATGCTTTACACTATAGAATGTTGGAGAATATTTCTGTGAAGGGAGGAACCATGTTTAAATGCTTGGGATTGAAATCTGAGTGCAGTTGAAATTTTACAACGGGCGGTTTCGTCGCTAAAAGCAATCTTTTAAAGACAACCTCTGGATGTATTAAAAAGGGGAAGGAGAGCTTATACTGTAGGTAGTCTGTGATGTATCATTTACATAATACAATATATACATGCATAAAGCGTATACTAATCTATATGACGAAGAAGGTACGTGTGTCTCGTTATTATCAGGGCATACTGTGGGTAGTGTTGGATATTGCGCAATAGAATAAACCTTTTACAGTTCAAATCAGATCATAATTTCACGAAAAGTTTAATCACACTGTGGGCACAGTCAACAAAAGAAATAAGTATGCAGGATCATCGGATACAGTTGAAGTTTAGTAAAATCTTCTCTTTAGCGCACATGTTCTTATATTTTCCGTCAGGTTTTCCGAACGGAAAATATAAGAACGTGTGCGCTAAAGAGAAGATTTTGTATGAAATGCGTGCATTCAGTGTCTCCGAATCGGAATTCCGAATCAGGAAACCGGACGTATGCGGCCAGCCTAACGCGGGAAAAATTATTGTTGTTCGTATTGATTTGGAAAAGTAATTGTATTTTACAAAAGTTTTGTATAATAATAATCTTGAACTAGGAGCAAAGTGTAAATGCGAGGTTCGAGTTTTTTTAAACAATTTACATCGTATTTAGGGACCGATTTTACCAAAGTTTTATGGAAAAACTGTCAAAAATTCAAAAGTTTCTTTTTATTTTAGTTAGAAAAGTTTTCTGGAATTCGTCCTCAGTGACAAAAGTCGGGGTCTCACGAATCTAATTTGTTTCTTTCTTACGTGACGACAAAACGATGCCTCAGCTTACGTAAACTTAAGTATTCATGTAGACTGAATAAAGTATGTAAATGTAGACAAACAAAGGTGTTTACACAGAGATTAACATTAATGATTTATTACTGAGGAGTCTGTGAGAGCGATCAAATGAGGGTGTTGTTGGTGAAGAAGGGTAATATTAAGACGAATTGCGGTCGGAGAGACTTTTAAAATAGCCTAAGTAAAAAAAAGTTTACAAAAAAAAACAAAAATTTTTATTTTTCACTTTTTGTTTGTACCTGCCCCACACAAATTCAATTAACAATAGCATTGAAGAATTGAAGACACCGACTAGAAGAATCGTCAAAATTCGCATAGAAATGCCGGAGAGGCAGTACATTTTATGCATATAACTTCGTACATAAGAATAATTACCTAATGTATTATATACTAAAACCTTCCTGAAAGTACGTAAATCACATTAATGGAAGAATTATCAAAATCGGTTCATTAGTTTTTGAGAAAATCGCGGACATACAGACATATATACATACATACATACGGGTTGAATACAGAACCTCCTTTTTTGAAGTCGGTTAAAAAGTCGTAATTCGAGGTTTGGCTCTCACCTATTTCCCCCTCCAATATTGGACCAATTTAAAAGATATTTCATAAACTGAATAAGAAAGATATATACTGTGTCTTTATATTTTTCTTTTTTCATTAATAGTTGTCAAATTTGTACACTAGGCCTCTGTTGACAGCGGTTTAAATTAGCATTTTTGAAGGTTCTAGTGCTTATAAAAATAATGTATCATCAAAAAGGAAAACATGGGGACATACAAGTAGTAAAAATTTATTATTTTATGGAAATATTTATTATTCTATGGTAAATATTTATTATTAAATATATATTATTTTTATGGAGACCACCCGCATTTCCTCTTAACGCTTGGTTTTTAATGCATTTTACTAGGCGATATACATTTTCATTTTTTTTTACTGAATATTCGTGATCCGGGTGTCGATCATAGGATCTCACGAGTGAAAACTATTGTAATATTTTTTTTTTCATATACTTTAATATTGTAAATTCGAAAGTAACTCTGTCTGTCAGTCTGTATGTTACCTTTTCACGCCTAAACCACGGAACGGATTTTGATAAAATTTGGCAGAGAGATAGATTGCATCCCGGGGACAGACATAGGATAGTTTTTATATAGGTATTCCCACGGGATCGACACATATGCGGGTGAAACCGCGGGACGCAGCTAGTAACATTATAATAACAATAATACATAACTAAACTAGCTGCGCCCCGCAGTTTCACCCGCATAAGTGTCGGTCCTGTGGGAATATCGGGATAAAAACTGTCCTATGTCATCTAAATCGGTTCAGTGGTTTAGGCATGAAAAGGTGACATACAGACAGACAGACATACAGAGTTACTTTCGAATTTATAATATTAGTATGGATTGCTAATCAAGCCTCCACAGATAAAAGAAATCGAATGAAAGTCGCTTTTCTTGGCTGTCTGTGTGACCGCGTTGTTTTTCTAAACTACACAACGTATTTTGATGCGAAATTCACCATCATTTAAAGAATTGATTCCAGAAGGTTTATGTGTATAATAAGTTAATATAAAACATACATAAAGAAATCTAAATGATTTGTCAAGTCATAAATACCATGCGAAGCAGGGGGTCTACTCCGAAGTGACACATACGATGATCGGAATGACCCGACACACGGCCGAACCGAATATTGTTGTCCTACTACGAAGATGGTTCGGATTGGCTTAGCTCGGTCGGGACCATAGTCAATATTCGAAAAGAGTGTCGGACCGAACGAAAAGTAGTGCCAGAGGTGAACGTTTTATCGATATGTTTTTATTAGTCATTAATACTCATTTCGATATAATTGAACTGTTGAATTACAGAGTAAAATTATTTTTTATACCAAGAAAATAAAACTTTCAATATTTAGACCTAAGAACATCGTAATATTTCTCGAAAAAACGATATATTTGTAGCTGGCATATAAATTGCTTAGCCGATTGTCAAAATAAAAAGAAAAATGATAAAAGTCAAAGGATGACAAGTAAACAAACAAGGGGAGAGATTGTGATTTTTATTATTGCAAAATTGAGAAAAAGTACTTTTAAACTCAAACCAAATCGCATCTGTCGCTATCGCTATAGCGATAATCGTATTTCGGTCGTTTCTCGTCAAGTGCTGACTGAGGTGTAAAGTGTTAAAGTCAAGTTATGAGATGTGTGTATGCCTACAAAAACAATCTAAATATACTATGAACGACATTAATTATTCACTTTACGCGTGATGAAGTGTCTCTTGGGCTTATCGTTTTCTCATGTTCGTGTTTCGGAAGTTTGGAAATGAAAGTAATGGACAAACATTCTGCAAGAACAAGTCACCTTATCCAGACCGACAGCGGCACAAATTGATGCTCTCCTCATCGGGATTTGGTTGCTCGAGGCAACTTGAGGAACATCGACAGTCTTACGCTGAATCGTCGACTGTGGGAAGAAATTTGCACCACGCTGAATGCTATATATTATTTTTAGTTTTACTTGTAATAAATTGAAGATTAGTCCTAGTGGTTTATTATTGTACAAATACATTTAATTACTTATTTTCTAATGATTGTATCAGTCTTTCTCTCTCTTTTTGTACTCTCCTCAAAGCATCCGTGACAAATCATCAGCAAATGTAGCAAGCTGATATGTCACCTGCCGGGAGTTCTCTGATTCAAAATCATCTTGGGTTAACATATTATGCAAAACACAGCAGTGTTAGGGTGCGTCCACATCTGGCGAATGCGCCGCGAATGTGCATCTCGCGAGCCGTTTGCGAGCTGCCCGCAAGCTGCGCGCGTGCAGTCACGGCAATGGTTTGGTGCGTCTCTTTAGCGCAACTCTTGCAAGGCTGGTAAAAGAGGCGTGCGCGCGGCGCGCGATCTGCGCGCACTCAATTCTCGCACGGCTTGAGGCGCGGGCGGAAGGACGACGCGAGCCGCTAGCGCGCCGCCTGCGCGCTGTGAGCGTACGGCGCTTAGGACGCGCGCGAACTGCGCGCGGGCGGAAGGAAGACGCGAGCCTCTAGCGCGCCGCCCGCGCGCTGTGAGCGTACGGCGCTTAGGTCGCGCGCGAACTGCGCGCGGGCGGAAGGAAGACGCGAGCCGCTAGCGCGCCGCCCGCGCGCTGTGAGCGTACGGCGCTTAGGTCGCGCGCGAACTGCGCGCGGGCGGAAGGGAGACGCGAGCCGCTAGCGCGCCGCCCGCGCGCTGTGAGCGTACGGCGCTTAGGTCGCGCGCGAACTGCGCGCGGGCGGCGCAGGAGCGGCGCTCGAACAAAAATGCACGCGCGCAGCTCGCGAGCAGCTCGCAAACGGCTTGCGAGCTGCACATTCGCGGCACATTCGCCAGATGTGGACGCAGCCTTCGATTATTCTGCCTGCTCTATCTGCATCCTAGTGCACCTCCCTCGCTGACAAGAGACACCTCCATCAACCCTTAACTATCCCAAATGTGCGTTCAATGGTGGAGCAAGCACGCTGTTTACATTTAAAAAAATCTAGAGCATAAACCTTAAAAAATGTAGGTTGGTACATTTTCCTTACACAAATCTTTTAATATCTTCCTAACGCGTGGTCCGATTTACATAAATCCAATTGGAATATTAGTTGTATACATAGCTCTATCATTTGAGACCAAATTTATTTCAATATCTACATAAACAAAAAAACACATTTTCAAGTTACGTAATTATATATGACAATCCTTACATATTCCAAGAAATGCCTTACAACCTTACTTTAATCAGTGTTATTTATTGGATTAGAATATGAAAACTAATAATGAAACTAAGCTAGATAAACTATGTAATTACAGACAGTAACAAACATAGAATTGTAATAATTCATTAAATTCGATAGGATTACGATACTCAAAAGGTAGCTATTTTGCTGTCGTGTATTTTGACATTAATTTCACGATGAAACTCTTATCAAACTCATATTATCGGTCAGTCTTTTCTCGTTCAGAGTAGGGTTTACGACACAACAAGTGTCAGAATGAAGTTCAGTCGGATCGGAACCGACCGATCCAAATAGATTGAACTCGTAGTAGGAAATGACCGAACATTCGGCCGATACGACGACGATACAGTCAATTTACCACTTCGGAGTAGACCCCCAGGAGTGAGTCGCTTGCACTGTACAGTCATGAGCACTAATATGTCAACACTTGGCAACTTTCAATTGCGATTTTTTCGTGTAATAACGAATGCAACGTTGAAATACGACACATTACATAAACCTATGGGCTCGAAAATACTATGTTCGTAATAACGTAAAATTTCATTTAAAAATAAAGGAGAAAAGCGCCTTTAAATAAACCCAAGTGTATACATACTTATGCTTGTGACTGTACAGTACACATTCAAGTTGAGTTGCTACGGCGTAGCGACTTTGCTACGACGGCTCCGTAGCTAGTGTAGCAGTGTGCTACGAATATTATCATACTTTTTGAAGTTTGCTAAAAAATTATCGACAGCTATATAATTAATCGTAGAGTTATTTCATTCTTATTGATATGGCGTACAATAAAAATATGTATTATATTCTATTCTGTTTGGGAACACAAATGTATGGTCATTGATTTATGCGTAACATTACTCGTGTTAACAAGCAGTTTTTTTTTAACACAATGGAAATACTAAAGCCTGCCTTCCCAAAAAAAAAAACAAACGAAAAAACAGAATAATAATTCAGACTTAACGTTAATCTCGAATTGTTCAAACGAAAGCTTAAGAAAGGAAGAAAATCTTAGACAGTTTTACGTATCAACGCCCAAGAGTTTAGCCTTAATGATAAATGATCCTACCAAGATACCAGGATGGATAAGTGACCTTTTTTGGCACTCAGAGCTAAATCTTTGGGCTTCAGATGGTCAATTAGTGCTACTCTTTTGTGAAAAAATAGTTAATGTATTTTATGGAGAAGCTGTGATTTTTTTAGGTAACAAAAGCGCGTTTGTTTTAGGTGGAAGTGATCTATGAAGAACTAGCTGCGCCCCGCGGTTTCACTCGCATAAGTCTCGATCCCGTGAGAATATCGGGATAAAAACTATCCTATGTCCTTTCTCGGGACTTAAACTGTCTCTGTACCAAATTTCATCTAAATCGGTTCAGCGGTTTAAGCGTGAAGAGGTAACAGACAGACAGACACACTTTCGCATTTATACTACTAGGGGGTGAAAGTTTGTATGAGACCTCCGTAAATTTTGATGCTAGAGGTCTGAAAATTTATATAGGGGTCCTTGCTGCGCCCCGCGGTTTTACCCGCATAAGTCTCGATCCCGTGGGAATATTGGGATAAAAAGTACCCAATGTCCTTTTCCGGGACTCAAGCTATCTCTATACCAAATTTCATCAAAATTGGTCCAGCCGTTTGAGCTTGAAGAAGTAACAAACATATAAACACACACACTCACAAACTTTCGCCTTTATTATATTAGTGTGATTTCCCTTTTTTTTTTTCGCATTTTTTTTTTGTATTAGTATGGATTGTTACCTACTAGGGCACGAAGAGTTTATACTTAGTGCGCTTGCTATAGTTACCAGTTAGAAGTTCAACAGCACGAGTATTTCAATGGAGGTCCGTATACGACGTTTATTATGATTTTTTGATGTTGACTTGAAAGAGCATGGCAGTTGAGAATGTGTCATGCTCACTTAAATGTCTCACTGATGGTGGCGCGTGTGTTGGATCATTCGGTTCCCTACAAAATGGTTGAGCTGGATGGTGCTGATCCATGCGTCATGTTCGTGAACGGACGCCGTCGGGTGAGACTGGTCATCGCTTATTTTTAATCTTATTTCTTGTATTGTTTCTTCATTTGTGTGTTTTTTTTACATTGTTCTCACATATAGAAGCAACAAGAATAATGTACCCAGGATTTTGTAATATCTTGATTTAAAAAGAGTGTCCATGGAGTTTCTTGCCCGTTCTTCTCCATAGAGATCTACGCTTTGGAATGGGCACCTAGCTTCAACTTTCTGACCAACTGACCGACTACTTAATTTTGACGATTCAAAAGTGCCTGTAATGGTTTAATTGAAATAAATGCTTTGAGTTTGAGTTTCAGTTTGACGAGACTGATTTATAAATTTATAAACTTCGATTATTATTTATTTTAAATCAATCAATCTGCCAAGCCTTTTCCCAACTATGTTGGGGTCGACTTTCAGTCTAACCGGATACAGCTGAGTACTAGTATTTTATATGGAGCGACTGCCTAACTGACCTCCACAACCTAGTTGCTGGGTATAATCATCACACTAATATTATAAAGGCGAAAGTTTGTGAGGGGGTGTGTGTGTGTGTTTATATGTTTGTTACTTCTTTACGTTTAAGCGTCTGGACCAATTTTGATGAAATTTTGTATGGAGGCAGCTGACACCCTGGATTAATATATAGGCTACTTTTTATCCCGATATTCCTACGGGATCAAGACTTATGCGAGTGAAATCGCGGGGCGCAGCTAGTACGATACAATGTCAAATATTTGATTACGATATAATCATAAATGACGATGTACGTCCCACAGTCCCTATGCGGGGTAGAGGCAATGTTTGGCTAACTTACAAACTGTACGGTTTTGCGCTAGTTTTGGCCAGTTAATAATAAACTGTCAAACTTGACTCGTTATCGCTCCTGTGGTCTGCCTCGGTATTGTTTTGCTGTGCCAAAGATCCACCCAATAGAGTACTAGGGAAAAAAACAAAACACAAACCCGAGTATTTAATATGGTTTAGGTTATTATGGCGCGTGGCCAAAATCGGAACTAATGCCACAGTCTTGTTTTTTTTTTTTAATATATTACACGCAAACTTTTAATTTTTTAGGGTTCCGTACCTCAAAAGGAAAAACGGAACCCTTATATGACGACTTCGTTGTCCGTCGGTCAAGACCCTTTTTCTCAGGAACGCGTGGAGTTATCAAGTTGAAATTAATATCAAATACTCAGGGCTGCAATTGCTTGAAGCAAACTTTTATGTCAACACAATCGAAGATACGAGCGTTTATGTTCCGGAATCAACCTATAGGGTACTTCCCTTTGACCTAGATTCATGAAATTTGGCAAGAAGCAATGTCATAAAGCACAAGTAAAGGAAAAAATCCGAAAACTAAGTAGTTACAAACAGTAAATTTAGTTACAAAAAAAAATCCCGTGAT
The DNA here is from genome assembly GCA_945859645.1 of Amphipoea oculea. Classification (NCBI taxonomy): domain Eukaryota; kingdom Metazoa; phylum Arthropoda; class Insecta; order Lepidoptera; family Noctuidae; genus Amphipoea; species Amphipoea oculea. The sequence goes on from OX243885.1 coordinate 2,226,526, forward strand.
GAACTATTTAAATAGCTACAAATTTGTACGGAACCCTCGATGCGCAAGTCCGACTCGCACCTGACCTCTTTTTTTCTTCCTTTGTTCTAGCTTATTTGTTAATTTCACTGTGCATGCTATGGCCTCCTCTAAGTGAAGGAGTGCACCTACCTGATTTCTGATGTTTCCCTTTATTTATGTCTTGCATTGTGTACATCTTTTGTTGGATATCCTTAATCATCACACTAATATTATAAAGGCGAAAGTTTGTGAGTGTGTGTGTGTATTTATATGTTTGTTACTTCTTCACGCTCAAACGGCTGGACCAATTTTGATACAATTTTGTATGGAGGTAGCTGACACCCTGGATTAACATATAGGCTACTTTTCATCCCGATATTCCCTTCTTCTTCCTGCCCTTATCCCATGTTACTTGGGGTCGGCGCAACACGTTTTCTTCTTCCATTCTCCCCTGTCAACCGTCACGCTATCATTCACTCCCTTCTCTTTCATATCATTCCTCACACAATCCATCCATCTTTTCTTCGGCCTTCCTCTCCCTCTCTGTCCATCAACATGTATATTCATCACTCTTTTAGTCACATGCGTTTCGTCACTTCTCATCACATGCCCATACCAAGCCAAACGATTTCCTTTCAACTTTTCTGTCACTGGCGCCACTTTCAAACTTCCTCTTATATACTCATTTCTTACTTTATCCATTCTCGTCACTCCACACATCCATCTCAACATTCTCATCTCCGCTGCATGCAATCTTTTTTCATCCGTCTTCTTCACAGCCCAGCATTCAGACCCATTTTTTTTTTTTTTTTTGTCAGCCTATATTGTGTCCCACTGCTGGGCAAAGGCCTCCCCTTTTTTCTTCCAAACCTCCCTGTCTTGTGCGATCTCTGGCCATGTTGGCCCTGCGAATGATATTAGACCCATACAGTACGATATTCCCACGGGATCGAAATTTATGCGGATGAAACCGCGGGGCGCAGCTAGTCAATAAATAAATAAACAATTGCACAAATGTTTACCATCAGCCCTCCCTGTCGACTTCATTTTGAGTGCCAAAAGAACAACCAGTGTATAACCGAGAAGTACCAGTGTATAACTGACAATGCGACATATTATTTGTCAGAAATGACATTATTGTGACATTTCCACGACAGGCAATTGAAGCGTATCAAATCTACAGTCCATTCACAATTATTTTCTGACAGCAACAATCTTATTGTAAAGGGATTAAAGATCATATTATTGCCTACATTTCTTTTTCATTTCTCCTTACGCAGGTCTGTTGGAAAAAAAATCTTAAGAAATAAACAGTACCCTTGTACAGACGCCAGCACATCAAGCTACCCAAAACTGTCAAATTTTCCCAATCAACTTTGAACCTTATTCTTTAGCGATAGAGTTGAAAATCTATTAAAGAAATTTGACAGATTGTAGTAGCTTGATGTGCTGGCGTCTGTACTCAACACTAATATGAATGGATATGAAGAAGTGAAAACAAAACACAAACAGAATACTTTGCCATCACTCACTGACGTATAGGATATACATTAAAGCCGAGTACATCCCGAGGACAGCCGAACACATCCGAAGCGGTGTCGGTTACGGTAACAGTGGCGCGAATTCAATGGTTTATTCCCATCTCAAAAAATGCCCACGGTGCCTAAAGAAATGTTCACTTCAATAATCAATAATAATAAATAAGATCTTTCCCATGGGCTCCAAAAATTTTAAAGTAAAACGGAGGTCAGTGCCTTCCATGAACCCTCACTTGTGGAGGTTTTTCTTGCTGCAACCTATAACTTGGTGCGGGATTGTCCGAAAGGGTTACCCCTACCCCGGAACATAAAGGGCTAAGGAAGGAACACGGATGGGTTTTAGTCAGTAAGAGTCTGACACTCCCTTCCGCTCCACCCAGAGCGGGAGGAGCCATTTGATGATTTCCCATCAATAAAAAAAAAGCCTATAACTTGCAGTATACTTAGTTTACTACACAATTCACTCTATTTGAGTGTAATTATGTCGTGAAAATTTTATACCCGCAATTTCTTAACACAATACAAAAATGATTGTGAACTCAGCCTTCAACTTTTAATAACGCATTTAAATCCAAATCCTCAGCACAAAGAAATGGCCATTGACACTAATCACCTTTCACACAATCCAAATATTATTTAGAAAGTTCAAAAAGAACAAATTAATGAGCTCTAGAGAGGCTTTCGGGCTTCAATTCTGAAGCTGAAAATGAAAACGTCGGCTTTTCATTCGTAATAAAGGAAATAAGGCATTTGTGAAAAGGTCCGCCATGGATGTATTATTATATTTAGTGTTTCCGTTTCCTGTGGCTGCTTTTTTATTTTTTTGAATGTGAATAGGTGTTTTTTTGGTTTTTTGTTTTCATGTGTCTTTTGTTTTCAGTGTGTATTGTTTGGAACCTATCTAGATACAAATAGATAAAATTAAGGTGTCTGTTTGTAATGCAAAATTCACAGCTTTTTACGAAATGCTTAAGAAAACTTACAACAAAACAAAAAAAAAAAAAAATTTTTAAACGTTTCGGATGTCTGTCTGCTTGTTCCCGTTAGTCTCCAACATGGCTGGACCGATTTTGAGGGGACTCTCACTGGCAGAAGTTAAAAGGAGTAACTTAGGCTATTTTAATTTTAGAAAAAGATTTAGAGTTCCGTGCAAAAAAAACCCATCCATGTCGGATGGGTTTTTTTTTGGCACGTGAACGAAATTGCGGGCACAGCTACTTTTGAATAAAATGCAGTTTTGGTAATTTCCTTGAGGTTATTTTGCTAATTCTAGCTATATTTATTTAGGTATATGAATACATATAAATTCCTAAACATAAAACGATCGTGTAAATTAAATAAATACACAGTCACAGGTCACAAAACAACCCACCCGCCTCTGATCGTTCCCGGCGCAAAGGTGCCCATAACACTCGTCGCATTGCCTCGCTGAATAGCGATGGCCTACCTTTGCACCAAGAATGACCCAGAGCGGAAGTCACCGGTTGCCTCCCTGAGCTTACGGCCCAATTCCGCCACAAAAACCTTCGCTGCCCTACTCCGACTACCCCGGGACAAAATAGTAAGGCTGCTCCAACGAAGCGTACTTGAGCCTTTTTGCTAATAAAATAATACTATCGAACAAAATATACTGTATGTCAATGTACTCAGAAAGAGCCTTTCTAATGCACAAAAGGAATTAAAGCATTCATCTCGAATGACGCTCCCTGCATTTTGACGATTCCAAACTATTAACGTTACTTTCCGGCGAACGTGGATGCACGCGAGACACAATGGCTTTTTAATTGTTTCTGTAATTACGGCATTCAACTGGTTTTAAGTCGGACATTCCCATAGACAATGTTGTATTTCATTTTACACTTGCCTATGTAGTTTAAATGTCACTAGATTTGTAACATGTTACATGCTATTTCAGAGCTACCAGTCTGACGCAACTGTCTAATAAAAAAACAACCGACTTGGAAAAAAAAAACACTACAAAGAAGTGATAAATAACTTTAATTTCAGAAGTCGGTGTCGTTGGTTCCGCATTTTCGTTTTTTGACACCGACTTCCGACATTAAAGTTATTTATCACTTTGTAGTGTTTTTTTTGAAGTCGATTGTTTTTTTTTTTGTAAAAAAGTTTTAATTTTTCACTTTTTAGTTATACCTACCCCACACAAATTCAATTAACACTAGTGCATTGAAGAATCGAAGACGCCGACTAGAAAAATCATCAAAATTCGCATGGAAATGCCGGAGATGCAGTACATTTATGCATATAACTTCGTACATAGGAATAATTATCGAATGTATTATATACTAAAAACTTCCTAAAGGAAGCAGATCACATTAGTGAAAGAATGATCTAAATTGGTTCATTCGTTTTTGAGAAAATCGCGGACATACAAACATACATACTGCAGCATTAGTAGTTACTGCATGATGATTATTTTCGCCATTCGTCCTTCTTCAACATTATAATCAACCTCTTTTTGTACTGGCCCTATCAAAAACCTTTATTTTCATAATAATTTTGAAATAATTTATTTTACGTGACATGAGATTTTTTCCTGGTGACATACTTCACTTGTCTACATACTCTCTGATACGACGTCCGGAATTTTTTATTGTTTGGGAAAGAAACACCTAAATTTATTATGGAAATCAACAAATCTTAATTGGATCGTGCATGTCTATCTTGCTGTTAATTATTTGATTCGGGGTATGTATTTTTTTATCTTTTGGCCTTTCATAGCCTTTCGTCATGTTTCAATAATATTAATCCCATCCGTTCTGTGCTAAAGGTTTCCCCACACCTTGACGGAAGACTACCTATTATTCCTATTGACTGGATTGAATCCTATTGACTGGTATGTATAATTGTACGTTTTTTGGGGTTTTATGAGATCTGCTTGCAACTCGGGATTCTTATGGTGATAATTTTTGCCCCAGATAGAAGTCCGAATTTTCTGCGAGCCGATTTATTCGGCTCCATCCACCCACCTACATATTAACTTTTATCTGCGGCTCCGCGCTGCGCTGCGGACATCCTCTTCATTTAATATCTCAGAAGTCAGCAAGTGAGGTATTGGAACAACTGGCAGAGCTTCTACGTCACTGCGAAGGTTTTGGACAAGATATGGGAGATTTTTAAGTTTTTTTTATTTCCCGTAGTAGATTTAGACTTTTTTTTATTTTAAAATCTGTTAATTTTAAATATTTAAATACCGCGTTATTTCAATCTTTGAATACATTTAGTCGTACCTATTCTCAACAAAAGTTACGTCTTCGTTTTACGGATCTGGTTGCAACCGGCTCATAACTCGTTACGTAGCATTTAAAACCTAAATTTAAAATATAATGCAATAGTTTCCTATTATTTAAATGTGACAAGTTTTCATATTTAGTTTTTCCTTTTTTGTATTTTTATATTTTTTCATATTTGTGTTTTCGATTTTTTTTATATACAAAAATTAAACGTGTTTGTCGGTGAAGTGTCTTTATGTTTCATTTCGCTACAATACATACATACGGGTCGAATACAGAACCTCCTTTTTTGAATACGGTTAAAAAAGAAACTATGAAACGAGTACTAAACATAATGGCGGCTATCGCTGTCTCGCTTTAACATCTGCAGTCTGTGCATAGTCTGTGTCATTTTTGCTATGTGGGTATTCAGTTTTAGTACAATTTTCATACAAGCGACGTTTTTCATCTTTTTCTACGGGACTCCCGTCTCTTCTTACATATAATGAACATTACTTACTCTATGAGATCTTCTTTGAGAGTGACAAGAGAGATTCAGTGCCAGACAGGCGGAAAATAATGCCCTGCCAAGTTTATTCTCAGGATTATTGCTGTTGAAAAATCACGATATTCTTTAGATTTAGAAATGAAAATAGCTCCCTTACACATTATAGGTATTAGTAAGCATCCTAAAACAAGTTTGACCAGTTTTGATCTATAGGTACATACAAATACATAAAATAATGCATATATACATCATCATCATTTCAGCCGGAAGATGTCCACTGCTGGACATAGGCCTCCCCTAAGCACTTCCACTTCGACCGGTTTTGTGCTTCCTGCATCCAGCGGGTTCCTGCGGTCTTCACAAGGTCATCGATCCATCTTGTGAGAGGCCTTCCAACACTACGTCTTCCGGTACGTGGTTGCCACTCCAGAACCTTTCGGCCCCATAGGCCATCTGTTCTGCGAGCAATGTGCCCTGCCCACTGCTACTTAACTTTGGCAATTCTTCGGGCTATGTCGGTAACCTTGGTTTTCCTGCGGATCTCTTCATTACATACATACATAAGTTTGTGAGTGTGTGTGTGTGTTTATATATTGTTACTTCTTCGCGCTCAAACGGCCGTACCAATTTTGATAAAATTTTGTATGGAGGTAGCTGACACCCTGGATTAATATGTAGGCTACGTTTTATCCCGACATTCCCACGGGATCGAAACTCATGCGGGTGAAACCGCGGGGCGCAACTAGTGTAATATAAAAATAAATAAAATTGAACTGTCTGTTTGAAATGTCAAAATAACAGCTTTTTTTTTTTTTTCAAAATATAAACGATAATATATTTTTTAATTTTTTGTCTGTCTTTCTGCCGGTCTGCTTATTCCGGCTAATCTCCGAAACAGCTGGACCGATTTTGATGAAATTTGGTGTGGGTATACTTTGAACCCCGGGGTAGAACATAGGCTATTTTTGAACGTCATATCACGCAAGCGAAGCCACGGGCGGAAGCTAGTTTCAAATAAAACAAAGGACACTGCACTATCCAACGTTTCTTCCTACATCTTTGTAAATGAAAGGCCGTTTCATCTGCATTAGAGTCTCTCGGACGCCTGGAGGCCCCACTTAATAGATTTCCGGAGTCCGTGTCTGTTATACTGAGGGTAGGAAACCTTTCTGAATGAAACATGTCACTTTGTAATGTTTGTTAAGTAGTGAGGAGCTGTGTTTGAGGAGTGTGTTTAATAGAGTTATTAAGGTTACAGTGACAGTCTGAGTGGTAAAAGTAATCTGTGAATAGTGGTAGCTTAGTGGTACCGGCTGCGTCTTATGAGTTTAAGGCCGACGATGACGTCACGCTGAAGTATTTGCACGAAGGCTGCGCTGACGTATCACGTCGGGGTCACCAGTATAGAGGTATGAGGAACAGGGTGTAAAGTTCACTCATACTCTATAGAAAAGGGAGGATCCTCCGAACAGACGGGTGTTGTGTCTGGCGGGCAACTGTCCGATGATTCATGTCAGGCAGTTGTATCTATGCTAGTTGCGCGGTAAACTCTGCATGCGAGATGCAGGATTTGCGTGACGTCAGTATGACGCGTTGTTCGCATGTGGCGTTGTAGATACCGCGACAGGTTCGAAACCTTGACAGGTGTTTTACTTTGTGTAAATTATTTCGTCACCACTGCTCTCAAAACGGCTAAAGATAACATCGTGAGGAAACCGGTATGTCCTAGAACCAAAAAGTCGAAGTTATGTGATATCTATCAACCCGCACTGGGCCCGCGTGGTAGATTACAGCTCACTCCCTCTTGAAGAGAGGCCTGTGTCCCAGCAGTGGGAAAATTACAGGCTGATTATGTATCTGTTATATCTCTTTTAAAAACCTATCTGAATAGAACAGTTCTGTAATGTTTGTTAACCTTTTGACTGCCCGACTTTATATCAGTTGTCGTGCCCCCAGGCCCCAGCAACCGAAATAAAAAGAAAAACGAAAAATAAATACCAATCAAACGAGGTGTGATGATCTAATAATAATACAGATTTAACGAGCTGTGGTATTTGGTCGTATATATATACGACCCGGGCGGAATGGACACGAAAATATTTGTCGGATTAATCCGACGTAAGCGGTTAAAAGGTTAAGTAGTGAGGAAATGTGTGTGTAATAGGGCTACTCGTATTAAGGTTGCGATAGTGTGGGCGTTAAAGGTAATTTTCGGTAACAATAATAATATCGTGATAATAATTATATCCCACAAGGTGGACCGACGACCTTGTGAAGGCCGCAGGAACCCGTTAGATGCGAGAAGCACAGAACCGCGGGGCAATTGCGTAACACATTTTCAATTGGAATCGGTTTCATTTTGACAGTTTTTAACAACATTGATTGCGTTATTTACGTCGTTGAGCAGACACATTTTTGAAGTGAAACTTCTTTAGGCGCGCTTGACTTGGGGAGTAAACTGGCGAATGCGTTACGAAAACGTGTTATCGCGAGTAGGGAAGGTACGTAAAAAATAGCTGGAAATACCTGGTGTGAAAACCCGGTCCCGGTCGCATGAATATGCGATCGGGTTTTTACACCAGGTATTTGCTTCCAAGTACGCACACCGGGTACCGACTCAAAATACTTGCAAGACTATTAAGTATCTTATACGGCTACTCGCTCAAATACGTAGGTACTCAACCGCGTTAGTTTTCGCAAATGCGATCATGCTCGTTTTGGAACAATTTCGTATGCAAGTATTTTTTACCGACTTCACAAAAAGGAGGAGGTACTATGTTCGACTGTTTATATGTTTTTTTTTTTGTATGTTTGTTCATCGAATACTCCGCCAATTGTCGACGGATTTTCAAAATTATTTTTTTGTTCCAAAGTAGATAGTTTTGAGGTGGTCGCACTGTCACCAAGTTAGGATCTGATGATGGGATCTTAGAGTAATCGAGGGCAACCTTTAAATTTTATAGGCTCACTTATTGTTTTTCGCATATTTTACGAAGTATCTTGTGTATTTGCGTATGGTTGTCACCATCTCAGGTAGCTGGGCTGATGATGGAAGTTACAACTCCTTAACAGTAAGAAGTTACTCGAACAGGCAAGGACTGTTTTAGTCAATTGTTTTGATGTTTGATAGGGCATTTGCCACATTTGGTCTCATGATCATCAAGTCATGACCTGATGCTGCAGTCAGGATAGTCTGCAGAGTACCTAACTCCTCGACAACTAACAGCAGATATATCGTGTTAAGGCTCATTGAAAAGGGCTCGATGTGTGGATAAACGTACTGTTAATAAGGAACACCGAAGTACATAAAGACCTGATGCTGAAGCCAGGAGCATTAGAAAAAGTACCCACCTTGAAATTATAGCACCGTAGTCGTGTTTGGGCTCATTTTAAACAGGACTAAATTTTAAGTTCAATGCAATGTTGACAAGTCTGGCCTGATGCTGCAGCCAGGATTATCAGCATCTAGTCTAAAAACATCAGGGCAGGATTTGATGATGGGATTCTGGAGAAATCGAAGGAACTCTTCAAATATTATAGACACACCTATAGCCATTTGGGTATTTTTTATAGTAACTCGTGCATTTGCTCTCGGAAAGCACTATTTGGTGATGTGGAACTGATGATGAAGACCACAGATGGCCACCGGAACTACTCAATAATATCTAAGTATTTCACGGGTTGCGATTCGATTACTTTAATATGGTTGCTAAGCAATTTATGCTCGTCACAATGTGAATGGTGATACGGAGCTGATGGTGGATCTGGAGAACTCCTCAACAATTAACTTCCCTGTATCGGGAAAAGCAATATTTTGTTTGTAAAAGGCGATGATCACTAGGCTATTGTAACTTAGATAAATTATAAGCAGACCCACTAAAAAGCGTGAAATAAAAACTTTTTAAGAAAAAAAAAAAACCGACTTTCAAAAAAACACTACAAAGTGAAAAATATCTTTAATTTCGGAAGTCGGTGGCAAAAAACTAAAATAAAGATCCAAAGACACCGACTTCCGAAATTAAAGTTATTTTTCACTTTGTAAAGTTTTTTTTGGAAGTCGGTTTTTTTTTTTCTTAAAAAGTTTTTTTTACTTTAATGGTTTGCAAGTATTTATTTGTAAACGCGATTTTGCTCCTTATTTATTCGAAGTCATTGATCAATTTCCTATGCAAGTAGTTTTACTTCCAACGGGGCTTTTGAATACGCGATTGTATTTCTTATCTGTATGAAGTTATGGATCAGTTTTCTATGCAGATAGAAAATACTTGAAAATATCTCGCTCCGTCGTGCCTCGACGCTCGAGTACAAAGGTACTCAAATAGTTCAACAACCGCGTTTGTTTTCGCAAATGCGATCATACTCCTTATCAGTAAGAGCACAGAATACTTAATAGTACGACGTACAGAAAGGACACTCCCTTCCTCGCCCTCATATCAGATACCGCACCTCACCCCGCACTTCGACGTATTCGTCGCCGACTCTTTAGCAAGGGCGCTCGCGAACCGCAGCGCTGTATTGCTGACACACAATTATGCGATTTAAAAGTTTTATTTGAGTTTTAATCACGATGGTTGGATATTGTGATGCTTTTCCGAATTCGTATTTACATATACTGTTTGTATGATTTCGCATTTTTAATAACATGCGATTTAATAACCCATTATTTACAGATAAGTCATTTAAACTAAACTATTTTAGTGTTTTTATTTCATTACGAACCCGACTATATAAATAAACAATTGAACTACATGGTCACTTCATAATAATGCACACGTTCGGGCAGCGCCGCCGCCGACGTCGTTCGGTTCCCCGACACAAATTGCTTTCCGCGCCATTTTTTTTTACGCTACTAGATTTCACGCACACATTTGCACGTATACAAACGTCATTTGTTTATGTAGTAGTAATAGGTAATTATTTTGCGAGCGTTGTATGGAGTGTCCGAGGTGTGGTAAGAGTCTACGGAACAATTTCGTATGCAAGTATTTTTACTTTAATGGTTTGTAAAAGTATTTATTTGTAAACGCGATTGTGCTCCTTATTTATAGGAATTCACGGATCAATTTCCTATGCAAGTACTTTTTACTTCCAACAGGGCTTTTGTTTGATTACGCGATTGTACTTCTTATTTGTATGAAGTTATGGATCAGTTTTCGATGCAGATAGAAAATACTTGAAAGTATCTCGAGCCCTGGTTTTAGGCCCTGGTTTCTTAAGGTGGACGTACTTGGAAGCCCTGGTACTCGATTTTGCAAGTACGACCCATGTCTAAGGGCTACGGGCGAGGCGAACGGGAGTTGAGTGGGGGATATAAGCAAGAGAAAGCAGTGCGCGCGCACATTTTCATTCTCTCTTCCTCTCATAGCCAAATACGTTTGAAGTTTCACTTCAGTCGTGTGGTCATAAGCACACTCGGTTTTTTCGAACTTATGAAGCAATGGATTAGCAATTTGCTTCAAAATGATTCAGATTCCGATTGATAGTGTGTTACGCAATTAGGGTGCCGGTCGAAGTGGAGGTGCTTGGGGGAGGCCTATGTCCAGTAGTGGACGTCTTTCGGCTGAAATGATGAATGATAATGAATTATTATAATGTCGATGGGCTATAAGAATAGAAGACAAAAAAAAAAGACGGGTTGCACTCCGGGAGTGCCGGCAGAAGTGAAAACTTGAATATTAACGTTGAAATAAATCAATTATTGAATTAATATAACTCATTTTTTTCACTATTTCTGCGTCCCTTTTTTCACTTTGTTCAATTTCCATATTTTAAACACTTTATATACACGAATGTTAAGTACGAACACACAGCAGTGTGTCCACGTCCACGTCCACTTCCACTTCGACTTCGACTTCCACTTCGACTTCCACTTCGACTTCCACTTCGACTTCCACTTCGACTTCCACTTCGACTTCCACTTCGACTTCCACTTCGACTTCCACTTCGACTTCCACTTCGACTTCCACTTCGACTTCCACTTCGACTTCCACTTCGACTTCCACTTCGAATTCAACTTCGACTTCCACTGCGACTTCCACTTCGACTTCCACTTCGACTTCCACTTCGACTTCCACTTCGACTTCCACTTCGACTTCGACTTCCACTTCGACTTCCACTTCGACTTCCACTTCGACTTCCACTTCGACTTCCACTTCGACTTCCACTTCGAATTCAACTTCGACTTCCACTTCGACTTCCACTTCGACTTCCACTTCGACTTCCACTTCGACTTCCACTTCGACTTCCACTTCGACTTCCACTTCGACTTCCACTTCGAATTCAACTTCGACTTCCACTTCGACTTCCACTTCGACTTCCACTTCGACTTCCACTTCGACTTCCACTTCGACTTCCACTTCAACTTCCACTTCGACTTCCACTTCGACTTCCACTTCGATTTCCACTTCGACTTCCACTTCGAATTCAACTTCGAATTCCACTTCTACTTCCACTTCGAATTCCACTTCGACTTCCACTTCGACTTCCACTTCGGCTTCCACTTCGAATTCCACTTCCATCTATCCATCCATCCATTGTGTGTCAATAAACTTTGTTCATTTCGGTTTGCGCCGCCGTAGAAAGAGGGGGGGGGGCAATGATTTCAAAAGGAGTAATATATGTCAATGGAGGGGGGGGGGAAATCTCTCCTGACGGTCACGTGTCCTGACGCGAGTTTAACATTTTTTACCCATTACAAAAAGTGTGCAACGCCGCTAAAGAAGTTTTCACTTCAAAAAAGAATGATTGGCTGTGTAAATGATGTTATAGTTATAAAGGGGTTGACGAGATACGGAGATGTCACGAAGTTCTTAGAATTATCCCAGCGGTGATTCGCTGGATTCGTTTTCTCCTATACCTATCGTTATTTCTCCTGACAACGTTTATTTTATTTGTATGTATACAACATTATTTTTAGTATATGCGAAACCCGAAACACGTGTCTAGTATTTTTATGTAAAGAATCTATGTACAAAATTTCAAAACTGTATCATGAATAATCACCAAGTTAAATAAGCTTGTTTTGTTACCTGTTTGTCCGTACGAAAACATGCTCACCCGCGCCGCGTGCCGTTCGGTAGGTACGGCGCGGCGATTGTATTGTAATTAACTGGTGATAACATTTTCCATCACACTTGCAGGCTTTGGACTGTCGTAATGGTCAAGTGTAGGTAGTTATTATAATGTACTTTATTCGTAAATAAATGCAGCCGTAAGCTACGAATAAGTAATTACTTTGACGACCCACTGACCTACCATTTCTGTGTACTGGACGTTGGTGTATGAGAAAGTCATGGTTACACGACACTTTTTACATACGATAGGTAAGTACACGATCAACCGAAACAAAACTGTAAGGCCCGCGGCGGCCGCACGCTCGCGATTATGCAGTTGGACGGGAACGCGACACGCGTGCGCGCCAGCCTGTAGTACCCGGGCGACTGAAGGGGTTGCTTCACCCCCGCCCCGCTCGCCCCGCTCGCTCTGCGCGGGCGCCGCGCCTATTGTGTATGGGTCTGGTAGAAAACTACCTACTAATGTCGCTAGGTGTCCAACTTTTAACCTTTTTTAAAAAAATTTGGGCCAAAATATAACATGGGGTAAAAATTATTGGAATCGATTCAGTTACTTATTCTGAACAAACTATATTCAGGTTTCGCATATACTAAAAATAATGTTGTATATTGTATTACTATTTATTCTTTTGCGAGTTATTTGTCCTTCATATTGCACCTGCCATGTTTTGTCTCTGCATCGCTAAGGGTGACTCGTAGAAAATACCTCAGGCAGTCCGCAAATAAAGCTGAATACAATTTTACTCCCGAACCTTTGACCGTACTGCACCAACCGTTATCACAGATAAACTAAAGTTATTGTTATAATAACTTACATATTTTACGATAATTAATATTGCACTTTTAATCGTACAATATCGGTAATAAGGCTGACGTACATTAAAAGTAATTACCACCGAATGCAGTACCAATTTTATTGGGATTAACGATGCGTTACCGTAAAAGACAATAACAAATATGGCTGTTATTTTACATGGAGCGACTGCCTATCTGACCTCCACAAACCAGTTACTGGGTAATACGATACCCCTTGATAAGACTGGTTGTCAGATTTTCGGGCTTCTGACGACCCGTAACGACTGCCGAAGATCCACGAATGACAGCCGGGACCAACGGCTTAACGTGCTTTCCGAGGCACGGAGGGATCTTGGTATGTAAAGATGGTCACCCATCCACGGACCAACCGCGGCAAGCGTAGCTTAACCTGATCGATCGACCCGTGCGGCTGATATTACTTAGCCACAAGCCCCTCCTGCAACCATACTACAGTATAACAATCCATACAGTAGCGAAACGAGTGTACTTGCGTAGAGCATTAGCGGGGATCAAATGTTTCGCTGGTGATGGCGTGTGTTGGATCATTAAGATTCCTTCAAAATGGTTGAGCTGAATGGTGCTGATCCATGCGTAATGATTTCTTACTTCGAAACCACGTCAATTCCTTACCTTATCACGACATCAGAAGGCCAATTCTCGTAATTTAATACGTTCAAAATCTAGTCGCAGTCTCATCTCGGAGACAAACAAATGTCAAAAACTTGTCAAAATGTAGGGAAATTCGAGGTTTTTTTGACAGATTAAGACTGAGATCAGACTTTGAACGTTCTTAAAATTACGAGAATTGCCCCCCTGCTATTAGCGTATTCTATATGACACGTTGCCTGTACGGTTGAAATTTCGATTTCATGCCGTAAACAAGACAAGATATTGACGTGGTTTTCACGTGGTAAGAATTCGCAAAGAATAATACACAATCGGGGCCTTTTGTGTGGAGAAATGCTCATGCATTCTGCACTGACACGGGGCGATAATGCAGTTATGTGGGACTCTGACCCACTAAAACTCCACGGTGTCCTCCTCTGCCGCTCACGGCGGGTATATGTTGGAAAACATGTATATTTATCAACCTATTGTCTTCATAAACTTGTAAATAAATGATATTCTTATTCTGAATTATAGAACAGTTAGCGAAGCGAATCGGTAAGCGTAAGGTAGGACGCCCTTTTTTTTTTTTTTTTCTCGCGGTGGAAATCCTCATGGACTTACTCTATCGTGGGGGTGACAGAGGGGCATGCCGGACTCTTACCGGCTAAAACCACCGCGGTGTTCCACCTCTACCTATAGCCGGGGGTGCGGGATTCGCAACAGCATTCACCGCTCCCCCGACAGGCCTCGACCTGCTGTTCCTCAGCGGGTCCCACCTCCCCGTAAGGTAGGACGCCCTCAGGCTAGGTGGAGCGACGATCTTCGCAGGATGGTTGGTAACAGCTGAATGAGAGTTGCCGAAAATCGAGTTGAATGACGTGCAATAGGAGAGGCCTATGTCCAGCAATGGACTGCTATAGGCTGATGATGAGTTATTTTTGTGTAGATTATTTCAATGTTTATACGCATGATGACATATTATTTCAATGTTTATACGCATGATGACATATTATTTCAATGTTTATACGCATGATGACATATTATTTCAATGTTTATACGCATGATGACATATTATTTCAATGTTTATACGCATGATGACATATTATTTCAATGTTTATACGCATGATGACATATTAAGCTGCCAGTTTAAGTTGACTTCCCATCGTATGAAAAATCTATACAATCTCAAAACTCAAACTCAAAGCATTTATTTCAATTAAACCAATTACAGGCACTTTTGAATTGTCAAAGGGTCGGTCAGTCAGAAAGATGAAGTTAGTTGCCCATTCCAAAGCGTAGGTACCTATGGAGAAGAACGGGCAAGAAACTCCATGGACACTCTTTTAAATCAAAATAATATGGTTACAAAGTCTTGGTTACATCATTCATGTTAAAAATTATACATGTGAGAACGATGCAGAACGTTAAAAGCGTCCATAATGAAAAGATAAGAAAAAACAACAATTCAAATATTAAATTAAATAAAATAAAATAAGCCATGGCAGCAAAGAGATGACCAGTCCGTACCGACGGCACCCGTTCACGAACATGACGCATGTATTATCAATGTTGCAATGTGGTCAGCTAAAACTGTAAATTTAAAGCTTGATATGTCGCCTATTGTACCTATTCTATTGGCATTTCCTTGTAACCCAGATGTCATCTGGTATATAGAGAAGGCCTTATGGCCACCTTTTTTTTTGTGGATTGGAAATCATCAAATGACGCCTCCCGCTCTGGGTGGAGCGGAAGGGAGTGTCAAACTCTTACTGACTAAAACCCACCCGTGTTCCTTCCTTAGCCCTTTATGTTCCGGGGTAGCGGTAACCCATCGGACAATCCCGCTACCTTTCGGCCTTATACTCAGTACTCAACATCTTTATTGCTTTACCATAATGTGTGCTTAGGTGGTAACTATATAATTTAGATCATTATGAACCTTGTAGGGCACAGCAAAAAGGGTAGGAGAGAGGAAGCCCTGTTTTTGGATATAATTAAGTTGTTTTGTGGGAAAAAGTTTTAACTTACTTAATTATAATCAGAGTTATGCCTTATAGCCACCTTTTTGGTATACATTATATACTAGCAAAGCTGATAGGCGGAAAAAATAAGCATGGCGCACTCATCCGAGTAAAATGTTTTTTTAAAGTACTTTCACTTGGCTTTAAAACACCTCTGTATACAGTCAAGCCACATAATAAAGAAACTCCTTGCCAACCTGCATAAAAAAAAAAAAAAACAAATTTAATAAGCCAGGGCATTCCTATACAGCCAAAAAGGTATTCCCTAGCACCATTTTTACCAGCGCAATTTGGCACACGCGAGTAAACTGGGAAAACAGGGGTAAGTAGGGGAGAAAGGGGAAGCGAGGGTAACAAAGATAGTGTTAGATAATATTGACACAAGTTCAGTCGGCGAAGAAGGCTTATCTTAATATTGTGACCTTGGATTAGGGACTTTTTCATGGGGCAAATATGCCTCAGTGAACCCTGATAGGGCAAAATCATACTTATGAAGGGTACGGCAATATTGTGACGTGTGAACGCAATTATTCAGCCTTAACAAATGAGAGCAGTGGTGGCCTAGTGTTAACGGCCGCAACTTACGAGTTAGTCGTAGGTTCGATCTCAGACAGGAGCTTTACTTTGTGTAAATTATTTCATCACCACTGCTCTCAAAACTGTGAAGGAAAATAGGAACATATCGTGAGGAAACCGGCATGTCCTAGAACCAAAACTTCGAAGACATGTGACATCTACCGACCCGCACTGGGCCCTCGTGGTGGATTACGCCAAGCGAGCGTCGCTGAGCGAGTACTTACTACGAGTACTCGCCGGCGGTATGAGCAGTTAGCGATCAACTATTTATATATAATTATGTATCTCATTTACTTACACAGGACCAACAACCTTTTACAATATTTAAATAACGTTTTGGTAAAGAGTTAAAATTTGGATAACTTTAAGTAAAAATAATAAAATGATTTTTTTACCATTTGGTTTTCTAAAAGGGTCACAAATTCGAAAGTCGATTTGAAATTGGCTAAATAGCATAAAATGACATTTCACATTTTTCTTTACTTTATTTTCATTGGCAAAGACAACTAACGAAACAGCCAGCAGAAACCTTTTTCACGCACGAACCAAATTCAAAAGAAACAATCTACTAGTTTAAAACTTTTTTATGTCGTACTAGCTTCTGCCCGCGACTTCTTACGCTTGAAATTTCACCCTCCTCCATTCACCCCTTTAGGGGTGGAATTTCGAAAAACCCTTAAACCCTTTCTTAGTGGATACCAACTCTTCACAAAGAACACACCCTCCTGATTTCATGTCTCTAGGACCAGCGGTTTAGGCTGCGCGTTGATGTATCAGTCAGTCAGGACTTTGAATTTTATATTTATATAGATACTGCGTACGAAATATTATTTCCACATAATATGTAAACAAAATATGTGTTTTTGGAAAAACTATTTTAATGCCCACACATAAGGGTAGGTTAGCGCAACAACATCAAACATATTATGACTTTTCAATAGTACTAGTCATTCTGAAATCAACTTAATTTACAAAAGCACTGAGTTTTTTCGACGAATAATTTCCAAAATCTAGATGAGTATAAGTTATGATAAGTTGAATTTTAACCGGTCAAGCGGCGCGGTTCGCCGATCGGCGACGAAATAATAGAAAATCAATTGTGTCTCATAAGCGGAGCTTGACAGATTAAATTGTCTTAATCAAAGCAAAATAATAAGGGACTGTTTAGGTGCAAAACTAGAATAAAACAGATAAACGGTGTTTGCTAGTGAGTGTAGGGGAGCGTGTGAGGGTGTGTGTGTGTGTGTGTATTGGGGTATGTTTGCGTTTGTGTGTGTGTACCAGAGAAAAACATAGGACATAACATTTTTACAAGTAAAATAACATACTGTACTGACATGAATACGTATCAAGTAGGTATTATCGTCCATTTATTCCTATCATTTAAAACAAAAATAAATAAACGATTTACATAATATCACGTTTATTTTTATTACACAAAGAAATTATGCAAGTAGGTACTTATGCTAAATAGCTTTTCAGTTTCATCATAGGTTAGGGATAGAAGCCAAGTGATCACATTCTCTATTCGTCATAGAGAATTTTGTTAATAGCTGACCCGATATATGTACATTAATTCGTAAAAAACTCTATAGACAATAGGACGTAGATTTTTTCAAGAATTTGAACATTTCCATTTTTTCTATTTATAAAAACCTAATTCAGACTAAATTACGAACAATAAAAAAAATATACCGAATCAGTTCAGCCGTTATCTATTGACGCGCTTTCAGTATCAGCATTTCATTTCAATTTATATAGAACTAGTTGCGCGCCGCGGTTTCACCCGCATAAATGTCTATATTGTGGGAATATCGGGGTAAAAATTAGCCTATATGTTATTCCAGGGTGTCAACTACATCCAAACAAAATTTGATAAAAATTGGTCCAGCCGTTTGAGCGTGAAGAAGTAAAAAACATATAAACACACATACTCACAAACTTTTGCCTTTATAATATTAGTGTGATTCCTTTTGCTGAATCTAGTTTCAAAAGTAAAATATTGTATTACTAATTTAATTTTGTGAAAGTTTTGGTCGAGTCAATGATTCATTTTGTTTTCTAAACATCTTTATTTTATTTTGTTTGGAAACTATTTAAGTGCTGAAGTTATTAAATTTTATTAAAGGTTTACGTGTGTTGAACCGTGAACACTGATCATCTGCCTAGCCTTTTCTCAACGATGTTGGGGTCAGCTTCCAGTCTGACCCGATGCAGCTGAATACCAGTATTTTACATGGAGCGACTGCCTACCTGACCTCCACAACCCAGTTACTGGGTGCACGCCACACCACTTGGTAAGACTAGTTGTCAGACTTTCGGGCTTCTGACGACCCGTAACGACTGTCAAAGATCCACGAATGACAGCCGGGACCAACGGCTTGACGTGCTTTCCGAGGCACGGAGGGGTCTCGGTATGTAAAGATGGTCACCCATCCACAGACCAACCGTAGCGTAGCTTAACCTGATCGATCGACCTGTGCGGCTGATATCATTTAGCCACGGGCCGCTCAACCGTGAACACTGATGTCATTATTAATTTGTTTCTCATTGGCTATTTTAAATACACTGAGAGCAATGGTGAACCATTGGTAACGTCCCCGACTTACGAGTTAAGTATAGGTCGTGGGTTCGAACCCAGACAGGCGTTTTACTTTGTGTAAATAATTTCATCACCACTGCTCTCAAAACGGTGAAGGAATACATCGTGAGGAAAAACCCGATGTTCTAGAACCAAAAAGTCAAAGACAGTTGACACCTACCAACCCGCATTGGGCCGGCGTGGTGAGTTACAGCCCACTCCCTCTCGAAGAGCGGAGGCCTGTGTCCCAGCAGTAGGAACATTATAGGCTGACTAGCAGAGCCCCGCGGTTTCACCCACATAAGTGTCCATCCCGTGGGAATATCGGGATAAAAACTATACTATGTCCTTTCCCGGGATTCAAACTATCTCTATACCAAATTTCATCTAAATCGGTTTAGCGGTTTAAGCGTGAAGAAGTAACAGGCAGAGAGACACACTTTCGCATTTATAATATTATAATATTAGTATGGATTATTTTATATGGATACATCTTGTCAAGAAATTTATATAATCAAAGAATGCATAATGGCTTTACCTATTTAAATAAACAAAAACCTTGTTGATACTTGTTTCACGTTTTCTGGTGATATTTTTATAACAAAAACTCAGACTAAACAAACAGGGAGAAAAAAAAGTGGCACACCGAGAGTGCCGACAGAAGTTAAAACTTGAAAAATTACATGTGTATTTTTTGAATCGTCATATTATAAAACACAAACAGAATACTTTGCCATCACTTACGGACATATCGGAAATACATCAAAACAGAGTACATCCCGAGGACAGCCGAACACATTCGAAGCGGTGTCGGTTACGGTAACAGTGGCGCGAATTCAATGGTTTTTTCCACATCTCGAAAAATGCCCAACGCGCCTTAAGAAATTTCATAAAGAAAAAAATATTTTTAAAAACAATCGCAGATTAGCCTTACAGGTCTTTAATTTTATATCCGGGAATAATCTAAAACGTTATCCCATAAATTCTATATTCGCGTTCTGAAGATAACTAAGTAATAATACATGACAGGGCGAAAACTTTTCTCATAATAATAATATATACCTACGTATCTCAAGATTTTATTTCATTTGATTTATGATATTCCAACTTCGACATGTTGTTAGGAACGGGAACAAGTTTTTGTTGAGAGCTGTCGAAAAAAAATCTGGAATATTCTTTTTATATTTTGCCGAAAATTATGATGTAAAGATGTAGGCTAATTTTTCACTACACATACTGTTAAGGCTAGCCTTGAGAAATTGGCTTTATATACCTACTAGCTGCGCCCCGCGGTTTCACCCGCGTAAATGTCGATCCCGTGGGAATATTGGAATAAAAAGTAGCCTATATTAATCCAGGGTGTCGGCTACGTCCATACAAAATTTTATCAAAATTGGTCCAGCCGTTTGAGCGTGAAGAAGTAACAAACATATAAACACACACGCACAGAGACTCACAAACTTTCGGCTTTATAATATTAGTGTCATTGACATGTTGTCGGGACATTTTATGTTGCGACAGAAATCCACTCACTAAACGATTCTGAACAAACTACATACTTCCATAATGTTTCACTCTTTTTCTTTTTACATCGTTCTCACATATAATTATAAATGCAACATTAATGATGTAAAAATATAATTTAAAAGAGTGTTCTTGGAGTTTCTTGCTCGTTCTTCTCCATAGGTACCTACGCTTTGGAATGGGCAACTAGCTTCATATTTTCTGACTGACTGACTTCTTGACAGTTCAAAAGTGCCTGTAAACAGTTTAATTATAAAATAAATGCTTTCTGTTTGAGTTTAAGTTCAGTTACACGTTGTATTTAGAAGATAGCACTGGTTACAATCGTCAGCCTCCACTACTAATATCCACCAGCCGTCGTGGTGGATTATGGCTCAATCCCTTCCACAGACAGGCCGCAGCGCACCCTGCGCACGTCCCTTTATCATAGAACTGGCACAATTTTTTGATTATTTTAATTAAAAAAAAATAGCGATCTTTTTAAATAAATTAAAACATAAATTATTTATATTTTTAAATTATGTATCCATTGGTGAAATTCTCAAATTAATAGAACGTCAAATTAATCAAAAGATACATGCAATCATGGCCAGCCCACTGCCACTTCAGTTTGCTTACTCTGCAAGCTACGAGTATGTCGGTAACTCCGGTTCTTTTCCGGATAATTTAATTCCTGATTTTATCCTTCAAAGCAAACTTGATCTTGTTATCATTCGTAAAATATAAGTCTATTAAAACTCGGCGATAGGAATAATCACAACAAAAAAAAGACACAAAACTCTTTCTATATACCTTCATCTCCCGTGGGAATCTTAAAACTGACAACCCGACTTCAATAATGCAGATTGCCATCAATAAAAAATCCTGATAATTATTAACGAGGTCATTTTGTTTCGTGATTATGAAGAGCCATAAATAAAAAGTGTCGTTTCATTTTACGGTAATTTTAACGAGGTTGTAAAACGTAAGTACGGTTAAAGTGACTTTACTTTGTTAGTCAAGAGATAGCGGGATGTAATATCAGCTCGTTGAGGTTGGTTTCATTGTAGATTAATTAGGTATATATGGTTCCTTTTTGAATAGTATTATATAAAATCCCGTCCGTATTCCCCAAAGGTGTATGTAGAGTGGTTTGGAGTAGAGCCACATTTCAAGTGCTTGTTATTGTTTGTATAAAGTTATTTTACAATAGCACAAGTCGAATAATCTTCATTAAAAAAAAATATTTTGTTACATATTGGACAAAAGGCCAATTCTCGTGTTTAAAAACACCCATACCCAAGTTGTAATCTCATCTTAGTGTGCATACACACGAAAGACACGCGTCGACGACAAAGGCAACTGCAGCTCCGTCAACAAGTGTCGACGACAGCCGTCAACGCCCGTCGACGGCGGGTCGCAGCTGCAGTTAGCACTGCGATTTACAATGTCAAAATTGATAGCTTGAGACTGAGATCAGAATGCGTACGTTTTCAAAAATACGAGAGTAAAATTGCCCCTCAGATCCGTTGAGTGAAACAGTTGAAATACAGATAAAAGTGTTACTTTCCCTTTTGCGAGTCATAATGTAACATTAAAAGATTTGTTTACATTTTGATTAAAATCGGATTGAACAGACTATACCAACACTCAATAAAAAATAACAAAACACAAGTACCAATGTTGTTTACATTTTGTTACCAGAAACCCTTCCTTAACTTACTGTAAATTCGACGAAATATGTAGAACGGTACGGTTATAAATCATGCTGTATAAGGGTGGGTCGAAGGCGTTGTACGGAAGAGAGAAAATCGGTAACCATGGATCCGTAATATAGGAGGGTTTCCATCTATGGGTAGGCTATTAGATGGGGGTGCTAATTCTGTGGGAGCAATTGTGGCAAACTCAATATGAGCTGATAATAGGTTGCATTGTCTACATGATTGAAAATATTTAAGTTGCAGTTTTGGTTGTCAGATAAATTTTGCTGCCTTCTTTTACCCAGGACCAGCAGGACCAGGACTACGGCGAAGCTAAAAGGAGGGTTATAATTTTGACCTGTGTGTATGTATTTAAGTATGTATGTATGTTCATCTGTTCCCTCATAATTTATAAACTACTTGTCATAATTAGACAAATGAGGTAGGTATCATTGGAAACGTCTTGATCGTCCGCTGGTTATAGGCGTCACATTAATTTGAACATGGCGCCCTCTAGCGGACATGAAGTTATGATCTAAATTTTTTTTTTTATCATGCTGTGTGGGGTATCAAATAAAAGGGCTTAATTAGCACATTTCAAAAATATAAATATTAATTAAATAAGCCCCAAAATAATTAAATAAAAAATAAGTTTAAAAACTAAAACCCGACTGCTGAGAAGGATGAAACAAGAATGTACCATCTCGTGGTCGCATGCCGCAGTACTAACATACATATAAGCTATGGTAGCATGCGACCACGGGAAGGTAGGTACTTTATTGTTTCATCCTTTTCAGTAGTCGGGTTTTAGTTTTTAAACTTATTTTTTATTGATATAGGCATAGGTTTTCAACTCCTAGTCTGGTACTTGGGTTAAGATATTTTAATAGGTTTTTATTTATATTATTCTATTTATCTTTAAAAAAGATTTTTTTTAAATATTTTGTGAGTGTGAGAACGTTGTAGGCTTTTTAGACTGTAGATAGACCATTTTCTATTTTGTTAGTACTTGTTGACAGGCCTAGAGGGGCCCGTGGCTAAATAATAACAGCCGCACAGGTCGATCGATCAGGTTAAACTATGCTTGCCGCGGTTGGTCTGTGGATGGGTTACCATCTTTACATAGCGAGACCCCTCCGTGCCTTGGAAAGCACATTAAGCCGTTGGTCCCGGCTGTCATTCGTCGATCTTTGACAGTCGTGTCGGAAGCCCAAATTCTGACAACCAGTCTTACCAAGGGGTATCGTATTACCCAGTAACTGGGTTGTAGAGGTCAGGTAGGCAGTCGCTCCATACAAAATACTGGTATTCAGCTGCGTCCGGTTAGACTGGAAGCCGACTCCAACATAGTTGGGAAAAGGCTAGGCAGATGATGACTTGTTAACAGGCCTACACTGCCACACTTATTAACACTGTAATTTAAAAACATTGTAAAAGCAAATTATTTTTAAAAGAGTAACCGTGGAGTTCCTTGCTGGCTCTTCTCCATAGGAAACAACCAATTGAAACCGTTCACCTCACTTCTGACGTTTCATAAGCGGCCAGGTTAAAGTGAAATAAAATATTTTGATTTTGTTCCAATGTCCACCAACTAGCTTTGAGCTCACGTAGGTACCTACGACCCACTCCCTCTTACAGAGGGGTTACTTCAAATAAGGAGGTTCTGTATTCGACCCGTATGTATGTTTGTATGTCCGCGATTTTCTCAAAATCTAATGAACCAATTTTGATAATTCTTTCACTAATGTGATCTAAATACTTTCAGGAAGGTTTGAGTATATTATAATACATTAGGTAATTATTCTTATGTATGAAGAAAAAAATGAAGAAAAATGAATGAACTGTACTGCATCTCCGGCATTTCTAAGCGAATTTTGACGATTCTTCTAGTCGGTGTCTTCAATTCTTCAATGCACTAGTGTTAATTGAATTTGTGTGGGGTAGGTACTACTAAAAAGTGAAAAATAATTTCGGAAGTCGGTGTCTAATAAAAACGACAATTAGGAACCAACGACACCGACTTCCAAAATTCAAGTTATTTATCACTATGTAGCGTTTTTTTTTTTTTGAAGCCGGTTGTTTTTTTTTGTAAAAAAGTTTTTTCATTTGGAACTTATATCGTGGATGCGTTTACTAACGTAAGTCTTAGGTAAACATCCAGATCAATATTTAAAGGCTATAAAATATTTCCTTGCAAGAAACAGACCCACGACGACGCATAGAAGCCAATTGCTCAGCTGTCCAATTCGAATTGAGACACACATGCGACCCCATTCAGAGGTAAATGCAAATAAAGCTAAAAGGTTCACAATGGGTATGTATGTGGCCCTTAAAGTCTATGACTTCGGTTACTTATGAACCCCTTACGTTACGGGTGGAGGGAAAACGGAATCCGGGAATAGTAATTTGCTGTCATTCTTGCATCCTGAGTGAGAAATGAAGCTTTAAAATTTATTGGGTGTCGAGAGTCGTAACGTGGTGAAAATCTTTATGTTACATTGAAATAGGTCCTAGCATAATCGCGTAGATTAAACGTTACGTGAATTCAAACGATTTTTTAATCGGAAATACAACCTATTCTATAGTATTTTGGTTCAAATTCAATTGGCAAGCACAAATAGTATCACCCTTATCAGCCTATAACGTTCCCACTGCTGGGACACAGGCCTTTTCTCTGTGAGAGGGAGTGGGCCGTAATCCACCTCGCGGGCCTAGTGCGGGTTGGTGGCAGTCACATATATGTCATCGAACGTTTTGGTTCTAGGACATGCTGGTTTCCTCACAATGTTTTCCTTCACCGTTTTGAGAGCAGTGATTAAATTATGTAATTTACAAAAAGTAAAGCGCCTATCAGGGTTCGAATCTACGACCTACAATTAAAACTAAATAAATATTTAGTGCGAACGAGAATTTAGTTTTATTTATTTAATTTACACACGCTGTCAATACCTCTTTTCTATCTCCTCTCCTGTCGCAGGTGTGCTGAAAAGAAAGAAGAAAGGAACAAAAAAGAATACGGACAAAGTTGATGTTTATTTCTTTTTTTTTGCTTTTTTAGAAAAAAGCGACACCATCGTCCGTATTTTTCTATTAATTTAAAATTGAAAATATTTGTTATAACAGTTTATGTATACGTCGCGGCCAATTGTTTTAATTAGCCGTTTAGTTGGCTTTGATGATAATTATGTTTTTATTAAATGATAACATTTTGCAATGACTTTAACCGACTTCTAATTATCGATATGTTTTATTATACACCCCATCACTGGAAAGTACCGTTGATGCTCTAAAGGGAATAAAGTTGAATATTTTTTATTGTTTCCCTTTGAGCACCACGGTAAAATATTGATTGGTGCTCTAATGGGAATACCTTTGGTGCTCTAAAAAAACAAACAACCGACTTCAAAAGGAAAACACTACAAAGTTAAAAATAACTTTAATTTCGGAAGTCGGTGTCGTTGGTTCCGCATTTTCGTTTTTTTTTTCATTTTTTTTTGAAGTCGGTTGTTTTTTTTTTGTAAAAAAGTTTTTATTTTTCACTTTTTAGTTGTACCTACCCCACACAAATTCAATTAACACTAGTGCATTGAAGAATTGAAGACACGACTCGAAGAATCATCAAAATTCCCATAGAAATGCAGGAGATGCAGTACATTTATGCATATAACTTCGTACATAAGAATAACTAACTAATGTATTATATACTAAAACCTTCCTGAAAGTATATAGATGACACTAATGAAAGAATTATCAAAATCAATTCAGCAGTTTTTGAGATAATCGCGGACATACAAACATACATACATACGGGTCGAATACAGAACCTCCTTTTTTAAAGTCGGTTAAAAAGGTGCCCTGAAAATAGGTGCTCAAACGGGTATACTCCTTTGCAAGTAGTGCTCGCCTTGCGTCGCAGCAATGTCACAACACTGGCTGCGACATTCTAGTTACTCCTTTGTGATTTGAGTAGTAACAAGTTTTGAATAGCGTCGAGGACGATGTAACTGACAATGAAACTTTTGATGGAAATTAGTTTACGTCAATTTACACTGGCGATCTAATTCAAGACCTCTCACTTGACAAAACAGAACACACTCCAACCGTTAGACTTTGTCTTCCACCACGTTTTAAACCAAGCCGTGATAATTACACTAAACCAATAAAGACAAACCCTCGAATGTAAACCATGTTTGAACTAGAGCGGTCTTCATTCTTTAACGAGTTCGGGATCATTCGGGTTTTAGAGTTCAAGGGCCTAACGTAATCTGCTCAACTACAATGGAGTCATGAGCAAATTAATGGGTTTCCGCTAACATTTTTACATTAAAAGATGAAACCTGCTATTTTATATTTTTGAGTTGTGAGCATAATAACAGAAAAACAGAACGAATCCTTCGTACTGTTTTTGAAGTGAAACTTCCTTACGCAAGCTTGACTTGGGGAGTAAGCTGACGAACGCGTGACGTAAGCGTTACGAAAAGTGTGATCGGGCGAGGCGAACGGGAGTTGAGTGGGGGATATAAGCAAGAGAAAGCAGTGCGCGCGCATATTTTCTTTCTCTCTTCCTCTCATAGCCAAATACGTTTGAAGTTTCACTTCAGTCGTGTGGTCATAAGCACACTCGGTTTTTTTGTTATTATGCTCTGTATTGCAATACATGTGACCATTTATAAACCCAAACGCACTTTAATCACATTATCACACTAATATTATAAAGGCGAAAGTTTGCGAGTGTGTTTGTTTATATAATTGTTACTTCTTCACGTTCAAACGGCTGGACCAATTTTGATACAATTTTTTATGGAGGTAGCTGACATCTTGGATTAACATATAGGCTACTTTTTATCCCGATATTCCCACGGGATCGACATTTATGCGGGTGAAACCGCGGGGCGCAGCTAGTAATAATTAATACCAAATTCGCAAAATTCTCCATTAACACACATACTTTTAACAATCCCGAAAAGTTGTTACAAACGCGAATGTTAATAACAGTCCTGAAACAACGTACTCACTGAAACTCTTCAGTTTTTCACTTTCCGTTGGATTCTATTTTTCGGCGTTAAAAACCGTCCGATGGCAGTTAAAAGTTTTAATTGCTGTTAAAATTAATGCCCAGCCGTGGAGTTACTTGGGTGTGTACGGGGGGTTACTTGGTATGGGACCGCCGCTGTTGTTTTTCAGTCAAGTAGAGGTTTAGAGATTCTTGCCTGTTCTTCTCCGTAGGAAATCAAAAACGTGTTCTTTAATAGGTACTGATTTTCTACAAAACTTATAAATTCGCAATGAACATGCAACATCAATTCGAATGGGTATATTTTTTATGAATGTTTGAATTTGCGCATCAATAATGCTTTGTCTTTTGTAACACGATTTCGAGAGCGTATGCTTGTTATCAGCATATATGTGGTCCTACTGCTGGCACACAGGCCTCCTCTCTGTGCCAGGCCACAGAAAGTCAAAGCATTTAATTCAAATAGGCACATAAAAGGCACTTTTGAACGTCAAAAATTACATTAAATAAAACAAGTAATTAAAAAAATTAAAAAACCCGACTGCAACCTTATACTAAAACTAACTGAAAAGCTAAAAACAAGCCCATTTTAAATTAAATAAAAGTTGGAAGCGGGCGGGGCCCGTACCATTACCTATTATAGTTTCAAACTCAAATGGGTCCCGCCTGCTTCCAACTTTTATTTAATTTAAAATGGGCTTGTTTTTAGCTTTTCAGTTAGTTTTAGTATACGGTTGCAGTCAGGTTTTTTAATTAATTTTTTTTTCCCAGCTTATTAGTTTACAAATGTGAAAGATTTCGCAGACGATTTAGTTCTTAATACGTGTTTTTTACGATTTGTCACTTTTACTTTTAACCATATAAGTTGTATATATTTTTGTAATCACCTTTTAAAACCCTTTATTTTGATACCCCACTCGATAGGTTTCGAGAAAAAAAATCTTTTTGAAGGCATAATATGGCGCCAAAAATCCGCTATTTTGTTTTTTTTTTATTATTATGATATAGTACCCAGTGTCACTTTCACAGTCAATACAAATCTAACGACACCTCTCAAGCTAAAATCCATCGAGCCGTTCAGGCCACAGAGCGTGCCAAACAATTATACAAACAAACATACATATATACTTTCGAAAAACATAACCCTCCTTCTGGCGCAGTCGGGTAAATAGAATTGATTCTAGTCGCCCCTTTCAAAAGGTAGTTTTCGTATGGAGAACAATGGGCTAGAAACTCCACTGTTACTCTTTTAATATAGGTAATACTCTAGGCCAGGCCAAAATCCAGCACGCGGGCTCAGTGCGGGTTGGTGGATGTCACACATATATGTCTTCGAATTTTTGGTTCTAGGACATTCCGGTTCCCTCACGATGTTATTATCCTTCGCGGTTTTGAGAGCAGTGGTGATGAAAATAAATACACAAGGTAAAGTGCCTGCTTGGATTCGAACTCCCTACCTAAGTCTCGTAAATCAGGGTAGATGCCACCGGGTCACCACTGCTCAATTTTGTATTACTAGGAAGAAAAATATAGTTATATTAGTAATCAAAGCTTTTTTAATGCTGTTGATCCAACTTTGGGAATTCTTAGTTATTTATTTATTTAAAACTTCAAGCACATAAATGTACGGAGGCGGACTTAATGCCCTAGGCATTTTCTACCAGTCAACCTTTGGGTGATGCAGAGACAAACGGTGGTAGGTGCAATCATGAAAATTGAGGAATAAATATTTTAAATATAAAGATACGCATAATCCTACTAAAACCATGAATATAATATACAACTAATAACATATAATTATAAGCACAAATAAATATACATAAATGCATGAATATACTTACTAACTAACTAAAAAGAAATAAGACAAACCATGAGAAAATATTACCGTTGTTATGATACTGCCAGCTTCCTGTGAACTAACAAACCATTTGATTCAAACCGCGGCGTTTTCATCACAATTTTTTTCCCGTATATTTTAGAAACAGTTTTTTATCTGTTAAGCTGCATGATAGGCGTCTCGTCAACTGCCATTATTTAGTCCTAAACGGTTTTCGACAAGCAAGTAGTAATTTCCCGGAAAAAATGCAAGACTTTTACTTTAACTTTATTCCTTAAAAGATGTTATCCCACTAGCTTCTAGCTAAATATCGTTTTTGTTTTTTTTATTTCATTGACATATTTTGCTTAAAACCTCGGAAAATAATGTACTAGGGTCTATTTTTAAAACGATTTTTCAGAACGAAACGAACTATCTTTTCTGAAAATACTTTAAAAAATATCGTAAATTGACAATCATTTTTCATAAGAAAGAAAGGAAATCCATACTAATATTATAAATGCGAAGGTGTGTCTGTCTGTCTGTTACCTCTTTTTTTTTCTTTTTGTTTGGGAAATCATCAAATGACTCCTCCCGCTCTGGGTGGAGCGGAAGGGAGTGTCAGGTCTGTTACCTCTTCACGCTTAAATCGCTGAGCCGATTTAGATAAAATTTGATATAGGGATAGTTTGAGTCCCGGGAAACGACATAAGATATATTTTATCCCGATATTCCCACCATTTATGCGGGTGAAACCGCGGGGCGCTGCTAGTGTGTAATACATCACAGAGATGAGGCTTGTGTCCCAGCAGTGGAAACATGCATTTTGCAATCTTTATAACTAAATAAATAAATAATAATAAATATGCATGTTCGCTTGAGGAATTTTGTATGAGTTGCGCACTTAGTACCTAAGATGATGAAAACCCTTTCCTACAAGTAGGCAGTATCACCAAAACATGGGCTGGAATGATTTCCTAAGTCACTAATTCATCTGTCCTGTATAATAAACGAAATTTCCCCTGTGCTGTGAGTTGTGACCCTTTGTTAAAACGGTTTTCGCGACGCCTATATTTAGAAGTACAGACTCCAGCACATCAAGCTACTACAATCTGTCAAATTTCTTTAATAGATTTTCAACTTTATCGCTAAAGCATATGGTTCAAGTTTGATTGGGAAAATTTGACAGTTTCAGGTAGCTTAAAAATTCGGGCTTCATTTTTTTTCGGGAAGTTTATAGAGAGGGAGAGCAGAGAGGGGCTTGTGGCTAAGTTATAACAGCCGCACGGGTCGATCGATCAGGTTAAACTACGCTTGCCGCGGTTGGTCCGTGGATGGGTGACCATTTTGACATACCAAGATCCCTACGTGCCTAAGAAAGTATGTTAAGCCGTTTGTCCCGGCTGTCATTCGTTGATCTTTGACAGTCTTTGGTCGTCAGAAGCCCGAAAGTCTGACATCCAGTCTTACCAAGGGGTGTTGTAAAAGTCAAAGTCAAAGCATTTATTTCAAATAGGCACATAAAAGGCACTTTTGAACGTCAAAAATTATCTTAAAATAGAATTGATTCTAGTCGCCCATTCCAAAAGGTAGTTTTCGTATGGAGAAGAACGGGCAAGAAACTCCACTACCCAGTTAAACTTAAGTTAAAAGTGTATTACCCAGTTTAACTAGATTTCGAAGGTCAGATATGCAGTCGCTCCATGTAAAATACTGGTATTCAACTGCATCCCGTCAGACTGGAAGACGACCCTAACATAGTTGGGAAAAGGCTAGGCAGATGATGATGATAATTAATGGAAACAAACGCAACCCACATTTTAACCACATACCCAAAAAAAAAAACGACAGTGAACAAAAAATGGAAACAAAAGTTAACCTGTAAAACTTAGATGCGGGTACAAAAAACCTAAGCGCTTTGTACACAGTTCATTTAAACAAAAAGTTAATTCAAAAAGTTAATAACATAATGTCCGTTGTTTTGAACCCAAACGGATACGGGTAATGAAGCGTTGCCCGTGAGCTCTTAAGGGTTAGACTTGAAAAGGCGAAAATATTAAAAGGCGAAAATATTGGGGCTTGAAAAGGCGAAAATATTAAAGTAAAATCCGATTCTGCAGTACGAAATTGCCAATCACCATCAACCTATTATACCTGGCTGGCTGTAGAGCGTGGGTTCGATGCCCAGGTCGGGCAAAGTGTTATTGTGTTTTCCCATTGGGTATTTAATAGTAACAGCCCGGAGTTTGGAAGTTGGCGGTATGATACTCCTGTGGCTCGGAAAGCACTATAAGCCGTTGGCCCTGCGACCGATCTCTTTCCCGTCGTGTCGGATTGCCGTCCCATCGGACTTAATCAGAGTGAGGGAATATAGAGTGTACAGTCACGTCTATAAGTATGTATACACTTGGCTTTATTCAAAGGCGAATTTCTCCTTTATTTTTAAATGAAATTTTATGTTCTCACGAACATAGTATTTTCGAACCCATACGTTTACTCATATGTTGTGTCGTATTTCAACGTTGCATTCGTTATTTCACGAAAAAATCGCAATTGAAAATTGCCAAGTGTTTACATATTGGTGCTCGTGACTGGACTGTACTTGCGTCTACGAACTTACTTGTGCGCAGACACAAGTGATGCGCCGAAGGCTAGTCTCCGCTGAATTTCGACAATGGCGGTTACATTGTGGAAATTCGGTCTGGAGGACTTTATTTTGTTATATCTGGACTAAGGCCTCTCAAATTGCTTGCCATTTCACTCGATTCTCGGTTACTTTCATCCAGCTGGTACCAGTCACTCTTCGAAGATTGGAACACTATCCTACGTTTGCCAATTCGCAGTATCAACAATT
The DNA here is from genome assembly GCA_945859645.1 of Amphipoea oculea. Classification (NCBI taxonomy): domain Eukaryota; kingdom Metazoa; phylum Arthropoda; class Insecta; order Lepidoptera; family Noctuidae; genus Amphipoea; species Amphipoea oculea. The sequence continues at coordinate 2,258,365 of OX243885.1, forward strand.
CCACTAAAGAACACCTACAACTTATGACCGTAGGGGACTTGGTCATTGGTTCTATGGATAATACGGCCGGTTCATTGCCTCTTCAGCTTGCTTATTATTATGTGCATAATCAGCCTACAATGTTCCCACTGCGGGGCATAGGCCTCCTCTCTGTAAGAGGGAGTGGGCCGTAATCCACCACGCAGGCCCAGTACGGGTTGGGAAATGTCACATGTCTTCGAATTTTTTGGTTCTAGGACATTCCGATTTCCTCACGATGTTTTCCTGCACCGTTTTGAGAGCAGTGGTGATGAAATAATTTACACAAAGTATACCACCTGTCAGGGTTCAAACCTACGACCTCCAACTCGTAAGTTGCGGCCATTTCCACTCGACCACCAACACTCTTTGCTTATTATTTGAGCTTTGTCAAATTATCTGTTGGTAATATATGAGAAGAGCCATTTGTCCTGGTCGAACAAATTATAATCGTTTGGGATGCATGAAGAAGCCTCCTCGTGTAGCGCAGGTTGCTTCGCCAGTTACTCAACTGAACCAAGCGCTGGGAGCACCCTGGACAGTCACACCCAACGCCTTATTTGACTAGCCAATTCTTCCCTTGCGGCGCGGTGGTAGGGCTAACGCCCGCCTGGTTTACGACCACTCTCCCACCGGAGTCCGGCGTTAAGCAGCCTACTGTGTTTCGTCGATGCGTGGTAGTTCCAGTGCCTTAGGAATCTTCTGGGCACGCTCGTTCAATCATAGACTTCATTCATCGCTTACCATCAGGCGTGATCGAGGTCAAGAGCACGCCCATTCAGCAAAAAAAAACAATGAAAAAACCAAGTGTGCTTATGACTGAAGTGAAACTTCAAACGTATTTGGCTATGAGAGGAAGAGAGAAAGAAAATGTGCGCGCGCACTGCTTTCTCTTGCTTATATCCCCCACTCAACTCCCGTTCGCCTTGCCCGATCACACTTTTCGTAACGCTTACGTCACGCGTTCGCCAGCTTACTCCCCAAGTCAAGCGTGCGTAAAGAAGTTTCACTTCAAAAAACTTGAAAGAGTTTCAACACGCCATCAGCAAAGTTTAGCTCATTCAAGTCGACAAAAAAATCTAAACGGTTCATTTTGAACGGCTGCGGTTCTTTTCTTGCGATTACGTTCGTTCCTTCTATTTAGAAATCCTTGAGAATGAGAATGCACCTCGAGGAGTGAAAAGGATTTAATCCTGCTCGTTTTCTACTGAGGTTAGTTCATTTAGTTGTTTTCTTGGAGTTTTTTAAGTGTTACTCGCGTTATTTTCCGAGTCGTTTGAACGCTTGGATTTTCTGCTTACAAAGTTAGGTACGTATGTACCTAGTGGGTTTTACACAATTGAGGGGATAATGAGATCTTGAGGATGTACTTGTGAAGTTTTAATGGCTGAAGAATGAATATATGCCGCAGACATTTTTTCGGTGTCTGATATTTTTATAAGTAGGTCTAGTTAAATAGTTTTTCACGTATGTTAGACCAATATGAGAGGGGCTTGTGGCTAAGTAATAACAGCCGCAAGGTTCGATGGATCAGGTTAAGCTACGCTTGCCGCAGTTGGTCTGTGGATGGGTGACCATCTTTACATAACAAGACTCGTCCGTGCCTCGGAAAGCACGTAAAGCCGTTGGTCCCGGCTGTCATTCGTGGGTCTTTGACAGTCGTTACGTGTCGTCAGAAGCCCGAAAGTCTGACAACCAGTCTTACCAAGGGGTATCGTATTACTCAATAACTGGGTTGTGGAGTTCAGATAGGCAGTCGCTCCATGTAAAATACTGGTATTCAGATGCATCCGGTTGGACTGGAAGCTGACCTCAACATAGTTGGGAAAAGGCTAGGCAGACGTATGTTAGACTAATTAAATATTGAACCTAAGAATGGAACAGGATCCAAATTCAAAAGCACAAATAAGACTCTCATGGTAATTCTTCCTTCCAATTGATATGTCACACGGTACATTTAGCAAAATAAAAAAACAAAAAACTTCTTTCCTACCAAAAGTGAAACCATATCCAAAATTTTTTTACTAACAGGACACGTCCGTGGGTCACAAAAATTCATATATCGCTCATTTGGAGAAACATTGACGTAAATGCTACTTTTTTTTTTACTTTTTTGCTTTCCTAACGTAAATACGCTTTCTAAGTGCTTTGTCATATTTAACTCATTTTTGGGAAAGAAATACATTTACGTCCATATTTCTTTAATTAATTGTTCCATTAGATTAAGAGCAAAGCGGCAGACGGACAGACAGACACACGAGTGATCCTATAAGAGTTCCGTTTTTTCAATTGGACGTCCGGAACTCTAAAAAAGAAAATATTCAATTACAATACAGTAAAAAGATACTAGGTTTTAAACCTACAGCCTAAGAGAGAGACAGAGAGAGAGATACTCGTAAACTTCAACAAAAAACAAAAGCAAAATATCACAACTTCACAATAAATAACACCTGCATACCTAATTAACTTGATAACGTTTTCGCATTCAATACCGAAATCTATCTTCTCGAAATTTCATCACGTAAAACTAATTTATTTGGACAATTTATGAGTGTCAGATAAAAAGTAAAGTAATTAAACATTTAGCCGTTACTGGGTTTTAGATACAGAAGGTCGGCTCCACTGAACGACCGAAAACTCACGCACACATAGACACGCTTCACGTACAGCGAGTGCAAGCGCACTCACGACTAGAGATCACCGCACGTACGCGTCTAGGCCGTATTCAGTGCTCTCCTGACGGTCGGGACTGACGGTCAGTGCGTACGCACGCACTGACCGTCAGTCGGCTTTTTGCATTCAGTGCTCCACGGACCACCATACGGAACCGCAGGGTATAGCTACATACCCGGCGGTTCCGTACGGTGGTCAGTATGGTGGTATAGTTACGTTACGTAGCTCACCGTCCGATCAGGACCAGGCCCGTGCCGGACGGCGCGTACGTGTTCCACGCGCGCCTTAAAGAGATGTCAGCAAAAAGGAAGGGGCCTGCCAGGGCCGAAGCCTGCCGGGGGTGCGGGATTGTCCGAAAGGGTTACCGCTAAGGAAGGTAAGGAAGGAACACGGATGGGTTTTAGTCAGTAGGAGTCTGACACTTCCTTCCGCTCCACCCAGAGCGGGAGGGGTCATTTGATGATTTCCCATCCATTAAAAAAAGGGTATACTTACGTCCTTTCGAGTCCCGCTTCCGCAACGCACTGAATGCTCCGAAGCATTGCATAGCGCGTCAGTCACCTCTGACGTACGCAGTACCGACGCGCTCGACTGACCGTCTCTGTCAGTAGGTATTGCGTATGCGGACGCGGTCAGTGCTGCTCTGAATGCACGCATGGTTTCTATGGCGATAGCTACGGCAGACCGACGTCAGTCCTGACCGTCAGGAGAGCACTGAATACGGCCTAAGTGTGCGTGCGACTGTTTTCGCTCGTTTTATGGAGCCGGCCTTCTGGACCTTTTAATTTGGTGGATTCAAAGTATACCCATCGGAGTAATCTGTCTCTGATACTGTGTTGATTTATTTTAATACGGTGGATTGGTCTTCTTGACCTGGTGGCTCGAAATTGGGTTAGGTTTTTGGGACTTATTTTTTGTTTTACTAAGTACCTGGTACTTGTTGACAGGTCTACGCTGTCCTCCCCTACCTGAGTAACAAAGAATGAAAAATAGGTTTATTTGCCACAGAAAAACGTGCATACAAAAAGATAATTAATTGTAATAACCCGATAAATAAAAACAAAATCCATTCTATAATAATATAAATTCGAAAGTAACCCTGTCTGTCTGTCTGTATGTTACCTTTTCACGCCTAAACCACTGTACGGATTTAGATGAAATTTGGTGTAGAGATAGTTTGAGTCCCAGGAAAGGACATAGGATAGGTTTTATCCCGATGGATAGAACGATGGAATCTAGATACATATCTTTAAACATATTATTATTTATCCTCAGGTAGAAAAGGGCTCGTGGCTAAATAATGATGGCCGCACGGGTCGATCGAAGGTTAAGCTTTGTTTGCCGAGGTCGGTCCGTGGATGGGTGACCATCCATTTGGTCGGCTCCAAAGGGTCACAATGTGATGTTTAATAGCTCAATGATACCAGCTTTAGATAGAAATATAATTTACTAGTGGCCCGTCCTAGCTTCACAGGGGTACAATTTTTATTCGACTTTCCTTAATTTGCTTTCATACAAACCTTGTCCTGACAATACCGAACGCAACAAAAAAGAAGTATCCAATTTGGTGCAGTAATTCGGAAGTTATGCGCTTACAGACATTTCGGCGACTTTGTTTTATACTATGTAGTGATATGGCGTATTCTTCGGCGATTAAAGCCTTCATAAGCCAACCATGATCCGTATTAACGCGTGTCATTTCAACAAGGTCAAACATATCACAACGTACATAACATTCTATCCCAAAATATCAAAACTTTCGAAAGGACTCCCCCTTAACCATTATGTTAGCAAAACTGAAATTTTGCAGCCAACGCCCCACAAATATGATGGATTGGTTGTTACGTAACTCATTAGGCATATGTGTAGGTTTAAAGGATTATTGATCACCGCCTTTTAATCCCCGAAAAACCCTGAAAGGGTCTATCTTTAGAAGATTGCTTACCTCCCTATTTAATGGTGCCGCTTGCACGGTAAACAGGTGAACTTTTCTCTCCTACGATCGTGAATTTATTGTACGATCAATTGTGAATTCGATTTATAAACCATGCTATAAAGTGCCCATTTAGATTTATGTGAAATAAAATATTTTCATTTTGATCAAGTGACGAAAAGACGAAAAAATAATTATGAAAAACTTTGGAACATTTAAAAGTGCACGACTTATAATGCTCATTTGATCGTATAAACAACCATAGATATTTTAATAGTTAGTTTTTTATTCATTACTAGCTTCTGCCCGCGACTTCGTCCGCGTGAAATTTCACCCTCTTAGGATTGGAATTTCGAAAAACACTTTCTTAGTTAAGATAAGATAAGATAAGATAAGGCATTTATTTGTAGAAACATGAGTATACATACAAGGCATGCAGGTTGTTCATAACCAAAAGAGATCCGTCATGTTCGGCCTTTGTGGCATACAAATATAGGTAAGAAAAGTCATATACAAAGCTAAAAACATTATTAAATTTTCACATAAACTAAAAATTAAATTTAAACAATAAATTATACATTTGAATTAAATTGCTATATAATCTAATCATAAATTGCAAAAATTATAAAATGTCAGTATATATTTGTTAAATTCGTAATATTACATTTTGTCATTTAAAAATTCTAAAATACTGTAGTATGCTTTTCCAACTAGAAATACTTTGAGTCGCTTTTTTAGTATGTGTGCGCTTAGTTCCCTCCATCCCTTAGGAAGCTTATTAAATATTAAAGGCGCCATGCAATATACACTTTTCCGCATTAATGCTGTTTTGGAACCATGTGAGCAAAGCATAGTGTTATCACGTCTGACGCGACTGACTTTGTCAGCCATGCGTGGAAATAATTGCCGATTACATTTAACAAACATGACAACTTCGAATATGTACAGAGATGGTAACGTCAATATGTTATAATTAATGAAATACGGTTTACAACTGTCTGTCGATCCTAATTTAAACATCGTCCTAATACACCGTTTTTGGGCTTTGAAAGGTATATCCTTGTCAGTCGAATTGCCCCAAAGGATAATTCCATACCTTAGGTGCGACGAAACTAGGCCGTGATAAGCTGTTAGCAATGCGTCAGTGTTAAGCACAGGAACTAATTTGTATAAGGCATAGGAAGAGTTACTAATTTTTTTACTTAAAATTTCAATGTGTTCTTTCCAATTTAACTTTTTGTCAAAAGTTACACCGAGGAATTTAGCAGTGTTGACTTCTTCAATTATTTTGTCATTATATTGAACCTTGAGATCAGGTAAAGTTGGTAAGCGTTGACTGAAATGCATAATATTAGTTTTATTGAGATTTATCCTTAAATTATTATTATCCAAATATTTTATTATTGATGTCAGAGAATTATTAATGTCACTTTTATATTTGTCTTTAGTATCACATTGAATTGTTATGGTACTGTCGTCAGCAAAGAGGGTCACAGGTTGATCAACAAATTTAGGTAGGTCATTTATATATAATATGAATAGTGGAGGGCCCAACACACTGCCTTGAGGAACTCCATATTTAATTACGAGTTCATGTGATTGGAATATTTCTTCACGTTTAGTTTTTATATTTATTGAGGATATTTCTGTGAGTTGTTTTCTGTTGTCTAAATATGATTTAAATAGTTTTAGAACGTTGCCTCTAACACCGTATGCCTCCATTTTATCCAAGAGAATATCATGCCTAACGTAATCGAACGCTTGGGTCATGTCACAGAATATTGTGCAAACAGGGTTGGTCTTATCAACATTTAGCATAACTTTATACAAAAAATCGTAAAATGCCATATTAATAGTATGATTTTCTCTAAACCCTTTTTGCTCTTTCACTAATAGATTATTTTTTTCCAAATATTTGCTTAATTCTTTGTGTATAAATTTTTCATAAATTTTGGAGATAACACTTATAATCGAAATCGGTCTGTAATTTTCTATGTTATCTTTATTTCCCTTTTTAAACAATGGTTTAACTATAGATTTTTTTAAAGCATCTGGAAAGATGCCCGTGCTTATGGTCAAATTAATGAGATGACTTAGATGCATACATATCTCTGCAGAAACGGATTTAAGAATTTTTGTTGATATTCCGTCATGACCAACGCTATTTGTATTTTTCAATGAGTTGATTATTTTAAATACGTCCTGTGGTAGACAGGGGGGCATGAAAAATGATTTTTCGCTATTTACAATTTGCGAGGCAACGTTTTGTCCTGACTCTGATATTGGGATAACTTTGTCAATAAAATAATTATTAAAAGCATCCGCTATTTTTTGAGGATTAGTTACAATGTTACTGTCATATTTTATTTTTGATATAGGATTTCTAGGGACGTTTTGCTTTGAATCATTAATAATTTTCCAACTGGTCTTGGATTTGTTGTCTGATGTTTTTATTTTGTAACTATTTTGGGAAAATTGTGTCAGCTTTGTAATTTTTTTTAATAGTTTAGAGTACTTGGTCAACTTTATTTTATTTGTTTCGTTAGGAGTTCGTCTATATATCCACAAAAGTTGCCGTTTCTTTTTACTGCATATTTTGATCCCACGTGATATCCACGATGACTGTTTTGCTGCGTGTATGGTTACAGTTTCATTAGGAAAGCACAAACAGTAGAACAGAGAGAGTGTTTCTATAAAAGCGTTATAGGCTATGTTAGGGTCACTCGTTTCATATATAACAGAAAATGATAAATTACGTATACAATCTTTAAATTTTATAATATTTTCTTCACTATAATTACGTTTCTTTATTCGCCAATATTTAATTGGTAAACAGTTATTCTTAGTTCCACGACCTCATTCCACCGGCCCCCTTCTACCTTCGGACATCCAGGCGCACTGCAAGTTACCATCCCTACCTGGTTGCTGTTCCACCAATTCGCACTAAGCGTATGCAAATGTCGTTTATAATGCGCACAGCAAAAGAGTGGAACTCTCTACCTGCGTCTGTTTTTCCGAGCGCATACAACCCGAATCTCTTTAAAGTGAGAGTGAACAGGCTTCTTCTGGGTAAGCTCGCTCCATCGTCGACTTTGTCTCTGTCACCTTTGACCTAGGCTAGAGTCAAGAGCAAGCCCATTTCAAATAAAAAAAAAAAAAAAAAAAGTTTTGCACAGGTAACTTTACTAATTGCGCTGTGTGATCTGACAATGCAAATAGTGGATACCTACTCTTCACAAAGAACACACCCTCCACCTAACCTACGACAAACTTATTATTTGCGGTTGGTACAGTAATCGGGTCTAGGGATCGAACCGCAAAATTAAGTTTGTTTTTTATTGTATATACTTTTCCGGGATGAAAAGTACCCAGTGTGGTGCCCAGGATATTAAAAAATAATTATACCAAGTTTCATCGTAATCGAACCGGTAGTTTTTGTGTGATGCCTGAACAAACAGACAGACAGACAGACAAAAATTTTTTAAATCACATTTTTGGGTTCGGTGTCGGTCTAGTAACACCCCCTGCCATTTATTTTTTTGATATTTTTAATGTACAAAATTTTCACTTCTACAGATTTATTATAAGTATAGATAATTAAACTACTTTGAATAAAAGAGCTCTTTTCATTGGGGTTCCTCTTATGAGTAAAACAAATCTTATTTAAAAAAAAATTACTCAATTAATTGATTTTTTCATCAGCTACAATGTTTTCAGGTTTCACACTTGATTGACGGAATTTTTTTTTAGAAATGTCATGATATTTTTTTTTTTTAGTTTCTACTGCATTAATACATTAATCTCCATTAATCTGTCAAGCGCCGCTAATGAGACACAATTGATTTTCTATTGTTTCGTCGCCGATCGGCGAACCGCGCCGCTTGACCGGTTAAATTATCCATACAATGGTATATAAGTTAAGTAGGTTCTGTGTACTAGCAGGAGTATAACAATAGAATCAGTTGCAGAAAGGAGACAAACATTTTTTTTCGATCGTAAAGCACTCTACTTCTTCGCATTTTCTTCGGGGTAGGATGTCGAATCCGAGATCCTCAAATTAAATTATGATGCAGGCCGGTTTCCAGTATCGAAAACCGGACCAAGACAATCAACTGGTTCCTACGGGAACCGTATTAATGTAAAAAAAAAGTTAAGGGAGGTAAAAGAAAAAACCGTCCCGCCTGCGCTATCGCTAGACGGGCTCCGCCGGCCGCACAGTCGTCTCCTCACGAGGCTTCGCCGTGCTCGAGGAACGGGTCTCGCGTCCAGGCCCCAGACGATCCTCCCAGACGTGCCTCTCGGTTGTCGTAGGAAGAATGCACTTGACTGCAAGATCCTTGACCGGCTGGAGAGTTTTCGGATCTATATTTGATTTTTTTTTTTTTTTCTTAATATACAGCGAGGTAATTACGTAACACACTACCTAACACTAGAATCAAGATTTCTGTATTATAATTATTATTGTTTTAGTCTATACTGTCCCACTGCTGGACCAAGATGTTCAAAGGAAAGAAAGAAGAAAGAATAAAAAAAAAGGAAAGAGAGAAAGGAGTTCCTGGAAGGAATTCAGGGATTATTTTAAAGAAAGGTCTAACTGGAAGAACTTGAGGGAGTATTATACACACATTATAGTAGTAGTAGAGTATTGTCACACCCAACACCTTATTTGACTGGCCAATTCTTAAAAACTTCTTCTTTCTTAAAAAAATCTTCTAAACTCCCACCGGAGTCTGGCGTCAAGCAGCCTGCTGTGTTTCGTCGATGCGTGGGAGTTCCAGTGCCTTAGGCAGTACGGTCGTTCCAGTGGCTTAGGCATCTTCTGGGCACGCTCGTTCCATCATAGACTTCATCTATCGCTTTCCATCAGGCGTGATCCAGGTCAAAAACGGGCCCATTCAGCAATAAAAAAAAACCTCAGCTAACTATTTTTTTTAATTTTATAATATGACGTGTAACAGTGATTCCGATATCCCATTTACAGAATAAACAATTTCATTTCCAACTGGGTCTGTAGCGATGTCACTTGCCATATTGCATATTGCAAAACTCTGTAACATTATGGATTAACAAAATAAATTTTAAAAATATATGGCAGACCCAAAAGCTTTTGCCTCAGGTTTATTTAAAACGTTACATACTAAAATAAATAATTGTATTTGTTATATATACAGGGTGTTACGGAAAGGGTATATCAATACAAACGGGTTGAAGAGTGTATCTGTTCTAGAATCTCTGTACAAAATTTCAGCTCAAAAGTAGTAACTTTGAAAATGCTTAATATTTTTTATTTCGATAGTTTATTGAATTGAAATCATAACAAACGTGTCACCGCACTACGAGGGTCATTATCCATTATCTGTAGTGTGTCTGTGCGCCTAGTACACGCACATCACGCCGCCGCGCGCCAGTGCAGCGCCGTGATGTCGAAATAAAAAAAAATATTATGCAATTTCAAAGTTTATGCTTTTGAGCTGAAATTTTGTACAGAGATTCTAGACCAGATACACTCTTCAACCCGTTTGTATTGATATACCTTTTCCGTAACACCTTGTATATAACGTTACACAAACAACAATCTTGAAAGCTAATAACTTAATAGGAAATAAAATGATCAATTTAAAAAACCGTCAGTATTTCAGACAAAATCTCATCTTATGCAAATAACAATAGATGTTAAATTTCCCTACCCAAACCTTGGTTATTATCAGTATCTTGAAAGACTAATCCCCATTTTGCGGGAAACAAAGTCGGCGTAATGTAAACGATACGGGCGTGACAGGTGGGGTTTAGAGGTGGGCGAGTGTCGATAAAAATAAATGTCGATAAATAAAAATATTGTTAAATACCGAACACCAAGGATGTACTCAGTACTTAAGTTTTGACCTTATGTGTATACTAGTAAGGTTGAAGGTCTGAGTAAAACAACCAAACTGTATACTGTTCTATATTTAAGAAGAAGAAAGAATCATATTTGATGAAATTCACAAGACCCCTATGAAATCGTTGTAACACAACGCTTGCGAGTGCTAATTCGACGCCAACGCCATCTAGTCACATTTTACACAAACTTATAGCAAATACTATGTATTTTGTTGAACTGATGAGCGGCTTTCGATGATGCATGATCATTAACATACCGCCCACCAAGGACATTACTGACGGAATGTCCTTCTTGAACTACATTATGGGTCTAAATGAATGTAACGAATTTGATCTTATAGTTTTGATCTAAAATCTTAAACATTTTAACAAGATAAGAACTTAAATTATAATAACTTAAACTAGTAACATTATGAGGTATTGTCAAAAAATAATAATAAATTCATTGATCTGTAACCGGTAAAATACAAAGTTTGGATGTTGGCCTCTTAATAATAGATGTCTTAGTGCGCAATGTGACTACACGGGTGATATTATCATCACCAGGATGTTTCTCTATTACGCGACCCAACAACCAATGACTTGGTGGCAAATCGTCTTCTTTAATTAAAACAATGTCTCCAATTTTTGGCTCAGGAACCTTTGAAGACCACTTGTACCGGTTCATAAGATTGGACAAATATTCTTGGGACCAGCGTTTCCAAAATGACTGTAACATCCCTTGAATAAATTTCCACCGCGACAAATAACTGACCTTTGTGCTCTCATATCTATAATCTGGTACATTGACTATCGGCTCTCCGATCAGGAAATGTCCAGGAGTTAAGGGTAACAGTTCACCAGGATCAGAAACGTTGAGGACACTCATTGGACGCGAGTTCAAACAAGCTTCCACTTGATTGAGAAGTGTGTTCATTTCCTCGTACGTCAAGGTAGCATCGCCAATGACCCGTTTAAGGTGAAACTTTGTAGACTTCACCCCTGCTTCCCAAAGTCCGCCGAAATTAGGACTATGTGGGGGAATGAAGTGCCACTCAGTACCGTTGGCCTCAACTTGTTCTGCTATTGATGCTTGAATAGATGACAATTGTTGCAATTCTCTGGAGGCACCAACAAATGTTGTGCCATTGTCGCTCCATATTTTGGCACAATGACCTCGCCTAGACACGAAACGTCTGAAGGCAGCTAAAAAGGCTTGTGTACTCATGTCACTGACGACTTCTAAATGAAGAGCACGGGTGGACATACACACAAACAAACATATGTAGCCTTTGTACGAACGGTGTCCGCGACCTTTCGTTGTCCTAATATTTATAGGGCCGGCATAGTCAACACCGCTATGCAAAAACGGTCGCGCTGGAGAACATCTTACAGATGGAAGAGAACCCATCATCTGGTTCTTGATGCTAGCGCGATTTTTAGCGCATATTACACATTTGCGCACATGATGTTTGACTAAATTTCTGACTCCTATGACCCAATAGGCTGTTCTCAAATAATTCGCCATCAGCTGAGGACCTCCGTGCAGAGTTTTTAAGTGAGCATCTGCCACTATAAGGTTTGTCAGATGACAAGAGTTTGGTAGTACTATTGGGTGTCTTATCTGTTCACTTAATGGAGCTTTCTCAAGTCTGCCTCGCACTCTGATTATGCCTTTGTCGTCAAGATATGGGCAGAGTGAGTTTAGCTTGGTGGATTTTAATTGTAAATAGCCTTTGACCTGTAATTGTAAATATTCTGTTGTAAATATTTGTCTTTGTGTTTGTCTTATACAACATTCTAAAGCTGCTTCTAATTCTAATTTCTGTAAATATTTTGGTTTAAACGTGTTAGTTTTAAAAAATCGTCTGCAATACGCAATGATTCTAACTAATTTTTGTAATGAGGAATAACGTTCGAACATGGAACACTCTGGAACTGTCGCAATGTGAGCTTTTGTTGTTTCCTCCAAGTCAGTATTCAACTCATTTGGCCTTTTGTGTACTATATATTTTTGTTTGAGAAATGGTGGTCCGGAAAACCATAAACTGTTGTTTCTGAGTGTACTTGGTAATATACCTCTAGAGGCGCAGTCTGCTGGGTTGTCCTGTGTTTTTACATGAAACCATTGAGATGCTTTCATGTTGGTCAATATTTCAGAGGTACGATTGGCTACAAACGTCTTCCACCTGCTTGGATGGCTGTTTAGCCAAGCCAACACCACGGTAGAATCTGTCCAAGCCTTGATTCTGTCCCTCGAAATATTTAAAACATCTGCTGTTTCTGTCAGAAGATTTGACAGTAGAACTGCTCCACAAAGCTCTAAACGAGGAATGCTAATTTGTTTGATGGGAGCCACTCTGGTTTTTGCAACCAACAACGAAATATGGATTTTGCCGACCTCATCTACTATCCGCAGGTAAATAACGGCTGAGTATGCTATTTTGGAGGCGTCACTGAAGCCATGCAGCTCAAGATCATCGTTTGACTTAGTGCCAAGCCAACGAGGTATCCGTACACTACTAAGTTGTGACAACTCTTCACGGTAAATATTCCATTCCTTTATTAACTCAGTGCTTAGTTCTTCATCCCAACTTACACCTGCAAGCCATAATTTTTGGATGAACGTTTTTGCTAAAACCACACTAGGAGCTAACCAGCCTAGTGGGTCAAACAATCGAGCTATGTCCGAAATAATTGATCTTTTAGTTACAGGTGCAGACGTCGGCGGAGGAAGATTCACCAAGTATTGGAAGGTATCTTCGTTGCGGTTCCAGGTAAGTCCCAAAATTTTGATTGTACTATCTAATTTAATTTCTAACCCTTTCTCTTCTTTGCACTCTTTTTTCTCTAATTCATCATTTTGTATAACATCTCTTTGTCCTATTGTGTTGTCCTTATTTTCAGTTGTTCTAGTTTGATCTATTTGTTCTTTAGCTTTATTTCTTTCAAGTTTATCTATTCTCTTCAGTAAGTCTTGACTATTGCTGTTCCACTTTTGTAATATAAATCCACCTTTTCCTAATAATGCTATCATTTGCCTATATGTTTCTATGCCTTCTTCTACACTATTGCATCCCGTCATTAGATCATCCATGTAGAAGCAATTTAAAACTTTATCTGCAGCAAGTGGATAACTTGTGCCTTCATCGACTGCGATCTGACGCAAGGTTTTGACTGCTTGATATGGCGCAGAAGCTGTTCCGAAGGTCACAGTCAGAAGTTCGTAATCTTGGATCTCCTTGTCTGGACTGTCACGCCAGAGTATCCTTTGGAACATGGCATCTTCTTCTGCTACCCTAACTTGGCGGTACATTTTAACAATATCCGCTACAAGTCCTATGGGATGAACCCTCCATCTTAAAACTGTGTGACGTAAATCAGCCTGCAGTGACGGACCAACCATGAGCGTATCATTAAGTGACACTCCTTTGCTGTTCTTTTCAGAGGCGTTGAAAACAACACGAACTTTAGTTGTGGTCCTGTCGTTTTTAACGACTGCGTGATGTGGCAAGTACACTGCTTCTTCCTTTTTACTATCATCTTCTTTCACGTGCCTCATATGTCCTAACTGTAAATATTCATTTATTACTTCTGTGTACTTTTCCTTTAAATCTTTGTTCTTTGCTAATCTTCTTTCTAATGCTTTAAACCTTAATTTAGCTATGCCACGTGAATTTCCCGACTTGCAAGGAGGATCTTCATCTTGGAAAGGTAACCTAACAATGTATCTGCCATTGCTATCTCTCCTAGTGGTCTTTTTATAAAACTCTTCGCATTTCATCTCCTCTGGTGTAAGTATCTTTTTATTAGTACAAAGTTCTTCGACTTCCCAGAATTTTCTTAAAATATCCTCAACCTTGCAATGCATTACATTTATATTATTTACATTACTATTTACACTAGTCGTGTCTCCAGGACCAACGGCACCCGACAAGACCCACCCTAATGTAGTGTTCTGTGCGATCAGTGTACCAGAAGGACTCTTCACTAAACCTTTCTTAATGATGCAGCTATAAATATCAGCACCCAACAGAATATCAATTTTGTTGGGTGTGTTGAACTCCGGATCTGCTAAACATAGGTTATTAATACTTAACCAGTCGAAGGTGTCTAAGTTAAGACTTCGCTCAGGTAGGTAAGAGGTGATCTTCTTCAACACATAAGCACTTAATGAAAACTTGAAGCTAGGGTCGACACGGGATTTAATTGTTAATTGTACCATGTACTTTGTCATGGTTGACCTATTATCTCCTAATCCCGACACAAACCCTTGAATTGGAATCTTTTTCAGGCTAAGATACTGCACTGTGGCCTCTGTTATGAAACAAGCCTGCGAACCTTGATCGAGCAAGGCTCGGACCGTGTGGTATTCACCAGTCTTTGACGAGGCCTTTACTAGCGCAGTGGCTAATAAAACCTGTCTGGGCTTTGCTACTCTCCCTGTAGATAAGCAAGAGACTATCTGAGTACTAGTTGAAGGACTAGCACTATCAGTAGTAGGCTTTGCTTCAGGGTCTTGGTCTTTATTGTCCAAATGTAGCAATGAATGATGACGCTTCTGGCAAACTCTGCAACTGGTATTTTTCTTGCAGTTGTAAACAGTATGGTTACTGCCTAAACAGTTGAAGCAAATTTTGTTCTTACCAACGAAATCCCGTCTATCTACGAGAGATTGTTTGGCAAACTTTTTGCAGAAACAGAGCTTATGACCCTCTGAGCAGTATTCGCATTTCATTGGCGATGACGAGTCTGTCGCTAACAATGTTTTAGGCGTATTACTGTTATTGACCTGGTGACCTGAACCCCTTTTTGGTTCTATGCACTCAAACGCGCGAAAACGTTGCTCTAAAAATGCTTTAAATTGATTAAAGGTAGGAAAATCATTGGACTCGCTACTACTGACACTTAATTCCCATTGCTTACGCGTTTCAGGATCTAATTTAAATGTCACTATATGTATGATAATAACATCCCATGTACTAACATTTATACCTAGGTTTGTTAGCGCATTTAAACAGTCATTTGTGGTGTCTGAAAGCTCCTTTAATGATGTTGCCGATTCAACCTGCATTGCATACGTTTAATACCAAATAACCTTTTCAAAATGCAGTTGGCGAGATATCTTTTATTACTGTATCGTTTGTCTAATAGATCCCAGCACTGAATGTAATTTGCATCACTTATTGGAGTGTTTCGTATCAATTGCTCAGCTTCACCAGTTAAATGACTTTTTAAATAGTGCAGCTTTTGCACATTATCTAATGAGTTATTTTTATGAACTAATGATACAAAAAGATCATGAAAAGTCGTCCATTCTTCATATTTGCCAGAAAACATTGGAATAGAAATCTTGGGCAATTTAACCAATGAATGGGCAGACTTAACAGCACTACTGGAAGAACCATCCTCATGAGGTACTGGTTCACTTACAACCTTAATTTTATTGAGTGTTGTTTTCATTAAACTTTTATAAGTAATGTAAGTGTCCTCAGTTGTATCATAAATATCAACAACTTTTTGATCAATATCATCTAATTTATAGCTCTGATAAAGTTTAGTGTTAGTATTTTTAAAAGATTCCCAATCTTTTTCTAATAATTCTTGTCTAGTTTCAATGTATTCAATAGTTAATCTTTCTTTTGGACTCTTTTTAAAATTTGCGAATCCTTTAATAATAACACTTTGCGACCCCCTCAATACATTAACCAATCCCTCCATATTGGAAACAATTAATCAAACAAAACTAATGAAAACAACTCAACAAGTGTATAAAAACAATGTTTGTTCTAAAATAAAGTAAAACTAATTTGAAATAAAATACAGAACTAAAATATTTTTTAAGTTCCAATTTGTTGCTCAAAATTTTACAAGTGTTTTGAAACAACTTATAATCTGGCGGAAATCGGGCATAGGTTCCCCGTTCCGTCGTTTTTTACGAAATTATTCTAAGTCCTAAACTAACATGCACAAATAAATACAAGTCCCTAATAAATAAACGTAAAATTTTCTAAGTCTAAAATTAATTCAATAATCTTCAAAGTAAAACTCTTTGAATAAATAAAGTCTAAAATTGCTTGTCACTTTTATAGTAAAATGTACTTACAATTTTCACTTCACTCACACAACACGAATGTGGCGCTCCCTGGTGGCGACACGTTGAACTATGGATGTGACGTCAGTCTTCTGATGTCACGTTGAACTCGGCGTGACGTTCTTCCTATGACGACACGTTGAACTACGAGGGTGACGTACTACACAGTCACCTCACGCTTGAACTGGATCCGCCGCTGTGCTGCTTCTGCTGACCTCGTCCACTATCCTGGACGAAGCTGCCGCTGCTCATGCGGGGAGCCCTGTACTCTAGCTGCAGCGATCCACTGCGAGTACCACGGGCGGGCGAACTCAAAAAGCCGAAGTTATATCCGGCTCGAAGGACCAATGTTAAATACCGAACACCAAGGATGGTACTCAGTACTTAAAGTTTTGAACTTTTGACCTTATGTGTATACTAGTAAGGTTGAAGGTCTGAATAAAACAACCAAACTGTATACTGTTCTATATTTAAGAAGAAGAAAGAATCATATTTGATGAAATTCACAAGACCCCTATGAAATCGTTGTAACACAACGCTTGCGAGTGCTAATTCGACGCCAACGCCATCTAGTCACATTTTACACAAACTTATAGCAAATACTATGTATTTTGTTGAACTGATGAGCGGCTTTCGATGATGCATGATCATTAACATATATGATCGTAAATAATAAACAAAATAATGGTCTCCTTAAATGGCAATTGTGGCAATTCACCGGCAATACCGCTTATTTTTCATGTCTTTAGAGAAGCCTTATTTATTTATTTCATCAAAAATAATACAAGCAACGGTTCAGACATACTTATAGGTTAGTACTTGGGAGTATATATCATGTGAGCATTTGTAACCGAACTAGGACGAGCCCAGTATCTCAGCATACAGCGCCAGGTCCCTCAAAATAGATAATAATACATTTTAGCCCAAAAGACATGCAAAAAGATGCATGATCTCATCATTCATATTGAGTTCAACTCGTGAGGTAATCTCGGAACATAATAATATGTGACACGTGAATACAACCTTCTTCAATAACAATAAGACCTAAACATATCACTTATCCCAGACACGAAAAGCCGAACTCTAAAATAGAACAACAAACTGAAAATCCAAATCCTCGTGTAACCTAATTTTTTTATCGACAAAATCTTCCCCACACTTCTTCCTTTCGATTCCCTGGTACTTAAGTATACGGGCACATCTGTAACACGTCAGTAACAAAGTAGGTATGCTGATAAGATTTTTTTTCGCCATTTCACACGGTGTTTTCACGTCTTTCTACCTTTTCGGTTCTTGAGAAATCTTTTTTTATTTTAGGTGAAAGTGGTTTGATTTTGGACATTGTATTCTTGGTATTGTTGCCTTTAGCAGACTTAATTTATTACAGCGTAAGTCAATATATATACAGGGTGTTACAGAAAGGGTATATCAATACAAACGGGTTGAAGAGTGTGTCTGGTCTAGAATCTCTGTACAAAATTTCAGCTCAAAAGCATTAACTTTGAAAATGCTTAATTTTTTTTTATTTCGACATCACGGCGCTGCACTGGCGCGCGGCGGCGTGATGTGCGTGTACTAGGCGCACAGACACACTACAGATAATGGATAATGACCCTCGTAGTGCGGTGACACGTTTGTTATGATTTAATAAACTATCGAAATAAAAAAATATTAAGCATTTTCAAAGTTAGTGCTTTTGAGCTGTAATTTTGTACAGAGATTCTAGACCAGATACACTCTTCAACCCGTTTGTATTGATATACCCTTTTCGTAACACCCTGTATGTTTTAATAAATTGTGTCTCCGCAGTAACAATACACGTATACTGTGCTGTGTGTTGTGTCGGGGCAATCCCCGACGAGCTCCTTCTAAAGGAACTCTACTAAGTACTACTATTCATTTTTATTTATTACTAGCTGCACCCCGCGGTTTCACCCGCTTAAATGTCAATCCCGTGGGAATATCGGGATGGAAAGTAGCCTATATGTTAATCCAGGGTGTCAGCTACCTCCATGCAAAATTTTATCAAAATTGGTCCAGCCGTTTGAGCGTGAAGGAGTAACAAACATATAAACACACACACTCACAAACTTTCGCCTTCATAATATTAGTGTAATGTGATTACAATTACCAACGGCCCGCCCCACCTTCGCACGGGTGCAATTTTGTTTTTGAATTTCCAAAATTTTCTTTCATTCAAATCTTGTCCCGGCAATACCGAACACAACAAAAAAAGAATTATCCAATTTGGTGTAGTCGTTCGGAAGTTATGCGCGTACATACATTTTGGCGATTCATTTTTAGGGTTCCGTAGTCAACTAGGAACCCTTATAGTTTCGCCATGTCTGTCTGTCCGTCCGTCCGTCCGTCTGTCCGTCCTCGCTTAATCTCTGTGACCGTTAGCACTAGAAAGCTGAAATTTGGTACCAATATCAATCACGCCGACAAAGTGGTAAAATAAAAATTGGAAAAAAATGTTTTATTAGGGTAGCCCCCCTATATGTAAAGTGGGAAGTGATTTTTTTTTTAATTTCAACGCTAACGTGTGATATATTGTTGGAAAGGTATTTAAAAATGAATAGGGGTTTACTAAAATCATTTTTTGATAATGTCAATAATTTCGGAAATAATCGCTCCAAAAGTAAAAAACAATGTGTCCCCCCCCCCCCTCTAACTTTTGAACCATAAGTTTAGAAAATATGAAAAAAATCTGAAAAGTAGAACTTTATAAGGACTTTCTAGGAAAATTATTTTGAACTTGATAGAAACAACAGTTTTTGCACAAAAAAGACAAAAAGTTGTACAAAATCATTTCTGGACTAAGTTCGTAGTATAATCGTATATGCAAGCATTTTTTTTTAACTTCGTTTACATATTTTACTATCCTGAACGTATCTTTTTTCAAACAAAAAAAGAATTATTAAAATCGGTTCTCGCAATCCAAAATTACCACCGAAAACTTCAAATGTCTTTCACATTGGCATCTCGGGACCCTCTGGTCCCGGACCTTTGGAAGGTGTTCGACGTTCGAAAAGTGCTGATTCTCAGCCTAGTTTGAATAAATGACTTTTGATTTGATTTGATTTGACGCGCGACGGGCCGAAGCCAACTCGCAGAGGCCCGTTAGATATTTTTAATGAAATGAGGCACCAACCGACGATTATCCCTGTACGCACTATGAAGTGCACTCAAGGACAATTCCTGGTTGGTGTAGGACTATATATTAGACTGAAACTAATATATTAGACTAGCTGCGTCCCGCGGTTTCACCCGCATAAGTTTCGATCCCGTGGGAATATCGGGATAAAAACTATCCTAAGTCCTTTCCCGGGACTCAAGCTATCTCTATATCAAATTTCATTTAAATCGGTTTAGCGGTTTAGCCGTGAAAAGGTAACATACAGACAGATAGACAGACAGACAGAGTTACTATCCAATCCATACTAATATTATAAATTCGAAAGTAACTCTGTCTGTCTGTCTGCATGTTACCTTTTCACGCCTAAACCGCTGAACCGATTTAGATGTTTGGTATAGAGATAGTTTGAGTCCCGGGAAAGGACATAGGATACTTTTTATCCCGATATTCCCACGGGATCGAGACTTATGCGGGTATAAACGCGGGGCGCAGCTAGTTTATAATATACTAGCTGCACCCTGCGGTTTCACCCGCATAAGTGTCGAACCCGTGGGAATATCGGGATAAAAACTATCCTATGTCCTTCCTCGGAATGTAATCTATGTCTGTACCAAATTTCACATAAATCGGTTTAGTAGTTTAGGCGTGAAGAAAAGACAGACAGACAGACAGAGTTACTTTCGCATTTATAGTATTATATATAAATATATAATATATATGTCGCATCTGGTCATTCGTTTGACTATTCGGAACGCCAGCGCCATCTGGTGGCGCTTGACAGAGTCTAGCCTGAGTTCGTGGGGGGTCGACAACAGCGCGACAGAACGATGTGGAGCCTCTTGGACATCGGACATCAGACGAACAACATGCGCTCAGAAACTGTCCTGCGTTCCGTATCTGGTTGTATCGTGTACCTATAGTGTGTGATTTGCTAGTGTGATTAAATTGTTCGTGAAATTATAATCTGATTTGAACTGCAAACCGTTTTTCTATTGCGCAATAACCAACACATACCCATAGTTCGCCCACATTAGTTAAAATATGGCTGATAATAATGAGACACCCATGCCTTCTCCGTTATCAGAAGTGCGATTCGTGTTGGTTTATGCGCAAAAATCAGAACGCTAAAAGTGAAAGTAACCGTTGTCATTTGAAAAACAAAGTGTAAACATGCGAACGCTTATTAAATAATCGTGTGGAATTGTGGATCTGTTCGAGTTGAACCCAGATAAACCAGATACGGATGCGCGATCGTAGTGCATGTTATTTTGGGCATATGCTGTATGCAGAAATACCTTTGCCAAATGACGCGCAAGTTACACCTACCGCCATGTTTGAAAAAAAAAACAAGCGGGTCCCTAACCGGCGTTCGAGTTCGTCGTATCCCGTTCCCGTAATTAGAACACGCGGTAGGACGCGTGTGCAAACGTAACGGCACACAGCACGACAGCTAAATTGTGTTTTGCTGAAAATTCACTGCAAGGTGGATAAAGGAGCAGCATCAACGTGGCTATCGTAAATAGCATACCAAGGACGTGGCGTGGAGCTACCAGTGACGTGGAGAAACTGAATCGAGCCAAGCAGCGCAGCCGTCAGCGAAGCCATTCGCGTGCTGCAAGTGGGAAAACAGGACATATCGCGGCCCGGCGCACGAGCAGTGGCGGCCAAGCAGTGCAAGCGGATGGTGGAGCAGGTGCTTCAACTGCCGCAAGCAGCAACGGCGAGTGGATGTTTGCGTCGTACAACTACCCCCAGACACGTTAGAAAATAAAGGTGAGCTGTATTGTTTTGTTTACGATTCTAGTGCTGAATGCTTGTTAGTAAAGTAGAGGTTAAATGGCAAACGAGTTAATGACGTTGTTGCGTTGACAGGCATTGGTCAAACGCGTGTTTTCAGCACAGAATAATTCTTATGTAGTGTAACGATTAGCGAGCAATAACTTGAGATTTTATTACATTTCTACTCGACCCGACATTTACTTGCAAAGTAACATTATGATAGTATGTGATCTACTCGTAAGTTGATACAGTTCCTGACCAATTATTACCAAGGCTTAGAAGAAACTTTTGTTATCGATTATTGTTATTGTCTTTATTTAAATTTTTGTTAAGTAATGCGTTACGATAACAATGTGGTCAGAATTGGCCGAGTGGAACAGGCACTGCTGTTGATTTTTTCGGTTACAGGTTAACACACAAGAACGTCTGCAAGCAAGATGGCAGTGTCAGACAGCGCTGCACTCTCCTGTACGAGGAGTCGCTGAACAAGGACGGTGCTGTTCGAGCAAGGAGTTTCGCGACTTCTGCCAGGGAAGCGGTGGCAGCGAGTGGATGTCTGTACCGTTAAGCCAGCTACAGATCTATCCTCTACCGAATCGGGTGAGCCGTTTTCATTTTGTTTTGACTCTGGTACTGAGTGCTTTTCTGGTAAACAACAAACAAAAATGGTTACATTATTAGGTATAGCCTAACCTAGTTTACAATGCAATTTTTAAATACGCTCCATGACTGTGTTCGGAAGATGCCCGAGGGCCAAGTACCAATGAGATTGTAGACAATATTGATGATGAGTTGGCATCACTTTGGTTTGTGTACTCAGGTTCTCGGTTCATTGGGTCGGAGACCGTACCAGAGTATCGTAGCCATAGCCCGTTAGAACTCAGCATCTACTTGGTAGACCGTGGGTACGTGGTGCGCGGTAGCTCTGGGTAGTATGGTCGGGTCTAGCCTTGAAGCCAAGACCGTAGAGTCAAGGAGGACTCGGAGACCGTACCAGAGTATCGTCGGTACGTAGTACGCGGTAGCTCTGGGTAGTATGGTCGGGTCTAGCCTTGAAGCCAAGACCGTAGAGTCAAGGAGGACTCGGAGACCGTACCAGAGTACCGTCGGTACGTAGTACGCGGTAGCTCTGGGTAGTATGGTCGGGTCTAGCCTTGAAGCCAAGACCGTAGAGTCAAGGAGGACTCGGAGACCGTACCAGAGTATCGTCGGTACGTAGTACGCGGTAGCTCTGGGTAGTATGGTCGGGTCTAGCCTTGAAGCTAAGACCGTAGAGTCAGGGACGACTCGGCATTCCTGCGGGAAGTGCGTATGTGACAAATGTGTGGGACCGTGAATGGGATACCTGTGGTTTTGTTTTCTTTGATTAAAGTAATGTGAAAACGTTGTACTTGGTAATCTCGAAACTAGATAGTTCAAATTCTTAGATTATCCAAATTTTTGGTTTCTAATTTGAATGCTTCTTGCAAATTGATTGTGAAATAAAACAGATTTTAAAGAGTTGAGTCCCTTTTAATTATCTCATCAGTCTTCATATGCGAGGTTGCGAAAAATTACAGCAAATCAGAGTATAACTGACGAAATTGAGGTTGAGCAAAGTAGTAGTAACAATGAGGAGAGTCATTAAGTTTGCATTATGATTGGACCGTACCAGAGGTTGTCGTGTAGCGGTAAGCAGTCAACTCTGGCGGTAGTCGGGTTTTAGTGAAAACCGTATAGTCCAGGAGAGACTCGGCGCTCCCGTGGGAGTTCGCACAAAAGAAAGATGGGTAACTCGAGGTTACTGGGCTATGCGAAGCCAGAAATCACATGTAGAGCTTAAGTGTGTTGATTAATTTGGTTTGATTGTGTCTTTTGTGAAATAGCGCGATAAATGTGTAGTCAGATGTTAATTTTCTTCTAATTTGTCATTGATTGTTAGTAATAAGGTTCCCAGTTTAGTTCAAATGAAATAAAGAGTTTTGAGAGAGAGAGAGTTTTAACTGATTTTTATGGGTTAGGTCAGGAGTGACCGAGCTATGTGATACTTTGCGGATATGTTTGTTTACAGATTGACACACGAGGACGTGTGCATCGCAGGATGGCCGTGTCGCATCCGGTCATTCGTTTGACTATTCGGAACGCCAGCGCCATCTGGTGGCGCTTGACAGAGTCTAGCCTGAGTTCGTGGGGGGTCGACAACAGCGCGACAGAACGATGTGGAGCCTCTTGGACATCGGACATCAGACGAACAACATGCGCTCAGAAACTGTCCTGCGTTCCGTATCTGGTTGTATCGTGTACCTATAGTGTGTGATTTGCTAGTGTGATTAAATTGTTCGTGAAATTATAATCTGATTTGAACTGCAAACCGTTTTTCTATTGCGCAATAACCAACACATACCCATAGTTCGCCCACATTAGTTAAAATATGGCTGATAATAATGAGACACCCATGCCTTCTCCGTTATATATATATATAATATATATATACTTTGGATGTATGGATGTATGGATTGTGGATCTGGGTGGCTAAATTGAACTGGTTATCTAGAACTATGAAAGAACTAATCTGGGCCCTGCCTGATCAATGTTTTATATATACACGGATAAAATGGCTGGGGGTGACTTGCACATTCAATAATGGGCCCCCGGAAATGGTCGCTAGCACATAGTGACGTAGCAAAAAGGTCGCAAAATGTCCTGAGGTGCTTGAGGACTGGAGAGGTGTTCCTCGGCTTTCAGAGCAATCCTAGAGCCCGGAAGATGGCCAAGATCCCTGCAAGCACTTACTGGAATCCTTCCTTTCTTATCCAGGAATGACATCCGTGACCAACGGCTTAACGTGCCTTCCGAGGCATAGAGGGGTCTTGGTATGTAAAGATGGTCACCCATCCACGGACCAACCGTGGCAAGCGTAGCTTAACCTGATCGATCGACCCGTGCGGCTGTTATTACTTACCCACAAGCTCCTATATTTTGCCAGTTATGGTATGTTGTGTTATGTAACAGTAGGCGAGCCTATTGCCACGTCTTTTTTAGGGTTCCGTAGTCAACTAGGAACCCTTATAGTTTCGCCATGTCTGTCTGTCCGTCCGTCCGTCCGTCTGTCCGTCCTCGCTTAATCTCTGTGACCGTTAGCACTAGAAAGCTGAAATTTGGTACCAATATGTATATCAATATACATATTTTATGTATATCAATTATCAGCCGCGACATACAAGTTGTAGGTCGTAGGTTCGAACCCCGACAGGCGCTTTACTTTGTGTAAATTATTTCATCACCACTGCTCTCAAAACGGTGAAGGAAAACATCGTGAGGAAACCGGCATGTCCTAGAACCAAAAATTCGAAGACATGTGACATCCACCAACCCGCACTGGGCCCGCGTGGTGGATTACGGCCCACTCCCTCTCACAGAGAGGAGGCCTGTGTCCCAGCAGTGGGAACGTTATAGGCTGATTATGTTATGTATATCAATCACGCCGACAAAGTGGTAAAATAAAAATTGGAAAAAAATGTTTTATTAGGGTAGCCCCCCTATATGTAAAGTGGGAAGTGATTTTTTTTTTAATTTCAACGCTAACGTGTGATATATTGTTGGAAAGGTATTTAAAAATGAATAGGGGTTTACTAAAATCATTTTTTGATAATGTCAATAATTTCGGAAATAATCGCTCCAAAAGTAAAAAACAATGTGTCCCCCCCCCCCCTCTAACTTTTGAACCATAAGTTTAGAAAATATGAAAAAAATCTGAAAAGTAGAACTTTATAAGGACTTTCTAGGAAAATTATTTTGAACTTGATAGAAACAACAGTTTTTGCACAAAAAAAGACAAAAAGTTGTACAATATCATTTCTGGACTAAGTTCGTAGTATAATCGTATATGCAAGCATTTTTTTTAACTTCGTTTACATATTTCATTATCCTGAACGTATCTTTTTTCAAACAAAAAAAGAATTATTAAAATCGGTTCTCGCAATCCAAAATTACCACCGAAAACTTCTGGCACGTCTATGTATTAATTAGTAACCCAATTCCCCGAGAGATGGCGCTGTAGGTACTTATTACATTGGGTCGGGTATTATCGAATTGTACGTGGGAACACTTATTGTGACGGACGGGAAACTACGGAACCCTACACTGAGCGTGGCCCGACACGCTCTTGGCCGGTTTTTTATTGTTGAATGGGCCCGCCTTTGACCTCGATCCCGCCTGATGGAAAGCAATGAATGAGGTCTACGATGGAACGAGCGTGCCCTGAAGATGCCTAAGGCACTGGGACTCCCACGCATCGACAAAACACAGCAGGCTGCTTGACGCCGGACTCCGGTGGGCGGGTGGTCGCAAACCAGGCGGGCGTTAGCCCTACCACCGCAAGGGAATAATTGGCCAGTCAAATAAAGTGTTGGGTGTGACTGTCCAGGATGCGCCGAGCGCGAGCGTTCAGTTGAGTAACTGATGGAACAAACTGCGCTACACGAGGAGGCTTCTTCATGCGTCCCTAAACGTCGTCGCGTGGCCTACATTTCCAGGTAACTATTGTAAATTTTCTAATAGGAAACCGAACATTTACACAACAAACACATTTTACCTGACAAAGGGATCAAACCTAGGACCGTACTATCTGTCTACAAAGGCATGACTCAAATCTAAGCTCAAACTGCGTCAACTTCGATTCAACAATACAGAAGTTGGCACACTTCCAAGTGACAACGTTTATAACATCAATATTGATAGGCACTTCTAAACTAAGATAAGGGAGAAACGCAAACGTGGCTGTCCGTGGTCATTGAAAAGGCAAGCATGTTCAAGCGATCTGTTGACTCCTTCTTAAGCTCTGGCCACACTGAGACGAATCTCGCGCGGGACGCGCGGCGCGACTGTGCGCTTTGATTGTGTACATTGTCGCTATAAAGCGAACTACGATTGTGAACGACACGCACACGAAGGTGTGTGAGAGAGAACGTGCGAAGTGTAAGTGTAGTTTGCCTTGTCGCGACAATGTGGTCGCAGCGTTATGACCAGGAAGTCCTCTAGACAATTGAGTTGGTACAATCGCGACATCATCATCTGCCTAGCCTTTTCCCAACTATGTTGGGGTCGACTTCCAGTCTAACCGGATGCAGCTGAATACTAGTATTTTACATAGAGCGACTGCCTATCTGACCTCCAAAATCCAGTTATTGAGTAATACCCTTTGATAAGACTGGTTGTCAGACTTTCGGGCTTCTGACTACCCGTAACGACTGTCAAAGATCTATTAATGACAGACGGGACCAACGGCTTAACGTGCTTTCCGAGGCACGGAGGGGTCTTGGTATGTAAAGATGGTCACCCATCCACGGACCAACCGCGGCAAGCGTAGCTTAATCTGATCGATCGACCCGTGCGGCTGTTATTATTTATTTATTTATATATACTTTATTGTACACCACAAAAATACCTTGGAATGGACAGTGATTTCCCTGGACATACAATACACTAAAATTACTATACTAACACTTATTACTTAGCCACAAGCCCCCAATCGCGACAATGTGGCCGCAGCATTATGACCAGGAAGTCCTCCAGACAATTGAGTTGACACAATCGGTGCGAGCGAATTTCGTCCCGCATCCCGCGTGGGATTCACTTTAATTACCCGACTGCGCCAGAACGAGGGTTTTGTTTTTTAGTCAGAGCCTTATGCTTTCCAATAACAAAACTCAAACAGAAAGCATTTCTTTTTCAAATAAACCAATTACAGGCACTTTTGAATTTTCAAGGAGTCGTATATCTATGATTCGGTTAGTTGGAAAGAAATGCGAAAGTGTGTCTGTCTGTTACCTCTTCACGCTTAAACTGCTGAACCGATTTAGATGAAATTTGGTATAGAGATAGTTTAAGTCCCAGGAAAGAATATAGGATAGTATTTATCCCGATATTCCCACTGGATATAAACTTATGCGGGTGAAACCGCGGGGCGCTGCTAGTTATTATATTAATCTATTCCAAAGCGTAGTTGTAGTTCTTATGGGGAAAAGTGGGCAAGAAACTCCATAGACTAGACTCTCTTATAAATCAAAATGTTGTTATAAAATATTGAATAATACATCATTCATGTTGAAATTAGGTAAGTGAACATTTACTAAAAATAAAATAGCAAAAGTATACAAAAAAAACCTGTACAAGAATATATTGGGGTGTGGGCAAAATCGGAACTAACGCCGCCATCTTGTTTTCAAAACAATGTTGCACGAATTTTTACGACCCCCCCCCCCCTGTCATTCAAGCGCCAAAAGTTCCTTGTAGCAGTCATTGTACAAGTAAAACTGTAATCCTGAATTCCCGATACAGTTGCCAACCCTCCAGCATTCTGAATTCAACCGCCATTTTGAAATTGGTTACCGTAATCAGCCTATAATGTTCCCACTTCTAGGAGGACACAGGCCTCTTCTCTATGAGAGGGATGGGCCGTAATCCACCACGCGAGCCCAGTGCGGGTTGGTAGTTGTCATCATATATTCGAATTTTTTTGTTCTAGAACATAATTAGAATTTAAACTAGAATTTATTACTTTTAGACTAGAACATTGTTTCCTCACAATGTTTTCCTTCACCGTTTTGAGAGCAGTGATGATGAAATAATTTAAGCAAAGCACCTGTCTGGGTTCGAACCTACGACCTCGTAACTCACGGCCGTTTCCACTGGGCCACCACTGCTCCCTGAAATTGATTAATTACGACTTTTAATATCAAAACAAATGAAAACGCTCCCTATTCCCTTTTAAAATAGCCGATAAAATTGTACAGTCAACAAAAGATATTTGAAATTTAGTAAGAAACCGATGATGTTCTCGAATAAAATTTAATTTTATTAATAGAAAACAAAAAGCTTAATTATCTAATGTTATATCATTATCTTGTTTTATTGATTTTAATTAACAAAAATAACAAAATTAAAACCTAACTTAAATAAAACTATACACAAACTAAAATATAGCGTCGAAAAATTTATCTGCATCGCTGTCGACTGGTAATGTACCGAAGAGACTGGCGGCATTACCACGTTGTATGGCAATGCTTATGTCTTTGGCCAAAGTAAAAGACAGCCCTTGGGTCACGGGAAGTGTCAACCAGCCGTTTTGAAATTTTCTTAAAAAGACCATGAGCACTCGTAAAATTAATTAAATTTAATAAAATTTCAGTCGACAAAATCCATCGGTTTCTTACTAAACTTCAACTATATCCGACGATCCTGCATACTTATCTCTTTTGTTGACTATACACTGCAAGGAAAAAGAAAACACTGTTTTATTCGTTTATTATTCGTCCCGGCGGCCTCTAAATTTGGCAGCAATGTAATTAAGCTCATCGGGTGCCGGAATAAATCTGTCATGGGCGTTCGACGCGACACTTTTCAATGGAAATGAAATTGCTAATGATCGGATAGGTCCGCATCCACTCGGAGAGAATAATTGCTTCGATGGGCACGTGATGATTTTTTGTATTGTAGAAGAAATTAAAGCTTTTGGATAACATGTTTTTAGTAAAAATTTAAAAGTAAACTGCAATAATTTTCTCAAAAAACACTGTGTTATTTACATATTGTATATTAAGAAAGAAAATACGTACGTTTTTGGAATTCATGAATTTTTCATCGTGCAGCTCAGTTTGTTCCGCCAGTTACTCAACTGAACCGAGTGCTCGGCGCATCCTCGACAGTCACACCCAACACCTTTCCTGGCCAATTCTTCCCTTGCGGTGGTAGGGCTAACGCCCGCCCGGTTTGCGACCACCCTCCCACCGGAGCCGGTCAAGCAGCCTGCTGTGTTTCGTCGATGCGTGGGAGTTCCAGTGCCTTAGGCATCTTCTGAGTACGCTCGTTCCATCGTAGACCTCATCCATCGCTTTCCATCAGGCGTGATCGAGGTCAAGAGCGGGCCCATTCGGCAATAAAAAAAATACGTCTATTTGCGGCACATATGACGCAGAGAAAAAACGCATATATTAACATGTTGGGGGAAAATGTGCGTCAGATCCACGCATTATAATGCGCATCATGTACCCTATAATGCGAGACAGAGCCCCAGCGCTGGTTGATAGTATGCCAAATTACAAATTATGACCCTCGTGACTTGTAACTTTACGTATTTACCTCCCGGACGAAAAAAATTGACCCCTTTGCAATCTTTAAACTTGTTTCTCGAATCCCATGGATTTTCGCTTAGGCTGTGGTTATGGGGTGCTTTGACGTCCTGGTGAATTACAATTATGTTTATTTGTATTGGTATATTTTAAACCACAGGGTCAAATTAAATAGCTAGCAAGTAGATGATGATTGAGTTTATAACTTTTGGAGTCAAAACTGATCACGAATATATGGCAGCTGTACTAGTAGGTATTAAATGTTTGTACAATTTACAATCACATACTTTTGAATCACTTCGGCGCCACACAGTTCTGCCACGAACTCCGTTCATTAGTATTGAATTTCTGATTTTCATCATCTACTTTTGCTGTTGACTGTACATAATAAAGAGTATTCTATTCTATTTTTATTTATTTATTTATTATCTACTTAACTGTCACAATGATACAGAGTAACCTTGAACTCCATAAACTACTGCAATAACTTACACAGTTTTGCAAGAAAGATCGCGACAATGTAGGTCACCTGGCAACCTGGCGGTCTATTCCGTAAAAATCTCACTGCGAAAACTTAGGTGATATCACACCCCGGACACTCCATACAACGCTCGCAAAATAATTACCTACTACTACTACATTAAAAAATGACATTTGTATACGTATGAATGTGTGCGTGAGGTACTTGTGTTTGTGAGCGCTCTTGTTAAAGAACTGCGACGAATACGCCGAAGTGCGGGGTGAGGTGCGGTAACTGATGTTAGTGCGGGGAAGGGAGTGTCCTTTCTGTACGTAGTACTTTAAGTATTCTGTGCTGATATGAAGTGAGTTTGTGTTCTAGCTGATGCTAGGGATTGACACTATTGACAGCTCACTCCACGCTCACTTTACCTAACTTCTTTTTTTGTTTTCACTATGTCGCACCTTCGCCTTCGGTGCAACAAAGGGTGCGTTCCGAGTTAGGAATGTAATCGATATAATCGATTTGAGCGTGCTTAAACCTAATTCGGTACGGGTAAAGTCACAACAGCTCATTTTTTAATTTTACAGGAGAGGACTTTTAATTTTTTTTTTCGCATTTATTTGCTCATTTTTTCGCATTTATAACCACAAAGGCACCTGCGCCATCTAGTAGAATTTTTAGTTTTTTTTTTTTGATTTTGTTGCCCTAAGTATAGGCATGGTTCAGAGACAATTTGGCATACTTCCCTCAATTTTGCAGTTTTGGCTATTTGTGAGTTTGTTGCACCGAAGGTGCGATGTGATTCTTCCAGAATAGTACTACTGGTCATTGGTTTACTGCGCAGAATTGTTACACTGTGGTTCCAACATCGAAACCATACCAAAATTGATGGCGGCTATGAATCTACATAATTGATGTTGTACGTCTGTACCAATCTAGGAATAATATTTACTTTGATAGACTCGATTTGTTAAGTAATAGTTGCTTATCAGACTTTCGTGTTTGGGGAAAAATTTCGACGATACTGATTGGACGGGGCTTCGAAAATGGCGTAAGGAAAACGAAAAACAATTTTGCTATTGAATTTTTATTTTTACAAGTAATCTTCTATTTGTTATTTTTAGCGGCAGTTCACCATCTAATTACTGTTTTTTTAAATATAATTACAAAAATGTTTGTAAATATATTTAAGGAAACTAAGTATGTTTTTCAATGAGCAAATAAATAACATCAAAAAAGCCCTGGAAAATACTCTCATTGACATCTGTACTAATATTAAAGCTGAAGAGTTGTTTGTTTGAACGCACTAATCTCTGAAACCAGCAGTCGGATTTAAAAAAGAATTTTTGCATTTCAAGCCCAATTTTTAAGAAAGGCTGAATATCTCGAAAACTGTTGAATTTTGGCCATACATAATATGGGGGTTCCATTTTTTTGCACTTTGGCCCCCTAACAGCTCCTGACGGATATACTCGTACGTCGAATTACAACTAACCCTGTATACCAAATTATTAATACAATTATGGCTTGTGATTAATTGACGATGATTAAACACATGTAATTTGGGAGAACAATCGATTTGTTGACCTGTGGTCAGTACCTACAGGTCAACATATCGATTTACGCTATTATTATAGTTAATGGAGGCCGCATAACCCATTTAGATATAAATTAATTAAGCGGGAGAAACCCACGTGTTTCTATTGACATACATATGTAGCGACATGCAAACTACGCGTCATACTGACGTCACGCAAAACCCTGCATCTCGCAAGCAAAGTTTACCGCGCAAATAGCATATACAGGGTGAAATTGAATTCATGGGCATCCTTTTAAGGGGTCATTGTAATCATCATTATATACAACTTTTACTATGGGACCAAACCTGAAATAGCGAAAAAAAAACAGCTCTTCCCTACACTTTCAGGACAGGCCTGATGGTCTAGTGGTTAGTGACCCTGACTGCTATGCCAGAGGTCGTGGGTTTGATTCCCACCCAGGACAAATGTTTGTGTGATGAGCACGATCATTTGTTCTGTGTCTGGGTGTAATTTATCTATAATATGTATTTATTTAGAAATATATAAGTATGTTTATCAGTTGTCTAGTACCCATAACACAAGCTCTGCTTAGCTTGGGACTAGATGGCGTTGTGTGATAGTTGTGGAATATTATTTATTATTATTTTGACGAGTTATGAGAACATAAATGCAAGGAACAGCCGATTTATTTTCGCGATTTTAGGTTTAGTCCCATAGTAAAAGTTATTCATAATGATGAGTACAATGACCCCTTAAAAGGATGTCGATGAATTTAATTTCACCCTATATACAACGGATCGACATGAATCATCGGGCAGTTGCTGCCCGATACAACACCCGTCAGGTCGGAGGATCCTCCCTTTTCTTTGGAGGATGAGTGAACTTTACACCCTGTTCCATGAGGAACAGGGTGTAAAGTTAAATATCCTAAATAAAAATCCAAGTTAAATGTCCTCTATACATACATAATATCACGCCTTCTTTACCCCAAGGGTTGGACAGAGATGTAAAATAATAATCCTCCAGACCGTATTTCGGCCATGGCGGCCAATCTCGACGGAGACTGGGCTTCAGCGCGAGAGATAAATAGGTGTTGCACAAGCATGGGCACTCTCTCTTCCCTTACTTTCATAGTCCGATGAGTCGACACGTAATACGACACGAATGGACAGAGGTGTTTAGACGCCAGCACATCAAGCTACTACAATCTGTCAAATTTCTTTATCGCTAAATCATAAGGTTCAAAGTTGATTGGGAAAATTTGACAGTTTCGGGTAGCTTGATGTGCTCACTCAACCTCTTACCATGGATCCAGTACATGATTCGAACCTGATTCTGAATAACCAACGAAAAGTTTCAACGCAGGAGGAGTTTGTTGGTGCGGGATTGTCCGAAAGGGTTACCGCTACCCCGGAACATAAAGGGCTAAGGAAGGAACACGGATGGGTTTTAGTCAGCAAGAGTCTGACACTCCCTTCGCTCCACCCAGAGCGGGAGGGGTCATTTGATGATTGGTGTTTGTTGCGCCCCTTCTTCCCAGCGAAAGCACTAGGAAGTGGTGAAGGGCGAGCGTTTTGGGGGACTGTCTTCTGTGATTTTGACGTTCGAAAACTGCTGATTCTCTGCCTAAATCCACGGTGAAAACCGGCAAGATTTTAAAATATACAGGAATATTTTTTTATCACCATCCAAATTTTTACAGGGTGTTCTGCCCATGAATACGAACAACTTTCACTATGGGACCAACTCTGAAATCACGAAAAAAATTCAGCTGTTTCATACATTTTGGTCAAGTAGGTATTGAACTTTTGTATTAAACAGCTGTTTTTTTCGTGATTACAGAGTTGGTCCCATAGTGAAAGTTGTTCATATTCAAGGGCAGAACACCCTGTAAAAATTTGGATGGTGATAAAAAAATATCCCTAAGTAAATGCGCCCCGCGGTTTCACCCGAATAAGTTTCGATCCCGTGGGAATATCGGGATATGTCAATCCAGGGTGTCGGCTACCTCCATACAATGTTTTATCAAAATGGTCCAGCTGTTTGAGCGTGAAGAAGTAACAAACATATAAACACACACACACACACTCACAAACTTTCGCCTTTACAATATTAGTGTGATTGTGATCAATCAACATTTAAAAATCAATCTAAATAATAATTATACAATGGTATATTATCCCTCTAATTTCATAGCCCCAAAAAATAGGGGTCAATTTAATTAAATCGTCCAAACGAACCGTTTTCGAAGGCTCTAAATAAATCATGGTAGGCTTTATCGGTGGTCCAGTTGAGGTTCTATTAATGAGACCCCTGCTGCGGAGGATTTTAACGCCTTTAGACATCTTAAGTTTAATCCCTCTTAATGAATGCTGGTTTGCGTTTTGTTTGGTTAGCGTAAAAACGGTTGATTGTCTTTTCGGGTTCGGAAGAACAATCGGATTTGTTGAGGAAATCGGAGAGTTTTTGAAGTGAAAACTTCTTTAAGGGCACTTTTCGCTCTTTCTGAACGAAATTGAAGCGTCACGCTCTGGTGGGTGACGCTAAATCGCGTATACTCTGCTCCAGTCGATTGGTGACGCTGAATCGCGTTTGCTTGGCTCGTATAAGTTTTCACTTCTGTTGTGTGACATAAAATATCATAAAAAACACACCCTTTTTTTCTATTTCGGTCATTGTCTTATTGGTATGATACGGGCTTATGATGCACTATCGATACATACATCCAAAAAAACGGACAAAAATTCTAAGACCTACAATTGACAACATTTCATATTTTTAACCTACATGTATTATTACGTTATATAAAAGTAAATTCAAATCTAGGGCACCCATATTTTTTCGTTTTTCGAAATTATGTAGATACTTTTCATTCATAATTTTAACTTTGAAATTCGGTGTATTCTAAAAAGACGTAAGTGCCAGATGACGGTAGAATGGCGATATTACCTTTGCTTTATTGTGACCCGTCAAAAAAACTGTTAGATGTCACTTGTCTCAGTCGTTGTTTTGGTTCCGTCATTGGCGTATATTTTTCATTGGGATCCATTTTATTGGCGAAATATCAATCAAAAATTGATAATATTAACAGTAAGCAGCGTGTCGAGTTGACAGGAAAAAATATTGTTGAATTCAATTCAGTTTTTTAGTTGTTTTCTAGTTACACTTCTTAGGTGACATTGACATGTCTTGTTTGATATAATGTTTTCAATCAAAGACATTGGAATGCGCAAAGGTAACTACCTCATTCCGCCGTTTATGTGACGTCATCACATGTTCTTTGATTTTTATTTTTTTTCTCAGAAATTTAGAAATAAAAAAATAAAATAAAAATATATTTGAACACAGGATACGAAAATAAAGAAATAGTATTTTTGTTTTAAGGTCGTGTCAGGTTTGAAATGTTGTCAATTGCGGCATCACTCGTAGCAAAATTACTTTTTTTCCAAAAATATTCAATGTATAGTTTTGATTTTGTCACTATTTAATTGATAAATGATTTATTTTCTGTAAATAGGTTTGTACAAACACTTTTACACGTCAATTATATTTTTTTAAGCTAGATGAGGTCGGCGTTTCCTGTCTGACTACTCTGAGAAGAAAGGCCGAAACAAATTCAGAGGTCACAGTCTCTTTTAATGTCCAGACAAAATCTTGGTCAGATCATGTGAAGACCATGTAGATTGGTGTCTGAAATGGTCTTTTGAGGAAAGAACTACTATGAAGGAAAACAGAAAAAAGAAATGACCCACATAGTCCTCGCATTCACAATAATTAAATAAAATAAAAATACTTTACAAAGTTTAGTATTATCTGTGTACAGTCAACAAAAGAGAAAAATATGCTGGATCTTCGGATATAGTTGAAGTTTAGTAAGAAACCGATGGATGTTGTCGACTGAAACTTAATTTCATAAATGAGTTTGTTTTCTGTTAATAAAATTAAATTTTATTCGAGAACATCAATCGGTTTCTTACGAAACTTCAACTATATCCGACGATCCTGCATACTTCTCTTTTGTTGACTGTACAGTCACGTCTATAAGTATGTATACACTTGGCTTTATTCAAAGGCGATTTTCTCCTTTATTTTTGAATGAAATTTTATGTTATTACGAACATAGTATTTTCGAACCCATAGGTTTATGTTAAGTGTCGTATTTTAATGTTGCATTCGTTATTTCACGAAGAAATCGCAATTGAAAATTACCAAGTGTTAACATATTGGTGCTCGTGACTGTACATATAGATAACAAGGAAAATCTTTGCAAGAAAATCAAGCAAAAAGACGAAAGTTGCATTGTTATATAACTCTGGAACCCACAGCTATCAAACAAAACAAATAGAAAATATACAGAAGGTCAACACGTACACATAGACACGCTTCACTTCAAATGCAAGCGCACACGCGACTGGCATTTGTTTAAGGCTTAAGAGCCTATACTACTTCAAATGGCTTAGTGTGATCCTCCGTTATGTCGAAAATACTGCACCATTAATTTTGAAATAAATTTATGGTAAAGTTGAGGATTAATGCTAAGTCTTATGTTAGACGAAAACACGATTCCATAAAATTTTCTCGATAGAAAATAAATCCAAAGTTACCTCTAACCCGAACAATAAACCGCTGGTATTCAAAAAATACTTCAAATTAGATCATGAAACTTTGCATACTAACTGAAATTACTTCAAAGCAGGTCTTATGTTATTTACTTTTTTATAATTACCATTATTTTCACTGTAAAAAGCAAATACCTAAACTATTGGCGCTGCCTGCCGCCCAGCACCGCACTCTGTCTCGCTCTCACTCAGTCAGCGAGCAGTATCGTATGAGCGAGATAAAGAGTGAATTTTAGCTGAGGTAGTATAGGCTCTTAAGGGGACTACATAACCTAAAGCGCGTTCACTGTCGGACTGCATAGAAAAGAAAGAGAAGCGCGATGACACAACGCTGGTAATTTATTGCAAGATATGAAGCAATTATCTATTTACAAAAAATCTATTGTTTGGAATAAAAAATTAAAACACTAGTGCTTTAGTGTGTTGCTTGTAGAATAATCTGTCAAGAAAACAGAATGATTGTACAATCATTCTGTTTTCTTGACAGATTATTCTACCGATTCCGATTCCGATTTTTCGATTTCTCGATTTGTCGTTTCTTTTTTCTGTTTTTTTTTTTTTTTTGATTTCGATTTCCGATTTTTTTTTTTCGATTAGATTTTTTTTTTTTTTTTAGTTATTTCCATTTAGAGGTATCTTCATGTTTTTTTTTTTATCGTATCAAATAAGTTGTATTATGTTTTCAACACACTAACTACCTAGCATTATCCTGAAGAATATCATATATTTTTCTGACTTTGTTTACTGTAGTCGATCATATACTTTTATTGCTTCTAAAACTTGCGTTTTTTGCGTTTAGGTCCTGTAATCACACAGCACGGTTTCTATATGATACGGCATACAAACCACGCCGAGGAAAAAACGTGTCTGTCAACAAGCTTCCATAGTGATCCATACAACAATGATGGTGATCCATACAACAATGACGGTGATCCATACAACAATGACGGTGATCCATACATCAATGACGGTGATCCATACAACAATGACGGTGATCCATACAACAATGACGGTGATCCATACAACAATGACGGTGATCCATACAACAATGACGGTGATCCATACAACAATGACGACCATGTCTACCCACGGCGAATAAACCGTACTTTTTCACGATAAGAAAAACGTTTGTGTACAAAGGCCTTATATGTTACAAGTTTCTAACGTTCAAAAGCAATAATCGCATGCCATAAAGCACGTTGAGTTCTTGCCATGCAAGAAATGCGATTTCTATTTACACCAAAGCAATTATTGCGCAGCGATGGCCTTGTCTAAACACAAAGTTGCACGTTCGTACATTTAAGGATTTTTTGCCTGAAAAAGTGCAACAACGATTAACACACCCTCAATTAATGCACTCGTGTTTGAATGATAGAAAATTTTCATGCCAGAATTAAATGCGATTTTATTTTACGTGCAATTTTATCGTACGTGCTGTTTACACCTATTATAATAAAATACTAGTTTTGAACGACAACAAACTTGCCCGTATAGTGCAATAATTGTACGTGTTGTTTAGATGGTGCCAGTCAATTGTTATTTCAATTTTGTGGTTTGCCACGGGCAATAAACTTGGAACGTGGAAATAAGGCTTTTGAGATCGCAGCACGTGAGTGTCTATGAGTGCGTCCGCCCACTCGTTGTATGGAATTGACCTTCTGTATATTCTTGGCTTCAGATAACAACAAAAAAGGAAGTTGCTTTCGTGAACTGCAATTAGTTGTTGTTTAAGACAAGTTGCTAACAAGGATGGTGATAGTCCTTAGATGTTTATTCTCCGTGAACGTTGCTAGTAATTGAATTTAATTTATAGTTGTAGTGCCCGCTGATGTTGGGATCAGAAGTCAAAGAATTTATTTTCGCATTGCAAGTTTTTGTTTTCATAACGTAAAGGATACCATTTTGTTACTCACGTATTTTTGGATTATCAAGGAGTCGGGCAGTAAGATTTGTTGCAGCTCCAAAGTTAGTCTGACTAATATTTTAATACTTTCATTCTCACTTCTTTTCAAAATATGGAACATTTTTTTTTAACAGTTTACTGACGTCACGGCTAGGGGCGTATTTTTTTCGTGTTTTATATGACGCTACACGCAATGGCCGTTAATTTTTCCAAGTCAAAACAGACTAACCGTCTACAGCCGTGTAAATTTGCGTATGTACGTACCATCGCGGTCATTGGCGGTGGACCATTTTTCAACCTTATTACCAAGGGCATAAGGGTGAAAAGTGGTCGACCGCCATTGTCCGCGGTTGTACATTACTAAGAAGCCATGTGATCCAGTGTCGTATTGCACTCTCTTAACGTTTTCTGAATTAGTTTATAGGCAAAAAAAAAATATATAAATAAATGTCGCAATCAAGGCATATCCGGTACGCCAGCGCCATCTGGTGGCGCTCGACAGAGTCTAGCCTTACGTTTGTGCAAGTGGCCGAGAGCCCTGCAAAGCAGCATGGTGGAGCTTTTCATCATTGGACATCGTACGGACAACATGTGCTCAGAAACTGTCTCGCGTTCTGTATCGTTGAGTTGTGTACCTACAGTGTATGTGATTAACTTGTTCGTAAATTATAATCTGATTTAAACTACAAACGGTTTTTTTTTATTGCGCAATAGAAAAACCGTACGTACGTGGGCGTACTCGCCCACAGTAATTAAAATATGACTGATGAGAACCAGACAGAAATACCTTCTCCGCCAAATATATTTCGAGACCCTCCTTCCCACACATGTGTGTGGGATGGCGCGCGCCTGGACGTTAGTTCTCTATACCGTCAGTCATGAAGTGTCATATCATATCACAGCACCCTAATTGCGTAACACACTATCAATCGGAATCTGAATCAATTTGATGCAAATTTCTAATCCATTGCTGCATAAGTTCGAAAAATGTGTCTGCATAACACGTAAATATAACGCTATGAATGTTGTTGAAGTGTCAAAATTAAACCGCTTCCTATTGATAATGTGTTACGCAACTGCCCCGCGGGTTCTTTATTTCTTTACGGCAGTAATAGGCGAGGTATTATTTTGTATGAAAATTTTTAGGTTAATTTTTAAAATGTAAACTATGTATAAAATGTCCGTAATTTCAACGCCTGCCAGGGTCGCGGGTACCCTGCTGTACTGCCGTAGCCTTCATAAGTATGATTTTGCCCTATCAGGGTTCACTGAGGCATATTTGCCCCATGAAAAAGTCCCTAATCCAAGGTCACAAAATTAAGATAAGCCTTCTTCGCCGACTGAATTTGTGTCAATATTATCTAACACTATCTTTGTTACCCTCGCTTCCCCTTTCTCCCCTACTTACCCCTGTTTTCCCAGTTTACTCGCGTGTGCCAAATTGCGCTGGTAAAAATGGTGCTAGGGAATACCTTTTTGGCTGTATAGAAATGCCCTGGCTTATTAAATTTGTTTTTTTTTATGCAGATTGGCAAGGAGTTTCTTTATTAAGTGGCTTGGCTGTATACTAAGGTGTTTTACAGGTCCAGTTGAAAACCAGCGTCAGGCACTAGTTGTCTGGCATTATTGCTGAACTGGGCCTTTTTGGCGCAGCCGTGAGGCACACTTTCCTGCTAATTACTTACATCGGACTTTACGCTTTTTATTTGATCTTTGTTTTGTTTTTTTATCTGATGTATCTAGTGTATTGTGTCCTTTAGTCTGCGCTAAATAAATGTATTTTCTTTCTTTCTTTTTTCTTTTAAAGCCAAGTGAAAGTACTTTAAAAACATTTTACTCGGATGAGTGCGCCATGCTTATTTTTGCCGCCAAGCAGCTTTGCTGGTATATAATGTATACCAAAGGTGGCCATAAGGGATAAGGCCGAAAGGTAGCGGGAATGTCCGAAAGGGTTACAAAGTAATTAGTCTCCTCTGCACCATTGATGGTGCAAGTCAATGGTGCATACGGTACAACGGGCCCGGAACATAAAGGGAAGGGCTAAGGAAGGAACACGGATGGGTTTTA
The DNA here is from genome assembly GCA_945859645.1 of Amphipoea oculea. Classification (NCBI taxonomy): domain Eukaryota; kingdom Metazoa; phylum Arthropoda; class Insecta; order Lepidoptera; family Noctuidae; genus Amphipoea; species Amphipoea oculea. The sequence continues at coordinate 2,298,561 of OX243885.1, forward strand.
GTCAGTAAGAGTCTGACACTCCCTTCGCTCCACCCAGAGCGGGAGGGGTCATTTGATGATTTCCCATCCAAAAAAAAAAAAAAAAAAAAAGGGTCGCGGGTTGTTGAAAGTGTTACCGTGGCCCGTGGCACAGGCAACTGAAGGAACACGGGTGGGTTTTAGTCAGTAAAAGTCTGACAAGCCGTCCCGCTCCGCCCAGAGCGGGAGAAGTTATTTCATAATTTCACAACCAAACAAAGGGGGGTTCGGATTCGGATTCACAGTTTTTGTTTGCCCCTCTATACTGTACTGAGATATTAATTTTTTAACCAAAGCAAGACCTATTCTTATTTATTTATACATATTTTATTCTTCTACAGGGTGAAATTGAATTCATGGGCATCCTTTTAAGGGGTCATTGTACTCATCATTGTGAACCACTTTTACTATGGGACTAAACCTAAAATCGCAAAAAAAAACAGCTGTTCCATGCATTTGTGTTCACATAACTCGTCAAAATGTAGGGAAAAGCTGATTTCTTTTTCGCGATTTCAGGTTTCGTCCCATAGTAGAAGTTGTTCATAATGATGATTACAATGACCCCTTAAAAGGATGCCCATGAATTCAATTTCACCCTGTATAAGTATTTATTCCCGATACGAGAGAATATTCCTGTCAAACGTACAAACCGCATGCTTAATGAAACATTGACCCATTAGTAGATAGGTCAGAATTAAGTACAGAATTTTTTGAAGTGAAAACTTCTTTAGCGGCGTTGCACACTTTTTGTAATGGGTAAAAAATGTTAAACTCGCGTCAGGGCATCGCGTCAGGACACGTGACCGTCAGGAGAGATTCCCCCCCCCCCCCTCTTTCTACGGCGGCGCCAACCGAAGTGAACCAAGTGAGACACGATAATGGATGGATGGATGGATGGATAGTGATGGTGATGGTGATGGTGATGTGGATGGGGATGCGGATGGTGATGTGGATGGGGATGGTAACGGTGATGGTGATGGTGGTGGTGGTGGTGCTGGTGGTGCTGGTGGTGGTGGTGGTGGTGGTGGTGCTGGTGGTGGTGCTGGTGGTGGTGGTGGTGGTGGTGGTGGTGGTGGTGATGTGATGTGATATGATGTGAAAAAAACTTAGTTATATTAATTCAATTAATAATTGATTTATTTCAACGTTAATATTCAAGTTTTCACTTCTGCCGGCACTCCCGGAGTGCAACCCGTCTTTTTTTTTTACTCAGATCTCATTAATAGTTAGTCATAGACGTTCAAAATACAAGTATTCATGATTAATTATAATCAAATCAGTATTAATTTTATGCGTCAACATGTAGGATAAGTCTTAATAGCAAGATCTTCTTTTGCGATGTCCCAAAAATCATCATTTTTGAGTTATTCCATTAAGCATGCGAAACAAAACTTCCTTATCCCTTTCCCACCCCACTGTGTTACTCGTCCCAAAATTCCTCATTTAAGCAAAAAATTTGACCCACATTCCTAAAAGGCATTAATTCGCGAAATACGAATCTCGTAAAATAAACCGTTGCCAGTCAAGGAAGTGATTAAATACGGGACGTAAATCAGCGGGCAAAAATAGACTTACATCCATTTAGATTTGTTACTGTCATCCAATTTGTAGGGCTGTGGTTGGCTCGATCAATTGATCAGGTAAAATTGGATGGGTGGTTTGTCAAAAGAGACTTTGTAATCTATTTTTAGGAAGATAATTGCATTGCGTTCGTTTACATTTCGTAGGGACGTAAAAATCAAATCAAGCGATTTTTTATTTTAACACGAAAACTGTATTTTCTTCGATCGAAGGTAGTTATTTATTTAGGCAGTTGGAATAAGGCAGTAATAATCACCAAGCTTAATAAATAGGTTGGTGATTTAATATTTTATTCTTATCCAAGTGTGGTTATTAGTTATCAGAGGGGCTTATGGCTGTTGCCCACATTTTGTTAATAAAAAAAAAAATATTATAAGACCATGACCACGAAAATACTTCACGTAGATTGTTAGTTCTCCGGCATTTCTATGCGAATTTTGATGATTCTTCTAGTCGGTGTCTTCAATTCTTCAATGCACTAGTGTTAATTGAATTTGTGTGGGGTGTGGGGTAGGTACAACTAAAAAGTGAGAAATAAAAACTTTTTTTTACAAAAAAAAAAACAATCTATTTAAAAAAAACCACAATGTGATAAATAACTTTAATTTCGGAAGTCTTTCGTTTTTTCGTTTTTTGACACCGACTTCCGAATTTAAAGTTTTTACCCGACTGCGCGACGCAAAGGAGTGGTAATGTGTTTATCAGCCTATGTATGTATGTATGTTCCTTTGAAGCACTATACAGACCAAACGCCTGGGCCGATTTTTATGATTCACACGTCAATCGATTCCTCTTAGTCCGGCGAGTGTCACTAAAGACATGACGTTAGTGAAAATTCAATATGGCGACTACTGGACGCCATATTGTGACAATGAAAAAAATGAAAGTCAACAAACTATGTCAAGTAGGGTATCGTTAAATAGGTCTTTCAAAAATATTAGTGGTTTGGGAAGACCGTTTTTTTGATTAAGTAAACCGTTAGTGACTTGTCAAGCTTTAAAGTACCAAATTTCGTTAGAATCAAGTGTCCTCCCCGGGTGCGTCTCATATCGTATAAAGTTATTTGGTATATTTTCATTTCAATAACGTTCACAAGATATAATAAACGTGAGATATACCAACTGTTGATATAATTTCTTTACATATAATATTTATAAACTCTTAAACTTACTTCGTATAACGTTATTGGATATAACGTTTATTTAATCGAAAATCATTGGGTCTATCGTTTAAAATATATAATAGTATATTGACAACGTCATTATGGTTAACACCCCGATTCAGAACAATCCGACTCTGACAGCTTAGGTTAGAAAGCCTTCGTGGCTTCCGAATTATTTCCGTTACCGTTACCGCACCCGAACTCAACGAACGCACTAGACGACGTAGGATGCAAGAGCGAGCGAAGGGCACCCCGAGGTTCGGTTTGGTTAGGTTACTTTAAACCCTTTATACAGAAATAGGGGCCCCGCGAAGCGGGGCTCCGTCGACATAGGATGCAAGGGCGAGCGAAGGGCACCCCGAGGTTCGGTTTGGTTAGGTTACTTTAAACCCTTTACACAGAAATAGGGGCCCCGCGAAGCGGGGCTCCGTCGACATAGGATGAAAAAAAAGTTTTTATCATATTAGACTAAATAGGTTTTATGTCTATTGAGTGGTATATCAAACGATTTTATATTAATTGCCTGTTATTCTTATAGAAATTAGTTACATTAAAATTATATCAATAGTTTATTATATTAACTGATCATTATCTATACTAATATTATAAAGAGGTAAAATTTGTTTGTAAGTTTGTATGTAGGGGGTAATTTCTGGAACTACCAGTCGGATTTGAAAAATTCTTCTTGCATTTGATAGCCCAATTCTTGAGGAAGGCTATAGGTTATTTAACGTCACACTATGGCCCTTAGGAGCCGAGCAAAAGCGCTATGGGGAAACGAAGTGATAGAGCAGGAGACGCGGCAAGTGATGCAATACGACGAGATGGGTCGAAGGAATAAGAAATTTCACGAACGAAGTCGCGGGCAGAAGCTAGTATCAAATAAAATTATAGGTTCAGTTGTTATATCTTGTAAATATTAGAGGTTTTGTAATTATATCATATATTACTTACCCGTCCCCCCCTCTACCAACTAAACGGTTGTAAGTAGTTAGAAATTTAAATGTTACGGCAGTAGAACCTATATATTACGAAGTTTAAAGGAAAACTATCATACTTAAGTGGGATTAACAACTCATAACTAAAAAGAATAAAATAAAAAAATTAAATTTAAAAAATCAAAAAACCCGACTGCGCTAAAAAACATAAGCAGGCGGGACCCATGCCATTTTTATATTTTCAAACTCAAATGGGTCCCGCCTGCTTCCAACTTTTATTTAATTTAAAATGGGCTTGTTTTTAGCTTTTCAGTTTTTTTTAACTTATGTTTTTTAGCGCAGTCGGGTTTTTTGATTTTTTAAATTTAATTTTTTTATCACATTGTAGTGTTGTTTTTGAAGTCGGTTGTTGTTTTTGTAATTATATTTCAAAGTAGTGTCCCTTTGTGTTGTCCACCCTGTACCCGTCTTAAATAGAAATCGAATACAGGTTGTCGCCATTAATCACTGGGCTAATAAACTATTAGTGGCTCGGACGGTTAATCTTTTGTCTTGCTTAATTGCCATCTAAGAATTAGGACTAAGTAGTTCGACTTCAGACCAAACCTAGCGGCGATTTGAATAATTACTACCTACTATACTAGGTGAAAATCGTGGGACTACTTGCTTATCTAAAGTAATAATCCATACCTCCATACTAATCACACTAATATTATAAAGGCGAAAGTTTGTGAGTGTGTGTGTGTGTGTGTGTTTATATGTTTGTTACTTCTTCACGCCTAAACCACTGAATCGATTTAGATGAAATTTGGTATAGAGATAGTTTGAGTCCCGGGAAAGGACATAGGATAGTTTTTATCCCGATATTCGAACGGGATCGACATTTACACGGGTCAAACCGCGGGGCGCAGCTAGTTAATATAAAGAGGAAAGATTTGATTTTTTGGTTACGCATTCACGCTTAAACGGCTGAACGGATTTGAATGAAATTTTGCACATGGGTGGACCATGAGCTGGAAATGGACATAAGCTACATTTTATCCTGGATCGTAGATGAAATCGCGAGCAACAGCTAGTATTTGTTAATTAGAATTAAGTCGTTTTTGAAGGTGCATTAAAATTGCTTTTATGATTGGGTTTCTCAAAAAGGTAGGGTTATTTGAAAATACATTTTATTGTACCTAATCAATAGCGTCTATTTTTCTTTGTCAAAAAAATACTTGTGTACATTTACCTACATTTTTAAATTATTAAACAGATTTTAGGGCTCCGCACCTAAATGGTGTATGGTATTTTTATCTCATGAAGTGACACGCGCTTTACTTGTGTTTATCAAGTATACAAACACGCTGTGAGTGTGTGTGTGTAAGCGCAGGAGCTCTCGGCACCTTCCCAGATAATGCCGAAGTCGGAAAATGTGAGTGTTAGTGTATGCATGTGAGTATTATACAGGGTGTTACGGAAAGGGTATATCAATACAAACGGGTTGAAGAGTGTATCTGGTCTAGAATCTCTGTACAAAATTTCAGCTCAAGAGCAGTAATTTTGAAAATGCTTAATATTTTTTTATTTCGATAGTTTATTAAATTGAAATCATAACAAACGTGTCACCGCACTACGAGGGTCATTATCCATTATGTGTAGTGTGTCTGTGCGTCTAGTACACGCACATCACGCCGCCGCGCGCCAGTGCAGCGCCGTGATGTCGAAATAAAAAAATATTAAGCATTTTCAAAGTAAATGCTTTTGAGCTGAAATTTTGTGCAGAAATTCTAGACCAGATACACTCTTCAACCCGTTTGTATTGATATACCCTTTCCGTAACACCCTGTATATGCTGACGCTACTTGCTTTCACGCACACATTTACAGCGTGCTTGTACATTTCATTACCACAAGTAAAGTGCGCGTCGCTTAGTGAGATAAAAATACTGTAAATGGTATTATTAAGCTTACGCTATCAGACTCACGCATATTCATTCGCCAGAGATAGCCATTTGAAACTTTAAAATTATTCAAACGGCTATCTCTGGCGACTGGTGTCAGATGTTGTAGCCTTTTTCATAGCAAATTATAAAGTCAATAGCCGTGGTGGCTCACCATAAAAGCAAGTTGGAAAAAAAAACATTAATTTTTAAACAAAGTCCATTCAAACATCCATTAAATTAAAACATAGTACAACTGATATAAAAACAAGAAAATAATACTCAAATATTTCAAATATACACGTGTCATTCAAATCACACTAATATTATAAAGGCGAAAGTTTGCGAGTGTGTGTGTGTGTGTGTTTATATGTTTGTTACTTCTTCACGCTCAAACGGCTGGACCTTTTGATAAAATTTTGTATGGAGGTAGCTGACACCCTGGATTAACATATAGGCTACTTTTTGTCCAGATATTCCCACAGGATCGACATTTACGCGGGTAAAACCGCGGGGCCCAGCTAGTCAAATAATATATAATACAAAAATGTTGTTCAAAACAAACATTGAACCGTTGTTTCTATTCTGTCATGGCGACATTATTTGTTTTTTGTAAACAAACAAACAGATTATTTATCTCAACAGTATTAATACAATAAACTCGTTTCCCAACTTCGGTTACAGTTTGAAAGCGACACTTTCAATTGGTTGGTTCCTCAGAGGATCTAAACTTGCATGAAATTCTTGATTCGATTCGAATTGCCTTAGATTTTGGCTCTAAATTGTAATTGTGGGCGAAAGTTAATATTGGAGCGATCGCGTAGTTAGGCATTGCGGTGGCGTTAATTACTCGGAACTAATTTTCGTTGGTATTGTTTTTGGATTAATTAATGATGTTAAACTGGGTTAACCAGCATCAGGCGCTGTTAGCTGACCGTTTAACTCAGACGTTGCCTGAGGTTGCTGCGCGATGCGGGATATCTTCGACTTTATGTGTGTGTTTTTTTTATATACATAACGGAGAAGGCATGTGTGTCTCGTTATTATCAGCCATACTTTAACATCTGTGGGCGAATACTGTGGGTATAGTGTTGGTTATTGCGCAATAGAAAAACGGTTTGCAGTTCAAATCAGATTACAATTTCACGAACAAATTAATCACACTAGCAAATCACACACTATAGGTACACGATACAACCAGATACGGAACGCGGGACAGTTTCTGAGCACATGTTGTTCGTATGATGTCCGATGTCCAAGAGGGCTGCTCCACCTCGCTGCACGCTCCTTGTACTCCCCACAAACTCAGGCTAGACTCTGTCGAGCGCCGTCAGATGGCGCTGGCGTTCCGAATAGTCAAACAAATGACCGGATGCGACATATATATTATGTTATTTTATTATTATTTTTTTCTTTATATATTTACAGAGGGTTTTAATCTAGACAGATTATGCCACCCTCATCGTTAAAAATCGACATACTGCTATACAGGGTGAAATTGAACACATGCGACAAATCGAAATGGGAGATTGTACTCATTATTATGAACAACTTTTACTATGGAACCAAACCTGAAATCGCGAAAAAAAAATCAGCTGTTCCTTACATTTATGTTCGCATAAATCATCAAAATGTAGGGAACAACAGATTTTTTTTTTCGCGATTTCAGGTTTGGTTTCATAGTAAAAGTTGTTCATAATAATGAGTACAATCTTCCATTTCGATTTGTCGCATGTGTTCAATTTCACCCTGTATAATTAAAAATTATTACACTACCTCTATAGCATCCTGGCTGGCTGCTTCCGAAGCAGAAGCAGCAAGGACGCTGTTACATACCCCAGTCTCGAACATACTTATATTAAGTACTATTAATAAGTCTCGTCTTTCCGGCTTTTTTCCGGATTTTTTTTTCGTTTTATTATTATTTTGTTGTTTATTATTTTTTTAGAGAATTTTATTTGATTCTACAACATTATTTTTAGTATATGCGAAACCCGAAACACGTGTCTAGTATTTTTATGTAAAGAATCTATGTACAAAATTTCAAAACTGTATCATGAATAATCACCAAGTTATAAGCTTGTTATGTTACCTGTTTGTCCGTCCAAACACATGGTCTCCCCCACCGCGTGCCTAAACGTACCGCGCGGCGATTGTATTGTAATTAACTGGTGATAACATTTTCCATCATACTTGCAGGCTTTGGACTGTCGTAATGGTCAAGTGTAGGTAGTTATTATAATGTACTTTATTCGTAAATAAATGCAGCCGTAAGCTACGAATAAGTAATTACTTATTCGTAAGCCGTAAGTGATACAATGTAGTCAATGCGATTTGTTCAAAGTGGATGAAAAGTGTTAAACATCGCATTACTTAACCACAGCAGGCTGTAGGTACAGATAATAACTTTCTACAATTAACCATCTTGGCGTGTTTAAAAATGTTAATCATCACGGCAAAGCATTGTGTTTCACGATACTCTGATTGCTCCTCGTACCGCTGCACTGCCAGGAATACGTTATCACTGTTATCGTTGTTTCTGTGTACTGGACGTTTGTGTATGAGAAAGTCATGGTTACACGACACTTTTTACATACGATAGGTAAGTACACGATCAACCGAAACACAACTCGGCCTCGGCGGCCGCGCGCTCGCGATTATGCAGTTGGACCCACGCGACACGTGCGCGCCAACCAGTGGTACCCGGGCGACTGAGGTTGCTGCACCCGGGCACCCCCGCCCCGGTCGCCCCGCTCGCTGTGCGTCCGCGCCGCGCCATTGTGCGCGTATGGTAGATAACTACCTACTTAGTCGCTCCTCGGGGCACAGTATAATATACTCGGGGTGTCCAACTATTAGGTCCTTACATATGAAATTGGCGTTTTGTATGGAAGGAACAAAAAGTCGAATATTTTTTAATATAATATATTTAATTAATCAAAGTATGAACCATTGTTTTCAATGCACTTTTGCCATCTTATAGGTAGTTCATTGATCCCTTTACTAAAAAAACCAGTCGGACGGGAATCAATAAAATCTTTGAAGGCGATTTGGACTGCCCCATCGGAGTTGAATTTTTTCCCTTGCAAAAAGTTATCCAAATTGCGAAAAAAATGGTAATCTGTTGGAGCAAGGTCCGGGGAGTACGGAGGATGTCTAAGACATTCCAATTCAAGCTCTTCTAATTTGGTAGCCGTCTGTTGCGCAGTGTGTGGTCTGGCGTTGTCGTGAAGCAGCAGTGGCGTGGAGCGATTGACCAGCCTTGGTTGTTTAGCCGCTAGCTTTTCCATCATGGTTTGTAATTGCTGACAATAGACATCAGCTGTAATAGTCTGGCCAGATTTGAGAAAACTGTAATGAACAATACCGGCACTAGTCCACCAAACGCTTACAAGTAACTTTTTTGGGGTTAATTTTCGCTTGGGGCAGGATTTGGCTGGCTGGCCAGGATCCAACCATTGCGCTGAGCGCTTCCGATTATCGTAAAGAATCCATTTTTCATCACAGGTAATGATTCGGTTTAAAATACCTTCATTGTTGTGCCGGTTCAGTAATGTAACGCAGCAGTCGACGCGCGTTTGCCGGTTTGCTTCAGTCAATTCGTGAGGTACCCACCTTTCAAGCTTTTTAATCTTCCCAATTTGCTTCAAGTGAATTAAAACAGTTTTATCACTAACATCGAAGCCTGCAGCTAACTCGGACGTGGTTTGCGATGGGTCCGCTTCCACAATAGCCTTCAATTCTCCATTATCAACTTGGGTCTCAGGCCGTCCACGGGGCTTGTTCTGCAGGTCGAAATTTCCAGAACGAAAACGTTGGAACCAAAAACGAACTGTGTTTTCTTTTGCAACATGACCGCCATACACATCATTCACCCTTCGAGTCGTTTCCGCAGCACTAGTGCCACGGCGGAACTCGTACTCGTAAATAATGCGATATTTTAAATTTTCCATTTTGTAAAATGAGTGACGCAAACAGAAGAAAAAAAACAAATGAATGACGGTCATCGAAGCACAAATACATGAGTAAATAGCTGTACAAATTTGAATTTGGAATTCCTTACCAAAGAGGAGAAATTCGTGATTAAAGTGGCCAGTACGAAAAACGCCAATTTCATATGTAAGGACCTAATATTAACCTTTTTTAAATATTTTTGGGCCAAAATATAACATGGGGTAAAAATTATTGGAATCGATTCAGTTACTTATTCTGAACAAACTATATTCAGGTTTCGCATATACTAAAAATAATGTTGTATTTAAACTATGAACAGAAGTATGAAAAACTACCTCAGCCAGTGAACTAAGCTAGACTAACTTAGCTTAGCTCTTGGTCTGCAACCCGCAATTGAGAGAAATCGTTGTGTAACTATTCATCTGATATTATCAGATGAATAGTTACACAACGATTTCTCTCAATTGCGGGTTGCAGACCAAGAGCTAAGCTAAGTTAGTCTAGCTTAGTTCACTGGCTGAGGTAGTTTTTCATACTTCTGTTCATAGTTTGCGGTCTGTACACAAAATAAGATATTACATGATAATTATCATATTACAAGAAGATGAATAAGATAAACCAAATAAATAGAAAAGGCCGAAAAACTACATCAGCTATGCGAGCTAAGCTAATAGCTTAGCTGTCTGCAATCCGCATTTCAGTCGTCAGTAATTTCAATTTCGAAAGAAGAAGACAAAGCGTTGTGTAACTGTACAGACACTATACAACGTTTATTAGTAAGAGGGTTATTATTTAACGAATTTATTCCGAAACGTTTATTTAGTAAGTTGCGCTAGCCGAGCTCAGGTCTTGGATGGCTGAGACCGTCCATCACATATCAAAATCACCTATGCCAAGATGAACAAGCTGTCCTATCCAGTTATAGATAGTAATAAAAGCTCCGACAAAAAAATAAGAATTCTCCTTACTCAAAATATTAAATCTACTGCCTAAAATACTAACTTTCCGACTACTTTTGTTCGAATAAAAATGACGAAATGACCGAATAAGATTCTTAAATCTTCGATAAATAAACATGACTGTTTATTACTATAATACTTTTCTACCAGCTTAATTTACGTTTTAATGTACCTATATCTAGGTAAGGTATTTGTATTCTCATTTGCTCGCTCTTGCATCCTATGTCGACGGAGCCCCGCTTCACGGGGATCCTGTTTCTATGTAAAGGGTTTAAAGTAACCTAACCAAACCAACGCATCCTAAGTCGACGTAGCCCCGCGTATATAATTGAATATGATTATTTTGACAACACCTCTGTTGTCGGTAACTTAGTAATTTTGCCGGAGGTTCAGTATTTTATTCGGAACTTTAGTTTTATAATTCGAAGATCCATTTTCATTTTAGTCGGCCACAGATCGCTGGAGATTAATTTGTTTTTCGGAACCATTATTATTTCCTTCCAGTTATCATAGTATTAACGGAAACCTATGAAAGTAGATACGACTAGTCAGAAACTCGAATCTAAGCCTGACACTGATATATCCCTGAGATATCGATTCCTTGTAATGGGTTTTCAATTGGCAGTCTCTACGTAGAAGACAAAGATATTTAGGCAGATCTGGTAAGACTAAAATCCGATCTCAATATTGTAGGGAAAAGGCAATGATGAAGGATTATAGGCTTTGATAGACTAGCAATAGGAACTATAATGTTGCCAACTGGGATGTATACAACTTTAAATTAAGGTTTCTTTTATTAGATATAAATAAAAATACTTGTTTGAGTTATTTTTCAATCAGTTTAAGGCGATAATGTTGAAAAAAATGTGGTTTTTCTATTTCTTGTAACTTGTTAAGTATGTAGAATGGGGATTTAACATTTTGCTATATGTTTTTTGACTCTTTGGTCTAGTATCGTGTAAAAGAATTATACGATTCAATGAATTTTACTTGATACAAAAACATTGCAAATTTATATCTATTTTTTTACTTTTTTCTACATCACGGCGTAACGCTTAGGAGTTATTCAATGGAATTTTGATTTACTTTCAAACAGAGAATTATCATATCAAAGTTTAATCAAAATGCATTTAATAGTTAAAAAAAGGAGTAAATTCGTTTTGGCATTACGTCATCGTTTTATTCCGAGCGCACGCATACTATACCTAATCATTATTCTTCTTATGGTTTTTAAAAGTAATTAAATCACTTTCGCTCCCTTAGTAGGTTTTCGAGGATTTTAAATTTTCGAGGTAGTGCCTTAAGGTGAATGTGCAGTTGTAGCCCGCGAAATTCAATTTTTCTTAGGGTGCGTCTAGATTATGTTATACAAGCTTCTGCCCGCGACTTCGTCCGCGTGAAATTTCACCCTCCCTCCATTCACCCTCTTAGGGTTAGAATTTCAAAAAACACTTTCTTAGTGGATACCTACTCTTCACAAAGAACACACCCTCCACGTAACCTACGACAAACTTATTATTTGCGGTTGGTACAGTAATCGGTTGGTATAGTAACCGCAAAATTAAGTTTGTTTTTTATTGTATATACTTTTCCGGGATAAAAAGTACCCAGTGTGGTGCCCAGGATAGGATAATTATACCAAGTTTCATCGTAATCGAACCGGTTATTTTTGCGTGATGCCTGAACAAACAGACAGACAGACAGACAAAAATTTTTTTAATCACATTTTTGGGTTCGGTGTCGGTCTAGTAACACCCCCTGCCATTTATTTTTTTTGATATTTTCAATGTACAGAATTTTTACTTCTACAGATTTATTATAAGTATAGATAACACATAAACTTATGTTATATAACACGTCCAAATTAATTAACATTGCTAACCTCTCTATAGAAACATGTTATATAACTATGCTTAATAACATGTTATGTTACACAGTGTGGAAGCACCTTTACATTTTTTGCAATTTTCAGGTCAGTGTCAGGTTGTATCTTGATCAAAATATGATTCCTTTATGTCCTCGTGGACATAAATTAGCCACTGCCAAAGATGGTAAAACAAGTCCCACAAAAACAATAAAAAACAAATATCAGAGACTTGAAATTGGGTTTCCTTATAATGAATGTCTTCGATTCATTAGCTAAGACAAGCAGTGGTCGTAATTTATTAGTCCCGATTGATTTACCTCCTTTCTTACTCCAACAGTCTTTGTTTCTGAATCTTAAGGGAAATTCTTGTTTTGTATTGAAGAGTTTAATATAGAGAAAAGTTTTAAGAGGTGAATTCAGGTAATCTAATTTATTCTGCGTTCGCAATTTAGTTTCCGAAAGTGTAAAAAATATTTGTGTTTGGAAAAATAACTTTAACACATACTGTCTTATTACAAAACGAGTTCTTGCTTCAGTTCAAGCCCAAACCATCCAGCCAATAGCCATTTATTACATTTCAAACCTTATTCCGACAGGAGTAAAGTTCATAACAAATGGCAAATTAGACTCAGTTTCAACGTCAGTTATTGTAGTTAGAACTTTATAACGGTCGGAATAAAGTTTGTCATTCAAACATTGCTCGATGGTTTAAACCTGGTTCTAAAGAAAACCGCAGTTTTGTAATAATTTTGGTTCTTCTGACTACCCGTAACGACTGTCAAAGATCAGAATTACAACCTACCTGTTGTAATTGGAGGATCTTTGACAGTCGCCAACGGATTAACGTGCTTTTCGAGGGACGGAAGGGCCTTAGTATGTAAAGATGGTCACCCATCCATGGACCAACCGCGGCAAGCGTAGCTTACCCTGATCAATCAATCCGTGCGGCTGTTATTACTTAGCTACAAGCCGCCACAAATTACAAACAAACAATTTTTTTATCCAAAAAAATTTTTAGTCTCAATTCGACTCCACCCCTCTTCGTTCTTGTCTGTCGTTTTAATAATTACAGCACCGGCTCTACGCGCCGTTAAGACCTAGAAACTAGGCATAGAAGTGGGATGACGCTTAAATACTGAACATTATGGTTAGCCGGTATTGAGGACATCGGCATGGGTCTTTGTGTGGTTGGCACTTGGCAGGATTCATTTCAGTTTATTTTTTAAACTTTAAAAACTCTTGTAATAGGGTTTGAGAGACGGGCCTGTGGCTAAATGATAACAGCCGCACAGGTCGATCGATCAGGTTAAGCTACGCTTGCCGCGGTTGGTCTGTGGATAGGTCACCAACTTTACATACCAAGACCCCTCAGTGCCTCGGAAAGCACGTTAAGCCGTTGGTCCCGGCTGTTATTCGTGGATCTTTGACAGTCGTTACGGGTAGTCAGAAGCCCTGAAGTCTAATAACCAGTCTTACCATAGGGTATCGTATTACACAGTTACTGGGTTGTGGAGGTCAGATAGGCAGTCGCTCCATGTAAAATACTGGTATTCAGCTGCATCCAGTTAGACTGGAAGCCGACCCCAACATGATTGGGAAAAGGCTAGGCAGATGATGAAAAACTATTGTGATAAACAAGAGTTTTTAAAATGACATTAATAATAACCAAAAATAAATAAATAAACCAAAAGAAAGACCTGTGCGAGGCGAGGCGAAAAAGGCTGCTATCGCAGCATAATGCTGCGATATTTAAAACTGTATACTGGAACGCTGGTATTCTAACAGGGCTATGTGATGTTGCTCTCTTCAGTAACCTGTCTATAAAGGATGGATGGCAGTCGCTCAGTGGCGTGCATTGGTTTTCAGGACAGGTAGGCACTAGGCCGGGTCTAGACTAGACAAACGCGGTCACTAATCAGAAAAAAAAGTGAGGTCAAAAGTGTGGTTATTTGAGTAGGCATGCCTACTTAAGGGTGATAAATTGCAAAGGTCGAACGTCATAGTATTACGTGTGAGACGTACGTATTATTTATTTTGTCGTATTAACTTGCACTAATGACAATGTGCGAATAGTACGGGAGCCGAGTAGGCCGTCCGGCGACTGCCTACTGCCGCGCGTGTTTGTATGAAGATTTTGTTTTTGTTAGGTGTGATAATTATTTAGTGAGTTTCTTAATTGTGGGGCACACACATTAAAATGTAATTAACAGGCTTATGTTGATATATCGAGGTAGGCACTGCTTACATGCCTATATACAATGCACGCCACTGCAGTCGCTCCATGTTATTATTATTATGAGGCTGTTATGTCCCACTGCAGGGCAAAGGCCTTCCTTCCGTCTTTCCATGTTTCCCTGTCTCAATACTCAATTCTTTATTGCATTCCACAATGTAGGCTTAGGTGGTAAATCTTAGTGGTTTCTTGCTACCTCTGGCCAATCCTTTAGATAGGCGTCCAGTTCGTCACGCCATCTCTTTCTGGGCCTACCGCGTCGCCGATTCCTGTTATTCGGAATCCAGTCAGTGGCTACTTTTGCCCAATTCTGTTGCGACATGCGGCAGATGTGGCCTGCCCAATCCCACTTCAGCTTCGCGTTTGGCGGCTGTGTTGGCCACGTCTGCGATTTGTTGTTTTTGAAGTGAATCTTCTTTAGACGCGCTTGACTTGGGGAGTAAACTGGCGAATGCGTTACGAAAATGTGTGATCGGGCGAGTAGGGAAGGTACGTATTTATGCGACCGGGTTTTTACACCAGGTATTTGCTTCCAAGTACGCACACCAGGTACCGACTCAAAATACTTGCAAGACTATAAAGTATCTTATACGGCTACTCGCTCAAATACGTAGGTACTCAACCGCGTTAGTTTTCGCAAATGCGATCATGCTCCTTATCAGTAAGAGTCTACGGAACAATTTCGTATGTAAGTATTTTTGAAGGGAAACTTCTTTACGCGCGCTTGACTTGGGGAGTAAACTGGCGAACGCGTTACGAAAAGTGTGATCGGGCGAGGTGAACGGAAGTTGAGTGGGGGATATAAGCAAGACAAAGCAGTGCGCGCGCACGTTTTCTTTCTCTTATCCTCTCATAGCCAAATACGTTTGAAGTTTCACTTCAGTCGTGTGGTCATAAGCACACTCGTTTTTTTTTTTTAAATCATTTTATTTCGATAAATCTTCATATTGGAACTAACTATAACACTAACTACGCTCCGTATATGAGTATAATATATCTACATCATCATTCATCCACATGATACATCCTCAAGGAACAGCAACCCAAGCGTGATTGGTTGTTTGGCGTCAAGATTGTTAATTGCTCCCGTCTGCGGGGACCTATTATGTATAGCAGACTAGCAGTTCACAATCACACCTTGCGCTATAGTCTTGGTACGCTGACCGCTTAACTGAGACGTTGCCTGAGGTAGCAGCGCGGTGCGGGAGGGGTGTAGTGACGTGATGCGAGAGCTCAGTGATTGGTCAACTTGTGACATCTATCACCCCTCCCGCACTGCGCAGCTACCTCAGGAAACGTCTCAGTTAAGCGGTCGGCCTATAGGTGTTATGTTGTATAATAGATTAAGTATAGACACCGATACATCCACCTACTACATTCTGTAAAATTTATTTAATAAATTTTCAACTTCATTGCTAAAGCATAAAGTTCAAAATTGATTGGGGGACAGTTTCGGGTAGGTTGATGTGCTGGCGTCTGTACAATAGGCAAGAGGGCTTTGATATGCCGTCGGTTGCGTGGAATATAAATGGCTTCTTGAAATCATGGGTCACACGAACAAACAAACTCTAAAAGGGGGTTTCCAGGGAAGCCCGCGAAAATTAAATTTTCTAACGTTTTTTTGCAATTTGCAGGCAAGTGTCGTGTACGACCGTAAAAAGTATATATCTATAGAATTACTAGCTGCGCTCCGCGGTTTCTCCCGCATAAGTCTCGATCCCGTGGGAATATCGGGATAAAAAGTATCCTATGTCCTTTCCCGGGACTCAAGCTATCTTTATACCAAATTTCATCGAAATCGGTTCAGCGGTTTAGGCGCGAAAAGGTAACATACAGACTGACAGACAGACAGACAGAGTTACTTTCGAATTTATAATATTAATATAGTATATATAGTATGGATATTCATTAAAATCATCAACACAACTCTCTTCACACCTCCACAAGCCACACAAGGCACGGAGGGGTCTCGCTAGGGCCCATCCACGGACCGACCTAGCCAAGGGTAGCTTAACCTGATCGATCGACGCGTGCGGCCGTTATTACTTAGTCACGAGCCTGAAGCCAGAAGTAACTGTGGAGGCAGTATTCAAACGTAAACTGTAATAAATGCAGATTTCGAAATTACCGATTTCATAAAGACGTTTTGACAAGAAACTTTTAGAGTACTCCTTTGAAATCATACGAATGACCTGAAAAGATATAAAACAAAAATCTAGATGAGTACTGTATTTTATTGTCTCTCTTAAAGCAACCTGCATCACTACAATGTATTGTATTTACCTGAAGTTGCAACAATGTATAGACATTGTTGCAACTTCAGGTAATCTTTTGTCTTTCTTTGATTGCGAGAGTCTTCTAAATTGGATTGGTTTTAAACCACAAACTGTATTCTTGTTCTCACGTTATTTGTCAGGATTTTATACAATGTCTACAACATTTTACTGTATACTAAGGAATGGTTCTTGTACAGGGATAGGACAGCAAAAGTAATGTCATAATGTGAATTGGCTCCGTTTTCAGGGAAACTTTATATTTTAAAGGTATGTGTTTATGATATTAAATCGAAACAATGAAACTCTTGAGTTGATGTACAGACGCCAGCACATCAACCTACCCGAAACTATCAAATTTTCCCAATCAACTTTGAACCTTATAATTTAGTGATAAAGTTGAAAATCTATTAAAGAAATTTGACAGATTGTAGTAGGTTGATGTGCTGGCGTCTGTACTTATTGTGCTCGTTTTACGGCATTTTGAATTGTTGCTCGCAAAACATCCTCCAAATTAATGATTTCTTCTTCAATGTCGGCTATTAAGACTTGCAAGGTTTGTGGTTGTGGGAAACGCGAGATTTCAAAAGGCCCCAAAGAAAGAAGGCAGGCACCGTCAGATCTGGTGATCTGGCCATCCATTTCAAATCGCCATAACGGGTGATCACACGGCCATGAATTCGCATTATGACATTACTTTTGTCCCGCGATGTAAAAAAAAAAACAAACCTAAACATTTTTTCTTTCTTTAGATTTATTAGGTACTATAGTCCATTTACTATAGCATTAGACAGAAGTTAAAAAAGGCTCTTTTAGGGACACACTTTGTAATAAAAGTACAACAAACATTATTACAGCCAAGATTGATGTGGAGTTAAATATAATCAATTTAAATAACAACAGTCACACGTAATTGTACTTATTTAACCTATCTACCTTCTGAAATTACAAGGCTTTCATTTAATATTATTTAGTTTTTGCATAAAATACTGTCGTGTCAATGTTTAAAACCTAAAAGAAGCAGGGGCGGACAGTACCGGGAACGTTTTTCATGTTACTATAACTCTACCAAATCTAAAATGTTACCTATTCCCTTCATAAGTTGTGGCAACACGTGTTTTTTTTTTGTTTTGTCGGTTTATATAAAGTTGTTTTTAATAAACTGATTGTTACTAAAAATTGTTTCATTTCGTGTACCTATCCAAGCATCGTGACGAGTAGATAGATAGAATATGATTTATTGTATGCCATACATTGTTAGTTACAAAAAAAAGCACATACATTATTTATTAAAATTGTTTGAACTTAACATGAAAATAAAAGGTTGCGTACTCCTGCTTCTGCAAGCTTCTTTTTTCTAATGTTATAATAAATGGAGTATAGTGCTAGATTTTTGCGGCTTTGTACTCAAAAAGCTAACAGGTCTTTCACTGGGCTGTGTCGTAATCGTAATATTAGGCATTTTTTTAATGATTAAATATTTGTGTTATATTAAAGTTGTTTGGTTCTATAAAGGCAATAAAAAAAAATTGAAATACAAATTCTCTCGTTTCTGCTATATCCCCAGAACCCGATTCACGATTGTCCGATTTGGTGTTTTAATTTCCTCAAAGCAAGTCTTGAGACTAAGAAAAGATTACTTATATATTTAATGGAACTCAAAATAAAACACAGAATTTTCATTCGACTTCGATTTGAAAGAAAAAGAAAAATTGCGAATTTGCGGTAAACATGTCGCAGAAAAAGAACACATACACAAAAAAGGAAGAAAATATGCGTCACATACCTACACGCAAAGCGGCCTTCGCTCAACATAATGCAACGATAGATTTGCTTATTTTGCGTCCAGTGTTGTGAAAAAAAACAATAATAATATTATTGTTTGCACCCAAATGCACCGTAATTTCGGGAACACCCTTGGAGCGATGTAATGTACAGTCACCAAAATTTTCACTAGATCCATCATGGATCTGGCCAATGGATCTAATGAGAATGAACGATAGATAAGTAACCAGTGTCGTCGGATATATGTAGTTGAAGTTTAGTAAGAAACCGATGGAAGTTTTTGAATGAAATTTAATTTGAGAAAAGAACTGTTTTCATTAAATAAAATTTTATCCGAAAACATCCATCGGTTTCTTACTATAACTTCAATTGTATCCGACGACCCTGGTTACTTATCTCTTTTGGTGACTGTACACCGGGCTTCGTTTGTCTAGCTCACGTCTCACGCTAAAATGCAGATTTTTATTTCTGTCTAGATATTTATCTGTATTTTCTGTGGCACCAATAACAGTCAGAATATTCTTGTCTAGACTGGGATTTGGAAGTTGTTTTGTTATTCACGAGCGATATTACAGTAGGTGTATAGGGTATGAACATAGATATATGAAAGGATTTCTATGGGTATCAATAACAAGACTTTTTAGAAGGTAGTACGAATTTCTGAAATAAAATTTAATTGTTTATTCTGTCAACTACGAGTATTAATGATTAAATTAAATGACCAACAACTTTATTAAAGACTAATATTTGCATGATATATTATATAAGCTGAAGGTAAGTGTGTGGTTGTGGTAAATAATAGCAGATATTTAGTAACAAATATAAGTTTATTCTTAAGCGGACTTTCCGGTAATACATAGACAGGAAGTGACAGCTAACCATAGTGAAAGGTAAAATGGTTGCGTTCCATAATTCCTAACACCCTCCCTTGGAGCGCAACCCCATTTTTGTTGTACAATATAAGTGTTTCTCAGAAGTTGTACCCTTAGTTAAGTTATCAGCAATCATTTCTTCCCCTTTTACATAACAAAATTTTATCACAGAGTTATTGACATGATCTCTCAAAAAATGATAACGAATGTCTATGTGTCTAGACCTAGGTAGATACCCCTCATTAAGGGATAGTTTTACTGCACTCTGGTTGTCACAGTAGATGATGACGGGGTTGCTCTGCTGTTGACCAAGCTCCTCATGCAGCTGTTGCAAGTATAGCGCTTCCTGCGCTGCTGAAGACATGGCCATATACTCTGCTTCGGCAGTTGATAATGCGACAGTCTGCTGTTTGTGCGACCGCCACGAAATAGCTCCACCCTGCAACATAAAAACATAACCCGTGCACGACTTACGATCGCGCACATCGCTTGCCCAGTCCGCATCACAATATCCTGTGATCTTCTCATCACCATCTTTGGTATAAATTAACTTTAAAGCCTTTGTGCCCTGAAGATATCTGAGTATCCTTTTCACTGCAGTCCAGTGTACAGCACTAGGATTCTTGTTAAATCTGCTCAGTGTGTTCACTGCAAAGGAAATATCGGGTCGGGTACCTTGAGCCACATAAAGTAAAGACCCAATAGCCTGTTGATAAGGAAAGTCTATCAATTTCCCATTTTCCTTTTCTTTATCAAATTTCATGCCAACTTCAATTGGCGTTTTCACCGGCTTACATTCTGACATTCTGAATTTTTCTAGTATGTCGTTTATATATTTTTCTTGGTCAATTATTACTTTGTCTCCATCTCTAGTAATATGTAGACCCACACACTGGCTTGCTGGGCCAATATCTTTCATTTCAAAGTATTGCTTTAAATTCTCCTTTAATAAATTCTTTGTTGACTTCTGTGCTGACAATATAATTAGGTCATCAACCCAAACAGCTATAAATGTACTCTTTTCTGTGTTGTAGTAGACACAAGAATCTGTTTTAGATTGTTTCATTCCAAGCTTGTGTAAAACATTGTTCAGTTTCACATTCCACAGCCTGCTGGCCTGCTTGAGTCCATATATAGATTTCTGCAATATGCACACCTGAAATCCTTGTTGATATTGTGCTGGTTGCTGCATGTAAATCTCTTTATCAATTTCTCCTTGCAGGAAAGCTGACACAGCATCCATTTGATCTATTTCTAAACCATATTTGGCTGCCAAAGCAAATAAGTACCTAACAGTAGTGTACCTGACAACTGGTGAATATGTTTCTTCGTAATCAGTGCCTTTCTTCTGTGCATAACCCTTTATTACAAGCCGGGCTTTATAACGAACAATATTCCCACTTTGATCTGTCTTTGTTTTGAACACCCATTTACATGGTAGAGCCTTTTTCCCTGAAGGCAGGTCTGTCAATTTCCATGTTTCATTTTTCATCAAGGAATTGTATTCCTGGTCCATAGCTTGCCTCCATTCATTAGCTTGTGGTGACGACAGAGCTTCCTCAACAGTCTGTGGATCTGATAAGTCTGTAAACAAACATAGAAACCCCTTTTTGTCTTTTCCCATGACATCTTGTTTACCCCGTGGCCTCAATGTAATACTCGTATTACTCCTGTGGTCCGGTCTTATTGATCGAGGAGGATAATAGGTTTCATCTAGATCTCCAGTGTCAGTGTCATACTCACTTGAGTCTTCACTGCTACCTTCTTGTGTGCCTGAATCTGACACCAGTGTTGACTCCCGAGTGTGTGTTTCTTGTTTGAGACTGGCAGACATACTTTCTGACTTCTCACTTACTGGTAAAACAGAGCTGATACAATCTGTCTGGCTCTCCTTAACTGAAACATTTGGATCACATGGTACGGTTACACTTTCATTAAAATTCTCTACAAAGGCAACATCTCTACTTTTTAATATTCTATGAGTTTTGGGGTCCATCAAGCGATATCCTTTAGAGAATTCGCAATAACCTACAAATATCATTCTGTTTGATTTTTTGTCCCATTTTTGGCGTTTTTCCTTTGGCACATGTGCCATAGCAACAGAGCCAAATATTTTCATGTGCGATAGACTGGGTTTTTTTCCTTTCCATAACTCGTAAGGTGTCTTACCATCCAGTGATTTTGTGGGGCAACGATTAACAATATATGCAGCAGTTGCCACGGCTTCAGCCCAGAAGCTCTTCTCCAGGTTAGCGTAGAATAACATGCTTCGTGCTCGTTCCACCAGAGTTCTGTTCATTCTTTCAGCTAGCCCGTTGTGCTCTGGAGTGTATGGAGTGGATGTTTCATGCACAATACCATGAAAAGATAAAAATTTATCAAAATTATAATTGCAGTACTCTTTTCCATTATCAGTACGAATCTTTTTAATCTTGTGATCCAATTCATTCTCAACTTTTGATTTAAAATCTTTAAAAATGTCCAACACATTCAGTTTATCTTTAAGAAAATACACATAAGTCATTCTAGTGTAGTCGTCGGTGAAAGTTATGAAGTATCTCATACCTCCATATGACTTATTTTCCATAGGGCCACACAAGTCTGAATGTATAAGCTCTAGTGGTCTAGTTGCTCTGGAACCAACATTTTTAAACGGTAATCTGGCTTGCTTACCTTCTAGACAATGGATGCAGGTGGTGACATTACTTTTATCCTGAGTCAGAGTCACATCCTTAGTGCAATCGGGTAGTTTTTTAACATCTTTATAGTTTAAATGGCCCATTCGTAAATGCCAGAGATGGGCATCATTATGACTTGAAGTTAAGTGAGCCATTTCTTTGCTGGTGTTCATAATATACAAATTGTTGATCAATGTTGCACTGCATAATAACTTGCCTTTGTTATTTTGAACTTCACATCCCTTATTGTTAAACATGACTTTATAACCACTTTTCACAATTGTGCTGACTGAAAGGAGATTTGCTGCTAGCCCAGGAACAAACAAAACATTTTTAATCTGTATTTTGTTTTTCTTGTCAATGTGTATGTCCACACATCCAACTCCTTTTACAGCTAATGGTTCTCTATTAGCCACGGTAATATTCTTCACTGGTGGGTCAGTGACATCATACATCCAATCATCTCTCGCAGACATATGCATGGATGCACCGGAGTCTACAAACCATTCTTCACTGACAGTTTGTCCAACAGTCGCTGAAAAAGCTGCTATAAAACTGGAGCTTTCCCCTTTACTGTCCTTTTTCTTCGATTTTTTACAAAATTTAGCAAAGTGCCCATGCTTGTTGCAGTTGTAACATCTTGGTCCTTTCGGTTTTGCTTGCTGATTATTATCCTTTGACTTATTCGAGTTTACATGAAAAGCAGTTGATTTTGATGTGCTGACTTCTTGTATGAGCTTAGACTTGACTGAATCCGCACTAATTTTGATGCCGGAGCTCTCGAGCCCCATAATCATGGGCTTGTATTCGTCTGGTAAGCCAGCCAGCATTAAAGTCCCGAGCCATTCATCGTTGACATCGAATTCAATGTTACGCAGTTTGTGAGCAGTGCTCATTATCTTGCTAACATACTCCTCAACACTATTGCTTGATTCGAGTGTCGTATTTATTAAGTCTTTTAATAAGCCGACTCTTCGCGTAAGTCCAGTATCATCAAAAGCTTGTTGTAATCTCTCCCATACCTGTTTTGATGTCGTGCACTCTTGAACATGAACGTAGTTTTGCGGATCAAGGAGCAAGATCAGCTTGGCTTTTGCCTTAATGTCCTTGCGAGCGTCAATCGGGTCGTTATTAGGCGGCTCGATACAGCACCACAGATCCTCATGCTCTAAATATGTCCTTATACTGAACTTCCACGTGGCGAAGTTTTCCCTTCCGACCAGTTTTTCTATGTTGAAGACATTTGAGGAGCTCATTTTGCAGAAATCCAGAATCAATAACGAAGATCACGTTGCCGATGCCACGTTCTAACCTCAATTCGCAACAAGATTTTTACCGACTGAAGTTTCTTAATATCACTGTTCTACTATTCCAAACTGTACCACATCTGAACCATGCTCTGCTACCATGAAGGAAAGTGTGTGGTTGTGGTAAATAATAGCAGATATTTAGTAACAAATATAAGTTTATTCTTAAGCGGACTTTCCGGTAATACATAGACAGGAAGTGACAGCTAACCATAGTGAAAGGTAAAATGGTTGCGTTCCATAATTCCTAACATAAGCTAACAGACTTAAAATAATATTAATTATTATGGCTGTGTAAAAATTTGTCTGCACAACAACATAAATAACGCAATGAATGTTGTTGAACTGTCAAAATGAAAGCTATTGCCTCTGTTAGTGTTACGCAACTACCCCACATAGGTACATAAAAATATATTTAATAAACTTTCTCATTTAGCAAGCCCACAATAATTCTGTCCAAGCCACGACTATTCTCTTCCAAAAAATATTCTACTTCAGCAAAAAAAAAAAAACTTATCTTTTTCATTCTACTCCAAAGTTTTCCATATTCATGTTTGTGCACTGACGAAGTTGTTAGCGGGCGACGCAGTGATCATTTCGTCTCCGGCTTTATCCGCGTCTCTTTCTTTCCCATTATCTTTGTGCCTTTTGTCTCTTTCTTCCATTTCCGTTCTTTCTCTTTATTACAGTCGAACAAATAGTTTACTATGCAGGAAAAAAATATTTATTTTTCTGCTACTCTGTCAGTTGTTATCTGCCTAGCCTTAATCATAATTATCTATTTGCAATAGGTATTGGTACAGTGTTAGTCTTAAAGTTATTAATTAGGTTTTCTAATAAGTCATTTTGACACGCAAAACATTGCTAGAATATAATAATGTCTAATGACATGCTTTAAATTCTAGTTTCTATTATTCATAAATTTTACAATACATTCAATATTAATAAATCGTCAACTAATTTAAAACATTATTTATAGAATAAAATCCTTTCCCCAGCAGCCATAGTTTATACTTTATAATCAATCATTTATTAGGTAACTCTTTAAAGATCTTTGGTATTTTGTTATACCTACAGGGCGAAATTTAATTCATGGGCATCAAAAAAATCAGCTGTTCCTTCCATTTATGTTCACATACGAGTAACTCGTCAAAATGTAGGGAAGAACTGATTTTATTTCACGATTTCAGGTTTGGTCCCATAGTCAAAGTTGTTCAAAATGATGATTACAATGACCCCTTAAAAGGATGCCCATGAATTCAATTTCAGCCTGTATGTCCGCTCATATGTTAAATGAGTGTTGACTGATTGAGTTTGTTGTTCCAAAAGTTGGGTATTTTCTCAGATTCTGAATTCAAATATTATAGTCGCAAGTAAGCTGCCTGTATACCAATCTCTTTGTTCGAGTGTTTCTCCTTGCCTTTCCTAAACAATATTATAATTTCGATGTGTAAGCGAGAATAGATGAAGATAATTTCTTATGTATGGATGTTATAGCGGTAAGTGGTTGTGTTCTGATTAAAACGCTTAAACCGCTGAACCGATTTAGATGAAATTTCGTATAGAGATAATTTGAGTCCCGGGAAAGGACATAGGATAGTTTTTATTCCGATGTTCCTACGGAATCGACACTTATGCGGGTGAAACCGCGGCGTGCTGCCACGCGCTGCTAGTAATATCCAATGCGAAAGTGTGTCCGTGTGTCTGTTACCTCTTCACGCTTAAACCGCTGAACCGATTTAGATGAAATTTGGTACAGAGATAGTTTGAGTCCCGGGAAAGGACGTAAGATAGTTTTATCCCAGAAATCATCCTTTAAAGGGATGAAAAGAGGGGTGGAAGTTTGTATGCGGAAACCATAACCGCTGAAACGATTTAGAAAAAATTTCGTAAGGAGATAGTTTGAGTTATGCGGAAGGATATAAAATAGGTTTTATCCCCGACATTAAAAAAAATGATTTAAAAAAGCAGATTGGATAAAAAATAAGCTACCCAAGTTACTAATTCCCTGCGGACGAAGTCGCCGGTAAAAGATATTGGTCCATATAGGCAAGCAAGATTCTATTTCGTCCAAAACTGCATTGGCTAAAAGCCTATCTATAACTCTATGACGGGCCATAAACATCCTTTGCTGGCCATAAATTCAATCAAAGACGGCTCAAACTACATAAATCGTGTACAGCCATTGCTTTCATCACATTTGGTTGTCAAATTGATTAATATGTGTGATGTTTAATCATTTATACACAAACCTAGCTGCGCCCCACGGTTTCACCCGCGTAAGTGTCGATCCTGTGGGAATATCGGGATAAAAAGTAGCCTATATGTTAATCCTGGGAGTCAGCTACCTCCATACAAAATTTAATCAAAATTGGTCCAGTCGTTTGAGCGTGAAAAAGTAACAAACATATAAACACACACACACTCACAAACTTTCGCTTTTATAATATTAGTGTGATATTATATTACAACGGCCGCTCGAAATTGAATGAAATCGATATAATCTAACATTTATTTCAATTAATGTTTGTTTTCGTCTAAATCTCCGAGCTAACTAGAGGAAACCAAACATTACTTAAAATAAATGTTCTTGTTCAATTCCGAGCGGCCATTGTTGTTTACAGCTGTAGCGGTATCTACAACGCCACATGCGAACAACGCGTCATACTGACGTCACGCAAATCCTGCATCGCGCAAGCAGAGTTTACCACGCAACTAGCATATATACAACAGCCCGACATGACTCGTTGGGCAGTTGCCCGCCAGACACAACACCCGTCTGGTCGGAGGATCCTCCCTTTTCTATAGAGTATGAGTGAACTTTACACCCTGTTCCTCATACCTCTATACAGCTTTGGCAAATTTAGAAACGCCGGACCTTAGGTATAATATTAGGTCCTTACATATGAAATTGGCGTTTTGTATGGAAGGAACAAAAAGTCGAATATTTTTTAATATAATATATTTAATTAATCAAAGTATGAACCATTGTTTTCAATGCACTTTTGCCATCTTATAGGTAGTTCATTGATCCCTTTACTAAAAAAACCAGTCGGACGGGAATCAATAAAATCTTTGAAGGCGATTTGGACTGCCCCATCGGAGTTGAATTTTTTCCCTTGCAAAAAGTTATCCAAATTGCGAAAAAAATGGTAATCTGTTGGAGCAAGGTCCGGGGAGTACGGAGGATGTCTAAGACATTCCAATTCAAGCTCTTCTAATTTGGTAGCCGTCTGTTGCGCAGTGTGTGGTCTGGCGTTGTCGTGAAGCAGCAGTGGCGTGGAGCGATTGACCAGCCTTGGTTGTTTAGCCGCTAGCTTTTCCATCATGGTTTGTAATTGCTGACAATAGACATCAGCTGTAATAGTCTGGCCAGATTTGAGAAAACTGTAATGAACAATACCGGCACTAGTCCACCAAACGCTTACAAGTAACTTTTTTGGGGTTAATTTTCGCTTGGGGCAGGATTTGGCTGGCTGGCCAGGATCCAACCATTGCGCTGAGCGCTTCCGATTATCGTAAAGAATCCATTTTTCATCACAGGTAATGATTCGGTTTAAAATACGTTCATTGTTGTGCCGGTTCAGTAATGTAACGCAGCAGTCGACGCGCGTTTGCCGGTTTGCTTCAGTCAATTCGTGAGGTACCCACCTTTCAAGCTTTTTAATCTTCCCAATTTGCTTCAAGTGAATTAAAACAGTTTTATCACTAACATCGAAGCCTGCAGCTAACTCGGACGTGGTTTGCGATGGGTCCGCTTCCACAATAGCCTTCAATTCTCCATTATCAACTTGGGTCTCAGGCCGTCCACGGGGCTTGTTCTGCAGGTCGAAATTTCCAGAACGAAAACGTTGGAACCAAAAACGAACTGTGTTTTCTTTTGCAACATGACCGCCATACACATCATTCACCCTTCGAGTCGTTTCCGCAGCACTAGTGCCACGGCGGAACTCGTACTCGTAAATAATGCGATATTTTAAATTTTCCATTTTGTAAAATGAGTGACGCAAACAGAAAAAACAGAAGAAAAAAAACAAATGAATGACGGTCATCGAAGCACAAATACATGAGTAAATAGCTGTACAAATTTGAATTTGGAATTCCTTACCAAAGAGGAGAAATTCGTGATTAAAGTGGCCAGTACGAAAAACGCCAATTTCATATGTAAGGACCTAATATTAATAGGATTTACCCTCAGGTCACTTGGGCGTTGTGACTTATTGTATTCCTCTTGTCACAATGTCATTTTTGTACTAAAAAACACCTTTATGGGCAATCTGACTTGTAACCATACATTTATATAATTTGAATAGCTAACAATCAGCATTGCCATACAACATGGCAATGCTGCCAGCATTTTGGGCACTTTTTCTATTGACAGAGATACGGACGAATTGTTTGATGCCCTTTGATTGTATACTCCGCTTTTTATATACCTACTTGATCATATTATTTATATTTTAAAACTTTCAACCTGATGAAGTTTAAATAGAATTTGATACGAATGTATTATCAAATTAACATTTCAATCAACTTAGCCTATTGCAGTCCAATGCCGAACATACGCCTCTCCCATGCTGCGCCACGACACCTTGTCCTCTGCCTTCCGTATCCAATCTGTTCCAGTCACCTTCTTTAGGTCGTCGGTCCATCTAGCTGGGGGGCGTCCCACACTACGCTTGCCGATACGCGGTCTCCACTCCAAGACTCGTCTGCTCCACCGGCCATGCATCGGTCCTTCGACAAACATGGCCAGCCCACTGCCACTTCAGCCTGCTTACTCTGCAAGCTATGTTGGTAACTCTGGTTCTTTTGCACATATATTCGTTTCTGTTATGTAAAAAATAAGTGGATTTCAATATTGTGGATTATACAATACTAACCACACCTAACCCTTTAGAGTTTTAGAGCGAATAGCACAATACATCGCTGCTTAAATTCAAAATGGCCACAAGTCTAAAAAATTCAAAAATCATATCAATTCTGCCTATATTTTTATATTCGAAAGACACCCAGTATTTTCGCATAAAAAAATGGAGCTAATCGCACAACAACCCCACTTAGGTGGCTAACTTCAGATCAAATTTGCTTTAAAAAGGATTTGTAATTTTTTCGACTTGAGGCCCTTTTGGATTTAAGCAGCGACATATCGTTTACAACCCTTTTGCGGTGACACATACCCACCTTTTCTTGCAATCCTCAACTGCAATATCAAATTCCACTGGTACAGTCACGTTACCAATTTCAAAGCTTAACACGAAAATTTAATCAAAATTCATAGGGTGCTATAAATCCAACGGATGAGGCGTTCCCATAATGAAATTCCATAAAGTGGACCTTTTTGGCCCTTCTAGACGTATTATGTTGGAGATCAGGGATATCAGTCTATTAAGGCGTGTGCAGTTTCTAGTTATGTGTGTCAAGGGCGAAAGTTTTTTTTGTTCGGGAGTGAGAGAGCTGGCTTGCATGGTGTATAGAGGAGGTGATTCTGTTGAGCAGTTAAAGAAAATACGTTTATTTGCAGTGAAAATGACGCAAAAAAGAACATAAACACAAAAAATAAAATAAAAAGGTAGGGGGAAACATGCGTCACATCCATGCAAAACGGCTGTCGCTCAGCATTATGCTGCGAACCTATGCAAGACAGAGCTCCAGCACTGGTTTTCAGCGACAGCCGGCGCTGACGTAATGACGTCGTCCGGTGCAGCAAACAATTATTAAAACACTGTACTGTTACACTGTACTTAAAGAAAAATAATTGAATAGTTACTTCAAGTGTAGTTGTTGACTTTCCTATTCTGCGAGGAAATTGCGTAAGTCGTTTATCGGACACTGGATTTCCAACTTTCGGCGATAAGCAATTCGTTGAAAATTCAATGCGAGAAAAAAAAAACCGCCGCGGGAAAAATGCGCCTGTATGAACCTGGGCTAACACACATACAATGGCAGACAATCGCAATGCCTTTCATTTTGATATCCATTGCTTCTTAAGTTTGAACAATTTGTCTGCTCAACAACGTAAATAACGCAATGAACATGGGTTCCCAACAGAATTGACAAATAATGACTCGGAGTCAAAAATAAACTTTTATGAAATCTTTTAGTGGGAAGGTAACTTTGTAGGTATGCAACTAAAAATATTCGCTTTTAAAGTGAGTCAGTGGTAGACCGCGAAATTCAATTTTTTTACGTTTTTTGCAGTTTGCAGGTCAGTGGTAGGTTGTATCTTGATCAAAATATGATTCGCGACTATAACAGGTACGTATTTACAGAATTATAATCATTAGAATCATTACCTAATACATCATTATTTCATCATGATCTGCCTAGCGTTTTCCCAACTATGTTGGGGTCGGCTTCCGGTCTAATCGGATGCAGCTGAATACCAGTATTTATTTATTTATTAAAACTTTATGCACAAGTAAAAAAATAATACTGTACAAAGGCGGACTTAATGCCTGAGGCATTTTCTACCAGTCAACCTTAGGGTGATGCAGAGACAAAACATGGCAGGTGCAACATACATGATAACTAGTTAGGAAATGAATATAAAATACAATATATACATAGATACATACATATAAACCAAATGAACTCTCAGGTGAAAAATGATCGGTAGAGGAGAAAACGAATCCAGCAAATCAGCGCTGGGATGTTACGGCCAACTTCTGCCGAATATGTTCACGTGCCTTCACTTTAAAAGATAACCGACTGGTTGCCGTCCTGATGTTCAGAGGGAGCGCATTCCATAGAAAGACAGTATTACCAGTATTTCACATGGAGCGACTGCCTATCTGACCTCCACAACCCAGTTACTGGGTAATACGATACCCCTTGGTAAGACTGGTTGTCAGACTTTCGGGCTTCTGGCTACCTGTCACGACTGTCAAAAATCCACGAATGACAGCCGGAACCAAGGGCTTAACGGGCTTTCCGAGACACGGAGGGGTCTCGGTATGTAAAGATGTTCACCCATCCACAGACCAACCGCGGCAAGCGTAGCTTAACCTGATCGATCGACCTGTGCGGCTCTTTCTTTCTTTTAACTAATCCCTACCGTAGTCTTTCCAAAAATGATAGTACTTTCCGCGCAACAACTAAACACCGTTCCGCAATAAAACAATTACTTATTTTTAACCGACGAAAAAACGGAGGAGGTTATCAATTCGACGCGTATATTTTTTTTTTTTTTTTATGTATGATCACGCATAACTTTTTACAGAGCAGTCCGATTTTGATAATTTTTTTTTGATTAGAAAGGATATACCCCGAAGGTGGTCCCATATAAATTTGGAAAAAAAAATCCAACCCTAAGGGTAGGAAAACAGGGGATGATTGATAGTTCACTCACTGATTGTAATGTATGACCACGCATAACTTTTTACAGATTAGTCCGGTTTTTATAATTATTTTTTTTAATGGATAGAACATACCTCGAAGTTGGTCACATGTAAATTTGGAAAAAAAAATCCTACCCTAAGGGTGGGAAAATAGGGGTGATTTGTTGTTCATTCACAGATTTTAATGCTGAGCTGTGTATTACAATTAAAATTAAAGGCCTATCTATGTTGGTATATAAAGCCTGTTTTTTTAAGTATTTTACTATACAAAAAATAATAGTTAAAGTAGGATTATATAACAGTTAATATCTAAAGTAAGGAAGGTAGTCGGCGCCAAACAATCAATGAACAAAGATCACTACATAACCAGCCTATAATGTTCCCACTGCTGGGACACAGGCCTCCTCTCAGTGAGAGGGAGTGGGCCTTAATCCACCACGCGGGCCCAGTGCGGGTTGGCAGATGTCACATGTCTTCGAATTTTTGGTTCTAGGACATGCCGGTTTCCTCACGATGTTTTCCTTCACGTTTTGAGAGCAAGTAAAGCGCCTGTCTGGATTCGAACCTGCGACCTACAACTCGTAAGTCGCGGCCGTTACCACTTGGCCACCACTGCTCTCCAAGATCACTAAATTACCTTAAATTTATAAAAATAGCCAAATCAAATTAATAATGCAACGTGAAATCTCCAGCGCTAAATATTAACATTCCAAGCAAAAAATGCGCTCTCCGCACGACCACTCGCAACGATATTAAGTTGCTTGTTTGGCGCCGACTCAAAATTAGTTAGGTATACTTGCATTAGTTTAAGAACTTATTTATTTAGGTAAAATAAAAAATGTTTTTATTTTTTGCTTTTCAGTTTTTTCGAAGGTTTAATTTTTTTGTTAAAAAGTTTTTGGAAGTAGTAACATCGCATGCCAGCTAATAAATCCAGCATTCTCTTCTCCCCAGCTAAAACCAAGACATTAAAAGCTAATTCATCATAATGTCTTCTTTTAAAACGTACAGACGATGCATTTAGCTTTCAGCCAAGACTTTGAAGATGCTTTAATGATGAAAGCAAGATTACGTACAATGGTACTGACACAAAATAGAGAAGTACAGAAGGTCGGCTTACATTTATTTTACCTCTAACAGCAGCAACTCAACAGCAACCATAAAGTAATGAGAATAAAGTTCATAATGATTTTGACAGACTTTTCAGTAGCAGAAACCCAACAGCAACCTTATAAGAATGAGAATAAAGGTCATTTTTACTTGGACAGTGATACAAAATCACAGGTAAAATATTAATAACTGTGAAGGAACTGTATACACTGAGCAAAAACATACACACATAGACGAGTACGAATGGTTATCTTAAACGTTTGTCTTGAATTTAGAATTTGAGATGATTCACATTCCTATACCACTTAGCTACCTACTCAACTATCTACTTTAGCGTTATGTAGTCTAAGATGTTTTTTGAGTGATAATTATTGGTAACTAGAAAGTAGGTACTAGGAAGTGGTGAAGGGAGGGCGTTTTGGGGTGAACATTTTTTTTGTGAAATGTCACAATGATGAATGATGGTGATGACATTGTGGCGCGTGTGTTGGATCATTTGGTTCCCGGCAAAATGGTTAAGCTGGATGGTGCTGATCCACGCGTCATGTTCGTGAACGGGCGACGTCGGTTGAGACTGGTCATCTCTTAATTATCAAGGCTTATTTTTAATCTTATTTTTTTTATTGTTTCTTCATTTGTGTTTTTTTACATTGTTCTCACATATAGAAGCAACAAGAATAATGTACCCAGGATTTTGTAATATCTTGATTTAAAAGAGTGTCCATGGAGTTTCTTGCCCGTTCTTCTCCATAGAGATCTACGCTTTGGAATGGGCAACTAGCTTCAACTTTCTGACTAACTGACCGACTATTTAATTTTGACAATTCAAAAGTGCCTGTACATGGTTTAATTGAAATAAATGCTTTGAATTTGAGTTTGAATGAATGTATTGCATTAAGATGGCGGCGCAAGTTCCGATTTTTGCTAACGCCAAAACATCCTTGCCTTTGCAAAAGTTGGATGATTGTAGGATTCTGTTATGAAATTTATGTCAAACAAATGCCAAACACGAGTGCGCTTGAACTCGTTGTACGTGACACGTGTCTATGTGTGCGTGCGTTTTTGCTCATTGTATGGAGTCGACCTTCTGTACCCATCTATTCTGTGGTACTAAGAACTGTTTCAAATCCTCTCATTGTACCATTGTTCGGTTATTGATGAACACCATTGTGTTTTGGGGACTAATTATGGGGAATGGTGGGGGGGCTATTTATAGTTTGTATTTTCGGATATGTAGGTACTTAGATGGGTTTTGAGTTGATACTGGCTCACAGACATTGAAAACTGGGGCCGATCGAAGGTTAAGCTACGCTTGCCGCAGTCAGTTCGTAGATGGGTGATTATCTATTACATGTAGTGACCCCTCCGTGACTCGGAAAGCACGTTAAGCCGTTGGTCCCGACTTTCGTTCGTAAATCTTTGACAGTCGTTACGGGTAGTCAGAAGTCCAAAAAGTCTGATTGGCTGTCAGACTTTTCAATCCAATCTTAGTCAATCTTACCAAGACGTACCCGAGGTTGCTACCAGTAACTGAGTTGTGGAGGTCATTTAGGCAGTTGCTTTATGTAAAGTAGTGGTATTCAGCTGCATCCGGTTAGACTGGAAGCTGACCCCAACAAAGTTGGGAAAGGCTAGGTAGACAAACTGCCTCACAGACATCAATAATTATACGGATTTAGTCATCTAATCAAAAGATTTATTTTTTTGGAACCGCCGACGGCCTATCACACGGTCTCTTGTAATAATTTTGACTTTTGACTCACAGCGTTTACACACAGACAGACTGGGACCCGCCGGCGGCCTGCATGGCCTCCTGAACTTAAAAAGTTTTATATATTGTCGGCAGAGAGAGTATTAAGATCAACATACAACCTGATACTGACCTGCCAATTGCAAAAAAAACGTTAGTAAATTAGAGTTTCGTGGGCTACCCTGACGTTTTCACCTTTTAACCGCCGGACTTTATATCAGTTGTCGTGCCCCCAGCGCCCGACAAAAAAAAAAAAAAAAACGAGTGTGCTTATGACCACACGACTGAAGTGAAACTTCAAACGTATTTGGCTATGAGAGGAAGAGAGAAAGAAAATGTGCGCGCGCACTGATTTCTCTTGCTTATATCCCCCACTCAACTCCCCTTCGCCTCGCCCGTAGCCCGTAGACATGGGTCGTACTTGCAAAATCGAGTACCAGGGCTTCCAAGTACGTCCACCTTAAGAAACCAGGCCCTAAAACCAGGGCTCGAGATACTTTCAAGTATTTTCTATCTGCATCAAAAATTGATCTATAACTTCATACAAATAAGAAGTACAATCGCGTAATCAAACAAAAGCCCTGTTGGAAGTAAAAAGTACTTGCATAGGAAATTAACCCGTGAATTCCTATAAATAAGGAGCACAATCGCGTTTACAAAAAAATACTTTTACAAACCATTAAAGTAAAAATACTTGCATACGAAATTGTTCCGTAGACTCTTACGGAGTTGTATGGAGTGTCCGAGGTGTAGTAAGAGTCTTACCACACCTCGGACACTCCATACAACGCTCGCAAAATAATTATCTAGTACTACTACATAAACAAATGACGTTTGTATACGTGCAAATGTGTGCGTGAAATCTAGTAGCGTAAAAAAAATGGCGCGGTAAGCAATTTGTGTCGAGGAACCGAACGACGACGGCGGCGGCGGCGCTGCCCGAACGTGTGCATTATTATGAAGTGACCATGTAGTTCAATTGTTTATTTATATAGTCGGGTTCGTAATGAAATAAAAACACTAAAATAGTTTAGTTTAAATGACTTGTCTGTAAATAATCGGTTATTAAATCGTATGTTATTAAAAATGCGAAATCTTACAAACAGTTTATGTAAATACGAATTCGGGAAAGCATCACAATATCCAACCATCGTGATTAAAACTCAAATAAAACTTTTCGTGTCAGCAATACAGCGCTGCGGTTCGCGAGCGCCCTTGCTAAAGAGTCGGCGACGAATACCTCGAAGTGCGGGGTGAGGTGCGGTATCTGATATGAGGGCGAAGAAGGGAGTGTCCTTTCTGTACGTAGTACTATTAAGTATTCTGTGCTCTTACTGATAAGGAGCATGATCGCATTTGCGAAAACAAACGCGGTTGTTGAACTATTTGAGTTCCTACGTACTCGAGCGTCGAGGCACGACGGAGCGAGATACTTTCAAGTATTTTCTATCTGTATAGAAAATTGATCCATAACTTCATACAGATAAGAAGTACAATCGCGTATTTAAAAGCCTCGTTGGAAGTAAAACTACTTGCATAGGAAATTGATCAATGACTTCCTATAAATAAGGAGCAAAATCGCGTTTACAAATAAATACTTGCAAACCATTAAAGTAAAAAATACTTGCATACGAAATTGTTCCGTAGACTCTTACTGATAAGGAGCATGATCGCATTTGCGAAAACTAACGCGGTTGAGTACCTACGTATTTGAGCGAGTAGCCGTATAAGGTACTTTATAGTCTTGCAAGTATTTTGAGTCGGTACCTGGTGTGCGTACTTGGAAGCAAAAACCTGGTCGAGTAAATACGTATCTTCCCTACTTGCCCGATCACACTTTTCGTAACGCTTACGTCACGCGTTCGCCAGCTTACTCTCCAAGTCAAGTGTGCGTAAAGAAGTTTCACGTAAATAATTTTGACACAACAAAAATCGAATTTGACAATCGCGAATTCGCGACTCGTCGACACGTGGTACAGACGCCAGCACGTCAACCTACCCGAAACTGTCAAATTTTCCCAATCAACTTTGAACCTTATTCTTCAGTAATAAAGTTGAAAATCTATTAAAGAAATCTGACAGATTGTAGTAGGTTGATGTGCTGGCGTCTGTACTTATTTGCCCTAACCCCGTGTATTGTTTTTTAGAGCCGCAGGCGCGGAGGGGGCGGCCTAGGCGTGTTTTTTAAGGAGTTTTTCACTTTTTGTATGGAAAATATGAAAAATGATTACCTACATGTTGAGTTTTAGGAGTTTATGGGTTTCATAAAGGGGGTCGAAATTTTCATTATTTTTGCGATAGGACGCACCATTTTCGAGATAAAGAAAAAAAACTTAATACGTATTTGGCTATGAGAGGAAGAGAGAAAGAAAACGTACGCGCGCACTGCTTTGTCTTGCTAATATCCCCCACTCAACTCCCGTTCACCTCACCCGATCACACTTTTCGTAACGCATTCGCCAGTTTACTCCCCAAGTCAAGCGCGCGTAAAGAAGTTTTCCTTCAAAAACATACAAACAGCCGAACATAGTACTTCCTCCTTTTTGTGAAGTCGGTAAAAATTACTTGCATACGAAACTGTTCCGTAGACTCTTACTGATAAGGAGCATGATCGCATTTGCGAAAACTAACGCGGTTGAGTACCTACGTATTTGAGCGAGTAGCCGTATACTTAATAGTCTTGCAAGTATTTTGAGTCGGTACCTGATGTGCGTACTTGGAAGCAAATACCTGGTGTAAAAACCCGGTCGCATATTCATGCGACCGGGACCGGGTTTTTACACCAGGTATTTCCAGCTATTTTTTACGTACCTTCCCTACTCGCCCGATCACACGTTTTCGTAACGCATTCGCCAGTTTACTCCCCAAGTCAAGCGCGCCTAAAGAAGTTTCACTTCAAAAAAACATACAAACAGCCGAACATAGTACCTCCTCCTTTTTGTGAAGTCGGTAAAAAATACTTGCATACGAAATTGTTCCAAAAGGAGCATGATCGCATTTGCGAAAACTAACGCGGTTGAGTACCTACGTATTTGAGCGAGTAGCCGTATAAGATACTTAATAGTCTTGCAAGTATTTTGAGTCGGTACCCGGTGTGCGTACTTGGAAGCAAATACCTGGTGTAAAAACCCGGTCGCATATTTATTCGACCGGGACCGGGTTTTTACACCAGGTATTTCCAGCTATTTTTTACGTACCTTCCCTACTCGCGATCACACGTTTTCGTAACGCATTCGCCAGTTTACTCCCCAAGTCAAGCGCGCCTAAAGAAGTTTCACTTCAAAAAACGAAAAATAAATACCGATGAAACGAGCTGTGATGATGTAATAATAATACAGATTAAACGAGCTGTGTTATTTGGTCGTATATATACGACTCTGGCGGAATGGACACGAAAATATTTGTCGGATTAATCCGACGTAAGCGGTTAAAAGGTTAAGCTAAACTAAATTATAATGTCGTTACAGCATCCAATCAAAGCATTGGATCACATGATCTGTAGTCCTCTATAACCAAACGACGCTTCACGTATGCAAATAACAGCATTGAAACCACTCAGAGTTTAGCAATAGAGTAATAAAACAAGATAGAAGCGAAAGACACGGATGTGGTAGTGGGTCGGCCATATTAGCCGTAGAACTGGAGCAGTGGCGTGCATTGGTTTTCAGAATAGGTAGGCACTAGGCCGGGTCTAGTCTAGGCAAACGCGGTCACTCATCAGAAAAAAAAGTGAGGTCAAAAGTGTGGTTATTTGAGTAGGCATGCCCACTTCAGGCTGATAAATTGCGAAGGTCATGGTATTACGCGTGAAATCTATTAAAGAAATTTGACAGATTGTAGTAGCTTGATGTGCTGGCGTCTGTACACTTAAAAAAGAAAGAAAATACATTTATTTAGCACATACTAAAAGACACACAATAGCTACGAAAAACTTGCAAAGAGATTTGTAAAGATCGGCAACTGTGAACAACGGGAATAGACCATAAAATCTACGGTAGAAGCCTGAATTTGAGCATTCGCTTTATTTATTATTTCCAAAAAAACATGGTAGGTAACATAATATAAATATTATACGAGTACATACATCAAATAAAAACAAAAAACCGAGTGTGCTTATGACCACACGACTGAGGTGAAACTTCAAACGTATTTGACTATGAGAGGAAGAGAGAAAGAAAATGTGCGCGCGCACTGCTTTCTCTTGCTGATATCACCCACTCAACTCCCGTTCGCCTCGCCCGATTACACTTTTCGTAACGCTTACGTCACGCGTTCGCCAGCTTACTCCCCAAGTCAAGCGTGCGTAAAGAAGTTTCACTTCAAAAGTAGAGATTAAATAAAAAAGTATAAAGACCGATTAAAAAAAATAAGCAGAAAAGTGTACCTCACGGCTGCATTTCTTACGCCCCGAATATGTAGGCATTTATAAAGCAGAAATTTTGCTTCTACATGTCATATACTTGTTCTATGACTACGTCCGGCGTGCGTTCGTTACGGAATCGAATCATAACTTTAGGTTAGGCTTCAGACTGCAGCTAGATTAGACCCACAGTTACTGTGTGCTACTGGACTTGGTATGGACCGTTCTCGTTTTGTGGATTTGGTAAAGGCATCTGCAGTAGTTAAAGTTGGATACCAGCACCCTAATTGCGTAACACACTATCAATCGGAATCAGAATCATTTTGAAGCAAATTTCTAATCCATTGCTTCATAAGTTCGAAAAGTTTGTCTGCTCAACACGTAAATAACGCAATGAATGTTGTTGAACTGTCAAAATGAAACCGATGCCGATTGATAATAGGTTACGCAATTGCCCCGCTGGTTTGGGACTTGTTCTTGTACGTTGTAAAATCTATACAGGGTGAAATTGAATTCATGGGCATCCTTTAAAGGGGTCATTGTAATCATCACAATGAACAACTTTTACTATGGGACCAAACCTGAAATAGCGAAAAAAAAATCAGCTCTTCCCTACATTTTGTCGAGGCATGTGAACAATTAAATGCAAGGAACAGCAGATTTTTTTTTTCGCGATTTTAGGTTTAGTCCCATAGTAAATGTTGTTCATAATGATGATTACAAAGACCCCTTAAGAAGTCAAAGTCAAAGTCAAAGCATTTATTTCAAATAGGCACATAAAAGGCACTTTTGAACGTCAAAAATTATCTTAAAATAGAATTGATTCTAGTCGCCCATTCGAAAAGGTAGTTTTCGTATGGAGAAGAACGGGCAAGAAACTCCACCGTTACTCTTTTAAAATGTTTAGGTACAATATTTTGCATGGGTACATTAATTATATAATAACATGTGAGGACGATGCACCTACAATAAAATTACTATACCACAATAGGTAAAAGAATTAAAAACGAAACCATGACATATAAATTAATTATCTGATAGATACATGGTGCTCACATATTTACAAACATGGTACAAGCAAAACGATTTTAATTAAAAAACAAAATACAAGTAATAAGTCAGGGTGTGAGTAATAAATGTAAAAAAAAAGAATAAAAATATTTACAATTAAATTAGCAACCAGTTTGATTTTGTCTAGACTCTAGATTGTCCTATGGAGCAGGACCAGCATGTTTCCAAGCGTTCTTATCTTGGATATAATCTTCTAATTTATAGTATGCTTGTTTAAATATATAGTAAGAAAACGGTGATTAAAATTTCACCCTGCATATAAAATTCAAAGTCCTGACTGACTGATTTATCAACCGCCTAAACCGCTGGTCCTAGAGACATGAAATTTGGAGGGTGTGTTCTTTATGATGAGTAGGTATCAACTAAAAAAGGGTTTTCGACCTAAGAGGCTGAATGGGGAGAGGTTGAAATATAAATATTGACTAACTGGGACGCAAAGTCCATTCTCTCACACCACACACCACACCACACTTTCACCTAACATCAACCCACAAATCCCGACTTCGAAACTCGACACTTAATAAACCACTCGCAGCCAACAAAGCAGTTAACTCTAAACTAACTTAAAATATTACAAGTTTATTAACACGATCATGTTAGCATATTAAATCAGACCAATTCAGACCGTAACTGTACCGTCCCTAGAGCTCCATTGAACCGCTCCGGTTTCGTCACGGGACTGCAGTGATGTAGTTATGAGTCCCGGTGTGGAAAAACGGAGACGGAGTTTTGATAATTTGGGGTACATAAAAGCTACCCGGCTGATCATTCTAAACTTATCGGTTTGACCGCATGTGTTCAGTGAATATTCAGAAAACGATTAGACTGTTAACGCAGACGGCACGGACAGAGTACGGTACGGATTGTGGTGAGGTTACGGTTCGTAAACGGGCGCCGTAAGTGGGGGCTGGTCATCACTTAGCTGCTTGTGGATTGTTTGTTTTGTTACTATTTGCTGTACTCTGGACGCTTTAACGTGTACGTCTTTTTTACATCGTTCTCACATCCATATATACTATACTAATATTATAAATTCAAAAGTAACTCTGTCTGTCTGTCTATATGTTACCTTTTCACGCCTAAACCACTGAACTCATTTAGATGAAATTTGGTATAGAGATAGTTTGAGTCCCGGGGAAGGACATAGGATAGTTTTTATCCCGATATTCCCACGGGATCGACACTTATGCGGGTGAAACCGCGGGGTGCAGCTAGTATAATTATAAATTCAACATTAAGTAACTAATATTTTTGAAAAATATCATTTGAAAGAATGTACATGGAGTTTCTTGCCCGTTCTTCTCCATAGGTACCTACTACGTTTTGGCCTATTTTTTGACTGACCGACTTCTTGACAATTCAAAAGTGCCTGTAATTGGTTTAATTATTGAAATAAATGCTTTAAGTTTGAATTGGGTATCGAGAAGAAAGAAAATTCCGGAATCAAATCTGTCTTTCACATCCCTATTACAAAGCGGCCAGTCCGAACTTTGTACCTAATGGTGCGACCACACTGCGTTTGACGGCGCTCAATACGCTGACTAACGCTAAATAACCACCTTTAGTTTGAAGCCCAAGGGACTAGAGAGACTTAAAGTCTTCAATCCTTCTAGTGCTTGGACTTAGTTAGGGACTGGGTTTAGTGAAGGTGACACTACACAATATACTCAGATTGGTTTAGTTATTTACGTCTTTATAAAGAAACTAGTTGCGTGCCGCGGTTTTGGCCGTATAAGTCTTGACTCCGTGGCAATATCGAGATAGAAAGTATCCTATGTGATAATCCAAGTCATGGTCTACTGGTATGACAAATTTCATCTAAATTCGTTCAGCCGTTTTATCGTGAAAGTGTAACAAACAAACATACAAAAATCAAATCTTTTCTCTTCATAATAGTTAGTTTAGATTTATTATTTACTAGCTGCGCTCCGCGGTTTCACACGCATAAGTGTCGATCCCGTGGGAATATCGGGATAAAAAGTACCTAGCCTATATTATGTTAATCCAGGGCGTCAGCTACCTCCATACAAAAATTTATCAAAATTGGTCCAGCCGTTTGAGCGTGAAGAAGTAACAAACATATAAACACACACACATTCGCAAACTTTCGCCTTAATAATATTTGTGTGACTAGCTTCTGCCCGCGACTTCGTCCGCGTGAAATTTCTTGACCCCCGACTCAGCGCGTCGCATCGTCTATTACTTCATTTTAGCTTAGCGTTCTTTCTGTCGATTTTACTTTTGCTCCTAAAGGTCCTAGCGTAATGTTAAACATAGTATAGCCTTCCTCAAGAATTGGACTATCAAATGCAAGTTTTTTTTTTTTAATTCGACTAGTAGTTGCTGAGATTAACTCAAAGAAACAAACACTTCAGCTTTATTATTAGTAGTATAAGAGCCCGTTCCCACTTATCCGATCAGTCTTTTTGCCCTGAAGCCGGACGCCGGACGTGGTTGTTCACATTAAATCCGATCAGTCTGTTTTGCCGGAAGGTCGGTGGTTCGACTCGCCGCCAGTTTACGTTTGTATTTCGTACGCGATGGACGGCGACGATGATGTTCTTATATTGTGGTGGTATTTGAGACGAATGAGACGAAAAAGAAGTAGAAAACGAAGAGGAAGGGCAGGGCGGAGGGGGTCTCGTCTTCAGTCTTGACGCAACGTTCGTTCACACTCATCCGATCCGGGCGTTTTGACTGTTCGTCGCAGTGGCGTCAAATAACTCGGATCAGTCTTTTTTCCCGGATCAGTCGTAACGTGAACAGCTCCATACAAATTGTACTGCCACTGGCACATCCGTCTATTTAGACTGATCGAGAAAAAAGACTGATCGGATAAGTGGGAACGGGCTCTAGATTAGAAGAAGGACAATAGTGACCTAATTGGTGATGTTCATTAGAAAGGTCAAGTGCGTAGTACTTATTCAAAACCGGCGTGCATGTACAAATTTCGCTGATATAATACTAATAATAATAATAAACCATTTATTTTCAGGTTACAAAGACCCATAGATACTAAAAAAAAAAAAAATGTTAGTAAATAAAACTTAATAAATATGTTAGTGTCACTTAGTTGCACTAAGTCTTTGCGCGTTCCAGTGGCACTTGTCCGCGAAAGCGGCGGGATACCATATCCTGCGGCCAAAGCTTTCTTCCATCACCAGGTGCAGGTAGCATGTTGGTATGCGCACCACGAGCCCCTTAAAGTTGACTACCAGCACACCCCGGACACTCCATACAGCGCTCGCAAAATAATTACCTACTACTACTACATTAAAAAATGACGTTTGTATACGTATGAATGTGTGCGTGAGGTACTTGTGTTTGCAAGCGCTCTTTGTTAAAGAACTGCGACGGTAACCTCGAAGTGCGGGGTGAGGTGCGCTAACTGATGTTAGTGCGGGGAAGGGAGTGGCCTTTCTGTACGTAGTACTTTAAGTATTCTGTGCTACCAGTAATATTAACACTTTGAAAAACCTACAACGTAATATCAGAATATTACTTAAAACCTAAACCGCTGCAATACTTCTGATCGTAAATACTTTGTGCAAGTATCGCAGTTTGCAACACAGTTTTCAATTTACAGATTTTGACATCCTGTCTCGACGGCGACTTGACGAGGGGCTTGGGGCTAAGTAATAACAGCCGCACGGGTCGATCGATCAGGTTAAGCTACGCTTGCCGCGGTTGGAATGAGAATGGGTAACCATCTTAGTATACCAAGACCCTCCGTGCCTCGGAAAGCACGTTAAGCCGTTGGTCCTGGCTGGCATTTGTGAATCTTTGACAGTCGTTACGGGTTGTCCGAAGCCCAAAAATCTGACAACGAGTCTTAGCAAGGGGTATCGTATTGCCCAGTAACTGAGTTGTGGAGGTCAGATATGAAGTCGCTCCATGTAAAATACTGGTACTCAACAGCACCTGGTTAGACTGGAAGACTGACCCTATCAAAGCTAGGCAGATGATAATGATTCCATTCTGTCTCGTCACATCAACCATCCGTAGCGGACAATAATGTACAGACGCCAGCACATCAAGCTACTACATATTGTCTAATTTCTTTAATATTATATTTTCATCTTTATAGCTAGAGTATAAGGTTCAAAGTTGATTGGAAAAATTTGACAGTTTCGGGTAACTTGATGTGCTGGCGTCTGTACATTGACGAAAGCCTACTAAAAGCTCTGCACTATACCCAAGCAAAACATATTCAACCCTTCCACCACTTGACCCCATACACTATTCCACCCCTTACACATATCTCGACCCCTTTTTATATAAAACCATAAAATAACAAGCCAGAAACGCTGGGCAATGTTTCTTATACAAACTATTAAGTATTTCTTATACCTGCGCGTTATATTTGAGGCAAACCCTTAGCATATTAAATGGGATTATACTGTCAAGGGATTCTGTAACCCTCTGTTCACCTTGAGACATTCTTATGGGGTTCATTGGGGGTTAGTATAGAGAGCATTAGATTTTGTAATAATACTACCTTCTTCTGTCCGCGTGAAATTTCACCCTCGCCCCATTCACCCTCTTAGGGGTGGAATTTCAAAAAAGCCTTTCTTTGTGGATACCTGATTTTCGCAAAGAACACAACCTCCAAATTTCATGTCTCTAGGACTAGCGGTTTAGGCTTTGCGTTAATATACATATCAGTCAGTCAGGACTTTGAATTTTATATACAACGTGTTTTTTTTTTTATATCCCATAACTCTTTGAACAACTTTTACTATGGGACCAAACCTGAAATCGCGAAAACCATACAAACGTACAAACCTGTTTAAAATATTTTTTTTGAAGTGAAAACTTCTTTAGCGGCGTTGCACACTTTTTGTAATGGGTAAAAAATGTTAAACTCGCGTCAGGACACGTGACCGTCAGGAGAGATTTCCCCCCCCCCCCATTGACATATATATTACTCCTTTTGAAATCATTGCCCCCCCCCCCCTCTTTCTACGGCGGCGCAAACCGAAATGAACAAAGTTTATTGACACACAATGGATGGATGGATAGATGGAAGTGGAAGTGGAAGTCGAAGTCGAAGTGGAAGTGGAAATGGAAGTCGAAGTCAAAGTGGAAGTGGAAGTGGAAGTCGAAGTGGAAGTCGAAGTGGAAGTCGAAGTGGAAGTCGAAATGGAAGTCGAAGTGGAAGTCGACGTGGAAGTCAAAGTAGAAGTCGAAGTGGAAGTCGAAGTGGAATTCGAAGTGGAAGTAGAAGTGGAATTCGAAGTGGAAGCCGAAGTTGAATTCGAAGTGGAAGTCGAAGTGGAAGTCGAAGTGGAAGTCGAAGTGGAAGTCGAAGTGGAAGTCGAAGTGGAAGTCGAAGTGGAAGTCGAAGTGGAAGTCGAAGTGGAAGTCGAAGTTGAATTCGAAGTGGAAGTCGAAGTGGAAGTCGAAGTGGAAATCGAAGTGGAAGTCGAAGTGGAAGTCGAAGTGGAAGTCGAAGTGGATGTCGAAGTGGAAGTCGAAGTGGAAGTCGAAGTGGAAGTCGAAGTGGAAGTCGAAGTGGAAGTCGAAG
Source organism: Amphipoea oculea (assembly GCA_945859645.1). NCBI lineage: Eukaryota > Metazoa > Arthropoda > Insecta > Lepidoptera > Noctuidae > Amphipoea > Amphipoea oculea. The sequence continues at coordinate 2,343,270 of OX243885.1, forward strand.
TTGAATTCGAAGTGGAAGTCGAAGTGGAAGTCGAAGTGGAAGTCGAAGTGGAAGTCGAAGTGGAAGTCAAAGTCGAAGTGGAAGTGGAAGTCGAAGTGGAAGTGGAAGTGGAAGTGGACGTGGACGTGGACACACTGCTGTGTATTCGTACTTAACATTCGTGTATATAAAGTGTTTAAAATATGGAAATTGAACAAAGTGCATCTATTAATGAAAAAAGGGACGCAGAAATAGTGAAAAAATGAGTTATATTAATTCAATAATTGATTTATTTCAACGTTAATATTCAAGTTTTCACTTCTGCCGGCACTCCCGGAGTGCAACCCGTCTTTTTTTTTATTTTAATAATATGATGTAACTAAAACATTACGGTTTTCGCAATTTTTCCTTTACCTGTGCTATAAGACGTTGCTTCGTACCAAATTTCAAGATTCTGAGTTCACGGGAAGTACCCTGTAGGTTTTGATTCCCTTGCTAGTGTCGAAAATTTGCGGCATAAACGAATGTATCTTTTGATTGCGTTGGCTTAGAAGTTTGATTTTTTCACAGCTCCAAGGGACAAAAAACCCGAGTATTTAATATAAATTCCAGCTTGATGCCTCTACGCGTTCCTGAGAAAAAGGGTATTTGCAGACAAACAGATGGACGAACAACAAAGTGATGCTATAAGGGTTCCGTCTTTTCCTTTCGAGGTACGGAACCCTAAAACAAACACGTTGTATAGATAATTTCCATGCAGAAAATCCGTTACCCAATCTTAACACCCGTATGTCACAGAACGAAAGGTCTCAGCATTTCTCTGCGCAGGTACAATTTTAGTGTATATTAATTAACAGAAACCTCTAAAGTCCGTTAAAATAATACTTGAAACTCCTTTAGATCTTTGTTCATTATAAATGTTATAATTCGGCTTTTGTATATTTTTTTTTTTGCATGGCTTCAGCTGGGTCTTTGTTTAATAAAAAGAAAGAAAGAAAGAAAAAGTATTTATTGTGACTCGTACAGGAAGATCACAAACTAAACTAAACACAGTAAAAATAAAAATAAAAACCAAGTTATATAAAAAAAATAAAGTAACAAAAAGAAAAATGAGACAGAAACTCCTATACGAGGCCAAAAGGCTCCTATCGCAGCATGATGCTGTGACATTTAAAAAATAAATGTCGCAGCGCTGGTATTCTGATAGGAAATACGTACAATAATAATAACAATGGTGGAAAGGTAGCCTAAGTTTCCCGTGGAAATATCGGGATAAAAACTATCATATGTCCTTTTCCGGGACTCAAACTATCTCTATAGCAAATTTCATCTAAATCGGTTCAGCAGTTTAAGCGTGAAGAGGTACACATACACTTTCGCATTTAGGTTCCTATAAATATTAGTATGGATAGATAAAAAGATAGATATGTAGGTACCCACACAAATAATCCAGCTCAGTCAGCCCAACTATCGACTGGCTTATATTTAAGCCGTACCTACCGAAGTGAAAGAAGATTCACATCTATAGATATTTTTATCAGCATAAAAACCCGATAACATCCCCAAGAATATTCTAAATCTTTGTTACAAACATAAAAAATGTAATACTTACACAGAAATACATCTTATTGTTAATCCTAAACGGCTTCGATATTCGGCTGCCATTTTGGCTAAACGTCTTCAAAAGGACGATTCGCACGTGATTTGGTTTGAAAATAGAACATCCATGATTTTAGTAAAATGTAAATAGGTACCAACTTAATAATGTTATTTTGGTGGGCTTTAGATCTTAAAGGAAAAAGTCACGTTTTTAACATGAACTGTGACTTTCGATTAAAATCAAGATTTATACAAAGTATAGCACGGTAGCCAGGGCTTGCGGACGACGATCCATGGGCAGCTCGCTGTCCGGTAAGGACCAGGCCCGGGTCGACGGCGCGTTGTGTTCCACGCGCGCCTCAAAGAGATGTCAGCACTAACTGACGGCGTCCGCTAGGGCCGATGCCTGCCGGGGTCGCGGGTTGTTCGAAAGAGATACCGTGGCCCTGGCACAGGCAACTGAAGGAACACGGGTGGGTTTTAGTCAGTAAAAATCTGACACGCCCTCTCGGTCCGCCCAGAGCGGGAGAAGTTATTTAATAATTTCCCACCCAAAAAAAAGCACAGGTGGCCACGTGGTCTGTCGGCGGGGTAATCCTCTTATGAATAAACGTTGTATAGCGTCTGTATAGTTACACAACGCTTTGCCTTCTTCGTTCGAAAGTCAAATTACTGACAGCTGAAAGAGAGAAATCGGTGTGTTCATCTGATATAATAAGTGTATTAGTAGTAAGGGGGTAATAGTATCAATCGGCTTTCACTTTGACAGTTTAAGAACATTCATTGCGTTATTTACGTTGTTGACCGGACACATTTTTCGAAAATAATAAGCAATTTATTAGGAATATCCTTCAACATTGTGTGTTCATTCACTATGACCAGTTAACGATTCCTTACCGAAACCACGTCGAATCCACGTCAATTCCTCAGCTAATCCCTCCAATCTCTGGTTGATTTCGCGATTTATTTCGATCTGATCCCCTGGCTGTTTCGTTCATTGTGTCATAAAGAATTACAGCCCTGATTTGACATGTTTCAAAAACTCGTGAGACTGAGCTGATTTGATTAATACGTATACCTGTTAACTTTTAATATTATTTATACAATGTATAGGTTTTGGTGTATGTAGGTACTGTAGAGGTTCTCTCTCTTTTGAAATACAGGCCGGTCATGTAAATGCTTTACCATAGCCCATATTACATGGCAATAAAAATTTTCAACAAATTACCGGAACAAATAAAAGAAGAAACTAAATTCAATAAATTTAACAGGAAATTAAGAGAATATCTAACACAAAAATGCTTTTACTCAGTAAGGCGGTGTCCTGCGTGAGCGACGAATACGACGCGACGCAACACGACGCGACGTAATGCGACGCGATGCTACACGCGACAAATGTCCTACGTGATTTTGGTCATTACTTCTCGAATCATGGAGAAGTACAGTACAATTTTAACAGGAAACTGTCAATGGGGACAACGGGAATACATTTTAATTATTTTTATTGAGTTCCGAATGGGGACAACGGGAACAGACGGAAAGTTCATATGTAGTTCGTGGTGTCGCGTCTGATCGCTTTCAAAACAAGTACGCGTTACGTCGCGTCTCGCCGCAGACTGTCATATAGGACGCAAGCAGGGTATGCCGTTGAGTTGATCGCGTTCGTCGCGATTGCAGCGTCGCGTCGCGTCGTATTCGTCGCTCACGTAGGACACCGTGTAAGGGTCAGTTCACACCGAGACGCGACGCGACGCGACGCTGCACGCACACTTTAAAAGAGTGACTCAAAATATTCTTTATTTTCTACACGTAAAGGTACACATTGCATTGTGAGAGTTCAGGATACGTTGCGCCGTGCAGCGCTGCGCCTCGTGATGCCTCGCGGCGTAGAGCGACTCATCGCGACGCAGCGGCACTTCGCCGGTACGCGCGGCATGCGAGAGCGGCGCTGCGCCCGACGACGCAGCGCGACGCCGCGGGGCACAGCGCGACGCCGCGAGGCGCAGTGCGACGCCGCGAGGTGCAGCCGAGGCCGCCGTGGCGACTTGTCTCTACTATTTCCGTGCAGACTTCGTGCAGAATTGATGCAGCACCCATTTGTTCACTTATCGTATCCCACGCATTATTTTTTGCATTTCTGTCACTATATTGTTTTGACGATACATTATACAAACATTCGTAGCGCTGCACAAAAAAAAAATAACTTCTCCTCGATCTCCATAATGCACCCGCCAAATATACGTCGTTCTCATGCGCTTGCAAATGGTAGACTGCGGGTGGACGCGGGGCGGGGCGGGCCGGGGCGGGAACACGTAGCGAATGTAGACACCCTCCAACAACCGTCGACAAATTAAGGGCTGATTTTTCAATCGACAGATAAATTTTATTTGTGGAATAAAATTTACGTCTGACAGTTTTTGTATGGAAGAACTGTCAAAAATTCAAAATGATTCCTCCGATAAAATCACCTTTTTTTTTTTTTATGGATGGGAAATCATCAAATGACCCCTCCCGCTCTGGGAGCGAAGGGCGAGCGAGCGGAGAGCGAAAATTACCTGGCGTTTGAAAAATCAGCCCTATGAAAAATACATCAAAATCCTCTAAACATTTAAGTACCCGGATAAATGATAGAAATACCCGGATATACCCGTTCACGCATCGCCGATACACAATACACGGAAATACCTGCCCGGGCAGGATTTCCAATTACTTACACCCAAAACCGGTTCACATACGTTTGTACCGGAATATAATATTCGATATTACCCGCAATCCGGATGTGTTTAACCGGGTGGCGCAGTGAGTGAAACTTTATGTGATTTTAATAAAGTAGGTAATATTTAATTTCTTTTGCTAGACTTATTTTGCTTTTTGAATTTGGAAAAGAGATGAACATCAAAGATTACCCACATTTTCAAGCAAAAAAAAATAACCAATGTTAGATACCCTTATCTATTCTTGGGTGTATCTTAAGCATAATCAACTTATAAGGCTGCCTGTCCATTGACGCCGAGCGGGGCTGCGGAGCGGAGAAACGGAGAAATATTAACCAATAGAAAATGACATCTAGATTTTATGCAAATCCTATAGGTTAATATTTCTCCGTTTCTCCACTCAAACTTAAAGCATTTATTTCAATTAAACCAATTACAGGCACTTTTGAATTGTCAAGGGGTCGGTCAGTCAGAAAGATGAAGCTAGTTGCCCATTCCAAAGCGTAGGTAACTATGGAGAAGAACGGGCAAGAAACTCCATGGACACTCTTTTAAATCAAAATAATATGTTTACAAAGTCTTGGTTACATAATTCATGTAAAAAATTATACATGTGAAAACGATGCAGAACGTTAAAAGCGTCCATAATGAAAAGACGAGAAAAAAAAGCAATTCAAATAGTAAATTAAAATAAGCCATGGCAGCAAAGAGATGACCAGTCCCTACTCCGCAGCCTCGCTCCGCGTCAATGGACAGGCAGTGTTATAACCTCACTGCTGGGACATAGGCCTCCTTTCTATGAGAGGGAGCGGGCCGAAATACACCAGGCGGGCCCAGTGTTGGTGTAGGTGCAGTCCTTTCACAGTTTTTTTTAATTTCAGACTTTGCATCGCTGTCCAAATCACAATAATCTTTATTCTCATTGCAATACGGTTGCCATTGAGTTGCTTGCATTGACACGTCTGTCAAAATCATTGTGATCTTTATTTTCGTCACAATAAGTTTGCATATGTAAAATAACTATTATATGAATGGACTGTCTGACAGCTGTTTATCTCTTCTTTGACAGTCGTTGCGGGTAGTCAGAAGCCCAAAATTCTGACAACCAGTCTTACCTAGGAGTATCGTGTTACTCAGTAAGTGGATTGTGGGGGTCAGATAGGCTGTCGCTCCATGTAAATTACTGGTATTCAGCTGCATGCAGTTAGATTGGAAGCCGACCCCAGACAAAGTTGGGAAAAGGCTAGGCAGGTTGATTTTGATCCAGGTACTAGTACCTGAAAACTGCCTCGTTGGTCAAGTGGTGTCAAGAACCGTTTCTGAACGTAAGTATCAGGGATCGATCTTCAGGTCGAGTAGTGTCATTGGGTTTTTCTATTACCAATTTTTTTTGTAGATTCCCTGTTACTATTGTTAGCCTAATCATATTATTTAATAGAGGTGTTCAACATGTAGGTAGGTGTCACTTTTAATCGATTATTAAAATTGCGTTTCATTATCTGTAGTCAACTGACGTGTTGTGACAGTTGACAATTGTCTATTTACATTTTTGACGATTTTTGATTATGGCACTTGATATTCGGCCATAAAACAGTATATTTCTTCGCAATCTGTATTTTATTCAAGAAAACCTTAACTGGTCCTTCACTATAGATTAATATAATAGGATTGTCTCCATTTATAACACAACTGCAAGAAAAGTAAGTTTATGATACGGCACCGCTTATCCTGCAAATGAAATGTTTGTTAATGGTATTTGGGCTTTGTTCAGCAGTCAAAGTTTGAGATCCAATGACAAAAACCTAAAATCAACAACGACTGGACTTCAATTAAATCAGGATGATTCCATCATTAATGGTGGTTTCATTTGAAAGCGCAGTACCTCATCAGTATTCAGATAGCAATTAGTATGCCTTTTCAACTGGCATCAACGAATTTCAGTTGAGTCGGGCTTTGTCAATTCACCGTCATTGAATGACACATTAAAACTAGACTCTTGTACAATGCGTAGGTAAAATATTAGTGGATCGTAGAGCTGTGGAACTAGCTGTAGCGTTTTTGCAGCTTAGTAGTTTGTTCGAAATATTGAACAGCATGTCCATGGACATGTGTAAGTACCTATTCTTCCCGTCTTAACCTATAGTGCACAAACTTGGTCTTTTACTAAAATACAGAAGTCCAAACTAAAGGTTTGCCAACGACCACCCACAAAGCCACACTTTTCAAACTGAAAGACCGTTTCCGAAAGAAAAATATAGTGTGGTAGTACCTTTTTCACGAACAAACTTCTCAAGTAATTTTACTTCTTATAAAGCTCTAAAAACTATCATGAAAAAGAATCCTTCGTACTGTGTTCGTATTATGTGAAGCAAAAACTACGAGAAAAAACTTATGATACACGCGTTAAACTTACAAAAAATATCCGTATATTTTTTCGCGAACTAGAATGAATTTCATTATTATTCCGGCCCTCAGGCTCAGAAAGTGAGCGAAAACTACAGAAAAAAAAATCGCGAACACAGTCATATTCTGTATTGTCAGTGTAAATCAAAATAACGAGGAGGCCTAGCAAACAAACATATGTAGGGGTCGTTGAACACTAGAGAGGCCGGATAAAAATGTGGTTAATCCGGATTTTGAAAAAGTTCGTTAGTTCAAAGGATTGTTGTTGAAATGAAATAAATCGCTGTGCTGTAAGCCGATAAAATGATGATCTCGTTTTGAATTCAATTTAAAAGGAACGATATTAATTCGTCTATCGGTATTATTTCACGAACTTTGCATAGTTAAGTATCTATTCAGGGATAACTAATATAATTACTGTGAATAATACAATTAATTATCATTAAGTTGTATTTTTACTTCGCTTGATTATCGCAGTTCTAACTGCACATATTTTTTTAAAGTACATCCATTTCTTTTTTATTCAGACAAAAAAGCCAAAAATGACTAGACAAGTTTATTCCCCCGTAATGTAATCTGATATACGCGTTATGAAATATGATTAAATTTTGTACGAGTGATAAAGCGACTATGCTATTTTATTTGATTTATCTTTATCTATCTTATACACTGATAATAAAGCTAAAGAGTTAATTTGTTTGTTTGACCACGCTAATTTCTCGAACTATTAGTCGAATTTAAAAAAATCTTTTTGCATTTGATAGCCCAATTCTCGAGAAAGGCTATATATAGACTACTTATCATCACACGTGGATCCTAAGAAGCTGAGCAAAAGGAAAAGAATCAGAAAGAACGCTAAGCAAAAACAAAGTGTTTGCGCGGGCAGGCGATACGATGTGACGGGGTGGGTCGTGGAAACAAAAAATTTCACGCGGATGAAGTGGCGGGCAGAAGCTAGTAAAATAAAACTGTCTTATTAAAATCTAGAAACTCCACAAAGGCTGTAATACATATAATCTGCTGGTCACTGTAGGTAGTGTCAGTCTTTATCATCCCACTACTGAGCAAATGCCTCTCCTTATGACGTCCAGCTGTTGCTATGCAAAGCCTTATTCAAGTAGATCATAACACATAACATCACGCCTATAATCCCCAAATAATTAGGTACACCCACATTTTATTTATTTATATACATTTTATTGAACACCGAATAATATACATATAACAAAAATAAAAATCATTTAACACTACAAAACATAATGGGCGGCCTTATCGCCAGTTATGTTTAAGTCCCATGTAATAGGGGGCGAGCCTATTGCCATCAACCGGATAGAAATCCAGACATCGAATTTCTGAGAAATTCCTGAAGGAAAAACCCAAAGAGGATATTCAAGTATTAATAGATCTATATTCAAGTCTCATTGAATTCTTATCGTAACACGGGTCTAGTGGTCGAATGGCATTAAGGTAAGTTTTACCCGGATTTTCGGCCTAGCTCAAGGTTAGAGATCAAGTGTTTGTGTGCCCCTAGATTTGTAGCTTTTATTTATAATGGCAGCCAGAAAATAGTAATGTGTATTTCAGCAAGCGTGCGTGTTAGTGATTTCTGACTATTTCGGTCCATTTTTTCCATTGTTTTCTTTTCTTTCAGAAGTTTGTGGTTTTGCTCGACAAAAACTGTGACAATCATTTTGGGCTATGTCTGGCTGAAAACTTGTTTAGAAATAGATAATAAACTTATTTTCAAAAGTACTGAAAATATATAGATACAATTTATCATTCCTTTTTTTCTCTTCAAATTATGTTTTTTTTATGGATTGTTTATAGTCTGCAAGAAGGATTTTTATTCATTTTATTTATTTATTCTAAAAAATGTAAGTATTATGTTCACCTTTGACATTGACCATTTTTCTTTGATCAAAAGTTTTATAACAAAAGATTTGTTTGTTGAAATGATAGGTACTTATAACAAGTTGTAAAACAGACTGCAATATTAATTAAAAATATAATTTCGTTTGAAATGTTTTAGATGGTACAAAATAAAAAAAAACCGCCATGTGCGAGTCGGACTCGCTCACAAAGGGTTCCGTACCGCCTTACAATATTTAACACTACATATATAAAAAATCACGTTTGTTGTATGGGAGCCCCCCTTAATTTATATTATTTTAATTTAATTATTTATTTTTAAAGTTAATATACAACTAAATATTCTGTGAATATTTCAAGCGTCTACCTGTTGCCGTTATTAATATCGAGCAAATAACGACAAAAAAATCGAGTCCGCTATCACTGGTCAGTTTCCCTCAGTCGTCAGTTAATTTAATTCACCAGTCACGTTTGTGTGGTATCGGAGTCCTCCTTCAGTATTTATTTTATTCTGTTTTTAGTATTTAACTGTTGATATAGCGGCAACGGAAATACATCATCTGTGAAAATCTGTATTGTTTAGCTATTACGGTTCATGAGATACAGCCTGGTGACAGACAGACAGACAGAGACAGAGAGACAGACGGACAATGGAGTCTTAGTAATAGGGCCCCGTTTTACAGAACCCTAAAAAATTAAAATGTGAATGGCAAGCCATTAAAATAATAATTTCATAGAAGTATCCACAAAAACCTTCAACAGACTATGATATTACAAAAACTTTTAATTGATATATTATGCAAACTTTTTATTTGTTCATATGAAAATATTTTTCATCGTACAAAACAAAGTGGGTCCGTCCGTGTCGGGCAAGGGTCAAGCATTGAATGAGCCCAGGACATGTACAACAACCACTTGCATAGTAGCTTATATCAGTGATCGGAATAGGCTGAGTATATTTACCTAAACCACAGAATACTTAAAGTACTACGTACAGAAAGGACACTCCCTTCCCGGCACTAACATCAGTTACCGCACCTCACCCCGCACTTCGGCGTATTCGTCGCAGTCGCTCGCAAACACAAGTACCTCACGCACACGTTCATACGTATACAAACGTCATTTTTTAATGTAGTAGTAGTAGGTAATTATTTTGCGAGCGTTGTATGGAGTGTCCGGGGTGTGCCTAAACTTCGGAGAACAGAGACAGAAACTGGAGACTTCCTTAAGACGACATTTTTTTTCCCGGAATTCGGGAAAAATCTTAAATAAGTTGAAAATAAGCTTTATTTAAGATGGGTAAAGGCTATTTTTAACTAAACTTGTGATTACCTAATTCTCGGGATTTTCACGTAAAATCCCGAAATAAATAGTCTAACTTTAATTCATGTATTCCAATTATATGTAATGTATGATACAACGGTTAGTTTAAGGATTGTAAATATAATTCGAAAAAGTAGGTAAAGAAAAAAATCCGATAACGGTTTTATAGTTACATTACAAAAAAAATAATATTTTTTGTGATAAACTGAAAAAAAATACCTATTATACAAATTTGTACGGAGCCCTCGGTGCTCGAGTCCGACTCGCGATTGACCGGTTTTTTTTATATCTCCGATATAACTTGCACTATCCATCTTCAGCGGTCCGTAACATGCTTAAAACTTTATCTACCACGGGAAATTTTCTCAGTATTTTCCCCAGAGTAAAAGTAAAACTCATTCACACTAGCTAGAATGATATGGCGCCGCGGCATTTTATCGTAGAGAGAGCGTTTATCGTACATCGCTATTAGGCCAGGCCGTGGCCTCGAAAGTCGCGGTGAGGCCACAAATTGTAACTAATGGTTAGTGTAATTTGTTCTATAAAATACGTTCAGGTGGCCGGGCCACATAATGTAAATACATTTTGTGGCCTAGCGGTTTTTAGTGAGACAATTTTGATTCAAACGAGGGATTTTTGGTTTAGATTAATAATAGGAATAGGTTTATGAAAGATAGCTATTCCCTCCACGCCAGTATGGTGGTTTATAGAAGACATTTAAATTTTCATAAACACTGTACGAGGGTGTGACATATGGATGGACGGACTGACAGACAAATAATTATCTACAGTGAATTATTAGGTATTTAGTGGGTTTCTAGTTAAATTTCCTCAAGTTCAACTAAGAAATCCTTAAAACCACAATATACTAGCGCGAGTAAAGACTTAAACCCTCAATTTCAGCTTACAACGGATTCACATATAATCATTTCAAAGGCCAAAATTCAATTGCTATTTGTTGGCCTCGCCACCTTTGAGGCCACGGTTTGAAGTATTCTATTGCCAACCGCGGAACGCTTTAATGTAAACACTATTAAGACTTATTTTGGGCCACAAATAAGATGAAAGACGTAGTAGAATTTTACGACTGTGTTTCGCAAATCTATTATGTGTTAATTTGTAAGGGACTGAAAAGAGAATGCTTAGATGGTTTGGTCATGAGAGGATGAATGAAAGGCGCCTAACAAAAGGTATTTACAAGGCAGATGTAAGTGGAAACGGAGGGGATGCCTTAGAAGGACATCAATTAGTGACCTTATTGGTGATGTTCTTCAGGAGGAGGGGCTTTTTTTTTGTGTATGGGAAATCATCAAATGGCTCCTCCCGCTTTGGGTGGAGTGGAAGGGAGTGTCAGGCTCTTACTGACTAAAACCCACCCGTTTTCCTTCCTTAGCCCTTTATGTTCCAGGGTAGCGGTAACCCTTTCGGACAATCCCGCAAGGGAAGGAAAGGAGGAGAGTCTTGTGGCTAAGTAATAACAGCCGTACCGCGCCTTGCCGCGGTTGGTCCGTGGATGGGTGACCATCTTTACATACCAAGACCCCTTCGTGCCTCGGAAAGCACGTAAAACCATTGGTCCCGGCTGTCACACGTGGATCTTTGACAGTCGTTACGGTTCGTCAGAAGCCCGAAAATCTGACAACCAATCTTACCAAGGGTTATCGTATTAACCAGTAACTGAGTTGTGCAGGTCAGATAGGCAGTCGCTCCATGTAAAGTACTGGTATTCAGCTGCATTCGGTTAGACTGGAAGCCAACCCCAACATAGTTGGGAAAAGGCTAGGCAGATGATGAGATGATGATTGGTGATGTTCTTCAGAAAGGTCAGGTGCGCAGTACTCGCAAAGGGCGTGCGTGTATGCTCAGAAGGCCAATTCCCGAAGGTAATTAAAAACCTAGTTGCAATCTCATCTCAGCGAGAATCAATGTCAAAAACTTGTCAAAAATGTAGGGAATTTTAAAGTATTTTTGACAGATTGAGACAGATCTGAGGGGCAATTCTCGTAATTTTAAGAACGTTCACAGTCTAATCTCAGTCTCAATCTGTCAAAAAATACCTCTAATTTCCCTACATTTTGTCAAGTTTTTGACATTTTGTTTGTCGCCGAGATGAGACTGCGACTGGATTTTGAACGTTTTAAATTACGAGAATTGGCCTTCTGACTGTGAACGTTCTTAAAATTACTAGAATTATCCCTCATATGTATGAAAGTAAACGAGGGAGGCAATAGGAGTATGTATTGTAAGGATCGTAGCAGGTGACGTTCTGTGGTTTCTATCTACCCTCACGAGGAGACGGCGTGAGTTTATGGTATGTACCTACCTATGTTGTAAAGGATTTTAAGCTATTGCATAGCTTTTATCGCGGGCTTTGAGCGCGGCGACCGAATCCAGAAACTCCGTAACGAAAATAAACCTAACACCCCCCACTCCGACCGGCAAAGCGGTGCGGCGTTGAAAGCCGTGCATCGTCTAACGTCGTTTCAGTTCGGCAGACTTCGGCACGTTGTTGTGTTTGTGTGCGTGCGACTATGCATTTATGCGTGTAGACGTGGTGGTCACCACGCTCAAAAAGTGTAATTTGAATTAATATCAAAGAAAAAACTTGAATTAATATCAAAGAAAAAAAAATCCATCCAAACTAATATTATAAATGCGAAAGTAACTCTGTCTGTCTGTCTTTTCTTCACGTCTAAACTACTGAATCGATTTGTGTGAAATTTGGTACAGACATAGTTTGGAACTTGAGAAAGGACAAAGGATACTTTTTATCCCGATATTCCCACGGGATCGAGACTTATGCGGGTGAAACCGCGGGGCGCAGCTAGTATTGCATAAATATTAGATACAATTGCATAAGTTGATAAAAAATGCTATGCAATAGCTTTACCGCGGCAGTCCCCGAGTGCCATACGTATTTTATGGCTGTATTCAGTACCTAAGTAGAAATTTAATAGTGATAGGTACTCGTAGCATGGATCAGTTTAGTTTCTCTTAGCGGTAAAGTGGTAATTTTTAAGCACTATCTCGTCTGATAGCAGTTCCTTGTTTTTATAAAATATTGAATGCCACGTACTTGTTATCGCCTTTTCTGAAGATGTACAAAAAATGAACTAAATCGGTCGCGAAATAAAATCAGTTATTCCCTACATTTTATGTTCGCGTACCGTGAAATACGCCAACATTGCCCCTAAGGGAAACTTTGCCCAAAGAACAATTTATAAGCATTTTTTTGTTGTGCAAAAATATCTTAATATTCTGGCAACATTGATTGACTTTAGTGGAAAATAGGTTATATGTATGGCAACACTAACTATCGTGTTTGTCGCTAACTTTGTTTAGTAACTTGTTGGAACTCGTCGAATGAGGTGCGTGTTTTTGCGGGCAAATTTTAGTGTACATTTCGAAGTAAATTCTGCGGAATGGCGAAAACACAGGTTAGTTGACTTTGTATCATGTCCTTTTAACCTATTAACCGCCGCAGTTGTATATAAGCAACTTATTATTTTTGAGCCCCTGGCACCACAGTTGTAAATTCGCAACTAAAGTCTACGAAGTGATTTTCAAGCATATTTTTATTTACGTAGCAGCAATTTCATAATAATTATAAAGACCACCTTTGCCATTCAAGGAATTTCTTTCATTTTTCCCTAAAATCACTGATGCTGAGCGCCAAATTAACGGTGAAAAAAACGAATAAAACTCATCGCAAAATGCAAGTGTGACCTTAACCTGTACCGCCAGAGTTGTATAAATACAACAGTAGTGATGTAACACATAAGTTTATTTATTGCTCATTAATGCCAACTTTAGTTTATTCAAATAACATACAAATAAGTTAGCCATTCAGAATTAGAAAGTAATTCAATGCTTGTTGCTGTTTGATTCTATTTCTAACTATAACATCTAAAACTTCACATGATTTCAGGTAGATTCATATTACAATTGTAGCGACGGTTTTTACTAAATCGTATTTTAGTAACAACCCTAGCACTTTAATATTATCAAAAGAGTCCAGCGCCGGAGTTGTATATATGCAACCGCTTGTGACGTCATAAGCGAACTCATAATGATAATAGTGAGGGTACATCTGTTTTATTTGTTAAAAAAATTAATGAATTAGTGGGTATCTAATTTATTTCAATGGGTATTGTGGCTGTGTTTGTATCGCAAAATGTCGAGTGCAGAGGAATTAATAAGGATTTTAGAAGGTTTTGAGGAAGATGTAGAAGAATTTGTGTCCGATAATGAGTTAGAAGAAGAGGTGGTATGTATACAAATTTGATTTATTCTTATGATTCTAAAAATACAATACCTTTTGTTTTTTCCAACTCACAACATATTGTTTCTTTGTTTTTTTAGGAAAGCGGTGACAATTAAATGCCCTGTCATTGACCATAAATTAAGATTTTTTTTAAACAGGAAAACTTAAAACTTTCTACTACCCTTTGTCATACACAAATTGAACATATTCATAGTTTGAGTAATAAAATCGATAACCGGAAATAATTTCACTTGTCCCCGCACTATCTACGCTCTTTTTTATCTCTAATGTTAGCGCCGGAGTTGTATAAATGCAACAATAGGGATTCCAAAAGCCGAATTTTGTAGAATTATGAACTAAACTCTATCTTGGCTTTGTTAGTGTCTATGTACATGGTTATAGGTTTTTGATGTGGGTAATTTTAATCTTATTATTGTTATGAGGGTAATGAATTAAAAAAAAACATTAGATTTTCGTAAAAACGTGTAATTTTACCTTACAAATCTTGTTTGCTGTAGGGACTGGTCCACATCACTATAGTTGACCTTGAAAATACGTGATTGGCGCTAGGGGCACATTTTTTTTAGGATGGTCTGGCGGTTAAAAGGTTAAAATTATTTGTAGAGTATATTAATGTAAGGTTCATTGCTCAGAGTCTTTTATAAATAAAGTTATGATGATGAGTAAAGTTATCTAGTAATGTTCCAACCTACGATTGACAACATTGCCCGCCATCAAAAAAGGCTTAGGGTTGGCACATTACGAAACCTTGTATTTTTTCCGTTTTTAATTTATGGATCAAAAACCTTCATTTCTGATATAACTTTACCTGAGGATAAACATTAAGAGTAAGAAACTCCTACTGATTTTTTATAGATGTCTACATAATTATGGTTAGGGCAAGTGTACCTATGTGTTTAAATTTAGAAATAATAGACATGATATGATTGGAGTCATAATCATCATTATAAACCAATTTTATGTCTTCTCCAGTTATTTAAGTTCAAACTTTAATTTGTGAATCAGTAAATTGTTAAAAAACAATAATTAAAACATAACAATTATTGGCCACTAATAAAAATATCCATAAAATATTTCATTATTTTATAACTTTATGCAAATCAAACTAAATAAATATATAATTTTTTATATAATTACTAAACAAAATGTCTGTTCAAGTCTATTTAATTTACCTACCACATACGAGTTACTTGAATTGATCTCTATTAGTAGTACCTACTTATTTTATCCATAAAAGTGTTAATTGTATTTTCAGTTTTTATTAAATACTAATAAG
Organism: Amphipoea oculea; assembly: GCA_945859645.1. Classification (NCBI taxonomy): domain Eukaryota; kingdom Metazoa; phylum Arthropoda; class Insecta; order Lepidoptera; family Noctuidae; genus Amphipoea; species Amphipoea oculea. The sequence continues at coordinate 2,358,718 of OX243885.1, forward strand.
TGGGAAACGTTTTTCTTTTTATTTACCTGAACACATATTCTTTGTAGGAAGGAAAAAAAAACAATATTTTTCACCATGTGCCAACCCTAGCACTTTTAAAAGGCGAAATGTGAATTGTATGAAAAAGGTAAAAAATGCCAGGGTAACATTGCCCCGTCATTTTAATAAGAAACTTTTCATAGTGTCGTTTACTTTCCTAAAGTAAGCGCCATCTTTACCAAAATTCTTGTACTGGTTTTTATGTCATCTGCTTAGAGGTCGTATTTGCGTCAAAAATCAATGTGGGCAAAGTTGGCTAAAGGTCCAGATAACTTTGCCCGCCAACAAAATCGAACAAATATTGAATTAAATATTAAATAATAGTAAATTTAGCAATACTCACACATGCGCATGATCTTAAAGTTGTAGCTGATAAAGGAAAATACTTACGCCTCCATAGAAAAATCGTATTAAAATTGTAATTATTCTAAAAAAGGGGGCAAAGTTGGCATGTTTCACGGTAACTCTTCAAACTGTTTGGTACAGACGCCAGCACATCAACCTACACCAAACTGTCACATTTTCCCAATCAACTTTGAACCTTATGTTTTAGTGATAAGGTTGAAAATCTATTAAAGAAAGACAGATTGAGGAAGGTGGGTGGACCATGGAAGGCCATGCTCCTTCGAAGGCCAATCATTAAAATTTCGTAGTTATTGCCATGTGATGACAAATTCCTTTTACTAACACAAACACCCATCGAACTGGAAACCACAGACGCGGCGGCGAATCGCTCGCGCTACTATTTTGGCAGTACGGTCCCTCGCTTCTTCGATATCCGAAATCGACGACGTTAAAATAAGGTGGGTGTACCATGGAAGGCCACTCTAACGAATAAACAGTTATTATTTGTTTATTTCCTGGATAAATGAAACTAACAAATATTTAAGTAATACTTTGTTTTACTATGTAACATATAAACCACTTTTTTTATTGTAGATTTAAGCGCTATTTATTAACTTTTAGTGTTAAATGACTGAATTTTCATAATGGCCTTCTAAAGAGCCCTGTTCCTAGCAAGGCCATTTGGAATAGTTCAAAGAAACTTAAGTTTAATCAATATGGATTAAATCTGCAATTCAAAAAATTGGTTTATATGTTACATAATAAAACAAAGTATTACTTAAATATTTGTTAGTTTCATTTATCCAGGAAATAAACGAATAATAACTGTTTATTCGTTAGAGTGGCCCTCCATGGTACACCCACCTTAGGTTGATGTGCTGGCTTATATGAAACGAAACGCAAAAACCAACTTTGGCCACATTCCAAATTAGCTGTAATCGCTCACAGCACTCACATCATCTTACGTATGCGTTCAGCCATGCTATTCTCTAAGGATACAGCCTTGCGTGCAGCGCTGTCGCAGCTGTGAAACTTAGTTTGGCATTCACTAAGCTGCGTACAGCTACACTAGCGCTCAAGGCTGTGACGGCCGTGAGTTAAACTACCCAACGCCACAGCCACGGGAGGGCAAATTGACAGTTCTTCTGATTTAGATAATTACGATTATGACAGCTGAGGGCTTTCAACAATTCCGAACGCTCGTGAATGCACTCACAGTGCTTACTCAATGTCAAAACGATATTATTATTATAGCAGTATTTCTTTTTTAAACACCACATTCCTTCTTTTTCTTTTTTTAGGTGGCGACTGTCAGCCAGAAGCACAGTTTTGAAAATGCCACGTTAGTTTAAAGCACGCTCAAATCACTTACATCAGTTACATCCCAATTCGGAACGCTCCCTGTGACACTGGCTCTTCAAACTTGTCAATGTCATGTCATAGTCAAAAGTGTCAGTCTGTGTCAAAACAAAACGGAGTTTTGAGTGAATTATAGTGAAAATTGCCTCGTTAAATAATGGATAGTTACGAAAATATGTACAAAACTATATGCCGGGTGTGCTTTAATCGGAACTATGGTGTTAAAATGTTTAGTTTAATTGATAGTTCAAGTGACGACGGCCTTAGTTGTTACGGCAAAGCAATAACAATGGTAACCGATGTTTTGTTGCAAAAGGACGATAAACTGCCGACTATGGTGTGCCAAAAGTGTGTTCATTTATTAAAACAAACTATTTACTTCAAATTAAAGTGTGAATCGACGGACGAACAGTTGAAACAACTCATAAATAAAAATGTTAACTGTGACACTTCAGATCGTGATTTAAAAGAGATTGTGTGTGAATATGTGATGTTCAACCAGTATTTCCCTCCAAAAAGTAATTCAAAACCTTCTAGACGAAACAGTAAGCACAAAAACCCTGTGACGAAGATAGTACAACTAATACATAAAATTGACCATAAACCAATCATTGAAAAAATCGTTGACACAGATATTGATTTGGGTGATAGAATGGAAGATTTTGATGATTTCATAGAGGCAGATTTTTTTAAAAGTAACTCAAAGGGGCTAAAAGATGAATACTCAAACAATGTCGATTACATTTTAGAAACCATGCAAACTGTAATTCAAACTGACACAAAATTGAATAAAATACAACACTCTAACAGTAAACTTAAAAGGGAACACAGATATCAACGAGTACCAGTCAAAGAACGCAACCTTATATGCAATATATGCCAAAAAGTCCTCGCTAACCGTTTAACATACGACCATCACATGCAACGGCACAACAACTGCAAATTTATCTGCGATCAGTGTGGAAAAGGCTTTCCAGTGCTCGCAGAAATGCATATGCATCAAATAGCTCGTCACGGAGTTGGTCCGTACCTACAATGTGATCATTGCCCTTATAAAGCTCCCAGAAAACTTGACTTAATAGAACATTTAAGGCTACACACTGGTGAGAGACCATTCACATGTGAAAAATGTGGTTTAACATTCCGCCGAAGAGCTATATGGAGGAATCATTTAGTCTGCCATATGGAAAAACAGTATCAATGTACACACTGCCCTAGAAAGTTCTATCGGCACGGTGACATGCTTGCGCACTGTAATAATGTTCATAAGAGGATGTATATGTTTGCGTGCAGTATCTGCAATGTGACTTATACTAAGACTGAGACCGTGAGACGGCATATGCTTGTGAAACATGGCATACCGAGAGACAAGCAAGGGAAAATTGGAAGAATTATGAATGGGAATTCTGAGTTGCTCGGCAAAGTTATTTAATAGTTTAGTAAAAATGATATTTTGTTGTTTTGAATTTATACTTTTTATACTAAGTATCTAGGCCGGTCAAAATAGACATTCAAGGTTACATTAATTCAATGTTTTGCATTGCTATATCTCCGAAATGGTGATTCTTAGGAAAAATAGTGTAAGAACTATTTTGTAATGACATGATGAACAATTTTGTCTCACCTATTTTTGTGATAAAACTTACTGTTTAGCTGAAAAATGCAAAAAACCGATTTTTGCAACATTTGACCTTGAATAAATTTTTTTGCACACATCGGATCGATGGGGATTTTTGACAATTTATTTGTAATGGTATTCCCAACATTCATACCTATTTTCAGCTTTATGCGAATTAATGTAACCTTACCCTATTTTTGAAGCTAGCTTGACCGGACTAATCAGGCAGTACAGATTTTAATTTTCACAATTTTTTTTTTCCCATGGAAAAGCATTTTTAATTTGAGTTCTTTTTAAGAGCAAACAAGTACAAAACATTTTTTTCTTAATTTTAAAATTAGAGTGGTGATTATTTAAAATTCTTTAAATGATCATAAACAAGTAAAAAAAAAAATTGTATGTACATTGGTATGTTTCTAATCTTTGTTAAAATTAATTTTGTACAGTCAGCATAAAAGACAAAACTTTATTAAAATCCAGTTAACTTTTATTTACTGTTTGTTTTAATTACCCAACAATGTCAATGAGGGGCTCGTGGCTAAGTAATCACAGCCACCGGGTCGATCGATCAGGTTAAGCTACGCTTGCGGCGGTTGGTTCGTGGATGGGTGACCATCTTTACATACAGAGGTCCCAACTGTCATTTGTGAATCTTTGACAGTCGTTACGGGTCGTCAGAAGCCCGAAAGTCTTACCAAGGGGTATCGAATTACCCAGTAATTGGAGAAGAATGAAGAATCGTCAAAATTCGCATAGAAATGCCGGAGATGCAGTACATTTATGCATAACTTCGTACTTAAGAATAATTACTTATTGTATTATATACTAAAACCTTCCTGCAAGTATGTAGATTACATTAGTGAAAGAATTATCAAAATTGGTTTATTAGTTTTTGAGAAAATCGCGGATATACAAACATACATACATAATACGGGTCGAATACAGAATCTCCTTTTTTGAAGTCGGTTAAAAAGGTATGAGCTTTCCATGAACCCAACTGCAAAACGTTGATATTTTGTTAAGTGGGAATAACATTTGGAAACAGGGATTTAAAAGTTTAACTTTGTTTCTCAACACAGAAAATGCATTGCGCAATTCTTGGCGATTTCGATTTTTGAACACCGAATGATATAACGGACCCAGTCAGGCGGTCCACTGTACACCCACCAACTCACACTAGACAAGCGCGGTGGGTTAATTTGCCTAAACCCCTACTCTGTCATGAGAGAGTAGGGAGGCCTTTGCCCTGCAGTGGAATGTCACAGGCTAATAAGAATAAGAATTATATAAGCCATTTTTTAATCACGTCTAAACTTTTCTATGGAGTACCTTGATTTGACAGGACTAAACTAATATTTATGTTCTGTCCTTTTCTTAACGAAATTCTTAAATAGAAAGAAAAAGATGCAGTGAACTTAAATTTAGTTTGTAAACAAGGGAATCGGCGCCAATACCATGATTTTACATAGAAATTGAACAATTCTAATTGCCTCAGTAAGCGCACCGTTAGCAATAGCTCAAAAACGCTTGAACTGAGTACGTGAAAGTGGAACACATTACATACATAGTTTCAGACTAAATTGAAGTTTAGTCTGTACACATTCGTACAAAGTGGCTCGGATCCAAATTCACGGGCGGAACTAACGCCGAATCTTCATCGTTGCAAATGAGCAAACATCAGTCGTATCTATTCCCTGCTTGTACCCAATTGTGTTCCCTTTGATGCTGGCATAGATTGTGCATAGCATGCATGGAACGTCGAATAGTTTAGGCTTCGATTTTTGAAGTGAAACTTCTTACGCACGCTTGACTTGGGGAGTAAGCTGGCGAACGAGTGACGTAAGCGTTACGAAAAGTGTGATCGGGCGAGGCGAACGGGAATTGGGTGGGGGATATAAGCAAGAGAAAGCAGTGCGCGCACACATTTTCTTTCTTCCTCTCATAGCCAAATACGTTCCGTGTATCTAAGCACAGTGCAGGCCTATTATCTGTATCACAGTGTAGGAGCAAGAGAGAGCAGTGCGCGCGCACATTTTCTTTTTCTCTTTCTCGAAGTTTCACTTCAGTCGTGTGGTCATAAGCACACTCGGTTTTTTTTTATTGAAGTGAAACTTCTTTAGGCGCGCTTGACTTGGGGAGTAAACTGGCGAATGCGTTACGAAAACGTGTGATCGCGAGTAGGGAAGGTACGTAAAAAATAGCTGGAAATACCTGGTGTAAAAACCCGGTCCCGGTCGCATAAATATGCGACCGGGTTTTTACACCAGGTATTTGCTTCCAAGTACGCACACCGGGTACCGACTCAAAATACTTGCAAGACTATTAAGTATCTTATACGGCTACTCGCTCAAATACGTAGGTACTCAACCGCGTTAGTTTTCGCAAATGCGATCATGCTCCTTTTGGAACAATTTCGTTTGCAAGTATTTTTTACCGACTTCACAAAAAGGAGGAGGTACTTTCGGCTGTTTGTATGTTTTTTTTTTGTATGTTTGTTCATCGAATACTCCGCAAATTGTCAACGGATTTTCAAAATTCTTTTTTTGTTCCAAAGTAGATAGTTTTGAGGTGGTCCCACCTGTCACCAAGTTAGGATCTGATGATGGGATCTTAGAGTAATCGAGGGCAACCTTTAAATTTTATAGGCTCACTTATTGTTTTTCGCATATTTTACGAAGTATTTTGTGTATTTGCGTATGGTTGTCACCATCTCAGGTAGCTGGGCTGATGATGGAAGTTACAACTCCTTAACAGTAAGAAGTTACTCGAACAGGCAAGGGCTGTTTTAGTCAATTGTTTTGATGTTTGATAGGGCATTTGCCACATTTGGTCTCATGATCATCAAGTCATGACCTGATGCTGCAGTCAGGATAGTCTGCAGAGTACCTAACTCCTCGACAACTAACAGCAGATATATCGTGTTAAGGCTCATTGAAAAGGGCTCGATGTGTGGATAAACGTACTGTTAATGAGGAACACCGAAGTACATAAAGACCTGATGCTGAAGCCAGGAGCATTAGAAAAAGTACCAACCTTGAAATTACAGCACCGTAGTCGTGTTTGGGCTCATTTTAAACAGGACTAAATTTTAAGTTCAATGCAATGTTGACAAGTCTGGCCTGATGCTGCAGCCAGGATTATCAGCATCTAGTCTAAAAACATCAGGGCAGGATTTGATGATGGGATCCTGGAGAAATCGAAGGAACTCTTCAAATATTATAGGCACACCTATAGCGATTTGGGTATTTTTTATAGTAACTCGTGCATTTGCTCTCGGAAAGCACTATTTGGTGATGTGGAACTGATGATGAAGACCACAGATGGCCACCGGAACTACTCAATAATATCTAAGTATTTCACGGGTTGCGATTCGATTACTTTAATATGGTTGCTAAGCAATTTATGCTCGTCACAATGTGAATGGTGATACGGAGCTGATGGTGGATCTGGAGAACTCCTCAACAATTAACTTCCCTGTATCGGGAAAAGCAATATTTTGTTTGTAAAAGGCGATGATCACTAGGCTATTGTAACTTAGATAAATTATAAGCAGACCCACTAAAAAGCGTGAAATAAAAACTTTTTAAGAAAAAAAAAACCGACTTTCAAAAAAACACTACAAAGTGAAAAATATCTTTAATTTCGGAAGTCGGTGGCAAAAAACTAAAATAAAGATCCAAAGACACCGACTTCCGAAATTAAAGTTATTTTTCACTTTGTAAAGTTTTTTTTGGAAGTCGGTTTTTTTTTTCTTAAAAAGTTTTTTTTACTTTAATGGTTTGCAAGTATTTATTTGTAAACGCGATTTTGCTCCTTATTTATTCGAAGTCATTGATCAATTTCCTATGCAAGTAGTTTTACTTCCAACGGGGCTTTTGACTACGCGATTGTATTTCTTATCTGTATGAAGTTATGGATCAGTTTTCTATGCAGATAGAAAATACATGAAAGTATCTCACTCCGTCGTGGCTCGACGCTCGAGTACGTAGGTACTCAAATAGTTCAACAACCGCGTTTGTTTTCGCAAATGCGATCATACTCCTTATCAGTAAGAGCACAGAATACTTAATAGTACTACGTACAGAAAGGACACTCCCTTCCTCGCCCTCATATCAGATACCGCACCTCACCCCGCACTTCGAGGTATTCGTCGCCGACTCTTTAGCAAGGGCGCTCGCGAACCGCAGCGCTGTATTGCTGACACACAATTATGCGATTTAAAAGTTTTATTTGAGTTTTAATCACGATTACGAATTATTTACGAATTCGGCATCACAATATCCAAATATTGTGATGCTTTTCCGAATTCGTATTTACATATACTGTTTGTATGATTTCGCATTTTTAATAACATGCGATTTAATAACCCATTATTTACAGATAAGTCATTTAAACTAAACTATTTTAGTGTTTTTATTTCATTACGAACCCGACTATACAGGGTGTTACAGAAAGGGTATATCAATACAAACAGGTTGAAGAGTGTATCTGGTCTAGAGTCTCTGTACAAAATTTCAGCTCAAAAGCAGTAACTTTGAAAATGCTTAATATTTTTTTATTTCGATAGTTTATTAAATTGAAATCATAAAAAACGTGTCACCGCACTACGAGGGTCATTATCCATTATCTGTAGTGTGTCTGTGCGCCTAGTACACGCACATCACGCCGCCGCGTGCCAGTGCAGCGCCGTGATGTCGAAAAAAAAAATATTAAGCATTTTCAAAGTTAATGCTTTTGAGCTGAAATTTTGTACAGTGATTCTAGACCAGACACACTCTTCAACCCGTTTGTATTGATATACCCTTTCTGTAACACCCTGTATAAATAAACAATTGAACTACATGGTCACTTCATAATAATGCACACGTTCGGGCAGCGCCGCCGCCGACGTCGTTCGGTTCCCCGACACAAATTGCTTTCCGCGCCATTTTTTTTTACGCTACTAGATTTCACGCACACATTTGCACGTATACAAACGTCATTTGTTTATGTAGTAGTAATAGGTAATTATTTTGCGAGCGTTGTATGGAGTGTCCGAGGTGTGGTAGGTAAGAGTCTACGGAACAATTTCGTATGCAAGTATTTTTACTTTAATGGTTTGTAAAAGTATTTATTTGTAAACGCGATTGTGCTCCTTATTTATAGGAATTCACGGATCAATTTCCTATGCAAGTACTTTTTACTTCCAACAGGGCTTTTGTTTGATTACGCGATTGTACTTCTTATTTGTATGAAGTTATGGATCAGTTTTCGATGCAGATAGAAAATACTTGAAAGTATCTCGAGCCCTGGTTTTAGGCCCTGGTTTCTTAAGGTGGACGTACTTGGAAGCCCTGGTACTCGATTTTGCAAGTACGACCCATGTCTAAGGGCTACGGGCGAGGCGAACGGGAGTTGAGTGGGGGATATAAGAAAGAGAAAGCAGTGCGCGCGCACATTTTCTTTCTCTCTTCCTCTCATAGCCAAATACGTTTGAAGTTTCACTTCAGTCGTGTGGTCATAAGCACACTCGGTTTTTTTGTGAGGATCTCGATAAGACTGGCCTTGGTCGTGGTCGCAGAAGCTCCGACCAAGATGCGAAAGGTTATATTAGGTCCTTACATATGAAATTGGCGTTTTGTATGGAAGGAACAAAAAGTCGAATATTTTTTAATATAATATATTTAATTAATCAAAGTATGAACCATTGTTTTCAATGCACTTTTGCCATCTTATAGGTAGTTCATTGATCCCTTTACTAAAAAAACCAGTCGGACGGGAATCAATAAAATCTTTGAAGGCGATTTGGACTGCCCCATCGGAGTTGAATTTTTTCCGTTGCAAAAAGTTATCCAAATTGCGAAAAAAATGGTAATCTGTTGGAGCAAGGTCCGGGGAGTACGGAGGATGTCTAAGACATTCTAATTCAAGCTCTTCTAATTTGGTAGCCGTCTGTTGCGCAGTGTGTGGTCTGGCGTTGTCGTGAAGCAGCAGTGGCGTGGAGCGATTGACCAGCCTTGGTTGTTTAGCCGCTAGCTTTTCCATCATGGTTTGTAATTGCTGACAATAGACATCCGCTGTAATAGTCTGGCCAGATTTGAGAAAACTGTAATGAACAATACCGGCACTAGTCCACCAAACGCTTACAAGTAACTTTTTTGGGGTTAATTTTCGCTTGGGGCAGGATTTGGCTGGCTGGCCAGGATCCAACCATTGCGCTGAGCGCTTCCGATTATCGTAAAGAATCCATTTTTCATCACAGGTAATGATTCGGTTTAAAATACCTTCATTGTTGTGCCGGTTCAGTAATGTAACGCAGCAGTCGACGCGCGTTTGCCGGTTTGCTTCAGTCAATTCGTGAGGTACCCACCTTTCAAGCTTTTTAATCTTCCCAATTTGCTTCAAGTGAATTAAAACAGTTTTATCACTAACATCGAAGCCTGCAGCTAACTCGGACGTGGTTTGCGATGGGTCCGCTTCCACAATAGCCTTCAATTCTCCATTATCAACTTGGGTCTCAGGCCGTCCACGGGGCTTGTTCTGCAGGTCGAAATTTCCAGAACGAAAACGTTGGAACCAAAAACGAACTGTGTTTTCTTTTGCAACATGACCGCCATACACATCATTCACCCTTCGAGTCGTTTCCGCAGCACTAGTGCCACGGCGGAACTCGTACTCGTAAATAATGCGATCATAAATGCGATATTTTAAATTTTCCATTTTGTAAAATGAGTGACGCAAACAGAAAAAACAGAAGAAAAAAAACAAATGAATGACGGTCATCGAAGCACAAATACATGAGTAAATAGCTGTACAAATTTGAATTTGGAATTCCTTACCAAAGAGGAGAAATTCGTGATTAAAGTGGCCAGTACGAAAAACGCCAATTTCATATGTAAGGACCTAATATATAGGAAATAAAAACTTTCTTACATTTTTTGCAATTTGCAGGTCTATGTCAGGTTGTGTGTTGATTAAAATATGATTCACGACCGTAACAAAAATGGCTTTAAAGGGTTTTATTATAATCATTAGAATCAGTGTTATACCTGAGTGGCCTCAAAAACATGATTTTATGAAAAAAGGGTAAGTTACGGTAAGCAGTACTAACTTAGAGAGTTGTACCTATTGATGACTTTTATGATTATCCATACCTACTAATATTATAAATTCGAAAGTAACTCTGTCTGTCTGTAATTCTGTATGTTGCCTTTTCACGCCTAAACCACTGAACGGATTTAGACGAAATTTGGCAGAGAGATAGATTGCATCCCGGGGAAGGACATAGGGTTTTTATCCCAAAAATCATCCTTTAAGGGGGTGAAAAGGGGGGTGGAAGCTTGTATGGGGAATCAATAACCGCTGAACAGATTTAGATGAAATTTGGTATGGAGATAGTTTGGGTAGTGGGGAAGGATATAGAATAGGTTTTATCCCCGAAATTATCCCTTAAGGGTGTAAAAAGGGGGGTGGAGATTTGTAAAGGGAATAAATAAAAAAGGACTAAATATAATACTTTTATCGCGGGTGAAACCGTGGGGCACAGCTAGTAATTCTATAAATAAATATTTTTTACGTCGCGAATCATATTTAGATCCAGTGGCGTACCTAACTATACCTACCGTTTGGAGCCTGTGGCAAATTCAAGGGATGGGGCCATCCTCAATGTAAAGAAGCTCAACCAATGTTATAGTTTTTGAAGTGAGAACTCCTTTTGGCGCGTTGGGCATTTTTTAAGATGGGAAAAAATCGTTGAATTCGCGCCACTGTTACCGTAACGTGGGCTACCTTAAATAAATTTTTGGCTACCTACTTTAATTTTGGGTAGGTGCAAAAAGTTCGAAACCTGACTAATGTCCTTTGTTGCACATTTCCAAAAAAAGTTTGCATTTTTTTGAGATGGGAAAAAATCGTTGAATTCGCGCCACTGTTACCGTTACGTGGGCTACCTTAAATAAATTTTTGGCTACCTACTTTAATTTTGGGTAGGTGCAAAAAGTTCGAAACTTGACTAATGTCCTTTGTTGCACATTTCCAAAAAAAGTTTGCATTTATAAACTTATGTTAGGATCCTCCTGTGTTCATGGCCCTCTCGGGCCGAGGGCCCCCTCTGGCTGGGCCGCCGTGGCATTTAGCTCCAATGCCACCCTGTAGTTTCGCCACTGTTTAGATCAATATACAACCTTAATTGCGTTATTTACGTAGCTGAGCAGAGGAATTATTCGAACATATGAAGCAATGGATTCTATGCTGATGTGCTGTGTCGAGGTTGCTGATGAGGCTGAAGGTGATGACCAGGTATGCGCGGTGGCTGCATGCTGGTGGTCAGGATACCCGTTGAAGCCGTGGGTGCTGGCTGGCTGGGTGACTCGCCGCTCTAAAGCTTGCGGGAGTGATGATGATGACGTCACGCTGAAGTATTTGCACGAAGGCTGCGCTGACGTTCATGTTCGGGGTCACCAGTATAGAGGTATGAGGAACAGGGTGTAAAGTCCACTCATACTCTATAGAAAAGGGAGGATCTTCGGACCAGACGGGTGTTGTGTCTGGCGGGCAACTGCCCAATGAGTCATGTCGGGCTGTTGTATATATGCTAGTTGCGCGGTAAACTCTGCTTGCGCAATGCAGGATTTGCGTGACGTCAGTATGACGCGTTGTTCGCATGTGGCGTTGTAGATACCGCTACAATATGTATGTATACAGAGTTGATATGACAGAGGGGATTTTAAATTACAGTACGTAACTATAGGTGTTTAGTATTAATTCAATACGGTCTAAAAATAAAAAGCGCCAAAAACTAGAATTTGTTTTTTTCAAACAAACTAAATAGCTTACAAATTAGAGTAAAACGCAACAGCCTTTATAAATGAAGTTTACTGAACTTAAATACCTGTGTAACAAAAGTGGCAACGTCGCGTCGCGTCGTCCGACGCCGGCAGTGGCGCGGTAGGCGGCTTTTATGTTAGGTAAGGTTTTGAAGTACGCGCAAAACAACAACCACAACAAAAACACTAAATTTTCAAATTCTCGATGTGTCCTCCATTCACATTAATGCACAAATCATACCGACGGAAAAGATTGTTATTTATTTTTCTAATTAAATCACTGTCCGTCGCTAAGAATGCTAAAATAATCCTATTTTTTAGTTAAAATACTGTCTTAAACTTATAATTTAGTGTCCTATCACAATAACTAAACAAAATCACAATAATAATTGTCAGCGCGCGAGTTCGCCAAAACGCGAGTTCGTTCTTCCGTGTTACATAACGCACCGCACATTCCGGAAGGGTGGCGTCGACGCACTGAAAAAACATGTTTTTTAGAGGTCGGGAAGCGCCACTTATCGATCGCAAGGATCTAGGATGCAATAGCAACACACTGACCTATTTCTATTTCTTTTACGCGCGGGATGTTTTGCTATGATTGTCACTCTCGTAATGAAAGAGCAAGTATGTGTATTTATTGCTTCCTTGTTTGCATTGCCAACTTTTTTTTGAAATATTTGGTTGTACTTGTGACTTGCGTCAGAGCGGCAACAACGCATTGTAGGTTATACTCAGATTTATCGTTTTTAGGTGCATGACCTATGCGTTAGACATACTCAGCTGTTACGAAAGATACATCGTGTTCAAACGGGGTAAAAACTTAAAAAATCATTTGCGACTAAACTACTGCTGCTATTTAATTGATTTTTGGTACAGAGCTTGGAAATGGTACCTAGTACAGGCAGTTTAAAGGAAAGCCCCTCTGTCGTATCAACTCTGTATATGTATTTATTCTTATATTTTAGTTATAAATATTTTAACCGACTTCTAAAAAAGGAGGAGGTTCTCAATTCGAATGTTTGTATTTTTTAACCGACTTCTAAAAAAGGAGGAGGTTCTCAATTCGAATGTTTGTATGTTTTTTTTTTTTTTTTTTTTTTTTTTTTGTGTTTGTTCGCGCATAACTCCGTCGCTTGCCAACCGATTTGAAAAATTCTTTTTTTGTTGGAAAGGGTATAGTTTCCAAATGGTCCCATGAAAATTTTATCGAAATCGGACAAGCGGTTTTTGAAAAATCAACAAAAATCTAAAAATTTATCTGCATTGTCCACATTAACGATTTTTTTGTTTACTTTTTTGTGGGGTAGGTACAACTAAAAAGTGAAAAATAAAAACTTTTTTACAAAAAAAAACAACCGACTTCAAAAAAAACACTACAAAGTGATAAATAACTTTAATTTCGGAAGTCGGTGTCGTTGGTTCCGCATTTTCGTTTTTTGACACCGACTTCCGAAATTAAAGTTATTTATCACTTTGTAGTGTTTTTTTTGAAGTCGGTTGTTTTTTTTGTTTTTCTTTCTGTTATTTATGTATTGTCTCTGCATCACCCTAAGGTAGACTGGTAGAAAATGCGTAAGTCCGCCTTTGTACAGTTTTTACTTGTGCAAAAAGTTTTAATAAATAAATAATCCATACTAATATTATAAATTCGAAAGTAACTCTGTCTGTCTGTCTATATCCTTTTCACGCCTAAGCCGCTAAACCGATTTAGATGAAATTTGGTATAGACATAGTTTAAGTCCCGGGAAAGGACATAAGATACTTTTAATCCCGATATTCCCACGGGATAGAGACTTATGCAGGTGAAACCGCGGGGCGCAGCTATCGTAATATAATCAGCAGCTTAATTGCGGAACGCCAAATCGTCAAATGATTCTGATCAGTTGGCTTCATTTCTATCACAATTGGCTTCATTTTACGATTTTCGAATTGCAAAACTCTAGTTTATTATGAAACCAATTATGAACGTTAAGGCCCTGCGCAGAAACTAGAGTTTCGCAATTCGAAAATCGTAAAATGAAGCCAATTGTGATAGAAATGAAGCCAACTGATCAGAACGATTTGGCGTTCCGCAATTAGGTTGCTGTTCTAAGATGCACTAACAAATCTTTAATAGCGTCAAAAATTAAATGATTTGTTTTTCCTCTCATATTTACCCCGTCTGACCTAATTTTGGCTTCGATATGATGAGATGTAGGATATGAATTTATAAACACTCTCATATGATAATGATATAGTTTTGCATTATCTATCTAGTCGTTTCCCAACTATGTTGAGGAGACGACCTCAAGTCTGCAAAATGCAGCTGTGCATTTACTTAGCTAGTTGTTCTGTGACTTCACTTAGTGTGCGTACATAAAGACGCGGGTTCCCGGTAAAGACAAGCTGGTAACGATTGGGGCGAATAAAATAGTCCCGTATTAAGGCCTATTCAAACCTAAGCGGTATTCGCTACCGTCTGCGGCAGAGAAAGCCGAGTGGGTATGCGGTAATAATACTGTTTACACCAAAGCGGATTTCGCTGTCCTTGTGGGTAGAATACCGAGTTCGAATTTCGCTCAGGAAGGTAACGAAGTTTTCGCCAGTCAGTCATTTCTGTGTCGCCAAAGAATACACACGTAAGAATATACCGCTCTAGCCACGGAACTTGATACTAAAAAACCTGAGCGAAACCCGCGCGGTATGCACTTAGCGGCAGCGAAAACCGCTCAGATCGCTCTAGCCGCGAAACTTGATAATACCTGAGCGAAACCCGCGCGGTATGTAGCTCTACCCACAACGGCAGCGAATACCACTTAGGTTTGAATAGACCTTAAACCTGTACAGGTTTAAGGTCTATTCAATTTTCTTGTTTACCTGTTTCTTTGTGTTGTGTGTGAGCAACAGGTAAAAAATTGTGACCGTTTCTTTCCGTAGATCAGCTGTAGCGATCTGTACCGAAAACCCGCTGCTTTATGTCAGCACCCTTAGAAAGGTTATACAGGGTGACTGGAAATTAGTGGCGGAGCCGTTAAGGGGAGGTAGTCTAGGGTTATTCCGACAGATATCACTATGAGACCTACCGTCCTTACTTAACCCTTTCCAAGATATTCCTACTTTTTGTTTAGCAGTTTTTGCATAAAATAATGACAGTAGCGGAAATTTTACAATTAATATTACTTATTTAGAATATCTTTGTTGCAAAACAAAAAAAAGTAGGCCAAAATCACTTTTTTTTAGGATTTATTACTATCTCTTTAAGTAGGAATATCTTGGAAAGGGTTAAGTAAGGACGGTAGGTCTCATAGTGATATCTGTCGGAAAAACCCTAGACTACCTCCCCTTAACGGCTCCGCCACTAATTTCCAGTCACCCTGTATAGGTACACGTTTATTATGTAAATTGAATAACAGAATCACTTTTACACGTCATAATAAAAAAATAAGCCACATGAAGTTGACGTTTCCTATCTGACAACCCCTGAGGCGAACAGGGTCAAAGATTTACATGGCCATTAAATAATTATATTATTTACAAAAACATTTCAAAGACTCAAACTTTCTACGCTGTTGAAACCGGGGGTGGTTTTAGCTCCCAGCTATGATGTTTTATACTCTTGACCACATTTCCTATATTTACTTAGGCTTACACACTGGTAATATTGACCGATAAATAAGGTAAATTATATTATTTTGTTGTGAAAGGACCGGAGGCTTTGAGGATAAAATGTCTCCGGTCAAAGGTTAACAGTTAACCTATGTAAACAATTGTAAAGAGAATTTCTTGGAATTCAAATTTATAAGCCTTTGAACTCTGTTTGTTGGTTTGTTGCGTATGATTTGGGGAATATGTGGTTTATGGTCTGGGCAAGGTGCGCCGAATTTTGGCGAGGCACAACAACTTATTGGGCTTACTTTCATTGAGATAATAAAGGAGGTTGCGCTAGGTAGCCCTCGAAATTCAAATGTTCTTAGGTGTTTTGTAATTAGCAGGTGAGTGTCAAGTTGGATATTGAACCAAATATAATTTTCGAGCGTAACAAGTATTTATTTACTGAATTATAATCATTAAAGTCATCAATTACAATCCTCTAAGTTCATAATAATTATACAGGGTGTTACGGAAAGGGTATATCAATACAAACGGGTTGAAGAGTGTATCTGGTCTAGAATCTCTGTACAAAATTTCAACTCAAAAGCATTAACTTTGAAAATGCTTAATATTTTTTTATTTCGACATCACGGCGCTGCACTGGCGCGCGGCGGCGTGATGTGCGTGTACTAGGCGCACAGACACACTACAGATAATGGATAATGACCCTCGTAGTGCGGTGACACGTTTGTTATGATTTGAATTTAATAAACTATCGAAATAAAAAAATATTAGGCATTTTCAAAGTTACTGCTTTTGAGCTGAAGTTTTGTACAGCGATTCTAGACCAGATACACTCTTCAACCCGTTTGTATTGATATACCCTTTCCGTAACACCCTGTATAGGTACCTAATCCTATTGATTGATATTTTCATAAAATTTTAATTTCGCGAGCTACCCTGTTCGCTCCCCCTAAATTAGTTATTCCCTACCTCTACCCCTAAATTACTACTAATATGCGATGGGTAAAGACGACGCAAAAGCTTCGAAAACTTAAATTAGGTATATACCTATTATATTTTTAGGTTTCATAGATTTAAATTATGCTTATCTTTATACCTATTTAAAATATTTATTCCTCAATTTTCATGATTCCGCCTTTCTACTGTTTGTCTCTGCATCACCCAAAGGTTGACTGGTAAAGTAAAGTTTATTGACAGTATAAAAGAACAAACCTTACACACAAATCCCAACAATCCTGTGATTTGTGAATACTAGTACAAAAAAAAAAATATAATAACGTATGTCTAATAAATACCTGTGTATATGCGGTTGTTTGGGCTTAATTCACACTGACCTCCGTACTAGTAAGAACTGTATCACGGCAGGTCAGTCTTCCTCGTTCACAAACACTCACACACTTCCACACAATTAAAGATAATTTGCATTAGACTACTAAATAAATCACTGAACATTGAGTATGGTTATAAGAATACAGGTGATACTTAGCGGGTTCTTTTTATCATTCGATGGATTTGATGACAATAATAACGAGGGTAATAATTATAAAATATTAAAAGTATATGCAAAACTTTCAGACAAAAAAAAAAGTTTGGATCTTATGAGTTCTGGTTATGAACTTATAACAACAAAATATCAAGATAAAAAATAAAATTTGTGTCACTAATAACTAACAAAAAAAAAAATAATAATAAAAAGGAGATTAGAAACATAAGGATGAACTGATTTATGTGAAATGTGAAATGTAGGTTACTGAATGCGTGTGTAGATGAGTAGAATATGAAATATAGTTTGAAATAATGTATGTATAAAATAGTGTATGTATTTTTGTAGATCTATTTATGATATGGATATTAATTATTATTATTCATTTATTTCAGAATCAACAAATATTCCATACATTGTTAGTAAATCATACTTATAACTATGTTAGTATATTATTATTGAATGTCACCATTATTAATTATACATTACACTAAAAAACACACACTCTATTTTACATTAAAACGGACCCCTCCAGATCCGTGAACGGTATTCCAGTGCCTCACAACCGGACAATCAACCCTTTCCAATATGGTATTCAGAAGGCTGTTGGTGCTGCCCCGCACGCGGCGCATCAGGGAGGCCACTCTTTTCCTCACTATAGCCCTAAAGCAGTCAGTGCTAGCCTTAGCAAACATACCTGATGCACTGCAAAAGCGAGGCAATCCCAACAGCATCCTAAAACCATTATTGTACAAGACCCGCAGGGCACTGAAAGATCTACGCGTATAGCTGACCCACAGGCTGCAGGTATAAAATGTCTGGCAGTATGCTTTAAAAAGCGCAATTTTAACATCTTTTGTGCACCGTGCAAACCTGCGCGCCAGCATATTGCATCTCACTGCCAACGCCCTACGTTCCCGCTCAATATCTAAATCATCTGAGAGGTCCTCGGTGACCCAGTGCCCCAGGTACTTAAATTTGGTGACCCTACTTAATGGCATTCCTCCAAGCCTGACCGGTGGAACGGTTTTCGGACTCTTACTACCCGCCTTGAAAATAAGTAGTTCACTCTTCTTACAGTTATACCTGAGGCCATGTGACCCCGCGTACCTCTCACAGATCCCTATGAGGTAGTTAAGGGCTGTGACAGACGGGCTCAGCAGCACCATGTCGTCGGCATAACTAATGTTGTTCATACACACACCATCCACTGAACAGCCGACACCGGCCCCGCTGAGCTCACCTATCAGTCCATTGACGTACAGGTTGAAGAGTCTTGGTGAAGTCAGGCCTCCCTGTCTCACACCACACTCCAACCTGTACTCCGACGAACATGACCCCGCCCACCTCACATTATTGGTCTGGTTGCCGTACCAATATTTCAATATATTTATTACCTCTCTGGGTGTGCTAGTTTCCCCCTGGAGCTTATCCCACAGCACGTCATACGACACCAGTTAAATGCCTTCGACAGGTCCAAAAAACAACCGTAAACAGGCGTCTTCCTCGTCACATAGTACTGGACAGTATGCTTGAGTCGCAGCACTGCAGTTTCAGTCGATTGCCCAGCCCTGAAACCAAACTGAGCTTCGTGGAGATCTATATGCTCACTTATCCGACTATCAAGCAAACCATCCAGCACCTTGGCAATCACTGTAGCCAATGAGATAGGTCTGTAGTTGTCCCTGTCGGAGGCATCACCCGTCTTGTTTTTAAGTATAGGTATAACAGTGGTCTTCATAAGCTCCCTGGGTAAATATGAATGGCCTATACACAAATTGAAAAACATGACCAACACCCTAGGAAAATGTACACCCGCGCACTGCAATTAATAGTTTTTCTGTGTTATTATAGTTCATTTCGATGAGATATTGATTTAAAGTTTTTTTGCAAACAGAGAGAGAGTCGAATCGCGTAAATTGATAGATTTCGATAGAAAATGCTTTGGTAGAAAATGCCTACGGCATTAAGTCCGCCTCTGTACATTTATGTGCTTGAAGTAATAAATAAATATCGACACCCCTTTAAGCTCTCAAAGCACGTAAAGCCGATGTTCCCGCCGGCTGTCGTTTGTAAATCTTTGGTAGTCGTTACGGGTAGTCGGAAGCCCGAAGGTCTGACAACCAGTCTCCTCAGTCGCAGTCTCGTACCATCGTTTTACCCAACAACTGGGTTGTGGACTCAGATATAGATAGACCTAGATAACGCAAGTATCACGAACTGTATGAAAACTAAGCGTGCCACTTTTTGACTACCTACTATGACGTCACAAGCTCGCGCTCTCTCGCTCACGCTCACCCAGCCAGCAGTACGCAGGACTGAGCGCGAAAGTGGCGGCTTATGATTTTCGAACGTAAGTTGGTGCGATTTTTGGCACGCTAAGTAGTTGCTCTTGCGTTATCTAGGTGTATCTATATATATGTGGTTGTGGAGGTCAGATAGGCTGTCGCTCCATGTAAAATACTGGAACACGATCCCAACGTAGTGGGGAAAAGGCTAGACAGAAAATTAATTGAAAGCTTGTTTTTGCCGGCTCTTCTCCATAGAAAACGACCAATTAGAATCGTGCACCTGGTACTGACGTTTCATAAGTGCCCATGTGCAGTCAACAAAAGAGATAAGTATGCAGGATCGTCGGATATAGTTGAAGTTTATTAAGAAACCGATGGACGTTCTCGAATAAAATTTAATTTTATTAATAGAAAACGAACAGCTCATTTTTCCAATTAAATTTCAGTCGACAAAATCCATCGGTTTCTTACTAAACTTCAACTATATCCGGCGGTCCTGCATACTTACCTCTTTTGTTGACTGTACATAGGTTTTATGTGAAATAAAATATTTATTTGAGGCAAAATATGTTACGGTCTCAAACTAAATCATAATGATGAAAAGTTTTTAAAGAGGAAAGAAAGAAAGAAAAAGTATTTATTACAACTCGTATAGGAATATTACAAACTAAACTAAACACAGTAAAAAAAAAACCAAGTTATACAGGGTGTTACGGAAAGGGTAGGTATATCAATACAAATGGGTTGAAGAGTGTATCTGGTCTAGAATCTCTGTACAAAATTTCAGCTCAAAAGCAGTAACTTTGAAAATGCTTAATATTTTTTTATTTTGACATCACGGCGCTGAACTGGCGCGCGGCGGCGTGATGTGCGTGTACTAGGCGCACAGACACACTACAGATAATGGATAATGACCCTCGTAGTGCGGTGACACGTTTGTTATGATTTCAATTTAATAAACTACCGAAATAAAAAAATATTAAGCATTTTCAAAGTTACTGCTTTTGAGCTGAAATTTTGTACAGAGATTCTAGACCAGATACACTCTTCAACCCGTTTGTATTGATATACCCTTTCCGTAACACCCTGTATAAAGAAAAATGAAACAGAAAATCCTATACGAGGCCAAAAGGCTCCTATCTCAGCATGATACTACAGCATTATATTATGACTTTTGTTAAGCAAATATCAAATTGGCGACCGCAGTTTGTTTTTTAAGTACTTACTTAAAACAGAAAGACTTCGCTGCCCGTCCGCTTGACGTACCTAATCCCTTGGAAGCATTTAGTCTTCAATTTCCGGGAACAATTCAAACCCGGACTTATCTTTTTTAAATCCCTGAATTTAAATTTTCTCCCTCGCCTGCTTCGAATTTTCCGCCATACTTCTTTTTTGCGTCTCTTTTCCAGCACCCTAATTGCGTAACAAACTTTCAATTACAATCTGAATGATATTGAAAGATATTGCTAATCCATTGCTTGACAAGTTTTTTTTTTTTTTTTAAGAAAACCGAGTGTGCTTATGACTACACGACTGAAGTGAAACTGCAAACGTATTTGGCTATGAGAGGAAGAGAGAAAGAAAATGTGCGCGCGCACTGCTTTCTCTTGCTTATATCCCCCACTCAACTCCCGTTCGCCTCGCCCGATCACACTTTTCGTAACGCTTACGTCACGCGTTTGCCAGCTTACTCCCCAAGACAAGCGTGCGTAAAGAAGTTTCACTTCAAAAAAGCTCTTGACTTTGATCGCGCCTGATGGAAAGCGATGGATGAGGTCTATGATGGAACGAGCGTGCCCAGAAGATGCATAAGGCACTGGAACTCCCACGTATCGACGAAACACAACATACTGCTTGACTCCGGTGGGAGGGTGGTCGAAAACCAGGCGGGCGTTAGCCCTACCATCGCAAGGGATGATTTGGCCAGTCAAATAAGGTGTTGGGTGTGACTGTCCGGGATACGCCGAGCGCTCGGTTCAGTTGAGTAACTGGCGGAATAAACTGCTAGCGGAAAAAAGGCTAGGCAGATTGATTGGTTCATTCATTCATTTATTTATTCATACACAATTTACATTGTGTTGAACATTACATATTATATAAAATTATTACATGCAGAAACAATACCAAATAAAAATGTTAGATAAAATTATCACATGCGGAAGCAATACATAAAAAAGCCTAATTTGAATTGTTTTTTTTCCATAATATTCCTCACTGGGAAGAAATATTCGAGGGCCGTTAAAATTTTCATGCTAATGAAATAGCCGGAAATATCTAGTTAATTTATATCACAGTATATTGCCTATGTATCCCTAATATCATTACATTTGACTCCTTCAATTAAACTGAATAGAGGTTTGCCACAGCAGTTCAATGGGGTCAGTTAAGTTGAATTTCAGCCGCGCGACCCAACGATCGCCAATCAACACGGGATAATGCTTCTAAACAATGATTACCTAAGTACTATTATTAATATGTATAGTTTAGTTTCAAAGGTTCATTGGTCCTCCAAGGTCGGCAAGACCAACGGGGTAGTTGCCTAACACAGTAACAGCAGCAATGGCTTTCATTTCGACAGTTCAACAACATTTTTGCGTTAGGTACTTACGTTGTTGAGTAGACAAATTTTTCAAACATTTTTGAGATGCATGAAGAAGCCTCCTCGTGTAGCGCAGTTTGTTCCGTCAGTTACTCAACTGGACCGAGTGCTCGGCGCATCCTGGACAGTCACACCCAACACCTTATTTGACTGGCCCATTCTTCCCTTGCAGTGGTAGGGCTAACGCCCGCCTGGCTTGCGACCACCCTTCCACCGGAGTCCAGCGTCAAGCAGCCTGCTGTGTTTCATCGATGCGTGGGAGTTCCAGTGCCTTAAGCATCTTCTGGGCACGCTCGTTCCATCATAGACCTCATCCATCGCTTTCCATCAGGCGTGATCGGGGTCAAGAGCGGGCTCATTCAGCAATAAAAGAAAATAAGTAAGCATGGCATACTCTCAACTGCCATGCTCTTTCAAGTCAACATACATCATAATAAACCGATCCAAGGAACTTGGGTTGAAGTTTCCGTGCAAAAGCAGTCACGGTCATGCTTGTGTAGGTTCCGTTCCTGTCATGTTTTTGCCATGCGATCCCGTAACAGGATTAAGATGCTCGATCTTTTCGGAGCTTCGGAAGCTGTCCCAAGAGAGAAAGGCTCTTATCCCATAGCTTTTTGCGCAAAACCTTTGACAAAAAGTGATTGTTTACCTACACAAAACAATTGCTCTGACATAGGTAGCCGTAGCACAAACGCACGACGTTACTTCAAAAGATGGAACATTCTCGAACATATATGTACTTGGTTTTATGACTTATACACATGTCGAGACAGGAGGCCGATTGCAGCTGAATTGACGTTACGATTACGTCATGCGTTCGTGCTAGGGCTAACATATGAAAAAAAGGTTTTGGTGTCAATAAGTCTTCTCTCCCCCCTAGGTCTAATCTATTTTTATTAGACCAGTTTTTAGGACGTCGGCTTCCGATTTATTAAATTTGGTTGAATATTTTTAGTCTCGTCGGGGATCACACAAAACGCTACTGGCAACCCAATCAATTTACTCTCAGACCTCGACAAATCAAAGTTGACTCATCTTTACATAATTTTTTGATTACATTCCTTGATAGACATTTGATACATCATTTTCCAATAAACTAAGGTCTTTGAAATACAATTTTGCTCTCAATAAACCCTTGTCAACGTAGACATTTTTATTTAAGGGCGATGCGATATGGTATTCCGAGGAAATCAAATTTACTTACTTTTTTACGTTGTATGTTGAGTCAAATAATATGATTCGCGACTATAAAAAATATGGATTTATAGAATTACAATCATTAGATTCAACAATACAACTCATTAGGAATAAAATTGGCCTCAAATGACATGATTTTATGTAATAGTCATTCAATAGGGTAATATGGACACAAAGAGTTGTGTTCATGATTTTTATGATTATAATACTATAAATAAATATTTGTTACGGCCACGAATCTACAGGCTGATTGGATAGATTTTTATTTTTTTATGTCTAACGACACAGAGGCCTAAAACATGTAATGCTACATTGCTTTAACGTTACTTTAATTAAATACAATAAAAATGAATTCATTTATCATTTAATTTCGCCATAAATAAGCAGTTTAGCAGGAATTTTCGAAATAACAAACAAAAATTTGGTAAAAAAAATTGGTAAGATTTGGTCAAAGACAACCATGGCTTAAATGGTTCTACATTGTCTGTACTATTTTCCAATCAGCCTGTATTAAGATTAACATACAATCTGATACTGCTTGCAAATTGCAAATAAACGCAAGAAAATTTGAATTTCGAAGGCAACCCTGATGCTTTCGCCTTAAATAGAACCGACGGAAAAGTGGCGCGTAGAAAATTATAGTCTCGTATTTTTCTCAAAGAAGCGTTTTTAATTGAACTTAATTTTTTGACAAACATCTCGTAATGAGCGGGTCAATTAACCTTTTGATTGTCGACGTTATTTAAGGTCGCTTTTCAACTGAACCCTTGGGAAAAAGCGTACAGAATTCAAGAAGTCAAAATTAAATATTCTACAGCCACCGTTTTGCCGGTACGGTGGTTTGAAGGAGAAAGAAAGACCAGAATTTTAGCGTATAATATCTTAAAAATAATTAGGACTGTTTTGAATTTCAAGCAGCTATTTAAGACCTGAAGATGTCTGTCGAAGGACTGATGGCCGGTGGAGCAGACGAGTCCTGTAGTGGAGACCGCGTACCTGCAAGCGTAGTGTGGGACGCCCCCCCAGCTAGATAGACGGACGACCTAAAGAAGGTGGCTGGGGTAGATTGAATGCTGAAGGCGGAGGACAGGGTGCTGTGGCGCAGTCTGGGAGAGGCCTGTGTCCAGCAGTGGACTACGATAGGCTGAGTTGATTGATTGATTGATTTAAGACCTGACCGAGATCTGGAATAGATATTAGGTACCTGTTCCCTTAAAGACGAAGACGTCTCTTCTTCACGTGAATGTTCTGAATTACTACGAACGACGAAGGGGGGAGGGGGGGGATATTCAGAGAAAAGATTACTAGAGAGTTTTACTCAATATCACAGAATACTTAAAGTACTACGTACAGAAAGGCCACTCCCTTCCCCGCACTAACATCAGTTACCGCACCTCATCCCGCACTTCGGCGTATTCGTCGCAGTTCTTTAACAAGAGCGCTCGCAGACACAAGTACCTCACGCACACATTCATACGTATACAAACGTCATTTTTTAATGTAGCAGTAGTAGGTAATTATTTTGCGAGCGTTGTATGGAGTGTCCGGGGTGTGTCAATATACTCAGCACTAGGTATTGTGATCACCAATATTCGTGTCAAAACTCTTGTTTCTTTTAGAAGCCTGTCTAAGGGGCCAGTGGAACATGCGTAGTTCATACAAACGTAATACCAAAATAATTTGTAAATCAAACATATTCTTAATGTAGTGTGTATTTATTCCGGTTGGATTACAGAATATCAAGGTTCCCAAATATATATTTTGAATGGACACTGATTTAAAGACGAGTTATGAGAAAAATAAGTTTTCTATCTCGTCTTTATATCAGAGTTAGTTATATAAAATGTCATTTGAATATTTGTACACCATATATTATGGTAGAGTGTATAGAACTTAAAAAATATTAACACCATATCATGGAAAATTCTAACAAATAAATACATACATTATAAATTCTAGATAGTTTTTATCCCGATATTCCCACGGGATCAAAACTTATGCGAGTGAAACCGCGGGGCGCTGCTAGTGATCTATAAAGCATTGAGCAGGCAAAGAGTGTCCATGGAGTTTCTTACCCGTTCTTCTCCAAAGGTACCTACGCTTTGCAATGGGCACCTAGCTTCATATTTTCTGCTGACTGACTAGTGACTGACTTCTTGACAGTTCACAAGTGCCTGTAAATGGTTTAATTGAAATAAATGCTTTGAGTCTGAGTTTTGGTACGATATTCGTTTTCCCTTAAAACAAAAATTAACACGAGAAAAACATGTTTATTAAAAAAAAGCATTCAACATAACACAAAATAAAATTCCTATTACCACACGGCACTCACAAAATCTTCAAAAGCCTAAAATCACATTTCACCCCCTTCAACCCAAAATTGCACTTTCACCCCTCGCGAAAAAAGTCGAAATCACACACTTAACTTTTTCCTTTGAAACATTCTAATACCCGTAATTACGAGAAAAGTGAGTAAACAGGGCGAAAAACATTCCAGCCGTCCCGCGTCCCGATGTCAAAGGCGATACGGTTAACCGTATTTCACCCCGGGAAAAGTAACATGGGGTCTAAATGACCAGGGAGCTGCAGGTAAACGACACACAGCCCGGGGGACCAAGTAACCCGCTATCGTTCAAAGTTGATTGGTGGGTTAAGTTAGGAGTGGGAAACGGGTTGAAAGATTCGTTAAAAATGCCCTTTTTTTATTGCTGAATGAGCCCGCTCTTGACCTCGATCACGCCTGATGGAAAGCGATGGATGAGGTCTATGATGGAACGAGCGTGCCCAGAAGATGCCTAAGGCACTGCAACTCCCACGCATCAACGAAACACAGCAGGCTGCTTGACGCCGGACTGCGGTGGGAGGGTGGTCGCAAACCACGCGGGCGTTAGCCTTACCACCGCAAGGGAAGAATTGGCCACTCAAATAAGGTGTTGGGTGTGACTGTCCAGGATGCGCCGAGCGCGCGAGCACTCGGTTCAGTTGAGTAACTGGCGGAACAAACTGCGCTACACGAGGAGGCTTCTTCATGTATCCCAAAGCCCTTGAAGTAGGGTCAAGACTAAGCCACATTCTATCAGTGATACGATGGCGCGATGGTGGAAAAGTAAAATGTAGGCATTGGATTGGCATAAGCTACCGAAAACTTTATGTCAATCCTACACCTTGCGTAACATCATTCACAGTCTGAATCATTTTGAAGGATATTGCTTATCCATTGCTTCACATGTTCGATAAAATTGTCTGCTCAACAACGTAAATAACGCAATGAATGTTGTTGAACTGTCAAAATGAAATCCATTGCTACATTTAGTGCCGCTCTTGAAAGCTATTTTAGAAATACGATACGCTTTGAAAGCGATTGCCACTTGTCTAGTCCATCTGGTTGCCAAAAGTGCTATGCGGATTAATTTGTGGGTTATTTATTAAAGATCGGTGACATTTGTGGACTTTTCATATTTCTACCCGACTGCGGCGAACCCCAAATAGAGGGTTATGTTTTAAAATCAACATCAAAAGTCATTTATTCAAATTAGGCTGAAAATCTGCACTTTTCGAACGTCAAAATTACATAAGAAAGTCCCCCATAACGACCGCCCTTCTCCCTTTTCTAGTGCTTTCGCTGGAAAGAAGAAATAGCGCAATAAACTCTCCAGCAGAACAGCTCCTAGATATCATATCGTTTAAACGCAAAGCCTTATCTTAGTGATCGACTCCAGTAAGTCTACCATGTTTTTTTGGCTAGGACCTCTCATGGATTTGTACCAATGGCGTGTATTGGTTTTCAGAATAGGTAGGCACTAGGCCGGGTCTAGTCTAGACAAACGCGGTCACTAATCAGAAAAAAAAAGTGAGGTCAGAAGTGTGGTTATTTGAGTAAGCATGCCTACTTAAGGGTAATAAATTGCGAAGATCGAACGTCATGGTATTACGCGTGAGACGTACGTATTTTTAATTTTGTCGTATTATCTTGAACGAGTAAAGACCAATGACAATGTGCGAATTGTACGGGAGCCGAGTAGGCCGTCCGGCGACTGCCTACTGCCGCGCTTGTTTGTATGAAGATGTCGTTTTTGTTAGATATGATTATTTAATGAGTTTCTTAGTTGTGGGGCACACACACTAAAATTTGACAGGCTTATGTTGATATATCGAGGTAGGCACTGCTTATATGCCTATATGCAATGCACGCCACTGATTAGTACAGACGCCAGCACATAAAGCTAATACAATCAGTCAAATTTCTTTATTATATTTTCAACTTTATCGCTAAAACATAAGGTTCAAAGTTGATTGGGATAACTTGACAGTTTCGGGTAGCTTGATGTGCTGGCGTCTGTATAGTAAAGTGTATGTATGTAATCTACTACAACTAAGTTCGTATTTCTGTCGCCAATACTCGCCAAGCAGCCTATAAAGTTTTACGTTTTCCTAGTCCGCATAATCAGCCTTTAATGTTCCCACTGCTGGGACACAGGCATCTTCTCTGTAAGGGGGTTGGGCCGTAATCTATACCACGCGGGCCCAGTGCGGGTTGGTAGATGTCACATGTCTTCGAATGTTTGGTTCTAGGACATGCCGGTTTCCTCACGATGTTTTCCTTCAACTTTTGAGAGTAATGATGGACTTATTTACACAAAGTAAAGCGTCTGCCTGGGTTCGAACCCACGACCCACAACTCATCATTCGTCATCTGTCTTTGTTTATAATTTAATTACGATTACTCTTTAATTCTTAAACCCGCTTCAGCTTATTACTTGTATCAATCGTAACTAACAGATGTTCGAAGTCAAGGGAAAATTATTTAGAAGTCCCTACAGTTAGACAGATTTTTTCTGTACCGCTATAAAAAGTTATAGGTCGGAACGGAACGTTTAATTCCTAAAGGTAGCTAGGATAAATGCGCTACTAAGTAATTAGACAGTTGTTCTGTTGTTTTGAACTTGGCTAGTACAATAGAATGGAATAAAATGAGAATTTTTAT
Source organism: Amphipoea oculea (assembly GCA_945859645.1). NCBI lineage: Eukaryota > Metazoa > Arthropoda > Insecta > Lepidoptera > Noctuidae > Amphipoea > Amphipoea oculea. Next base: position 2,387,031 of record OX243885.1, read on the forward strand.
AGTATAAAACATTTACCTTTTTCTCTGTGTTTAAGGTTTTTGGCCAAAGAAATAGCTGATGTCATTAGAAAGATGGTCGGAGGCAAGTCTCCGGGACATGACCACCTCAGCGTCGAGCACTTGCGATACGCGGGAGTTCATTTACCGAGGGTGTTGGCCACATTTTATTCGTTATGTATAAGTCACTCGTATTTGCCAGATAAGCTTATGAAGACCATAGTCGTGCCAATAGTAAAGAACAGAACGGGCGATGTTACAGACCCCGCAAACTATAGGCCTATTTCCTTGGCGACTGTTACAGCTAAGATACTGGACCGTTTGCTTGATACACATATGGCGAGTCGTATAAATATTCACGACGCCCAGTTCGGTTTCAGACCCAGGCTATCGACGGAGACTGCCATCATGTGTCTTAAGCAGACTGTTCAGTATTATGCTGATAGGAAAACACCGGTCAATGCGTGTTTTCTGGACTTATCGCGGGCATTTGACCTGGTGTCATACGATGTCTTGTGGGATAAGTTGCGAAAGGAAAGCAGCGTTGACTGTACTGTTATTTCTTTATTTAAGTTTTGGTACGAGAATCAGACAAACTATGTCAGGTGGGGTGGAACTTTGTCTGATGTGTATGGGTTGAAGTGCGGGGTGAGACAGGGGGGTATTACCTCACCTCGCCTTTTTAACCTTTACATTAATCAGCTTATTGTTGAACTCAGCAGCACCCGTATCGGCTGTCACATTGACGGGGTTTGCGTTAACAATATAAGTTACGCTGACGACATGGTGCTGCTGAGTCCGTCAATAAGCGCACTCAGGCGTCTTGTTAAGATTTGTGAAGACTACGCGGTCACTCAGGGACTCAGGTACAATGCAAAAAAATGTGAGTTATTGGTATTCAAGGCGGGCACCAAATGTTACTCTAACGTGCCAGATGTGACCATAAATAATACTCCGTTATCTAGAGTAACAAAATTTAAGTACCTGGGTCACTGGGTCACTCAAGACCTGAATGATGACCTGGACATAGAGAGGGAACGCAGGGCGATGGCTGTCCGAGGTAATATGCTGATCCGCAGATTTGCACGTTGTACGACGGAAGTCAAAATTACCCTTTTCAGAGCATACTGCCAGTCTTTTTACACGTGCAGTCTGTGGGTCAGGTATACGCTGAGGGCATACAACGCCCTGCGTGTCCAGTATAACAATGTATTCAGGATGCTGTTGGGTCTACCACGCTTTTGTAGCGCTTCCGGAATGTTCGCCGAGGCCAGGGTTGATGGTTTTCATGCCATTATACGAAAACGATGCGCTTCCATTCTCGGTAGATTGCGTGCTAGCTCCCACAGCATCCTGGGTGTATTGTGTGATAGGTGGGACAGCCCCATGCTGGCTCACTGGATACGGCTGCACACTTAGGTGTCAGTCGTATCAATTTACAATTTTGTGGTTTTGTGTTTTTTTTTTTTACTAACATTAGGTTAAGACTTTTACTAACAACATATGGATTTTTAATCTGAAATAAATTACTTATTATTATTATTATTATTTATTCATAAACGTTGCTTAAAGTTAAATAGTGATTAGCGACTGTTTAACCGTACATTTTTGACGTTTGAACGTCAATTAACTTTAATCATCATTTATAAAGGGCGCAATTTGGATGGAGTAGTGGAGCTGTGGAGCTGACGCTGCCTGTGTGAGCGTGTGCGTTCCATCGCCTCCCGTTCGGTGTCCACCGCGCACAGGATGGATGAAAACAGCACATGATGTAATTTCTTGCTCCGTTGGTGTAATTGCTGTATGGCGTTCCAGTAGGAGGATAAATAGATAAATAAATAAATAAACCCCTTAATACGGTGGTATTAAGGGGCTAGGAAGGGCATGACAAGAGGAACGCCGCTCGGGGAGGTCCAGATCATAATAAAACGCCCGGCGCACCCTGGTAACAGCTGGCACTCGGTAACGCAGAGTCCAGCGGGCCAATTTTCTCATCACATTGAATAAAAGGGAAACACGACAATACGACGAAAAATAAGACTCAAGGAAAACATACTAAGGGCGAATTTCAAAATTGAAACTGAACGCGATCAGCAAATCTAAACCGCGTTCAAGTGCTGTTATTGTCATTTTTGCTATGGAATTATTATTCACACTGACAGCTTTTTTGAACGTGGTTAAAAGTGCCGATCACGTTCAGTTTAGTTTATTGAAGTTAGTCCTTAAATGCAGTAAACAAGAGTATGCCTTGCATTGTTATCATAAGCCTTACATTCGAACGCACAAAAAGTATGCATTTGTGTATTTTTACTCTAAAGTGACTGCAAAAGAATAACTAGGTACCATTTTTTTTTGTTTAGGGGTTAAAGTTTCAAAAGGCTCCCGGGCTTTAGGGATAAGACCGGAGAGCAGTGGCGTGCATCGCATATAGGCTATATGCCTACCTCGATATATCAACATAAGCCTGTCAATTACATTTTAGTGTGTGTGCCCCACAATTAAAGAACTCACTAAATTATCATACCTAACAAAAAACAAAATCTTCATACAAACACGCGCGGCTGTAGGCAGTCGCCGGACGGCCTACTCAGCTCCCGTACTATTCGCTCATTGTCATTGGTCTTTACTCGTTCAAGTTAATACGACAAAATTAAAAATACGTACGTCTCACGCGTAATACCATGACGGTCGACCTTCGCAATTTATCACCCTTAAGTAGGCATGCCTACTCAAATAACTACACATTTGACCTCACTTTTTTTTCTGATGAGTGACCGCGTTTGCCTAGACTAGACCCGGCCTAGTGCCTACCTATTCTGAAAACCAATTCACGCCACGAGAGTGTAGGATTTTCACCTTACTAAAACCACTCCGGTGGTCACCATCTGCACATGGAAGTGGGCCCCGTTAAACCTCTTAAAACCTCTGTGAAATTCCTGTTAGGGAACATCCCCGGGGAGACTAAAGGGGTCTCCTCAGGGATGTGCCCTACCTAAATGCCGCATATTTTCTCTCAACTTGTTATTTTTATTTTTGTGTTTTTGTTATTTCTCTGCGCCATGTTTACCGCAAATAAACATATTTTCTTTCTTACCTATCTACGTATATCTAAAGCTCTGCGAACTTATTTGCCCACGTTTTCTAGCTCCCTTCAAAATGGTTGAGCTGAATGGTGCTAATACATGAGCCATGTTCTTGAACGGGCGCCGTCAATAGGGACTGGTCATCTCTTTGCTGCCATGGTTTATTTTATTTTAATTTAATATTTGAATTGTTGTTTTTTCTCATATTTTCATTATGGACGCTTTTAACTTTCTGCATCATTCTCACACATGTATAATTTTTAACATGAATGATGTAACCAAGACTTTGTAACATCATATTATTTTGATTTAAAAGAGTGTCCATGGAGTTTCTTGCCCGTTCTTCTCCATAGGTACCTACGCTTTGCAATGGGCAACTAGCTTATCTTTCTGACTGACCGACCCCAATTCAAAAGTGCCTGTAATTGGTTTAATTGAAATACATGCTTTGAGTTTGAGTTGAGTTTGAGTTTCCCTAAAAATTCGTGTACTCAGGGTGACACGTTGGCGAAAAAGATCGTCGAGCCATATGTACGGGTACTCGCTCGTCTTTCGTCCACTTTACGATTCATCACGCAGACGGCAAACGGGCCAACCTGCGACAGCAAGAGCCTCGGGGACGCGACGGCGACGTTAAGTACTTGGCAGATTAATATGAATGAGTTCTTGTCGGGATACCGCTTCTCGTGGTACGTGACATGAAATGATTTCCTTTAAAGTGCAGCGTCGGATGGCAGTTCGTGGTTTCCGTTTACCTATTGCAGGAATTGTTAACGTTTTTTTGATAAATAGGTTGAGAGATTGTGATTTCCATTTTGAATCTTCCCATAGAAAATCAAAATTGATATCTATCGATATTATATTTCTCGGTACTTAGAGAAAGAAAAGAAAGAAAATACGTTTATTCGCGGTGAAAATGACGCAAAAAGAACATTAACACAAAAAATAAAATAAAAAGGTAGGGGGAAACATGCGTCACATCCACGCAAAACGGCTATTGCTCAGCATTATGCTGCGAGCTGTGGTATTTGGTCGTATTTATACGACCCTGGCGGAATGAACACGAAAATATTTGTCGGATTAATCCGACGTAAGCGGTTAAAAGGTTAAAACACTGTACTACAGTGTACTTAAAGAAAAAAAAAATGAATTTAAAAGTGATAGAATAATTTATACTAAACAGGAAATAGACATAGGTACAGTACATGCTATGAGAATATCATCCTCAATAAACGTTTTACGCTTTATGTAGTGACAACATTTCGAAGCGTCCTTATGAATTTGACGTAAATGTACCCAACGTGCACCAAAGAAATTATGATGAAAGAGAGCAAGTATATCATATAACGTTCCCATTGCTGGAACTCTCTGTAAGATGGAATGAGCTGTCATCCACCACGCTGGCCGAATGCAGCTTTGTAGATGTCACATGTCTTTGAATTTTAGGTCCTAAGACATGTCGGTTTCCTCACGATGTTTTCCTTTAACGTTTTTCGAGAGCAGTAGTAATGAAATAAATTACACAAAGTAAAGCGCCTGTCTGGGTCCGATCCCACGACCTACAAATCGGGGTCGTTACCACTTGGCCACCACTGCTCTCTATAAGATAAATTAAATTAAATAACAAAAAACAGTGGCATTCCGGGAGTGCCGACAGAAGTGAAAACAAAACACAAACAGAATACTTTGCCATAGCTCACCGACATATCGGATATACATTAAAACCGAACACATCCCGAGGACTAGGTGCCGCGGTCAGTAGGGACTGGTCATATCTTTGCTGCCATGGCTTATTTTTAACCGACTTTATATTTAATTTAATTTAATATTTGAATTCTTGTTTTTTCTCATCTTTTCATTATGGACGCTTTTAACGTTCTGCATCGTTCTCACATGTATAATTTTTAACATGAATGATGTAACCAAGACTTTGTAACCATATTATTTTGATTTAAAAGAGTGTCCATGGAGTTTCTTGCCTGTTCTTCTCCATAGGTACCTACGCTTTGGAATGGGCCACTAGCTTCATCTTTCTGACTGACCGACCCCTTGACAATTCAAAAGTGCCTGTAATTGGTTTAATTGAAATAAATGCTGTGAGTTTGAGTTTGACAAGCCGAACAAATCCGAAGCGGTGTTGGTTACGGTAACAGTGGCGCGAATTCAATGCTTTTTTCAACCATCACAAAAAATGCCCAACGTTCCTGCGAAATTTTTACTCAATAAGATTTTGGTTTTCTACTGCTTTGTATAGAAATCCAAACCCTAATACTCTTAGCCACTGGTGATTACCTTCCCAGCCCAGATTCTATATGCATCGCCATCTTTGCCAAAACCAGACCACCTATCCAGGACAAACTACGTGCACCCTTTAACCGGCTTCATAAGGTTCATAACTCATATATACACTCACACTCCTAGATACACAACCACAATTATTATTCAACATTTGCTGTGTTTGCAACCACTGTAACCAAACTAAAAAGTCACGGTTGTATTATATAAATTGAAGCCGCAAAATCTCCGACTCCTAAGATACAGGTCTGCGTACCTAGTTTAGGAGCCCGGAAAGCTGACAAGCATTTTAAACTTGGTAGTACAACCCACTGTCTCTATATGCTATGTACTGTGTTGTTGTTTTTATGTACTAATAAACTTATTATTATTATTTGTTGGGCTTGGTATAACCTTTTATAACAAGCTACCTTCTTCTTTGCTAGATTTGACTTTTAATACGTTTAAAGCTCAAGTAAAATCCAACCTTTGTTCAAAAGCATACTATTCCATCAACGACTACTTAAACGATAAGAATAGTTGGTCGCCCTGATTAACTCAAGACAATTTTTATGTTCTTTCTCCAGAATTAGCTTACTGACAGGATATATGAGTTCATATAACTCTTTTTTTATTTATTATTATTATTTTTATTACTTTTTTTATTTGAGAGTATTAGTCTACTTAGTATTGTATAAAATCAATTATTTTCTAACTGAACAGACAGCTGTGCTGCTGGGGAGTTTGTTCCGCCACTTCTTCTCCCCAGCGAAAGCACTAGGAAGTGGTGAAGGGCGGGCGTTTTGGGGGACTGTCTTACGTAATTTTGACGTTCGAAAAGTGCTGATTCTCAGCCTAGTTTGAATAGATGACTTTTGATTTTCATTTTGATTTATCCCTCGAGCGTCGAGGCACACCCCGGACACTCTATACAATGCTCGCAAAATAATTACTTACTACTACTACATTAAAAATGACGTTTGTATACGTATGAATGTGTGCGTGAGGTACTTGTGTTTGCGAGTGCTCTTTGTTAAAGAACTGCGACGGTAACCCCGAAGTGCGGGGTGAGGTGCGGTAACTGATGTTAGTGCGGGGAAGGGAGTGGCCTTTCTGTACGTAGTACTTTAAGTATTCTGTGGTCGAGGTGACTAAATGGACTATCTACTAGCATCAGTAGGACAGATAGGCGCAAGTAATGCGAATTAGTTGATGGTATTAGTGACGAACGAAGTGTGCAGCATGCGATGAAATGGTCGTTTCGGAGGCGTTACGATCCTGTAATATGATTAAGATCTACTCGTTAATAAACATTATTCTATTCATCTGGATAATTATAATAGGTACTGTTTAAATTAATAATCAGTATTCCCCTGCTATTTTATCCGTACATATACAGGGTGTTTGGCAGAAAATTGAACACACGAAAATGGTAGATAGGTGGGGTCGTCTGCAGCTACCTACCCAGCCCAAGAAAAAAAAACCTAGGCCCCGATTTTTTTTTTTTAATTTTTTGTAGCCGATTTTACTATTTGCACCAAACAATAATTTTAGGTGAATCTACCAATAGTCGAGACAAAAACAAAAAAGTGTTGCCAGTTTCGTCTATCCTACATAAAGTTAAAGGCCTTCAAAGTTTTAAAACTCATGAATTTCGGTAATAAAAAAAAAGACGGGTTGCACTCCGGGAGTGCCGGCAGAAGTGAAAACTTGAATATAAACGTTGAAATAAATCAATTATTAATTGAATTAATATACTTAACTAAGTTTTTTTCACTATTTCTGCGTCACTTTTTTCATTAATCGATGCACTTTGTTCAATTTCCATTTTTTTAAACACTTTATATACACGAATTTTACGAATACACAGCAGTGTGGCTACTACACTGACGGTCGAGCCATCTGCTGTCCATCCACGTCCGCGTCCGCGTCCACCATCACCATCACATCACATCACCATCGCCATCGCCATCACCATCACCATCGCCATCACCATCGCCATCACAATCACCATCGCCATCACCATCGCCATCACCATCGCCATCACTATCACCATCCATCCATCCATTCATCCATCCATCCATCCATTATCGTGTCTCACTTGGTTCACTTCGGTTGGCGCCGCCGTAGAAAGAGGGGGGGGGGGGGGAATCTCTCCTGACGGTCACGTGTCCTGACGCGATGCCCTGACGCGAATTTAACATTTTTTACCCATTACAAAAAGTGTTCAACGCCGCTAAAGAAGTTTTCACTTCAAAAAAAAAAATTAAAAAAACTATGGGGCCTGGGTAATTTTTTTTGGGTTGGATAGGTAGCAGACGACCCCATCTATCTGCCATTTTCGTGTGTTCAACGTTCTGCCGAGCAACCTGCATAAAACCTATTTTTTACAGCTTCTGCCCGCGACTTCGTCTGCGTAAAATTTCTTGTTGCATCGCAACGCCTGCTAGCGCTATTATTTTGTTTTCGCTTAGCGTTCTTTCTGACTTTTTTCTGTATGCTTAGCTCCTAAGAGCCCTAGCGTGATGTTATATACGCCTATAATAATAGCGATCCTCAAGAATAGGGCTATCAAATGCAAAAAGAATTAATAAAACGACTAAACTGAGGTACGTCAGTCCACACAACAAAATAAAATGTTTAGTGAATATTGCCGAAAAAAATAGAACCGTTCTATTTCTACATAAAACATCTATTTTTGGTAAAAGTATTAAAACGTTTTGTAATAAAAAGAAATGGAGCAAAATTATCGGACGCAATTTGAAGATTCTTTACAATTTTAATCGAGGAATAACGTACCTACAACTTTTAACTGGAACAAATTTCCTGCTTCCGACACTCATTTTTCCGTACACCTCAATGTAACCACAAACAAGATAAGTATTCAGGTAGATATTGTTTGAGATAATAAGACGCTGTCTCCGACAAACTTTCGAACTATTCGTACAAGTGCCCGCGGGGAGATGCCAGACATAACTTGAACTTAGGAAACAAGCATGGCACTGTTAAGCTCGCTTACACGGGCAAGTTTTCAGCAATTGTTGCCCGTCAACAGTTGCTAGAGATTTCGAAGAAATCTAAAAAAAAAAAAACCGAATGTGCTTATGGCCACACGACTGAAGTGACACTTCAAACGTATTTGGCTATGAGAGGAAGAGAGAAAGAAAATGTGCGCGCGCACTGCTTTCTCTTGCATATATCCCCCACTCAACTCCCGTTCGCCTCGCCCGATCACACTTTTTATAACGCGTTCGCCAGCTTACTCCCCAAGTCAACCGTGCGTAAAGAAGTTTCACTTCAAAAAAATTGCGGTTATAAGACATGAGGCGTTTACCCATCCGCACTGGGCCTGCGTGGTACAATATAGACTTAAACCCTCTCAGAAAGGTGGCCTGTGTCCCAGCAGTATAAATAATATAATACATAGACTGATTATGCTATACAGGGTGTTACGGAAAGGGTATATCAATAAAAACGGGTTGAAGAATGTATCTGGTCTAGAATCTCTGTACAAAATTTCAGCTCAAAAGCATTATCTTTGAAAATGCTTAATATTTTTTTATTTCGACATCACGGCGCTGCACTGGCGCGCGGCGGCGTGATGTGCGTGTACTAGACGCACAGACACACTACAGATAGTGGATAATGACCCTCGTAGTGCGGTGACATATTTGTTATGATTTCAATTTAATAAACTATCGAAATACAAAAATATTAAGCATTTTCAAAGTTACTGCTTTTGAGCTGAAATTTTGTACAGAGATTCTAAACCAGACACACTCTTCAACCCCTTTGTATTGATATACCCTTTCCGTAACACCCTGTATGCTCATGCTATGCTCTTATAATAAGGGCAACTAAAATGTACCAAATTTTTGGTTTTGCTAAGTGGTGTCGAGCATGTTTTGAGCACAATTTGTCAAGAATTGCGCAATTTTACTACCCATGCATAAAAATTGCTTCAAATGTTTCGGCAACCGAAAATCAAAATATTTTATTTCATATAAACCTACATGGGCACTTATGAAACGTCAGAAGCTAGGTGCACGGTTCCAATTGGTCGTTTCTTATGGAGAAGAGCCGGCAAGAAACTCCACGGTTACTCTTTTAAAATAATAGCAATATTGCCATAATAGTGAGCAGTGAGTGGTGGTCCAATGGCGTCGGTCCCAATTTACGAGTGGTTGTGAGTTCGAATCCAAAGAAGACATTTTACTTTGTTTATTTAATTTTATCATCACTACTCTCAAAACGGTGAAGGAAAATATCGTGAGGAAACCGACATGTCCTAGAACCAATAATTCGAAGATATGTGACATCGACCAACCAGCACTGGGCCCGCTTGGTAGATTGCAGCCCACACACAGAGAGAAAGCCTGTGTTCCAGCAGCGGAATCATTATATAGACTGATTATGCATGGCTTAATAATACATATAATAGCTGCAAAATTCTGTAATAGCTATCTAAGTTTAGCCCAGTTTGTTGCGACATAAAGCTCAATATGGTGTGGCGATGTCTCGAACAAAAATAGCTACATGTTGACATCGCAGTAAATTGCGTCACATTTGACCAATGTTGCCCAGAATTGACAACATTTCATATTTTTAACCTGCATGTATTATTACGTTATATAAAAGTAAATTGAAATATAGGGCACCCGATTTTTTCGTTTTTCGAAATTATGTACTTTTCATTCATAATTTCAACTTTGAAATTCGGTGTATTCTAAAAAGACGTAAGCGCCAGATGACGTCATGCTTACGGTAGAATGGCGATATTACCTTTGATTTACTGTGACCCGTCAAAAAAACTGTTAGATGTCACTTGTCTCAGTCATTGTTTTGGTTCCTTCATTGGCGTATATTTTTCATTGGGATCCATTTTACTGGCGAAATATCAATCAAAAATTGATAATATTAACAGTAAGCAGCGTGTCGAGTTGATAAGAAAAAATATTGTTGAATTCAATTCAGTTTTTTAGTTGTTTTCTAGTTACACTTCATAGGTGACATTGACATGTCTTGTTTGACGTAATGTTTTCAATCAAACACATTGGAATGCGCAAAGGTAACTACCTCATTCCGCCATTTATGTCACGTCATCACATGTTTTTTGATTTTAATTTTTTTTTCTCAGAAATTTAGAAATAAAAAATTAAAATAAAAATATATTTGAACTCAGGATACGAAAATAAAGAAATAGTATTTTTGTTTTAAGGTCGTGTCAGGATTGAAATGTTGTCAATTGTGCAAATAAAGTTGCCCGTGTAAGCGTTCCTATAGGGGAGAAAGTTCGCCTTTCCTTCCTGTACTTAACTACTTATCTTATAGGAGTTTTCGGAAGTAATTAGCTTGTTCAATGGATTGACCATGGAAAACTTTGTGGTCCTATTACGAAATAGGCGTATCAATCTACTACCAATATTTATATTTTCAGTTAACATTATAGCCACCAGCGCAGGGGCTCTGTCTTGCATAGGGTCGCAGCATTATGCTGAGCGATAGCCGTTTTGCGTGGATGTGACGCATGTTTCCCTTACCTTCTTTTTTATATTACTTTTATTGTGTTTATGTTCTTTTTTTGCGTCATGTTCACCGCAAATAAACGTATTTTCTTTCTTTCTTTCATAGAGGTATGAGGAAGTTCACTTATCCTTTATAGAAAAGGGGGTATCTGAGATTCCACCAGACAAGTGTCATGTCTGGTGGGCAACTGGCCCAACAATTTTCATCGGGACGTCGTATATATGCTAGTTGCGCAGCTAACTCTGCTTGCGCGATGCAGAATTTTGCGTCACGACGTCAATGTAATAAGATACATAAGCATAACGGCCTGGCCACGGCCTTGCCGCTATCAGCGGAGGCTTATTATTTTTTTTTTGACGTGCTGCTAGATGTATCTAGCTGCACGTCAAAAAACAAAAAAAAAATTATTAAAACTTTATGCACAAGTAAATAAAAAATACTGTACAAAGGCGGACTTAATGCCTGAGGCATTTTCTACAATTGAATCAATTCAATTTAATCTACCTAGCCTTTAAAAAAAAAATGTATTAATTAATTAGGTAAGTTATCGTTGTTTTATACCGTACTAGCTGCGCCCCGCGGTTTCACCCGCGTAAATGTCGATCCCGTAAGAATATCGGGATAAAAAGTAGCCTGTATGTTAATCCAGGGTGTCAGCTACCTCCATACAAAATTTTATCAAAATTGGTCCAGCCGTTTGAGCGTCAAGAAGTAACAAACATATAAACACACACACACTCACACTCACAAACTTTCGCCTTTATAATATTAGTGTCATAGTGTGATTAAGTTTTAAATTCTAAGTACCTAACTTAATATAAACTAATGCCTGACTTTCTAAAGCCTCATTTCCTCCATGACCAATAAACTTTTCCCCCTCTTTCCGGATGTCAGAGGAAAAATCTGAGATGACACAAGTTTAGTCGGAAGCATATAACTTTGGATAAATGCCAGGAGTTCGCCTAATGACTGATGTTTTGTTAAGTCTCTCGACGTATCCAGTAGCTAAATATTAACTAATAAAATTAATTTATTAATTAATATTAATTTTGTAGTGTTTAATGTTTTTATTTCATGTTATGTATTTTTGTGGTGTACAATAAAATAAATATATAAATAAATAAATAACTTTTTCTTCCACGTAATTTTATAAGTCATCATCATCTGCCTAGCCTTTTCCCAACTATGTTGGGGTCGGCTTCCAGTCTAACCGGATGCAGCTGAATACCAGTATTTTACAAGGAGCGACTACCTATCCGACCTCCACAACCTAGTTACTGGGTAATACGATACCCCTTGGTAAGACTGGTTATCAGACTTTCGAGCTTCTGACTACCCGTAACGACTGTGAGATATCCAGGAATGACAGCCGGGACCAACGGCTTAACGTGCTTTCCGAGGCACCGAGGGGTTTCGGTATGTAAAGATGGTCACCCATCCACAGACCAACCACGGCAAGCGTAGCTTAACCTGATGGATTGACCTGTGCGGCTGTTATTATTTAGCCAGCGGGTTATGTTACCTATCTATTAAACCTTAACTGATTAATTGTTCATAATGATGACCATTGTTTTCAATACATAGCTGGATTCGACGTCTCAAGGATTGTACTCACGGATATCGAATTGTACTGCATTGAGCATTACAATATTATTGATTCCACTAGAATATTTTCCAAAGATCGTAATAGAAATTTGGATTTAGAACATAATGTTGTCAAGGTAAATGCGCTGCGGGTGTGTTAATAAAAAATATTGAGCATAATTTCGGACAAGTTACGTAATGCAGGTATGAATACTCTAAAACAACAAGCAGTTTATTAAAATTCAACATTTTCCCTAAGTTTGGCGTATGTGTTTACTTCCCAGAATTTGATCCTTATTTGGGACACTATCGAATGGTGTAATAATACAGTGCGTGTTTTTTTTTTCAAAATCAACAGTTTCGATTCACTTCTTCCCCACTGCTCAACTAGATTGCTCAACTAGTTGAGCAGTTGAGCTGTAGGACATAGTTCGTATTACCGAACATTTTATGCTCTATAGCTCAACTATTTTTTGCTCAACTTAGTTGATCAGTAGGTCATCCTGTTATAAAATCGAACAATATAACCTACTGCTCACTGACTAGAAATATTGATTTTTCAAAAATCCAATGATGCAGTTTTAGTTTTCATCAAAATCGAGCCCGCGACTCCTTTGAGTACTTTTCGCTATTCCTCATATTCAGATATTACATATTTACTTGATAAATGCATTTTAAGTCGTGATGTTGGAATGTTTAGTCTGTTTTTGTGTCTTAGAGTAAATCTATTCTGTATGTCTTTTCTTTTGGTGTAGGTATAATTCGGGATATTTGCGTACAAATTTACAAATTTCAAATACATAAAGGCAAGGCAAGGTCAAAATCTTCAGTTCCCTAAAGTGAGGCTTACATTAACTGTCAGTTTCATCTGTGTTAACTAGAGTTCTCATAAGCTTTTTCTGTATGGTAAATAATGTGGGCGCGTCAGTACTATTGCACCATAGGATAACACCATATTTTAGCCATGCATAAGCGTACGCGTAATACCTGACCAGTGCAGTTATAAGGTCTGTAATTTTTTTGATCTCGCGGTAATATCCTCTTGTTAAGACTGGTTGTCAGATTTTCGGGCTACTGACGACCCGTAACGACTGTCAAAGATCCACGAACGACAGCTGGGACCAACGGCTTAGCACGGAGGGGACTTGGTATGTGAAGATGCTCACCCATCCACGGTCCAACCGCGGCAAGTGTAGCTTAACCTGATCGAATCCGTCTGTTCCCGCTGTCCCCATTGAATGGGGACAGCGGAACTCAATAAAAATAACGACCCGTGCGGCTGTTTTTACTTAGCGGCGTAATTTTACAAGTAATCATTAAAATAACAGAAATAAAAACATCTGTTTCCTATATTTTGGCGACTTATGCGTTACGTATGGAGCCGCAGAATTTTTTTCTCGGTTTCAGGATTGGTCCCACAGTAAAATTTATTTATAATGAGTAGTACAATTAAAGTAAATTACTAGACAAAATCAAACTGCTTGCTAATTTAATTGTAATTTTTTTTATTCTTTTTTTACATTCATTACTCACACCCTGACTTATTACTTGTATTTTGTTTTTTAATTAAAAATCGTTTTGCTTGTACCATGTTTGTAAATATGTGAGCACCATGTATCTATCAGATAATTAATTTATATGTCATGGATTCGTTTTTAATTCTTTTACCTATTGTGGTATAGTAATTTTATTGTAGGTGCATCGTCCTCACAGTACCCATGCAAAATATTGTACCTTAAACATTTTAAAAGAGTAACGGTGGAGTTTCTTGCCCATTCTTCTCCATACGAAAACTACCTTTTGGAATGGGCGACTAGAATCAATTCTATTTTAAGATAATTTTTGACGTTCAAAAGTGCCTTTTATGTGCCTATTTGAAATAAATGCTTTGACTTTGACTTTTGACTTTGAAAGATCAAAATCAAACAAAGACCAAAAAAGTTTTTTTTTATTTTATTTAATTCTGGTATCTTAATTAGGTACTTAGACCTTTTATTTGACAGTCCTTCCGCAGTTATCTGGGTAATAAAACAGTCTGCAAAATGAATGGTCGTTTATCGTAGAACAAACGTCATTTAGGATCAAAACCAGTACGGGCTATAACTGTGCATTCACCTTAATACTATTTCATCATCATCTGCCTAGCCTTTTCCCAACATAGCTGGGGTCGGCTTCCAGTCGAACCGGATGCAGCTGAATACCAGTATTTTACATGGAGCGACTGCCTATCTGACCTCCACAACCCAGTTACTGGGTAATACTAAACCCCTTGGTAAGACTGGTTTTCAGACTTTCGGGCTACTGACGACCCGTACCGACTGTCAAAGATCCACGAATGACAGCCGGGACCAACAGCTTAACGTGCTTTCCGAGGCACGGAGGGGACTTGGTATGTAAAGATGGTCACCCATCCACGGACCAACCGCGGTAAGCGTAGCTTAACCTGATCGAACGACCTGTGCGGCTGTTATTACTTAGCCACAAGCAATACTATTTATAGATGCATAATCAGCCTGTAATGTTCCCACAGCTGAGACAGCGGCGGCCTCCTTTCGTTTAGAGGGAGTGCGCCGTAATCCATCATGCGGGTGTAGTGCGGGTTGGTAGATGTCACATGTCTTCTAATTTTTGGGTTGAGTACATGCCGGTTTCCTCACGATGTTTTCCTTCTACAGGGTGTTACGGAAAGGGTATATCAATACAAACGGGTTGAAGAGTGTATCTGGTCTAGAATCTCTGTACAAAATTTCAGCTCAAAAGCAGTAACTTTGAAAATGCTTAATATTTTTTTATTTCGATAGTTTATTAAATTGAAATTATAACAAACGTGTCACCGTACTACGAGGGTCATTAACTCATTATCCATTATCTGTAGTGTGTCTGTGCGCCTAGTACACGCATATTACGCCGCCGCGCGCTAGTGCAGCGCCGTGATGTCGGAATAAAAAATATTAA
This sequence comes from Amphipoea oculea, assembly GCA_945859645.1. Lineage (NCBI taxonomy): Eukaryota > Metazoa > Arthropoda > Insecta > Lepidoptera > Noctuidae > Amphipoea > Amphipoea oculea. The sequence goes on from OX243885.1 coordinate 2,402,450, forward strand.
GCATTTTCAAAGTCAATGCTTTTGAGCTGAAATTTTGTACAGAGATTCTAGACTACATACACTCTTCAACCCGTTTGTATTGATATACCCTTTCCGTAACACCCTGTATATGTAACATTATTATTAGCGCTGAGTCAAACGCAGCCCAGTTATTTGTAGGTACGCACAGTCTTATCACTTGAACTACAAAAACCAACCTTACTGCTTTGAAATAACAGCATTGTCAATATCGTCCTTACCATAAACGACATGCGGTTTACTAATGATTAAAATTTAAAGGAGGTATAGGTATAGGATATTACGATAAACAGGAAAATATAAAAACAATTAAATCATTTATGTAATAATATATTTACTTCATTCGTTTTGTAGCGTTTGATTGTAGCTATTGTTCCATCGACTTTGGAATAAAACTCCTATAATTATTAAGGGCAGTGCTTTGTGTGAACGTTTCACTGCTACGTGGGGTGAGCACGGAGAGATTTACCATATTTTTCGGCGGTTAATTTGTTTACCAGTCACGGATTCGTGCGTATCGTTACCGTGTGTCGCAGAGGAAGATCTCGCCTACATTTTCATACAAAGTCAAGTGCGGCGCTTAGTCGTGAGAAAACTAAGAGTGAATTAATAAAACTGTGCAAGTGACGTTCACCATGTCTAACAACGACACCCGTGTACATGCTTCTTCAGAAAGTGAAGAAGTTACGAAGTTATTAGCAACAGCCAAGATTTATATACAATTAATTGTGCTTGCGCTTACTCTAGCTACCTTGATATACGGTGTGACGTCATGGTACATGATTAGGAAGTTTCGAAATTACAGAAATTATGTGTGCCTCAACGCAATTTTAGCAAACTTCCTACTACTTTCTACGATGGCGATCATTGACCATCTCAGGGGCAGTGACCGAGAAAGCCATATTATTACTTTATATTTTTTTGCGATTTATTTCTTAACAGGAAAATATCACTGGCTGATAATTATGTGCCACATGTTTTACATAGATATAGTAAAAGTTTTCAGTGTGCATATACGAAGCAGGTATTTGAATAGTGGCCTCTTTGGTTGGTTTGTGTCTTTAATACCAACCCTGCTTTTCTATTATATTTTTAATGTGGGTCAAAATAAGTATGATTCTTTTTCACCATTGTTTTTATTAAGTTTACCTGTGATATTAAACTGTATACTTTACATTATAACTGTATGTTCACTTTTTCGTAGTTCAAACGCAAACGAACCAACAGCTACGAACAGATGGCGTCGCTTGTACATCGCCACTTTAATATTTATATTGAGCGACTTTTTCTTGTTATCTCATGTTGTTATAAATCTGGCTGATAATAGCGAAATTGCGAGATTTCATTCATCTTTATTATTTCAGATTTTTACAATTGTGTTAGATATTTTTTTAGTCGTTGTAAAGGACAATCGAGAAATGTGGTGTAATCGTCTGTCGTTATCAGCAAGGCTTAGAGATCAAACTATCAACATGCATGAAAGAGTTATCCGTGAGGCTGATGACAGCCGACCGGCGGTTCTCGATATCTAATCACGCGCGCGGAATCACGCTAGACGAGAAATTCCAATGGGGACCTCACATAACATCTCTTGCGGGGCGGCTTAGCTCGGCCGCTTATGCTGTTAGGAAGATAAGACAGTTAAAATATGTAGAAACCGCGCGTTTAGTCTATTTTAGTTACTTTCACAGCATTATGTCGTACGGCATTTTACTATGGGGTCGAGCTGCTGACATTGAATCCATCTTTATTTTGCAAAAGAGAGCTGTCAGAGCCATTTATAATCTACGTCGCCGCGAATCTCTCAGGAAACTATTAAAAAGGATTAATATTATGACGGTACCTTGCCAATTCATTTATGAAAACATTATGTATGTAAGAAAAAATCTACATCTTTTTAATAAAATAAGCGATAGACATAACTTTAACACAAGAAATAAAGATAAAATACATCAACCATTTTTCAGATTAGCCAAAGTACATACATCTTTTATGGGGTACTGTGTCAAATGTTACAATAAAATACCTTGTGATATATTGCAATTAAATGAAAGAAAATTTAAAACTCACATTAAACGTACACTTTGTAAACAAGCATACTATAAATTAGAAGATTATATCCAAGATAAGAACGCTTGGAAACATGCTGGTCCTACTCCATAGGACAATCTAGAGTCTAGACAAAATCAAACTGGTTGCTAATTTAATTGTAATTTTTTTTATTAGTTTTTACATTCATTACTCACACCCTGACTTATTTACTTGTATTTTTTTTTTTTAAATAAAAATCGTTTTGCTTGTACCATGTTTGTAAATATGTGAGCACCATGTATCTATCAGATAATTAATTTATATGTCATGGTTTCGTTTTTAATTCTTTTACCTATTGTGGTATAGTAATTTTATTTTAGGTGCATCGTCCTCACATATTATTATATAATTAATGTACCCATGCAAAATATTGTACCTAAAACATTTTAAAAGAGTAACGGTGGAGTTTCTTGCCCATTCTTCTCCATACGAAAACTACCTTTTGGAATGGGCGACTAGAATCAATTCTATTTTAAGATAATTTTTGACGTTCAAAAGTGCCTTTTATGTGCCTATTTGAAATAAATGCTTTGACTTTTTGACTTTTTTTTTTACTTTTCTAGAGTCAATTTTTACTCAATTCACAAGTTTTTTGTAAAATGTCCCTGTAATTTTTTTTCTCTTGATCTGTTATCAAAATATAGGCATAAGTAATTATTTAAGATAATTAATATGTTGTAATATGTAAATGTTAAATGTATTGTTTTATTTATTAATAATAATATGGTAAAATTAGTAGTATATGTATGGTGGTAATGGTATGGTGTGTAGTATATAGGTACTTAAAATAAAATTTAAATTTTAAAATTAATGTTATGTAAATAATGTACTTAAATTGAAAATTTATGTAAACTGCATTTAATTGTAAATTGATTTTGCATACCGTTAAGACGGTAAGACATGTAGCAATATGCAATGTTATGAACACCTTTGTATACACCATGTTTCTGGCAAATAAATATTCTATTCTATAATAAAGGGGTTTGAAGATTTTTGTATGGAGGGTGGCCCTAAGGTCGGCCGCCATTTTGATTTTTTTTTCAGAATCGCGGTGCACAACAAAAGTTATATATTTAGATAGAGGACACTTATACAAACAAAAAATGCCCTATAACATAATATCCTAAAGCGTCAGGTTTCGGAGTTATTCACCGAAATATAAGTCGAAAACAACAAGGATTTTTTTGTTTTTTATTTTCCTCCAGGTAAGCATATTGAACTATTGAGGTAATAGAAACGTTATGAAACCCTTATGGAGAAGAAACAAATGAAGAATAGACATTTTTTTAAATAAATAATTAAACACGGCAATTTATAGTTCGTTTTTTAATCCCAGAGACTAATCTTTAGGATACTTTAGGATATTATGTTACCTATATTGCATTTTTTGTTTGTATAAGTGTCCTCTATCTAAATATATAACTTTTGTTGTGCACCGCGATTCTGAAAAAAAAATCAAAATGGCGGCTGATTATAGGGCCAAAACCTTCAAACCCCTTTAGATCTCCTTTCTACGCATCCATTCTTTTAATTTAGACGCATCAGCCGCAGACGCAACTGCAGCCGCCGATACGCGTCGATGGTTTCAGTTGCTTCTACCGTTGAAGCGTGCCACTCGTGTATATGTTTAAATTGTTAGTAAGTAAAAGGTTTGCACTTAAAATAATAGTGTTAGTAACTTAAACTAAAGACGAATTAATGAAAAGACAACCGAAACAACTAAAACATTTTCGTTTAATTTTAAGCTTGTTTTAATTATTTTGTACTTAATCTGACTTCCATGTTATTTACAAAATTAAAAAAAAAAGTTAAATACAAGTCTTGAATTTCTGGTCAAGTCTATGTTAAGTTTTAACTTTAATGTATTTAAAATAATGTGGTTTCCGGTTGAATTTATATTAAGTTTCTAATTATTTACTTCCTATTGATTTATTTAAAATATTGTGAGTTTTCGGTTATTTTTATTTTAAGTTTTTATGTTGGTTTTAAGGATTTAGTTCGACACATACGCTTGAATTATTTAAATATTTAGGAATTATTTTGATATATCCGCTTGATTTATATAAATTGTACTTGGCGGTAAAGTTTAGCGGCAATTTTGTAAAAAAAACTGTTGTGATGCGAAAGAAAAGACTGCGCTCCGACCCTTGCTCGAACCAGCCCGCGTTGCTGAGCCTGTAGTTTTAAATTCGTCCTTAAATCCGATCCAACCTGTCCCTTGCTGCGCAGTGACGCGCCCTAAGCCGAGGTCCGTACTCCACAGGGGGTGCCCTTAGTGTATATTCGCTTAGTTTTTAAGTATTTTTTTTTTTTAAGTTCTGGCTGGACGCCTTAATTTACTGAAGCAAGCCCGGTTAAGCAGACGACAACCTCATAGGTTGAACTGCGAGATGCCATTTACAAAATAAAGTTAAAGACATTCTTTTGTTTTCTGTTCGTGGAATAAACACTCTGAATTGAAGTAAGGTATTTTATTTGTACTTCCTCAATCATTTTCCTGCTCATAAATACGGAATCCATGGTAACCCTGATGTCCCAGCCGCCCTGTATGTAGGTAGCATTTTTAAGCTATGTATCTTAACAAGAGTGTGTAAGTTTATTATTGTATCTTCTATTTTATGACTTTGTAGCTATAAACTGTGTTTTCAAAAAATTTTTGACTTTTGTGAAATAAAATTGTTTATTTATTTGATTATTTATGTACAGTCAACAACAGAGATAAGTGTGCAGGATCGTCGGATATAATTGAAGTTTAGTAAGAAACCGGTGGATGTTTTTAAATATAATTTAAATAAATTAATAGGAAACAAACAGTTAATTTATCAAGTTAAATTTAATTAAAAAATATCCATCGGTTTCTTACTAAACTTCAATTATATCCGACGATCCTGCACACTTATCTCTGTTGTTGACTGTACAGTCACCAAAAGAGATAAGTAACTAGTGTCGTCGGATATACTTAGTTGCAGTTTATTAAAAAAACGATGGATGTTTTCGATCACCACTGTTATCAAAACGGTGAAACAAACGGTTCACCGTTTTAGGAGCAGTGGTGATGAAATAATTTAAAAAAAGCAACACAAATAAACTAACAAAATCCAGTTACAGTAAGAAAGTATATTGCTGCGTAGCCAATCAGAAACTTTTGCTCATTAGCCACTTATCTTTTATCTTTTAGCGTTAATTAGTTGAGTCCACAACTGCGGAGCTCGCTTCCTGTGTACTCTAACTTGTTTCAAATGGACCTCATAGCGTTTATTTATCATGAAACTAGACAGTTGTTGGTGAAAAACTTATATTTTAGCGAAAAGAACAACTTAACTTGTATTATCTGTTTCGCTAGAAGATATTTTTATTCTAGAAGGGGTGTTACTCATCCTCCATAGAAAAGGGAGGATCCTCCGACCAGACGCGTGTCGTGTCTCGCGGGCAACTGCCCTGATGATTCATGTTGGGTCGTTGTATATGTGCTAGTTGCGCGGTAAACTCTGCTTGCGAGATGCAGGATTTTGCGTGACGTCAGTATGACGCGTAGTTTGCATGTGGCGTTGTAGATAGCGCTACAATATCATTTTTATTTACTGTTAAACTTGATGCTGTTTACAGTCACTTACGAGTAGTAGTCAAAAAACCCAGGACTTCGAGTGGTTGTGGCGACACTTGGGAGAATCCTATTCTAGAGTGGTGACGATAAATGATTTATTTTCTGTAAGTAGGTTTGTACAAACACTTTTACACGTCAATCATATTTTTTAAACTAGATGAGGTTGGCGTTTCCTATCTGACTATTCTGATAAGAAAGGCCGAAACAACCTCAGATGTCACAGTCTCTTTTAAACTCCAGACATAATCTTGGTCAGATCATGTGAAGACCGTGTAGATTGGTGTCTGAAATGGTCTTTTGAGGAAAGAACCACACAGATTGAGCGGACCTGTCCAGTCAGTGCACGCATTTGTCAAAAATCGTGCAGCTCAACTCAAAACTTGAAGAGCTCAACTCAAAACTTGAGGAGCTCAACGATGGTGACCAAATAATGATGATGATCGATGATTGTAATTTCAAAAGAAGCGATCAACTTACCATCACTTAAATTATAACTTTTCCAACCAAAATAATATAATAAAACAAAGATAGTTTAATAAAACTGACCCTCTACCTTTCTGTATGTATTCAGCGCACACAACTTGAAACGACGTAATTAAAAATGTTCACCCCACGCCCCTCAACTACCAAATAGATTCGTACAGAAGGTTGGGTTCATACAACGAACGAAAACGCACCCATACATAGACATATACAGGTAGATTTTTTTATCACCATCCAAATTTTTACAGGGTGTTCTAACCATGAATATGAGCAACTTTCACTATGGGACCAACTTTGAAATCTCGATAAAAAAATCAGCTGTTTCATACTTTTTGATCAAGTAGGTCAAACCAACTTTTGTATTAAACAGCAGATTTTTTTTTCGTGATTTCAAAGTCGGTCCTATTGTGAAAGTTGTTCTTATTCATGGGTAGAACACCCTGTAAAATTTAGGATGGTGATAAAAAAATCTTCCTGTATACACGCTTCACGTACAGTCACGAGCAATAATATGTCAACACTTGGCAACTTTCAATTGCGATATTTTCGTGAAATAACGAATGCAACGTTGAAATACGACACTTTACATAAACCTATGGGTTCGAAAATACTATGTTCGTAATAACATAAAATTTAATTCAAAAAGGAGAAAATCGCCTTTGAATAAAGCCAAGTGTATACATACTTATAGACGTGACTGTACAGGTAAACCAGAAAAGCTACGCGCTTCGTTAATCTTCGTATTTCCGAATTAGCACGAACGTCGCGCCACAGAGGCAATGCTTCTAAATTTGGTACTGCCGCGCTTTGTAGTAGTGCAAGTGTCATTGCACGTTTGTATGAAGTTTCCTTTTACGTCGGGTTATCTAATGCGCACCATAATTGTGTATCACAATATTAATCACAATATGAAACATTTTGAAGGATTTTGATAGTCCATTGCTTTATATGTTCGAAAAATGTGTCTGCTCAACAACGTAAGTAACGCAATGAATGTTGTTGAACTGTCAAAATGAAAGCCATTGCTAGTGATTGTGTATTACGCAATTTACCAGCTGGTCTCAGATTGCCATTTGTCACTCAAAAATTTTTTGATAACAGCTCTTTATTAGAACTCATCATCGCGCGTTCGTGTTTTATGAAGATACTAGCTGCACCCCGCGGTTTTACCCCCATAAGTGGCGATCCCGTGGAAACATCGGGATAAAAAGTATCCTATATGTTAATCCAGCGTGTCAGCTACCTCCATACAAAATTTTATCAAAATTGGTCCAGCCGTTTCAGCGTGAAGATTTAACAAATATATAAACAAACACACTCACAAACTTTCGCCTTTATAATATTAGTGTGATACGATGATTTCCGAATCGCATGCTTTTCTCTACTCGCGACTAGCATTTGTTTGAAATCGCTATACGCACGCGTCTATGTGTGCGTGCGACTGTTTTAGCTCGTTGTTTGGAGCCGACCTTCTGTAATATTCTGTGCCTTATCTCTTTGAAGCGAAGATATTTTTATTTCCCTATGAGTCAAAGATGTAATAATATTAGCGTGTGCATAAGCACGAGTATACCTGTGTTTTATAATGTTTAATTAAATGTTGGTTTAAGTTTTAATTACAGCTAACGTTGCTGTATCTTTTCGAGCTTTTTTGAATCTGTGGTGAGCACATAAATATGTCATCTTTACCACCCTAGAAAACGTCCTGCAAAATCGAGGCAGACCCAGGAGAAAATGGCGGGACGTGCTCAAGCACAATCTGACAGACAGGATTGCTCAAGACAGAGAGAAGTGGTAAACCGAAAGGGAGCTTAGGCGGAGGCCTAAACTCCCTTTCAGCTCTGCCATGCAGTGGGACAAAACAGGCTAAAAATAAATGAATAAATACTAATACTACTCTACGAATTTATGGGATGCATGAAGCAGCCTCCTCGTGTAGCGCAGTTTGTACTGCCAGTTACTCAACTGAACTGGGCGCTCGGCGCATCGTGGACAGTCACACCCAACACCTTATTTGACTGGCCAATTCTTCCCTTGCGGTGGTAGGGTGCTAACACCAGCCTGGTTTGCGACCACCCTCCCATCGGAGTCCGGCGTTCAAGCAGCCTGCTGTGTTTCGTCGATGCGTGGGAGTTCCAGTACCTTAGGCATCTTCTGGGTACGCTCGTTCCATCATAGACCTCATCTTTCCATCAGGCGTGATCGAGGTCAAGAGTGGGCGGGAAAAAAAAAATCTCTTCAAAGACATTGAGCATAAATCTTCATTAACGTTGTTTGCGTACAATATTTAGATACTGCGCCAGCAATAATTGAACTAACTCAATCAGAATAGCCTTGTTGTTAGCCCTTAAGATAAACAAGTACCTATACAATGTAGGTTAGGATACTGAGCAGATACACACAGTGGGAGCACTTTGTACAATACATGGGACAAGAGATTCTGCTTAAGGCTGAGTTTTGTGAAAGTTATGTTAATAAATATTTTAAATATAAAGATACGCATAAACCTATTAAAACTATGAATACAATATATACCTAATTACATATAAATATAAGCGCAAATGAATAAATACATGAATGTACTTACCCGCGGGCCCTATCAGAATACCAGCGCTGCGACATGTATTTTTTAAATATCGCAGCATTATGCTGAGATAGGAGCCTTTTAGCCTCGTATAGGAGTTTCTGTTTCATTTTTCTTTTTGTTACTTTTTTATATAACTTGGTTTTTTATTTTTTACTGTGTTTAGTTTAGTTTGTGATCTTCCTATACGAGTCGCAATAAATACTTTTTCTTTCTTTCTTTACTAAAAAGAAATAAGACAAAAGATGAGAAAATCTATATAAAAAAAGACGGGTTACACTCCGGGAGTGCCGGCAGAAGTGAAAACTTGAATATTAACGTTGTGCATTTTTGATATTTTTCATTAATAGATGCACTTTGTTCAATTTCCATATTTTAAACACTTTATATAGGTACACGAATGTTACGAATACACAGCAGTGTGGCCACTACACAGACGGTCGAGCTATCAGCTGTCACCATCCATGGATGCGCGTGGCACGCTGTAACATAAACACACACGAACTTTCGCGCAAGCGCCCTGCGCCGCCTAAACGAAACTGCAGGCATACATTTTCGCCGCGCCGTAGAAAGTGAGGGGGATACTTCCTCTCCTACTCTCCTACGCCGCGCCGGCTGTCTACTCTCCATCCGTCTTACGAATTTTCGATCAGGTTACGTGTCCTGACGCGATGTCCTGACGCGAGTTTAACATTTATTACCCATTACAAAAAAAGTGTACAACGCCGCTAAAGAAGTCTTCACATCAAAAATCTATCTGACTTATACACAAACCACTTGCAGCATAATCAGCCTATACTCGTAATGTTCCCACTGATGCTGGGACACAGGCCGCCTCTCTGATTCACCCTCGCCCCTACATGGTCCTTCTGCAATGTACTTTATCACGGTTAGTGTAATACACTTTGATAACAGAAGCCGCCGTACCTAAGAACTAAATATTGCTTCTATGTAGTAGGCATTAAGGGTTGTATACTGTCTAATAAAAGGTTGTTTGTTCGAGAAAAACATGCTTTAGAAACTTGTTTGATATCGGGTCGAGTTTAATATTTTTTGGGTATTTTAGTTATCTTGGTTAGGTGCGTGTTCATTAGTCTTTCACCTTTGCAGTCTATTTCAAACTGCCTAGCCCTTTCCCAACTATGTGGGTTTTAGTCAAACCGGTTGTAGCTGGATACCAGTATTTTACATGGAGCGACTGCCTATCTGACCTCCACAACCCGGTTACTGGGTAAACACGATACCCCTTGGCAAGACTGGTTGTCAGACTTTCAGGCTTCTGACTACCCGTAACAAATGTCAAAGATCGACAAAATGACAGCCGGGACCAACGGCTTAACATGCTTTCCGAGTCATGGAGGGGTCTCGCTATGTTATGGATGGTCACCCATCCACGGACCAACCTCGGCAAGAGTTGCTTAACCTTGAAGATCGACCGTGCGACTGGTATTATTTAGCCTCGAGCATCTTCCCCTTTGCAGTCTATTTATAGAAGGAAATTCTGGAATGTATGGCAAGCTGGTAAAGTTGATACGGGTGTTGTTGACTGTGGACAAAAATAAGAGAGGCTTAGGTTAATCCCCGAGAATAAACTCCTACCAAGGAGAGATTTGTGGCTAAGTAATAACAGCCGCATGGATGAATCAATCAGGTTAAGCTACGCTTGCCGCGGTTTGTCCCATCTTTAAAAAACCAAGCCCGCTTCCATGCGGAAAGAACGCTAAGCCGTTGGTCCCAGTTTTCTTTCCTGGATCTTTAACAGTTGTTACAGGTCGTCAGAAGCCCGAAAGTCTGACAACCAGTCTTACCCAGGGGTATCGTATTACCCACTGGGTTGTGGAGGGCAGATAGGCAGTCGCTCCATGTAAAATACTGGTACTCAGTTGCATTCGGTTAGACTGGAAGCCGACTCCAACATAGTTGGAAAAAGGCTAGGCAGATGATGAAAAAACGTCTAGCGAGAACTTTGCAGTTCTTGAAAATATTCTTTTAGAAGAGAATTTAAAATTGTGTATTTAATAGTTTTGAGTGCATCCAAACGTTTTACGAAGTTGACGTCAAAATATTCTATTCTAAAACATAAATTCTTAGTAAATTGTTATGAGCGAGAACATTCCCGGGGGTATTTCCAAGAAAATTCTCATTAATTCTCTTAATTTCTGTATTAACACAACCTACACGATTTACAAATAATCTGTTTTTTAGTATATAAAATTTATATCAAATTATTTAATTTATCTAGGACAGGTAAATAATTAAAAACAAAATAATAATCACGTTGCCTTTGTAATAGACTTGGATTATGTAATATAACACGTTTTTGGTCTTTATTTAGTTTTACCAGTTACGACGATAAAGATGTATGTATACCATCCCATGGGTGCTGAATTTGTAATAACAATAAGAAGTCCATAATAGCCTGCACATCACCGACTTTACGTCCATTTACGACGTAGCAATCTATTTTTTTTCACCCCATGAAAATCATATGTTGAAAGTTACACACGAAACATGAAACGGCTCCTGTTCATCATTTATCAAATATCTTATAACAAGGATGGCTCGTCATCTTCAACAGAGCGAAACATTAGATTCTGCACGAAACAAAAACAAAACAAACTCAAAGGATACACCATGAACCAATCCACAATGATTCGGAGTAATATTTAATATTAGATAACAAGAACTCACCAAACGCGAGTCGGAATCGCGTACTAAGAATTCCGTAGATATTACCGATCACCTTTTTTTTATGGATGGGAAATCATCAAATGACCCCTCCCGCTCTGGGTGGAGCGGAAGGGAGTGTCAGACTCTTACTGACTAAAACCCATCCATGTTCCTTCCTTAGTCCTTTATGTTCCGGGGTAGCTGTAACCCTTTCGGACAATCCCGCACCCCCGGCAGGCTTCAGCCCTGGCAGGCCCCTTCCTTTTTTGCTGACATCTCTTTGAGACGCGCGTGGAACATGTACGCGCCGTCCGGCACGGGCCTGGTCCTGATCGGACGGTGAGCTACCCATTACTCTCCGTCCGCAGGCCCGCGCCTACGGTGGCCGGGAGTCGTCACGCGGCTCCCGAAGCCCGGAGCGTCTCCCGCGGCGGCTGGGACGTGAGGCTCTCTCCCTCAGCCATCCCGCCACCTCCTTCGCTAGCATGACCGCTTCGCAGAAGGAGGTGACTGCCTTCCACTCCCTCTCGCCCCGGACCATGGCTTGAACCAGGGCTGGACGCGAGAGGTCGCCGCCGCTGCCGATCGCCTCTACGAGGTCACGGCGGTGCTCCGCCCAAGCGGGGCAGACCTCCACCGTATGCTCCACTGTGTCCTCTGGGCGATAGAATAGAATACTCTTTATTATGTACCATGGGGTACATAATAAAGAAATTGTAAAGTTTTTATATTTATAAATTACAGACATAAATATAGAAACTTTACTTTACTTTTTCTTTATTTTTCTTTACTTTTTTTTTTGCTTTACTTTACTTTACTTTTTTCTTTTTTTTTTCGCTAAGAGCGATCTTTTAAAGACTACCTTTGGATGGATTAAAAACGGGAAGGACAGACAAATACTCTAAGTAGTCTGTGGTGTACCATTTACACAATACAATAAATACATACATAAAGTACCTACTATTAATCGCGGCGATCCTCGCAATGGTGACACTCGGGCGTCTCCTCCCGCCTGATGATGTGCAGGAACCTCCCGAAACATCCATGTCCGGTGAGGACCTGCTCACCTTGCTGTGGAGGCGTTACTATTGGCTGGATGAGCTGGAGTCATGCAGCCAAGAAAAGCCATCGTGGAGAAAGGATGTGAATTATGATGCGCCGCATGCCCTGTTAAGGGTTCCTTTTAACCATTTCTGTACGGATCCCTTGAAATTCACTTACATTATAACGTGTTACATAGCAACGAGGATCAAAGTATGGAAGGAGAAACAAACAAAGAAAAAAATACTATAAAATATTAGCGTGGATTCCCTTTTATACTTCGAGTGCATTGTGGTACGCGGTGTGTTACGGTTAAGGATGTTTTTTATTTGAGAAGGAATCTATTTAATTTTATAGCCACGGTGTTTTACCTGACTACGGAAGGGAGAAAGCGTTATGATTATCTCACAAGTTATGTAAGTGAGTTTGGTCTCTTATATTAGGTCCTTACATATGAAATTGGCGTTTTTCGTACTGGCCACTTTAATCACGAATTTCTCCTCTTTGGTAAGGAATTCCAAATTCAAATTTGTACAGCTATTTACTCATGTATTTGTGCTTCGATGACCGTCATTCATTTGTTTTTTTTCTTCTGTTTTTTCTGTTTGCGTCACTCATTTTACAAAATGGAAAATTTAAAATATCGCATTATTTACGAGTACGAGTTCCGCCGTGGCACTAGTGCTGCGGAAACGACTCGAAGGGTGAATGATGTGTATGGCGGTCATGTTGCAAAAGAAAACACAGTTCGTTTTTGGTTCCAACGTTTTCGTTCTGGAAATTTCGACCTGCAGAACAAGCCCCGTGGACGGCCTGAGACCCAAGTTGATAATGGAGAATTGAAGGCTATTGTGGAAGCGGACCCATCGCAAACCACGTCCGAGTTAGCTGCAGGCTTCGATGTTAGTGATAAAACTGTTTTAATTCACTTGAAGCAAATTGGGAAGATTAAAAAGCTTGAAAGGTGGGTACCTCACGAATTGACTGTACAGAAACAGACGGCTACCAAATTAGAAGAGCTTGAATTGGAATGTCTTAGACATCCTCCGTACTCCCCGGACCTTGCTCCAACAGATTATCATTTTTTTCGCAATTTGGATAACTTTTTGCAAGGGAAAAAATTCAACTCCGATGGGGCAGTCCAAATCGCCTTCAAAGATTTTATTGATTCCCGTCCGACTGGTTTTTTTAGTAAAGGGATCAATGAACTACCTATAAGATGGCAAAAGTGCATTGAAAACAATGGTTCATACTTTGATTAATTAAATATATTATATTAAAAAATATTCGACTTTTTGTTCCTTCCATACAAAACGCCAATTTCATATGTAAGGACCTAATACATCCTAACTAAACTTGTCAGTAATTTGTTACAGAATTCCCAAGTGAAAAAAAGACAATTGTTATATACTCGTACTGTGATTATTAGTCGTGGGAAACGCCTAGATACATATAGAACCGGGAAGTACGGCAGAAGTATAGAGGTAGGTATGAGAAACAGGGTGTAACGTTCACTCATCCTCCATAGAAAAGGGTGGATCATCGGATCAGACGGGTGTTGTGTCTGGCGGGCAACTGCCCTATGATTCATGTCGGGACGTTGTATATTATGCTAGTTGCGCGGTAAACTCTGCTTGCGAGATGCAGGATTTCGTGACGTCAGTATGACGTGTAGTTTGCATGTGGCGTTTGTAGATACCGCTACAGAAGAAAGGGGAGGCCTGTACCCAGCAGTGGGTAATTCTGGGCTGAAATGATAAAGATGATGTGTAATTGAAGATGCTTATTTCCTACGTCATCAGTTCGTCACACATTTAGGTGCCTGAAGTCAGGTGCCGTCATTAAGGCACGCCTAGAAAGCTCTGGTGTGACGACTTGGAAAAAATTATAACGAATTTGCCAGAGATGGAAGAAATAAAAAGCAATTTTAAAGTCTACGGGGAGTCCTTTAAAGAAATTGACCAGCAGAGATACTTTTTATCCCGATATTTTGTCAGGATCGACACTTATGCGAGTGAAACCGCGAGGCGCTGCTAGTTAATTCATATAAATTTAATAGGTGGATTTAGTAACCACATTCACCAAAGCGTTTTATCACTAAACTGCAGTCGAATCAAAACACACAATTTACGCCACAGAACAAACACTTAATCATTCAACCAACCGTAGTTTTAATTAAAGCTACAATCAAATAGCCCCCATCATACATTATAATAATAGCTATCAATAAAACACATTGCTGTACTAAGGGCCTAGCACGAACTCGCGATCAGAAAAAAACCACACACACCTACATCACAAAACACACACACACACCACCCCACTTTAATCCAAATTGGGAATGTTCTAAATTCGAACGGATAGAGTTCGGATCTAGTGCGTAACCTCTCATATAAATAGGACTATGGTCACTCCGGACCGGCATTTCTCGGATTCATTGCAGAACCGCTCTCACGCCGAAAAAAACACATTTCTTGTATGGAGACCTACTTTATGTTTTTAAGCTTTTTTTTATTTTTATTATTTGTTTTGCAACGATAGAAAACACACACACACCCTCACACTGAAAATGTCAATAGTCTGCCGCTTACGGTTCATGAAGTACAGCCCGCTGACAGTCAGGCGGACTTACGGATAGCGGAAGCTTAGTAATAGGGTTCCGTTGGCACCCTCTGGGTGCAGAAACCTAAAAAGAAGTTGCTTAGAGCACGCCACGAGTCACCGAGACACGACGTGCGGGCGGGGGCGACGCGATGGACAGAAACAAGTGATGAGCGCGCGTCTTGCTATACGCAAGTCGCGTTGCAAATCGCGTCGTAAGTCGCGTCGCAAGTCGCGTCGGAATTCGCGTCGCAAGTCGCGTCGCAAGTCGCGTCGCAAGTCGCGTCGCAAGTCGCGTCGCAAGTCGCGTCGCAAGTCGCGTCGCAAGTCGCATCGCTCGAGGCCGTGAACAGGGCCTACGGGATTCAAACCGCAACATCAGTGAGTTGACAGTTATTACATACACATGACATTTGTTGCAATAATAACTAACCTAACTACATATGTATAATTAAATTGTTCTGATGGTCGAAACTCTGTAATTGTTTGGATATTCGCGCAGTTGCGGTTGCGATGAATTTATCAGTGTCAGTATGTAAAACAAACGTCACTTAGCATATGCCTTGGCTTAGACATGTTCCTTTCTCTGTCTTGCACTCATAGTTTGACAGTTGTGCGACAGTGACAGGAATAACGCTTAGCCCAACAAGTACATGCTAAGTTACCCTACCAAAATCGTATAGGGAACTGCCAATCAATCGATTTAAAACAGCGTTATTAAAATAGCTTATAGGAAAATCATTCTATTCTGTGAATGAGTATTTACACTTTAAAGATTCACACTGACATGTTACTATTATAATTTGACAAACAATTGACATTTAAATTTAATACCTATGATTTATGCACTAATTTTATTACCTTCATTTATTTAATTCATGTAATCAACAATGTTGCATGTTTGTTATTTTAGAAACTGTTTGAAAAAAAACCTGACCGTATGTAATGTACAGACGCCAGCACATCAAGCTACCCGAAACTGTAAAATTTTCCTAATCAACTTTGAACCTTATGCTTTAGCAATAAAGTTGAAAATCTATAAAAAAAAATTGACAGATTGGAGAAGCTTGATGTGCTGAAGTCTGTACTACAATGCTTGCAAATAAATTTCATTTAATTTCAAATACACGAGCGACGCGTTGTGACAGCAGCTGCCGTCAACGCGTTTAGCTCGTGTGTATGAGCACAAAGATGCATCTGATGACTTACTAGCTGGGTCATCATGTAGCCATGCACAGATAAACTTATTCTAGCAAACACCATGCTAATCAACTCAGCCTATCGCAGTCCACTGCTGGACATAGGCCTCTTCCAGACTGCGCCACAGCACCCTGTCCTCCGCCTTCCGCATACAGTCTACCCCAGCCACCTTCTTTAGGTCGTCCGTCCATCTAGCTGGGGGGCGTCCCACACTACGCTTGCCGGTACGCGGTCTCCACTCCAGGACTCGCCTGCTCCACCGGCCATCAGTCCTTCGACAGACATGGCCAGCCCACTGCCACTTCAGCTACACCATGCTAATATGCATAGCATACTGTACGAGGCAAAAATGCTCATACAGCAAAAGTACGTTTACGCATACCTTAGTGACAAATCAGTCAATTCAGTCGTCACTAAAACTCCGTCACGCGCGAATGTGCGGGTCGATAACTACCTAATAATCATACAGTAAGTGCGGCTCTAATTACTAAGCGGAACGCTTTACTGTTTCCACAAATAAACTATAAAACTTAACAGTGGTTTGGTGTAACCACAGAATACTTAAAGTACTACGTACAGAAAGGCCACTCCCTTCCCCGCACTAACATCAGTTACCGCACCTCACCCCGCACTTCGGCGTATTCGTCGCAGTTCTTTAACAAGAGCGCTCGCAAACACAAGTACCTCACGCACACATTCATACGTATACAAACGTCATTTTTTAATGTAGTAGTAGTAGGTAATTATTTTGCGAGCGTTGTATGGAGTGTCCGGGGTGTGGTGTAACTTAACTTGCTACCTACAACTACTACCGGGATATCCGTCAACGATGAGAAAACCTCAACACATACACTACTTTGAGTCCGCGTATCACTGGTCAGTTTTCCTCAGTCGTCAGCTTATTTAATCCGCCAGTTTTGTTTTTTAGTCAGTTTCACTGATTCGTCAGTTTTACCGATTAGACAGTTGCGTTCACTCGGCAGTTTCCAGTTATTGCCAGTTTTCGTCGATTCGTCAGTTTTGTAAACTCAAGGGAAAAGTTTTTACGTGTCGAAAAACACATAATATTGTGGATAATTTATCCTGCTATAAGGAATATCTAACCTTTTTTCAAACCTTACCTTGGATCAATGAAAGCAGTGGTGATTAATAATTTAATAAGCCATCACGATATCATCATCATACTTAAACTCAAAGCATTTATTTCAGTTAAACCATTTACAGGCACTTTTGAAGAGTCAAAGAGTCGGTCAGTTAGGATGAAAGTTGAATCTAGTTGCCCATTCTAAAACGTAGATCTCTATTGAGAAGAACGGGCAAGAAACTCCAAGGAAAAATAATGATGAAGGGATCATTATTTTCATATGCCATGTCCTGCCTATATTCAATTTATTTAGAACTAGCTGCGCCCCGCGGTTTCACCCGCATAAGTTTCGATCCCGTAGGAATATCGGGATAAAAAGTAGCCTATATGTTAATCCAGGGTGTCAGCTACCTCCATACAAAATTTTATCAAAATTGGTCCAGCCGTTTAGGTGTGAAGAAGTAACAAACATATAAACACACACACACACACACTCACAAACTATCGCCTTTATAATATTAGTGTGTTAGTGTGATTAACGCCACATATCATTCGTCTTATTAAGAAAAAATATAAACTACTAGCGGCTCGCCGAGTTTCGCACGGATGCAATTTTTTTTCGAATTTCCGAAATTTTCTTTCATACAAACCTAGGCTTGTCCTAGCAATACCGAACACAAAAAAACATATCCAGTTTGGCGCAGCCATTCGGAAGTTATGCGCGTACAGACATTTTGGCAACTATGTTTTATACTATGTAAGGTAAGATTAATTATTACCTTTTCACCTTACCAAATAAAGAATTCCCGAGCCAAGACCCGACCATCGCATCCAACGACAGACAGTCCTAACACACGACCGTGTACTCTTTTATTATACCGGACTATTAATCAAACTCCTTTCTGCCACAAAATAGATAGTTATAGAAGGCACCATACAAAGAACGAAAACGTACGCACACATAGAGACGCTTCACGTATACCAAGTGCAAGCGTTACTTGAAAAGTGTTGATATTCACATAATGATTTTTTTAATGTAGTGTAGTGTACACTTTAGATTTAATATTTCACATTGTGTGTTTCTTATTGTTATAAATTAATGCTTGGTATAAATTCTGTATTTTTTTATTTTGACGTTATGTATTTGACTGATATGTTTGTTTTTTTTTTTTTTTTTTTGTTTGCTGAGGGGCTTGTAGCTAAGTAATAACAGCCGCGCGGGTCGATCAATCAGGTTAAGCTACGCTTGCCACACTTGGTCCGTAGATGGGTGATTATCTTTGTATATCTAGACCCCCTGTCAAACGTGGATCTTTGACATTCGTTACGGGTCGTCAGAAGCCCGAAAGTCTGACAACCAGTTTTACCAAGGGGTTTCGTATTACCCAGTAACTGGGTTGTGGACGTCGGATAGGCAGTCGCTCCATGTAAAATACTGGTACTTAGCTGCATCCAGTTAGACTGGAAGCCGACCCCAACATAGTTGGGAAAAGGCTAGGGAGATGATGACTGTACAGGGATCACAGTTTTGAAAACACTTATATATACACACAAATAAATGATAATCAGTTTATCACACTCACGACTGGCATTTGTTTGAGATCGCTGCGCTGGACGTACAGTCACGTGTAAAAGTATGTATACACTTGGCAATTTTCAATTGCGATTTTTTCGTGAAATAATGAATGCAACGTTGAAATACGACACTTGACATAAACCTATGGGTTCGAAAATACTATTATTAAGTATACATATATTATTATACATATTATGTATTACATAAAATTTCAATCAAAAATAAAGGAGAAAATCGCCTTTGAATAAAGCCAAGTGTATACATAGTTTTAGACGTGACCGTACTCGGTTATGTGTGCGTGAGTTTTCGTTCGTAAAGCCAGCCTTCTGTACCTGTTTATTTCATGTTGCGCTCTTCTTACTATTTTATTAGCACGCTCCGCTTCTCGTCTGTAAAGCATTTGACATTATAAAGATAAGTGGAAACTTGAAACTGGTACTGTAATTTAATGGGTGACCATTTTGTAGTGTTCGTCAGAATGGTTCGTATTCGTACGGCAATAGAGACGGCTTGTAAGGAAATTGTTATTGCTTTGCCGATTTCTGCCGCTAATTGGCGTTGCTATGTTTCGGTTAAAAGGGTATGAGTGTCGGTGAAATTACAGGAACTGGAGACATTTGAATTTTGGCTTTTGATAATGAAGGTTTATTAGAAGGGGTCCACATAACATAATCAGCCTATAATGTTCCCACTGCTGGGACATAGGCCTCCTCTCGGTGAGAGGGAGTGGGCCGTAATCCACCACGCGGGCCCAGTGCGGGTTGGCAGATGTCACATGTCTTCGAATTTTTGATTCTAGGACATGCCGGTTTCCTCACGATGTTTTCCTTCACCGTTTTGAGAACAGTGGTGATGAAATACGACCTACAACTCGTAAGTCGCGGCCGTTAACACTTGGCCACCACTGCTCAAGAAGACTGTGCAGAAGGGATCCGTGGCTACATAATAACAGCCGCACAGGTCGATCGATCAGGTTCGTACGCTTGCCGTGGTTGTTCTGTGGATGGGTGACTATCTTTACATACCGAGACCCATCCGTGCCTCTGAAAGCACGTTAACACAGTCCCAGCTGGCATTCGTGGATCTTTGACAGTCGTTACGGGTCGTCAGAAGCTCGAAACTCTTGTAGCAGCTTAGTAGGTAATGATGGAATAAAACAAGAGTAGAAGTGTAGAAATATGAACGTATATTTTTCCGTACACACAATGAGCTTAAGTGTAAAATCTCAGGGGCTGAAGTAGTGCTAGTGCTACCATGAAGGCGTCGCGCGGTCGTCCAATAAGAACGCGCCTACAGGACTGATGTAAGTACCAAAAAGAAACGAGACAGATGCGCGCGCGAGCGAGATAGCACTAACGTAAATCTAACGCGTTCGCAGCGCGTGCGGTCTTCATTTCTATGCGATGCGTGGCTTGAGGAAGATGTAGCGATGCGTACCTCACAGTACCCCCTCCTTAGCGAAGCGTACGTTTGGCTTGCATACTCTGCCGGTTCTGGTGATGTATGGTTGGTGTGAAGGTACAGGATTCACGATGCTCGGCGTGCTTACTGTGTTTGTAGGGCTTGTAGTGTTTGGTGTTTCATTGCAGAATTGGTATTCTTTTCAACATATCATTGACATCGTGATCAAGCCACCAGAAACTAAGAAGTACGAAGCCATCAAACAACGCCTTCTCTCCGTGTACGAACAGTCCGAGGTGAAAAATTTCATGAACCTCATTAGCGGATTGGAGCTTGGCAACCAAAAACCATCTCAGTTGCTACGGCGCATGCGCGAACTCGGCAGCAACATGATTACCGAGGATGGCATCAAGATTGAGTGGATGAACCACCTTCCGGCGCAAATTCGAGTTGTGCTGTCAGTGAACACAGACTCGTCACTCGACATGCTCGCGGCAATGGCAGACAAGATGATGGAATATTCCGAGTCGAGCAATATCGCAGCTGTCTCCTCGTCACAACCAGATTCTGCAGCTGTCAACCAACAACTCATGTCCGCGCAAATACAAGTTCTTTCAAAACAACTTGAGAAGCTGACACTCGAAATCACCGAACTTCGCAGCCGTGGAAGACCACATCATCGCCGTCACCAGCGCTCCCGCTCAAGATCGAAGTCTACCGCAAAGTATCAAAACGATCCCAATCGAGTATGCTACTATCACTACCGATATGGGGACCATGCGAGACGCTGCGTGTCACCGTGCGCGAGGCGAAATCAAAACAAGTCGGAAAACTAAAAGAGGCACCGACCGTGGCGGACGTCGGTGTAACTACGGCAAGTTACCGCCTATGTGTCTTCGATCGCAACACTAATCACCGTTTCCTCGTTGACACCGGTGCGGACATCTCCGTCCTAGCCGCCACCCCGATACATAAGAAGAAATGTTCACCAACTTCGTACAAGCTATACGCCGCGAACAGTTCACCAATCAATACCTACGGCGAGAAAGATCTGCAAATCGACCTAGGCCTCAGAAGACGATTTCGTTGGACATTTGTAGTCGCAGACGTCAAAACATCAATACTCGGAGCTGACTTCCTTCGCCATTTCAAACTCCTCGTCGACCTGCATCAAAAGAAGCTAATCGACAAGGTGACAGAACTCTCAATCAACGCCTTAGAAATATCGTCAATGCAACAAGCCGTCTATGTACTCAGCAACAAGCAGACATATCAAGACATACTCAAACAGTATCCAGATCTACTCCGACCTATGTCCTTGAAAACTCCCGCTAAACACAACGTCGTCCATCACATCGAGACAACGGGACCACCTCTCTTCGCACGTGCTCGCCCCCTACCGCCCGACAAGTACAAAGCGGCTAAAGAAGAGTTTGAACGGATGATGGAAATGGGAATCTGTCAACCTTCCAAGAGCCCGTGGGCCAGCCCACTCCATGTGGTAAAGAAAAAAGATGGCAGTCTACGAGTGTGCGGCGACTACAGGCGTCTAAATTCAGTCACGCTACCCGATAAGTACCCGATTCCACGCATACAAGATTTCACCTATCAACTTCACAATAAGAAGATCTTTTCCAAACTCGACATGAAAATGGCCTACTACAGAATACCAATAAACAAAGAAGACGCACAGAAAACTGCAATCATCACACCCTTTGGGTTATTTGAATTTAACTGCATGACGTTTGGTCTACGAAATGCAAGTCAAACTTTCCAACGTTTCATGCACGAGGTACTGCGCGGCATCGAGGGCTGTTTTTCATTCGTCGACGATATCTTGTTATACTCAGAAAACGAACAAGAACACAAGATATTACTACATCAAGTTCTCGAGCGCCTGAACAAATACGGCGTAACACTCAACGTCGACAAATGTGAATTTGCACAAGCGAAAATCAACTTTCTCGGCTACGAAGTAACAGAAAACGGCATAAAACCAACTGAAGAACGAATAAAAGTCATATCCAGTTACCCTCAACCTAAAACTATCATCGAGCTTCGTCGTTTCCTGGGCATGTTGAACTTCTACAGAGATTGTTTACCAAATCAAGCCGACATGCAGAGCGAACTCAACAAATATCTACACAATGGTAAAAAGAATGACAAGACACCTATCACGTGGACGCCGACCGCCGAACAAGCATTTCAAAAATGCCGCCAAAGCATATTGGAATGTGTGACGCTAACGCACCCTATCGCCGGCACCCCACTCTGCATCATGACGGACGCCTCAGACCACGGCATCGGCGCGGTGCTACAACAACGCGATAACGGAGCTTGGAAACCGCTGGCATTCTTTTCTAAAACAATGAGTGCTACACAAGCTCGATACAGCACGTATGATCGCGAACTACTAGCGATCTACATGTCTGTGAAGCATTTTAGAAGACTCATCGAGGGCTGTGACGTCACCGTCTACACTGACCACAAACCGCTGTCCTACGCGCTCTCAAGGCCGCAAAGTAGCAGCGACACCCCGCGACGCGAACGGCAACTACACTTTATCAGCCAATTCTGCAACAAAATCGCGTACGTAAAGGGAGACGAAAACTCAGTCGCTGACGCCTTATCTCGCATTGAGGAAATACACTGTCCCTCAAACATTGACTACGACAAGTTATCACGTGATCAAGAACAAGACGAAGAACTGAAACAATTAAAACTACAGCCAAACTTAAAATTCATCACCGTAACTTTGCCCGGCACGCAGCGACCAATCACGTGCGAGATATCAACATCTACGCTCCGCCCATATCTACCACCGGCACATCGTTTTGCAGCATTCAAAGCGCAACATGATCTCTGCCACTCTGGTATCAAGGCGACTAGAAAGCAAGTAACGTCAAAGTTCTTCTGGTCATCTATGAACAAAGATGTAACAACGTGGACAAGAAACTGGGTCGGCTGTCAGCGAGCAAAAGTACATCATCACGTCGTCACGCCGCTAGGAAGTTTCCCGCCATCGCAACGCTTCGAACACATCCATATCGATATAGTCGGCCCACTTCGACTATCTTACGATTATCGATATTGTGTTACTATCATGGATAGATTCACGAAATGGCCTGAAGCCGTACCAGTGCGCGAGATAACAGCAGAGATCGTCGCAAAAGCACTGTATGAAAACTGGATTGCTAGATTCGGCTGCCCACTACGTATATCGACTGATCAAGGCAGGCAGTTTGAATCGTCGGTGTTCAACGCGCTAATGAAAAAATTCGGCATTACACGCATACGCACGACCGCATACCATCCACAGTCAAATGGGCAAATAGAACGCTGGCATCGTACGCTAAAAGCTGCGTTAATGGCTAGAGGCGCAACTACCAACTGGAGCGACGAACTTCCCACCGTACTGCTTGGCCTCCGAACAGCGCTGCGTGAAGATAACAACCTAAGTCCCGCGCTAATGACCTACGGTTCTACACTGCGTGTGCCATCGGATTTCTTCGCACCGGCTACTACGACTAACATGTCGGACGAAGATTACGTACGCCGCCTCTCACAAACGATGACGTCACTCTCACCTTCGTGCACTACCGTAAGAACAACAGCCAGTCCCTTCATACACAAGGACCTCGGTACGTGCACACACGTCTTTGTGAGGAATGATACCGTGCGAGCGCCGCTGACACCACCCTACGACGGACCGTATCCAGTGCTACAGAGACACGAAAAATACGTTCATATTTCTACACTTCTACTCTTGTTTTATTCCATCATTACCTACTATAATATTTTTTAATCTCGGTAGTTTTTTAATTTGAATTCATAACAAACGTGTCACCGCACTACGAGGGTCATTATCCATTATCTGTAGTGTGTCTGTGCGCCTAGTACACGCACATCACGCCGCCGCGCGCCAGTGCAGCGCCGTGATGTCGAAATAAAAAAATATTAAGCATTTTCAAAGTTAATGCTTTTGAGCTGAAATTTTGTACAGAGATTCTAGACCAGATACACTCTTCAACCCGTTTGTATTGATATACCCTTTCCGTAACACCCTGTATTTGTCTATGTGTTCGTGCGTCCGTTTTCGCTCATTGTATGGAGTCAACCTTCTGTACTATTCTGTGGCTTGGTTCCCTTCGAATTTGATATTGACTCGTCTATATTAGATGTCAATTCAATTTCTACAGCCAGTGAACTAATGATGCAGCCAAGGGAACGTCTGCAGTTAGTAGTTATGTAGGACTGTAGTTAGCTTTGTTATTAGCAGCTTCTGATTAGACTTCAATTAGATCATGGGATTTATCATCATTACCAACAAGTCAACTACCAGCCAGGATTACCATTTTTGCTTCTTCCAAAAAAAAAGTTGAATTTTCCATACTTACTCACTTTACTTGACATTTTATTAAGATGATGAATGATTTTTAACTAACATGTACTATCAATCAATCAACTTCTATCGTAGTCCACTGCGTGACATAGGCCTCTCCCATGCTGCGCCACAACACCCGGTTTTAATTTCCTTTCTTTCTGCATCTAGTGTGTCTTCGCCACGTTTTTGAGGTCATCTGTCCATCTAGCTGGCGGGCGTCCCACACTACGCTTGCCGATACGCGGTCTCCACTACAGGCCTCGTCTGCTCCACTGGCCATCGATCCTTCGACAAACATGGCCAGTCCACTGCCACTTCCGCTTGCTTACTCTGCAATCTATATCGGTAACTTCGGTTCTTTTCCGGATAACTTCATTTCTGATTTTATCCTTCAAAGAAACTCCGAGCATATCCCGCTTCATAGCGCGCAGCGACCTAACTGTACAATAAATACCTACTCAGTTGTTCACTCTTCGTAATGAAACTCACTTTATAATATTAGTTCTCAATGTCTTAGAATTCCTCTTTGATAAATGTCATTGACATCAAAAGGTTTTTAGACCTTGTAAATCAGACAGACAAATTCACTTTGACTGAACACTATTAATAGCCTTCTGTAGTGAGAGCCGAAATCTATTTATTTGATTTATTTCTCATGGCTTGCTCTGACAAGAGTTATTACATTCTCTTTGGCTATGATTGAAATAAAGGTTTTTATATTTTCTCATTCATCGTTCCGTCAATCAGATTTTGCGATTAGAGACATCTTTTATCGTGAGAAATGTTAAATTTATACCTCTTGACACTGCCGGAGTTATTAATACTTGCTTCAAATGAAAAATAAAATCTCCTTCGCTAAGACTTAAGAATCCATTAGCGCGTTTAATTTATCTCTCTAACGCCTTTGTTTACTCGAAATTGAAATAAAAGGGTAATGAAACACGCCAAAAATGAACAGTTATTTTTATATTATACGCGGGTCGACTTAACACTATTACACAATAATATTTACAATTATTAACAGACATTTTATGAGCTTGTTTATCACATATACACTAAGTTTATTTACAATTTTTATAGAGAGTATTTGAAGAAAGTATATAATTATATAAATAATATAATTATATAAAAACAAAACCTCATTTCGCATCATCATGATTTACATAAAAAGCACTATTTATAACAGTGATTTTACTCATTCAATTAATAACAGCGTGAAATTATGAACAATTATAATTACATATGGTTGAATTTGAACGCATTTCAATGGTCGTTTACATTCTTTGTCGAAAAACACAAACAGTTCGTTTCCATCAAAACAAATTGTACCGTGATTGCCGAATAACATTACAGTGACATGAATATGTGCGCAGACAAAATAAATGACTATGTCTAGAGCAATGTTTACATAAATAAAACACTACTATAATTCCAGCGTTTTTTAAAAACGCCAGGAAAACTGACTTCTCGACAAAAAGAGAAAATTTGATTAAAATGAAATAAGACACCCGCTTTATCAAATAATTACTTTAGCAAAAATGTCACTGCTATTTTTCAAAGTCACAAGTTTCATTTACTGGCTGTTTTGCGAAACAATGGATATACAAGCTTTTTACTACAAAACGACTGGTATCCGAGTCGACAGCATGACAAAAAAAAGTTTTCTTTAACGATCATTTTGCTCTCCGGGCGTAAATTCTGTGCCAATGGTTCAGCAAGTTTTAGTTTACTAGTCCAATTAAACTGGCTACAAAATAATATTTTCCGTTTGTATATGAAAACAATGGAATGGAGGAAATTTTACGATTTCAGTCGAACGTGAATTGTGCGGTGTTTCATTGAAACCGTTTTGAATATTTGGTCGGTTTATGTTTTTGTCGAGGTGGGATAGTCATTACGTGCAATTAACTTTAGAACATTTAGCATATGGTGGCTGCCACATTTTCATTCAAATTTTATGGCTGTAGCGAACAAATGAAAAAAGAAAGAGACTTGTTATTTTAAAATGGAATACATTTACTTTTTTCTTGCAGAACTTTAGACTTTGATAAAGGATACTATCAAATCCCGATGAACCCGATGATAAGCGAAAAACTGCTTTTGATTATCTTAGAATAAGATATTTCTCAATTTCAAAAAGAACTCAGCGAAACAAAACACAATTCACATTACAAAACCTTCATTCATCAACCTCATACATCTAAGTACAATATTAAAATCAGTTTTTACATAGACGATTTGCGTGGAGCGAAATTCTTGAGAAGGTTAAACGTAGCATTTGTCTTATCGTTACGTAAGTTTATCGTATCGGGGTTTTAGTTAGAGCAAACCTCCCCTATCCTTTCACAAGTGTGTCATAAGTTGCCACTAAGGGATTATACGAAGGGGATGGGCGTCACCTGTGTGCTAATAACAAACTGCGACAAGCATTTTGCCGCAGCGTGGTGATAATGGCATGAATCTTTCCTAAGGGGAAGTTTCCGAGCTGAATTTTCGCAGAAGCCGTGTTTTTGATAGAAACTTTGGCTATGTGGATGATTGTTTTAGAATTGGTGGTGATGTTTTGGGTGACAATTTTGTTTGCTTAGACAAAATTTTATTTAGTATTAAAGGAAATAGAAGTAGAAGATGGGGGACGAGCTGAAGAAAACAAACGACCAGTGGTCCACTTTAGCCCTGGATCTTTAGCTGCTGGGTAAAGGCCTCTAGCAGTGGGATGATACCAGCGGCGCGCATTGCATATAGGCATATAAGCAGTGCCTACTTCGATATATCAATATAAGCCTGTCAATTACATCTGCGTGTGTGCCCCACAATTAAGAAACTCACTAAATTATCATACCTAACAAAAAACAAAATCTTCATACAAACACGCGCGGCAGTAGGCAGTCGCCGGACGGCCTACTCGGCTCCCGAACTATTCGCACATTGTCATGGTCTTTACTCGTTCAAGTTAATACGAAAAAATTAAAAATACGTAGTACGTCTCACGCGTAATACCATGACGTTCGAACTTCGCAATTTATCACCCTTGAGTAGGCATGCCTACTCAACCACTTTCGACCTCACTTTTTTTTTCTGATTAGTGACCGCGTTTGCCTAGACTAGACCCGGCCTAGTGCCTACCTTTTCGGAAAACCAATGCACGCCACTGGATGATACAGGCTAACAGTAATAGTAAAGGAAATAACATTGACATTAATATTCAATGTTGTTTCATTCCACAATAACAGTCATGATATAGCAGACATATAAGTAAGATAATGCAACGATTCTATTTACTGACGGGTCATTGGTCAGAAAAAGAAATGAAGTAATCAAGAATTGAAAGTATAGAACCTGGATGAGGCAGATACAGAAGCAAGGAAATTAGCACAAGAAAAGAGAGGTCTATGGTGGATGAAGTCGGGCTGCGGAAAATGATGAATCAAGAAGGAGATACTACTTGTATTAACTTGTATTCATTAAATATTGTTTCTAAATACTGCTTCAGCGTTGGTTAAACTCATCGTCGTTTTATTTTTGAACATAATAAATATATTGCATTCCATATTACGATGCGATATTATGCTATGCTCAAATCAAAATCAATTCAAATAAATCAATTGATTGTTTCGCTGTTTGTATTCCTGGAATGTGATCAGGCTATTGAATTATTTCAGTCTGGTGTGTTTCAATATTTAGACTTTTCTACTTAACGTTTTCATACATTAAGAGTTCTTTTATTATTGTAGATTCCTTCGATTTGTTCATTTGTTTTTCCATTTTTAATGGTTTTAACAAAAATCTGTACTATTTGCGATATGAATATTTCAAAGTTTTTTTAATAAAAGAGTTATTTTCATAGCTTACATACGTATATTAGTTGTTCGTAACAAAATTCAAATGGTGATCCTTTAAACAAACTGGACATGAATGCGGACATTTGTGGAAATCCTCTGGCTGGTCACAGAGTTGCTACATTACGGATTTTAGCATTTGTACCTAATGTGTCAGGAAACTAGAAATTTGCATGACTGCCTCCAAATATAACATACCTCGATGATAGAAAATTATATTGTACTCTAATGGAAAACACATTAGTAAAATTGGATCCACATCTCTGTTTTATTTACGTACATACAAAATTATTAAATAAAACGCCCACAAATAAAATATGGCGTTAGAATCTTATAAATGTATATTGTATATTCAGGTTAGGCTCGTGTCTGACACAACCTGATAGTAGATAGAATAGAACACGCTTTCCAAGATACGTTCAGACGGCGATGGCGACAAATTCAATTGGGTTCGTCAATTTTGAAACCTTTCACATTCCTAAAGTGGTCTCCTTCTCAACCCTTACGAAACTTTCAATCCATAAAACTTTATAGCTGAAATAGCAAGTAAAGAACATTAAAATTGGACAGATCTTAGTACTAAAGTCTCATTGGTGTGCAAAAGGTTGCCTATTTCAAATAATTGGGGCCTTAATTGCAACAATTTTGGAACGGAATTACAGACTGGCTCAATTAAAATTACTTACGGAGCTTATAATAGGCGCACTGTGCAGTAAACGATTATGAACGGGATGTACTTGAATTAATTTTCTATTAACACTTGTGGGCACACGCGGGTTTTATTAAAATTGCCTAGTTTATTCCTTCTGGTATTATCTGGTTCCTTTTTGATATCTGTGATGACAGCTAACTATTGCTTTTCGTCACAGATAATGAAAAGATGATGGAAAGGAAAGTTATGTCAATAATATTTATTATGTGAACATCTGTCCCCACCAACCTCGCTCAAAATTGAATTGGTAACTAGAAAGTGCTATGAATTAGCTACGTATCACTAAATAAATAGCTAGCTAATAATTATAGCTGTGTAATAAAAAAACTATGCGTTTTAAACGGTGACCTAGACAAGTGGCAATCGCTTTCAAAGCGTTTCATATTTTTCTACAACGACTTTCAACAGAATTGACAGTAGCTTTTCGGAAGCCTATGTCAAATCTATTACATTTTTTGTGTTTCCCATCATCGTTATCGCTCATAGAATGTCATTTTATCTAGCCCTCAGTCATTTTAACGTCAGAATAGCTAGTATTTGCCGTAATTGTACCTTTATAAAATTTTAAACGAGAATAGAATTTACTATTTTACTTAACGCGGCACCGTTTATTCTTCGTTCAAGTGTTTCAAAGCACCAGGGAGAATTATCTTAAATGAGCTTTGAAATTGATTCAAATATTAAAGCGACAGACGCAATGAGCTGCCCTTAGCATCGTAATTAACGTTTACGCCTTTATAAAAGAAACATTTTCCAATGCTAAGACCGACATTTTCTCTCTTACTAAGTGTATAGAGGTATGAGAAACAGGGTGTAAAGTTCACTCATACTCTATAGAAAATGGAGGATCCTCCGACCAGACGGGTGTTGTGTCTGGCGGGCAACTGCCCGATGATTCATGTCGGGCTGTTGTATGTATGCTAGTTGCGCGGTAAACTCTGCTTGCGAAATGCAGGATTTGCGTGACGTCAGTATGACGCGTTGTTCGCATGTGACGTTATAGATACCGCTACAGGTAAATCAACTCTTAAAGAGTCTACACATATATCGTTACATAATATCACGCCTGTATTTTTCGAACGGTTAAGCAGAGGTGCATCTATGGTACACCCACATTTCGCCAGTTATGTTTAAGAGGACTATATGACATAAAGCATGGTCACTGTCGGACTGCATAGAAAAGAAAGAGATGCGCGATGATACTACGCTGGTAATTTATTGCAAAATATGAAGCAATTATCTATTTACGAAAAATCTATTATTTGGACTAAAATATTAAAACACTAGTGCTTTAGTAGGTTGTTTGTAGAATAATCTGACAAAAAATCAGAACGATTGTGTGTATATTAGTATGGTTTTTATAGTAAAAAGAAAGTTTTTAGAGGTGTTTTCATGATTTTTTGCTATCGTATCAAATTAGTTGTATTATGTTTTCAACACACTATCTACCTAGCATATGTTGTGAAAAATATAATATATATTTCTGATTTTGTTTACTGTAGTCGATCATATAATTTTATTGTTTCTAAAACTTGCGTTTTTTGCGTTTAGGTCCTGTAAGCCCCTTTAGTCCACTGTAATAGGGGCGAGCCTATTATTATCAACCAGGCACATATCCAGCCGGGTCCGTGGCTTACGCCCCCAGTGGTCGAGGCACCTGTGGCCGACGCCCCCGATTCGATTAATTTAATTTAAAACAATTTTTGATCAAATGTACTGTCAGGCACAACATTTTTTTCACCAATTCTATTTTTAACTATATTGTAATTATTTCGCACGAGCCCTTGGGAAGGACTTTCGCTCGTCATTGTGAGATGACACACTAAACTTTCTTATCTGTTGCATATTGCAATATTCAATAACTTGACTCTGGTATGAAAGAGATAGATATAATATTTATTCATACTTCCTTATTGTTTTCAATTTTGTGAACAAAAAGACGGACTTTTTATTGTTACCAATAATTGGTTTGGCTCAGTTAGTTGACGAGTTGGTTGAAGTTGAATGATAAAATTTCCATAATGGTACCTAATTTATTATAAATGTTTATTAACAACATTCACTAACATTTTATATGAAGTACTTATTTTTGATTTTTTGGATGTTTGTACATAATAAATATGCTTTTAATGGAGAAAAAGGTGTGTAGGGTTAAGTGGCGATCTATTCTCTCTGCTATTTGATAGATAGCTTTTGTTTAGCAAGGCAAAATACTTTATTATTATGATGAAACACTTTTCTCATTTACTGTACTAAGTGGAAAAGCACAAAAAAATAAAGATATTAAATTAATCGAATCGGGGGCGTCGGCCACAGGTGCCTCGACCACTGGGGGCGTAAGCCACGGACCCATCCAGCCGGGCTACTACTGAGAAATATATGATGTAAAAACCCAATGATGATCTAAATAACACATAATCAGCCTATAATGTTCCCACTGCTGGGACACAGGCCTCCTCTCAGTGAGAGAGAGTGGGCCGTAATCCACCACGCCGGCCCAGTGCAGGTTGGCAGATGTCACATGTCTTTGAATTTTTAGTTCTAGGACATGCCGGTTTCCTCACAATATTTTCAATGATGATCTAACTGACCTAAAAATAAAGAGCCAACATGAACTGGTATCGCCATAATACAAATGCTAATCACAAGTCTTTAAAGACCCTTCCATCATGCGATGAATTTATATGCTAACTAGGCAGTTGACGTGTATTGTCTGTAGTATACAGGATGAGTTTAATCACAGAAATCGTTCGTGCTAGATGGAAATGATGTCTGAATACGAACCATGATAGATGTATATTTTGCTAATCGCATGTATTGGTATGACAATAATATGAAGTAACTTCTTCATTTCGAGTCGATGGCAAAAGTAAAAATATTGTATTATGTTAGATCAGAACGCCAATAATTATCGTAATTTAAAACGTTCAAAATCTAGTCGCAGTCTCATCTCGGCGACAAGGAAATGTCTAATACTTGTCGAAAATTTAGGGTATTAGAGGTATTTTTGACTGATTGAGACTGAGATCAGACTGTGAATGTTCTTAAAATTCCGAGAATTGCCCTTCCGTTTTATGAGGCCATCTGACATTAATTTTAATTTAGCTTTCATAAAATGAATCTGCTCAATAAACTTTCTTTTCGGTATAATCAGCAGTTTTCATTTCTGCCGAAATCAAAAAATGACTGTTTTGATTTTATTCAGAAAGACATTATACTTCAGAATCCTAGCAAACAATTATCTATATTATATAAAATTCAAAGTCCTGACTGACTGACTGATATATCAACGCACAGCTTCAACCGCTGGTCCAAGATACATGAAATTTGGAGGGTGTGTTCTTTGTGAAGAGTAGGTATCCACTAAGAAAGGGTTTTTCGAAATTCCACCCCTAAGAGAGTGAATGGGGGGAGGGTGAAATTTTACGCGGACGAAGTCGCGGGCAGAAGCTAGTAATGTATATTCGTTATTAAAATGATGCTCTTAATATATTTTAATTTTAGAACGGTTGACATAGCTATCAAAGTGATCCCTATTCAAAAACACACCCTGTTATGTAAGTAGCTGAGTTTATTGTCCATCGTGTAGTACCTTAGCCAGTAAAGTGAACTGGGTCGCTTGCTCGTGTTTACCGTTCAAGCTGATAGCCTGTGTCTCTTTGAAAATCAACACATTGGTTATTGTACTGTTGTCCACTTGATGTAGGCACTGGTTGTAATTCTGGCATGGATGCTGACTGGAGACAAAGCAAAATGACCTCTATCACTTAATTGTCAAACTTGTTATTCCATTTACAGGTGATAGTATTATTTTCTGTACCTTATTGAAAGATAGCTTTTGTGTAACTGCTAACAGTGCCTATTATTTGCAGGGTGGCGTTATTTCTTACATAGAATTTGTTTGAAAATGTTTCTAGTTTCAAGATTCTGTTTTCTTCAGTTGATGCTAAAAAATAATCAAGGGTAAAGCATTCATACAATATATCCAAATAGTAACTGCTTAAGTCATTGAAAATATTATACCTTCTTTTCAATTTAGCTTCTAATACATT
The DNA here is from genome assembly GCA_945859645.1 of Amphipoea oculea. Classification (NCBI taxonomy): domain Eukaryota; kingdom Metazoa; phylum Arthropoda; class Insecta; order Lepidoptera; family Noctuidae; genus Amphipoea; species Amphipoea oculea. Next base: position 2,435,790 of record OX243885.1, read on the forward strand.
TATTAATAAATTTTAGATGTAAATTGATGGCCTGAAACACAGGTTTTTCATAAACCTAGATCAGGCAGGTCTCCAATACAGTTAGAATTTAACTTTCCTCGATTGTAATTAATGTAAATCATATTTTTACTTTACTGTACCTATACTTGAATTTTTTTTTTATTCGATAAAAGTTGCAAAATTATTTCTTATTGCTCAATGTCTTGCCTAGACCACACGTCCACCAACCCACACTCTGGGCCTACGTGGTGGATTATGGCTCACTCCCTCTTACAGAAAGGAGGCCTATGTCCCAGCAGTGGGAACGTTATAGGCTGATTATGCAATGACTTGCCCTGATTAAAATACTACTTACCCAAATCAAACCAGTCAACCGAATAGCACACCAACAAATATGGACCCTTCTAAGGATGAATGACGGATTGCGTTTGCTGACTTAAACATATATTTATGAGTGCGGCGCCCAGCTCTTGACCTACATCGATGGACCTCATTGATTGCATTCACGATCTTCAGTAATGAGGGAAAAGAGGATAAAATTTCCATTGCCAAATGACTAATAATTTACCATCCTGCTGAAGAAAAGGAATTTTTGAATAACAGCGAAGACGAAATCGTCGAAATCTAATGAGAGCTTGGAACTCAATCCAATTTGCAAAGCAGTGTATTAAGATGTACTTGAAAAAGGTAAAGGCAAAGCAGTTGAAGATTAAATTTGATTTGAAGCTACTCTTAAAAATAACGATGATTAATTGGTTGCTTTAGCGCTTGATACTTTGTTTACTGCGAACCCTAATATTAAAAGTAACGAACATAATTCGAAATGGAACCTTTAATAAAAACAAACTAGGCGAAGTAAAAACATGTGTACACTCATCGCCTCCCGTTACCCGTAATAACCTTTCGAATTTATTTGACACACGACCCGCCATCAAATTTCTCTCCACGCAAAAATAAACCATTTCCTATTACATATAGGGTACATTTTCAGTTGATGAGCTAGTGAAATTGTCACCGTATCAGGTTGAGACTGATGAGGGTCGGTAATAAGATGCTGGGGAGACAGCTGATGAAAGTTGGTGAGGAGGACTGCATGGCTGCGGGGTTTTCACCTGCGAAAGAAAAAGTATCGATCAAAATTTTGTTCACGTTTGTTATGAGTATTCCTAAGGCTCTTTCTACATGGCACGGTTTCTTCACGGTAAAAACCGCTTTACAGAAAAAACGTGTGTGTCAACAAGCTTGCAGTGATCCATACAACAATGACGATTCGTGTAAGAGCGGTTTCGCACTACGTCCGATCCAAATCCGAGAAATACCGTTTCGAAGTGACCATAGACCTATTTGTATGAGGGGTCGCCGAACTCTATCCGTCCGAATTTAGAACATTTCCAATTCGGATTGAAGTCGGATCTTTATTCGGATTCGGATCGGATGTAGTGCGAAACCGCTGTAAACCGCGCCGTAGAAAAAAAACGTGTCTGTCGACAAAGTTCCATAGTTATCCATACAACACTGAATAAACCGTAGTTTGCCAATACACGGCGAATAAACTGACGGCGAAGAGACTGGACGGCGAAAAGACTGTGACCTCTGAGTTTGTTTCGGCCTTTCTTCTCAGAGTAGTCAGATAGGAAACGCCGACCTCATCCAGCTTTAAAAAAATATGATTGACGTGTAAAAGTGTTTGTACAAACCTACTTACAGAAATAAAATCATTTATCATTATCATTTTATAAACCATAGTTTATAACGGCAAGAAAAACGTGTATGTAGCTGGCAGTATCATCACAACGGTAATATTTTCTCATTGCTTGTCTTATTATTTTTGAAGTGAAAACTTCTTTAGCGGCGTTGAACACTTTTTGTAATGGGTAAAAAATGTTAAACTCGCGTCAGGACACGTGACCGTCAGGAGAGATTTCGAGAGTCGAAGTCGAAGTCGAAGTCGAAGTCGAAGTGGAAGTGGAAGTGGACGTGGACACACTGCTGTGTATTCGTAACATTCGTGTATATAAAGTGTTTAAAATATGGAAATTGAACAAAGTGCATCTACTATTAATGAAAAAAGGGACGCAGAAATAGTGAAAAAAAATGAGTTATAGTAATTCAATTAATAATTGATTTATTTCAACGTTAATATTCAAGTTTTCACTTCTGCCGGCACTCCCGGCACATGAGTAGACAAACGGAACAGAGGCAAAGCTTCTTAAGAACGGGCAAAATTGTTACCTATTTTGGTAGGGTTGTCACAATAGGTTAAGACAAATTAAACAAAACATTTGTTAAATAGTTTTATTATTCAGTGTGATTTATAAATTACTTACTCTAATAATTTTCTTTTTATAATTTTTGTTTTTTAATCATTAATTGTTTCTTTTAATGGTGTGGTAAATACTTTGAGCTGAAACAAAAATAAAATGGAAATGCGAACCGAACACTATTACACAAAATACATAGTAGACCTATATTTTAAAGATTATATGTATACCTATTTTTTAAATATTTATTTAATTTCAAGACCTACCAGCAGCGAGAAATAAGTACGATGTAGGTATTAATAATAAGTTTCGATTAAAAATGCTTTTTAAACTCGTATTCAAACTTTCATGATCATGCTATTATGGCCGTTGAGGAGTTCCCTCGTGAGAAGACCTGTCTGCAGCAGCAGTCTATGGTGAAGATCATGTTTAGCAAGCAAAATTAAATTTGAATAAAAAGTTTCACTTTCAAGTCCATGCTACTAACCGTTAAAGAGTTCCCTCGTAAGGAGACAATGCTGGCTGCAGCAGCAGCTCATGATAAATATCGTGTCGAATTATCAAAATTCATCTATCATAAAAATTTCGTGATCGTGCTACTAACCGTTGAAGAGTTCCCTAGTGAGGAGATAATCCTGTGTGCAGCGTCAGGTTATATCTTATTATTGCATTATCACCGAAGTTACGCAGGTATACAAAATTTCAGCTCAATCAGACATCGGGAAGCGGTTCAAAACTTACTTGCAATATTTAAACTTAACACACAGACCTACTACATACCAACCCATCCACGTACCTACAAATATATAGTAAAAACTTGTAATAATAATAAAAAGGTAAAACACACCGTGCACAACCGTCTTCTTATCAAAAAGGTACTTACTTGAAAAAGAAGTAATCAAATATTTACATACCTCCTCCATTACTCCTTGGGATAGTTGCAGTATGATATAAGTATCTTTATTTTTTCTAGTATTATTCATACACACAGTACAATAAACCACCATTATTAACAATAATATACCACGTTTTTACATTAAAATATTCAAACTTGTAACTAGCAAAATAAACAACGTGGGTCGCACTGACCCTGAGTTTGTCAACTAGCTGTGCCAGCGTAAACCGGTTTTTTCCAGTCTCGCCGCGTACGTGACAAGCGGCCAGTGGTCACGCACACATGCCCCGCGTGCTTGTAGTAGTGCAACCGATTCGCGCGGTTGTTTGAAGCTTTGTATCTGTTCCGTTTGTCTAATCATGTGCTCCCGGAGTGCAACCCGTCTTTTTTTTTTTAGTTAGTAAGTATAGTCATGTATTTATGTATATTTATTTGTGCTTATATTTATATAACGGAGATGACATGTGTGTGTCGTTATTATCAGCCATATTTTAACTAATGTGGGCGAACTATGGGTATGTGTTGGTTATGGCGCAATAGAAAAACGATATGCAGTTCAAATCAGATTATAATTTCACGAACAATTTAATCACACTAGCAAATCACACACTATAGGTACACGATACAACCAGATACGGAACGCAGGACAGTTTCTGAGCGCATGTTGTTCGTCCGATGTCCAAGAGGGCTCCAATCGTTCTGTCGCGCTGTTGTTGACCCCACACGAACTCAGGCTAGACTCTGTCAAGCGCCGCCAGATGGCGCTGGCGTTCCGAATAGTCAAACGAAAGACCGGTTGCGACACGGCCATCCTGCGATGCACACGTCCTCGTGTGTTAATCTGTAAACAAACATACCCGCAAAGTATCACATAGCTCGGTCACTCCTGACCTTCACGGTTTCTCACGAAACCCCACACAACACAAACAACTTAATCTCTGCTCTGTTTCATCAACAAGACTATTACTCGATTTCCCTCAAATTCGTTAGTAATACTCTGATCCCTTGGCCTGTGCCGTGGCATGTGCCTTAGCCTCAAAAGCGTACCTACTTGATTCTACCAGAGCATTTTATCAAACTTTAATCAATCATAGCAAAAAAACATCAACCAGAGCCATGTAAACAAACTTCGATTATCTAATCAATGCTAAAATTATCAACCAGAGCCATGTACCATCGTTATCCACATTAACAATAAACTTTTTCACTAAGAGCTTTCGACACCTGGGAACCCACACACGAGTTAGCCACTCTAACGCCACGGCTCTCTAGCCGACCAGCAATCGCATTGCTATCACACATCCATCGCATGGATCCGTATGCATCACCCCTGTGACTACACACAACCTTACTACGGCCGATAGAGAACCCCTACTCGCGTGGTTACCACTACTTAGGCTTGCTCATCACCACTGTGATCACCATCTACTTCGACTGGTACATAACCTACTGGCATCATTCTTAATTTATCGTGAGCGTATTTAAAAAAATGCATTGTAAACTAGATTGGGCTATATCCAACATTGTAACCATTTTGCTATTGTTTACCAGGAAAACACTTAGTACCAGAGTCGAAACAAAATGATAACGGCTCACCAGATTCGGTAGACAACAGATCTGTAGCTGGCTTAATGGTACAGACATCCACTCGCTGTCACTGCCTCCTTGGCAGAAGTCGTGAAACTTCTTGCACGAAAAGCACCGTCCTTGCTCAGCGATTACTCGCACAGGAGATCCACCGAGTGCAGCGCCGTCTCACGCTGCCATCCCGCTTGTACACGTAGTTGTGTGTTAACCTGTAACCAAAAAAACCAACAGCAGTGCCTGTTCCACTCGGCCAATACTGACCACATTGTTATTGAAATAAAAAACAATAACAATCATCGATAAGAAAAGATTCCTCTAAGCTTTGGTAATAATTGGTCAGGAACTGTATCAACTTACGAGTAGATCACATACTATCATAATATTACTTTGCAAGTAAATGTCGGGTCGGGTAGAAATGTAATAAAATCTCAAGTTATTGCTCGCTAATCGCAACGCTACGTATGATTTGTTCTGCTGAATATACGCGTTTGACCAATACTAGTCAACGCAACAATGTTATTAACTCGTTTGCCACTTAACCTCTCCTTTACTAACATGAATTCAGCACCACAATCGTAAACAAAACAATACAGCTCACCTGTATTTTCTAACGTGTCTGGGGGTAGTTGTACGACGCAAACATCCACTCGCCGTTGCTGCTTGCAGCAGTTGAAGTACGTGCTCCACCATCCGCTTGCACTGCTTGGCTGCCACTGCTCGAGTAGGCCGCGATATGTCCTGGTTTCTCACTTGCAGCAGACGAAGGGCTTCGCTGACGGCTGCGCTGCTTGGCTCGATTCAGTCACTTCACGTCACTGGTAGCTCCACGCCACGTCCTTGGTATGCTATTTACGATAGCCACGTTGATGCTGCTCCTTTATCCACCTTGCAGTGAATTTTCAGCAAAACACAATTTAACTGTCGTGCTGTGTGCCGTTACGTTTGCACAAGCGTTCTACCGCGTGTTATAATTACGGGAACGGGATACGACGAACTCGAACGCCGGTTAGAGACACGCTTGTTTTTTTTCAAACATGGCGGTAGGTGATACACGCTCGTCACGTATTCTGCATACAGCCTATGCCCAAAACATCATGCACTACGATCGCGCATCCGTATCTGGTTTATCTGGGTTCAACTTGAACAGATCCACACGATTATTTAATAAGCATTCGCATGTTTGCACTTTGTTTTCAAATGTCAACGCGCGGTTACTTTCTGATTTTGCGCATAAACCAACACGAATCCCACGTCTGATAACGGAGAAGGCATGTGTGTGTCGTTATTATCAGCCATATTTTAACTAATGTGGGCGAACTATGGGTATGTGTTGGTTATGGCGCAATAGAAAAACGATATGCAGTTCAAATCAGATTATAATTTCACGAACAATTTAATCACACTAGCAAATCACACACTATAGGTACACGATACAACCAGATACGGAACGCAGGACAGTTTCTGAGCGCATGTTGTTCGTCCGATGTCCAAGAGGGCTCCAATCGTTCTGTCGCGCTGTTGTTGACCCCACACGAACTCAGGCTAGACTCTGTCAAGCGCCGCCAGATGGCGCTGGCGTTCCGAATAGTCAAACGAAAGACCGGTTGCGACATATATATAATTAGTTATATATTATATTCATAGTTTTAATAGGTTTATGCGTATCTTTGTATTTAAAATATTTATTCCTTAATTTTCATGATTGCACCTACCGCTGTTTGTCTCTGCATCACCCAAAGGTTGACTGGTAGAAAATGCCTATGGCATTAAGTCCGCCTCTGTACATTTATGTGCTTGAAGTATTAAATAAATAAATATGTACAAATGGCGTAAGAGGCTTGAACCTTAATACAGCCTCACGGGTCGATCGCTCAAGGTTAAACTACGCTGTACGCTATATTTCGTACCGAAACCGTTCCTTCATTCGTAAATCTTTAATAGTCGTCAAGGGTAATCAGAAGCCCGAAAGTCTGACAGCCGGTCTTACCGGATATTGTGGCAAGGAAAGAAAAGAAAGAAAAATATTTTATTTGGAACACTCATGGGAAATACAAATAATATTAAAAAACGAAGCATTATAACAAAAAACAAAAAAAAAATTAGTAACCAAAAAAAACAAAACCTGTGCGAGGACAAAAAGGCTCCTATCTCAGCATAATGCTGCGATGTTTAAAAAATAAATACCGCAGCGCTGCTATTCTGATAGGGCTCGACGGTACGCAGTAGGTAACCTTGTGTGGAGTTCATCTCCATGTAAAATTCTGGTATTCAGTTGCAGTGGCGTGCATTGGTTTTCAGAATGGGTAGGTCTAGGCAAACGCGGTCACTAATCAGAAAAAAAAGTGAGGTCAGAAGTGTGGTTATTTGAGTAGACATGCCTACTTAAGGGTGATAAATTTCGAAGGTCGAACGTCATGATATTACGCGTGAGACGTACGTATTTTTAATTTTGTCGTATTAACTTGAACGAGTAAAGACCAATGACAATGTGCGAATAGTACGGGAGCCGAGTAGGCCGTCCGACAACTGCCTATTTTGTTTTTGTTAGGTATGATAATTTCGTGAGTTTCTTAATTGTGGGGCACACACACTAAAATGTAATTAACAGGCTTATGTTGATATATCGAGGTAGGCACTACTATGCCTATATGCAATGCACGCCACTGTTCAGTTGTATCTGGTTAGTATACTGGAAGCCAATCTCAAAATATTCAGGACAAGTCTAAGGATGATGATTTCTAAGCAAGACAGGTATTAATGATACCCAGTCTTCGGTTATAATTTAAAGCAAGACAATATTCGATTCACGCTTTTATTCTGTAATCTACTCGTGGTGAGCTGCACCGTTTGAATCCGAAATCAGTCGAGAATTTCTGGAGCATGAACGTGAGTAATACCAAACTCTAATCTTTATGTGACTGGCTCCCGCAAAGTTATAGGTATTAGGAAAGGCGGACAGGATTCTATGTTGGTACAAGTTATGAGTTGGATCCGAAATATGTTATAGAACGAAGATTTTGGCAAAAGCTTTGCAATAATGCTCGTATGACCAAAAAAAACCGGTCAAGTGCGAGTCGGACTTGCGCACGTATGTAACTACAAATGTAAGGTTTTCGGAATTTTTCCTTTACTTTGTGCTACATGACATTGCTTCTTGCCAAATTTCATGATTCTAGGCTGAAAGGAAGTACCCTATAGGTTTTGATTCCCTTGCGAGTGTCAAAATTTATGCGGCGTAAACGGAACATAAACGTCCGTATCTTTTGATTACGTTGACTTAGAAGTTTGATTTTTTTACTGCTTGAAGGGATTGCAGCCCTGAGTATTTGATAATGATTTCAACTTGATAACTCCACGAATACCTATAATATGTATGTATTTAGAAATATATAAGTATGTTTATCAGTTGTCTAGTACCCATAACACAAGCTCTGCTTAGCTTGGGACTAGATGGCGTTGTGTGATAGTTGTGGAATATTATTATTATTATTACCTGAGAAAAAGGGTCTTGACAGACGGACAGACAGACGAACAACGAAGTGATCTTATTAGGGTTCCGTTTTTCCTTTTGAGGTACGGAACCCTAAAAAACAACATAAAATAAATATTCTTTACTAGCTTCTGCCCCGAACTTTGTCCGCGTGGTAGTCAACTATATTATCATAAAACATTCTATGGCACTCAGAAATAGTATTGAATTCTATGTCAGTGGATTTTTTTTTTAATAGGATAAAAACTTCCAGAGATGTCATAAACAAGACAAATTTCCTTTTTAAAATATTGTAAGTTAAGACAATAAATACAGCACAAAAATGGCAGTTGGAGGCTTCAATTATTTACTTACAATTATTTTTTCTTATCGGTTCAAGTGATCTTTTACGTACAAAAAGATTGTCTGTAAAAGGTCGCATTGATTTTTTTGTGCAGGAAAACATCGTGAGGAAACCGTCCACATGTCCTAGAACCAAAAATTAGAAGATATGTGACATCTTCCAACCCGCACTGGGCTCGCATGTTGGATTACGGCCCACTCACAGAGAGGAGGCCTGTGTCTCAGCAGTGGGAACATCATAGGCTTCATTCATCATTCATTATACAGGGTGTCCCTGGAAGTATGGATCAAATCGAATAACGGCGTGGGCAAGTTCATTTCCAAACGTTTTAACAAAAACAAAAAAAAAAAAACTCAAAAAAAGAGAAGAGAAATCGAATCGTTTTAAAAAAATCTTTAAAAGAAACTATCAGGGCTATACATTTCTTTTTTTAGATAGCCCTGATAGTATTTTTTTATGATTATTTGTCTTTGAGCACTATGCGTAGTGATTGAAATAAAAATAAAAATTGGTCATAACTTCTGAACCGTAAAAAAATTCACCGACATTCTCAGGGTTAAAAAGTTTGGAAATGACGTTGCCCACGCCCCTATTCGATTTGATCTATACTTCCAGGGACACCCTGTATATGATGATGAATTTTATCCCGCATTCCGCGACGGATTTGCCCCAGTTTAGGCAGAGCTTTAATATGATCTTTAATCAAGCTAACTCCATAAACCTTGTATTATAGTCTTCACTAAGATAAACTTAATAAACTTTTACAGCGTTCGCAATTTCAACAACTCTTCCAAAGATATGAAATTCCCGAAGTAATTGTCTAGCCGAGAGCAAAATATTAAAGAGTCAATAACTAGTATCTGTATCGCGATTCTTGATAGGTTCCGCTCCAATTGTTTGGAAAGTAAATTTTAATATCATTGCTTCTGGGGCAATTCTCACTGTGAATGTTTTCATCGATACGGGTACTCTAATGTGCCTTGAAGCGGTGGTAATTTCGTTCTTGTTGAAAGAGGAATTTAAAAGATGAATACAATTTTGTTTCGTCTTTTTTCTTGGCGGGTTATTTTAGGTGTTCTTTTTGGGATATTTTTTATTTTTTATTTTTTTTATTTATCCATTTATTTCAGGCATCAAGGCCCATAGGAAACACATAAAATACAATATTAATATAACTTAAAAATACTATAAATAAATACATCATTATAATTACAAACTAACTAAACACGAAGTGACGGCGTCGTGTTTCGCTGACTGGTGTCATGTAGCCGGCCACGAAACCGGCGGTACACAACACCCTTCGGCCAGAACTCTTCTTTGAGGAACTTCTCGAGATGGTGTGTCGGAACACGCACCACGAACGACTTGAAGTTCGTGTTGTGACGCGCCTCCAACTTCTCGACCCTCAAAGTCCAGTTGGTCTTCACACGCAAGTACTCCACGATCTCCTCAACCTTCGTGGAGTGGTGCAGTCTGGACACGTACAGCTGCGTCGTCGGGATTGCTGGACGCAGCAGCATGTTGGGTCCTGCCAGCGCGGTGCCGCACTGGTTCCGACAAGGAGGTTTCTTCTTCTTCTTCTTCTCCACTTTGATGAAACCATCCTTGTCGCACGTGTCCTTCTTTGGATCCTGCCTTTTCAAAACCTTGTTGGGTTTCGACCGGCTCCGTTTACCCCCTTTTAGTTTTTCCGCTAGTTTTACGTGTGAGTTTTGCGACTCAGCAGGCTTGTTAGCGGCTACTATTGCTGCGTAGGCTCGATTGGGGGTCGACGAACCTACACACGACGTTGTCTCCACCTGTGTCGAGGCAGGGACGGCCACGGCACGCGTTGCAACGCATGCATTCTCGGCAGCTGGTGACGCATTCGAGCCCGCCGACTCAAAACTGCAGATGGAGGCGTTTTGTGCCCCGCGACGCGTGTTCACATTTGCGGCGTCCGCGTCGGTAGGTGACCTACTTGCAGAAATTGCGTTGCGCAAGCGCACTACTTCGGCCCGTAGATCACTGATGGTGTTGTTAGACACCTCCAGCTTTAGCTGCATCTCGGCCTGGCTTTGCTTCAGGAATGTAATGTCCTTCAGCAGCCTGGTGACGTCTACGTGGTCAAACGTGACGGGAGGCAGCTTGTGCAGATCCTTCGCCACGAAATCAGGCACGTCGTCCGGGTTGGTCTCCTTCATCAGCGTTACGATGTCCTGGAGACTCTTCTCTGTACCGTCCCTTCGACGAGACGGCATCTGGCTGACTTTGCCGAGCGTTGTGAACAGCAGCAACTTGGCACTGCTAATCTCCTCCTCCTTGTAGGATGACTTGCAGATCTGCAAGATGCTGATCTCGTCCATGTAATCGATGGCATGTTTGATGAATGCCAACACTTCGTTGGCTATGAGAGTTTGGGAACTCATAGCGGAAACGGGCAGCGACTATAGCCGCGCAATTCGCGAATATAATATTCGTACTGTGCAGCGCAAACGCGACCGTACTCGACCGCGCATCGCAACGCACTCTACGACTCGATATAATGGGGCCGATTCTCTTGTTCACAAACTAAACTTAATTTAAGCTCAGTGCATCTTTTTCTTTCTAATTCATTAAGAAAAGGACAGAAGATATATTTTAGTTTCATATTCAGCCTATAATATTCCCACTGCTGGGACACAGACCTCCTCTCGGTGAGAGGGAGTGGACCGTAATCCACCACGCGGGCCCAGTGCGGGTTGGCAGATATCACATCTTCGTCTTCGAATTTTTGGTTAGAACCTAAAATTCGAAGACATGTCCTAGAGGACATGCCGGTTTCCTCACGATGTTTTCCTTCACAAAAAAAAAACAATGTGATTTTTTACAGACAATCTTTTTGTCCGTAAAATATCACTTTAACATCTATAAGAAAAAAATATTGTAAGTAAATAATTGAAGCCTCCAACTGCCATTTTTGTGGTGTTTTGCCTAAACTTACAATATTTTAAAAAAGAAATTTGTTTTGTTTATGAGATCTCTGAATTTTAATTTAGTCCTGTCAAATTAATCAGCGCCTGACACTACTCGATACAAGTTTAGACGTGATTAAAAATTACGTCAATTTACGTCAGGCCCTGATTAATTTGACAGCTAACTTCTTATTCTATTGAAGCTGCGTACAACGCTAGGCCAGCTCAAGATCATAGTGTTACCACTGCTTACATGAGTGGCCTTCCAAAAAAGATTGACGCAAATAACTGAAGTATAACAGTGTTCATATTATCAGATAATTTACATTACATCGCCAATCCTCGTAATTTTAGGAACGTTTCGTGTCAGAAATACCTCTAATTTCCCTACATTTTAGATAAGTTTTTGACATTGAGTGTCGCTGGGATAAGATTGCGACTACATTTTGAACGTGTTTAGTTACTAGACTTGGCCTTTAGTTATCTGCTTTAGTGAAATATATTCTAAGTCGATTTTTGAGTGACCATTTTTAAACAAAAAGGTCATATTAAATTTTTGGTTGCGATGGAATTTGAACTTTGTTAAGTTTGACATTCGGTTTGTTGTTCCATAACTTAATTATCTCAAATTTTTAATTCAATAGCTCACTCCTACTACTCTAGCCTATGAACTGTTTTTCGGTTGATTTCTGAACCAAATTGATCCCTAATAATTCAGTTATCTTTTTTCCTAATAAATTATGCACAGCCTTAAGTGAATTGATGTCATAAAATTCATTCGTGCAGAAAAATATCTCGATGGCATATCGGAATACTAAGTTATTGGTTCGGGTTACGCATCGAGTCTGATGAACGCAACGTATATTTAGGGAAAGTGTTTTCTGTTGGCATCTCGACTTTCTGAATCAAGCTGTTGAAATCGTTGAGTCGTTTATGCTTATATTCACAAGTAATTTATACTTCCTTTGAAAATTAAGTCAAAATTATACGAGCTGAGAAAAACCAAATGATCAAAAAAATATTCATTCGCCACAATTCTCAAGCCCAGTGCGTAAGCCCAGTGAGATGTTCGAAATATTCACGCACCAATGAGCGCCTGAATGACTCTCCTTCGCCCGAGCACGAAATAAATAGGCAACCAGAAGGTCAGCTCCGTATAACGAGCAAAAACGCACGCACACATAGACACGCTTCACGTACAGCGAGTGCAAGTGCACTCGCGACTGGCATTTGTTTGTAATCGCCGCACATATGCGTATATATAGTGACGATACAGACAGACAGCACATATTAGAACTTAATATGAGTCTTTGGTCGACATATTAAAATAAACAAGTTACTAAAGAATTTTTCAAACAAAATAAGTAACTTAACAATTGGCATGAAATAAACCACCCTTGATAATAAGGCACTAGACACGCGCGGCGCCATGGTATTAACAATTCAATACAATACTTTTATGGTATTGTTACAAAATATGTAATCACAAATTAAGTTTAATGTTGATAAATACTCTTAACGAACAAAAAGGTCCTACGGCTAGAACACGGCTAAAATGTTAATTGTTATTAATTGAAGTGAAAACTTCTTTAGTCGCGTTGGGCATTTATTGAGATGGGAAAAAACTATTGAACTCGCGCCACTGTTACCGTAATCAACACCGCTTCGGATGTGTTCGGCTGTCCTCGGGATGTACTCGGTATTAATGTATATCCGATATGTCATTGAATGATGGCAAAGTATTATGTTTGTGTTTTGTTTTCACTTCTGTCGGCACTCCCGGAGTGCCACTGTTTTTTTTATTGCCTATTTTTAAACTACATAATGTAAATTGAGTGTGCGTGCGCCTGCTTTTGCTTTTGCTCGCAACTAGCCTTCTGTACCTATCTATCTTGTGGCTCGAGACTCGGATAGCCTCTTTTGAATCACTCAACCATTTCCCACGATTCAAATTGAATAGTTAGAGGTAAACCTTTGATAGGGGTATGCTTGGAGTTTGGTCATAAGCTGGGTTTGCGAGAAGAATTTGTGTTATTAATATGGTAAATATGCCGAGGGGCTTATGGCTAAGTAATAACAGCCTCACGGGTCTATCGATCTGGTTAAGCTACGCTTGCCGCGGTTGGTGCGTTGATAGATAACCATCTATACGTACCAAGACCCCTCCGTGCCTCGGAAAGCACGTTAAGCCGTTGGTCCCGGCTGTCATTCGTGGATCTTTGACAGTCGTTACGGGTAGTCAGAAGCCCGAAAGTCGGAAAACCTGTCTTAACAATCGTATTACCCAGTAACTGGGTTGTGGAGGTCAGAAAGGCAGTCGCTCCATGTAAAATACTGGTATTCTGCTGCATTCGGTTAGAATGGAAGCCGACCCCAACATAGTTGGGAAAAGGCTAAGCAGATGATGAATTAATAATTTCACGAACATAGACGTTATTATCCTCAATTTAAGGATAATCTGTTGTACTCTGCGGTATAATATATTACCTACTTTAAAAGGGAAGGGGGGCCCGTGACCTCCAGAGTGAATAACTTTTCACATTAATTTATACCTTTTAGTAAGTTCAAATGTTTTCATATACAGACAGAGTCAAATTAAATTAGCTAGCGTAACTCAGCAAACGTGATGGATATCGATATACAGGGTGTCCCGTAATTAATGGATAACCTCTTAAGGGGTCATTGTACTTATTTTATTGTATTATTTATTTTAGTGTTAGCTTGTAAACTGTAATTATAGTCTTTGTGAATAAATTAAAAAAATCTCAACTCATACTTTAAGTAAAGAAACTACTAGAGGTCGCTGACCGCTAAAAAATATTTATTTTTTATGATGTTTAGATATTAATACCCATCACGTCAGCAAACTTTCGCTAGCTAATTTAATTTGACTCTGTATAAGTACTCATTTTGTAATTTTTCAAAAAATTTTGAGTTTATTTGACTTTTCTAATATTATATTATACCGACCCTTCTCAAACTAGCCGAGGCCAAATATAGGATATACAATTTATTCGTGGAAGCTTATTTTTGTCGGCAGCGACAAGGGGCAAAATTTTTGTGTTCACATCGTTTTTTGTTCTTTGTAGTTTAATTTACGCTTGCTGGGGCATCGTTTTAATTGTTTTAAATTAAAAATATATTATCTTCTACCCTAGCCTGCTTTTCTGGTCTAGTTTTTACGTATTTAGTGGTTTATTTAGCAAAATAACTCAATGGTGTCCGTTTTTATTTGCTAAAAAAATCCGGTGTCATCCTGAAGTGTTTCTAAAATGATAAAACTCTAACTTTTTCCCGGATTTCACCTGTGTAGAGGTCAGAAGTTATCCCACGGGAACGTTCTACTCGAATGATATGTATCATGACATGTGTTAATCCAGGTTTTCCTACTTCCTACTAATCCTATATCCCTACTCCCTACTATAATAATAATAATTATTATTTAGCAGTACTTCTGGACACGGCTCGCATTGTCAGGAGGTTCCTCTCTCTGGAGCCCTGACCGCCGGTAGTTTGGACCCTGTTCCGATACCGGTGGGCTACTATTTTTTTATATTTTTAATTTTTTTTATATTTCTTTTATATTCTAATATTTAAAAACATAATTTATGTGTATATAGATAAATAAACGAAATAATTATTTTATTATAAATACGAAAGTTTGTGGGGATGGATGGATGTTTGCTACTCTTTCACGCATAAACCACTGAACAGATTTTGATGAAACCTTACAGTAATATATGTTACACATCACAATAACACATAGTATACTTTTTATTCCGATATTCCCACGGAGTCGATACTTATGTGGGTGAAACCGCGGGGCGCAGCTAGTAAACTATATGTGTGCCAAACATTCAAATCCGTTCTGCTTTTCTTGCGTGATTTAGTAACACACAATTAAACATACAAACTCTCATATATTTATAATAATTTACTAGCTGCGCCCCGCGGTTTCACCCGCGTAAATGTCGATCCCGGAATATCGGGATAAAAAGTAGCCTATATGTTAATCCAGGGTGTCGGCTACCTCTATACAAAATTTTGTCAAAATTGGTCCAGCCGTTTGAGCGTGAAGAAGTATCAAACATATAAACACACCCCCAACACACTCACAAACTTTCGCCTTTATAATATTAGTGTGATGTGATTATCATATATTGTATTAAAATTATGTAATATATTTATCATTGTTGTAATTATAATAAACTGTAATCTATCGGAAAGCTCATCTGAGACATACGCGGAATGAAGACATCGTCAAGCATTTCTTCGAAATTAAAATCGTAGTATCCAATAGGATTCCTCTTTGTCACTTCTGTCTAAATATTTCCTAAAGTTGTGCTTTTCAAAGTCAAAGTCACATCATTTATTTCAAATAGGCACATTAAAGGCACTTTTGAACGTAAAAAATTACAATAAAACGAAATTGATTCTAGTCGCCCGATAGTAGGAAAAGAATTGGCAAGAAACTCCACCGTTACTCTTTTAAAATGTTTTACAAGGTTTTGTATATATTCATTACCATCAATAGTAATTTAAAATTCGATTGCTTGATTGAAAATAGCAGGCTATATTTTCATTAAATATCTAGATTCTTGATCACCTAGAGGCGACCTACAATTTATTTTTTTCCTCTTCCCTTGGCTTAGTGCCAAGTTTGCTTCAGACTAAGGTTTTATCATTTTTGTTCTTTTTCTGTTCTCATCAAAGATTACTTTATTGGCTCGCAGCGTACTTGAATACTTTTTCAATGTTATTTTTAATCTCTTTTATTAAACCTTCAACATTTAGTTAAGATGGAGGTCAAATATAATGATCAGCTTTATGTATTTGATTGCTTTTTATGAGACCTTTCTTAAATACTTTTTCATTGTAAGCTTAATTCCTCTATCATAAATGGTTGGGCTGGACGGAGCTGATCCACGCATCATCTTCGTGAACGGGCGCCGTCGGTTGAGACTGGTCATCTCTTACCTGCCAAGGCTTATTTTTAATCTTATTTTTTTAATTGTTTCTTCATTGTGTGTTTTTTTTACTTGTTCTTACATATAAAAGCAACAAGAATAATGTACCCAGGATTTTGTAATATCTTGATTTAAAAGAGTATCCATAGAGTTTCTTGCCCGTTCTTCTCCATAGAGATCTACGTTTTGGAATGGGCAACTAGCTTCAACTTTCTGACTAACTGACCGACTATTTAATTTTGACATTTCAAAAGTGCCTGTGAGTTTGAGTAGGGGTTAAGAACGTCAAATAGATTCCTATTGTTTTAAAACCAATTGCTTTCCATGAAATAACTATACTAGATATTGTATCATCGTTGAAATATTGATTATTATTATTGTTGATTATTATTATTGTTGATTGTTTTTTGATGTTGATTGTATATTAATGTTTACAGTCTACTCTCGTGTTTGTTTCGATATTGCCCGACTAGTTTCGAACTTAAACTGAACTTTTCAATATGCCAACGTGCGGCGAGGTCGTAAGTATAATATTGTTACAGAATAATAAAAATTCTCTTTCTTTCATCCCAAAACCAGAATACCAGCAGCGCTGCGAAATTTAATCTTTAAATGTCGCAGCATCATGCTGAGATAGGAGCCTTTTGGCCTCGTATAGGAGTTTCTATTTCATTTTTCTTTTTGTTAGTATTTTTTTATAACTCGTTTACTAATTTTTAATGTGTTTAGTTTAGTTTTTGATCTTCATGTTTAGTGCTCAAAGAAGAAAATCATAAAAAAAAACTATCAGGGCCATCAATTTAATTTTTTTAGATAGCCTTGATAGTTCTTTTTAAATTTTTTTTTCTTTGAGCACTATGCGAAGTGACTGAAAAAAAAAAACAAAAATTGGTCATAACTTTTGAACCTTAAAAAAATTCACCGACATTTTCAGGATTAAAAAACCGGCCAAGAGCGTGTCGGGCCACGCTCAGTGTTGAGTTTCGTAGTTTCCCGTCCGTCACAATAAGTGTTCCCACGTACAATTCGATAATACCCGACCTAATGTAATAAGTACCTACAGCGCCATCTCTCGGGGAATTGGGTTACTAATTAATACATAGACGTGCCAGAAGTTTTCGGTGGTAATTTTGGATTGCGAGAAACAATTTTAATAATTCTTTTTTTGTTTGAAAAAAGATACGTTCAGGATAATAAAATATGTAAACGAAGTTAAAAAAAATGCTTGCATATACGATTATACTACGAACTTAGTCCAGAAATGATTTTGTACAACTTTTTGTCTTTTTTGTACAAAAACTGTTGTTTCTATCAAGTTCAAAATAATTTTCCTAGAAAGTCCTTATAAAGTTCTAATTTTCAGATTTTTTTATATTTTCTAAACTTATGGTTCAAAAGTTAGAGGGGGGGGGACACATTGTTTTTTACTTTTGGAGCGATTATTTCCGAAATTATTGACATTATCAAAAAATTATTCTAGTAAACCCCTATTCATTTTTAAATACCTTTCCAACAATATATCACACGTTAGGGTTGAAATTTAAAAAAAATCGCTTCCCACTTTACATATAGGGGGGCTACCCTAATAAAACATTTTTTTCCAATTTTTATTTTACCACTTTGTCGGCGTGATTGATATAAATATTGGTACCAAATTTCAGCTTTCTAGTGCTAACGGTCACAGAGATTAAGCGAGGACGGACAGACGGATGGACGGACGGACGGACAGACAGACATGGCGAAACTATAAGGGTTCCTAGTTGACTACGGAACCCTAAAAATTTGGAAATGACCTAGCCCACGCCCCTATTCGATTTGATCCATGCTTCCAGGGACACCTTTTATAATTTGAACTTTTTGCCACCAAAATAAAAATAAATTGCTTACCATTAAAAATATGGACGTATATACTTGGAAATGACCTAGCCCACGCCCCTATTCGATTTGATCCATACTTTCAGGGACATCCTGTATAATTTGAACTTTTTGCCACCAAAATAAAAATAGATTGCTTACCATTAAAAATATGGACGTATATACTAGCAGGAACCGCGTTGTTCGGCACACATGTGTAGTTTCCAGCATGAGCTACGCTGGCCGCCGGTATGAGCAGGTCTGATAGACGCTGCACCGGGTCAGTTGTGACGTTGATGCCTCGCTCCACGTCATAGTTTATCATTCTGCTGTTATGGTACCTGGGGACAAAATTGAAGTTATAGTTTTTAAGTGTCGCATTGAGGGGGCATAACGTGTCGATAAATCACGTGAAGATTTCTACCAGCTTACAGCCAAAAACCGCGTTAAACAACTTCGTTCCAGTAATAGAGGAAGACATTTGCTCATAATAAGAACATGAATATTTCGTTTATTTCATTATTTACATAGATGTTTAGATACTATAAGCTAACAATACAAACTATAATAATATGTACAATTATATGAAAAAATAAACAAAATAGTCATAGGGCATCAAAGAATTCGTCCGCATTGCTGTCAACAGGAACAGTGCCTAAAAAGCTGGTAGCATTGCCACGTTGTATGGCAATGCTAAGTCTTTGGCCAAGAAATAGGCAAGAAATAGGTGCTTTGGTCGCGTGAAGAGTCGACTAACCGCTTGGCGATATCTCGAAAAACCAAGTGGGCACTCGGACCCCATGGCCCTAGTGTTTCAACCCCAAACGGCTCGAACATATTTAATAACTCCCAATCAGGTTGCAATATTTTCGCCGTTTGAGGTTTTAATTTGTTTTTATTTACACATAAATAATATTTTCAATATATTAGGATATAATAAATATATAAACATTTAAAAATATAAAAGTTAATAGCCCACCGGTATCGGGAACAGGGTCCAAGCTAACGGCGGTCAGGGCTCCAGAGAGAGGAACCTCCTAAAAATGCGGGCCGTGTCCAGAAGTACCGCTTTCTGAATCAAGCCCTTGATCCAGCTGCCCAGCGAGAACCTCCTCAGGTGTTGGTCGAGGCTCTAGGCTATTAACCCATTGGCTGTTACGACTATCGGCACAATGATTGCTGAGTCCACCTCCCACATGTCAACAACCTCGTGAGCCAAGTCAAGATACTTGATTTGTTTATCTTTCTCGGCTACATGAATATTTATTATTATGTTGAAATCAGTCTATGAGTACCTAATAATAGATTCTTCAAGTTTGGTAATTATAATAAATAAACTCAATTACGCTTGAGATTCATCGTTTGCGATGGAAATATTTAAAATTTGTATGAAGCCTGTTCCTTTGTTTCTTTATGTTTTGTTTATAAGTAATTCTATTTTGGCCAATACGGCAATATTGTGCTATCAATTTGAACTGCCCTGTTGCCTCGTGGTCGTAAGCGCGACTGCTGAGTGTGAAGTCCTGGATTCCTAGATCGGGCAAAGTGTTATTGGTTTTTTTTTTAGGAATTTCTTACCCTTAACCCTTAGTATGCTTAAATGAGGATCCACGCGAGACTCAATGGCTTTTTAATTGTTTCTGTAATTACGGCATTTAACCGGTTAATAGAGACGATAAGAAAAGTGTCACAGTGGACACATTCTTAGTAAAGAAAATTTAATAGTTTAGGTTATAATAAAATTACTTATTAGTCTATTTATAAGGCTAGATTGTAATAAGATTAGGGTCCATCCTATTTGTTAAACCCCAGGACAAGGGAAAAAAAGTAGTAACAGCCCAGAGTTTGGACGTTGGCTCTGTGATACCCGCGTGCCTCGGAAAGCACGTTAAGCCGTTGGTCCTGCGCGTGATCTCTTTCCAGTCGTGTCGGGTTGCCGTCCCATCGGACTATGAGAGTGAGGGAAGAGAGAGTGCACCTGTGTCTGCGCGCACACTTCTTCACTATAATAACTCCCGCGCCGAAGGCTAGTTAGTTGAGATTGGCCGTCGTGGCCGAAATACGGTCTGGAGGACTTTATTATATTGTGCTATAAATTTTATGCAGATAGCTTTTCCCACACTGCACTAGTCGATCGATCAGGTTAAGCTATGCTTGCCGCGGTTAGTCCGTGGATGTGTGACCATCATCACATACCGAGACCCCTCCGTGGCTCGGAAAGCACGTTTAACCGTTGGTCTCGGCTGTCATTCGTGGATCTTTGACAATCGATACAGGTTGTCAGAAGCCCGAAAGTCTGACAACCAGTCTTGCCAAGGGGTATCGTGTTACCCATTAACAGGGTTGTGGAGGTCAGATAGGCAGTCGCTCCATGTAAAATACTGGTATTCATTTGTATCTTTTTTGACTGGAAGGCAACCCCAACATAGTTGGGAAAAGGCTAGGCAGATGATGATGACACCTACCTACCTATTTACGGACCTGAGTCTTGATTTCTTGATTAGCGAAGTCAATCTCTTAGAAAATATTAGCATAAAAAGCAACAAGGAAATCCATAACATAGCAAGCAAGACGTCTATTGAGGAGCGACATTATGAGAAGCGACGTTCAGGGAAAAATTCCTTAGCATAATATATCGATTTGTGACTACCTTTGTACTGAAACTATTTACCACGATATTATAACATTAATTTTAGCAATTTGTGTTTTGTTGACCTTACGCGATTTGTTTTGGAGCCGCTGGGAACAGTTTTAATATTTTATTATTTTAACTAATAAAATTATGGAGCACTTGGGAATCAATGTATGGAAAGAAAATTTTTGCAGAACAATAGATTTGGAGTTCGTGGGAACAAGCCCAATTGCGTACACACTTTAAAAGGAAATTGCCAGTCCATTGCTTCATAATATGTTTGTAAAATACGTCTGCTCAACAACGTTAATAACGCAATGAATGTTGTTAAACAGTCAAAATTAAAGGCATTGTTATTACGAGTGAGTTGCGCAAATTCCCCGCAGTTATTAGCTTTGAAAACAGTGAATCTGCTTAGAGCCAATTTGCAGCCAAAATCGAATTGAACGCACAATACAATAAACTGACGACAGCCAAACAAAACAAACTCAACAATTAGTCAAAAACAAAAGAACAACTCGAAACAAATGCCAATACATCTTAGTTTGTTGATGTAAATGGAAAGAAACGAATCAGCATTCACAATATTGAAGTAAAGGGAAGGCTGTCAAAGCAAAACGTAGCAAATCTGGCAATTTGCAGCCGATATGTAAGGCCGAAGGCACACTGCTAGGAGCTTGCTAAATAGTGTAGCTCGAATCGTGCAGTCTTGCTAGAACCAGAGGGACAATTCTCGTAATTTTAAGAACGTTCACAGTCTGAGGGACAATTCTCGTAATTTTAAGAACGTTCACAGCTTGAGGGGGGCAATTCTCGTAGTTTTAAGAACGTTCACAGTCTGAGGGGCAATTCTTGTTATTTTAAGAAGGCTCACAGTCTGAGGGGCAATTCTCGTAATTTTAAGAACGTTTACAATCTGAGGGGCAATTCTCGTAATTTTAAGAACGTTCACAGTCTGAGGGGCAATTCTCGTAATTTTAAGAACGTTCACAGTCTGAGGGGCAATTCTCGTAATTTTAAGAACGTTCACAGCCTGAGGGGCAATTCTCGTAGTTTTAAGAACGTTCACAGCCTGAGGGGCAATACTCGTAGTTTTAAGAACGTTCACAGTCTGAGGGGCAATTCTCGTAATTTTAAGAACGTTCACAGTCTGAGGGGCAATTCTCGTAATTTTAAGAACGTTCACAGTCTGAAGGGCAATTCTCGTAATTTTAAGAACGTTCACAATCTGAGGGGCAATTCTCGTAATTTTAAGACCGTTCACAGTCTGATCTCAGTCTCAACCTGTCAAAAATACACCTAATACCTCTACATTTTTGACAAGTTTTTGACGTTTCTTTGTCACCGAGATGAGACCGCGACTAGATTTTGGACGTTTCAAATTACGAGAATTGGCCTTCCGGTGCCAAGTGGTATACTTGGACTTTTAATCGTATTCGGTAGGTACCTTGATAGTTGGAGGGTTACCAGTTTCTGCCAAAAGTAAAGGGATTTTATGCTTGACCATGTAAAGTTAAAATTAAAGCGTTATTTTCTCACCTTATTAAGGTAAAAAGACTTAAAACGATTATGTATTACGTCCGCCATCATATTGACAGTAGCCAATGCGCAATTAGAGACTCAGTAATGCTGGGTTTCTATAAACAAAGACAAACCGTTTCATATTCATATATTTATTTGCATTCCATAATTGTTTGGTTTGAGTTTGGGATGCTTTGCTTCGGCCAAACCTAAACGTTCTTTCTGACTTTTATCAAATGAAAAAATAATTTTTCAAATCCGTTCGGCAGCTCCAGAGACTAGCGCATTCAAACAAACCAAAAATCAGCTTTATTATTAGTACTAGCTTCGCCCCGCGGTACCACCCGCATAAGTGTTGATCGCGTAAATGTTAATATAGGGTATCAGCTACAACTGGCGGAGTCCGCTAGGGCCGATGCCTGCCGGGGTCGCGGGTTGCTTGAAAGAGATACCGTGGCCCCTGGCACAGGCAACTGAAGGATCACGGGTGGGTTTTAGTCAATAAAAGTCTGACACGCCCTCTCGCTTCGCCCAGAGCGGGAGAAGTTATTGGATAATATCCGCCCAAAAAAAAAATGGTGTCAGCTACCTCC
This sequence comes from Amphipoea oculea, assembly GCA_945859645.1. Taxonomy (NCBI): domain Eukaryota; kingdom Metazoa; phylum Arthropoda; class Insecta; order Lepidoptera; family Noctuidae; genus Amphipoea; species Amphipoea oculea. Next base: position 2,458,866 of record OX243885.1, read on the forward strand.
ATACAAAATTTTATCAAAATTGGTCTACCCGTTTGAGCATCAAGAATTACCAAACATCACACACACACACACTCACGAACTTTCGCCTTTATAATATTAGTGTGATAATGTGATAGATAGATTTGTTGGTTTACTGGAGCGTGTCACATAACACGCAACGTAACTCTAAGCACCTTAGCGAGGTGCCTACCTGTGTGTCTTCAACCTAAAGAATTGCTGGCGACGTCAGTCTATTGGCGCTGCCAAGTCTTGCTGCCAAATCCACTTTGCCAACCAAATTAAATTGTCACGGGAGTCTTTTGAGCTTTCTATCGCGTTATGGTTAATCAGAATGACCTTTAAATAGTTTTTCGTTCACAAAAACGGTAATTTTGAAATTGAGAATATGTCGGGTATATTGTTTGTTTTTTTTTGGGAATGGCTTCTCGCAGTTCAACCTATGAGGTTGTCGTCTACTTATCCGGGGTTGCCTGTGGATGCCTCAATAAATTAAGGCCTCGAATCTTAATCGAGCCTAAAGTTTCTTGCCATTCAATAAAATTTATGTAATAAATGCCTTGCATTGTCTGATGTCTCATCGTATACTGCACCGTTTGACGTTATCACGTCAGCTGTCGCTTCTTCTTCTTCTTAGCGTGTCGATGGCAATCTAAATGTACTCGGCCCAGAATTCGGCCACTTGTTTGGCGCCATCACTAGCGTCCATCAGTTCCTGTAACGTGCAGCTGACAGGACACGCAGGGCACGATATTAAGTGTCCCATCGTTTGTGGAACAGCACCACATTTACACTCCAAGGCGGAGTCGTCTATAAATTTCCACCTGAACAGGTTTTCCTTGCTTCGGCCAACCTGGGTCCGGAGTCTGTTTAAAGCTGTCGCTGAACACTTGATATTTCTTGTATTTTTTTTTGCGTCATGTTTACCGCAAATAAACGTATCTATTTTTCTTTCATTCTTAAACACTGTTTAGGTGGTCAAATTTTTTTTTTTTTTATAATCTTAACTAAAATTATTATAAAACTCTATAGGGTCTTCTCACATTTATAATTTACTAGCTGCGCCCTGCGGTTTCACCCGCGTAAATGTCGATCCCGTTGGAATATCGGGATAAAAAGTAGCCTATATGTTAATTGAAAAAAAATTGATTGCAACTTTAATTGTTGCTTCAACTTATGGTGTGCCACCGACAATTAATTACACCGTGTAATTCACGCTTAAGACTCCATTACTACATATACTCAAGATCAACATCTAATTTTGCACACAAACTGGTTCACAAAACAATGACGAAAAAACTCCTTTTAAAATACACCTAATCGTCGACACGAATCCTAAATCGCATGAACAATACTAACACATAATATAAAATCAATCACATTCAGCCAATGAGATTTCAAATTGATGTCCTCGTTACGCGTCACCACGTGGTATTAAGCATTCAGTTTCAAATCAACAATGCAAAATCAAATAGAGACCGAATTCTGGACAATTGCCAAAGAGTCGGTAGTGGGTACTTTGTTCAATTGCTTTTCCAACTTGCTCTTTTACAACTGGTCCAGTTTCAAAAATGTGTCAAGCTTGCGACTCTTAGTGACACACATCTTTGGAGCTGGCTTTCGGGTCTTCATTTTTTATTCATATGAAAAGAGGTGGAGGGTTTAAAGGTAGCACATTAAAAATAGTCGGGATTACCTGGAATCTGGAAGAATAAGACCCAGGACGGTGAGGAATTAATGACCTTAAAAATAACGCAAAAAACGCAAGTTTTAGAAACCATAAAAGTATATGATCGACTACAGTATACAAAAGTAAAAAAATATATGATATTCTCCAGGATATATACTAGGTAGATAATGTGTTGAAAACATAATACAGCTCATTTGGTACGATAGGAAAAAATCATGAAGATACCTTTAAAAACTTTCTTTTTACAGTAAAAACCATAATAATATAAAACATTATGATTTTTTGTCAGATTATTCTGCAAGCAAAATACTAAAACTCTAGTGTTTTAATTTTTTAGTCCAAACAATAGATTTTTCGTAAATAGATAGTTGCTTCATATTTTGCAATAAATTACCAGGAATGTGTCACCGCGCTTCTCTTTCTTTTCAATGCAGTCCGACAGTGACCGTGCTTTAGGTCATGTGTAGTCCTCTTAATGCAAACGTTTAAAACAAACGTTTGATGCAAAACACAGACTGCTTATGCAACTACACAAAAGCCACCGGTGGTATTAAATACGAAATATAAATTCATCTATCTTATATTCGCGCTGGAGGTACTTCGGGGAGGCCTATGTTCAGCAGTGGACGTCTTTCGGCTGAAATGATGATGATATTCGCGCTAGTTCAATGATTTACGGACTCTCTCCAATAGGGAATAATGCATGAATTTTTTAATATTTTTAGGGTTCCGTACATCGAAAGGACAAAACGGAACCCTTATAGGACCACTTTGTTGTCAGTCCGTCCGTCCGTCTGTCTGTCTGTCAAGACCCTTTTTCTCAGGAACGCGTGGAGGTATCAAAGTGGAATTTATATCAAATACTCAGGTCTACTGTCCCTTGGAGCTGTGAAAAAATCAAACTTCTAAGCCAAGGGAATCAAAACCTACAGGGTACTTCCCGTAAACTCAGAATCTTGAAATTTGGTACGAAGCAACGTCTTATAGCACAGATAAAGAGAAAATTGCGAACGCCGTAAATTTTTAGTTACATCATATAATAAAAATATGTTAAACAGGTTTGTACGGAACCCTCGGGGCGCGAGTCCGACTCGCACTTGGCCAGTTTTATTTTTCGATAGTTTACATCGCCATTTATAACTGTAATAAAATATTCAATGCCAAAAAAGCAATTGAAAGTATGTACTTACTTAAAAGAAAAGTTAATAAAAATAATCAACCGACGCGGGCACCTTAAACGCCCTCAATTTTGGCGCTTGGTGTGACCTCATAGTCTACGACATTGACAACGGACTGAATCGCAAACACTCCTTTATATCACATATTGACATTTCATTGTTGACATAGACTTTTACTTCACATTCGCTCTGGCTAATGGCGTCCCTTTTCAAATATTTGAATTTGTCACAGTTTAGAATATAATTATAATCAAAAATATTGATGGAGGCATAATTTTTAAGTAATACAGGTTATTTAAAAAAATAAAATTGTTCCTTATTTTAATCACATGCATATACCCTATTCGGTCCATACTCCATGGTCAATAAATATGCAGAAGAAGAAAGAAACAAAAATACAATAACAATTTGACTAATTTTGAGAAGTAGGTTAACAAAATTCCAAGATAATTTTGGCCACTCACGCGTAATCGCAAGATAATGGCTCATGATCCCCATAACACGGGTGTAAACGCTATAATCGCCAAGAAAAGGCACGAATATCTGCAACTAAAGCAAAATCTCTTTGCTAACCTCTTTCTGCCGCGTGGTGTGTAAATAAAATGCACATCTGGGAAAGCACTTATCTCATCCAGATGAACCGTAATAAATCTCGACCAAGAAAGAGGTAAGTATTACGTATTGTTCTTACGTACGTACGTTTATAAGGAGTTGTGGTAAGTAAAGTTATAATGGGATGTGGGACTCTGTCTGGATCTTTGGTGAGTTTTTGCGGATAAGGCATCGAATATGTATAGTAAAAGTGAGTAAGTATTGCACACCCCCACCCTATTTCAAGTTAAACAAATATCAACTTTATTTCAATGGTAATTGAGTTGATTTCAGAGTGACTAGCACTATTGAAAAAGTTATTAAAAATGTTTGAAGTTGTAGCGTAAACTGAAGTTTATTGTGTAGGAATTAAAGTTATTTTTGCATTAATTCATATTTGTTTGCAAATAAACCGCGAACGCAGATTAGAGCAGTGGTGGCTCAGTGGTATCGGCCCCGACTCACGATTTGTAGGTCGTGAGCTCGAACCCAGGCAGGTACTTTAATTTGTGTATTTAATCATCGACACTGCTCTCAAAACCGTGAAGGCAAACATCGTGAGGAAACCGCGACATGTCGTAGAACCAAAAATTCGAAGATATGTGAAATCCACCAATCCGCACTCGGCCTGCGTGGTGGTTTATGCCCCAGTCCCTCTCATAGAGGGGAGGCCTATTTCCCAGCAGTGGGAACATTATAGTCTGAATATGCTATATGCTATGCATCGCATATATTGCTGGGGAGTTTTTTGTACTACCTACTTTATTTGTTTCAAAATTCTAACTCTATAAAGTACTTAAGGGGCCGGCGTAGCATGCGTAGTTCATACAAACGTAATACCAAAATAATTTTTAAATCAAACATATTCTTAAGTATAATTTTATTATACCGATTGGCTTCCAGAATATCTAGGTTTCAAAATACATATTTTGAAAGGACATTGATATAAAGACGAGGTATGAGGAATTTAAAATTTCTATAGAAAACTTATTTTTTCACATTAAGAAATACCAACTTTTAATTGAATTTAACATCCTGAACATGTTTTAAATATAAACTTGTTATTAAAATAAGATTTCTGTCATTTTCAATCTCAAATAGCAGCCGAAGGGTTAATGGTAGACTTTCGTTGTAATAGTAAAAAATGCTCAAGAGGTCATTCCTCTTAAGACAGCAGTGCTTTTTTTCTGGCCGGCACTTAAATTTTTGGATACGAAATAAATCATTTCCATAAACGAAAAAACACATTTATTTCAGCCTTTTTTCCACACTGCCATAACATATTAGGATCTACTTATATAACCCAATGTATTTTTGCCAAAGGCCCAAAGGAAAAACAAACAATATCAGCATAAATAGAAAAAACAAAAAGAAAGAATTTTCCTGTATGACGAATGTTCCGTAGCTCTATTTTCCGCTTTTGCAGAGCCAACTGGACACAAAATGAAATAAAAAAATAACTTCATTTCCTATTCCACCAAGAGACTATATTTTGATCTACTTATGTAAAAACTGAGACACAATACTGCGCTGCAAAACAAAGATAGTTGACGTGGCTCAAAAGGCTCCTCAACTTAAATAGAACTGGGCAGCACATGTCTGCCGCATGCCGGACAAACTGTAGGCCCAAATAGCGCAGAATTGGTGCCCTGAGACAGTGAAGCGGGGTCGCGGCAGACCACGTAGGAGATGGCGGGACGAGCTGGATAGGTTCTGTCAAAACTGGAGGGAGGACGCGCGGGCTCGCGAAAAATGGAAGGCCTTTACCCAGGAGTGGGACAGCGCAGGCTAGTTAAAAAAAAAAAATACTCGATAAGGTCTCGATTAGTTGGTCCACCTATTGTGGTATAGAATTTTTATTCTAGGTGCATCGTCTTCACACATTATAATAGTGGGTATAATAATTAATGTAAACATAATATTGTAAAACATTTAACAAAAGTAACGGTGAAGTTTCTTGCCCATTCTTCTCCATACGAAACTACCTTTTGGAAGGGGCGTCTAGAATCAATTCTATTTTATTGTAAATGTTGACGTTCAAACCTGTGCCTTTTATGTGCCCATTTTATAAATGTATGCTTTGTCTTTGACTTAAGTGGTTGCAAACGTTACCTAAGCTTGTTGTTGCGAATCGAACTCATTACAGTGCAGCATATCACATTTTTTCGGAAAGAAAGAAAAAGTATTTACTGCGACTCGTACAGGAAGATCACAAACTAAATTAAACACATTAAAAAATAAAAAACCAAGTTATATAAAAGAAAAAGTAACAAAAAGAAAAATGAAACAGAAACTCCTATACGAGGCCAAAAGGCTCTTATCTCAGCATGATGCTGCGACATTTAAAAAATAAATGTTGCAGCGCTGGTGCTGGTGCGCTGGTGCTGGTGGTGGAACATTAATTGTATTTTAAATTCTAGTATTACCACAGAATACTTAATAGTACTACGTACAGAAAGGACGCTCCCTTCGCCGCGCTCATATCAGATACCGCACCTCACCCCGCACTTCGAGGTATTCGTCGCCGACTCTTTAGCGATCCAAAAGTTTTATTTGAGTTTTAATCACGATAGTTGGATATTGTGATGCTTTTCCGAATTCGTATTTACATAAACTGTTTGTAAGATTTCGCATTTCTTCCCCGACACAAATTGCTTTCCGCGCCATTTTTTTACGCTACGCACGACAGTCAACACATTTGCACGAATACAAACGTCATTTGCTTATGTAGTAGTAATAGGTAACTATTTTGCGAGGGTTGTATGGAGTGTCCGAGGTGTGGTATTACTGTAAGGTTTGACTATTGTGACTTTTTGCCTCTTCATGGTTTTGCTATTGACTGTATAATACACTGTGGCTACTTTCCAGCGCGTTCTGAGTAATGCGCCCCCCGCTCCTGCGTCGCACCGCTCACATAAGGCGCGGCCAACTAGTTCCGCGCGGACTATACTCTGTGCTAAATAAATGTATTTTCTTTATTTTGATGTTATGCTAAGTGTGTTATATAAAAACCCAACTATTTACCAGACCTTACACAGGAGTAAACAACATCAACACAAAAAGAGAGAAGAAAAAGCAACAATTTTCCTGTATTATCGACCCAAAATGGCGTACAACGCGTCAGCACTGACAATCCTGATGAGACTCCCGTATTGAATTTGCACCCAATTTTCGACAAATCAATGAATAAATTTATTTGATGTAGTTCTGCTGACTCTTTTGTTACGATTTTTATATGTTATGTTATTGTAACATTGCTAAATATGGCATTACAATGTAATAATGTAGACTGATTTCTTTATGTGGTCTTATTGTTTTTCTTAGGACCGTTTTGTCTGTAAGTCAGTTTTTATCGGAGGAATAAAAATTGTAGCTTGACAGCTTTTGTATAGATAAAAATTGTTTTACAAAAAAAAAACCAACCGACTTCAAAAAAAAAACACTAGGTACAAAGTGAAAAATAACTTTAATTTCGGAAGCCGGTGTCAAAAATCGAAAATGCGGAACTAACGACACCGACTTCCGAAATTAAAGTTATATTTCACATTGTAATGTTTTTTTTTTGAAGTCGGTTTTTTTTTTTTTTTGTAAAAAAGTTTTTATTTTTCACTTTTTAGTTTGACGACTTGAAGACACGACTCGAAGAATCATCAAAATTCGCATAGAAATGCCGGAGATGCAGTACATTTATGCATATAAAGTCGTACATAAGAATAATTAACTAATGTATTATCACAGAACATTAATCTGGGGATGCCCTTTTCACAATACTATTATTTAACTACTTTGTCTTTTATAATGTATCTCAGCTACTAACACTAGAAATAAGTTATTTTGTATTGCTTACTAACACAATGGATTACTGTTGTCCGAAAAATAAAGAATTATTATTATTATTATTATATAATTAAACCTTCCTGAAAGTATGTAGATCACACTAATGAAAAAATCATCAAAATTGGTTCAGTAGTTTTTGAGATAATCGCGGACATACAAACATACATATGGATCGAATACAGAACCTCCTTTTATGAAGTCGGTTAAAAATAATATCAAACCGCCATATATCCTCAAAGAACTGAATATATAACGATAGTAAAGAGCTGACTTCTGTTGTAAAAATGTTTACTTATTTCATTCTGGATTACGTGATCTAATTCCATGCTGTGTATGTCCTTTATGGAATTAGGTCGGAGAGACTTTTGAAAAATCCTAAGTAAAAATTCATAATTAGAGGTTTGGCTCCCGCCTATTTTCTCCTCCAATATTGGACTAATTTAAAAGATATTTCATAAACTGAATAAAAAGTATATATCGTCGGTCGGATTCATTACCGGAACATTTCCAAAATCACGTGTTTTGAGATGAGTATGTAGAATGGTGGGGAAGTGAATATTTTATCCAAAGTAATACACAATAAACTTGGCTATATTCTGCATATTATTTAATAAAAAAAAAATACAAAATGGTCTCTAGAAAAAATAAAATAGCATTTGAATATTAAAAAACTTTAAACCTTAATTACTCAGAACAGGCCATTTTGAAATGTTCCATTACAGTTTCCGACCGACGATATATTGTGTCACTATGTTTTTCTTTTTCATTAATAGTTGTCAAATTTGTACCCTAGGCCTCTGTTGACAACGGCAATTTTGAGCATTTTTTTATGGTTCTAGTGCTTATAAAACAATAATGTATCATCAAAAAGGAAAACATAGAGACATAGAAGTAGTTAATATTTATTATTCTGTTAAAAATCAAGTCTTTATGGTCGTTATGCAGAAATTAAACAGGCGAGAGCGTTTCTATGGAGAACAGACCACCCGCATTTATTTTCTCTTAGGGTCAGTTCACACCGCGACGCGACGCGAAGTTTTCAAGATAGCAATACAATTATAGACCTTACCTGCTACACAAAAAAGTACATAATTCTGTGTGTCTACTACGTCGAGCTACGCCGCGCGGCCCTCCTCACTGATGTGTACCTTTTCGTGTAGCAGATAAGGTCTATAATTGTATTGCTATCTTGAAAACTGCGCGTCGCGTCGCGTCGCGGTGTGAACTGACCCTTAAGGTACACGTTTTCAGTACAGCGAGCCTCGTTTTGTCAAAGCCTCCACAAATTAATCCATTACCAAAACGCCTGTGATTGGGATTGCATGTTGTTGTTTTGTTCCGCCGATGACTGTCCAGGCTTGTTGACAGACCTACACTGTCCTCTCATACATGTTAACACTGTAATTTCAAAACATTGTAAAAGCCAACTATTTTTAAAAGAGTAATCGTGGAGTTTCTTGCTGGCTCTTCTCCATAGGAAACGAACAAATTGGAAACGTGTACCTAGCTTCTGATGTTTCATAAGTAATGTTGGTTTATGTGATTCTAGGTAGCTGCGCCCCACGGTTTCACCCGCATAAGTGTCGATCCCGTGGGAATGTCAGGATAAAAACGTAGCCTATATGTTAATCTAGGGTGTCAGCTACCTCCATACAAAATTTTATCAAAATTAGTCCAGCCATTTGAGCGTGAAGAAGTAACAAACATATAAACACACACATTCACAAACTTTCGCCTTTATAATATCAGTGTGATAAAATATTTTGATTTCATTTGGTGTGGTTTAAAAAACCTGAAGTAACGAGTATTCCTAATCAGATATCAAAGTCAAAGTCAGTGCATTTATTTCAAACGGGCACATAAAAGGCATTTTTGAACGTCAAAATATCACTTCACTTTTTGTTAATTTTTTGTCTTTCATTCGGCATCATCACTCAAAGAGAAACGTTTGAACACAAAATTAATCAAAAGTGAAAAATGAACTCATTAGTGACTCGGATCTAACGATATTTTATTTCGGCACTTTCACTCGCCTACCGAATGATTTAATAATGAAATTAAATGAGCAAATGAACGTTCGTTTGAACGTAATGTTGTAGGTGTCATGTGAACGTAGAATAAATAAATTATTTCATCACCACTACCCTCAAAACGGTGATGGGAAACATCGTCGTGAGGAAACCGGCATATCCTAGAACCTAAACTTCGAAGACATGTGACGTCTACCAACCCGCACTGCATTCGGGTGGTTGATGGCCCACTCCCTTTCGAAGAGAGGAGGCCTGTGTCCCAGCAGTGGGAATTATCGAGTGAAGCGTCTGATATCGGCGTGACATCATTTTCGAGAAACGCGTGAGATTCCTGTCAAACTGAGTAGCTATCTACACGTTTCAAGTTGCAAAGGATCTAGAATTTCGATCATGAGTTTCATTATGCCAACAATGGAGTTCTGTATATAGTTACACGATTAAGGTATCGATTAGACTGTGGTTTGACCTGAATTCTCGTAGGCAAGAAACCCCAAGTCGTGACACATCTAGGGATGAACGTAATGCTTAGACGTCGTGTGTGTCGTGTGTGTTGATGGTATTTGTGTTAAATGTTACAATGATAAAATTTATTTGATGGATTTTGTTTCCACATAGAGTATTATAGAGTATTAAATCTGCAATGCTTGAGAAAAGAAAATATTGCCAATTGTTTTGTTTTTCTTTGTAACCTGAAATCGTCTACCATAAAACTACATTGTATAATGCTTATTTCGTCGGAAAATATACAATACCTAAGTATATATAAATGTCGGAGACGGTTTTCAATTACATTTGAGGGTAGTGAACAGAATTTGTTATGATTTGTTTTCTTATTATTAATTTAAGAGATTTTACTATCAATTATTGTCTAATAAATTGGAACATAATTTATTGAGTACTCAGTGTACACGATAATTGATTTTGGCAACTTATTTTGATAATTGTAACCAATGGTTTTGTTCAAAACAATTGATGACATGTTACTTTGATTTAAAAATGATTTATTTTGTGAAATCACTATTGTTTATTTAAGACAATTATTCTTGTTGTATTATTCGATTACATTAACTGTAAGTCTTATTAGATTTAGCACATTTTAGTGTTTCGTATCCAATAAACACGATTACGTATTTCCGTACGCCATTGAACAGAGTTGTTGTGGGACGAGTGCGTGGTGGGGACAAACATTTATAACTGAGCGCACTCGTTTGTGCTGGCAGAGAGTCAGTCGGTCTTTGGACTCGACTCCTAACAGAGAACTAGCTCCCAACAAACCTTTCGGTTTACTAAAGTTTATTTGGGTGGCTCTTTCACTATACGTACAGTAATCGATCCTACGATTTGTTCGCAATTACTTTATTACTGTACATGTTTTTATTATTTTACTGTGTATCTAGTTGTGTCGTGTACCTACAGTGTGTGATTTGCTGGTGTGATTAATTTGTTCGTGATATTATAATTTGATTTGAACTGCAAACGGTTTTTCTATTGCGCAATAACCAACACTACCCACAGTAGTTAAAATATGGCTGATGATAACGAGACACAAAAACCTACTCCTGATCCGACATATAATATATTTTTTTTGTTTTGCTAGATGAGTTTTGGGAATAAGCTGGCCACGTTGCCCGGATGCATCCGGGGAGATTGGCAAAGATCGTCACTCACTGGACGCCTGATGGAGGACATTGCCGTCGAGGTAGACCGCGGCGAAGGTAGTGTGACGATCCAATCGTGTTTGCGGAACCAACATGGCCAGAGATCTCTCAAAAAAGAGAGGTAAGTATGGAAGGAAAAATTGCCCAGCAGTGGGACACAACATACGCTGACAAAAAAAAACTAGCTAAATTCTGAGAGGAGTGTTAGTGAAAAGCCTAACATGAGATCATAGATATTTTGTCTAATAAGTTGCGAAGACATACTTGATTGTTCAATAGTGTTCTCCTTCATGGAGACATTGCACCAAAACAGCATTTAGGTAACTATAAAACAAGATTAATAAAAGAAACGAATTCGGAATATTTCATAACGTAATCTTCAGACAGATTTAAGCAAAAATTGGTTTCATAGTTCGTTGAAAATTAAAAGATAAATATTATGTTTTCAAAAAGAATCGTTATAGCTCTTAAAGTCCTGCAAAAGAAAAAAATTCAAATCTCAAAAGACCAATTCGTAAACCGAGCAGAAAGATAAATTTTTCATAATCAGAGAAAGTTTATTACATTAGATCTATTAAAAATTGTGCAAGGATTGTTACGAAAGTGATATAATATAATATATAATTTCTACGGTTTCCCTAGGGATTGAAAAGAATGAATACTTAAAACACAGACGATACATTACACCCTGTAAATAAATTAAAAATAAAACCGAGTGTGCTTAAGACCACACGACTGAAGTGAAACTTCAAAAGTGTTTGGCTATGAGAGGAAGAGAGAAAGAAAATGTGCGCGCGCAATGCTTTCTCTTGCTTATATCCCCCACTCAACTCCCGTTCGCCTCGCCCGGTCACACTTTTCGTAACGCTTACGTCACGCGTTCCCCAGCTTACTCCTCAAGTCAAGCGTGCGTAAAGAAGTTTCACTTCAAAAATAAAGTAACTTACCAGAACACAAAAGCAGGAGCCTCCGTAGTCTGTACTACGGAGCACTGCAGTCGTAACGTGGATCCTGGCTTCAGATACTTCTCTGTGGGCCCCGAGATCTGCGCTCTCGCCTCTATGGACAACGAGAAAGGCATAATGTTAGAACTCCTTGTGGAGGGCAGATTATAAGAAACAAAAATTGGCGCGGTAAATGCGTAACACTAATAGTAGTAGGTAATGGCTTCCATTTTGACAGTTCAACAACATTCATTGCGTTGTTTACGTTATTGAGCATACAAATTTTTCGAACATATGAAGCAATGTAATAGAAATATCCTTCAAAATGATTCAGAGATTGAAAGTGTGTTTTAGGGTGCTGCTAATATTTTCTACTGAACATTGGGTCACAGTCAATAACTGCTGAAGATTGCAGAGAGCAGTGGTGGCATAGTTGCAATGGCCCCTTCAAAACCAAACACACACATGGTGTAATGTATTTCATCGACACAGCTCTGAAAACGGTAAAGGAAAACATCTCGAGGAAACCAGCAAGCCAGAACGTTATAGGCTGATTGTTCTGACGATTGCTGATAAATAAGGCTTTATTTAATCATTAATAACAAAAATAAAGAAGAATATAAAGCAGCTACAAATTGCGATAACCTACAGTTAAATATGTCCTATACATTCGGTTCATGTTTTTGCGTGACATGCATAATTCAGCTTATAAATAATGTTCCCACTGCTGGGACACAGGTCTCCTCTCTTCGAGGTAGGCTATAATCTACCACGCGTGCCCAGTGCGGGTTAGTAGATGTCACATGTCTTCGAATTTTTTGTTGTTGGACATGCTGGTTTCCTCACGATGTTTTTCTGCACCATTTTGAGAGCAGTGGTGATGAAATAATTTACAGTAAGTAAAGCGCGTGACTAGGTTTGAACCTATGACCTACTCGTAAGTTGTGGTCGTTATCACTGGGCCACCACTACTTTTAATTAAGATAAAAGTAAACAATTCAAAAATTTTAAAAAGACAACTTAGGACTCTGATATAAAGACTAGAATTGAGGAATTTTGAGGGGCTTGTGGCTAAGTAATATCAACCACACGGGGCGATTGATTAGGTTAAGCTAAGCTTGCCGCGGTTGGTCCGTGGATGGGTGACCATCTTTACATACTAAGTCCCCTCCGTGTCTCGGAAAGCACGTTAAGACGTTGGTCCCGGCTGTCATTTGTGGATCTTTGACAGTCGTTACGGGTCGTCAGAAGCCCGAAAATCTGACAACCAGTCTTACCAAGGGGTATCGTATTACCCCATAGCTGAGTTGTGGAGGTCAGATAGGCAGTCGCTCCATGTAAAACACTGGTATTCAGCTGCATCCAGTTAGACTGCAAGCCGACCCTAACATAGTTGGGAAAAGGCTAGGCAGATGATGATATGAGGAATTTCTTTTTATATAAAATTTATTTTTCTCATAACTCGTCTTTAAATCAGTGTCTATTCAAAATATATTGGGAACCTAGATATTCTATAATTCAATCGGAATAAATACACACTACATTAGGAGTATGTTTGATTTACAAATTATTTTGGTAATACGTTTGTATGAACTACGCATGCCCCGCCGGCCCCTTAAGCCGACTACCCTAACCGATGACCACGAGATTGCTTTGATCTGTCAGATTGTAACTAAAATTGCTATAAGTAATAATATTATGAAGAAACGCAAGATAAATTCCTAAATAACAAGCCAGGGCAACACAAGGACACCTCATAAAAAAAGTCATAAAAACCCATCTTTACATGCTAAAATGGGAGAGAAAGAAACATTATATTTTCTAGCCATTTATGATATTACCCTTATTTTTTATAAAAACCCAGACAGAGTAATCACTGTAGCTCAAACGGACGATCAATCCTAAAACAACACGGTCTTCTAGCGATAGAGGCTGAAGTAGATATTATTGTGTTTTTATTATAGCCAGTTAGATAGTGTATTTATTTTTTTAAGCGGGACTTTTTGCTATATAATATAAGCCCACATGGGATGGTTTCTGTGATGGTAATGTTAATTGCTAGTCTGCCTGGAAATTACAGTACCCGGCGATAAATATTGCACATCGACCTTTGGAAAGAGACAATCGGCTAATTTCGGCTTCGTAGAGCGGTATGAGAGAGGTATCGAGCGGTTCTGGACTACATCCGATCTGAATCCGAATTAAAGATCCGACTTCAATCCGAATTGGGAATATTCTAAATTCGGACGGATAGAGTTCGGATTTAGTGCGCAACCCCTCATACGAATAGAACTATGATCACCGACCGGCATTTCTCGTTTTCGGATCGGATGTAGTGCAGAACCGCTCTGAGGGAAGACAGAGTGCAGCTGTTTTTTTTTTTACTATTGCTGTACTCTGGACGTTTTTAACGCGTACGTCTTTTTATGTTTACATCGTTCTCACATATAATTATAAATTCAACATTAATGGTGTAACTAATATTTTTGTAAATATATAATTTAAAAGAGTATCCATGGAGTTTCTTGCCCGTTCTTCTCCATAAGTACCTACGCTTCGGAATGGGCAACTAGCTTCATATTTTCTGACTGACTGACTTCCGGTTGAGATTGGCCGCCAGGGCCGAAACGGGGTAGAGAACCATTACTTTTAAGTACAGACGCCAGAACATCAAGCTACTACAATCTATCAAATTTCTTTAATCGATTTTCAACTTTATCGCTAAAACATAAGGTTCAAAGTTGATTGGGAAAATTTGACAGTTTCGGGTAGCTTGATGTGCTGGCGTCTGTACATGATTTGGATTGCTCTGGATAATAAATGTTGGTGAAAAATAAAGCCAGACAAGATAACTTTATTCAAAAGTGTTTTTCTTAACCTGTGTGTAACATGTGTTTATCCAACCTGTAAACTCCACAACCGCAACGTTCAACTCTAAGTTCAAAGTTTTCATTATCTTTATGTTCAAGCATTGCCAAAGTTTTTATATCTTTGTCGCAAGTAAATACTTCGCTGACAATTCCAAAGAGTGCTGCCTAGAACTAGGTTAATAAGGAGATTTATACAAAATATGTTTCACAAAATGCCGGGCCACGAATTTCTAGCGTAATTCGTTTGCGTTGGTACCGACATTACTCTCTCATGACGTCACTCGGAGGGACACAGGATTCGTTCCTTTTCGCTACTGTGGATAGCAACATGGGCCGGCCGTTTTCATGTTTAACTGACATTTTTGCTCATAAGAGTGAAAATGTGTACAAAATTTTTGATGGTGAAATATTTTTAAAATATTTTACATATTTCAAATTAACAGGCGGATTTCCTGCTTGGAAATATTTAAATGGAGATGGGAAACGTTGCGGGATCCGGGTAACTGGAAGCATGGATTAATCAAAGCAGACGGATGAAGTCCCTTACCGTGTCGAAAGCTGGTAACAAATCTAGAGTAATTAGTTCTCTTCCGGGGTTTTTTTTAGAGTTCTAGAGGTGTGTGGGGTGGGGTTCGGTATACAGGTTGTTACGAAAAGGGTATATCAATACAAACGGGTTGAAGAGTGTATCTGTTCTAGAATCTCTGTACAAAATTTCAGCTCAAAAGCAGTAACTTTGAAAATGCTTAATATTTTTTTATTTCGATAGTTTATTAAATTGAAATCATAACAAACGTGTCACCACACTACGAGGGTCATTATCCATTATCTGTAGTGTGTCTGTGCGCCTAGTACACGCACATCACGCCGCCGCGCGCCAGTGCAGCGCCGTGATGTCGAAATAAAAAAATATTAAGCATTTTCAAAGTTAATGCTTTTGAGCTGAAATTTTGTACAGAGATTCTAGACCAGATACACTCTTCAACCCGTTTGTATTGATATACCCTTTCTGTAACACCCTGTAGAATAGACGTAACTACTTCCCCCGACCCATCCTGTCGCGTCGCATCGTCTACTCGCGCTATTACTTCGTATTTCGCTTAGCGTTCTTTCTGATTTTTTCTTTTTGCACGGCATCTAAGGGTTCTACCCAGATATTAATGTGTCAAGCTCTGCCAATGCGCTCACTGAATGCAAAAGAGCCACAAATCAAAAAATTCTGTAAATAATTTTATTTAAAAAATGAGGTCTAAATCGACAACATTTTTTAGTTAAAAAAAGACACCCATCAATTTCGCATCACTATTCCCAAACCGGGTGACCGCCATTTAGTTGTAGAAGTTGTCATTTATTTTAGACTAGCTGTGCCCGCGACTTCGTTCGCGTGGATGTCGGAACTTAAGAATATCCTGCGAGGATACCGATTCAAATCTTTATTTTTTATTTAAGCTAGTGCTTCTCTATTAATAACATTAGTTGTGGAACCATCTGAAGCGTACACAAAAAGGTTATTGGGGTTGTTTACGCGTGAAAGAGCTACGTATAGTTGACCATGGGAAAAGCATCCAATACTTAGGTCCACCCCCGCAACGGATAATGTCTGGCCCTGAGCTTTATTAATCGTCATGGCATAACAAAGACTGACTGGGAATTGCACTCGTTTGAAAGAGAAAAGAAAGTTGTTAGGAATAATTGGTATTCTTGGAATAAAAACCGGCACCGCAACCGGTTAATATTTCAGCTTCGATAATGTTTTGCTGCAGATTTGTGACTTTGAGCCGAGTGCCGTTACAAAGTTTGGGAGGACATCAATTTCTGAGGAGAATTATTGGAACACCGATTTTTAAAACTATTTTGTTGGCGGGAAGTCCGGGTGTGTTGAGGGAATCCAAAAATTCTACCGGGTAGTGCGTGGCGTCATCTTCTTCCATAACTGTATTTATAGAGGTGTATTCTCTACTATTCCCGGACACATGCATCAATATTTTTAAATTAATTGCCGCAGCTTGGTCATTGCGGGGAGTCAAAATAGCTCGCTGACATAGCCAAGAACCGGCTTGATTTCCCATATTTGTGGAATCTCCATACACAGAAGAAATTAGCTCTTGTTGTGATGTAACGCAAGAACAGAGATTAGCGACCAAATTAACTTTTCTATCTTCTTGTACGGGGTATGTGCCATCGCCTATTTGTAACAATAAATTGGAAAACTCCTGTGCATTTTCGCAGCCTCCTAACTGTGCACGCATATTTACGCTCAGGTGTGTAGATGATATATTGCGCCATAAAACAGAACTCTTCAGACATGCAGCAATTTCATCGGCTCTCGTTCCTCGGGGTACTATCGGGAGTGTCTGCCGAAAATCACCGCAGAACAGTACCGTAATGCCTCCCATCGGCCGGTCATTTTGCCTTATGTCCTGCAAAGTTCTATTCACTGCTTCTACAGCTTTGCGGTTTGCCATTGTGCACTCATCCCAAATAATTAAAACACAATCGCATAAAACCTTTGCTTTATCGCTATTTCGTGATATGTTGCAAACCGGGCTTTCCGTACGGTCCAAGTCGATAGGAATGTTAAATGTTGTGTGTGCCGTTTTTCCTCCAGGCAATAATGTGGCTGCTATCCCTGAAGAGGCGACAGCAAGGGCAATTTACTTTGGTTCCTTATTCGAGCCAAAATAACATTGGTTAGGAAAGTTTTCCCTGTGCCACCCGGTGCGTCTAAAAACAGGATTTCACCCGAGGCGTTATCTACACTGCAGCATTCCCTATCAAACGTCTGGCGCTGTTCCTCTGTCAAATTTGCGCAGTCATTTTGTAAAATTTCTTCGAGTTCCACGGGATTGTAACTAATTTCTGATACGTACTCTCTGTCCATCGACTACCGGTGTGGGCAAACCATAACAACGCCATCTATCGAAGTGCTATTAATAATCAATACTGCACGTAGTTGATCTCCAGATGTAGTCCATATTATAATTTTCACATTTTTGAAGTGAAAACTTCTTTAGCGGCGTTGCACACTTTTTGTAATGGGTAAAAAATGTTAAACTCGCGTCAGGACATCGCGTCAGGACACGTGACCGTCAGGAGAGATTTCCCCCCCCCCCTCTCTTTCTACGGCGGCGCCAACCGAAGTGAACCAAGTGACACACGACAATGGATGGATGGATGGATGGATGGATGGACGTGGACGTGGACGTGGACGTAAAATGAAAAAAGTGACGCAGAAGTAGTGAAAAAAAAATTAGTTATATTAATTAAATTAATAATTGATTAATTTCAACGTTAATATTCAAGTTTTCTCTTCTGCCGGCACTCCCGGAGTGCAACCCGTCTTTTTTTTAGGTGTGAACTGATTACGATGAAACAAAAAACTCAATGTTACTTCAATTTATAATTTTTAACGCAAATATTGTTGTGTATAAACGTGAAGTTGTGAGACCAAGTGCATATTAACACACATTAACTAATTTTGTCCAGAGATGGCGCTGTTTTAATATTTATTTCTGAAACACTTAGAATTTTCTAATTTACAATTTTTAGGTGTGTGTGAACTGATTACGATGAAACAAAAAACTCAATGTTACTTCAATTTATATAATTATTAACGCAAATATATATAAACATAAAGTTGTGAGACCAAGTGCATATTAACACACGTTAACTAATTTTACTTCTGGTAGGTACACTTTAAATTCAAAAATCTTTTGATAGACTGATCCGATTGCAATGAAACAAAAACTAAATGTTACTTCAAGTTACGCTAAATCGTTGTGTATAAAAGTTATCTACATTTATTTCGTACATTTTACGTGATGCTCGGATAACTAAACATACAAACAGACAAACAGACAAAAATTCTAAAAATGCTGGAATTGGGTTCTATTGGTTGTCCTTTAACACCCTGGCTATATTTTTTTATTTTTTTTTTAATGTACAAAAACTTCTTTTCTACAGTTTTATTATATGTATAGATACTGCTCTGAATTTTGTTTTGGCCGTCGTATAAAATCTATGCCTTTTGATTTGTGGCCCTATTGTATTCAGTGAGCGAATGAGACACAATTGATTTTCTATTGTTTCGCCGCCAATCGGCGACGCGCGCCGCTTGACCGGTTATATAGCCTTTCTCAAAAATTAGGTTATCAAATGCAAAAATAATTTTCAAATCCGACTTGTAGAGCAGTGGTGGCCAAGTGGTAACGGCCGTGGCTTACAAGTTGTAGGATGTAGGTTCGAATCCAAACAGGCGCTTTACTTTGTGTAAATTATATCATCACCACTGCTCTCAAAACGGTGAAGGAAAACATCGTGAGGAAACCGGCATGTCCTAGAACCAAAAATTCGAAGACATGATTGTGACATCTGCCAACCTGCACTGGGTCCGCGTGGAGGATTACGGCTCACTCTCTCTCACTGAGAGGAGGCCTGTGTCCCAGCAGAGGGAACATTATAGGCTGATTATGTATGCATGTACATATGTATGACTCGTAGTTCCAGAGATTAGCGCTTTCAAACAAACACACTCTTCAGCTTTATTGTTAGTACTAGTTTCAGCCCGTGACTTCGTTCGTGTGAAACTGCTTGTTTCCCCCGAGCCACCCCGTCGTATCGCATCACCCGCCCGCGCTATCATTTTTTCTTTTTGCACGGCTGCTAAGGGTCTTATCATGATGTTATATAGCCTATAGCCTTTCTCAAGAATTGGGCTATCGAATACAAAAATATTTTTTCAAATCTGACTTGCAGTTTCAGAGATTAGTGCTTGCAAACACACAAACTCATCAGCTTTATTATTAGTATAGATATAGATTTTAGTATAGACAAACCAAAAAAATACCAAGAACACCAAAATTTCAACTGCATTGCGTAATGTTAGAACAATGGTCCCATAGTTGTACCTTGTGGCACTCCATGAAGTATGAAAATAATGAATCATGTAATTGAAGAAGCAGTTTTTATATAAGATACTAGCTGTGCCTGCGACATTGTTCGCGTGCATTTCGTAAAACAATAATGTTTTTTTTTTTTTTTGCGCGGAACCCTAATTCTTTTTGTTAAATAACAATAGCCTAAGTTACTCCTTATAACATAAGCTATCTGCCAGAGAAAGTCCTATCAAAATCAGTTCAGCCGTTGCGGAGATAAGCCGGAACAAACAGACAGACAGATAATAATTTTAAAATAGTACATTACGATACCTCTGACTTAAGTAGTCCTAAACCCCGTGCATTAATAGACTGGTTAAGTTCACACGTATCGTATAATATTTTATAACTCGTTTGACCTAAACCCCCAATTAAGTCACGCTTTTCTGTGTAAAAATGGACTACTAAATTAAGTCACAGGAAAGCGTGACTTAATTGCGGGTTTAGATCACACAGTGCTATAAAAATATTTTTTTTGTTATAAGGACCGTATATACTTTCATATCATCATCATCATCATTTCAGCCGAAAGACGTCCACTGCTGGACATAGGCCTCCCCCAAGCACATTTACTTGGACCGGTTCTGTGCTTCTAGCATCCAACGGGTTCCTGCGGCCTTCACAAGGTCGTCGGTCCACTTTGTGGCCTTCCAACGCTACGCCTTCCTGTACGCGGTCGCCACTCCAGAATCTTTCGGCCCCATCAGCCATGTATTCTGCGAGCAATCTGCACTGCCCATTGCCACTTAAGTTTGGCAATCCTTCGGGCTATGTTGGTTACCTTGGTGAGAACCAAGCGTGATCGAATCAGAAATGAGGAGATCCGTGGGAGACTACGGATCTCCTCATTTGGGTGACTTTTAGCCTTCTAATAAGGCCCATTGATACTTTCACATGCATTTAGTAAGAACCTGTTATTTTGCCATTACAAACCTTCAATTTTCTTCATTTGTATAGATTTTGACTGATTGCATTGGATAAAGTAAAAATCAGATCAGTAATTAATAATATGTCATGAGCAAAAATCATTTGGAGTGGTTAAAAAAGTAATTGGTTTGTTCAATAAATATGTAGTTGGTAAGCTCCCGGCGTTCAGTAAAAGCCAATGAAATGTATATTTATACAAAGTGTTTCAGCAAATATTTCTCTATTAATATTTGTTGAAACATTTTGTATAAATATTCGTTACGTTTATTTAACGATTACTCGTTATAGCCAAATAATGAATTTTACTGGCCAATTGGATTATATTACCAGCACTCCGGTTTAAATTATGAGCTAATATGATTTTGGCACTAATCCCAATAGCAAAGGTTATGATAATATTGCTCTATCCTAACTGATTTCTACTCATCATCATCGGCTTCCAGTATAACCGAATGCAGTTCTATACCAGTATTTTATATGGAGCGACTGCCTATTTGACCTCCACAACCCAGTTACCGGGTAATACGATACCACTTGGTAAGACTGGTTGTCAGACTTTCGGGCTTCTGATGACACATAACGACTATCAAAGATCCGCGAATGACAGCCGGGACCAACGGCTTAACGTGCTTTCGTGGCACGGAGGAGTCTTGGTATGTAAATACGGTCACCCTTCTACGGACCAACTGCGGCAAGCGTAGCTTAACCTGACTGATCAACCCGTGCGGCTGTTATTACTTAGCCCCAAGCCCCCTAACTGATTTCTACTATCAATGAATATGTAAAATGTGAAAGTTTGTTGAATAATATTAAGGTGGGTACTCAATCACTGAACGGCTGCACAGATATGGGCGAAATTCGAAAAAAAAAAAATCACAAATCACATCATCACACTCACACTAATATTATAAAGGCGAAAGTTTGTGAGTGTGTGTGTGTGTGCGCGTTTATATGTTTGTCACTTCTTCACGCTAAAACGGCTGGACCAATTTTGATAAAATTTTTATGGAGGCAGCTGACACCCTGGATTAACATATAGGTAGGCTCCTTTTCATCCCGATATTCTCAAGGGATCGACATTTACGCGGGTTAAAACCGCGGGGCGCAGCTAGTAGACCATAAACCTGCACCTTAATTGCGGAAAACACTTTCATTAACAATCCGATTGTACTAAAAAAAACAAGTTGAAACCAGCCGACACGGGCACCTTAAACGCGTTTAGGTTCATAATGTCCAAATCTCAAAATGTACAGAAGGTGCAAAAAGTCCATATCCCAGAATGTCCATGTCCCAAAAAGTCCATATCCCAAAATGTACATATCCTAAAATGTCCATATTCCAGAATGTCCAAATCCCAGAATGGCCTCCATTTTGGTGCGCTTTGTGAGACGTCATTGTCTATGACAAAAACATCGGACTGAATCGCAAATACTTCTACAAAAAAATACATTGACATTTATTGTTGTCACAGACGTTTACATCACGTTAGCTCTGACTAATGGCGACGCTTTTCAAATATTAGAATTTGCCACAGTTCTATTGCACTTTTAAAAGAAATATTTCTTGGTCAAAAAGACATTATAATCAAAAATATCAATGGAGGCATAATTCTGAAGAAATACAGCTTATAAAAAAAAATGGCGTTATTTGAATCACACATGATTATTAAAAAACTCGTGACACGTTAAAAGTCGGGTCCTGTAGTTTCCCCTAAATATAAGTAAACCCGTAGGCATTAGCTTATGTTTCATGCATTTTATTTTATTGAAATATTTCATGAAAATGTAATAACTTGGGAGTTGACTTCGTGCCGAGAATGTCACAAAAAAATATTCATCTAGGTTTATAGGATTTATTTTAATTTTATTTGAAACTCGGTGAGAGACATCTGAGTGGGTTATTAAAATTTAAGTAGGTAGGTACTTTTTTCTAAAGGAGATGAAAGTATTAATGACAAACTGTTGCCTGCGAATTCGTCTGCGTTTATTTTGTACCAGCTGCGCCCCGCGGTTTCACCCGCGTTAATATCGATCCCGTAGAAATATCGGGATAAAAAGTAGCCTGTATGTTAATCCAGGGTGTCAGCTACCTCTATACAAAATTTTATCAAAATTGGTCTAGCCGTTTGAGCGTGAAGAAGTAACAAACATATAAACACACACACACATTCACAAACTTTCGCCTTTATAATATTAGTGTGATTTTATCAAAATGATGAGGATGGAAAACAGCCCCGTTCTTCTCCATATCCTAGGCACAGGTATATATAGACGCCAGCACATTAAGCTACAACAATAATGTCCAATTTATTTACTTATTGCGTGAAAGAGTAACTTAACATCCATCGATCCTCACAAACTTTCGCGTTTATAATATTAGTAGAAAGTAGGATTTATACAGGGTTATTGGAAAAACATTAACAACCTCTTAAGAGGTCATTGCACTTATCATTATGAACAACTTTTACTATGGGACCAATTCTGAAATCGCGAAAAAAAAATCAGCTGTTCCTTACCTTTAAGTTCGTATAACTCATCAAAATGTAGGGAACAGCTGATTTTTTTTTCGCGATTTCAGGTTTGGTCCCGTAGTAAAAGTTGTTCATAATGATGAGTACAATGACCTCTTAAGAGGGTTGTTAGTGTTTTTCCAATAACCCTGTATACATAATTAAACCGATAAAAGAAAATCACAATACGATCACAAAACAAAAACGCCTACCTCCATTATTTTATAAACAATGTCGTTTTCTAAATTACACAGACATTGATTATGAAAACCTAAATGCTACTTATAAAGTTATAACGTGGCTTTCATGCCCATTGTTTGAAGAAAACAAAAGAATTGATTATTGTGCGGAAAATTTGGGTAATAATAGAAACTTGGAGGTTTTCACTCGATTTATTGATACTGTTTTTAATTTAATAATTAACTATTGTTCATGGTTTTGATCGTGTTTTGGAATTTTTTATGCGTCTATGGTCACAGGTTTGAACCCTAACACGCGCTATACTTTGTGTAAATTATTACATCACTACTGCTCTCAAAACGGTGAAGGAAAACATCGTGAGGAAACCGGCATTTCCTAGGACCAAATATTCAAAGACATGTAACGTCTACAAACCTGCATTGGGCCCGCGTGGTGGATTACGACCCACTCCCTCTAACTGAGAGGAGGCCTGTGTCCCAGCAGTGGGAACATTTTAGGCTGATTATGCATGTTATGCTTACAGGAATTTCTTCATATACCAGGATAATTATACGTTCTATGTATTTAAACCAGAGCATGACTTATAAATTGTACCCTTACTACCACAAAACATTGTTTATCAGTTGTTTAAGCTAAACACTTTGAACAATTACGTGTGTGTATTTTTTGAATCGTCATATAAACAAAACACAAACAGAATTATACTTTGCCATCACTCACTGACATATCGGAAATACATTAAAACCGAGTACATCTCGCGGACAGCCGAACACCTCCGAATGTAACGCGGTGTCGGTAACAGTGGCGCGAACTCTACGGTTTTTTCCCCATCTCAAAAAATGCCCCACGCGCCTAAATAAGTTTCCACTTCAAAAAACTAACATATCCGAGTTTATGTGTCGTTCAGTCTCCATGTCAGCCCGACCTATTACCTACATACAAGAATAGCTAATGTCGTGCGTTGGAAATATTAACCTGTCATCGAGCTTGTTACTTGTGGACCCTTTTAATGGGGCTAATTGTAAATGCAAAAGGAGTATGTAGTGTGTGCCTACTCACATGATAAAAAGGTTAAACTTACTTAGCTTTTGTACAGTTCGACACAACTTAGATGTAGCATCGGCAAAATTCGTAAAACGTTCGTAATTCGTATTCGTAAATCTTTATTAGGTACTAAAGTAAAAGTAAAGTAAAGTAGTAATAAAGATTGGTGATTTTGAAGGCGCACTTAGTTCGGATGTGATCGGTTTTACGAATTTTGCTGATGCTACATCTAAGTTGTGTCGAACTTAATCTTTGTGTAACAACAATTTTCAAATATCTTTGCCGAAAATCCAAATTACTTAATCGTTGCGTTCGCGATTTATTTGCCAAAAATATAAACAAATATGAATTAACGGAAAAATAACTTTCATTCCTACTTAATAAAGTTCAGTTTACGTTACAAATTCAAACATTTTTATGCCTTTTTCAATAGTGCTAGTCACTCTGAAATTAACTTAGTTATCATTTAAATAAAGTTGATATTTGTGTAACTTGTAATAGGGTGGGGGTGTGCAGCACTGAGTACTTTACTATAGATACGTAGGTACACGCTGACAGGTGACGGGTGTCTTGCTTAGTACCTGGAGCACAGAATACTTAATAGTACTACGTACCTAGAGCCTAGAGCGAAGTGAAACGAACACTCTAGAATCTTCGCAACCAAACGCACTGCGCATTTGGTGCCTTCGATAGTCGCCTAGCATGTCTGTATGTAAGGATGTTAAGGGGACTACATGACCTAAAGCACGGTCACTGTCAGACTGCATAGAAAAGAAAGAGAAGCGCGATAACACAACCCTGGTAATTTATTGCAAAATATGAAGCAATTAACTATTTACAAAAAAAATTTTGCCTAAAACATTGAAACATTAGTGCTTTACTATATTTCTTGTAGAATAATTTGACAAAAAATCAGAACGATGGTATGTATATTAGTATGGTTTTTATTGTAAAAAGAAAGTTTTTAGAGGTATCTTCATGATTTTATCTATCGTATCAAATTACTTGTATTATGTTTTCAACACACTATCTACCTATCATATATCCTGAAAAATATCATATATATTTCTGATTTTGTTTTCTGTGATCGATTATATACTTTTAAAAACTTGCGTTTTTTGTGATTAGGTCCTGTAAGCCCCTTAAGGCCCGGACTCCACTGAAGCGGAGCTGGGCGGAGCGGAGCGGAGACGTGCAGGAATCGACCAATCACAATGGATGAAATCCTCATCGCGTCACTCGTCTCGTCTGTGATTGGATGATTCCTGCACGACTCCGCTCCGCTCCGCCCAGCTCCGCTTCAGTGGAGTCCGGGCCTAAGTCACTAGGCTCTAGGGGCCAAGCAAGCCACCTGTCAGTGCGTACGTAACGTGCGTATTGCGAGGCATGCGCAGCGCAAGGCGCTCATCGCATGCTTCGCAATGTGTGGACGTTCATATTCGTGGTGAGGCTACTCGTTACTCGAAGAAAATTAATATGGAGGCGTGTGTTGCGAAGCGTGCGTTGCGGTGCGCGGCGCATGCCCCGCAATGCCTGTATCTACCTTTAGGTGGGATAATGAAGGTGACCACCTACTGGGCGCAAACAGTATAAGTAATATAGATGTACAGACGCCAGCACGGCAAGCTACTACAGTCTCAGTAAATTTTCAACTTTATCTCTAAATTATAAGGTTCAAAGTAGATTGGGAAAATTTGACAGATTCGGGTAGCATGATGTGCTGGCGACTGTACAGCCGAAACGAAAAAAGGAAGGTACTTGAAAAACGTATCAAAAAAGTTTGTTTGTTTGAGTATAGATCGTAGTAGGTGGCGTTTTGTAGTTTCTGTCTATCCCCATGGGAGGAAGGCTTGATTTAATATTTATGTATGTATACAGGGTGAAATTGAAGACATGCGACAAATCGAAATGGGAGATTGTAACCATCATTATGAACAACTTTTACTATGGGACCAAACCTGAAATCGCGTACAAATATCAGCAGTTCCCTCCATCTTGACGAGTTATGCGTACATAAATGTAAGGAACAGCAGATTTTTTTTTTTTTTTTTTTAATGATGAGTACAATCTCCCATTTTGATTTGTCGCATGTTTTCAATTTAAACCTTTAGTTTGTATATCGGAGTAGTCATTCAAAAGTTCGTAAAAAAACTAACATATCCGAGTTTATGTGTCTTTTCAGTCTCATGTTAGCCCGATCTATTATTACATACAGGAATAGCTAATGTCGTGTTGGAAATATTGCCCTGTCATCAAGCTTGTTACTTATGGTTGTCGCTTAATGGGGCTGATTCTAAATGAAAAAGGAGTATGGGATCGTAACAGGTGGCGTTCTATAGTCTCTGCCTAGCCATGGGAAAAAAAGGCGCGAATTTATGTGTGTATGTGATTTTAAATGCTTTGTTACAACGCCGCACGGGTCGATCGATCGATCGATTGATAAAATAATGTATCAAACACGATATAAATGTTTATTTCTGATAAATAAATCACACTAATATTATAAAGGCGAAAGTTTGTGGGGGTGAGTGTGTGTGTTTATATGTTTGTTACTTCTTCACGCTTAAACGGCTGGACCAGATAAAATTTTGTATGGAGGTAGCTGACACCCTGGATTAACATATAGGCTACTTTTTATCCCGATATTCTGACGGGATCGATATTTACGCGGTTGAAACCGCGGGGCGCAGTTAGTAAAAAATTAAAATAAAGATCAGGTTAAGCTACGCTTGCCGCGGTTGGTCCGTGGATGGGTGACCATCTTTACATACCAAGACCCTCCGTGCCTCGGAAAGCACGTTAAGCCGTTGAATCCGGTTATCTTTCTTGGATCTTTGACAGTTGTTACGGGTCGTCAGAAGCCCGAAAAATCAGATAACCAGTCTTACCAAGGGGTATCGTATTACCCAGTAACTATAATAGGCTGTGGAGGTCAGATAGGCAGTCGCTCCATGTAAAATATTGGTTTTCATCTGCATCCGGTTAGACTAGAAGCCGATCAAAATATAGTTGGGAAAAGGCTAGGCAGATGGTGATGACGATGCACGATGATATAAGTTTAATATTAATGTATTTTACACATAAACCTTTTGGAACCTTCTGTTCTCTAAATTGTGGTGAAAGTTACACAATCACGAATCAGCCTATAATGTTCCCACTGCTGGGACACAGGCCTGTAATTTACCATGAGGGCCCAGTGCGGGCTGGTGGGCCCAGTGCGGGCTGGTAGATGTCTTCGTATTTTTGGTTCTTAGGCATGCTGGTGAAAACAGCATAAAAATCCGTTACGTGGTTTAGTAGAATACACAGGCAACGCGGGCACACAGTCAGACATGAAAAGGGACTTTCATTTATAATATTACTAGCAGCGCCCCGCGGTTTCACCTGCATTAGTTTCGATCCCGTGGGAAAATCAGGATAAAAAGTATCCAATCTGTTAATCCTCAATATGAAATATCTGTATTCCAAATTTCATCTAAATCCGTTTAGTAGTTTTTGAAGTAACAAACATCCAACCAACCTCATACATTTTCGCGTTTATAATATTACTAGCTGTAACCCGCGAGATCGTACAAGTGGCGCCATCTATTATCATAATAACGTTATTGTTGTTTTCCTCAAGAACAGTACTTTTTTCCGGGATGAAAGGTATCCTATGTCCGTTTCTGTACACCGGACAACGTATATGCAAAATTTCAGGATGATCGGTTCAGTAGCTTAGGCGTGCAAAGAAAACAAACAAATTTACTTTCGCATTTATAATATTAGTAAGGATATTAGATATAAAAACTGTTAGTATAAGTTGCGATTTAAAAAGAATCTGCTACTAGAAACTAGAACGTAAAAAGACAACTACCTGACGTTCCACAGGAAAATTCTTCTTTCTAGACTAATAAAATGTAACACAGTTTCATTATAAAAACGGACATTCTTACTTAACTTCACTTTAATTTACTTCATCACCGTTTCTTTATAACGTAGGTAATAAAAGTTCCAATGGTTTGTCTTTAAAATCTCGCTCTTATAGATAACCCCGCCCATTGTGTCTCCCTCTGTCATCATCTGCCTAGCCTTTTCCCAACTATGTTGAGGTCAGCTTCCAGTCTAACCGAATGCAGCTGAATACCAGTATTTTACATGGAGCGACTGCTTATCTGACCTCCACAACCCAGTTACTGGGTAACCCGATAAGGTAACCCCTGTTTGTCAGACTTTCGGGCTTCTGACGACCCGTGGTCACGACCGTCAAAGATCCAAGAATGACAGCCAGGGCCAATGGTTTAACGTGCTTTTCGAGGTATAGGGGCTTGGTATGTGAAGATGGTCACCCATTCACGGATCGACCGCTGCAAGCGTAGCATAACTTAATCGACCGACCAGTGCGGATGATTACTTGAAATTTCTTTATGGATATCTGTAATTCATATGGTGTACATATCGCAGCCAACTGGTTTGATCAGCCGTTTAGCCTTTAAACTAAACGGTGTCCGTTCAACAAACGGCCTGAATGAGTCTGTAACCAATCACGCGCGAGCCGAATTGGTCGCGGTAACTAAGCCATGGCACCCCGACCAAATGGGTTAGGTTAGGTTAGAACTGTGATCGACCGCATGCGAGCCGAGAGAGCGAAGCGAGGCGAGCACTACTTCTAAAGGCCACAGTCGGTTAACTAACTAGTTGGCTACTACATACACACGGCGACACATCGAGCAATACATTTCCAATTTTAGCTGACCTTACCTTGTATAAATTTTTCGTATAATCAGTCAGTCAGCTTATACTGTTTATATACATAGCTTTATGTGTACCCGTGCGTAAATAATAAAGAATATTCTATTTTTTTAAATCACCCATAAAAAATACATCCTTTTTTTCGTAACATGAAACGTAACGTAACCAGAACATGCATATTTAAAAAACGGAAGACAGGTTTTGTGAGAAAATAAAGCCGTTACGGGGTTATTATCGCGGTAAAATTTAAAAGATTTTAATTATTTTTACGGCTACCTCGCCATCCCGGGTGGATGGTCATTGAGGATAGGGTCGGGCTATTTACATATTAATGTGGGAATTTTGTTGGGTTATTAAGTATCAAGTGTTGGGTGAACTCGTAACGACGAAGGTAATGAGGTATCTTTTAATATTGGCAGATAAAATGGTGAGTATGTTGTAATTTGTCAAATACAGAATATATAAGTTGCTATAAATATATCTGCCACGACTTCAATGTGAGACTCTCTACCTGTTGCCGTTATTAATATCGAGCAAATGACGGCAAAAAAAATCACGTTTGTTGTATGGGAGCTCCGCTTAAATATTTTTTTTATTCTGTTTTTAGTGTTTTTTGTTATGGCGGCAACAGAAATACATCATCTGTGAAAATTTCAACTGTCTAACTATCACGGTTCATGAGATACAGCCTGGTGACAGACAGACAGAAGGACATATTACTAAGACTCCCACGTCTTAGTAATAGGGTCCCATGAGTCAGCAGACAACTCATTGTGAGTCGCGTAAAATGAGTCGCGGAATTCACGCTGCAATAGCTTTCATACTAAAGTCCTGTTTGTACCGTACGGCGACGCAAAATGAGTTGTCTGCTGACTCACGCGCGTTATTTCAACATAATTGCGCTCGGGGTGAGGGAGGTTAGCGAGGCAAGCGTCAGTTATGTTACAGAATGCGACCGAAGTTAAGTCCGTCCGTCTGGCAGCCTAACCGAATTTCAGTTGAACAAAATACGCGATACTCAAAATACGCGACTCACAACTCAAAAAATTACGCTCGTTTGGCCTCAACCTTAAGTAGCAGCACTCGGCAATTCAAAATGCACACAGACAACTTTAATACAGTTAGCACAAAGTAAGGCTATCATATTCATGTTCACTATGTTGCGAAAACTGTAATGTGTCTCCGAGGTAAAATTATTAGCTGTATCAGGTGTGTTAAATAGGTACTCTATTTAAGTAATAAAGATGAAAGCCTATTAAGCTCGTAATACCCTAGAATGAGCTAGTCTCAAATTACAAGGGGTTGGTAATGTAGAGGCTAGAATTTCAGCTTGAAATATTTTGCTTAAAGTGTATTGACAGGCTGAAGAGGGAATGGGCACGTTGCGCGAATGCACCCGGAGAGGTGGGCAAAGATCGTCACTCACTGGACGCCTGAGGGAAGACATCGCATTAATAAAAACTTAAACATTTACTTGTTCTCTTTACATTAATGCAAGTCTAAGGTTAAGAACTGGTTTCTAACTCTTAACTACGAAGAAACAGAAAAATATTTTACTGGGTAAAGTGAACACACCCACACATACACCCACACTCCACACACTACTTTCACACTACATTTTCAATACCCTCTAGTACTATCTCTATTGTAATTTCTGCATGCTCAAAATTATCGTGTTCTTTAAAAATCTTAGTTGGTATAAATAAATAAAAATATCATGTAATGAATTGGGAGAAGGCGCTGAAATCTAACATACAGGTTTTTACCTAGTTTGGGTTTCAGAGGCTTCATATGTTTTGTAACACTAATTTATTTCAATAAAGATTTATTATTATTACTATTATTTATCGCCGTCGAAGCGGACCACGGCTAAGGTGATGTGACGGTCTGACACATACAGATCGAAGTTCGGAAGGTAAAAGTGGAGGCCTTTGCCCAGCATGTGACTCAATATGACTTGACAAATGGAGTTGGGCGGGACACCTGGCAAGGCGCAGTGATGACAAGTGGAGTAACTAATATATTTATTTTAGTACTAGCTGTGCCCGCGACTTCGTTCGCGTGGATGTCGCGCGGAACTTAACAATATATTTTGTGTGCGTCGGTATCCTGCGAGGATACCGATTCAAATCTTTATTTTTTATTTAAGCTAGTGCTTCTCTATTAATAACATTAGTTGTGGAACCATCTGAAGCGTACACAAAAAGGTTATTGGGGTTGTTTACGCGTGAAAGAGCTACATATAGTTGACCATGGGAAAAGCATCCAATACTTAGGTCCACCCTCGCAACGGATAATGTCTGGCCCTGAGCTTTATTAATCGTTATGGCATAACAAAGACTGACTGGGAATTGCACTCGTTTGAAAGAGAAAGGAAAGTTGTTAGGAATAATAGGTATTCTTGGAATAAAAACAATATCACCGGCACCGCAACCGGTTAATATTTCAGCTTCGATAATGTTTTGCTGCAGATTTGTGACTTTGAGCCGAGTGCCGTTACAAAGTTTGGGAGGACATCAATTTCTGAGGAGAATTATTGGAACACCGGTTTTTAAAACTATTTTGTAGGCGGGAAGTCCGGGTGTGTTGAGGGAATCCAAAAATTCTACCGGGTAGTGCGTGGCGTCATCTTCTTCCATAACTGTATTTATAGAGGTGTATTCTCTACTATTCCCGGACACATGCATCAATATTTTTAAATTAATTGCCGCAGCTTGGTCATTGCGGGGAGTCAAAATAGCTCGCTGACATAGCCAAGAACCGGCTTGATTTCCCATATTTGTGGAATCTCCGTACACAGAAGAAATTAGCTCTTGTTGTGATGTAACGCAAGAACAGAGATTAGCGACCAAATTAACTTTTCCATCTTCTTGTACGGGGTATGTGCCATCACCTATTTGTAACAATAAATTGGAAAACTCCTGTGCATTTTCGCAGCCTCCTAACTGTGCACGCATATTTACGCTCAGGTGTGTAAATGATATATTGCGCCATAAAACAGAACTCTTCAGACATGCAGCAATTTCATCGGCTCTCGTTCCTCGGGGTACTATCGGGAGTGTCTGCCGAAAATCACCGCAGAACAGTACCGTAATGCCTCCCATCGGCCGGTCATTTTGCCTTATGTCCTACAAAGTTCTATTCACTGCTTCTACAGCTTTGCGGTTTGCCATTGTGCACTCATCCCAAATAATTAAAACACAATCGCGTAAAACCTTTGCTTTATCGCTATTTCGTGATATGTTGCAAACCGGGCTTTCCGTACGGTCCAAGTCTATAGGAATTTTAAATGTTGTGTGTGCCGTTTTTCCTCCAGGCAATAATGTGGCTGCTAATCCTGAAGAGGCGACAGCAAGGGCAATTTACTTTGGTTCCTTATTCGAGCCAAAATAACTTTGGTTAGGAAAGTTTTCCCTGTGCCACCCGGTGCGTCTAAAAACAGGATTTCACCCGAGGCGTTATCTACACTGCAGCATTCCCTATCAAACGTCTGGCGCTGTTCCTCTGTCAAATTTGCGCAGTCATTTTGTAAAATTTCTTCGAGTTCCACGGGATTGTAACTAATTTCTGATACGTACTCTCTGTCCATCGACTACCGGTGTGGGCAAACCATAACAACGCCATCTATCGAAGTGCTATTAATATTCAATACTGCACGTAGTTGATCTCCAGATGTAGTTCATATTATAATTTTCAAATTTACATTTTTGAAGTGAAAACTTCTTTAGCGGCGTTGCACACTTTTTGTAATGGGTAAAAAATGTTAAACTCGCGTCAGGACATCGCGTCAGGACACGTGACCGTCAGGAGAGATTTCCCCCCCCCCCTCTCTTTCTACGGCGGCGCCAATCGAAGTGAACCAAGTGACACACGACAATGGATGGATGGATGGATGGATGGATGGATGGACGTGGACGTGGACGTGGACGTAAAATGAAAAAAGTGACGCAGAAGTAGTGAAAAAAAAATGAGTTATATTAATTAAATTAATAATTGATTTATTTCAACGTTAATATTCAAGTTTTCTCTTCTGCCGGCACTCCCGGAGTGCAACCCGTCTTTTTTTTAGGTGTGAACTGATTACGATGAAACAAAAACTCAATGTTACTTCAATTTATAATAATTATAAATTGAAGTAACATTGAGTTTTATTTTTAACGCAAATATTGTTGTGTATAAACGTGAAGTTGTGAGACCAAGTGCATATTAACACACATTAACTAATTTTGTCCAGAGATGGCGCTATTTTAATATTTATTTCTGAAACACTTAGAATTTTCTAATTTACATTTTTTAGGTGTGTGTGAACTGATTACGATGAAACAAAAAAACTCAATGTTACTTCAATTTTTATAATTATTAACGCAAATATATATAAACGTAAAGTTGTGAGACCAAGTGCATATTAACACACGTTAACTAATTTTACTTCTGGTAAACTTTAAATTCAAAAATCTTTTGATAGACTGAACCGATTGCAATGAAACAAAAACTAAATGTTACTTCAAGTTACGCTAAATCGTTGTGTATAAAAGTTATCTACATTGATTTCGTACATTTTACGTGATGCTCGGATAACTAAACATACAAACAGACAAAAATTCTATTGCTGGAATTGGGTTCTATTGGTTGTTCTTTAACACCCTGGCTATATTTTTTTATTTTTTTTTTCAATGTACAAAAACTTCTCTACAGTTTTATTATATGTATAGATTTGATTGTAATATCGTATTTAAGTTACATTTATAAAAATTGCTTAGCTTTTAAAATAAGAAAATAAAAGAAAGATTTTATGAACATCTTGCAGTTAAAGTGTGGAAAAAAACTGAGTAAACTCCATCTTGGTGCAACTGCAATGTTTTTGGCAATTAAACATTATCTTGTATTATCTTATCTCACAAACCGGCCACTAGACAAAATAACTTAAATTTTCCTCACACAACATTCAAAACTTAAAACCTAAACCAACATTTCAAATAAAATATATTGCGGAACCACTCACCTACAACGTCAAGTCTTAAGAAGATGCTCGTGGGAGGATGGGAGGACACTTGACACTCATAGACGCCTGCGTCCCGTTTCTGAACGAATCTTACTTTTAGCGTCCAGTCCTGAAATTGAAGGAAAGATTTTTAGTTGGAATATGTTTTTATTAAGATCGTAAATGGTTTTATTGGTGTCTGGGCTAGCATGAGTTTGATATTCTTCAATTCTAGTTCATGGGTTTAACACCTTTTTAGACCGGTGTAATTACATAATGTACAAACGCCAGCACGTCAAGCTACTGCTATCTGTCAAATTTCTTTAATTGATTTTCAACTTTATCGCTAAAGCATAGGATTCAAAGTTGATTGGGAATATTTGAAAGTTTCGGGTAGCTTTACACTGAGTTAGAGCCCGAGCAGAAATGCATTTTTAACATCATCGGTTGATGTCATCACGTCAACGCTGACTGTCGCTAAAAACCAGTGCTGGAGCTCTGTCTCACATAGGGTCGTAGCATTATGCTGTGCGATCGCCGTTTTGCGTGGACGTGACGCGTATTTTCCCCCAAATTGTTTTTTTTTGTGCTTGTGTTCTTTTTCTGCGTCATGTTTGCCACAAATAAAAGTATTTTCTTTATTTATTTATCAGTGATCAGCAATTTAGTCGTGATTCGGAAGCTTAATACAGCGTCTGACAAGATCTTAGAATTTTTCGCTACTGATTTGAACTACTGGATTTATTCTCAAAGAACCAGACGAATTCCATAAAGAACACAATAACGTTTGATGCCAAAAATTTGAGTCGGCTTTTAGCCCTAAAGTATCAAAAATAACACAAAAGAAAATAACTCAAAAACCTCATTTTCAGGCACATACCTACATATTTTTTCAGACCAAAACAAAAAAAAAAACAACAAAAGAAATTGCCTCCGTCCTAAAAATTTGCAAAAATTCCCGGTCTCCGGTATTTGTACACACATTTTTTTGGTATCTGTACAAATTTCGGTAAACAGACATATTTGTCGACGAGCCTCGTTCTGAGTTACCTAAATATTTGTTCAAAAAAGGAGAGAAATGCTGATATTAAAAATACTGTATTTATGACATGGGCTGAAAAAATCCCTCCCACAAAATTTTCTGGCACATAAAATTTTACTGTCGTTGAACAACCATGATTTACGCGTCAATAGAGTTGGTTGGTTGGTTTAGAATAACAGTGACAGATTTTGTGGGTAATCTAAAATTTGAAAGTCCTAATAATTGGCACAGTATAATATACAGTAAAACATCTTCATACAAACGTGCCGCTCTCGGTTTGAATGTGTGCGTGCGCGCCGCGCGCCATGTCGGCACGCGATTTCACGCACACGCTAGCATAATATATGAGGGAATAAGGTGGCGGCAGTGCGGGCTGTGCAGCGCGACTGTGAGCACGCGCGTACGCTACATGACCGCTTGCGTTCGTCAACTCTCGCCGGCGCGCGGCGGCGGCCACTTAAATTACGAGTATCATGACTTCAAAAAGGGGAAACAAATATTGTAGTGTTTTCGGGTGCCTCAATAATGATTTCGCAAACCCGGACTTATCATTCTTCATAGTTCCTGCTCAACCAGAAATGTAAGTACCTACTTATACTTAAATATTATTAGAAAATGTGGTATTGTATTGTTTATTTCACAGTTTATTTGCTTTATTAAGAGCGTAGCCGAGTCGCATTTTTCCTATAAATGTATTCCCAAATTTACTTTCTGAATACTATGTTTAGAGCTAAAGTTTATTTTAAGAAGTCTAGTTTTACTATAAAACAGAGGATTGAGTTCGAAACATCGTTTAGGTAAACGTATTTGTCGCGTATAGATGTAATAAGGGCAATTTCACAATAATTGATATTGCAAATTAATTACTATTGAAATTATTATTTTTTCTATTGTCTGATATGTTGTTCAATCCAAATATGGTGTCTTATACACCCATTACAGGAATTACGGCAAAGATCGAAATTTACTCATGATCCCACCTGATGATTTTGTCGATAATGTAGAAAGGATGGAGCAGGTGTTTCGCAAAGCGTTCGAAAAGGACCACATCAACATTAAAATTGGCCGGTCAATTTACGATCAACTGAATGATATAGAATTTAAGATGCCCTGTCCATGCTTTCCCAAAAGCTTTTTACAAAAACTTTACATAAGAATAAGAATTTACTTTACATTAACAAATAATAATAAAGCGTTCCGGACGTGCAGAAACAGGAGAAAAATTTTCTCGGTATCAAATTTGTAACTTAGTATTATAAATGTTATGTGAATAAAGGCTTTTTATTTTTACTAAATTTATAAATTGGTAAAATATTCAATCATAATATGCTTTTTTATTTCATAAATTTAGATCAAGTGCTGCTTGTTCGAAAATATTAACTAAAAGTAAAAGTGACAACCCTGGGGATCAAAGCAAGAGTAGGCTAATAACTCGGCGGGCGGCCTTAGATAACTTACTGTATATTATACTGTGTAATTGGTCTAGCCTTAGGCTAACAGTTTGAGCTTTTTTCTTATATTTTTTCTTGCAAACAGTCAAATGCTTAAAGGTTTGTTGTCGAACAAAAGGAGAAATAATTAATAAACTAACTCGTTTTTCAATAATAATAGAATAGAATACTCTTTATTATGTATACCATATAAATAAAAATATAACAATGCTCTAAATTACTACACTGACTTGTTTTAGTGCAAAGAAAATACCACCCTCTATAAAATGTTATTCGTTATAAGACAAGAAAGAAAGAAAAATAGTTTTCTTTGTCACATAAACAATAATAAGTTTATTTATTTTCTCTCGTAATGGTTTTGTAGCACTTTACAATGTACGGCATTTCATACAAGATTTGAAGCCCTTGTTTTTCGAAATGAATGAATCGATTTTAATGAAACTTCGTACGCATAAGCAGGATACAAAGGTCTAAAAAGTTAGCAAAGAACATTTACGAAAAATAGTGTTAAAGCTAAACTAGACCGATTTAAAATTTTCAGTTATCTTTTTTTAAATAAGACATTTCGAAAATGTTATTTACTAAATGTTTAGACCTTTATATCTGCTTATGCGAAGTTTTATTAAAATGGTTAATTCGTTCGGTCTTGTGTCAGTGGAAACACTATAGGTTGATTAGTGAAAAAGTTTAAAAATGAATGGTCAGATGACATTGGCTCGTTGGATCTGATAATACTGGTACGAAATCCCAACAGATTGTAGCAATGGCTATGTACTTAAGTACTTATGCAGCCTAGTAAGTATAACACTAATGAAATAACGCCACAATTCCGAATAACAGGCTCCAAACATTACCTGTTTGTTCAAATACTGTCGAGCTGTGAAACGTTTGACTGATGTTGTGTTAACAATGCAATCGCTGAAAATGGACAATGGCTATTTGCTGTTTGAATGGCTGTGTATAAATTTAGATTGGATTCTGACTATATTGTTGTTTCTATACCACAAATTGTGGAGCCCAAGACGGACGCGGATGACTGGGCGTGTGATCTACAATGCCTCTGAGACTCTGTGACTCCATACAACCGAAACTGTGTGGATGTCCGACCAGGGAACTGAGGCAGCCGGCGAGGAAGCGACAAACTATCGGCTATTTTCTCGCTGAAGAAACGTACAATAGATATACATTCCATGTAAATAAAAGAGATGCATATATTTACAGTTGATCGTTGATTGTTCTGTAGAGGTTCTCTCTTGTTTGAAATGCAGGCCAGTCATATTTGAAGGCATGTTCAATTCGAACGTTTAAGCGTGTGTCATTGAATGAGATTATGTTTGACGTGTAAAAAATAAGTAGGGCTAATTTTATGTAATTGATGTGAAAACTCCTAAAATAATATCTAATGAAATCCAATAAGAGTTTCATTTAAATAAGTACCCGTACTTATCGCTTATAGTTCACACTGCCGGCGAGGACTCGCCCCACTGGTTTGTCGCTGAGCGATAAGAGCTATCAAAGATAATACTCGCTCAGCAATGCTCGCTTGGCGGTCAGAGCACACGCCCGCTATATATATCTCCGCCCCTAGCGAGTGGTGCAAGTAATCGTCCGTCGCACTCGGACACTCGCTGATAGCCTAGCGACAAAACTATCGGAACTACACACTCGCTGCTCGCCGCTCGACAACTCGTTTTCAGTTGCTAGTTCTACTCGCTACTCGTTCATCGCCGGCGCCTAAATTGACACGCTATGACTACTAAGGGTGTTGTGCCTAAATAATAACAGCCACACGGGTTGGCCAAAAGTTAAGCTACACTTTCCGCGGTCAGTTCGTGGATGGTTTGACCGTACATTACATATCGAGAGCCCTCCGAGCCTCGAACGTTACGGGTAGTCAGAAGCCCAAAAATTTTAACAAACAGTCTTACCAAGGGGTATCGTGTTAAATATGCAAGTCTTTTTTTTATGGATGGGAAATCATCAAATGACCTCTCCCGCTCTGGGTGGAGCGGAAGGGAGTGTCAGACTCTTACTGACTAAAACCCATCCGTGTTCCTTCCTTAGCCTTTTATGTTCCGGGGTAGCGATAACCCTTTCGGACAATCCCGCACCCCCGGCAGGCATCGGCCCTGGCCGGCCCCTTCCTTTTTGCTGACATCTCTTTGAGGCACGCGTGGAACACGTACGCGCCGTTCGGCATGGGCCTGGTCCTGATCGGACGGTGAGCTACCCATTACTCTCCGTCCGCAGGCCCGCGCCTACGGTGGCTGGGAGTCGTTACGCGGCTCCCGACGCCCGGAGGGACTCCCGCGGCGGCTGGGACGTAAGGCTTTCTCCCTCAGCCATTCCGCCACCTCCTTTGCTAGCATGACTGCTTCGCTCCCACTCCCTCTCGCCCCGGACCATGGCTTGAACCAGGGCCGGACGCGAGAGGTCGCCGCCGAAATATGCAAGTCTGACATCATCATTCTCTTGTCGTTATCCTCATTTATTTTGGGGTAGCCACACGCAACATGTCTTTTTCTTCCATACTATTGCTATTAGTCTTCATCTCGGTACACCATCAATAGTTTTTTTGCTCCCCTTCTGCTTTTATAACCATTGTTATTCATACTCAAAAGGCATAGGTATACATATATGAAAGGAATAATATTTCACCTACATAACATCAAATTATCACTGAAGCCTAGACAGGCGCCAAAATCCATGAGGGGTTTTCATTTTTATATAGTAAGTAGGTACTACAATGGCACTAAAATATTTTAGTACTAAAAATAAAATCTAACACTTTGGAATTTATTGGATACTAAACTCACCCGAGCAAAGAATATCAAGATACTTGGAGTAAAGAGAAAAGCGAGTAACCAAGGTTACTGGGTTTTCATTTC
The DNA here is from genome assembly GCA_945859645.1 of Amphipoea oculea. Taxonomy (NCBI): domain Eukaryota; kingdom Metazoa; phylum Arthropoda; class Insecta; order Lepidoptera; family Noctuidae; genus Amphipoea; species Amphipoea oculea. The sequence continues at coordinate 2,498,369 of OX243885.1, forward strand.
ATCGCTACAATGGTGACTTGAGAATTCATAATGCCAAAATGGACGTTGTTTGTGATTATTTTTCAATAGATAACATGACATACCATCACGCCTGTAGTAATCTAAGGTGTAGGTAGAGGTGTACCTATAGTACGGTCAGCAGCAAAAGTCGATTAACACTTCAGTTTTTTTAATCCTAGTTATTGAGCAAAATATTTGTTCAAAATAGCAGCAGAAGAAAAACATTTACCCCCTTATTCATAATCCTATTTTATCCATATTTTAGCTAAAATAGGTTTATAGAACGTTTGTATTTATCTGTCACGTTGTCATTTCTGTGTGTAAGAAAGAGACAAACCCCATTTTAACTAAAATAGGTTTGATAAGTTTTATGAATAAGGGGGTTAGAATATAAACTCTTTGCTATTATATGAAAAGCTAAAAAGCAGTTTATTGAATAAAATTGTTGTCAATTTTATAACATGTAAAAATGACAGTGTTAATCGACTTTTGTTGCTGACTGTACCTATACCCATATTTCGCCTTTTAAGTCCCCAACTCCCCATGTCATAGAGAGAGCCTATTGCCTTTAATCGAGCACAAATCCAGGACTGAATCCAGAAATCTGTGAAATTCCAGATAGAAAAACCAATAACACTTTGTCCGATCCGGAAATCGAATTTAGAACCTCATGCTCAGCAATAACGCTTGCAACCACTATACCATACATATAGCAATTATGTACTTATCGCATCTTGCAGGCTGCAGCTGCCGCGTTCCGGGCGCGGAACGGCAACCACGCCTAGTAAGTGTGCATCACAGATATAGATAGACCTACATTACGCAAGTATCACGATCTGTATGAAAATCAAACGTGCCATTTTTTGATTACCTACTATGACGTCACAAGCATGATGTAGTGATGGGAAAATCAAATCGATTCAAAGACGCCGCCGCGTGCGGCACCCGTCTCGCCCCACCCCCGGGGCCTAGCGCCAGCGCTCACGCTCGCGCAGCCAGCAGTATACAGGACTGAGCGCGAAAGTGTCGACTTACGATTTTTGTACGTAAGCTGGGTACACGAAGTGGGTTGCTCTTGCGTTATCTAGGTGAATCTATATCTGTGGTGTGCATACACATGAGTCGCACGCGTCTACAGCGGACATAGGCAACTGCAGCCGTCGACACTCGTTTACGGTGAAACTCAGCTATTCAAACAGCAATATCTATTCTTCATTTTCAGTGGTTCCATTGTTAACAAAACATCAGTCAAACGTTGAACGGCTCAAAATTGTTTGAACAAACAGGGTGTGTTTAGGGCTGGTTATTGGGAATTGTGGCGCTATTAGTGTTATTATATATTGGGCTGCATAAGTCATCTACAAATGACAGCCGGGACCAATCGCTGAACGTTATTTACGAGGCACGGAGGGGTCTCGACGATGCTGCTGTCATTGTTTAGCTACGAGCCACTCTCCCAAAGTAAAGGTTCCGAAATTACACCAAAGACGTACTGGCAATGTCTTCAAAACCACCAAATTCTCTCTTGCTTTAACTGTGTGAACATAATATACATTATATCTAATAGGTATGTTGAGCTTCGTGACCACAGTATAGTTAGATACAGAAGGTCGGCTCCGAAAACTCACGCACACATAGACACGCTTCATGTACAGGGAATGCAAGCGCATGCGCGTCTTTAGACAAACGAACATATAACTAGCACTCTAATTGCATAACACACTTTCATTCACAATCCGAGGGTTTTGATGGATATTACTAATCCATTGCTTCATAGATGTGAAAAAGTCGTCCGCTTAACTACGTAAATAACGCAATGAATGTGGCTGAGCTGTCAAAATGAAAGGAATTGCGATCAGTTGTAATTTTATGTGTGTTTCGCAATTGCCCCGCTGAACAAGAACATTTTTTTTTTCGATTTTTTTGATATTGTAGAGGTATCTACAACGCGTCATACTTACGTCACGCAAAATCCTGCATCTCGCAAGCTGAGTTTACCGCGCAACTAGCATAGATACAACGGCCCGACATGAATCATCCGGCAGTTGCCCACCAGACACAACACCCGTCTGGTCGGAGGATCCTCCCTTTTCTATAGAGTATGAGTGATCTTTACACCCTGTTCCTCATACCTCTATAATATTTTAGTATACCTAATGTTGATATAACAACAAACTCCTTCTTGTTAAGACAAAGAGAATTAGACAGACTGGGCGTAGAATATGCATTCGCTCGTTTGGTCTAGGGTACAGCCCGATGTAAAGTTTATGGCGGCTCAGAACGTGAGGCGAGTCGCTGCGCAGAAACAAATTCACGTGTCGGCGGGGGTGAAGGGTGCGGTACTGCGCAGCAAGATGCACACTTCAGAGTCTCACGAGCCTCACGTCCCAGCTGCCGCGGGAGACGCTTCCGGCGTCGGGAGCCGCGTGACGACTCCCGGCCACCGTAGGCGCAGGCCTACGGACGGAGAGTAATGGGTAGCTCACCGTTCGATCAGGACCAGGCCTGTGCCGGACGGCGCGTACGTGTTCAGCAAAAAGGAAGGGGCCTGCCAGGGCCGAAGCCTGCCGGGGGTGAGGGATTGTCCGAAAGGGTTACCGCTACCCCGGAACATAAAGGGCTAAGGAAAGAACACGGATGGGTTTTAGTCAGTAAGAGTCTGACACTCTCTTCCGCTCCACCCAGAGCGGGAGGGGTCATTTGATGATTTCCCATCCATAAAAAAAAAAGTTTGACACGACAGACTTATACCTTGAGAAAGTTTGAGAACGTCACGCGTACGCGCCTACATACGCGTCTCCTGTTTTCATTCGTTGTACGGAGCCAGCCTTCTGTACCTAAATATTCTGTGTCGTGGCTTTAATATCTTAGTCAGACGGTGACCACAACCGTTGTTAAGGGACCCAAAACGACGCCAAATTAATTAGTGCGCTTATTCACTTATCTTGGCGCCTGTTCCCTGAGAACAGAGGTCAAAGGAAGGTGAAGTTATAGTTTATTGGTAGCAATTTACGTCTTTCATTATATTTTCTTTTTTTATCTTCTTCTAGCTGTGCCCCGCGGTTTCACCCGCATAAGTTTCGATCCTGTGGGAATATCGGGATAAAAACTATCCTTTGTCCTACCCCGCGATGCAATCTAACTCACTGCCAAATTTTATCGTAATCCGTTAAGTGGTTTAGGGGTGAAAAGGTAACATACAGACAGACAGACAGACAGAGTTACTTTAAAATGTATAATATTAGTATAGATACAGGTTGAAATTGAAAACATGCGACAAACCGAAATTGGAGATAATTGTTTTCATCATTTTGAACAACTTTTACCAAGGGACCAAAGCTGCAATCGTGAAAAAAAATCAGCTGTGCATTTTAACGAGATGCGAACATAAATGTAGGGTACAGCGGATTTTCCTATATATAGATTAATACTATCTACGAGTCGGTATATCTATACTAATACTAATAATAAAAGTTGAAGAGGTTGTTTGAACGCGTTAAACTCTAGAACTACCAGTCAGATTCGAAAAATTATTTTTGCATTTGATAGCCCAATTCTCGAGGATGGCTATAGGCATTACGCTAGGACTCTTAGAAACCGAGCTTAAAGAAAAAAAAAGCAACGAACGTTTACCGAAAACGAAATAATTGCGCGGGCAAGCGATGCGACTCGACGAGGCAGGTCGGGTGAACAAGAAATTAGTAGTTATAAATAAGTTTCATATAATTGTATTATACATATAAACCTTCCAGAATAAAATTCAAAGTCCTGACTGACTGATATATCAACGCACAGCCTAAACCGCTGGTCCTAGAGACATGAAATTTGGAGGGTGTGTTCTTTGTGAAGAGTAGGTATCCACTAAGAAAGGGTTTTTCGAAATTCGAGGATTCGTGAATGGGGGAGGGTGAAATTTCACGCGGACGAAGTCGCGGGTAGAAGCTAGTTATATAGATAAGGAACTCTCGACGTCTTGTCAAGTCAAAGATACATCAGTTTGCCCGCATAATGAAGTTTGTGAAAATATCAAACTGTCCCTTTGCGAAAGTATTTTAGCAGTTAATTAATTTTAGAAATAAAGGGTCTCCTAACGAAGGTAATGTTTTGATAATAATAAAGTATATTGTCAATTTGAACGAATATCGACGTGGGTGACAAAGAAATCGACTATTATAAGATAAAGATTTTCTTGCCAATATAATGCCAACTGGCGGAGCTAAATTGAATTTGTGATTCAAAAGCCTGACATGTATTTACGTACCAATGCACGTTTTACATTACCGTATCTGCTACCTGAGTTAATCTTAATCCAGCGCTACGGGTTATCAAAGTGTTATTTTATGTGTTTAAACTAACAAACTTGTAGCGGTATCTACAAACGCATGCGAAGTACGCGTCATACTGACGTCACACATAATCCTACATCTCGCAAGCAGAGTTTACCGCGCAACTAGTATATATACAACTTTATTATTATTTATAAAGTTGAATATATTTATTTTATTATTTATACAACTTTTACATTTGGATGTATATATACATATATTTTTTTTCTTTCATTTCCTCCGTTTTTATGGTGGTCATGCTACACTGCTACAAGGATCTGTTGGCACTCAGTTGACGTTGACAGAGGTGCGTTGTTGGTAACATTTGTGCAATTGTTTGGTGAAATGTATTGATAAGACAAGATGGCGGCGATTTTAGCCACGCGCCAATAAAATAATGTTCGCCAATGTTTTAAAATTTCAAACACGGAATGCATTTAGAAGAGGGAGTTGCCATGCGGTGTATTTTATTACAGGCTGTTTTCTTTTTTTTATTTGCCAGAGCTGTCCCATTCCTGGGTAAAGACCTCCCTGCACTTCTTTCTTCTTTCGCTATCTCCTCTTTTTACAACTGAGGGGCAATTCTCGTAATTTTAAGAACGTTCACAGTCAGATATCAGTCTCAATCTGTTAAAAAAAAAAGACGGGGTGCACTCCGGGAGTGCCGGCAGAAGTGAAAACTTGAATATTAACGTTAAAATAAATCAATTATTAATTGAATTAATATAACTCATTTTTTTTTCACTATTTCTGCGTCACTTTTTTCATTAATAGATGCACTTTGTTCAATTTCCGTATTTTAAACACTTTATATACACGAATTTTACGAATACACAGTAGTGTGGCTACTACACAGACGGTCGAGCCATCAGCTGTCCATCCATCCATCCATCCATCCATCCACGTCCACGTCCACGTCCACGGCCACGTCCACGACCACGACCACGACCACGACCACGACCACGACAACGTCCACGTCCACGTCCACGTCCACGTCCACGTCCACGTCCATCCATCCACCCATCCATCCATCCATCCATCCATCCATCCATCTATCCATCCATCGATCCATCGATCCATCGATCCATTGATCCATCGATCCATCGATCTATCGATCCATCGATCCATCCATCGATCCATCGATCCATCCATCGATCCATCGATCCATTGATCCATCGATCCATCGATCTATCGATCCATCGATCCATCCATCGATCCATCGATCCATCCATCGATCCATTGATCCATCCATCGATCCACCCATCCATCCATCCATCGATCCACCCATCCATCCATCCATCCATCCATCCATCCATCGATCCATCGATCCATTGATCCATCCATCCATCCATCCATCCATCGATCTTATCTTATCTTATCATCCATCCATTGTCGTGTGTCACTTGGTTCACTTCGGTTGGCGCTGCCGTAGAAAGACAGGGGGGCGGGGGGGAATCTCTCCTGACGGTCACGTATCCTGACGCGATGTCCTGACGCGAGTTTAAAATTTTTTACCCATTACAAAAAGTGTGCAACGTCGCTAAAGAAGTTTTCACTTCAAAAAATACCTCTAATTTCCCCTACATTTTGACAAGTTTTTCACATTTGTTTGTCGCTGAGATGAGACTGCGACTAGATTTTGAACGTTTTAAATTACGAGAATTGGCCTTCAGATGTCAATAACAAACATAGCATCGAATACAATTATACACATCAGTAATCCTATCTAACCCAATTCCATTTTAGTTTCTGGACGTGGTCTTAAAGTGTGTGGAATTAATACGAGTCACGCCGGATTATTGGATTTCCTAGAGGGTCATGGGGATCAAACTTTGGGAACCCAAGATTTGCTAACCGTATATCTCAAATGAAGGTACGATTACTTTGTTTGTAATGCAGTTAGGGGCTAACGTTAAAAGCAAATAAGGGAATCACACTAATATTATAAAGCCGAAAGTTTGTGAGTGTGTGTGAGTGTGTGTTTGTATGTTTGTTTACTTCTTCACGCTTAAACGGCTAGACCAATTTTGATAAAATTTTGTATGGAGGTAGCTGATACCCTGGATTAATATATAGGCTACTTTTTATCCCGATATTCTCATGGGATCGACATTTACGCGGGTGAAACCGCGGGGCGCAGCTAGTAATTTATATTTATGTGTGAATAATTGCTTAGATGATTAGGTTATGTTGAGAGGCTGAATGAAAGGCGTCTAACAAAAGGTTAAAAGGAAAATTTACAAGGCAGATTTGAGTGGAAACGCCGGGAGGGGGCGCCCGAGAAGGACATACGAGTATGTATAGTGACCTGTGGGATGCAACATGTGTCGACACCCTTGCGCCATTCCATCTTCCTAGCATGGTGGGCTGTGCTGGGGTGGCTGCTGCAGGTGCAGAAAACCTCAAACGGCGAAAATATTGCAACCTGATTGGGAGTTATATGTTCGAGCCGTTTGGGGTTGAAACACTAGGGCCATGAGGTCCGAGTGCCCACTTGGTTTTTCGAGATATCGCCAAGCGGTTAGTCGACTCTTCACGTGACCAGAGGGCTGGCCTATTTCTTGGCCAAAGAATTAGCATTGCCATACAACGTGGCAATGCTGCCAGCCTTTTGGGCACTGTTCCTGTTGACAGCGATGCGGATAAATTCTTTGATGCCCTATGACTATTTTGTTTATTTTTTAATATAATTGTATATATTATTATAGTTTTTATGTTAGCTTATATTATTTAAATACTTTGTAAAAAAAAAGTGACCTTATGGGTGATGTTCGATGAACGTAAACAAAGCAAAATTGTATGTTAGGATCGTAGCAGGTGGCTTTCTGTAGTTTTTACCTAGCCCCATGGAACAAAGGCAGCAATCACAAATAACTAACGAGCTATTGAAGGTCGCAGAATTCCGTGCGATGCGGGCATCGTAGGTCATATATTATTTCATTTAAATAGCAACAAAACTTTATTGTTTCAGAAAGTTTCTTTTTAAGTCCGTCAACGAAGATACGGGCCCGTCCCGAAATAGCTGATCCGTCAATACATCCAAGGAAATTCTAAGATTAAGATTTGGATTGTTTACACCGATCAAAACAAACGTCAAATTCAACGGATAGGTTATTGACACACTCAAACTGTCATTTTCGAACAGAGGTCAATCTGTAATCTGTGATCCGTCCTCTCAAAGATAGATTGGTTGAAAAGATTGCAATTGCAATCCACGGATCGTTTTTTGCTACACTTTACTACAAATCTGGATTGAATTTTCGATCTTTAATCTAGAGATATTGGATTAGATTGGTTATTAATTTCGGCCGTAAGTAGGTGAAGCTAGCAACTTCAGCTGAAACTATAGACGTCATACTTAAGTAATGGACCCCAAACCCCATGTTTAGTGAGAGTAACAGAAAATACTACCTCCATCCTCATCATCATCATCAGCCTGTAGCAGTCCACTGTTGGACATAGGCCTCTCCTATTGCACGCCATTCAACTCGATTTTTGGCAACTCTCATCCAGCTGCTACCAGCCATCCTGCGAAGATCGTCGCTCCACCTAGCCTAAAGGCGTCCCACCTTACGTTTACCGATTCGCGGTCTCCACTCAAGAACACGTATACCCCAACGGTCATCGGTTCTACGGCTAATATGGCCGGCCCATTGCCACTTCAGCGTGCTTATTCTGTGAGCTGTGTCGGCAACTTTGGTTCTCTGCCGGATCACCTAGTTGCGGATTCGATCCCTCAGAGAGATTCCAAGCATAGCCCGTTCCATAGCTCGCTGAGCGACCTTGAATTTATGGACCAGCCGTATCGTGAGTGTCCACGTTTTGGCTCCGTAAGTCATAACTGGCAGCTTAAGACGCACTTATTGAAGACCTTAGTCTTTAGGCTCTGTGGAATACGCGACGAGAAAACTCATCGTCAATCCTCTCAAACTTAAACTCAAAGCATTTATTTCAATTAAACCAATTACAGGCACTTTTGAATCGTCAAGGGGTCGGTCAGTCAGAAAGATGAAGCTAGTTGCCCATTCCAAAGCGTAGATACCTATGGAGATGAACGGACAAGAAACTCCATGGACACTTATTTAAATCAAAATAAATATGGTTACAAAGTCTTGGTTACATCATTCATGTTAAAAATTATACATGTGAGAACGATGCAGCACGTTAAAAGCGTCCATAATGAAAAGACGAGAAAAAAAAGCAATTCAAATATTAAATTAAAATAAGCCATGGCAGCAAAGAGATGACCAGTCCTTACTGACGGCGCCCGTTCACGAACATGACGCATGTATTAGATTAGATCTCTATTCTTACCTCTGAATGCTGTAAGTGAATGGCTTGAAACCGCTGGTCTGAGCTGTATGTAGTGAGGCCGACTGTTAGGAGATGATAGTCTTTTCTTCTTATCCACGATACCTGGAACAACAGATAAAAAATAAGTATTTTATTGAGACTGAAATTACCTTGGAGTTTTGTTGTTTAACCTCTGTAAGGTCAAACGAGTCTTATAAAAATATTCAGATTGTAGGGTATGTTCATTTATTCATTTACTAGCTGTGCCCCGCGGTTTCACCCGCGATACAAGTATTATAGTTATTTTTTATTGATTCCCTTTACAAATCTCCACACCCTTTTTTACACCCTTAAGGAATAATTTCGGGGATAAAAACTATTCTGTATTCTTCCCCACAACTCAAACTATCTTCATACCAAATTTCATCTAAATCGGTTCAGCGGTTATTGATTCCCCATACAAACTTCCACTCCCATTTTCACCCCCTTAAAGGATGATTTTTGGGATAAAAACTATTCTATTTCCTTTCCCGGGATGCAATCTATCTCTCTGCCAAATTTCATCTAAATCCGTTTAGTGGTTTAGGCGTGAAAAGGTAACATACAGACAGACAGACAGAGTTACTTTCGAATGTATAATATTAGTATGGATTTCTTGGGATTGGATACGTATGGATATGTGAAGACTTTAAAAAAATGATTCAACATTTGCGATGTTAAAACATGCTTTGGGAGGTTGTTTTTAGGGTTCCGTTCCCAAAGGGTGCTAACGGAACCCTATTACTAAGACTCCGCTGCGTTGTCCATCCGTCCGACTGTCCGTCTAACTGACAGCGGACTTTATCTCATGAATCGTATATAACAATTAATATTCCAGCTAAATTATCACTTATCCTTTGTTCTTGTTTTGAATTTATGATGAATGAATAATTTGTAATCTGGTTAAATTTTAAATTTTATACGGGTGTATATCTGAATTAAAAATTATTTGATTTTGAATATTATTATTTTGAAGATGAATACATTAAAACTTAGTCTAAAAGCATCAGGTTTTAGACGTAACTCAAATAAAGTTCTAAAGCTATAACGATACTTATAACGAGTTTTACGAGTAGTTTGTAATCCTAATTAGATAAAAGCTTTAATCAAAATTATAACCCAGCAGAATTGATCCGAAATGAATTTATTAGCCAATGTAACATTTTATGATAATTGAATTAAAACTGAGCACCGTCTTATAAGACAAGCTTAATCACACTAACATTATAAAGGCGAAAGTTTGTGAGTGTGTGTGTTTATATGTTTGTTACTTCTTCACGCTCAAACGGCAGGACCAATTTTGATAAAATTTTGTGTGGAGGTAGCTGATACCCTGGATTAATATGTAGGCTACTTTTTATCCCGATATTCCCACGGGATCGACATTTACGCGGGTGAAACCGCGGGGCACAGCGCGAAAGTAACTCTGTCTGTCTGCCTGTATGTTACCTTTTCACGCCTAAACCGCTGAACCGATTTCGATGAAATTTTGATATAGAGATAGTTTGAGTCCTGGGAAAGGACATAGTATAGTTTTTATCCCGGTATTCCCACGGGATCGAAACTTACGCGTGTGAAACCGCGGGCGCTGCTAGTTCAATAATAAAAGCCAAATCCTCCGAATAATATTTAGAAAATCCGTTCAAAAAATCATCATCAACATCATTTCAGCAAGAGACGTCGACTGCTGGACGTAGGCGTCCCCCAAGCACCGCCACTTTGACCGGTTCTGTGATTCCCTCATCCAGTGGATGCCCGCGGCCTTCACAATGTAATCGGTCCACCATGTGGCAGGCCTTCCAACACTACGTATTCCGGTACGGGGTCGACACCCCTGAACCTTTCGGCCCCATCGCTTCGGCCATCTTAAGTCACTTCTAAAATCAACTTCTAAATAAAATTTTATTTTGTAAGCTAGTTTTTGTAAGTTCTCTTTTCTGTTAACTTTTAAACGAGAACACGCCTTCATCGTTACTCTAAGCCTGGGTGTCTGCCAATGCATTTAAGTAGCACTAAGACCAATTTATTGATAACATCGAACGGTGTAAAATGGCGTCTTTTAAGTCGATATGTTCAGTGGGGGATTCACTATATGTATTGAGAAAAACTCGGGTTAAAGCGAGGTGAATCCCGCGCGAGGTGCAGAGAATTCGCTCGCGTTAATTCTGTTAACTAATTTGTATGTAATGGTATGACTATACTATTCTTTTTAGGGTTCCGTACCTCGAAAGGAAAAAACTGAACCTTTATAGGATCACGTTGTTGTCCGTCCGTCTGTCTGTCTGTCAAGACCCTTTTTCTCAGGAACGCGTGAAGATATCAAGCTGGAATTTATATTAAATACTCACGTCTACTGTCCCTTTTAGCTGTAAAAAAATCAAACTTCTAAGCCAACGCAATCAAAAGATACAGCCGTTTATGCCGCCGCAAGTTTTCAACACTCGCAAGGGAATCAAAACATACGAGGCACTTCCCGTGAACTCAGAATCTTGTTTGGTACGAAGCAACGTCTTACAGCACAGATAAAGGAAACATTGCGAAAACCGTAAATTTTTAGTTACATTATTATACTAAAAATATTTTTAATAATTTTAAACTTTAATTATTAAAAAACGATAGACCTTTGTCTTTAATTTATGCTCCTCCAGCTTTCCACATTGTAATGTTATGGATTTCATTTCACAATAAAAATACCATAACTATGACTCGATTGTCGTGATGGGTGAACTTTTACTTATATACCTACATGTTTGTACGGAACCCTTAATGCGCGAGTCCGTCTCGCACTTGGCCGGTTTTTTTTCCTTCTCAGTTAGTTTTAATCATGATCTGGCAGTTTCAGTAATTTATGCGGCCTACCCAAATGGCCTTTCTTTGACGAACAATACGGTCGTCGAATCGTTGAGCTGCTCAAGTTCTGAGTTGAGCTGCACGATTACTGACTAAATGCGTGCACTGACTGAACAGTTCTACTCAGTGGCGTGCATTGGTTTTCAGAATAGGTAGGCACTAGGCCGGGGTCTAGTCTAGGCAAACGCAGTCACTAATCAGAAAAAAAAGTGCGGTCAAAAGTGTGGTTATTTGAGTAGGCATGCCTACTTAAGGGTGATAAATTGCGAAGGTCGAACGTCATGGTATTACGCTTGAGACGTGCGTATTTTTAATTTTGTCGTATTAACTTGAACGAGTAAAGACCAATGATAATGTGCGAATAGTACGGGAGCCGAGTAGGCCGTCCGGCGACTGCCTACTGCCGCGCGTGTTTGTATGAAGATTTTGTTTTTGTTAGGTATGATAATTTAGTGAGTTTCTTAATTGTGGGGCATACACACTAAAATATAATTGACAGGCTTATGTTGATATATCGAGGTAGGCACTGCTTATATGCCTATATGCAATGCACGCCACTGGTTCTACTTAATCTGTGGTTCTTTAATCTGCGCACGCAACTGTCAAAAAACTATGTTTGACGTTTTGACATACTCCTACTATATACCTCTTTTTACTCCTACCTTGAATGTAGGCTTATTGTTATCTCGGAGAAGGAGGCGTCGGGGTGGCAACCGCCTTGACGCCTAATACGCCAAAACCCGCTTACCAAATAAGGTAAGTGGACCTTTGGGGTCGCGGGCGCACCAAGTGGGGACTCTGTCCGCCCACAAAGAGACCCCAGGGAAGACGGTGGCATAGTGGTCACGTGCTGCCGTACATATCGAGGCTCAGGGAAAGCCCCTTTACAGTCTCCCCAGGGATGTGCCTTACAGGCGTTGCACGGGGGGGTTCCGGAACTGGTCTTTTAAGAGGCTTACTAGACCTAAGTGTCCTTGAAAAACGCATGCACACATATGCAGAATCGACGCAAACGCCATCTAACGACGACGCCCATCACAATTATGACATAAAGCATACATGAGATTTAGAAGTAACGGTTTTGTGAGATTACGCCCTAGTATTCTAATAGATGGCGCGGAAACGATGTGCAAATAAGAAACAAATTATGTAGTTATGTGTGACAACATAATAAATTTTATTCGTTTTGAGTGTGACTTGAAAAACTTAAGGATGTGGGTGATTTTGAAATAAAACTGATTCAATGAAATTAAAAACATTTTTAACCGACTTCAAAAAAGGAGGTTGTGTATTCGACCCGTATGTATGTATGTAATGTATGTATGTGTGTATGTTTGTATATATATTTGTAGATTTTCTAAAAAACTGATGAACCAATTTTGATCATTCTTTCACTAATGTGATCTACATACTTCCAGGAAGGTTTTAGTATATAATACATTAGGTAATTATTCTTATGTAGTATGTCCGAAGTTAATATGCATAAATGTACTGCATCTCCGGCATTTCTATGCGAATTTTGATGATTCTTCAATGCACTAGTGTTAATTGAATTTTTGTGGGGTAGGTACAATTAGAAAGAAAAAAAAACAACCGACTTCAAAAAAAGCACTACAGCGTGATAAATAACTATAATTTCGGAAGTCGGTGTCAAAAAACGAAAATGCGGAACCAGCGACACCGACTTCCGAAATAAAAATTATCACTTTGCAGTGTTTTTTTCTAAAACAATGAATTTTGGAAACATCTAAGAAAGTGCAGTCGGTATTTTCGACTTCACGTACAACTGTCACAGTGACGTATGTGGACGACGTGTAGATTTGTATTCGAGAGTCCCCGGGTTCGATTCCCAAGGTTACGAAATCGAATTTTCTATTTAAATGTCATTTTGAATTTTTAAATATATCTATTAAATATTTTTATAAATAACTAAAAAAAGTCTGCAGGAGAAAGAAAGTCGAAAATATCAACACGGAAGTTAGGTATTTCTAATGCGCAAGTACCTACACGTTATCTAAGCTATTACAAAAATAAAAAAAATTCTGACCTAATGTTTTTATTAACCGACCGCGACTTATTGATAATGGGCATAATGAAATAGGTAACAGATTCATCTGAAAATTGCGATGAAAATGATCAAAAGCAAGAAATTAGATTTAAAATTGATTTTGTTTATAATAAAAAGGAATCATAGTTATATATGAATGTTAGGTACCTAATCTTTGAGGCCGTTTACACATTAGGTATGCCGCAGCTGCAGCGGCACCGCCGTCGCTGCATCAGTCACCCTTGGATTTGTATGAACACACGGCGCCGCGGCGGCGCGCCGCAAGGGCTCATACAAATCCAAGAGAAACCAATACAGCGGCATCGCCACAGAATATAATAGTATGGCACCGCGGGCGGCGCACAGTGGTCTGAAAATCGAGCTCCATACTCATAGAAACTTAAAGTTCGGAAATAAAAAAACAAAAATTGTAATGGGTCTAGTATACCTCCCTTTACGTAATATTAACGTATGGATGGTATCAGTCGCTCCACGCGTGAGAAAAAAAAGTTTTTTATTTTTTTTTGTATGGGAGAAAACACTTAATGTACATTTTTTTGAAACTGGATGGAACTGATAGGCTGGAGCTCGCACGAGCTATTGTACGATACACGGCCATCAAGATGACATACAATTCATGCACCGTTCGGCGCCGCTTTGCACGTAGCAAATTTTTGAAATTTTGAATTTTCGATACGTGATTTTTCAAATCTTTGACGAGGTTAAATTAACTTGCCGATCGATTTACTTATACTATCGTTAGTTGTAGCCTGCTTATGACCTTTGTGATGACAACAATTAAAAATTATATTGATTATATACGTTTTTTTTTATTTCATTCCAAGAACTAACTCATTTAATCACCGTGATTATGGTTGAGTTATAATTATATACTAATGACATGAGCATCAACCAGCTCTAGCAGGGCCAAATGGGCCCTAGTCACAATAAAATTCTATTGTCTGTAAAACCTAATTAAAGAATAGCGAACGATAATGAGGGTAGTTGTATAAAAACAGGACGTTTGAGCTTACTTTTATCAGTAGCTCTCAGTACTTGTGCGCGCTAACTTATTACGTTATTTTTTTAATTTTGCTGTGATGGAAGGTTGTGATACCAATTTGGACATTGTCATGTTTGTGACAAACAACAATTGTTTTTCACAGCCCAATGTTTTATTTGAAGTTTTTGAGAATACTATTGAGTTGTCAGAAAATGAAAAGAGGGTATTGAAACAATTCTGTCAGACTTATGTTTGTTCGTTGAGGAACAAATGGATCTCGTGTAATCTCACGAGACGTACATACATAACAAAGTATGAGACATGGCTGCAAGAGAACATAAAATGGCCTGAGATCATGAAAGGAAAGATGACCCCTTATTTAGTGTCAGTAGAGCAGCAAACCCGTTCCAGTTCTGACTTTGTTTTAAATGAGGGTGCATCAACATCCTACACACCGGAGACGTGCAGTGTTGGAACATCAACATCAGTTGTGAGGCCGAGAAAACCATTTAAAGAGCTAAGCCCGCTACAGAAGAGAAGGAGAGCGGAAGACCTCCTAACGTATAGCACTGAAAGCCTTGCTCATGCAACCGGTTTGAAAGCACATGACAAGAATATAGCAGATATCGTTAAACTAGTCTCGGAGCAAAGAGGCTACAAGGATAAATAAATTGTTAAAGCCCAAGGAAACTGTGCCTATATATTCCGCTGATAAAGCTTTATTTATTTTGACCTCATTGAAGCTTTCGAAGTGGCAGTATATAACATTAAGATCTTGTGCAAAAGAAGAAGGAGTACCACTGTGTCCTTCTTATACTGCCATCCTTGAGGCGAAGAAGGACTGCTGCCCTCCAAAAGTTACCATTGTACATCACGGAAGAAGAGGTAAAAGTAAAGCTAAATTTTGGATAAAACTGTGCAAAGCTTGGAAAATTCCTACGTGTGGAACCTTCGCTGGGTGGCAAAGAGTTAACAATTATATGCAAGTATGGCTTTGATGGTGCTTCAGGGCAAAGTTTGTATAAGCAAACTATGGCAGACGAAGACGATTCCAGTATGTTTATGTGTTCTTTTGTGCCTCTGCGCTTAGTTTGTGGCGAAGAAAAGGTATGGGAGAATCCAAAGCCATCTTCCACAATGTTCCGCTGACCAATTTATTTTAAGTTTTCAAACGAAAACAAGTTGAACATCGTGGAAGAACAGGCTCTGATTGAGGCTCAGATTGAAGCAGTATCTAATTGGACCGATTTCTGCAAAAATGATCCAACCCACAACCTCGACAATTTTGAGTTTTTGTGACCTATGTGCTCCAAATAAGGTATAATTTAACATATCAAAGACTCAGAACTCTATGTTAATAATTGACGAAAATCCGTATAGTCCAACCCACAGCTGTCATGGCAAACATCATTTTTTATAATGCATAAGTGTTTCAAGCTATTTGAATCATTTTTGCATTTTCTTGGTTGCCCTGATATGTGTAATTTTTTTTTTTGCTATAATGATTCAAACTACTAGGAACAGTTATGCTTTTTATAAAATATGGAAAATATTACAAAAATCATTCTGCTTAAATGTTCCAATAACCTTGTATCATTTTAACTCAATTCCAAATAACATTCGACTACAGAATACTGATTCAGAAAAACGATTCACGGTTAAAAATAAAATTATGATTTAATATCTGGGCTATAAAGTAAACAGAATATTATTTTTACACCGAAAACTTTAATGAAGTAGGCATTTATTTATTTAAACCTTCTATTTTTTTATTGCAATTTTTTGTACCTTCAATAAAATTGTATGTTTTGCATGAAATTTGAATCGATTTAAGCAAAAATGATCCAGCCCATACAAACCTCAGTTCAAGATAATTGAGTTTAAAGTTTATTGTGGTATTTTTCTGGCTTGTGTTTTTAATTTTATATTATTCTAAGCTTGTACTAAACTAATTTACATGCATGTATTTAGTAAATCAATTTTAATAGTTTAGTAGATATTCAAGAAAACTTGCGCGTGGATCATTATTACATAATAAATTTTGTATGGAATTAGCTGTGTAGGCTGCGAAAGAAAAATGCAAAAATGTACCAAAGTATGACAAAAATAGAAACAAAAATGTTTATTATTTTATTTTAAAAATACAAAAGTTACCGTACTCCTCATCTAAATCAAAGTGAGGTTCACCACAATAACCATCTACATCGTCTATTATTGCATCGTCTCCCTTCAGTTTTTTATATTAACCAATGCAATAATTTGGTATAAGATGGAATAACGATTTCAAATCGTTTAACTTCTTTTTGTTAATCAGTTTTCCTCAAGGCCATAATTCTTGCAAATCTTCTTCTACAACATGCAAATCAACACCTTTAAATTTCTTTTTAACATTCAGTTCTTTATACATAGTCCTCATTAAAAGAAGTTCTCATGAAGAACGAATGTCGAGTCTTTTTTGTCATTAAAATTTCTTTTGTTTTGAGCCAGTTTACCATTAAATATTTTTCTATTTACTATTTTCTTTTCTAGAATTTGAGATCCAACAAAATCACTAAACTAGCCCACTCAGTAAATTGGCTCAAAACAAAAGAAATTTTAATCACAAAAAAGACTCGACATTCTTTGTTCATGAGAACTTCCTTTAATGAGGACTACAAAGAACTGAATGTTAAAAAATAAATTTAAAGGTGTTGATTTGGATGTCGTAGAAGAAGATTTGCAAGAATTATGGCCTTCAGGAAAACAGACTAACAAAAAGAAGTTAAACAATTTGAAATAGTTATTCCATCTTATACCAAATGATTGCATTGGTTACTATAAAAAACTGAAGGGAGACGATGCAATAATAGACGATATAGATGGTTATTGTGATGAACCTGACTTTGAATTGGATGAGGAGTAGGGTAACTTTTGTATTTTTTCAAATAAAATAAAAATAATAAACATTTTTGAGTTTCTATTTTGTCATACTTTGGAACATTTTTGCATTTTTCTTTCCGCAGCCTACACAGCTAATTCCATACAAAATGTATTATGTAATAATGATCCACGCGCAAGTTTTCTTGAATATCTACTAAACAATTAAAATTTATTTACTAAATACATGCATGTAAATTAGTTTAGAACACTTAGAATGACATAAAATTAAAAACACAACATTTAGGATTACAAAGCCAGAGAAATACCGCAATAAACTTTAAACTCAATTATCTCGAAATGAAGTTGGTGTGGACTGGATCATTTTTGCAGAAATCGGTCCAATTATAACTCAACCATAATCACGGTTGTAGAATCCTGTTGATTCCGTACTTATGTTAAACATATCACTTCACTGGCTCACTACCACACCAAGCGCCATCGTATATAGCCTGCTTCACTTTGTCTGTTTCCCGCCATTCCTCGTAACTGACAGATGACATAACATAACTGACAGCAGCTACCCCGCTTGTGTGAATGAGACAGTGTTTACATATCTATTTAATAGATACACTACAACGGTGATTAAATGAGTTAAGTAGTTCTTGGAATGAAATGAAAAAAAAACGTATAGGTACTTATAATCAACATAATTTTTAATTGTTGTCATCATAAAGGTCATAAGCAGGCTAAAAGTAACGATAGTATAAGTAAATCGATCAGCAAGTTCATTTATTCACGTCAAAGATTTGAAAAATCACATATCGAAAACACAAAATTTCAAAAATTTGCTACGTGCAAAGCGGCGCCCAACGGTCCATGAATTGTATGTCATCTTGATGGCCGTGTATGGTACAATAGCTCGTGTGAGCTCCAGCCCATCAGTTCCATTCAGTTTCAAAAAAATGTACATTAACCCCCTTATTCATAAAACTTATCAAACCTATTTTAGTTAAAATGGGGTTTGTCTCTTTCTTACACACAGAAATGACAACGTGACAGATAAAGACAAACGTTCTATAAACCTATTTTAGCTAAAATAGAGATAAAATAGGATTATGAATAAGGGGGTTAGTGTTTTCTCCCATACAAAAAAAAACAAAAAACTTTTTTTTCTCACGCGTGGAGCGACTGAATACCATCCATACGTTAATATTACGTAAAGGGAGGTATACTAGACCCATTACAATTTTTGTTTTTTTATTTCCGTACTTTAAGTTTCTATGAGTATGGAGCTCGATTTTCAGACCACTGTGCGGCGGCGAGTTTTGATAGATCTTATCAAAACTCGTCGCCGCGCCGCACCGCCGGCGGCGCGGCGGCGCGGCGGCGCCGTGTGTTCATACAAATCCAAGGGTGACTGATGCAGCGGCGCCGCGGCGGCGGCGATGCCGCTGCAGCTTCGGCATGATGTGTAAACGGCCTCAAGGATTAGGTACTCGTACCTAACATTCATACATAATTATTATGATTTCTATTTATTATAAACACAATCAATAAAAATTAAACTCTTGCTTGTGATAATTTTCATCGCAATTTTCGGATGAATCTGTGATTTCTTTATGCATATTATCAATAAGTCGCGGTCTGTTAATAAATTTAGGTTTTTTTTATTGTTACAATGGCATAGAAAACGTGTAGGTACTTACGCATTAGAAGTAACTTCCGTGTTGATATTTTCGACTTTCTTTCTCCTGTGAAAGATAATTACATTGTAGACGTTTTTTTAGTTATTTATAAAAATATATTTAAAAATTCACAATACATTTAAATAAAATTAAATCGATTTCGTATCACTGGGAATCGAACCCGGGGACCCTTGAACACGAACCTGCGCGTCGTCTACATAAGCCAATGTAACGATTGCGTATCTCGTCGAAAAAACTGAGCTTATGCGTATAAGTGCATTTTCTTAAACTACCAAAATTCATAGCGAAAAAAAATATTCAGTAATAATAAAATGCTCTTACTTTTTAATTTCGTTCATATGTTCGGCGTTTGTTTTATATGAACGTTTTGTAGTCCTCCTAAGGGAATGTTTCACTTTATTTCCCATATTTACAAATGATATAATTGATAGCAAATTATTACGCTATTTTAACTTAAAAGTAAGTATTTTATATTTACATGAAATAAAAATATTTACAGAAAGAAGATATGCAAATAGTAATAATAAACAATGAATGTATGTAGGTACAAATAAATAATGCGGCGAAAAGAGCGACGCGTCCGTATAGTATCAGGCCTCGGCCGGGCATTATTGCTACACGCACGGGGGTTTACCGTTTACGTACACATGCGCACTTATTATGTTCGGAACTATGAATATTATGCTATTTACAATAAAACTATTGTTTGAACTAAAAAAATAAAACACTATTATTTTAGTATGTTGCTTGTAGAATGATCTGACAAAAAATCAGAATGATTGTATGTATATTAGTATGGTTTCTATTGTAAAAAGAGTTTTTAGAGGTATCTTCATGATTTTTTTCTATCGTACCAAATTAGTTGTATTATGTTTTCAAAACACTATCTATCTAAAAATTCAAAATACATTTAAATAAAATTTAAAAAGAAAGTACGATTTCGTAACCTTGGGAATCGAACCCGGGGACTCTCGAATACAAATCTACACGTCGTCCACATACGTCACTGTGACAGTTGTACGTGAAGTCGAAAATACCGACTGCACTTTCTTAGATGTTTCCAAAATTCATAGTTTTATTGCAAAAATAAAAATATTCAGTTAAAAATAAAATGCTCATACTTTTTACTTTCGTTCATATTATGTTCGGCTTTTGTTTTATATGAACGTTTTGTAGTCCTCCTAACGGAATGTTTCACTATATTTCCCATTTATTTACAAATTATTACCCTATTTTAACTTTGTTAGGTTACGCGGACCACTGCCGGTAGACACAAGTTAAACGCCCGGGAGTTGGGACTCGCCGTACAATAGATGGCGCGCGCCTTGCACCCATACATAACAAACTTAAAAGTATTTTATATTTACACGAAATAAAAATATTTACGGAAAGAAGATAATGCAAATAATAATAAACAATGAATTTACAAATAAAACTTAACAAAAACATAACAATTTTGACGGAAATAGTGCGGCGAAAAGAGCGACACGTCCGTATGGCATCAGGCCTCGGCCGGCACTGTCGCTACACGGGCGTTCACGCACACATGCGCACTTTTTATGTTCGGAACTATGAATATTCGATTTACAAAAAAACTATTGTTTTAAATAAAAAAATAAAACACTATCATTTTGGTATGTTACTTGTAGAATAATCTGACAAAAAATCAGAATGATTGTATGTATATTAGTATGGTTTTTATTGTAAAAAGAAAGTTTTTTAGAGGTATGTTCATGATTTTTTTCTATCGTACCAAATTAGTTGTATTGTGTTTTCAAAACACTATCTATCTAGCATATAT
Organism: Amphipoea oculea; assembly: GCA_945859645.1. Taxonomy (NCBI): domain Eukaryota; kingdom Metazoa; phylum Arthropoda; class Insecta; order Lepidoptera; family Noctuidae; genus Amphipoea; species Amphipoea oculea. The sequence continues at coordinate 2,519,292 of OX243885.1, forward strand.
CCTGAAGAATATCATATATTTTTCTGATTTTGTTTACTGTAGGCGATCATATACTTTTATTGTTTCGAAAACTACCGTTTTTTTGCGTTTAGCTCATGTAAGCGCCTTAAGAGGAACCGGGACCGCCCCTATGTGCTGATGGTAATCACCGGGGTGGTTTTAGTGACGTAAAAATCCCACACTCCGCGACCTCCCTCCCCGGAGGTCGGGTGTCTTTTGAAGGTTTCCCCCCGTCAAGAAAAAAAAAAAGGCTTATTGTTATGTCATTCGACTACATAACTCATGACCTATCTGGCCAGTCAAATCCCTTACACAATTCCTCCAAATTATATTACTAAATGGTGCCTATACAAACCTCAAACCTAAGCAACTCCACCTTGGAATATATTTTCTAGCCCACTGAACATTGAAGCGTATTTAGGAATAAGCCTAGCTCAGACCCTCACCGGTCCACATTAAATTAATTGGTAAAATGAACTCCGGTCCTTCAATTTATTTTCTGAGAGCAAGCTTGAAAACTCACCCGAGCTGGGGTATATTTTCAAGACCGCTGAAGCGCGTGAGGTTGAAAAATAGTCGGACTAGCAGAGCGTATGTATGTAATGATTGATGTTTTTTATTTTAACCGACTTAAAAAACGAGGTTCTGTATTCGACCCGTATGTATGTATGTTTGTATGTCCGCGATTTTCTCAAACACTAATGAACAAATTTTGATAATTTTTTCACTAATGTGATCTACATACTTTCAGGAAGGTTTTTGTATATAAAACATTATGTAACTATTCTTATGTACGCAGATATATACATAAATGTACTGCATCTCAAGCATTTCTATGCGGATTTTGATAATTCTTCTAGTCAGTGTTTTCAATTCTTCAATGCACTAGTGTTAATTGAATTTGTGTGGGGTAGGTACAACTAAAAAGTGAAAAATAAAAACGTTTTTACAAAAAAAACAACTGACTTAAAAAGAAAAACAATACAAAATGATAAATAACTTTAATTTCGGAAGTCGGTGTCAAAAAACGAAAATGTGGAATCAACGACACCGACTTCCGAAATTAAAGTTATTTATCATTTTGTAGTGGTTTTTTTTTGAAGTCGGTTGTTTTTTTTTTTTTGTAAAAAAGTTTTTATTTAATTTCTATTTTGCTCAGGGGAAGTATTTGAAAATATGCTTTGGTTTATCGAAACATGCTAAATCAACATCAGGCTAGCGTATCCCGACTATCTTGTGGTCGGTTTCCAGTCTAACCGAATATAGCTGAATACCAGTTTTTAACATGCAGCAACTTACTATCTGACCTCCTTAACCCAGTTACTGGGCAACACGATCATTCTTGGTAATACTGGTTGATAGACTTGCAGGTTTTCGACTACACGTAATGACTGCTAAAGATCTACAAATGACAGCCAGGACCCACAGCTTAACATGCATTTCAAGGCACAGAGGCTGTATGCACATTGGTGGTAACCCATCCACGGACTGACCTCGGCAAGCGTTGCTTAACCTTGAAGATCGACCCGTACGTTTATTATTACTTACCACGAGCATCGATCATTCAATAAATTGTACATAACTATCTAGAAAGTCGTTTCATAATTATTATTACTAGCTGCGCCCCGCGGTTTCACCCGCATAAGTGTCGATCCCGTGTGAATATCAGGGTAAAAAGTATCCTATGAGTTAGTCCTGGTTATAAACTATCTGTGTGCCAAATTTTATCCAAATCCGTTCAGCCGTTTGTGCGTGAAGAAGTTACAAACACTCTCACAAACTTTCGCCTTTATAATATTATTGTGATTATAATATCAAGAAAAGATAAAAAACTGTAGGTAAATTGGCTAGAGAGGTGTAATTTAAAAGCGCTTTTTATATTGTAATATTTTTTTGATTCCTTTAGAATCATTTTCACCACGTTCAATAGAGCAACAGGTACCGCTTAAAATGGCTTTTAGTTAGTCGAGCGTTTGATCCTTTGGGATATTATTAATATCAACCAAGTTGTGGTCCCAGTTCAGGGCAAAGGTCAGTTCTCGCAAGACTGAGCATTTATCACTACGCTTGCCTGTTGATTTTCGGCAATTTTAACAATGTAACATCTCGCCTGTCTTCAAGGGGTTGACAGAGTTGTTCCTATAACAGCACAACCATATTATGCCATTTATTCAGACTCCAAGCTGCCACCAATGACAACCAATGACACTGTAGCGGTATCTACAACGCCACATGCGAACAACGCGTCATACTGACGTCACGAAAAATCCTGCATCTCGCAAGCAGAGTTTACCGCTCAACTAGCATAGATACAAAGGCCCGACATGAATCATCGGCAGTTGCCCGCCAGACACAACACCCGTCTGGTCGGAGGATCTTCCCTTTTCTATAGAGTATGAGTGAACTTTAAACCCTATTCCTCAAACCTCTATAACATTTTGTCAGACCAGGGCATGGAACCCAGGATCTCAAACTCAGCAGTAGCGCTTGCGACCTCTAGACCGACGAGGTCCTATGCAATAAGTCCTGGCCCTGGCCTGTAGATCCTCCAAACGTCACGATAAAAAAACACTACAAAGTAAAAAATAACTTTAATTTCGGAAGTCGGTGTCGTTGGTTCCGTATTTTCGTTTTTTGACACCGACTTCCGAAATTAAAGTTATTTATCATTTTGTGTAGTGTTTTTTTTTGAAATCGGTTGTTTTTTTTTGTAAAAAAGTTTTTACTTTTTAGTTGTAACCCACCTAAATTAACACTAGTGCATTGAAGAATTGAAGACAGCTACTAGAAGAATCGTGAAAATTCGCATAGAAATGCCGGAGATGATTTATGCATATAACTTCGTACATAAGAATAATTACCTAATGTATTATATACTCAAACCTTCCTAAAAGGATGTAGATCCTTTTAGGAAGGTCCCATTAAAGAAAGAATTATCAAAATCGCTTCATTAGTTTTTGAGAAAATCGCGGACATACATACATAGATACGGGTAGAATACAGAACCTCCTTTTTTAAAGTGATTTATTACCGTTGGATCCCGTTTTTGAATCCCATTTTAATATTTTTGGCGTTGGATCCCGCAAAACATTATTATGTATTTCCGTTGGATCCCGAATTTAAAAAATGCAAGATAATTACGTTTTATTGTCGTTGAATCCCGAAAAGTATTTCCGTTGGATCCCGAATGCTTAAAAAAATATGAATGCGGGTACTTTCAACAACAAAATTGTTTATAATAAAATGAGGGGTTCACTAATGTTTCACCAAAACTCCATTGACAAATTTTTAGTTTACAACCAACGTTTCGTATACTATTTATTTCACAAACAACTCATTTTCTATATAATCTAGTCGTTTCTGGCACTCGCCGGCCGCTGCCGCGGCACCGCTCGCTTCGCTCGCTCGGCTCGTGCGTAGGGGTCACAGTTTTAACCTAACCTAACCTAACATTGTTTTTTTTTAATAATTAACCTAATCTAACTAGTTCGGTTCCGGGTAACCCACTAAAAATAATCTCTTTTTAGTGTTTGATAAAGGTAAATCACTTTTCTTCTGAAATGTACACATGTTGTTATAATATGGGATTCAACGGAAATAGCAAACGGGATCCATCGGTAATACCTAAAAAACGGGATCAAAAAACGGGATCCAACGGTAATAAACGTTTAAAGTCGGATTAAAACTAACCAAAAGCACAATTTCAGAATAATCTCCTTTTCAAGACTTAAGTTATGTACATAGATAGTGTCTACTGAACATTATTAATCTTCATTAAATCCTTAGTAACCAAGAAACCGGTTGAAACCGGACATAACCGGATTACATTATGTAGGCGTTAATTACGGGTTGGGATCACTGATTCCACGTAATCTTGTTTAATTATGTAGATATACCTACATTGTTATCAAGTTCTCTAGAGAGCAGTGGTGGCCCAGTGGTAACGACCGCGACTTACGAATTGTAGGTCGTAGGTTCGAACCCTGACAGGCGCTTTACTTTGTGTAAAATCATTTCATCACCACTGCTCTCAAAGCGGTGAAGGAAAACATCATGAGGAAACCGGCATTTCCTGGAACCAAAAATTCGATGACATGTGACATCTACCAACCCGCACTGGGCCCGCGTGGTGGATTACGGCCCACTCCCTCTCTCCGAGAGGAGGCCTGTATCCCAGCAGTGGGAACATTATAGGTTGATTATGTATGTATGTGTTATCAAGTTGAACAGGGGAATAGACCACCTCTGTCTATTCACGGGTTTCTTGAAAGAGTTAGGCCGTTTGTCCACCACTATCGTCAACCAGACGTCATCTAGAACGAGATGACAGCACTAAAGTACAGACGCCAGCACATCAAGCTACCCGAAACTGTCAAATATTCCCAATCAACTTAGAACCTTATGCTTTAACGAAAAAGTTGAAAATCTGTTAAAGAAATTTGACAGATTGTAGTAGCTTGATGTGCTGGCGTCCGTACAATTGACAGCCGGGACCAACGACTTAACGTGCTTTCCGAGGCCCGTAGCGATCCAGATATGAAAGGGATGATCACCTATCCACAAGCACTTTATTTTAATTTTTGGAAATGTGAGGACTATGTGGCTTTTTAACCGACTTTAAAAAAGGAGGTTCTGTATTCGACCCGTATGTATGTATGTTTGTATGTCCGCGATTATCTCATAAACTACTAAACCGATTTTGATGATTCTTTTATTAGTGTGATTTACATACTTTCAGGAAGGTTTAAGTATATAATAAATTAGGTAATTATTCTTATGTACGAAGTTATATGCATAAATGTACTGTATCTCCGGCATTTCTATGTGAATTTTGATGATTCTTCGAGTCGTGTCTTCAGTTCTTCAAGGCACTAGTGTTAATTAAATTTGTGTGGGGTAGGTACAACTAAAAAGTGAAAAATAAAAACCTTTTTACAAAAAAAAAACAGTCGACTTCAAAAAAAAAAAACACGTCGAATTGAAAAATAACTTTAATTTCGGAAGTCGGTGTCAAAAAACGAAAATGCGGAACCAAAGACACCGACTTCCGAAATTAAAGTTATTTTTCACTTTGCAGTGTTTTTTTTTTTAAATCGGTTGCTTTTTTTGTTTTTTTTTTCTCAGTTAGTTATAATCATGATCTGGCAGTTTGATTAAATTATGCGGCTTCCCCAAATGTCCTTTATTTGGTATTGTTCATCGAATCGGTGAGCTCTTTGGGTTCTGAGTTGAGCCTGCACGATTACTGACAAATGCGTGCACTAACTGGACAGGTCCACTCAATCTGTGTGGTTCTTTCCTCAAAAGACCATTTCAGGCACCAATCTACATGGTCTTCACATGATCTGACCAAGATTTTGTCTGGACTTTAATAGAGACTGTGACCTCTAAGTTTGTTTCGGCCTTTCTTCTCAGAGTATTCAGATAGGAAACGCCGACGTCATCTAGTTTTATCACACCATCACACTATCACACTAATATTAAAAAGGCGAAAGTTTGTGAGTGTGTGAGTATGTGTGTGTGTTTATATGTTTTTTTTGAAGTGAAAACTTCTTTAGCGGCGTTGAACACTTTTTGTAATGGGTAAAAAATGTTAAACTCGCGTCAGGGCATCGCGTCAGGACACGTGACCGTCAGGAGAGATTCCCCCCCCCATCTCTTTCTACGGCGGCGCCAACCGAAGTGAACCAAGTGAGACACGATAATGGATGGATGGACGGATGGTGATGGTGATGGCGATGGCGATTGGCGATGGTGATGGCGATGGCGATGGTGATGGTGATGGCGATGGTGATGGAGATGGTGATGGAGAAGGCGATGGCGACGGTGATGGTGATGGCGATGGTGATGGCGATGGTGATGCGATGGCGATGCGATGGCGATGGCGATGGTGATGGCGATGTGATGTGATGTGATGGTGATGGTGGACGCAGACGTGGAGGCGGACGCGGACGCGGACGTGGATGGACAGCTGATGGCTCGACCGTCTGTGTAGTAGCCACACTGCTGTGTATTCGTAAAATTCGTGTACCTATATAAAGTGTTTCAAAAAATGGAAATTGAACAAAGTGCATCGATTAATGAAAAAAGTGACGCAGAAATAGTGAAAAAAACTTAATTATATTAATTCATTTAATAATTGATTTATTTCAACGTTAATATTCAAGTTTTCACTTCAGCCGGCACTCCCGGAGTGCAACCCGTCTTTTTTTTTTGTATGAAGGTAGCTGTCACCCTGGATCAACATATAGCCTACTTTTTATTCCGATTTTTGCACGGGATCGACATTTACGCGGGTGGAAACGCGGGTAGCAGCTAGTTTTAAAAATATAATTGACGTGTAAAAGTGTTTGTACAAATCTACTTACAGAAATAAAATCATTAATTATCATTACCATTTATCACTTCGCGGCAAGCATAACTTTAGATCGACCCGTGCGATCAAATATCTAGTCATACCTGCATTAATAATCCATACTTAACCGGTCAAGCGGCACGCGTCGCCGATCGGCGACGAAACAATAGAAAATCAATCGTGTCTCATTAGCGGAGCTTGACAGATTAATCACACTTCACACTAATATTATAAAGGCGAAAGTTTGTGTGTGTGTGTGTGTTTATATGTTTGTTACTTCTTCACGCTCAAACGGCTGGACTAATTTTGATGAAATTTGGTATAGAGATAGCTTGAGTCCCGGGAAAGGACATAGGGTACTTTTTATCCCGATATTCCCACGGGATCGAGACTTATGCGGGTAAAACCGCGGGGCGCAGCTAGTATTATAAATGCGAAAGTGTGTCTGTCTGTCTGTATGTTACCTCTTCACGCTTAAACCGCTAAACCGATTTACATGAAATTTGGTATAGAGATAGTTACAGTCCCGGGAAAGGACATAGAATACGTTTTATCCCGATATTCCCACGGGATCGAAACTTATGCGGGTGAAACCGCGGGGTGCAGCTAGTAATAAATAAATTTCCTCCTACAGTTAGTGTTTACTAGATATAGCAATATCCTCAGTATTTATGTTTGATTTCCAAGAGCTTGCATTACAACAAAATGTTTCCAAGTACATATACTAGATTTCCAGGAACGTAATTATTATAAAGCAACCAGTAGCCACACTATGTAATACAAACTTATTAAAACGCTATAATTTTGATAGCCTAAAACAATGCCATCAGTCCTTCGACAGACATGGCCAGCCCACTGCCACTTCAGTTTGCTTACTCTGCAAGCTATGTCGGTAACTCCGGTTCTTTTCCGGATAATTTCATTCCTGATTTTATCCTTCAAAGAGACTCCGAGCATAGCTCGCTCCATAGCTGATGGTCGGTGGAGCAGGCGAGTCCTGGATTGGAGACCGCGTACCGGCAAGCGTAGTGTGGGACGCCCCCCCAGCTAGATGGACGGACGACCTAAAGAAGGTGGCTGGGGTAGACTGGATGCGGAAGGCGGAGGACAGGGTGCTGTGGCGCAGTCTGGGAGAGGCCTATGTCCAGCAGTGGACTGCGATAGGCTGAGTTGATTAATTGATTGAAAACAATGCAACCAAGTTCAATCAGCGTTTTATGCAATTTAGCTAAATTCATTTTAGCTAAATTGCATAATGTCATTATGGTATACTCGTATAGTAAGCGCCACGAAAGATGAGACTTGACACACCACGTGGTTTGACTTGCGCAGTACACGATTTTAGGTCTCTTTAGCGGTATGAGGTCTGAGCGCGGGATGAGACCGGCACCCTAATTGCGTAACACACTATCAATCGGTGTCTGAATCATTTTGAAGCCAATTGCTAATCCATTGCTTCATAAGTTCTAAAAATTTGTCTGCTCAACACGTAAATAACGCAATGAATGTTGTTGAACTGTCAAAATGAAACCGATTCCGATTGATAAAGTGTTACGCAATTGCCCCGCTGACGTCATAGGGGCGGCGGAAAGAGCGCGGGAGGCGGGGTCAAGTCTTTTCTTTCGTGGCGCTAACTTTACTAGGGTTTTGACAGGAATGTTTTGTAGAATTTACTAATAAACAGTTCTGCAAGTTTATTACGGGGAAGTTTTGTTGAGCGGTCATTCCGAAGAAATAACTGCGTTTATGTTCCTCTGTGGATTTCCATTATACAGGTTAATTTTGAGAATACTAGCTTTAAGTGAGTTACATTCAACTGCAACTGTAGGTTTGCGTAAAGCTGCAGGAAATTTTGCATTTGAAATACATATTTCGGATTTTACTTCTAAAAATCGTTTGGCGTAATAATTATTATTATATTATTTCAATCTTACTTCACGATGTTTTATAATGTTTTTTGTTTCGTAATGTTTATTACTTTGCCTTATATAGAATCTAGTTCTTCTAAATCATTAGGAAATAGTGAAGGGTGTTCATTTTGGGGGACTGTCTTATGTAATTTTTACGTTAAAAAAGTGCTGATTCTCAGCCTAGTTTGAATAAATGATTTACGTTTTTTTTTTGCAACTTTTCGATTCAGTTTTATGTACAGACGCCAGCGCATCAAGCTACTACAATCTGTCAAATTTCTTTAATACATTTTCAACTTTATCGCTAAATCATAAGGTTCAAAGTTGATTGAGTAAAGAACGATGACCATATTTGTATGAGACCCGTCCCCCCCCTTCAACAGAGCTTTTGTATGTATTAGAAGGTTCACAAAGGTCTATAAAAAGACTAGCAACCAGTTTTAATTTCAAAATCCATGGGGTTTAGAAATAAAATAAAAATTAAAAAATCGTTTTATTAAGATTTCCTAATTCGCTAGGCCCGTCCCCCGCCATGCAACAGATCTTTTGTATGTACGATCAGGTTCATAAAGATCTATAAAAAGACTAGCAACCAGTTTTAACTTCAAAATCCATGGGGCTTAGAAATAAAATGAAAATTAAAAAAATCGTTTAATTTATTTTTCTAATTCGCTAGGCCCGTCCCCCGCCCTGCAACAGATCTTTTGTATGTGCTATCAGGTTCATAAAGATCTATAAAAAGACTAGCAACCAGTTTTAATTTCAAAATCCATGGGGTTTAGAAATAAAATAAAAAATCGTTTTATTTATTTTTTCAAATTCAACAAACATGATATTATAGTAGATTATTCACTAATGGGATAAAGTAGTGTCTTGTTGTCGCGGGCGCTATTTTGAATCCTGAACGCAACGAAGGATTCTAGGTTTGAGTTAACTCCTGAGCGAAGCGAGGGAGTTAAGACTTGCATCCTGAGTGCAGTGAGGGATGCAAGCTCGCCCAAGACGAAGACACCCGTCTCCGTCGTGGATGAGCATATGGCAGTCGTCCCACCGCCGGCGAGGAAGCGACTAACTGTCGGCTGTTTTCTCGCTCAAGAAACGTACAATAGATACCTATACATTCCGTGTAAACAAAAGAGATGCATATATTAACAGTTGATCGCTGACTGTTCACACTGCAGGCGAGGACTCGCTCCACTGGTTTGTCGCTGAGCGACAAGAGCTATCAAAGATAGTAAGATACTCGCCTAGCGATACTCGCTCAGCGATGCTCGCTTGGTGGTCAGAGCTCACGCCGAGAAAAACCCCTGTGGGACTAACCGCCCCGAGCGAATGGTGCGAGTAATCGCCCATCGCACTCGAACACTCGCTGATAGCCCAGCGACAAAACTATCGGAACTACACACACGCTGCTCGCTGCTCGCCAACTCGTTTTCAGTTGCTAGTTCTACTCGCTACTCGTTCATCGCCGCCGGTAGGACAACTGCCTGCCTATAGGAATAGAACAAATAGGACGAGTAACGAATGACGTTTTCTGTTTTTTAAATGGCATCTCTTAATTGATCTTGAGAGGTTTGAAAATCAAATAATATGGCTTACAAACTGTTATTTTGTGCCAAAAATATTAACATTAAAACATGATTTTTCTCGGAATATCCCGCACTCTTGAGAGATGTCGTCGTAGTAAAAAATGATCACCTTGCTAAGACGGTTTGAATGAGATACATTTTAAGTTTGTTGGTCGATGTAAGGGTTGGGGGGACGTTCTGGCAATATTAACATTAAAACATGATTTTTCTCGGAATATCCTGCACTTTTGAGAGATGTCGTCATAGTAAAAATTGATCAGCTTTCTAAGGCGGTTCGAATGAGATACATTTCAAGTCTGTTGGTCAATGTAAGGTTGGGGGGACGTTCTGACTCATCGTCCTTTGACAGTTTCGAGTACCTTGATCTGCTGGCGTCTGTACTGAATGTAAAGTAAATCTGAGCAAAAGATATGTTTTCCTCGAATTTTCATTGAAGCTCTTTTTAACGACATTGCAAGTGTGTCCATAAAAACGGTCCACCAGTTGCTTCCATTTTAAAAACTGCACCCCAATGTCAGGTCTTTAAATCCTCGTTAAATGGACAACAGGTTGGCTTTCCATTAGCCACAAACTCGTCTGGTGTGGCCCATTCATTAACACGGTGAAGAGTTTACCTCTCAAAGAGGAGTTTGGGGAGAGGGCTCTTCAAGAGTTTTGTTGGGTACCTTTTTCAATGCGTTTATAGATGGCTGACTGAGCTTCGCCCGCATAGAGGTCGGAAAGTATTCCACGGAAACGTACTACTGAGGTAAAAAATATCCTATGTCCTAACGCAAATCATGATCTATCCGTCACCAAAATACTACCACTTAAGAACGGCTGAACTGATTTCGCTATTTTTAGGGTTCCGTACCTCGAAAGGAAAAAACGGATCCCTTATAGGATCACTATGTTGTACGTCAGTCTGTCTGTCTGTCAAGACCCTTTTTCTCAGGAACGCGTGGAGGTATCAAGCTGGAATTTATATCAAATACTCAAGTCTACTATCCTTTGGTGCTGTGAAAGAATCAAACTTTTAAGCTAACGCAATCAAAAGATACAGCCGTTTATGCTGCAAATTTTCGACACTCGCAAGGAAATCAAATCCTACAGGGTACTTCCCGTAAACTCAGAATCTTGAAATTTGGTACGAAGCAACGTCTTATAGCACAGATAAAGTAAAAATTGCGAAAACCGTAAATATTTAATTACATCATATTATAATAAAAATATTTTAAACAGGTTTGTACGGAACCCTCGGTGCGCGAGTCCGACTCGCACTTGGCCGGTTTTTTTAACCGACTTCTAAAAAGGAGGAGGTTCTCAATTCGGATGTTTGTATTTTTTTTATGTTTGTTCACGCATGACTCCGTCGCTTGCCAACCGAATTGAAAAATTCTTTTTTTGTTAGAAAAAGTATTATACTTCCCAAATGGTCCCATGAAAATTTTATCGAAATCGGACAAGCGGTTTTTGAAAATCAACAAAAATCTAAAAATTTATCTACATTGTCTACATTAACAATCTTTTCGTTTACTTTTTTAACCGACTTTAAAAAAGGAGGTTCTGTATTCGACCCGTATGTACGTATGTATGTTTGTATGTCCGCGATTATCTCAAAAACTACTGAACCGATTTTGACAATTGTTTCATTAGTGTGATCAAGATACTTTCAGGAAGGTTTTAGTATATAACACATTCGGTATTTATTCTTATGTGCGAAGTTATATGCATAAATGTACTGTATCCTTACCAATGGAGATACATCAGTAGGGATATATGGAACAGGGGGGCATTTCTATGTGAATTTTGATGATTCTTCGAGTCATGTCTTTAATTCTTCAATGCACTAGTGTTAATTGAATTTGTGTGGGGTAGGTACAACTAAGAAGTGAAAAATAAAAACTTTTTTTTACAAAAAAAAACAACCGACTTAAAAAAAAAAACTACAAAGTGAAAAATTACTTTAATTTCGGAAGTCGGTGTCAAAAAACGAAAATGTGGAACCAACGACATCGACTTCCGAAATTAAAGTTATTTTTCACTTTGTAGTTTTTTTATGTTAAAATTTCCGTAATAGTCTGAATTACATTTTTATTGAAAGAAACATTAGAAAAGTTTCCCAAATTCGGCAAACCCTGAACGTCTTTTTCTATGGGACAGACGTTTTCCTGTCCTTGAATCATGAGTTATAGTCTTGATTATAACTGAGTTATTGAGTTATACTCAAGACCATAACTCACCCTCCAAGGACAGGACAACGACTGTCGGGTCAGCTCGTTTGAAATACAAAACAAAAGACAAACGTTGTTCCACAATATTGTTTTGTTTCCAGAAACATAATCGTGCTATTAAGACATTTATCTACACCCAAGCCACAGTCTAAAATATGATTTTTATACTGTGCCCATGCTATAAAGCCTCTATAAAAGTTTCTGAAACAGTTAACTTATTGCCAACATTAAAACAATCAGTGTCATAGTAACCATAATATCATCCAAACGAGTGTTATTATGTTGTACTAAATTTCATTATGCAACTCGTTTTCAAAAAAAGAACCTTGTCATGCACGCACGTTTCACTACCACAGAGCAGTAATTTAAAAAAGGAACTTATAGGTTATTCGAATTCACGTCGTATCCCGCCGGCCACCATTTTTGTTCCATACTAGTATTGCAAAAAACTGTTTCAAAACCTTTTATAGAGGATTCATATCATGGGAATATATAAAGTCTTGTATGCAACTGTACATAATTAGGTATTAAAACACTCATGTGATACTATTATCACACTCGGCTTCGCGTCGTGTGATAAACCCACATTCGTGTTTTAATACCCCTTATTATAAAACAGTTGCATAAATAACTATTTCTTGCTTGCAAACTGTATAGTTGGCAGCTTATTCTTGACAACTATAAATTGTAATGCGCTCGCAAGGTGCTGTTTGTAAGCTTACAATTTATGATCTGCAAGTCTTGGTACTAATGCAGCTGTACAAGCTATTGTGATATTAACACAGTCGCCTTCATATTCATAAATGTCTTGTCTAAAATAGCGATGCATAATGTATTGTTGTCTCTGTCCATTCTCGTTAAATTAACAAGGATAGCACACCTGATGTTTAGCGTTAACCTCATTCTGTCTGTTAGAACCTCGAATCGAATGACACGTCTACTTTGTATAGCAATTTGTTCTGTTTAAATAGGGTATTTGATCACTATAGTGCGCTTTGAGAGCAGTGGTGATAAAATTAAATAAAAAAAGTATAGTGCCTGAACTCAAAACCAAGGATTTGTATATCGTACCACGAATTATTCCGATCTGTCACCCTGCTTTGCAGGTCGGAAAAAAAATTCGGATGTTTGGATTTTTCCGATGGATAAACATGAATAAAAAGTTAAAGATAGGAGTAAAGAAAGTTCGAACTGTCATGTCCCCTCGTTGCTAGTAGGGGGACAGAACAAACTTTTCATTCCGATCTGTTCCCCTAAGGGAACAAAGCAAGGTGACAGATCGGAATAATTCGATACCACTGGGCCACCACACCACTCCTCTATGCTCTAGCTGAAAGATGATGATGAAATGACCCATTACCGATATGAGCCCACGCCAAATATACAACCAACATAATAACATTAACCAAATAAGGTTCCACCAACCAACTACATTAATAAGGAACAAAAAATTGTAGGACTAAATAAACGCAAAGTAAAAGATATAGTTACTGACTGGCTACTCAAAATGGATTATCAAAAGACTGAAGATTTCCTAAAATTTACTGTGTAATCCATGATTTCTGTCACCCACACACACTCACACACAAATACTCACACGCACACACACTCACCTCTTCACTTTACTATAACCCTTTAAAATTGTTAAAGTATATAAATAACACATAGGATAATTAATCATATTTACATTCACAACAAATGTACCTTAAGACACTGAATTGTAACACTATCCACGGCTGAACGCTGTGTCCCCAAATACAAGTGATAGCTTCGTTTGGGAACCAGTTTCTCCAACTCTTGCGATTAACGTACCTTTTTATCTAGAAATAACAATATTGTGAATGTTATTTTCTGATATCAATAAACAACTATTCTGATATCAATAAACAACTAACCAGTACAATAAAAGCAAACCAAGCTACAAAATGCAGTATAAATGTAGCGCATTTAGTAGTTGGCTGCTTACAAGTGAGCTAATTTGTAAGCTTAGCTTAAGCTGCCGTTAAATGTATGGTGCAGTTAAATATTCTTATGTTCTGGAAAGTTGTTACAACTGTCTTATTAGGTGGTTGTGGTGAAACTGTATTAACAGTGGTTGTGGTGAAACTGTATTAACATCAGCAGGTATGTCATTATGCGTCATGTTCGTGAACGGGCGCCGTCAGTAGGGACTGGTCATCTCTTTGCTGCCACGGCTTATTTTAATTTAATATTTAAATTGTTTTTTTTTTCATCTTCTCATTATGGACGCTTTTAACGTTCTGCATCGTTCTCACATGTATAATTTTTAACATGAATGATGTAACCAAGACTTTGTAACTATATTATTTTGATTTAAAAGAGTGTCCATGGAGTTTCTTGCCCGTTCTTCTCCATAGGTACCTACTCTTTGGAATGGGCAACTAGCTTCATCTTTCTGACTGACCGACCCCTTGACAATTCAAAAGTGCCTGTAATTGGTTTAATTGAAATAAATGCTTTGAGTTTGAGTTTTGAGTTTGATTACCAACATTTTCGAGTTTTGTATTTTACTAGCCTATAATGTTCCCACTGCTAGGGCACAGGCCTCCACTCTGTGAAATAAAGTGAGCCGAAAACCACGCGAGCCCGGTGCGGATTGGTAGATGTCACATATCTTCGAACCGCGTCTATCTGGGTTCAAACCCATTTGGTTTGGCCTTTTCCATTGCTTTGGCATTTTGAATCTCAAATAGCAGCCGGGGGGTTCATGGAAGAGTTTTGTTGTAATAGTAAAAAAAGCTCAAGAGATAATTCCCCTTAAGGCAGGAATACTTTAATTTTTGGGTATGAAATAAATGATGTCCTTTAGGGGTTAAAAATATAAAAATCAAATGACTCAATGTATGTATTGTTAACGCATTGAATGCCAACTGCGCAATATTACGCAGCTGGTAATAATAGCAGATGCCGACTACGTATTTTTACGTAGGTCTTCCCTATAGATTATTATTTTGGTAATCTGTGTTATTCAGCCTCCTTGAATGGACGTTTTTATACTCTTTTGCATTTCAAATAAAACACGACATAAAAAAGTAGTAACTTAACGGATAACTTCGGCATTCAATGTGTTAACAGGTCTAAAATAAGCATTTTGGCTATTCTCATGTAATCATGTAAATCTTCATAAAATTAACACAGCTATTGTGGTACCAACACCTTGGCCATGCTTGTGGTTTCAAGCCCATGGCTTGTGGCTAGTGGCTAGTGCTAACAAGAATAATTATGTGCTCGTTAGCACTTCTGAGGCATTTCCTAGCATTTGTGGCGATTCTCAGGTAACCGCAACCTGTAAACCGCTTCACTATAGCTAACTGCGGTTTTAACATAACACCTATATCCTCGAAGACACACAAATAGTAGATATGGCTTTAATTTTGACAGTTCAACAACATTCATTGCGTTATATGCGTTGCTGAGCAGACACATTTTTTAAACATATAAAGCAATGGATTAGTAATTTCCTTCAAAACGATTACGATTGTGATTTATCAATCACAATCTGAATCATTTTGATTTTGTTAAAATCCCTTTTAAAGTTTTGTCCCGATTCACCCCTGCATCCCTATTCACCCCGTTTGACGGTAAGTAATCAAATTATGAATGAATATTTCAATGATAACTAATCGATGTTTCCCGTATTTATTTCTCAATCAATTACCTACAGGTTTTTCAAAACTTCTTCTATTTCTTCCTCGTTTTTTTTTTAAATATATTTTATACCCAGTTGGTGGCCATGTTGATTGCGGCATCAGTGGCATTTTTAGTTCATCTAAGGTGCAGGTGAACGGGTACTTAGGACACTCCAGCAAGTCCCCCATTACGGTCTGATCAAAAATACCGCACTCGCACTGGATAATACTAATAATTTTCAAAACTAATAACTTTAAATGTCAAGCTGACATCCGAATCATTGAAGTTCAAATACTACCAAAATGTATAAATCCGACTAAAGGTTTGACAATTCAATTTCGGGTTTTGACAATATTTCAATTTCTTACAAATGTCGCCACCTGAGGCATCGTACACCTTTCGGCAATCTGTTAGGATGCGCCCTTTGTGATGGGCGGCAGCGGGGCGGGAGCATAAGCGCGGCGATTTGAAGCGTGGTGCAGAAAAACATGAGTATGGACTGTACCAAAAGTAACTGATGAAAACGTAAACAAATGATTCAGAGAAACGTATCTATTGATTTAAATCTGTAGTGCTACTTGGAAATGTTTGCTTTTATTTAATAATTTAAATACTTATACCAACATTTTAAATTACCATAAAGATCTTTTTATTTGACTACTAGCTTCTGCCCGCGACTTCGTCCGCGTGAAATTCGTACTTTCCTCTAAAAGTTTCGAAAATGTATGTTGGTATGATCTTTATAATTAACTTAAATAAATAAATATTCGGGCCAATTTTTAAGTTTATAGAACAAAGGAATCAGATTTTTCAAAGAAACTATCCCCGCTTTTCACCCCCACAGGGGTAGAATTTCGAAAAATCGTTTAAGATATGTTCATAACTTGACTCAAAGTTTATTTATACCAATTTTCGAGCTAATCAAGCCGTGCAGTAAAATCCTCCCCTTTAAAATTAACTACCTCTTTTCATACATTAGGGGTAGATTTTCGGACAACCCTGATACATGTTATTAATTATTTTTAGTCCTTAGTATAAATACTGAGTTTCAAGTTAATCGGACAGGGCGTTAAAATTCTTCCATACAAATTTTAACACCCCCCCATCACCTCTTTAGGGGGTATTTTAGAAAAACGAAAAATTTCAAACTTCATAATTTACTTAGATAAGTATTCGTGCCAAGTTTCAAGGTTATTAACTCAATAAATAAGATTTTTCATACAAACAAAATCCCCCCTTTTCACCCCCTTAAAGGTTGAATTTCCAAAAACCCCTTCTTATTCGATACCTACTCTGCACAAAGAACACAACCTCCAAAACTCATGTCCCTAGGACCAGCGGTTTAGAGTGTGCGTTGATATTTCAGTCAGTTCGTTCATCCCCCTTTGGGGGAGAAATTATCAAAAACGCTGAGACACGTATAAATTAATTTTCAATCGTTAGCCTAAATACAAAATTTGAAGACCCTAACTTTTAAACTGACGGACTTTCATACACAACTTCATCCCCCTTTTTAACCCTTTGGGGTTGGAATTATCAAAAACGCTGAGACACGTATAAATTAATTTTTAGTCGTCAGCCTAAACACAAAATTTGAAGATCCTAACTTTAAAACTGACGGACTTTCATACAAACTTTCATCCCCTATTTAACTCCCTTAGGGGTTGAATTTAAAAAAATCCTTCCTAATTCCTTGTCTACATTATAAAGGGAACCATTGTGTAAAATTTCAAAATAAATACCTATAACTACTTTAATTAATAAAAGTACCTACGCTTAATAATTTGTAATTTGAACGAATATTTAAACACTACCAAAACAACTAATACGTGGTCCTAACTTTAGCTACCTTACACTTAAAATCTAAGTGACTATTTAAACTAAAATATTCTTATAGAATTATAACCAGAAATATATACAACTCACAACAAAAAAGAAATGAAAATAAAGCTGAAACGCCTGTGCAATACTATCTACCTATACCTACTTCACTTAAAAATAAATACTTGTAACTACTTTACAAAACAACTCATACCTATTTTACAAAATAACAACAAAAGAAATTCAAATAAACTATTTAAAGACTAAAAGTCGCGCTGATAAGCACGGTTTTTCAATATCAATTATTGTCTGTCAATAAGGTCGAACGCTCTGAACGCATCAACAGCCAAATATTGAATGAATGAAGCTCGCTCTCGGACCTCCCGCCTTTTTATACCCTACCGCCGCCGGCC
Source organism: Amphipoea oculea (assembly GCA_945859645.1). Classification (NCBI taxonomy): domain Eukaryota; kingdom Metazoa; phylum Arthropoda; class Insecta; order Lepidoptera; family Noctuidae; genus Amphipoea; species Amphipoea oculea. The sequence continues at coordinate 2,537,244 of OX243885.1, forward strand.
GCGACCCGTGTCGAGCGCGGCAACCGTTACACAAAAATAATCCTTATAGCATGATTCAGTCTTAACGTGCGACGCGCGGCTTATTTCATGTATAAGTTTGGTGTTTCTATACCGATTTCTATGATTCTTTTTTTATTGAATAGGTAATAATGTTCACTTTTTTAAATTAGGGATGAGTGAGAGTATTATAAACGTAAGAGTAAACAAATATAATCAGAATGCTCCGAACTGCTAAGCTATCAGGAGTTACACGTGTTATTGTGAGTCAACCATAAAAGATAGATATATGCTGTTGCGGGATATTTTTTAGACAATTTTATGTAGAATATTTCCGTCATACATGATTTCTATGTAACTTTAACCATTAAGGCTGCACACGCGACGGAAGCTTAAAAAATGGAGTAACTTCTCCCGTTTTCCCAACATTTCCCTTCACTACTCTGCTCCTATTGATTGTGGCGTGATGAAAAGTACACTATAACCTGCCCAGGAGTATGAAGAATAATTGTACCAAGTTTCGTTAAAATCCGTCCAGTAGTTTTTGTTTCTATAAGGAACATACAGACAGACAGACATACAGACAGACAAATATTTTACTGATTGCATTTTTGGCATCAGTTTCGATCACTAATCACCCCCTGATAGTTATTTTGAAAATATATTTCATGTACAGAATTGAAAAAATTGTGAGATATAAAGTCGAAACCTTCTAAATACATAGAGCTGTGGTGGCCCAGTGGAAATGGCTGCGACATAGGGTAGGTTAGAACCCAGACAGACGCTTGATTTTGTGTCAATTATTTCATAACTACTTAGAACCAAGTATTCGAAGACATGTGACATCTAAGGTTCAGCCGCGCTTTTGCCAAAGATGTAAACAACAATGCCCGCTCGAAATAGAATAAAATCGATGTATATTTTGAAGAACATTTTTATTTTAAGTAATGTATGTTTTCGTTTAGTTAGCTCGGAGATTTAGACGAAAACAAACATTACTTAAAATAAATATTCTTGTATATCGATTTTATTCAATTTCGAGAGGCCATTGTTGTTTACATCTTTGGCAAATTTAGCGCGGCCGGACATTACAAACGCGCACTGGGCCCGCGTTGTGGATTACAGCCCACTCCCGCTCACACAGAGGAGGCCTGTGTTCCAGCAGTAGGAACATTATAGGCTGATTATGCTATGTCCCTTTAGGGAGAGATTTCGTAAGAATTTAACCTGAACAGGGTTTGTTTACACTTTCATCACATACTTCTAGAACAGACTATACATAGAATCGCGTGCCAAATAGATACGGTGCAACATGACATGTGTGCGTGACGGTAATGGGATTATCTAGTCGCTGAATCGGTTTGACAACTCTTGGCGCATGTGTCAACGCGTCGGTACACGTGGTAGGGAAACAAGCGTCCTATGCAGAATTGTAGGGGCATTTGAAGGCAATTGCAATGTTTAAGCCTTAGGATGACAATTGATGCTGCATGACCTAGCCCCATGTGAAATATATGTGGGTCTTTTTCGTGCCGGTTGCGACTAACCCCCTTACTAATAAACGTACTATAGTACAGCAGCCATTCGTATAAATACCACTGGGCCACCCTTTCCAATTCAACGAGGAGTCAAGCAAGGCGACCCGCTGTCTCCCAAACTCTTTACAGCTACGCTAGAAGAGGTTTTCCAGACATTAAATCCGCTCTGGCAGGACAAGGGTATTGTCGTTGGGGAAAGGAGATTGACCAATCTACGTTTCGCCGACGACATTGTCCTCTTTTCTTCCTCAGCAGCTGAGCTAGGCCAAATGCTCGAACAACTGAGCCACGCCAGTCTTCAAGTGGGACTTACGATGAACATGTCGAAGACAAAGCTGATGACGAACAGCACCGAACGCAACGTAGAAACTGGGGGTGTGCGGGTTGAATATGTCCATGAGTACATTTACCTCGGCCAAATAGTATCCTTCCAGGCAAGACAGGACAAAGAAATCGCTCGCCGCACAGAAAATGCCTGGAAGAACTATTGGTCGATGAAACATCTTATGAAAGGACCTCTCCCGCTTTCACTAAAGCGAAAGCTCATGGACATGTGCATTCTTCCCACCCTCACCTACGGAGCGCAAACATGGTCTCTTACAAAGCGTCAAAAGTCTGCACTTGGAGTCTGCCAACGGGCTATGGAACGAAGTATACTAGGTGTCAAACTGACTGACCGTATTAAGAACTCCATACTTCGTTCCAAAACACAAATAGCGGACGCTGGCCGCACAGCTGCTGGATTAAAGTGGAACTGGGCTGGCCATATCTGTCGCATGGCGGAGCAGCAATACGCAAAAGTCACCACTCAGTGGATCCCAAATTGCCATTTGGGATCCACTGAGTGGTGACTTTTTTTTTTTTTTTTTGCCGGAAGCGACTGCGCGGCAGACCCAGAAAGAGATGGCGGGATGAGCTGGACTCCTTCTTAAAGGATTGGCCCACAATCGCGGTAGACCGGGAAACGTGGAAAGAGGGAAGGGAGGCCTTTGCCCTGCAGTGGGACAATACAGGCTTATAATATCATAATAAATATCAGATGAATAGTTACGCTCCGGTTTCTCTCTTTCAGTAGTCAGTAATTTGTTTTTTGAATGAAGAAGACAAAGCGTTGTGTAACCATACAGACGCTATACAACGTTTATTAGTAAGGGGGTAAGTTTTACGTACCGATCGTGTTGTGTTTACATACGATCCTGTAAGTTCTACGTTTAAACACATGCATTTGTGTATGTGTTAAAAACTTAAATGCACGTTCGGCGCCAGTGGCTAATATAATATAATATACCAAGGCTGAAAGCCATTCTGATAAATAATTAAAGTATTGTATCGATGCGAGTAAAAAAGGAAATGTGCTTGTTTCTGTTTGATATGTTATTATTATTTACATAATCCCCGATGAGGCGTGTTGATGTGAACACATTCGCATGTGTACACATTCGGCCGACCGTCATTAGCAATGCTTTGATCTTGAACTGGCCTAGCGTAGTATGAAGTTTCAATGGAATGAGAGATCAGATTATATTGGTTTTGGTACCATTGACGTGCTCTCTCAATCAACTCAGCCTATCGCAGTCCACTGCTGGACATAGGCCTCTCCCAGACTGTGCCACAACACCCTGTCATCCGCCTTCCGCATACAGTTTGTCCCAGCTACCTTCTTCCACACTACGCTTGTCGATAAGCGATCTCCACTCTAGGACTTGGCTACTCCACCGGCCATCGGTCCTTCGACAAACATGGCCAGCCCACTGCCACCTCAGTTTGCTGACTCTAAAAGCTATGTCGTTTACTCCGATTCTTTTCCGGATAACTTTATTCTTGATTGTCTGCATCAAAGAAACTCCGGGCATAACCCGCTCCATACATGCGGACTAACGTGTAACGCGGTCGCTCTTAGGCCCCTCGCCCACGGTGACTTTTTCTAGCGATGCTGTCGCGCGTTTTGTAAACGCGCTTCTGCATCGCTACTATCGCGCGTTAGTCGCGTTTGCATCGTACGACAGAAATGATGCAAACGCGTGGCTGTATATCTTTAGTAAAAGGGTGCATCCAATATATTTTCCGCTGCTTACGTCGCGCACGTTTCGGCTGGTTACGTTTTCGAAAAACAGCACCAAACACAACGTCACCAATGTTACCTCGACTGAGTTCATCTTGCAACTGTAGCGTTCACAGGCGGCGCTTTCACATTCCTGTATCGCGTTTGCATCGCGACTGAAGCGCGACAGCATCGCGATAGTAGCGATAAAGAATCTGGCCGAAGGTACACAGTCAGCGACAGCATCGCGGCTGTATCGATACACATGCGCGACAGCATCGCTACAAAAAGTCCCCGTGGGCGAAGCCTCTTAGTGATAAGACCGCCCTTTGTGTCACTCTTTGTAAAATTTCTATATTTATGACTGTAATTTATATGGTGTATAACATAATAAAGAATATTCTATTCTATAACAAATATTTAAATATAAATAGGCTTAATTTCATCATTCTTTTACCAGCTACCCGCCTCCACTACACCCACACCAAAATTAACCTAAATACAGTTTTACAAAATCTACCCTATTTTGTAATGTAAAAGGCAGAAAATTTATGAGTTTCAAACTAAGCTCGGTTCGGGGTGGTTAAATATAGCTACCTCATTAGTTTAGCCGGTAATAAGCCGGCTGCGGTCCAGATAAAATATGTGATTAAGTTTTCTGTGATAAAAATTTCGCTGGTTAAAGTTCGGATTGGATTTTGTACGTGATTGAATGATACAATTAAGAAATGCTTCTTTGTGTTCGTAATTACTTAAAATAATATGAAATATTTAATGAATAATGTAATGTAATTATCACTAGTGGTGCCCAAGTGGTAACGGCCGCGACTTGCGAGTTGTAGGTCGTAGGTTCGAATCCAGACAGGCGCTTTACTTTGTGTAAATTATTTCATCACCACTGCTCTCAAAAACGGTGAAGGAAAACATCGTGAAGAAACCGGCATGTCCTAGAACCAAAAATTCAAAGACATGTGACATCTACCAACCCGCACTGGGCCCGCGTGGTGGATTACGGCCCACTCCCTCTCACTGAGAGGAGGCCTGTGTCCCAGCAGTGGGAACATTATAGGCTGATTATGTATGTATGTATGTATGTATTTTTGTATTATTATTTACAGCGATGCGGATGAATTTTTCGAAGCTATATTTTAGTTTGTGTATAGTTTTAAAAAAGTTAGGTAACACAATAGAGAACCGCTGTAGGTACATAATTTTGTAAATTAATTATTTCAAACAGATGAAGTTTTACTCTAGATTTTAAGTTTAATTGTTTAACCCCAAAAATTTATTAGTGAATAAGTCGTTGGAGTGCGATAATTAAATAAATAAATATCTACAGTAAACTTTATTTCAATAGTTATTTTGGAGTCGAAAGGGTTTTGGTGTCATTAATCGGTATTAAAAAAAAGCAACAGCCGTCTGTTGTTTTTTTTTTTATCCAGTTTCCACTATACTACAATCAATAGGTACCATCCGTTTACCGATGCAGTGAGTTTCGGAAACTGACCAAAAAAAAATTTATGAAGAACTTCTGTATTTTGGAATAAAATCGCTGCGCTAAACGTCGTGTGCTAAAGTTTCTACTGAAAACAGAGAAGTGTGAAATGTTTTAAAGTATTAGGTTCAAAACGAATTCAGTTTTTCTCCAGTTCACACTAACTGACCTTTACTAATATTTTCTAACTAGCGACTGCCCGCGACTTCGTCCGCGTGAAATTTTTTGTTCCCCTTACAACCCTTCCGTTCTTATATAGACCCCAGCATCAACCTACCCGTAACTTAACATTATAACATTATAAATGCGAAAGTATGTCTGTCTGTCTGTGTGTTACCTCTTCACGCTTAAATCGCTGAATCGATTTAGATGAAATTTGATAAAGAGATAATTTTGAGTCTAGGGAAAGGACATAGGATTTTTAGTTTTTATCCCGATATTCCCAAGGGATCGACACCTATGCGAGTGAAACAGCGGAGCGCTGCTGCTCTAAAATAATCCAACGGTTACGAGTCTAAACTTGGTAGGTCTTCAGGTCTTCCAACATGTCGTTTCGAAAAAGAATTTCAATAACTTATTGCTTATTTTACAGGCCTGATGGTCTAGTGGTTAGTGACCCTGACTGCTATGCCGGAGGTCGTGGGTTCGATTCCCACCCAGGACAAATGTTTGTGTGATGAGCACGATCATTTGTTCTGTGTCTGGGTGTAATTTATCTATAATATGTATGTATTTAGAAATATATAAGTATGTTTATCAGTTGTCTAGTACCCATAACACAAGCTCTGCTTAGCTTGGGACTAGATGGCGTTGTGTGATAGTTGTGGAATATTATATATATTATATATATTATTGTTACCGTTAGCCTGCATCATCCCACTGCTGGGCAAAGGGCTCTCCTTCATATATAATCATAATACTTAATGGGACTACAGGACCTAAACGCAAAAGACGCAAGTTTTATAATGCCTAAAAGTAAATGATCGACTACAGTAAACAAAATCAGAAAAATATATGATATTCTTCAGGATATATGCTAGTTAGGTACTGTATTGAACACATAATAGGTACAACTAATTTGATACGATAGAAAAAATCATGAAGATACCTCTAAAAACTTTCTTTTTGCAATAAAAACCATACTAATATACATACAATCATTCTAATTTTTTGTCAGATTATTCTACAAGCAACATACTAAAGCACTACTGTTTTAATTTTTTAGTCCAACAATAGATTTTTGGAAATAGATGATTGCTTCATATTTTGCAATAAATTATCAGCGTAGTGTCATTGCACTTCTCTTTCTTTTCTATGCAGTCCGACAGTGACCGCGCTTTAGGTCGTGTAGTCCCCCTTTTTTTTTTGAGGTTGGGAAATCATCACATGACTCCTCCCACTCTGGGTGGAGCGGAAGGGAGTGTCAGACTCTTACTGACTAAAACCCATCCGTGTTCCTTCCTTAGCCCTTTATGTTCCGGGGTAGCGGTTACCCTTTCGGACAATCCCGCACCCCCGGCAGGCTTCGGCCTTGACGGGCCCCTTCCCTTTTGCTGACATCTCTTTGAAGCGCTCGTGGAATACATAAGCGCCGCCCGGCACGAGTCTGGTCCTGATCGGACGGTGAGCTGTCGTTTAGTCCCCTTAACTCTAAGTTAATAAAATCAAGCCACTCACAATTCCATCGCCAATATTCCTGATGACACACGGCAGGAGGGCAGTAGACCCTGTCTGTGACGTCACCACCGTATTGTTCTCAGTTCCAAAGTGCTTCTCAGGAGTATGGCTGTATATGTCTTCAAGGGGGGGAAAGGTGACCGTCAGCTCGTTCTGATCTGGCTTTATTGAGGAAGAAGATGTTGATGGGATCGGTGATGAAGGACCTGTGGAAGAAAATGAAGGTTTTAGAAAGTCAGAAAGGCTAAGGCAATGTTTTCGTGTAGGTGTTACAGTGGACTGCCGTCATTAGTCTAGTGGTCGCAAGCGCAGTAGCGGCTGAGCACGAGCTCATAGGAGATATTGTAGACACAATTGACAGCAAACTTTGTCTAGGTATTCACGGTTAGATTTTTACGGGATAGATCAGCTGATTTAGTTCATGTTTTACCACTCACAAACGATCGCGCGGTCATTCACCAACACGACCGATCAGGTGAAGGAATCATCGTCCTCTAAATTCTACACGGTGGTAAGAGATGCGCTGGACAGAAACCGGTGGAGGCGGATCATCCGCTCCAGATGCAACTTCGAAGCTGACCACGATCGTCAGACATGAGGGACCGACTACAAGGAACCACTCACATGACCCCCCCCCTCCATGGCATCGTCTTGAATGACCTAGAACACTTTTTTCGGCGCGCCACGGGGCGCCTCGCCACTTACATGCGACTCGTACACAAAAAAATTCTATGGACCGCCGTTAAACTAATGGCTGTTTTTTGAGTGGCTAATCTGTCACTAGCCTTTTAGTGGCAAATTGTAGGTATAATAAATATACAGTCCTAAAGTCATTACAATATATTTAAAAATCTCTCTTCTCTTCGATTAAACTTTTCTTATTGAAATGACAAAAGTCAGTAGCAGTTCCAAAGTATCTGTAATCAATGAAACCTCGGAATTTATATTCTCGGCCAACTACATGTCTCAAAAAAAAAAATTAAATGTCATTACTTCCCAGAATTTGTTCCTTATTTGGAACCCTATCGAAAGGTGTAATAATACAGTATGTGTGTGTTTTTTTTAATCAAAATCAACAGGTTCGATTCCAGGCTAGAAATATAGATTTTTCAAAAATCCAATTATGCAGTTTTAGTTTTCATCAAAATCAACCCCGTGACTCCTTTGAGTACTTTTCACTATTCCTCATAATTTCGGATTTGGCCATCCACGCTCACTTGAAAAGTTCACCCTGTATAGTTCATTTGTTACGCTATATTCAACCTTACGGTTGTGCAAATGTTAAGACAGAATAAAATAATAAGGAACATTGGCATTTCACATTTACAATACAGCTTCATGCAATTTTAACTTGATTAACAATAGCTTAGCTTAACTCATTTGGGTCTCTAGCTATACGTCGAGACATGATGTTCGTGAACGGGCGCCGCCGTCAGTAGGGACTGGTCATCTCTTTGCTGCCATGACTATTTTATTTCATTTAATATTTCAATTGTTGTTTTTTCTCATCTTTTCATTATGGACGCTTTTAACGTTCTGCATCGTTCTCACATGTATAATTTTTAACATGAATGATGTAACCAGGACTTTGTAACCATATTATTTTGATTTAAAAGAGTGTCCATGGAGTTTCTTACCCGTTCTTCTCCATAGGTACCTACGGTTTAGAATGGCAATTAGCTTCATCTTTCTGACTGACCGACCCCTTGACAATTCAAAAGTGCCTGTAATTGGTTTAATTGAAATAAATGCTTTGAGTTTGAGTTCGTCAAGTCTACATACAAGATCCTGAACCGCCCGAATCCATGGTAACAGGTTGTGTGTCAATGTCACCCACCCACTGCCACCCTCTAATTATAATATTAATTTCGCGTACAATTACCTAAAGATTCAGTAAAATTATTATCAAACACCTAAATTCGGAGCTCGTAAAAGGTATACAGGTGGAGTTAATTAATTCCTTATTTAATTATATTTATTATTTAATTGTTTTTGCACCAAATCGGGAAGGCAGTTCCTTGAACCGGTGTTTATGACGTAAGGGTGGAAATATTTTAACATAGATTTATATTTGGGTCTTCACTTAAACTTAGCTATTCTATAAAACTAGCTTCCTTTAACGGACAGCACTTTTTTCGAAATTAAAATTAAATTTTCACTAAGAAAATCATCGAAAAGGACAATGTTAGAAACTCTATAGAACTTTGCCCCATTCAATAAAAGTCATGTACATAATCAGCCTATAACGTTCCCACTGCTGGGACACAGGCCTCCTCTCTTCGAGAGAGAGTGGGCTGTAATCCACCACGCCGGCCCAGGTTGGGTTGGTAGATGTCTTCGAATTTTTGGTTCTAGGACATGCTGGTTTCCTCACGATGTTTTCCTTCACCGTTTTGAAAGCAGTGGTGATGGAACGATTTACACAAAGTAAAGCGCCTATCTGGGTTTAAACCTACGACCTACTACTACTCGTAAGTCGCGGCCGTTACCACTGGGCCACCACTGCTCGTCAAAAGTCATGTGTGTGTGTCATGTGTGTGTGTGTGTGTGTGTGTGTGTGTGTATAGTCATGTGTGTGTGTGTGTGTGTGTGTGTGTCATGTGCAGCATCTTACTTGAGCACATTCTCGTTTGTGCAGAATAAACAATTTTTCTTTCTTTATTTTATAAAATATTACTGATAAGTAAACATTTGCCCTAGTGCCTGTAGAACTTGCGGTTTCTGCTTAAATCTAAAAAGTTATTAGATCTAATGTAGGCTCAAGACCATAACTCTACAAACCTTACATCTGGGTCAAAAAGTCCGTGTTTAGGTCACGGAAATTCATATGTGTACCACAACCTGATCCGTCCTGTAGATTTGGAGCAAATTGGCTGTGAGAGACTGACAGACAGATTCACGAGTGATCCTATAACAGTTCGGTTTTCTGTTTAGAACGTACGGAACCCTATAAATAGTATTTACTAAGTACCTATGTTGTTATATTGTTACAATCAACCCTAAATACTCCCGTATCACCATTCCCTCGCAACAAAAACAAAAGAACAATGTTTTTGTTACTTTATTACACACTAAACGTCCAGTCGAGTTACAAAAGCCCTATGTTTCGCTAGACTCATTTAACAAATCACCTAATTAATTTTATTAGGCCCAACTCCAGTAGAGTCTAGTGTTTCTCTTGGGAGGCCGGGACTTAATTACTTAGGACCATCAATAACCAACTAGAGAGGTTGTAGTTATATTGAAGATCGAGAACCGTTTCTAAGTATAAACGAGTCTTGAAAAGATTGCAAGCGTTTATTAGAAACTAGCTGATCCTCCTTAGAATAAGAGCGGATGTATGACAAAATGAATTATCTTTATAATATTTTTTTCGTGAATTTTTCGGAGATAACTCCAACAGATCAAAGAACTTTAAAATCGGTCCAGCCGTTCTTGAGTTATAAAATAATGGTGTAACTAACCCTACTTTGTTTTATTTATATACTAGCTGCGCCGTAATACCGGGATAAAAAGTAGCCTATATGTTAATCCAGGGTGTCAGATACCTCCATACAAAATTTTATTAAAATTGATCCAGTCGTTTGAGCGTGAAGAAGTAATAAACACACACCCCCACAAACTTTCGCCTTTATAATATTAGTGTGATAAATAATATATAATATATAAATATACTAGTTGACCCAGAAAGTTCGTAGTGCCTCAGAATCAATAAGAACAAATGTATGAGAAAATTAATGATCTTCATTATTTTATTCGTGGATTTATCCCATGTTTTAATAGCTATTTGGGGCGGAGACAAATCCAACATACCAAAGATCCTATAAATTGGTCCAGTTGTTCTTTAGTTATAAATGGTGTAACTGACCCACCCGACTTTGTTTGATAAATATAGATTAGCTGTTGCCCATGACTTTGTCTGTATGTATTTCATATATGTAATAACAACCGCACGAGTCGGTCGATTATGTTAAGCTGCGCTTGGACCATCAATAACCTATTGCGAGTCGATGGCCCTGCCACCCTGCATTACTTTGTGGCTGTGCGACACACTGTATGTCAGATTTGTGTCAAAATACGAATCCAATATTGGTACAAAATAAATCCTTGCGTACAAAATGTATGAAAAAAGGTCTCTGTTTGCCATCCGGTAGCGCGATGAAAGCCTTTGTGCCTTAATCTGTTTCATACAGTTAGGGACAAAAGGGCTGGCGAGCCCTTATTCCAAATTCACACGAGACCTTTAAATTTTTAATATAAAAATCGTTTCAATTTTACTTGTGTCATGTGACCCTCTGATTTTTTAATAACGCTAACATGTTCGTAAATGTCAAAGATTTATAACCTTTGTCGTCATCATGCATACAGCCCTTTTTTCCGAATATGTTTTTCCAGTCTCAAACTCTAACAAAAACATTTATTTCCAATTACAAGAAGTGGTGGCCCAGTGGCAACGACCTCGATATACGGTCGTGAGTTCGAATCCAGGCAGGCGGCTTCACTTTGTGTCAAAAATTTCATCACCACTGCTCTCAGAATGGTGAAGGAAAACATCTTGAGGAAGCCGGCATGTCTTAGAACCAATATTTCTAAGAGGAACAGAAAAGAAACTTCATGGATATTCTAAGATTAAGAGACCGAATATAAATACATGGATCAATTGCCAAGAATGAGCCAAGTTCGAACGCCGCGGCCGGAGTAAATCTAACATGAATTCAAACGATTTCAAAATTAAAAATACACGTTTCACACAATAAATTTACTTAGTTTTCAGACTTTATTCATATCTATGGGTTATAGTTATTGTGCTTGCCGCATAAATTTAAACACAATTGCTATAGAATAGTCGTATTCTCGATTTAAAAAAAATATAATGTACGTTACGTTCGGCGCGAGTTCCTCTTTCCTACCATCATCATCTGTCTAGCCTTTTCCCGACTATGTTGGGGTCGGCTTCCAGTCTAACCAGATGCAGCTGAATACCAGTATTTTACATGGAGCGATTGTCTATCTGACCTCCACAACCCAGTTACTGGGTAATACGATACCCCTTGGTAAGACTGGTTGTTAGACTTTTGGGCTTCTGACGACCCGTCACGACTGGCAAAGATCCCATTAAAGGCACTTTTGAACGTTAAAAATTACAATAAAACGAAATTGATTCTAGCCGCCCCTTCCAAAAGGTAGTTTTTTTATGGACAAGAATGGGCAAGAAACTCCACCGTTACTCTTTAAAAATGTTTTACAAAGTTGTGTATACATTCATATAAATATATATATTATATTCTATATAATTGTACACTGAAAAAAATGCACTCCAATCAAGTGACTTTTTAGCTTCATTGACTATATCTTGTTTAGATTAATCAAAATTTTAGTTAAGTTGATCATCACAACATAATTGCAGCAATACTAGTTCAAATGATTGAACGCTCAAACAAGTTTCTTGATTACCCTTAACGTGACATCATTGTAGAAGAGTTAAAACAACAAAGTAAGTTAGTTGTGTCAATCAAGCAACTTGATCAACTTGATTGCAGCAAATAGGTTTTGTGATAACTCCAATCAAGATCCCGTTTCAAATCTCAATCAAATATAAGTAGTAGCTGTGATCATTGTGCTTGATAGGCTCAGATGCAAACAAGTTACTTAGTCAATCTAAACAAAATTTTGATCGTAGCAATTACTTTTTTCTCTCGGTGTATGTGAAGACGATGCACATACCTAGAATAAAATTAGAAAAATATGAAGTCTAATATTCTTCAGTAGAACGAGGCGTAACCTCGTCTGCCAAGCGCATGGAATGACTGACACTCAGTTAATTGTCTTCTCCTTTGTAAATGAAGTTGGAATGTTGCCTGTTATGTGCATTATAGTCGACCTCGCAATTCGCATTACCACTTTCCCTTATGCAGGTTGTGGCGTAAATATTGGTCCACTGTTAAGGGTTCGATATACCAGATAATTTACTATAACATATTATTATTACAATTTTTACCATTTTTAGCCAAGGCTTCCAAAAAAAATATTTTTTTGTTTGTTTTTTATTTACGAAATTTCTACTTTTTGTTACAAATTGGGTTGTAGTTTCAATAAAAACCATTATGTTTTCATTTTGATTTCTGTTAATAACTGCTGAATACTAGGGCTATCGTGTAAAATTATGGTTGTTTATGTAAGACTAGCTGTGCCCGCGACTTCGTTCGCGTGGATGTCGGAACTTAACAATATCCTGCGAGGATACCGATTCAAATCTTTATTTTTTATTTAAGCTAGTGCTTCTCTATTAATAACATTAGTTGTGGAACCATCTGAAGCGTACACAAAAAGGTTATTGGGGTTGTTTACGCGTGAAAGAGCTACGTATAGTTGACCATGGGAAAAGCATCCAATACTTAGGTCCACCCCCGCAACGGATAATGTCTGGCCCTGAGCTTTATTAATCGTCATGGCATAACAAAGACTGACTGGGAATTGCACTCGTTTGAAAGAGAAAGGAAAGTTGTTGGGAATAATAGATATTCTTGGAATAAAAACAATATCACCGGCACCGCAACCGGTTAATATTTCAGCTTCGATAATGTTTTGCTGCAGATTTGTGACTTTGAGCTGAGTGCCGTTACAAAGTTTGGGAGGACATCAATTTCTGAGGAGAATTATTGGAACACCGATTTTTAAAACTATTTTGTTGGCGGGAAGTCCGGGTGTGTTGAGGGAATCCAAAAATTCTACCGGGTAGTGCGTGGCGTCATCTTCTTCCATAACTGTATTTATAGAGGTGTATTCTCTACTATTCCCGGACACATGCATCAATATTTTTAAATTAATTGCCGCAGCTTGGTCATTGCGGGGAGTCAAAATAGCTCGCTGACATAGCCAAGAACCGGCTTGATTTCCCATATTTGTGGAATCTCCGTACACAGAAGAAATTAGCTCTTGTTGTGATGTAACGCAAGAACAGAGATTAGCGACCAAATTAACTTTTCCATCTTCTTGTACGGGGTATGTGCCATCGCCTATTTGTAACAATAAATTGGAAAACTCCTGTGCATTTTCGCAGCCTCCTAACTGTGCACGCATATTTACGCTCAGGTGTGTAGATGATATATTGCGCCATAAAACAGAACTCTTCAGACATGCAGCAATTTCATCGGCTCTCGTTCCTCGGGGTACTATCGGGAGTGTCTGCCGAAAATCACCGCAGAACAGTACCGTAATGGCCGGTCATTTTGCCTTATGTCCTGCAAAGTTCTATTCACTGCTTCTACAGCTTTGCGGTTTGCCATTGTGCACTCATCCCTAATAATTAAAACACAATCGCGTAAAACCTTTGCTTTATCGCTATTTCGTGATATGTTGCAAACCGGGCTTTCCGTACGGTCCAAGTCGATAGGAATTTTAAATGTTGTGTGTGCCGTTTTTCCTCCAGGCAATAATGTGGCTGCTATCCCTGAAGAGGCGACAGCAAGGGCAATTTACTTTGGTTCCTTATTCGAGCCAAAATAACATTGGTTAGGAAAGTTTTCCCTGTGCCACCCGGTGCGTCTAAAAACAGGATTTCACCCGAGGCGTTATCTACACTGCGGCATTCCCTATCAAACGTCTGGCGCTGTTCCTCTGTCAAATTTGCGCAGTCATTTTGTAAAATTTCTTCGAGTTCCACGGGATTGTAACTAATTTCTGATACGTACTCTCTGTCCATCGACTACCGGTGTGGGCAAACCATAACAACGCCATCTATCGAAGTGCTATTAATATTCAATACTGCACGTAGTTGATCTCCAGATGTAGTCCATATTATAATTTTCAAATTTACATTTTTTATGTGAAAACTTCTTTAGCGGCGTTGCACACTTTTTGTAATGGGTAAAAAATGTTAAACTCGCGTCAGGACATCGCGTCAGGACACGTGACCGTCAGGAGAGATTTCCCCCCCCCCCTCTCTTTCTACGGCGGCGCCAACCGAAGTGAACCAAGTGACACACGACAATGGATGGATGGATGGATGGACGTGGACGTGGACGTGGACGTAAAATGAAAAAAGTGATGCAGAAGTAGTGAAAAAAATTAGTTATATTAATTAAATCAATAATTGATTAATTTCAACGTTAATATTCAAGTTTTCTCTTCTGCCGGCACTCCCGGAGTGCAACCCGTCTTTTTTTTAGGTGTGAACTGATTACGATGAAACAAAAAACTCAATGTTACTTCAATTTATAATTTTTAACGCAAATATTGTTGCGTATAAACGTGAAGTTGTGAGACCAAGTGCATATTAACACACATTAACTAATTTTGTCCAGAGATGGCGCTGTTTTAATATTTATTTCTGAAACACTTAGAATTTTCTAATTTACAATTTTTAGGTGTGTGTGAACTGATTACGATGAAACAAAAAACTCAATGTTACTTCAATTTATAATTTTTAACGCAAATATGTTGCGTATAAACGTGAAGTTGTGAGACCAAGTGCATATTAACACACATTAACTAATTTTGTCCAGAGATGGCGCTGTTTTAATATTTATTTCTGAAACACTTAGAATTTTCTAATTTACAATTTTTAGGTGTGTGTGAACTGATTACGATGAAAAAAAAAACTCAATGTTACTTCAATTTATAATTTTTAACGCAAATATGTTGCGTATAAACGTGAAGTTGTGAGACCAAGTGCATATTAACACACATTAACTAATTTTGTCCAGAGATGGCGCTGTTTTAATATTTATTTCTGAATCACTTAGAATTTTCTAATTTACAATTTTTAGGTGTGTGAACTGATTACGATGAAACAAAAAACTCAATGTTACTTCAATTTATATAATTATTATCGCAAATATATATAAACATAAAGTTGTGAGACCAAGTGCATATTAACACACGTTAACTAATTTTACTTCTGGTAGGTACACTTTAAATTCAAAAATCTTTTGATAGACTGAACCGATTGCAATGAAACAAAAACTAAATGTTACTTCAAGTTACGCTAAATCGTTGTGTATAAAAGTTATCTACATTTATTTCGTACATTTTACGTGATGCTCGGATAACTAAACATACAAACAGACAAACAGACAAAAATTCTAAAAATGCTGGAATTGGGTTCTATTGGTTGTCCTTTAACACCCTGGCTATATTTTTTTATTTTTTTTTTAATGTACAAAAACTTCTTTTCTACAGTTTTATTATATGTATAGATTAGAGCTTTTGAAGAAAAAGTTAGTTCTTCTCTATTTTAACCCAAAATTTTAACATAGTCGTGCAAATTCAAGAGCGATTTTTTGTAAAAAAAAATGTACTACTAAAATGGTTAAAATTATAACATGTTATAGTAAATTATCTGGTATATGGAATCCTTTACGGTGGACCACTATTTACACCACAACCTGTATGTATTCTAATTTAATGATGCTACCGCAACTTTGGCCCCCGAGCTACGGGCGCCACGTAGTTTGGGGACCACTTTTTATCTGATTATGTTAAAAAAAACCAGCTAATTGCAAGTTGAACTCGCACACGAAGTGTTCCACAAGACATTAAATACCGAGAAAAATTCGTTTCTTGTATGGACTGTTTATTTTTATTTTTGTTGTTATATCGGCAATCGAAATACACACTCTTTTATTCTCAAAATTTCAATAATAATTGTCTATCACACTTAATATCGTGCCCTGCGTGTCCTGTCAGCTGCGCGTTACAGGAACTGATGGACGCTAGTGATGGCGCCAAACAAGTCCATTTAGATTGCTGTCGACACACTAAGAAGAAGTCTATCTATTTATGGTTCATGAGCTACAGCCCGCTGACACACAGATAGACGGACAGCGGAGTATTAGTATAGATAGTGCCATCTACGAAGGCGCGCCCCAATCTTCTTACTAGTATTCTTACTTGACTACTATAATCAGCTTATAATGTTCCCACTGCTGGGACACAGGTTTCCTCTCTATGAGAGGGAGTGGGCCGTAATCCACCACGCGGGCCCAGTGCGGGTTGGTGGATGTCTTTGAATTTTCAATTCTGGGACATGCCGGTTTCCTCACGATGTTTTCCTTCATCGTTTTGAGAGCAGTGGTGATGCAGCGGCGGCGACCTCTCGCGTTCGGCCCTGGTTCAAGCCATGGTCCGGAGCGAGAGAGAGTGGGAAGCACTCACCTCCTTCAGCAAAGCAGTCATGCTAGCGAAGGAGCCGCGTGACGACTCACCGACTCACGACGGTAGCTCACCGTCCGATCAGGGCCAGGCCCGTTTCGGACGGCGCGTACGTTTTCCACGCGCGCCTCAAAGAGATGTCAGCATAAAGGGAGGGGCCTGTTAGGGCCGAAGCCTGCCGGGGGTGCGGAATTGTCCGAAAGGGTTACCGCTACCCCGGAACATAAAGGGCTAAGGAAGGATCACGGATGGGTTTTAGTCAGTAAGAGTCTGACACTCCCTTCCGCTCCACCCAGAGCGGGAGGGGTCATTTGATAATTTCCCATCCAAAAAAAAATGGTGATGAATTTTTTTTACACAGTAAAGTGCCTACCTGGATTAGAACCCACGACCTGCAACTTGTAAGTCGGGGTCATTACCACTGGGCCTTTACTTGAGTATCAAGTTAAATTCTCTAGCGACGTTATGTTAATGAGAACGTTTTACGTTAAAAGTAAAGTCAAAGTCAAATCATTTATTTAAAGCAGGCCATTAAAAGGCACTTTTCAACGTCAAAGTTTATAAGAAAATATAATTGTCTCGCGCCCCTTCCAAAAGGTCGTTTCTTATGTAGAAGAATTGTCAAGAAACTCCATGGTTTCTCTTTTATTTCTCTGCTCTTTTTTTTACAATATTTTCTGTAAATTAATTACGGCGTCATAGTAGGTCATAGTATTGTATCGGCATCTACATAGCAACATGCGAACTAGGCAACAAACTGACGTCACGCTAAATCTTGCATCGCGCAAGTATAGTTTACCGCAAGACTAGCATATATACAACGTCCTGACATCAATCAGGCAGTAGCACACCAGACCGTCTGGTCGGAGGATCCTCCCTTTATTTATTTCACAAGTGAAAGAACCTATCAGTAGGTTCTTTCACTTCTTTTAATGATAATGATAAACGATTTATATTCTGTAAGTAGGTTTGTACAAACACTTTTACATGTCAGTCATATTTTTTTTAAGCTAGATGAGGTTGGCGTTTCCTATCTGACTACTCTAAGAAGAAAGGCCGAAACCAACTCAGAGGGCACAGTCTCTTTTAAAGTCAGACCATGCAGATTGGTGTCTGAAATGATCTTTTGAGGAAAGAACAACATAGATTGAGCGGACCTGTGCAGTCAGTGCACGCATTTGTTAAAAATCGTGCAGCTCAACTCAGAACTTGAGGAGCTCAACGATTCGACAAACAATACCAAAGAAAGGACAAGGATATTGAGTTCAGACTCAATACTTAATACTTTTATTGCATAGTAGTGAACAGAGTGTACACAAAGACAAAGATTATAATGTACCCAAAATTTTGTAATAAGTATCTCGGTTTAAAACAGAATAGTTGGAGTTTCTTGGTCGTTTTTCTCACTAGAGATCTACATTTTGGAACTATCGTCAACTTTCTGACAAACTGCCCGACTTTTTGACAGTTCAAAAGTGCCTGTAAATAGTTTAGTTCAAATTAATGCTTTGAGTTTGAGTTCGAAAGAAAAAATAATTATTAAAAACCATGATTATAATAAAATATGAATACATAAATGACCAGCTTTTACTTGAAAAAAAAAAGGTATTTTACACTGAAAACAATTTCTCTTTCTGAAAAAAATTTTTCTTCTTCAAAAATCACAAAGTACGGTCAGCATCAAAAGTTGATTAACATTTCAGTTTTTTTAATCTTAGTTATTGAGCAAAATATTTGTTCAAAATTGCAGCAGAAATTTTTTTTTTAGAATATATACTCTTGTCTATTATGTGAAAAGCTAAAAATCAGTTTATTGATAAAAGTTGTTGTCAATTTAATAACATGTAAAAATGATAGTGTTAATCGACTTTTGATGCTGACTGTACCTAATATATTTTTTTCTCTAAAGCGGACCAAATTCAGCTCAAATAAATTACTCTGCAGGAAACCCTATTACAGAACTTTGTTGCCAACCAACCGGGACTAAACTAGTTTATACCAGTTTTACATCCACAATTTTGCTAAATTTCTGAAGCAGACAACCTTTTTTGCTGCTGGCAATTTTCATGTATTATCTAATTTCACCGAGCCAAAAGGTATTCTGAATTACTTTTTCAGCCTGAATTCCGAGCTAAATTACTGGAACGATTCCTGAATGTAAAACGAATAGAAATATCCATTAATTATGGACAAACGTGGAACTAAGTTCTGGCTTTGTCCATGAACTTAGCCGTGTCCAGATTTGATCAATGGATTTAGGCAAGTTGTAATTGAATTTGTTTCTATATACTTTGAATGGGAACGACTTTGCTAATTTGGAAATTTAAAGTTAAATTAAGGTTCTCTGTGAATGATTTTCGGGGTGGCGTTTTGCCGAAAGTTAATTACGGGATTAAATTTTATGTTTAGTTTCTAAATATATTTATTTTCGTTAATAATTTTAATGGTTTCCATTTCGATTTAAATCATAGGTAAGTACGAAAAGTTTGCGTCGTTTCATTTTCTTTCCTCAAATCATGGAGCAGTGTTGAAAAATATTCTCAACAAAGTTCTATTTCTGTCCCTAACCAAAATAATTTCCATCAACATTATTTATTTTCACAAAAACCCAATAAAGAAATCTCTCGTAAGAATTAATTTTAAGGACAACCCAAAATATAACTTAATGTGCTTGACTTCCGAGAAAGGAAGAAATATATTCCTTCGTTCTCATTTTATCCATTTCTTTTTATAGTACACAAGAATCCTTTTCATGTCTCCATTTCATTGTGAAAAGTTACCTAAGTTTATGTTATTTAGTTAAAACGTCTTTTCATTGTGTGAGGGCAACAATGGATCGTCACTTGTTCTTTTAGTCGGGTATCACATCTCCGCCGCGAAACCATAGCAGCGAAACCACATGTTCTACCGCACATTATTATGATTCTTTCTCTTTCCCGCGTATTTTCGCCGATCTGCTTGGATGCCAGTTAACCTCTGCGCTCAGTCCATTATTTTGTTACGGTGCCGCGTTTGGTTTACACGTATCTGTGGCAGTCAACAAGTTTATAAATTGGAACTTAATTTTTTTTGTAAAATGTATAAGATTTTACAAAAAAACTAATCTAAGAGGTCCGGAGTAGACCTATACCGTATTTAGTAAGTTGAAAGTGAAATTTTATTCTGATTACAATACAACTGACTTTCATTATTTTCCGTTACTCGAATCGCGACATAATGTAGTAATGTCTTTTAGTGGAATTTGTTAAGCGGTTTCATTGTTTTCGCGGCGGAGATGTGATACCACCTTAGCATCGAACAGAAGTTTTGTTGGTCCTACTTTTCGAGATTTATCGGTTGGTCCTATAGGGGAAAAGAGGATAAGTTTTGTGGTCTTTAACGTCTAGTTTATCTTATAGAGGTATGACGAACAGGTTGTAAAGTTTACTCATCTTCCATAAAAAACCGGCCAAGAGCGTGTCGGGCCACGCTCAGTGTAGAGGGGGGGGGGACAAATTGTTTTTTACTTTTGGAGCGATTATTTCCGAAATTATTGACATTATCAAAAAATGATTTTAGTAAACCCCTAAAAAAAAAATCACATCCCACTTTACATATAGGGGGGCTACCCTAATAAAACATTTTTTTCCAATTTTTATTTTACCACTTTGTCGGCGTGATTGATATACATATTGGTACCAAATTTCAGCTCTCTAGTGCTAACGGTCACAGAGATTAAACGAGGACGGACAGACGGACGGACGGACATGGCGAAACTATAAGGGTTCCTAGTTGACTACGAAACCCTAAAAAGGGAGGATGCTCCGATCAAACGGGTGTCGTGTCTGGCGGGCAACTGCCTAATGATTCATGTCGGGCTGTTGTCGCTAGTTGCGCGGTAAACTCTGCTTGCGAGATGCAGGATTTTGCGTGATGTCAGTATGACGCGTTGTTCGCATGTGGCGTTGTAGATACGGTTAGATACCTATACCCATTGTCATTGGGAAACTTTTAAGACCATCGCGCGTTTACTTTTTAGGCGGTTAGATTGTTTTTTTTTAAAGAGGTAATTGGTTACTCTAGAAAGCAAGGGACCTATTTCTAGATTAGATTGGTCCTTGGAAACAAATACCATCTCTTTGAACGCTTTTATTTAATTTGTAAAACTCTAGTATTACATTGTTTTAAATCAATATTAAGTGGTTATTTCCATTTAGCTGTATTTGTTTCGGCTGAGTTTTGAATATTAAAGGGTCCATCAGAAGTTTCTAACACAAATATTAATAATAAGGTAAGAATAATTCAAATAATAATGGTTTATTGTTATTTCCGACCTTGGACTATATTTAATTGAACATTGAATCCCTAAATTTTTGACAAGTTATTGACATTGTTTATCGCTGACAGGAGATTGCAACTAGATTTTGCACGTTTTTAGGGTTCCGTAGCCAAATGGCAAAAAACGGAACCCTTATGGATTCGTCATGTCTGTCTGTCCGTCCGTCCGTATGTCACAGCCACTTTTTTCCGAAACTATAAGAACTATACTGTTGAAACTTGGTAAGTAGATGTATTCTGTGAACCGCAGTAAGATTTTCACACAAAAATAGAAAAAAAAAAAACATAAAATTTTGGGGTTCCCCATACTTACAACTGAAACTCCAAAATTTTTTTTTTATCAAACCTGTACGTGTGGGGTATCTATGGATAGGTCTTCAAAAATGATATTGAGGTTTCTAATATCATTTTTTTCTGAACTGAATAGTTTGCGCGAGAGACACTTCCAAAGTGGTAAAATGTGTGTCCCCCCCCTCTAACTTCTAAAATAAGAGAATGATAAAATTAAAAAAATATATATAATGTACATTACCATGTAAACTTCCACCGAAAATTAGTTTGAACGAGATCTAGTAAGTAGTTTTTTTTTTAATACGTCATAAATCGAAAACCGCAATTTACCTTTCACAAAGTTACAACGAACTACAAGAACTTTTATATTATGTTACTTGCTGCTACGGAACCCTTCATGGGCAAGTCCGACTCGCACTTGGCCGGTTTTTTTAATTAAAGGAATTTGCTTCCTAATATACATAAAATATAACCTTCAGTTACAAGAACTAAAAAAAAAAGACGGGTTGCACTCCGGGAGTGCCGGCAGAAGTGAAAACT
The DNA here is from genome assembly GCA_945859645.1 of Amphipoea oculea. NCBI lineage: Eukaryota > Metazoa > Arthropoda > Insecta > Lepidoptera > Noctuidae > Amphipoea > Amphipoea oculea. The sequence continues at coordinate 2,559,292 of OX243885.1, forward strand.
TGAATATTAACGTTGTGCATTTTTGATATTTTGGAATGGTTAGGGAATAATTTTGCACGAATTGCTTTAATTATCAGTATAAAAGTACTATCATTTATATGGTAGAATACAATATTTATTTATTGCGCTATCGTACACAAACATGAAAATTTATATTACATTAAAAAGTTTAAGTATCTCTCAAAAAAATCAACTTTCATCCATAATTTGTCAGCATCAGCTGTCACCATCCATGGATGCGCGTGGCACGCTGTAACATAAACACACACGAACATTCGCGCAAGCGCCCTGCGCCGCCTAAACGAAACAGCAGGCATACATTTTCGCCGCGCCGTAGAAAGAGAGGGGGATTCTTCCTCTCCTACGCCGCGCCGGCTGTCTACTCTCCATCCGTCTTACGAATTTTCGATCAGGTCACGTGTCCTGACGCGAGCTTAACATTTTTTACCCATTACAAAAAAAAAGTGTACAATGCCGCTAAAGAAGTTTTCACTTCAAAAACGAAATAAGAACGGAAAGGTCAGGTGCGTAGTACAGTCGTGCGTGTATGACCAAATTTATGAAAGGAAACGAAGCGAAAAAAGCATTTAAGGGTCTTGGCAGGTGACGTTCTGTAGTTTCCGCCTATTCGCACGAGAGTAAGGCGTAAGTTATGTATGTATAGGAACCTGTGACAAAAAATAAATGTATTTGAATTCATAAATACGTATTGCCATACAACGTGGCAATGCTGCCAGCCTTTTGGGCACTGTCCCTGTTGACAGCAATTCTTTGAAGCTCTATGATTATTTTGTTTATTTTTTTATGTTACATATTATTATAGTTTATATGCTAGCCTATATTATGTAAATATATAAGAATATACAGGGTGAAATTAAATTCATGGGCACCCCTTTAAGGGGTCATTGTACTCATCATTATGAACAACTTTTACTATGGCACTAAACCTAAAATCGCGCAAAAAAAAATCAGCTGTTCCTTGCATTTGTGTTCACATAACTCGTCAAAACGTAGGGAAGAGCTGATTTTTTTCGCGATTTCAGGTTTGGTCCCATAGTAAAAGTTGTTCATAATGAAGATTACACTGACCCCTTAAAAGGATGCCCATGAATTCAATTTCACCCTGTATATTAAAAAAAAAAAGTATTTTAAAAAACACTGAGACATCAGTACACAATTAAAAGTCACAAAACAACAAGACATGACCGCTTTATTTCACAAATTGCTCAATCTACATGATACCCAGTGAGCCACAAGCCCCCTAAGCTAGCCCCCCAAGGGACTTTTAACGTAAGGCTAAGCTTTAAGATCATTTCAGTGAACTCATTTCTACAAATGGCCACGCCATCTGGGTTCTCCAAGGATACTAATGAAATCGGTGGGTACAGACCACAGAGTAGTTAAAAATATAGAGATGCCAGTTTTGTTGCCGCTCGGGGAGGTTTTATTGCGCTGTAAATTGTCTTATTGCAAGGCAGTCTCATACAAAGAAGTAAAGAGCATTGGTTACTGCACTTCCTCGAGGCATTTACTCTGGATTTAGAACGTCGTCTATATTTATTTATGTTCACACAAAACACTATAGGGATAGTACATAAAGATAGAAAATCTTTAACTACCTGTGATGTACTATTAAATGTAGCACATTTAAATAGACATGTTATACGACCTCATCTAGTTTATAACAAAAAAAATTACGTGAAAAATGTTTATTTTTAACCAATTTATAAAATTAATCTCATTTATCACTTATAAAAGCGTTGTTGAGACCAAAATGACCGTCGATTTAAATAAAATTGATCTAGTAAATTTTTCAGTAAAAATGTTGTGAAACGGGACGTAACGTTGTAAATTCGAACGATATTAATTAGTTTAAAAACAAAACAAAGGGAAATATTTAACTGATCCTCTAAAGACTTATTGACCTTCTAGTATTTACGCCTTTTTAAATTAATGAACCTCTAAAGGTTTTTTTGGGCTTGTAATGATGCACACTTTTTTTAATAAATGAGCCTCTTTTAAACTTAGTAACTAAGCTATGTGTAATCATAATCAGCCTATAATGTTCTCACTGCTGGGACACAGGCCTTTTAAGAGATAGTGGGCCGTAATCCACCACGCGGGCCCAGTGCGGGTTGGTAGATGTCACAGTCTTCGAATTTTTGGTTCTAGGACATGCCGGTTTCCTAACAAATTGTTCCTTGCACCATCTTCACTGTTTAGTACCCCAAAATAAGAATTATTTGAGGTTCACAAAAAGAGGCACAATCGTTATATTAGTGTTCAATAATATTTTTAAGAAAGCAAAATGGTGATTACTTGATGTTCGATAAAATATATGCCCAAAATAAAAAGAATAGAATGGAATACTCTTTATTATTTACACCATATAAATTACAGGCATAAATATAGAAACTTTACAATGGGTGACACAATGGGCGGTCTTATCGCTAAGAGCGATCTTTTAAAGACAACCTTTGGATGGATTAAAAACGGGAAGGACAGACAAATACTGTAGGTAGTCTGTGGTGTACCATTTACACAATACAATAAATACATACATACATAATTAGCCTATAATGTTCCCACTGCTGGGACACAGGCCTCCTCTCTGTGAGAGGGAGTGGGCCGTAATCCACCACGCGGGCCCAGTGCGGGTTGGTAGATGTCACATGTCTTCGAATTTTTGGTTCTAGGGCATGCTGGTTTCCTCACGATGTTTTCCTTCACTGTTTTGAGAGCAGTGGTGACGAAATAATTTACACAAAGTAAAGCGCCTGTCTGGGTTCGAACCTACGACCTACAACTCGTAAGTCGCGGCTGATACCACTGGGCCACTACTGCTGTCATACATACATAAAGTACTAGTAATCTAAAAATAGAAAAGAAGAAAAAAAGAAAGAAAGAAAAAAAAAAGAAAGAAAGAAAGAAAAACAAAGAAAAAAAAAGAAAGAAAAAAAAAGAAAGAAAGAAAAAAAAGAAAGAAAAAAAAGAAAGAAAGAAAAAAAAGAAAGAAAGAAAAAAATTTGAGAGAAATTGTTGTCACCTCTACCTTTTTTTAATACTCTGGGGTACAAACGAAGTTTCTTTAAAATTACTAGACATTTCTTAGATGAGCTTTTTAGATTGAAGAGGATTATCTCGATTTAAAAAACGAGTTCTCTGGTTTTGAGTGCCTTTGAATTATTTGGAAAGTTTTGAGATAATCAGGGACTTAAGAAAAGATAAATCGGTGTTATTTATGAGGCTACTTTGAATTTAGTTATATAATAGTGAGTCATCATCTGCCTAGCCGTTTCTCAATTATGTCGGGGTACGCTTCCAATCTAACCAGATGCATCTGAATACCAGTATTTTACATGGAGTGACTGCCTATGTGACCTCCACAACCCAGTTACTGGATAATACGATACCCCTTGGTAAGACTGGTTGTCAGATTTTCTGGCTTCTGACGACCCGTAACGACTGTCAAAGATCTACGAATGACAGCCGGGACCAACGGCTTAACGTGCTTTCCGAGCCACGGAGGGGTCTTGGTATGTAAAGATGGTCACCCATCCACGGACCAACCGCGGCAAGTGTAGCTTAACTTGATCGATCGACCCGTGCGGCTGTTATTACTTAGTCACAGTAAGTACGATAATTTGACAGATTGTAGTAGCTTGATGTGCTAGCGTCTGTTCACTATCAAACAGCGGAGTAAACTCCATACGATGTTAGTATGGAAGAATTACTGACTATAATCACAGAATACTTAAAGTACTACGTACAGAAAGGCCACTCCCTTCCCCGCACTAACATCAGTTACCGCACCTCACCCCGCACTTCGATGTGTTCGTCGCCTGCTCTTTAACAATGGCGCTCGCATACACAAGAACCGCAGCGCTGTACCTACCTACTGCTGACACGAACACATTATTTTTTTAAGTTTTATATTTTGTGTTAATCACGATGGTTGTATATTGTGCATTATTTGGATGCTTATCTTCATCGAGGAACGATAAAGACAGGAGTTTTTTTCGGTTCCCGAAAAATGAAAGAAGGTAAGGAACAGCAACTCAAATATCCTTTAAACCCATAAAAAATAAAAGCTAGTATATTACAGACAAACAAGTTAAGCCAGTGTTGTGATAATTTATTTTCATAATTTTCTCTATTATTCATTTATTTTCCAAGTTTTCTTCGTTTTAGAACAATTAAAACTTCCGTAATATTAACATACCAGCTATTACATTATTGCTCTCTCTCATTATTGTCTTAGTTATGTCTCTTTCTTTCACGTTCTATTCGTTCTTCGACTTGAAAAGTAGTACAATAGAAATGTTATAAATTAGATTTCTGTGAGTATCTAGTGTCGCGGCACGCGGCGCCCCATTGTTGCATACGTTCGGGCAGCGCCGCCGCCTACGCATTACTGCCGAGTACTGCCAGCCAGCCCTACTAGATTTCACGCACACATTTACACGTATACAAACGTCATTTGTCAATGTAGTGGTAGTAGGTAATTATTTTGCGAGCGTTGTATGGAGTGTCCGGGGTGTGCTATAATGTAACCTTAATAATTTATTTATTAAGGTACAGTCAACCAAAAAAGAGATAAATATGCAGGATCGTCGGATATAGTTGAAGTTTAGTAAGAAACCGATGGATGTTGTCGACTGAAATTTAATTTGATAAAAGAGCTGTTTGTTTTCTATTAATAAAATTAAATTTTATTCGAGAAAATCCATTGGTTTCTTACTAAACTTCAACTATGTCCGACGATCCTGCATACTTAATTCTTTTGTTGACTGTACACCAACAGCTTCTATGTATTATTTATCTTAAGAGGACTACATGACCTAAAACGCGGTCACTGTATGACTGCATAGAAAAGAAAGAGAAACGCGATGACGCAATGCTGGTAATTTATTGCAAAATATGAAGCAATTATCTATTTACGAAAAATCTATTATTTGGACTAAAAAAAAAAACTAGAGTTTTAGTATGTTGCTTGTAGAATAATCTGACAAAAAATCATAATGATTTTATGTATATTACTATGGTTTTTATTGTAAAAAGAAAGTTTTTAGAGGTATCTTCATGATTTTTTTCTATCGTACCAAATAAGTTGTATTTTGATTTCAACACACTATCTACCTAGCATATATCTCGGAGAATATTGTATATTTTTTTGATGTTGTTTACTGTAGTCGTTCATATACTTTTATTGTTTCAAAAAATTGCGTTTTTTGCGTTTAGATCCTGTAAGGCCCTTAAGTACTATACAGGGTGTCCCTGGAGTATGGATCAAATCGAATAGAAGCGAGGGCAAGTTCATTTCCAAACGTTTAAAAAAACAAAAAAAAAAAAATGAGAAGAGAAACCGAATCGTTTTAAAAGAATCGTAACAAAAAACTATCGGGGCTATCAATTTAATTTTTTTAGATAGGTAGCCCTGATAGTATTTTTTTATGATTATTTTCTTTGAGCACTATGCGAAGTGATTGAAAATAAAACAAAAAAATGGTCATAACTTTTGAACCGTAAAAGAATTCACCGACATTCTCAGGGTTAAAAAGTTTGGAAATGACCTTGCCCACGCCCCTATTCGATATGATCCATACTTCCAGGGACACCCTGTAGATAATAATAATCATCAAGATGAAAGTCATTGCTTGTGTGATACGCAGTTCGGCTGCGGTTCTAATACTGCGGTCTCATCATCTGTATCAACAAAGCTCCCAACAGTACTATGACAATCCAAACACCCCCCAGCAACCTCTAACTCGGTTCTAAAACCACATAAATTTTGATCTTGCAACTCCGCCCTTTGAGAGTACGACTCCAGTTTAATCACGATAGGTTCGACTTGGTTTCTGGTCCTTTGTTTAATTCCGCGTTGTAATATATCTTAAAATGTTTTGTTTCAAGCCAACGATATTACATTTCTAGAGGCTTTTGTTGGTATGTTTCTATACAGCGTGTATAAGAAAAACGTAGTCATATTTAAGGGTGTGGTACAGACCAACAAACTGAATAACTTTCATAGCCGGCGAAAGTGTAAGCGACGCTGTAGGAACCTTTAATAAATACTTTTTATAAATTGTAATATTATTTTTTGGCTTTTTGACGCGTACTTTTTGTTTTTGGTGTGATCTGGCATCGTTGTTAAAAAAGATTATATTATATATGTACTTTTCCTCCGCTGTTTCGTTTATTTTATTTTATCTTCTTCACTTCGAGCCTAAGACAGTATTACAGTTGGTGCTTTGTGAGTGTTTGTTTTTATATGTTTGTTCCTTCTTCACGCTCAAACGGCTGGACCAATTTCGACAAAATTTTGTATAGAGGTAGCTTAAAAAAATGTATTTTAATCCAGGGTGTTTCCTGAAGTAACATATACGCTACTTTTTATCCCTATATTCCCATGGGATCGACAGTTATGTGAGTGAAACCGCGGGGCGCAGCTAGTAACAAATAAAAAACAAATTACGTAGACAATACCTAGTTCTAAATATAATATTTAAAAAATACTACGACTCACGTGCCGCCGGCGTTTAGTAATCTGTGTGCGCAGCTGTCATAAATCTATTTGACGGTTTGACATAATGGTTACGTATTAATTAACATGGCACAATAAGTAATGAATGTCATGATGGTTTTTTTTTTAAATAACAAAGTTTGTATTGGGTACAAAGGTTTGAGATCTTGATAATGATGTTTCTTGCAGTAATTTGTTGCTTTTTAAATAAATAAATAAACTTAGAAAAACTGCGCAAGGCTTAGGTCATATGCATTCGCGATTTATTTGCCAAAAATATAAACAAATATGAGTTTATGGAAAAATAACTTTATATCCTAGACAATAAAGTTCAGTTTACGCTACAACTTAAAAAAAATTATAACTTTTTCAATAGTCCTAGTCACTCTAAAATCAACTTAATTACCATTAAAATAAAGTTGACAGTTTGTATAAACTTTTTGTTATCATTATCTGCCTAGCCTTTTCCCAACGACTATGTTGGGGTCGGCTTCCATTCTAACTGGGTTTAACTGAATACTTTTTATCGGCGCATCACATATGCGCGTGATTGACCGAGGAGACGGCGCGGGGCGTCGGGGTACCGAACCCGGTACGCGACGGCCGCTGCGTGCCCTTCACTCCACTCGGCTCAAAGACACGCTCGACTACGGGTATTTCATTGTTTTTCTCTGATACTTTGTTGATTATTGTAAATTATGGTATTACACCTATTTTGATACAGTCCACTACTTCTTTTATTATAAAGTCCCGATTGAGCCCATTCACTTTTATTATTATTGAAAATTTTATCGAAACAATAATTAGGAAGGCCCGCTAGTAAAAATTTTTATGGCTTAATTCATAATTGCATGGCTTAAAGGCAGGCACAGGTGTGACACGACAGAGCGACGCGATTCTCGTAGAACAATTTCCATTGTAGGTATTATAATAATAATTATTATTATATAGTATTGAGGGTGATGACCAGGTATGCGCGGTCGCTGCATGCTGGTGGTCAGGATACCCGTTGATGCCGTGGGTGCTGGCTGGCTGGGTGACTCGCCGCTGTAAAGCTTGCGGGAGTGATGATAATGACGTCACGCTGACGTATTTGCACGAAGGCTGCGCTGACGTTCATGTTCGGGTCACCAGTATAGAGGTATGAGGAACAGGGTGTAAAGTTCACTCATACTCTATAGAAAAGGGAGGATCCTCCGACCAGACGGGTGTTGTGTCTGGCGGGCAACTGCCCAATGAGTCATGTCGGGCCGTTGTATCTATGCTAGTTGCGCGGTAAACTCTGCTTGCGAGATGCAGTATTTGAGTGACGTCAGTACGACGCGTTGTTCGCATGTGGCGTTGTAGATACCGCTACACCATCGAGTTTTCGTAAGAATTGTTCTACTGGAGTCGTGTCGCGCTGTCACGCCGCGCCTTAATAACAGAAAACTGCTCACAGAATACAACGTTTAAGTACTAATCAACTAAAAACATGACACCTAAAATGTATGTGCGTATTTACACAGCCCAATTTAACCGAGACCAACGATTAGGTAAGAAGATTAAAAATGCAAGAACAACTCAAAACCACTCCGACATTCACCAAGAGGGTACAGGCAATCACTCCCACACACACACATTTACATTCATTACTCACACCCTGACTTATTACTTGTATTTTTTTGAAGTGAAAACTTCTTTAGCGGCGTTGCACACTTTTTTGTAATGGGTAAAAAATGTTAAACTCGCATCAGGACATCACGTCAGGACACGTGACCGTCAGGAGAGACTACACAGGGGAGAACTACTACTCCTAACTACTAAGTATCCCCCTCTCTTTCTACGGCGGCGCCAACCGAAGCGAACCAAGTGACACATGACAATGGATGGATGGATGGATGGATGGATGTGGATGTGGATGTGGATGGATGGATGGATGGATGGATGGATGGACAGCTGATGGCTCGACCGTCTGTGTAGTAGCCACACTGCTGTGTATTCGAAAAATTCGTGTATATAAAGTATTTAAAATATGGAAATTGAACAAAGTGCATCTATTAATGAAAAAAGTGACGCAGAAATAGTGAAAAAAAAAATGAGTTATATTAATTCAATTAATAATTCATTTATTTCAACGTTAATATTCAAGTTTTTACTTCTGCCGGCACTCCCGGAGTGCAACCCGTCTTTTTTTTAATTAAAATCGTTTGCTTGTACCATGTTTGTAAATATGTGAACACCATATATCTATCAGATAATTAATTTACATGTCATGGTTTCGTTTTTAATTCTTTTACCTATTGTGATATAGTAATTTTATTGTAGGTGCATTGTCCTTACATATTATTATAATTAATGTACCCATGCAAAATATTTTAAAACATTTTAAAAGAGTAACGGTGGAGTTTCTTGCCCATTCTTCTCCACACGAAAACTACCTTTCGGAAGGGGCGACTAGAATGAATTGTATTTTAAGGTAATTTTTGACGTTCAAAAGTGCCTTTATGTGCCCATTTGAAATAAATGCTTTGACTTTGACGTTTTGACTTTGACACACACACGCACAGACCCTCACCACACCCTTTCACATGTTAAAATAGTTAAAATAAGAACCGTAGCGAATCAAAATATCATCCAACACACAGCAAAAACATTTAACTCGACGCTTAAACCTCGGAGGCGTTATTTATTCAGTCTCTTTTTTTGTTGTCTCTACACTAACAACTAACTTTCGCGTTGCGGACTTTTATGTGCCTTGTACATCTTTTTTTTCCTGCTTTTCAGCATAAAACAGGGCAGTTTGGGTTTTTAAAACTTGATGGCCAAGGTTTTAAAACAGAGTTGTGAGTTGCCAGAGTATATTATTCACATGGTTTGCTGCAGTTTGGTCCTCGTTTTTTGTTTGAAACTTGTTTTTATAATTTTCTATTTGCATTTACGAGACTCGAAGCAAAAGGACGAGTTTTATTGACACAACATTTTGGAATATACGGTAGGCTGCATGTCAGTTGCTACAAAACTAAAGAGGTAAGAAGAAGATTTATTTCCGTTGGATCCTGAATGCTTAAAAAATCTGAATGCAGGGTATTTTCAACCATAAAATTGTTTATAATAAAATGAGGGGTTCACTAATGTTTCACCAAAACTCCATTGACAATTTTTTAGTTTACACCCAACGTTCGTATACTATTTGTTTCACAAACAACTCATTTTCTATATAATCTAGTCGCTTCTGGCACTCGCCGGCCGCTGCCGCGGCACCGCTCGCTTCGATTGCTCGGCTCGTGCGTAGGGGTCACAGTTTTAACGTAACCTAACATTTTTTCTTTAATAATTAATCTAATCTAATGTTTGATAAAGGTAAATCACTTTTCTTCTGAAATGTAAACATGTTGTTATAACATGGGATTCAACGGAAATAGCAAACGGTATCCATCGTTAATACCTAAAAAATGGGATTCAAAAGTGGGATCCAACGAAAATAAACGAAGAAGAACAGGGTGTAAAGTTCACTCATACTCCATAGAAAAGGGAGGAGGATAGGAGAAGGGGTCACGATACCCGTTGAAGCTGGGTGACTCGCCGCTAAAGCTTATGGGACTGATGATGATGACGTCACGCTGGAGTAGTTGCATGAAGGCTGCGCTGACATTCATGTTCGGGGTCACCAGTACGGAGGTATGAGAAACAGGGTGTAAAGTTCACTTATAATCTATAGAAAAGGGAGGATTCTGTGACCAGACGGGTTCTGTGTCTGTCGGGCCGTTGTATCTATGCTAGTTGCGCGGTAAACTCTGCTTGCGAGATGCAGGATTTTGCGTGACGTCAGTATGACGCGTTGTTCGCATGTGGCGTTGTAGATACCGCTACAATACCAATATAAATTGGCCATTCGATTGAAACTCCATAGTGTGGCGTTTGACGTGCGCTCTATTATACCAATGTGTTTTTTAGGGTTCCCTAAAAGGGTGCCAACTGGACTTTATCACCTAAGTAATTTCTACTGTCCGCCCTCCTCATGAACCGTAATAGATAGACAGTTGAAATTTTCACAGTAACGGGGTCAACCCTTGACGAAGTGGACGAGTTGCCCCCTAACCCTACTAATAAACGTATTATATCAGATGAATAGTTACACACTGATTTCTCTCTTTCAGTCGTCAGTAATTTGACTTTCGAAATAAGAAGACAAAGCGTTGTGTAACTTTACAGACGCTATACAACGTTTATTAGTAAGGGGGTTAGTGTATTAATACATATTTTGCCGCTATAACAGCGAATAATATAACGTTAAAAATTAAACGGGGTCTCCATACAGATGTGTTGTTTCGGCGCTGTTTCCTTGTGGTACGGAACCCGGCTTGGAAAAAAATCGGCCAAGTGTGACTCGGACTCGCACATAAAGCCGGTTTCTTTAGTTTCAAAATTTATCAAACTCAAACACAAGCTGAATTTTACTTCAAATAAACCAATCCTGAAATTAGTTTTTGAATTGTCAAGGGGTTGGTCAGTCAGAAATATGAAGCTAATTGTAGTAGCCCATTGCAAAGCGTAGTACCTACGGAGAAAAACGGGCAAGAAACTCTTTTAAATCAAAATATGGTAAGAAAGTTTTAATATTCATCACTCGTTGTATAGCGTCTGAATAGTTACACAACGCTTTGTCTTCTTTCGAAAGTCAAATTACTGACGACTGAAAGAGCGAAATCGGTGTGTAACTATTCATCTGATATAATACGTTTATTAGTAAGGGGGATAGTATTTTTCATCCAAGTCAAAGTCAAAGTCTAATCTCTAATTAGCAACCAGTTTGATTTTGTCTAGACTCTAGATTGTCCTATGGAGCAGGACCAGCATGTTTCCAAGCGTTCTTATCTTGGATATAATCTTCTAATTTATAGTATGCTTGTTTACAAAGTGTACGTTAAATGTGAGTTTTAAATTTTCTTTCATTTAATTGCAATATATTGCAAGCCAATCGATTTCCTTTAAATTTTTCAGTTAGTAAACGAGGTGATTAATGTTTGATTTTTTAAGTACATTTATCCTTTCTAGAGAAGAAGTATTTGTTCTGCAGTCGAGAAATTACAGACTGGAATCTACAGCTATTGTAATGCTTGTTAGATAATATTGGCTTTGTCGATTCTCTATTAGACTGGGTTATCCTTTGGGGAGTATCCATAGAATTGGTAGACGGCCTGCCGATTGTTCTGCTGTGTTTGTATAGGGGGTTTTGTTACCTATTCTTGTGGTAATCTGTCTAGTCTTATCTCTAAGGAGTGACAGTTGGTGAGTGAGAAATACCATGAAAATACGATGCTACCAAAAAGTTTTTTATTCGATGTCTAAGGCCTTCTGTTTCATTCTGTCTTTACATACTGCGCGTGTCGTAAATACACACGTCAACACAATCTTACAACCACTTAGAAAATCTTGTAACATACTTATATCAAAATACGCATTATTTTTTACTTTTATCTATAGGAAATTTAATAAAAATCTAACTTAAAAAAACTTATATAGTAGAAATAAAAAAAATAAAAATGTACAAAAAGGACAAAAAAAAAACTTTCTTTTTACAGAAGGTTTTTTTTGTACCCTTTCTGGTACTTACACCATTTATATAAAACAAAAAAAATGGACCAAAATGTCAAAGAACAAATGTTTAATAGCCTTCTCCAGCGCCTATGAGTGTGTTATGTGTGAGGGTGTGTACTCAATTCTTTATTGTATTCCATCCCCCTTACTAATAAACGTTTGTATAGCGTCTGTATAGTTACACAACGCTTTGTCTTCTTTTTTCGAAAGTCAAATTACTGACGACTGAAAGAGAGAAATCGGTGTATAACTATTCATCTGATATACTACGTTAATTAGTAAGGGGGTATACAGGAAGATTTTTTATCACCATCGAAATTTTTACAGGGTGTTCTACCTATGAATATGAACAACTTTCACTATGGGACCAACTCTGAAATCACGAAAAAAAAAATCTGCTGTTTAATACAAAAGTTTAGGCATAAAAAAAATCGTGCGTAAAAAAAAGGCTTCTTTATCTTAGTCAACTACACAATAAAACTAAGAGGCAAAAACTAAACACAAAATACAAATCATATAGTAACATTCTTAAAAAGTGTATATATAAATCTAGACAGCTACAAAGTAAGAAGTATATTGCCAATAATAAAAATAAGTGTAAAGCCACATGGGCGGTGATTAACGAAAATATTGAAGATATAAACGCTAAAACGCAAATTGACGTAATAACTAAAGATAACCGGACAATTCAAGACCCTAAGGAAATAAGTGACATGTTTAATCAATTCTACATACAATCGACCAATAAGTCTAATTTTAAATACAATGTTGACGAGATAAACAAGACTATCGATGGTAATAATGAACACACAATATTTATTAACCCTACTGATGCTACGGAGGTACTTCGAATAATACAAAATCTTAAAAATACGAGTGCAGTAGGATCGGATGACATAACAACAAAGGTAATTAAATTAGTCGCTTCATGTATTTGTCAACCGTTAAGTTATTTAATAAACTTTTCTTTTGAAGAAGGTGCATTTCCAGAGACTTTAAAAAAATCAATAGTAAAGCCACTTTTTAAAAAAGGTAATACATCTGACATGAAGAACTATAGGCCAGTGACTCTAATACCAATCATGTCTAAAATCTTGGAGAAAATCATGCTGAGAAGGCTCCAAGAATTTGCGATTAGTCATCGTATACTTAAAGACGAGCAATTTGGTTTTAGAAAAAATAGTACCACGTCTTTGGCTTGTTTCAATTTGATGAAGAATGTCACCCAGGCGATAAATGAAGGCTTACCAGTCTCGGCAATCCTCTTAGATATGAGCAAGGCGTTCGACTTTGTAGATCACGAATTGCTCTTACACAAGTTAGAAAAATACGGAATAAGAGGAAAAGCGAATGACTGGTTAAGAAACTATTTAAAAAACCGACAACAATGTGTGGAAATCTCCAGAATCCATAATGGTGAGAAGGTGCCATATAGAAGCGACTATCAGCAAAATAATTTCGGAGTGCCGCAGGGCAGTGTATTAGGGCCTTTTTTATTCCTTCTTTATATAAATGACCTCCCAAATATCACTCGCCACACAGTGATTTTATTTGCTGATGACACGACCCTTGTCGTGAAGTGTGAAAGAGTCGACACCTACGAGTATGAGATTAATGAAGCCATCAAAAACATAATCCACTGGTTGAACTCCAATAACCTACAAATTAATATGGAAAAAACGAAAATGATGCAATTTCAAACATACAGGAGAAACCCATTAACTCTGACTATTAAATATAATGACATTTCGATAGAACAAGTAGTAAGTGCTGCATTTCTGGGCATACAATTAGACCAAAATTGCGACTGGAAAAAGCATGTCGACTATGTTTGTGACAAACTGGACAGATTTATCTATGCACTAAGAAGATTAAGAGCCACGGTATCAGCTGAAGCGGCTCTTTGTGCATATCACGGATATGTTTCCGCCGTACTCTCATACGGGCTCTTGTTGTGGGGTAATTCGGTGGATGTCAATAGAGCGTTTATAGTGCAAAAAAAATGTATGCGTGCAATCTGTGGAGCTGGGTACATGGATAGCTGTAAGCCACTGTTTAAAAAGTACAACATTTTACCGTTGGCATGCATGTATATTAAAGAATTGTGCCTTTTAGTACGACAACATCCTGAAAATTTTATTAAGCATAGAGATGTAACCAAAAGAAATGTTGCCTCTAGAGATAAACATAGGCTCTGCTTGCCACAATGCAAGCTCGATTTATATAAAAGAAATTCGTATATAATGGCTATTAAGGTATACAATAAATTACCAAACGCCTTTAAAGAACTACCTTTGCTTATGTTTAAAAAAAAACTGATTCAGTGGCTTAAGGAAAAATGTTTTTACACTGTTAATGAATTTATGTCACATGTCGAAGAAAGAAAGTAATGTCAGTAAATTTAGTTTATATAATACGTATATTTTATTTATTTTTTAATTTGACATTTACTTACTATTATTATTTGTATTTTGACATTATAACAATATTCATGGACATTCACATTTCAATTATTATATAAAATCTGACATTTTATAACAATTATATTGGTAGCTGATGTAATGTTATGACATTTTTAAATTATGTAATGTATTGTGAAATTAAATATTTGCAATTAATTTATTTAATCAGACATTTTGTAACGTTTATAGTGATAATTGAAGGAATAGCATGACATTTTAATAATTTAAGGTATTCGGTAATTAAAGATTTGCACACCACATGTAATGGTAGAATGTAAATGGGCCACATTTATAATAAGATCATACTACTTTGTACACCTACATTCTGGCAAATAAAGACTTATTATTATTATTATTATTATTTAATACTTACCTACTTGACCGAAATGTATGAAACAGCAGATTTTTTTTTCGTGATTTCAGAGTTGGTCCTATAGTGAAAGTTGTTCATATTCATGGCTAGAACACCCTTTAAAAATTTGGATGGTGATAAAAAAATATTCCTGTATGTATTAAATAAGTGGTAAAACAAAGTAAAAGATCATTATGGATCCTGTCGGGCACAGCAAAATGTATGTGTCTTACCTTCTCCAGCGCCTGTGACGGTGTGTATGAGCAGCACCACAACACACAGGCACCGTTGGCCCTCCACCGACATTGCTGTCGTGGGTTCCGCACCTGAAACAACAGATATAATTTATTAGTAAAATATGTGGTGATTTTAATGATATGACAACTCCAAAGGGATAAGTACAGTCGAACTGGCTATTTGGTTTACAGGCAGCTTACTTGCAATTATTTTTGAACAATGTCGTTAGCGTGCTGAGTGGTCAATTCTTTTGCGTACACTTTTAAGCACTTTAAAAGTTCTCTTTTAAAGTTTTTGCACACACAATAAGATGAGCAGTGGTGGCCCAGCGATAACGTAAGTCAGGTCTTACGAGTCATGGGTTTGAACCCAGGCAGGCACTTTACTTTGTGTAAATAATTTCATCACCACTGCTCTCAAAACGGCGAGGGAAAACATCGTGAGGAAACGGGCATGTCCTGGAACCAAAAATTCAAAGACATGTCACATCTACCAAATCGCACTGGGTCCGCGTGGTAGATTACAGCTCACTCCCTATCGAAGAGAGCAGGCTTATGTCCCAGCAGTGGGAACATTATAGGCTGATTATGCTAGTGAAAATATGATTTTTTGACCCGTAAACCAAATAGCTTGTTCGACGGTACACAACATTTTGCCAGTTATTTTTTTTTTTGCTTTTAAGTCCTATGTAGATTTACGTCTCTATAATTAATGTTCAGACGAGCCTCTAGGTTTTATTAGTGTCCGTAATTAAGGTTAAACGAATTTTATTATGGTTAAGTAGTATAATTTTAGGTCAAAATGAGAATATCTTAAGACCTTTTACGGTCAGTTTAGGCGAAATAACGAGCCTAACCTTTTGTTAAACTAAGTTAGGGTCGGCTTACGCTTTAATGAGAGGTTGCTGTAAATGAGTATTTTACATAGAACCTACCCAATTACTGGTACATACAGGTTTTATGTTCAAAATAAATATGTAGAAGAAAACTTAGCTAATGCCACGGTCATGTTTTAGAAAAATGTCTCTTCACATAATCATGACATACGGTGCTGAAACGTGGACAGTGACGGTCGGGCTAGTCCACAAATTCAAGGTCGCTCAGCGCGCTATGGAGCGAGCTATGCTCGGAGTCTCTTTGAAGAATAAAATCAGGAATGAAATTATCCGGAAAAGAACCGGAGTTACCGACATAGCTTGCAGAGTAAGCAAACTGAAGTGGCAGTGGGCTGGCCATGTCTGTCGAAGGACCGGTGGCCGGTGAAGCAGACGAGTCCTGGAGTGGAGATCGCGTACCGGCTAGCGTAGTGTGGGACGCCCCCCAGCTAGATGGACGGACGACCTAAGGAAGGTGGCTGGGGTAGACTGGATGCGGAAGGCGGAGGACAGGGTGCTGTGGCGCAGTCTGGGAGAGGCCTATGTCCAGCAGTGGACTGCGATAGGCTGAGTTGATAGTTTTATCAGTGCGTGAAGTTCTAACTAAGCTCAAAAACTTCTTCGTCTTTGTATCGATGGCATGACAGTTATATCACCGGTCAAGCTCCACGCGTAACTTATGTAGTACGGTCGAACAAGCTATTTGGCATCATCCAGCCTACCCAGCCGCCCATGACCCGCCCATGGCCCGTGGCCTATGTCCAGCAGTGGACGTCTTTCGGCTGAAATTTGGTATACAGGCAGCTAACTTGCAACTACTTTTAAGCAATGGTGTGCTGAGTTAGTAAATTCTTTTATACCACTCTATTTAATTAAGGATGCCATAAACTGAAAAAGTTATAACGCACAAAATAAAACGAAATTTTATATTGGCATTGTAGTGGAAACATTAATATTTTTGCGTGTATACCAAATAGCTTGTTCGACCGTACGATGCAATGGAAAATCAATCGTGTTTCATTAGCGGAACTCAATTTTGCTGGATCAAAACTTCGCCAGTTCCACATCGTTATCAGTGGCAGTACAGAGGTCACTTTGGCTGCAAGTTTTGGGGCACAACGGACAGGATAGTAGGTAAACATAGTTTATGACATAGCTCCACATCCACACCAAGCAGCAGTTCTGTCGTGGTAGCCCCACTTTACGAGGTTCGACCTACATACTCCCACTTGGGTACGGAGATGGTTCAGAGACTTGCAAGGAAGGTTACACCCTGCAGGAAGATGCTCCTTTGGTGGAAGATAGCGAGTAGGTGGGGGTAATACATTAACGCAGGTACGGTCACCAAAGGAGAATAGATAATAGGAAACAGTTTATATATGAACTGTTTGTTTTCTCAGCAAAATACCAGCTTGCTGCGCTTGACTCGGTAGAACGCAGAGCTGAAAGGCTTATAGGCGACGAGACGTTAGTAGCTACGCTTCACAGCCTGGCTCATCGGCGGTCTTCTACAGACTGTACTTCGGAGAGTGTGCGCAGGGGCTCCACGACCTGATCCAACCATCGCCATTTTACCACCGGACAACCAGACGTACTGCAGCGTATCATCCGCACTTGGTTTCTATCCCGACGAGTCGTACTCAACGCTTCTCCTGAACTTTTATTATGCGCACAGAACTCTCTGCCGGCATCTGTGTTCCCTCCCACATTTAACCCGTCTGCCTACAAATCAAGAGTGAACAGGCATCTTCTGGGCACGCTCGTTCCATCATAGACCTCATCTATCGCTTTCCATCAGGCGTGATCGGGGTCAAGAGCGCGCCCATTTAGCAATAAAAAAATGATATTAATATAATTTTTTTAGACTATTTACTTTTATATCGTAATAATTACTCTATATAAAATCACTCCTTGACAATTGAAAAGTCGCCAGTCAAAAGCCTGTAAATGTTTTAATTGAATAAGCTTGACTCTTTTGTGTGAGTCGGACGGGACCAACAGCCTAACGTGCTCAAACAAGGGGCTTAATCTACCAAATAACAATTTAGCCACGACATCTTTTTAATTCATCACAAAAACAGGTTTTAACCTATTTCGTATCGGACAGTATACTGAAAGCTCTTTCATGTCGGGCACGCATCCGAAATAAATGGAGTCGCGGCAAAGCGTGAAAGATTAATTATATTAAATGAAACAATCGCTGTAAAATAAAGCGTTATCTTTCCGTTCCAGTTTGCTGTTTGGGTAAAAGGTTTTAATTTTATTTGGTTAAGTTTTTATTTTTTGGGAGTGGAGTTGGTATTGATAGATTATGTCATTGTTAAATGATATTGAGCAGTGGTGGCTCAGTGGTAACGGCCGCAATTTACGAGTCGTAGGTTCAAACCCATGCAGTCAGGCACTTTGTGTAAATTATTTCATCACCACTACTCTCAAAACGGTGAAGAAAACCGGCATATCTTAGAACCAAAAACATTTTAGACATGTAACAGATAATGGCCGTGTGGTAGATAATTGGTCCAAGCAATGTGCCCTGCCCACTGCCACTTAAGTTTGGCAATTCTCCGGGCTATGTCGGTTACCTTGGTTTTCCTGCGGATCTCCTCATTTCTGATTCGATCACGCAGAAACTCTAAGCATAGCCCTCTCCATTGCCCTTTGGGTGACTTTTAGCCTTCTAATAAGGCCCGTTGTAAGCGACCACGTTTCAGTGCCATATATCATCACTGGCAACACGCGCTGGTCAAAAAATTTCGTCTTGAAACATAAAATGGCTGAAAATGTACGGTTAGCTTTGCGTCCCAATGTGTTTTTTGGGTAAAAGGGTTTTTGTTTGCTCATTTTTTTTTTTTGAGAATAGGTTATACTTAATCCATTCACATAACAAAGTAACATAATCCATCAAAGAAGTGATATTGAGTTTATGAATAAACTACTAACAAAAACTCAACGCCCACGCATTGGCAGGGAAATAAACCCACCTTAGAGATCTGAAAGAAGGTTGACAACTCATTCGATGTCCCGTCGTGATAAACCCGATCTGTATCACATAAGTTTGAGCGCGGCATACGTTTGCGCTTTGTAAAAGTGGTTTAAGACCTATACTACCTCAAATGGCTTAGCGTGATCCTCCGTTATGTCGAAAATACCGCACCATTCATTTTGAAATAAATATATGGTAAAGTTGAGGATTAATGCTAAGTCTTTTGTTAGAGGAAAACACGATTTCATAAAATTTTCTCGATAGAAAAAAAAAACAAAGTTACCTCTAAACCCGAACAATAAACCGTTGGTATACAAAAATTTGAGAGCAGTGGTGGCCAAGTGGTAACGGCTGCGACTTACGAGTTGTAGGTCGTAGGTTCGAATCCAAACAGGCGCTTTTACTTTGTGTAAATTATTTCATCACCACTGCTCTCAAAACGGTGAAGGAAAACATCGTGAGGAAACCGGCATGTCCTAGAACCAAAAATTCGATGACATGTGACATCTGCCAACCCGCACTGGGCCCGCGTGGTGGATTACGGCCCGCTCCCTCTCACTGAGAGGAGGCCTGTGTCCCAGCAGTGGGAACATTATAGGCTGATTATTTATGTATGAATGTATACAAAAATACTTCAAATTAGATCATGAAACTTTGCATACTAACTGAACTTACTTTAAAGCAGGTCTTATGTAATTATTTTTTTATAATTACCATTATTTTCACTGTAAAAAGCAAATACCTAAACTACTGGCGCTGCCTGCCGCCCAGCACCGCACTCTGTCTCGCTCTCACTCAGTCCGCGAGCAGTATCGTATGAGCGAGATAAAGAGTGAATTTTAGCTGAGGTAGTATGGACTCTTAAGAGCCTATACTTAAGAGCCTATACGTCCTTGTATGAAACTTCTTAGTTGAGCACTCTAAAGAAAGAAAGAAAATAAAAAGAAAGAAAATGCGTTTATAGGCATAACAGCAAAAAAAAAATACACCTTAAAACTATAAAAACAGAAAACAAAGATTATAATGCCAAAAAGGCCTCAGCTCAGCATAATGTCAGATGACAACACAAGGTGTAGGTATCACCTGACGCTGATTTTCAGCCAACTTATATCAATATTAATACACCTATTCACTTAGAAAAGGACCGAAAACCTAAAGGTTATATCCCCAGCGGGACTCTTACCCAGCGTGACGAGTGGATCGGTATCACTCTCAGAAACACGCGTAAAATTTTATTACCAGCGTGTTTCTGTCACGTCGAGAGGTCGCACGGAATATATGTGTTTTGTTGTAGCAAAATAAAATTGTTTGTTTACTTCTGGGGTAGCTGAAACTACCTCCAATGTAATATTATTATTTTTTGCCTCGTTGGTGTAGTGGTCGCAAGCGGTACTGCCAGTGGCGTGCATTGCATATAGGCATGTAAGCAGTGCCTACCTCGATATATCAACATAAGCCTGTCAATTACATTTTAGTGTGTGTGCCCCACAATTAAGAAACTCACAAAATTATCATAGTTACCTAACAAAAAACGAAATCTTCATACAAACACGCAGGGCACTAGGCAGTCGCCGGACGGCCTACTCAGCTCCCGTACTATTCACACATTGTCATTGGTCTTTACTCGTTCAAGTTAATACGACAAAATTAAAAATACGTATATGACGTTCGACCTTCGCAATTTATCACCCTTAAGTAGGCATGCCTACTCAAATAACCACACTTTTGACCTCACTTTTTCTTCTGATTAGTGACCGGGTTTGCCTAGACTAAACCCGGCCTAGTGCCTACCTATTCTGAAAACCAATGCACGCTACCGGGTACTGCTGAGCAAGAAGTCCTGGGTTCGATTGCCAGTTTGGGAAAAATGTGATTGGATTTTCCAGTAAAAAATTGTCAGTAGAAGGTTCAGATTCATCTAATTGGAATGAGAAACTTAATTACGAAGTTCTCACCAAGCTCTACCCATACTAATCCATACTAATATTATAAATTCGAAAGTAACTCTGTCTGTCTGTCTGTATGTTACCTTTTCACGCCTAAACCGCTAAACTGATTTAAATGATATTTGGTATAGCGATAGCTTGAGTCCCGGGAATGGACATAGGATACTATTATCCCGATATTCCCACGGGATCGAGACTTATGCGGGTGAAACCGCGGGGCGCAGCTAGTTACCTAATAAAACCCAGAAATTTCGGACAAAGAAGAAGCTTATTGTCGTATACAACAGAATGCTGTGAAGCAAAAACAACAAAAAAATAAAAAAAAAATTCCAAAAAAAGCAACCGACTTCAAAAATAAAACACTACAAAGTGATAAATAAGTTTCATTTCGGAAGTCGGTGTCGTTGGTTCCGCATTTTCGTTTATTGACACCGACTTCCGAAATTAAAGTTATTTATCACTTTGTAGTGTTTTTTTTGAAGTCGGATGTTTTTTTTGTAAAAAAGTTTTTATTTTTTACTTTTTAGTTGTACCTACCCCACACAAATTCAATTAATACTAGTGCATTGAAGAATTGAAGACATCGATTAGCACAATCATCAAAATTCGCATAGAAATGACGGAGATACAGTACATTTATGTACATAACTTCGTACATAAGAATAATTACCTAATGTATTATATACTAAAACCTTCCTGAAAGTATGTAGATCACATAAATGAAAGAATTATCAAAATTGGTTCATTAGTTTTTGAGAATATCGCGGACATACAAACATACATACATATGGGTCGAATACAGAACCTCCTTTTTTAAAGTCGGTTAAAAAAGTAGATGATTTAACGTTGTAGTAAGAAAATTGACTTTCTCGTATTATCACTATACGTCACGTTAATTTCCACACAAAACTCACCTCCACGTTAAACAAATGACGCAATTATGCATCCATAAGTACAAGTGTTCCTAACTCCCCCCCCTCGCTTCCCCCCAAACACAATCTGTAATGAAGAGGCTCAGCCAACAGATTACTAATTAACGTACAAGGTACGTAATTGACAGGTGAAGCCTGTTATGAACGCGCCTGGAAGTTTCTGTCTAAACGTAATGTTTAAGTAATGGGGGATGAATTAGAGGGTTGTAAGGGGGTGTAATGGGTTGAAAGGGGGTGTGTGGTGTAGTTTTGTTTTTGACGTAATCATAGACTCAGGTGCGGTTATTTGGATAGACTGGTGGGAGGTCGCATTGAGGTAATAATGGGAAGATTATACCGCAGCCTGTTTTAGTGCAGGTTTTATTCTCAAGTGGAAAATATGTGTAGGGCGTGCAGATGTGGCGGCATCTACATCGCCGCAGGTGAACTATGCATGACGTCACGCAAAAATCCTGAATCGCGCAAGCAGAGTTTACCGCGCAACTAGCATATATATGTATATGTATACACAATCAATAAAAATAACATACAAATTGACGTATTTACATGTACTACTATTATTTATTTTATGCTACACATAAGTGTAATTGGTTAGGCAAAATATGTTTTAGTATTGTACGAGTATATACATGTGGAGTATTAAGTATCACAAGTAAATAAGTTATACAGGGTGAAATTGAACACATGCGACAAATCGAAATGGAGATTGTACTCATTATTATCAACAACTTTTACTATGGGACCAAACCTGAAATCGCGAAAAAAAAATCAGTTGTTCCATACATTTTGATGAGTTATGCGAATATAAATGTAGGGAACAGCTGATTTTTTTTTCGCGATTTCTGGTTAATCCAGTTATGATAGTTGTAAAGGTAATTATAAATAAATAAATAACGTCCCGACACCAATCGTTGGGCAGTAGACCACCTGGGCACCCCTCTGGTCGGAGGATCCTCCCTTTTCTATGGAGGATGAGTGAACTTTACACCCTGTTCCTCATAACTCTATACAGAATTATTCCGGGGTTCATATTTTAAGTATCTTAACTTTACATAAAATCACAAAACAAAAAAAAAAATACACGGGAAAACCCATATTTTAATTAATCTGCCTAAGCAAAACCTTGATTCAAGATGATTAGTCTCAAGATCAACTACAAACCGTCACTATTAATTTAAACTCATTTATTTAATGCTTTATAACAGAATGGAAACACAATAGGATAGAAGTACCTTACTAGTCTTGACAGCCATTGTAGGTGAATCAAATTATTTATAGACACAAGAAACTATTTGTCTTAGACAATTAATTAATTATTGAGGCGACACTATTGTTCGTAGATTAATGCGGATTTGGAAATGGAAGGTTTCTTTTGAAAGTAATCTTTATCTATTTCTTTATCTACACCCATGCTATAAATCCTCTTTAAAAGTTTCTGAAACAGTTAGCTTATTGCCAACATTAAAACAACCAGTGTCATAGTAACTTTTATATCATTCAAACGAGTGTTATTATGTTGTACTAAATTTCATTATGCTACTCGTTTTTAAAAAAAGAACCTTGTCATGCACGCGCGTTTCACTACCACAGCGCAGTCATTTAAAAGAGGAACTTATAGATTATTCGAATTCACGTCGTATCCCGCCGGCCGCCATTT
Organism: Amphipoea oculea; assembly: GCA_945859645.1. Classification (NCBI taxonomy): domain Eukaryota; kingdom Metazoa; phylum Arthropoda; class Insecta; order Lepidoptera; family Noctuidae; genus Amphipoea; species Amphipoea oculea. The sequence goes on from OX243885.1 coordinate 2,582,838, forward strand.
TTGTTCCATATTAGTATTGCTAAAAAACTGTTTCAGAAACTTTTATAGAGAACTAGCTGCGCCCCGCGGTTTCACCCGCGTAAATGTCGATCCTGTGGGAATATCGGGATAAAAAGTATCCTATGTCCTTTCCCGGGACTCAAGCTATCTCTGTACCAAATTTCACACAAATCGGTTCAGTAGTTTAGGCGTGAAGAAAAGACAGACAGACAGACAGAGTTACTTTCGCATTTATAATATTAGTTTGGATTCATATCATGGGTGTAGATAAAGTCTTGTATGCAACTGCACATAATTAGCTATTAAAACACTCATGTGATAAACCCACATTCGTGTTTTAAGACTCCTTATTATAAAACAGTTGCATAAATAACTATTATTGGATCTCAAACTGGCTACACAATTATAGGCAAGTATACATAAAACGTGTACAACATGTCCGACTTAACTGTGCGCTTGGCGCTGTGACGTTAGTATGTCGTACTCTTGGAAAAAAAAAGATAACATCGTAATTTTTTTTTTAATATTTTTTTTAACATGCATAAGTACAGTTTTTATCGTAATGATAAATACAGGGTTACTGGAAACTCGACCATTTTGCAGGAGGTGATAGGGGGGCTAAAATGTGACAAATTTAACCCCCCATATGTATGGCCGGAAACTGATACTTTTAGAGTTACTTAACATTTTAAATTACTCCAAATTTTCACAATAAATTTTAATAATAAAAAAAACAAATCATGTTGATTGGGTTTATTTTTATTTAAGTATAGTTAACATTCTAACAAAGCTGATACAGCAGTAAAATTTCTAAAAATATCAAACAACTTCAAGAAGAAGTTTTTGTTATTATTTGTACGAGGCGTTGCATAATTTTTTTTCCATACATATAGCGGGGTTTAAATTTGTCACATTTTAGCTCCCCTATCACCTCCTGCAAGGAAGTGGTTGAATTACCAGTAACCCTGTATAATAAATGTTAACATTTCGCGCGTAAACGCATTCTAGCGAGGTGCATACTTAAGTCGGACGGGCAGTATTCTAGAACTCAAATGGTGTTGGGCAGGACACTTGGAAAGGTGCAGTGATGACAGGCTGGGTAGGGTTGTTACAGATTTGCGTACAAGGACTGAAAGACGAGACGTCGGTCGACCAGCGGTGAGATGAGCTGACGACATTGTGATGGGCAAACCTGTATGAGGCAGACACAAGAGCATGGAGATTGGCGCAAAGAAAGAAAGACCCAGTATTGGGTGATGTCGTACTGTGGATGATGATACACATAGAACAGGGACAAATATAATCACTTAGCCGAAGAATTTAGAAGTTTGAAATTTAATAGAAAGCTGGAAGCTGGTTGTGTGAGAGATGTTTTTATTCCATCAATGAATATTTAGAGTGCAAAATGTAAAATTTATTTATTATAACTATTATGACATCTACATAATTATTGACATTTTCAAACATTTTCACTACCTATTCTAGTTATTTTTATTGATATGACATTATTATTATTATTGCTTATTTATTTCTTGATATTATTATTTTATTATAAATTATTATTTGAAATGAACAGAATTGTATTTAATTTTAATTTTATTAATTGCATATAATCAAAATTTAAATTATGAAGTTATGATTAGTATTTTATATTATTGTTAATAAATGCATGCTATCCAAAATGTATAATCTAAATATTTGTGTTTGTGTGAATATAGTGAAACTCATTATAAATGTTAAGAGGACTGTCATGTATTTTATATAAAAGTCCCTAAATTAAATAAAGAGAAAAAAAAAAAAGCTTATGTTACCTATATTCTTGCAAATAAATATATCATTCATTCATTCATTCCAATACAAAAGTGAGCTTCCAATTATAGGAGACCACATCATTTACTGATAATTTGTATACCATTATTTACCTTACTATTCTAATTTCAACTCTATTAGTGGTTTCTGTGGACAGGATAAATATAATGAGTATTGAGTATTAGATATTAATTCAGATTTGCTACAATTGGCAATCATGCCATTTGGTTTAAATAAAAACATATTTGTCTACAAGGGAAACAAAGTCAATTAAATTATAAATGAATATTAATAATACAAATGAATAGTAAGAAATAAAGAATAACCACAAATGACAACAGTCAAAATCAAAATATTACGTCTTAGATATTGTGACCTTTATGTCTTTTTTTTATTTTGATTATAATTTGAGCTATTCCATAAATTTTTTCCATGTAAGTATTGCACTTAAGGAGACTAGATGACCTAAAGCACGGTCACAATCGGACTGCATAGAAAAGAAAGAGAAGCGCGATGACACAACCCTGGTAAGTTATTGCAAAATATGAAGCAATTATCTATTTACAAAAAATCTATTGTTTGGACTAAGAAATTAAAACACTAGTGCTTAAGTATGTTGCTTGTAAAATAATCTGATAAAAAATTAGAATGATTGATTGTATGTTTTAGGCATTATAAAACTTGCGTTTTTGCGTTTAGGTCCCATAAACAATACTTATGTCACTGCAGATTTTTTGAAGTGAAAACTTCTTTAGCGGCGTTGAACACTTTTTGTAATGGGTAAAAAATGTTAAACTCGCGTCAGGACACGTGACCATCAGGAGAGATTTCCCCCCCCCCCCGCCTCTCTTTCTACGGCGGCGCCAACCGAAGTGAACCAAGTTTAGTGACACACGACAATGGATGGATGGATTGGATGGAGTGGAAGTGGAAGTGGAAGTGGAAGCGGAAGTGGAAGCGGAAGTGGAAGTGGAAGTGGAAGTCGAAGTCGAAGTCAAAGTCGAAGTCGAAGTCGAAGTCGAAGTCGAAGTCGAAGTAAAAGTCAAAGTCAAAGTCGAAGTCGATGTCAAAGTCGAAGTCGAAGTCGAAGTCGAAGTCGAAGTAAAAGTCAAAGTCAAAGTCAAAGTCAAAGTCAAAGTCGAAGTCGAAGTCAAAGTCAAAGTCAAAGTCAAAGTCAAAGTCAAAGTCAAAGTCAAAGTCAAAGTCGAAGTCGAAGTCGAAGTCAAAGTCGAAGTCAAAGTCGAAGTCGAAGTCGAAGTCAAAGTCGAAGTCAAAGTCGAAGTCGAAGTCGGAGTCGAAGTCAAAGTCGAAGTCAAAGTCAAAGTCAAAGTCGGAGTCAAAGTCAAAGTCGAAGTCGAAGTCGAAGTCGGAGTCGAAGTCAAAGTCGAAGTCAAAGTCGAAGTCAAAGTCAAAGTCGGAGTCAAAGTCAAAGTCAAAGTCGAAGTCGAAGTCGAAGTCAAAGTCGAAGTCAAAGTCGAAGTCGAAGTCGGAGTCGAAGTCAAAGTCGAAGTCAAAGTCAAAGTCGAAGTCAAAGTCAAAGTCAAAGTCGGAGTCAAAGTCAAAGTCAAAGTCGAAGTCAAAGTCGAAGTCGACGTCGGAGTCGAAGTCAAAGTCGAAGTCAAAGTCAAAGTCGGAGTCAAAGTCAAAGTCAAAGTCGGAGTCGAAGTCGAAGTCAAAGTCGAAGTCGAAGTCAAAGTCGAAGTCAAAGTCGAAGTCGAAGTCAAAGTCGAAGTCGAAGTCGAAGTCGAAGTCGAAGGCGAAGTCGAAGTAAAAGTCAAAGTCAAAGTCAAAGTCAAAGTCAAAGTCAAAGTCAAAGTCAAAGTCAAAGTCGAAGTCGAAGTCAAAGTCGAAGTCGAAGTCGAAGTCGAAGTCGAAGTGGAAGTCGAAGTCGAAGTCGAAGTGGAAGTGGAAGTGGACGTGGACACACTGCTGTGTATTCGTAACATTCGTGTATATAAAGTGTTTAAAATATGGAAATTGAACAAAGTGCATCTATTAATGAAAAAAGGGACGCAGAAATAGTGAAAAAAAATGAGTTATATTAATTCAATTAATAATTGATTTATTTCAACGTTAATATTCAAGTTTTCACTTCTGCCGGCACTCCCGGAGTGCAACCCGTCTTTTTTTTTTGATAACCTTTCAAAAATGTTTACGCTAGGATCTAGGATCATGTACTGAATTCATGGTTTCAGTCTAAGCGTCGATGTCCCTGCCACGCTGCATTAAAACGCTGCATTTCGAAAAAAAAGTATGTAAAAACTGAATTCCATTGACCTCGTAGTCTGCGTAGCTACGTGCTACGCGTCCGTAGCTAGTAGCTACGAGACTACGATTGCGTAGCAAATAGGAAATTGGTTACGTCGATTCCGTCAGTCTACGTTTGTTTGACGGTAAACTTTTTTGCAATCCTGAAAACGTTTGACTACCTCCAGTTTCAGTATTGATATTTGTTTTACCCACGCTATTTCACTGTGCAAACGTGCACAATTATTGAGTAAAACTTATGTATTGCTTCGTCAAGATTACGTCCGAAGAAGCAAGTAAAGTAAAGTTCTCTATGATAAAAGGTTTTTTGCAACATTTTTCAATCGACAGATAATTTTTATTCGTGTAATAAAATTGACATCTGACAGATTTTGAATCGGAAAAAAAAATATCTGGCGTTGGAAAAATTAGCCCTTATTAAGGGAATACAAACAGTAGTATTATAATTAAAATAAACAGAATTATCTTAACAAAAAACTTAAAAAAATATACTACCCATATATTTTCAACATTAGGCTAACATGGGTACCGTACTTATTTTGATATGACGTCACACACTATAGTCCACAGGAGGATGAACTCAAACTCAAAGCATTTATTTCAATTACACCATTACAGGCACTTTTGAATTGTCAAAATTAAGTAGTCGGTCAGTTAGTCAGAAAGTTGAAGCTAGTTGCCCATTCCAAAGCGTAGATCTCTGTGGAGAAGAACGGGCAAGAAACTCCATGGACACTCTTTTAAATCAAGATATTACAAAATCCAGGGTACATTATTCTTGTTGCTTCTATATGTGAGAACAATGTAAAAAAACACATAAATGAAGAAACAATACAAGAAATAAGATTAAAAATAAGCCTTGGCAGTTAAGAGATGACCAGTCTCAACCGACGGCGTCCGTTCACGAACATGACGCATGATGTATTGGAATAGACCTGTGCAGTTCTTGGCACATGTAACATGTGGTTGACCAGCACACTGGCAGAGGTACCTCTCATATGACCGCCAATACCTACTAAACTGACATTAGAGGAACGTACAGACGCCAGCACATCAAGCTACTGCAATCTGTCAAATTTCATTAATAGATTTTCAACTTTAACGCTAAAGCGTAAGGTTCATCGTTGATTGGGAAAATTTTACAGTTTCGGGTAGCTTGATGTGCTGGCGTACAAGGTTCTTTGAGAGCAGTGATGGTTTACTGGTAACGGCCTCGACTTACGAGTTGTAGGTCATACGTTCGATCCCGGGCAGGCGTTTTGCTTTGTGTAAATAATTTTATCACCACTGCTCTCGAAACTGAAGAGAAAAACATCGTGAGAAAGCCGGCATGTCCATGTTTCAGTAATTTTAAGATTTTTACTTAGTAGGAGATAAGAACGACCCCCTCTCAAAGTCATTCAGGCGCCAAAAATCCTTATTATAGCACTCTATTACGGAGGTATTGCACTGACATAGTTATCGCCCACATAATGAAAGTTATTCCATTGCCTTAAGACACTCAATCCCCTAAGTGTATTCGAAACACGTAATGTACTTACAACTAATGTATGTGCTTCAATATTGTGTTCGATATAAACCTATTAGCATGCTTCTATCTATAATTAAGCGTAACATGAATAGGGAATAATAATAATTGTTAATTATTGTTCGTATTGTTGTCGCTAAGTGGATAATCGAAGCTGTAAGTGATATTCATTTATTAAGCACATACTAAATGTACATAATATGGAATTATTATGTGTTAGTTCTCTTGGCTTAAAGCGCGGTCACTGTCGGACTGCATAGAAATGAAAGAGAAGCGCGATGACAACACTGGTAATTTATTGCAAAATATGAAGCAATTATCTATTGATAAAAAATCTATTGTATGGACTAAAAAATTAAAACACTAGTGCTTTAGTATGTTGCTTGTAGAATAATCTGACAAAAAATCAGAATGATTGTATGGTTTTTATTGTAAAAAGAAAGTTTTTAGAGGTATCATCATGATTTTTTTCTATCATATCAAATTAGTTGTATTATGTTTTCAATACACTATCTACCTAGCATATTATTATATCCTGAAGAATATCATATATTTTTTTCTGATTTTATTTACTGTAGTCGATCTTATTCTTTTCAAGCTTCTAAAACTTGCGTTTTTTGCGTTTAGGTCCTATAATCCCCTTAAGGAATAAAGTATAAAAGGTGGCAGGAATATCGACGCATGACCTGTTACCATAAATTCAGCACATGTTTCTAGACCCCTAGAGTAGAAATATTTCGCCGGTTATAAAAAAAAATCTGCTGTTTCATAGAAAACTGCAATATCTACACGGTCAAAATGTATGGAAAAGCAAATTTTTTAACGTAATGTAACGGCACTGACTTACAAATTGTAGCGGAACTCCGTCAACATAGGATGCAAGAGCGAGCGAATGAGAACTGGTTTGGCCTAGTCGAAACTAGTTCATCCTAAAATCGGGTTTGGCCGGTAACATATTTCACACTTTACCTAGTTAATGTTTATCAGATCACTTAGTTAATGCGCATATTAACGTATTCCGTATTCCAATGGTAACATATATATGAGTATATAGATGTAGAAGAAAACACGAGAATTCCCCAGAATAATAAATTACTACACCAAAATCATGACACAGGATCAACTTCAGCAAGGTTTAGTAGAACCTTTGGAGGGTAGAATTAAACCTCGGGTGTAAACGCTTTGTTACAAAAAGGGGCGATGAACAAGCGGTAAACGTACCTACGGAGGCTTAAGAGATAATGATCAGCTGTTATATTATTAAGAAAATGTAAGATAGGTAATGCCGTAAAGTATTCAAGAGGGATGGTTTTGGGTTTTTAACCGACTTCAAAATGGTTTTAATTTCTTATGCGTGTTTATGCAAATTGCTACTTTATTTCTTGTACATTAAACTGCTTATAATATTTAAGACAGCGGAATATTTACAATAGGTACTAAATTAAATAAATACAAAATAAAAACCGAGTGTGCTCATGACCACACGACTGTAGTGAAACTTCAAACGTATTTGGCTATGAGGGGAAGAGAGAAAGAAAATGTCGGTCGGTCTGTCGGTTTACTTGGGTGGCTCTGTCACTATACGAACAGTAATCGATCCTACGATTTGTTCGCAATTACTTTGTTACTGTACATAATTATTTTACTGTGTATCTAGTTGTGTCGTGTACCTACAGTGTGTGATTTGCTATTGTGATTAACTTGTTCGTGATATTATAATTTTATTTGAACTGCAAAGGTTTTTATACTGCGCAATAACCAACACTACCCACAGTACGCCCACAGTAGTTAATCAAATATGCCTGATGATAACGACACACAAAAACCTACTCCTGATCTGACACTGCTTTCTCTTGCTTATATCCCCCACTCAACTCCCGTTCGCCTCGCCCGATCTTACTTTTCGTAACGCTTACGTCACGCGTTCGCCAGCTTACTCCCCAAGTCAAGCGTGCGTAAAGAAGTCTCACTTCAAAAACTTCGATAATTATGTACCAATCCGTAAATTTTATGCCCGAGTGTCCTCTTAAAGGGTCCCATATAATATTGGTGAAGATCTGGTGAGTTTTAACGATATCGGCAAATCAGCTGCGATTAAAGAAACTTCTTATAAAATAATTCTATAAAAAAGTAAAAATCGCGTAATCACTCCATAAATATGTAACGTTTCTGTTTTGAATAGTATTTTCTCACTCAATCATACTAAAAATGGGTAAAAACCGGGGCTCGTGCCTTAATAAAAAGTAGACTAAGGTACGCTTTCCAGGGTCGGTTCGAGGATGGGTGACCACCCATTACATAACCAGACCCCTCCGTGTCTCGAAAAGCACGTTAAGCCGTTAGTCCCGGCTGTCATTCGTAAATCTTTTATAGTCAGTTTTATCAAGTAACTGGGTTGTGGAGGTCAGACAGGCAGTTGCTCCATGTAAAATGCTGGTATTCAGGTGCATTCGGTTAGACTGGAAGCCGACCCCAACATAGTAGAGAATAGGCGAGAGAAATTGATTGATGTAACAATGTTCTTAAAATAAAATACTGGTATAATTTTCAGAGAATAATTGTCTTAGGAATATTAAAGACATTGTTATTAGACGAACATATTCACTTTAAAATATATCGAAGACAATTTTGAACCTTATAACACTGTTACTTAAGTTGTCAATTACGTAACACACAGACTGGCACTTAAGACATTCTTCCCCTCATATCTACCAAATTTCTTAGTAAGTACAGTCTTAATATAACCGTTTAAGTACTCATGTTTAATTTAATAGGTTTTACCGTTTACTTATCTTAATTACGCAAGAGAACACTGAGGTTTTAACTTCAAATGCCTAAATGTCTATTAATTATAAGTGCTTAATAAAGATTGCGAACGAACATAACATATTTTAGTAACTCGAGAAATGTTTTGTCTTAGAAATTGAAATAACTGAGCAGTGAGCTTTGTTACCTAAATTTAGTGTACAAAAGGAATTTGTAGAATTTCGCTGGTTTGACCATAATTATGTTTTAAAAATGGTTTTGACTTGTTTTAAAATCCATTGTTAAATACCTGAGGGGTAATCCTCATAATTTTAAGAACGTTTACAGTCTGATCTCAGTCTCAATCTGTGAAAAAATACTTCTAAATACCCTATATTTAAAAAAAATTGACTTTTGTTTGTCGCCGAGATGAGACTGCAAGTACTGCGACTAGATTTTGAACGTTTTATATTACGAGAATTGGCCTTCTGATGGTATTTAGGGAAGGTTGACCTGAAAGGTACACTAGCGAGAATTCACTATATAGTATTACCATAGATATAATATGAATTACATTTCTATTGTAGTACCGTAAGTAGTAAAATGGGCAAAAATATTTATCTTAGTTCTACTCAACCAGTAGGTCTATTGCCAATACAATGTGATAATTTTATAACGATAGTCCGATTGATAGAACCAGCGAAAAGAAAAATGCCCTTGGTCCTACTAGTAGAACTACGCGGTCGGACCACGGGCAATAAACGAAATAAATCCACTGTGTATTGATCTGAAGTGTCACGTCACTTGATAACTTATTTATTAAAAAAAAAAGACGGGTTGCACTCCGGGAGTGCCGGCAGAAGTGAAAACTTGAATATTAACGTTGAAATAAATCAATTATTAATTTAATTAATATTACTCATTTTTTTTCAATATTTCTGCGTCACTTTTTTCATTAATAGATGCACTTTGTTCAATTTCCATATTTTAAACACTTTCGGTCTTATTCATAAAAAAAGCCTATTGAAGGTTTAAAACATTCATTAGTTAAAATGTTCAATAGGCCTTTAAAACATTCGATAAAATTTTGTATTCATAAACGCTTCATAAACGTTCTATAACTAGAATGTCCTACAACTTCTAAATGTTGCCATTATAATGAAGTCATCCAACAAATTGGCCAACACATTAAATCGGCATACGAGAATATCTGTCTACGAACCGAATATTTGTGTCCATAGACATTATTACGTATGAATAACTAATTTATTGTCTACAGTTTCAACAGTTTTGACGCGACAACGTCATGGTCGTCATGGAAACAATATGAATATGTCAATGAATGAATTTGATATTGTATGTGTCAAACTAAAAAACTTTTGAATATTTTTTTTGTATTTAAAATAAATGAAATTAAGACCGGAGACTAGTTGCAATAAAGGGCAAAGAATTGAATATTGGTTGGAGGAGGATAAGGTGTGTACCTACTGTTACAGCTAAAATGTGTTCAAAGTAAGTTATGTTTTGCAAACATTCTCAATTTCTTATACTTATGCTTGCTTTTGCTTCTAATCCTTAGTTTTTTTGGAAGAATTGGTCAGGGAGAGGTCTCCATAATAGAAAATAAAAACACTGACACAAGCACTAACGCTAAACAGGGGCAGCCTGGCATGATTTACGAATTAGGTGCCTATCCAATTTACAATTTTACGAAGAACTTCGTTTGCCTGTACAAAACTCATTGTAACAAAAAAAAAACCCGCCATAAGAATAATAATGACTGTTATTTTGATGCCGCTACTGATTAATTAAATCAGTATAAATAAGATAATGAAGAGAAAGAATTTATAACATTAGTTTTGTATTTCAGGTCAAAGGACTAGTAAGGATGGTGCTTCACTACGAATAGCAGAAAATGAAACGGCCTACAGAAGAGATGGCACAGATGGCAAATGAAAAGCAAACATTTTAAAAATGTTGTTTTGCTTGCACAAGTTTTAGAAGCCAAATTAGAGTTTAGAGTACCTATTGTTCAGCCGTGAACAGGCAAGAGTTACATACGCCAGCGTCAGCATCAAGAGCGACATACATTCGTTCCACATAAATTAGTAATTAGTAAATGAATAAATTAGTCATCAAGCTGGAGTAGAGTTTGATTCCTCTTCCATAATTCCTCTCACTATGGCCAAGACACCTTTAGCCATCACCAGTTCTATGAGTCTGTGGGACCGGCAATGACAAAACTATTTCCTGTGTACACATTGCACGACGTACACAAACCCCTATTCCTACCCAAATTCTGCCTGTTCCCGTAGGTCTCCCGTAGGCTTGTATGATAGGTTAGGGTGTTAGGATAACTACGGTGTTAAGTAGTTGCTGTAGGTTTATAATCAGTAGGGTGAGGTAACCATAGATACCAGGCTCAATTGTTACAAACTTAGCCACACTGTATGCATTTGGAATAACAGCCGTACTAAGCTGTAAGTCCCGGTGCGTACAAGTATTATAAAAATAAACTGATATTTGTATACAAGCTTTTTATTAATGAACTACTCCCTAAATTTCTTCTCTTTTACTTTAGATCTTGTTGGCTCAAAATATTGCCACTTCCACGTTGTCGTCGGTGGCAGCGCAGAGGTCACTTTGACTGCATGTTTTGGGTAGGACAAATAAGGCAGGATAGGACGTGGAGCATGTTTTGCAACATAACTTCAAAGCCACACCCTACTGGAGCATCTCCCTGCAGGGTGTAAACTTCCGTGGTCGACACGGAAGCATTGTTTTCACACAAAAGCAGCAATGTCCCACAGTATTTCTTGTTGCTATAATGTGCTTCGTTATATTTTTCGTCGCTTCTATTTTGTATTGTAGGTAGGTATATAATAATAAACTAAATTGGTTAAACAGAAGTTCAAAATAAATTAAATACAACTGCGGCTCCTTGAAGTACTATTGTTTACGAAACTGACTTTTCAAACATTTGTACGTCAAATGTCATTTTCTTCGGCCATCTTTGTCGTGTCTCACTTGGTTCACTTCGGTTGGCGCCGCCGTAGAAAGAGATGGGGGGGGGGGGGAATCTCTCCTGACGGTCACGTGTCCTGACGCGATGCCCTGACGCGAGTTTAACATTTTTTACCCATTACAAAAAGTGTTCAACGCTAAAGAAGTTTTCACTTCAAAAAAACTATTGCTTAAATACTAATCGCGGTAACGAAACCATAGCGACTTCTAATTCGACGCCACCGCCATCTATCGAGCAGGCCGGAAGCTTTACAAATAATTAAATTGTAAACAACCATAGTGTCCTTTTGTCATTATAAAGCTGGATGAATCTCTAAATGCAGACTAGGCTTCTCAGAGATGATCCTTGTTTTTGGGTGGGTAATTATCAAATAACTTCTCCCGCTTTGGGCGGAGTCTTAAGCCTTGTACGTGCAGGTGCGGACTATCGTTCTCGTTTTGGTCGCGTTACCGACTGCGCGGACATTGGAACACTTAGTCCGTACAAGGCTTTAGAATTCGGTTAGCGCTCCCCTTAATCCGGCGCATCAGAGAAGCTGGTTTCTTCTTATTATGCATGAGGCTGATTTAATAACTGGCGAAATGTAGGCGACTGCCGACTCCTGGGAATACATGTTCTTGATGTTATATATGTACTTGTTAAATATTCAGAAAGTCTGCCCTTTATTGATGAATCCTCTCATGAAATGTTCGAGTCTTAAGGGATCTAAAGATTTCAAGACAGAATATTTTCTTATTTCTAGGCTAAGTGATTTGGGTTTCATCTTGATAGATTCGTGAGAAAATTTGTTTTACATAATTTATTATTGAAACTGAGAGATAGACTTCGCTGAAATTGATTACTTATTTATGAGATGTAGCTGCGCCCCGTGGTTTCTCCCGCATACATCTTGATTCCGTAGGAATATCGGAATAAAAAGTATCCTATATCCTAATCCAAGGCATGGTGTACCCATTTGCCAAATTTCAACCAAATCCGTGCAGCCGTTTTAGCGTGAAAGCGTAACAAACAAACATACAAAAACTCAATTTTATTCTCTTTACCTTTTTGTTACTTTAAACCTAAGATTTTTAAAAAACAAAAGACATTTTGTAAAATGGCTTAGTGAAAAGTAAATAATTAACTATTTATCAGTAATTCTTGAAACAATTCCTGCGGGGCAAACATCTCGAAATAAACATAAAAACGTTAATTAAGAAAAACAAAAAAAAAATCGATATTATCTCATTGTCATCGCCCACCACTATGCCAGGGGCTCTCAAACTTTCAAACAAACGGAATTCGCATTCTCCGTGTAATTTGACTGTTAAGAACGCCCCGTTCCTATCAAAGGGAATCGTTGGGAAGCGTTTCTCAAACTTTTATTGCCTCCTTTTCAATTGTTTTGCACAGGAAATGGCTTTAAATGGCGATCAGAAATATTTTTGTCATTTTATGAATAACTAAACATAAAGCTTATCGCTTTTGAATGTAAACAGTATTGCTCAGCGGCATTTCTTGATGTACAAAAAGCTTTTGACAGTGTCTGGCACAATGGATTGCTACCTTAAGTGAAAGAAAATCTTCCGCACTCGATGTTTCTGCTCATCCACTGATACTTATCCGGCCGCTACTTCCAAGTAAAACAGGGCGAAGCAAGATCAAGATTGTTTGAAGTAAAAGCTGGTGTACCACAGGAATCTGTTCTTGGCCCAGTTTTGTATAACAATTTACCTCAGATCTACTCGCATTGGATGGCATAACAATAGCAACATATGCCGACGACATTGCCTATTTATCAGTTGATGACAACCCAGAAATGGCCAGCAATAGACTCCAAAAACAGCTAAACGAAACTCACGAATGGTTCTGTAAGTGGCAGATACGTGCCAGTGCATCCAAGTCTAACCGCATCACCTTCGCGCTCAGGCACGAGAACACCCCTCCTGTCAGGCTTGGTCCTGATACCCTACCACACACAAATTGTGTGAAGTATCTTGGCTTCCACTTAGACAGGCGCCTAACATGGAAGCATCACATTAACAATAAAAGGGACGAGATAAACCACAAGTTCCGCAACCTGAATTGGCTCATGGGAAGAAACTCTGTGCTCTCGGTAGACAACAAACTCCTCATCTACAACTCGGTCCTTAAGCCATTATAGACCTACGGGATTCAATTGTGGGGCGTTGCCAGCAAAACTAACATACTCTGCCTACAAAGAGTCCAAAATGGTATCCTAAGATCCATAGTAAACGCACCTTGGTTTCCACGACTATCTACAATTATGATCATTCAAGCGCGAGTCGAGAACCTGGCGAACTGCACGCGATTTACGTGAGTATTTTGAAATCGCGCGATGCTTGTGGGCACGATGTATTGGCGCCTAGTATCTCGTTAACGCGCGAATGAAACATTTCGCGCGAATTCGCCCCTTCTGGACAAGGTCATAACCTTCGTTCACAACACATGCCTAACTAACATTACCACTCGGACAAACAATTTTAATACTAGAACAATAAAGTTTTACGAGCGATATCTGACGTCTGACCGCCGACAGAATGACCCGGTCGATATCTCGTCTTTGTCAAGATATGCCAATTACGTCATACGGACATAGCGATATGCGTGTTAAGCGTCGCTCACACTAGCAAACATTTTGCAAAAAATATGAAGATGTCGTTTTTGTGCAAATATATTAAAAGTGTGAGGGGAAATATTGCACAAAAAAAGGGTAAGTATTTCATATTTTGTGCGGTGTATCTACAAAAGTTTGGAGACATGACCAGTCAATATTTTTTTTTAATTTTTGTTATTGCTAAATGGGCTCGCTCTTGACCACGCCTGATTGAAACCAATACATGAGGTCTATGATAAAATGAGTGTTTCTCAAACCCCTCTTCATTCAACCTCAGGAAATTTGTTATAAAGTGTAGGTTCCCAGGCTCAGTTCACTAAATAGGTTATGATGACCATAAGTCGGTCAACTATTCAACCAATTCCTGATCCACACTCTTTTATTGTTCTTTTTATTATAAGTCTTCATCAACGCTGAAACTTGCAACCTCCGAGTCAGTCAGTTAGGATGAGTACAAAGCGAGGCACTGTCCCTCCATCGCGAATAGTTTAATCTAAACGAAATGTTGTGCAATATTTTTGTGTAGTGTGATATCCACGATCATTCAATATATTGCACGAAAATTAAGCGCAATATTTTTGCACAAAATTTTGAGCGACATTGTTGCCAGTGTGAGGGAGACGATTTAGGCGCAAATAATGGTGTACGGTTTTTCAATTAAAATGTTAGCCTTTTGCAATTAGAGACAAAAAAGGATTATTCTCTTTATGGCCGGGTCGATATCTTACCTTTGTCAAGATATACCAATTACGTCACAGAGACGTAGTGATGTGCGTGGGTTAGACGAAGAGAATTGTGTGCGTTTTTTTTTTAATTAAAAGGTTAGCCTTTTTAAAATGTGAAAAATTTTGTGCCAGCATTTTGTTGAATAAGTTTTGTACAGATTGTCCCGTATGTTATATACTGATCTCCATTTATTAAAATATGACTATAGTTTGCTTAGTGCGAGGTTGACATAATATTTTATTTATGTTGATACCTTGAACTATAATTATCACGATTGAATTCATAAATTTTAATGTGCTTTATTAATTAATTTTACTCAATTAATTTTCAAACTGACATTGGAGATTTGCCCTCATCGTACCATGGTAATATTATCTAAATTACCGTGACTGTACTCAAAAGCGCGTAAAATTATCCATACTGAGAAGTTATACAGGGTGTCCCTGGAAGTATGGATCAAACCGAATAGGGACGTGGGCAAGGTAATTTCCAAACGTTTTAGCAAAAAAAAAAAAAAACTAAAAGGAAACTCAAAAAAAATACTAAAAAAAAAGGGAAAAAGATCGAATTCGTGAAAACTATCAGGGCTATCAATTTATTTTTTTTAGATAGCCCTGATAGTGAGCAGTGGTGGCCCAGTGGTAACGGTCACGACTTACGAGTTGTAGGTCGTAGGTTCCAACCCAGACAGGCACTTTACTTTGTGTAAATTATTTCATCACCACTGCTTGAGAGCAGTGGTGATGAAATCTACCAACCCGCACTGGGCCCGCGTGGTAGATTACGGCCCGCTCCCTCTCACAGAGAGGAGGCCTGTGTCCCAGCAGTGGGAACATTATAGGCTGATTATGTTATGAGCCCTGATAGTATTTTTTTATGATTATTTTCTTTGAGCACTAAGCGAAGTGATTAAAAAAAAAATTAAATCGGTCATAACTTTTGAACCGTAAAAAAATTCACTGTCATTCTCAGTGTTAAAAAGTTTGGAAATGACCTTGCCCACGCCCCTATTCGATTTGATCCATACTTCCAGGGACACCCTGTATAATAATTCTACTGGCTTTTCCTCGATCCTACTGAAGTCAAGTCTCTGCGATATTTTGTGTGTCAAAACAAAACGGAAACGTGAACATCTTTTGATGCGGTATGGCGAATCTAACTGATTTAAATATTTGGTTCACAAAACTTACACAAGGACCCAACCCAAGCAACTAAACAAAAAAAAAAAAAAACAAATGAATGCATTTAGTTTCAAGAGTTCCAATCACGCAATATTCTAAATTTAAACCACCAATCTTCCCAAAACACTGCAATACTTTTTCGATTACTGTCTCAGATAATAAAACCTTCTTACTCAATTCAAAAACCAGCCAGTACTCAGCAAATCCGTTCAAATCTATCCCAAAATAACCACAGGAAAAGGTACACAGTCGAAATCTTTTAGCAAATTGGAAATCTGTAGCACGGAACAGGCCATTTGTCTAGGCGAGTAAAGGATCAATTGGAAAAAGAAAGCCTTTGGATGGATGATTGTGCTCTGGTTTAAAGATCAATGTAGGTAAGTAGGTAGGGGTGGGTTTTGGGTTAAATTACTTTGTGAGTACATAGGTACATGCAGAAAGACACACATACAGGCAGAAAGTACAGAACGCCACCTGCTACGATCCTTACAAATAGCGCGCAGTGCTGCACACTACTTCAAGTTAAACCGTTATCAACTTTATTTCAATGACGATTAAGTTGATTTCAGAGTGACTAGCACTATTGAAAAAGTTATAAAGATGTTGAAAGTTGTAGTGTGAACTGAACTTTATTGTGTAGGAATTAAAGTGATTTTTCCATTAATTCATATTTGTTTACATTTTTAGCAAATAAATAGCGAATGCAGATTACATGTTTTGCATCGTTTACGTTCATACATCTCTGGTCATACATGCACGATGTTTGCGCTTCTGGCTTTTCTAAAGAACATCACTAATACTGTAACTATGACATGTCCTCCAAAGGCATCCCCCTTCCAGCATTTCCACTGACATCTGCCTTGTAAATACCTTTTGTTAGTCGACTTTCATTCATCCTCTCAATATGACCAAACCATCTACAGATATCTACTCTTTTGATACTCTTTTGTATGTATTTTCTGCCAAATATTAATAAATCAACAAACCTTCTATTGGCTTCTCTGACGTGATTTAGTTTCATTTACACTTAGTCCTACCAACTAATTTATCGCCACTTTATCATTCCTTGAAATAGATTTCGTTTTCGAAAAATCAGAAGTAATATTCCTTCAGTCTCATAACGTTCAAGTTGCAAAATAACATATGGTAGCAAAAAGTTCAAATCTCATAAGATCCAAATCTCGAAATCTCCAAGATGACGGTAGAAAGAAACGTCAAAGTTGTTTGTTCACGACTATAAAAGGGGGAGCTCCGGGTGGCGGGGATTATTCTTGTTCAAGACCACAGAGTACTTTCGAGACATCGACCATAACGGAGCTCCGGACTACAGTCAGTTGATCGACTAGAAGGCCAATTCTCGTAATTTAAAACGTTCAAAATCTAGTCGCAGTCTCATCTCGGCGACAAACAAATGTCAAAAACTTGTCAAAATGTAGGGAAATTAGAGGTATTTTTGACAGATTGAGACTGAGATCTTATATAAAAACTCACGAATATTTAACTCGTTAGCAATTGTTAAATGAAATTGAAAAGTGCATTGTATCGAATCATTTTGCATCAATTTATGTACATGTAGTGTGATATATTGTGTAAAAGCAACATTTTTAATCGACTATGTTGCTGAACGTACATTCAGCAACAAAGTCGATTAGCAATCATAAGTCCCGCGGCGGAACTTGTAGGTAGGTCCCTCTACCCACAACGGCAGCGAATACCGCCTAGGTTTGAACAGGCCTTTACTTTGTGTAAATGATTTCATCACCACTGCTCTCAAAACGGCGAAGAAAAACATCGTGGGGAAACCGGCATGTGCTAGAACCAAACATTCGAAGACATGTGACATCTACCAACCCGCACTGAGCCCGCGTGGTGAGTTACAGACCACTCCCTCTCACAGAGAGGAGGCTTGTGTCCCAGCAGTGGGAACATTATAGGCTGATTATACCTCGAAACTTCACTATCAGAAATATCAACAATATTAGTTTCTCAAACTTTTAAGCACAGATCTAACGACTGCTCTTGAATAGGCGTATTCTATGTCAAATTTCTTTTAAGTTCTAAAGATGCGGTTAGGTACGTCCGGTGATTTCTTAAACAATGACGAGAAGTTTATAAAAAGATCTCCAAGCAAAACTAACAGAATCCAATTTCTCTTTATCATAGTGGTATAGGATTTCAGTTTTTACTTCAAAACTTTGACTGCCGTGAAATGTCTGTCTGCTTTGGAATTACGACTCTAAGCTAGGGTTGTCAAGCATCTAATTTTAATAAACCCTTGCATCGCTTTATTTGAGAAGACAGCTGAGATTACGGCTAATAGAGATGTATGGAAAGAGATATTTTTATGCTGTGCCGACCCGATAAAATTGGGATTAGAGCAGTAGTATGAATATTGATTGAATTTTTATCTACTTATTTATAAGCCGCTGTATTTTCTTTCTATTGTTTTCTCAATTCAGCATGCCTCTTGGCAAATGCCTCCTCTAGCTGTTGCAATTGTAAAATAACAGTAAGATATATGCAGATTTTATTATTTACTTACTTTGAAGTTATTAAATATCGTCAACATTTAAAAACATATAATTATATTGTATTATACTAGCAGCGCCCCGCGGTTTCACCCGCATAAATATTGATTTCGTGGGAATATCGAGATAAAAACTACCCTATGTGTTAATCCTGGTTATAAACTATCTGTGTGCCAAATTTCATCCAAATCTGTTTAGTAGTTTTTGCGTGAAAGAGTAACAAACATCCATCTATCCATCCTCTCAAACTTTCGCGTTTATAATATTATTAGTAGGAGTAGGATGTTGTGTTGTGTTGTTGTTTTTATTTTATTTGATTCTGTATACTTGGATGTAATTTAATATTTTTATGTTGTGTTAAATGTGTGTGCTTGTCATTTGATGGATATTTTTAGTCTAAATAAATAAATGAAATGAATGAATGAAATGTTGCTAACATACAATATATATCTAGCTGTGGGATAAGAATCAAGATGACTGCTACAAGAGTCAAGGTTAAAAAAGATCAAAGGGAAGAATAAAGTCCATCGTCCACGACGACACTCAAAATAAAACTGTTACAAACTCAATATACAAATGCATAATCAGCATATAATGTTACCCTGCTGGGACTCAGGCCCCCTCTCGGTGAGAGGGTTTGGGCCGTTATCTACCACGCGGGCCCAATGCGGGCTGGTAGATGTCACATGTCTTCGAATGTTTGGTTCTAGGATATGCCGGATTCCTCACTATGTTTTCCTTCACCGTTTTGAGAGTAGTTGTGATGAAATAAATTACGCGAAGCAAAGCGCCTGCTTAAGTTTGAACCCATGACCTAAAACTCAGAAGAGGGGACCGTTGTCACCACTGTTTATTAAATCACCAATGAGTAGCCAGAATTTCACAAGTATTTCGGTGGCGGTCCAACGAGGCAACCAATCACAGACTAGTTAATAATAACGCATCAGCGTTGCGTTGCGTTAAGTTAGTGATGTCATATCTGCTATGTTTAAAGATAAAGACACAATATATCTGCGACAGTTCCTTTGAACAAAACTATTACTAAACCCAACTTCTTCAAGTACCTAATTCCCCAATCCTGCTACGTAGAAAATCATGATCTTTCCACGAAATCCCTTTCGATCCATCTTCGAAAACCCGGGGAATTGACAACCCTGGCTCCCAGCCAAGATTGAGCAAATCGAGATAGTTAATTGTTAAATCCACTCTGAATTAATTACTCTACTTCAGCTTTAACATAAACATTGCCCTCGTTTTCTGATGTTGAATTTTAAGATTAGTGTAAAAAGTTCGTTTAAAAGTTGAACTGTTTATCTGGCCATGCCAGGACTTGGAGTTTTAAGTTCGTGTTGAATTATGTTATAAAAGATCTGTACTAACGAAGTCAGACAATAATCTTTAGGGGTTTGGTACGAAGAAACTTTTTAGGGGAATGAGTATTTTAAACTAAACTAAAACCCGGCAAGAGAATATTAAAAGTTATGAGGCTATTCTGACGTACTGACTGTTTTGAAACAGTCGTTTCATCATGCCTGTATTCCTAAATATACAGGGTGACTCTGGAAGTATGGATCAAATCGAATAGGGGTGTGGCAAGGTCATTTCCAAACTTTTTAACCCTGAGAATGTTAATGAATTTTTTTACATTTCAAAAGTTATAACCAATCTTTAGTTTTTTCAATTGCAACCGTGCACCTAGCTTCTGACGTTTCATGAGTGCCCATGTAGGTTTATGTGAAATAAAATATTTTCATTTTGATTTTGAATACAGAGATAAAGAAGACTCTTATAAATGCTATCAGAATTTCATGTTCGTGAACGGGCACCGTCAGTAGGGACTGGTCATCTCTTTGCTACCATGGCTTATTTTAATTTATTATTTGAATTATTGTTGTTTTTTTCTCATCTTTTCATTATAGATGCTTTTAACGTTCTGCATCGTTCTCACATGTATAATTTTGAACATGAATGATGTAACCAAGACTTTGTAACCACATTATTTTGATTTAAAAGAGTGTCTATGGAGTTTCTTGCCCGTTCTTTTCCATATGTACTATCACAGTCAGAAGTCGACTTGCAATCTCACAAAACTATGGCATAAGACTATTAGTTGTACTTATGACCTTCTTCTATAAGAACGTTTGACAACACTACACATTGGCAACTTGTTGCCCGCTATGATTGTTATTACAAATTTCAATAAGTTAAGTAAGTGTTACGGTGCCCAAAGTGGTTAGCGCTGTGCCTCGCATGGCGAACGTTCGGGTTCGAGTCTCACATCAAACATTAAAAATATTTTTTAAGTATTACATGTGAAATAAGAATGCCGAGTTGCTAACAAATATTTTTAAATATTCCACAACTAAACGAAGATTCTTTCGTTTTACAATTATTTTCAATCTTAGCGTCGTTATTAAAATATGAGGGTAGATTTGAAACAAAGTGATAAGTTCACTTTGTAAATCTACCCTCATATTTTAACTACTTTACTAGTTTACATAAATTATTCCACTATTCGCTGTAGTTGGTTGGTGAACATAGTAAAGGATTTCTTTTGTCGTTAATATCAAAATTTGTTTCATTTACTATCATATTATAATAATAAATTACCTTTATTATAATATCTATTTGTTCAAAGTAATTTAGTAAAATAAATTACTAAAACATACAAATAATAATAATTATATAAAACAAAAAAAAAACTGGCCCAACTAGGATTCGAACCCGCATCTATCCCGATCACATTAGCGAGTGCAGCCTCATTACCGATCTAGCTAATGTTAACTTATATTCACCTGTTGAAATTTTGCATTACTATTAAAAAAATTATCAGACTGCGATAAAAAAACAAGTTACTGATATTGTCATCCTTGTCTAGCATTGACCACATCTATGACTATATACTCGTAGTGCGATGCTACACGACGTTAATTTGTTAGCGTTGGATACATGACTCACACGGATTAAAATATGCGTACCTATGTGTGTATAGGCACCGCAGCTCGTATAGCGCAGGCGATAATGGTCATTGCGGTGTACGTGGACTTCTTGCTGTGATAGTACCTACGCTTTGGAATGGGCAACTAGCTTCATCTTTCTGACTGACCGACCCCTTGACAATTCAAAAGTGCCTGTAATTGGTTTAATTGAAATAAATGGTTTGAGTTTGAATAACGATCACTAACAAGTGCAAGCTTCTGTTATCCTTTTAAAACCTTTGCCGCTTCTGAAATTAACAGAAAATCCGGTAATCCGACATGAAGCGAAACATTGTACAAACGTGAAAAGTAAATAAAAAGTCCATTAAAAACACAAAGTTATTCCCTCGGAATTGAGTTCGCGTGAAAATATCATAGCCAATGATTTCGAAAATAACTCGACGGCTACTGTCTGTTTGTCGACGCTTGTGCCGACAAAGTACCATTATTCAGATCGTACAGGCCATTATTTTACAGTAGTACAGACGCCAGCATATCAAGCTACTACAATCTGTCAAATTTCTTTAATCGATTTTCAATTTTACCACTAAAGCATAAGGTTCAAAGTTGATTGGGAAAATTTGACAGTTTCGGGTAGCTTGATGTGATAGCGTCTGTAGAAACTGCTGGTCTGCTAGTACTATCAAGTATTTATTGACATTACTTGTATGTTACTTTCCTCAAAAGACCATTTCAGACATCAGTCAACATGGTCTTCACATGATCTGATCAAAATTGTCTGGAATTTAAAGCCGTATTCAGTGGTCCCCTGACGGTCAGGACTGACGTCGGTCCGCCGTAGCTATCGTCATAGAAACCATGCGTGCATTCAGAGCAGCACTGACCGCGTCCGCATACGCAATACTGACAGAGACGGTCCGTCGAGCACGTCGGTACTGCGTACGTCAGGTGACTGACGCGCTATGCAATACTTCGGAGCGTTCCGAAGAATTGCACTGAATGCAAAAAGCCGACTGCGAGTGCGTGCGTACGCACTGACCGTCAGTCCCGACCGTCAGGAGAGCACTGAATACGGCCTAAAAGAGACTATGACCTCTGAGTTTGTTTCGGCCTTTCTTCTCAGAGTAGTCAGTTATGAAACGCCGACCTCATTTAGCATTTTTTTTATAGCATGTCATGTGAAAGTTATTCCGATATCCCATTTACAGAATAAACAATTTCATTTCATCATAGCTGATATTTTATATATAAATTAAATGACTTACCAACTTATTAGACAAATAAATACAAAAACAAAGGACATTTAGGTGTCGAAGTACTCGTTAGCATCGCTGTCATCCGGAAACATACCTAAAAGACTGGCAGCATTGCCATGTTGAATGGTAATGTTAATTGTTTGGCCAAAAGAACGACCCAGCTCTTTGGTCACGTGAAGTGTCGGCCAGCCGGCGAGAAATTTCAATAAAAAGGAGACGCGCACTCGGGCCCCATTATCGCAGTAACTTGAGGATCTTACAACCGAATTCGCAATTCAAAAACAGGGTGATAGTCCCTCACGACAAATGTAGATAATTTAACAAGTCAGAGGTCTATATCTATATACACACATCAAAAGTGTCTAGGGATCAAGCATTTTTATGCGGATTTCTTGAGATTGAGATGTGGCTTTGTAATAAATTTATGATTTTATAAATTTATATGGATCCTTTTTGGTGCATTTCATAATTTGAATCAGGAACTGTGAATCAAATTCGAGTAAAAGATGAAAATCAGCTGTCAATATTTTCCCTATAAAAACATACAACGCATTGAAGACATTATTAGTGCTACTGTTTCCCTACTACTGATTAAAACCAACGTTATTATGGAGCGGCGACGTCATTTAAGCAGGGAAGAAATGCTCAGAGCCGTGGGAATGATAGAAGCTGGTTCCCGGCAACGTACTGTGGCTTTAGCTCTGAATACAAGTCAGAGTGTTATCAGTCGACTTTGGACACGTTACCGAAGCACTGGTACCGTGGCTGAGCGCCAGGGAGGACGGTATCGCTGCACCACACGGAGACAAGACCGATACATTCAAATCTTAACTCGAAGAGCTCCAACAATAACCGCCATAATGTTAGCCGTGAGGCTTCATTACTCTTCAGGGAACTTAATTAGCGACCAAACAGTCAGAAACCGCTTGCATGAAGTGAACCTTCATTCCCGAAGACCGCTACGGGTACCACCTATAGCAATGCACAATCGTAGGATTCGATATCAATGGGCTCTTGAACACAGAAATTGGGCAGAAGAACAATGGCGTTTCGTGTGCTTTTCTGATGAGTCTCGTTTTGGTATGAGACCGGATACAAGACGTATACGACACTGGAGAACCCCTGGACGCCAACAGCGATTAAAATCCTGCCAGGAAGTCCATCCTTATAGTGGTGGAACCATCATGGTATGGGCGGGTATTTGGATCGGCGGAAGAACTGAGTTGATTTGGATCAGAGGCAACCTCAACGCTCAAATTTATGCTGAGACGATTGTATCAGACGTCATCGTTCCTCTACAAGTGCAAATCGGTCCCTTATTTCAGTTAATGCATGATAATGCACGACCGCACACCGCAAGAGTTGTAAGACAGACTCTCGCCGCAGCTAACATCAATGTCCTGCCCTGGCCTGCTCAGTCGCCAGACTTGAACCCGATTGAGCATGCATGGGATATGCTACAGAGAAGAGCTCTGCCGAATATGGAGGGTATCCAGTCGCAAGAAGACCTTTTTTTGTTGTTGCAACGAACATGGGCAGCCATTCCACAGCGTGATTTGGATGAACTCATTTTGAGTATGCCAAACCGATGTTCTTGTGTTGTTAGTGTTCGCGGTAGAAACACGGATTATTAATTGTTTAAGTTACCCAATAAAATTTTAAAGAAAACTGTTATTTCAGTCTTTTTTTCGAACTTTTGTGTTAGTGGTTCAAATGTCAAAAATCCCTTTATTAGGAAAATGGCAAATTTCTTTATTAATGCAAAGGTGACTTGGTTTATCGTTACTGTGACAAACGAAAACACTTTATTTGATGAATCCTTAAAGAAAATTTTAATTAATATCAATCAGGAGAAAAGTTATTGCAAAAATATATGTTGATCCCTAGACACTTTTGATGTGTGTATATATAAATGAAACCCGTTTTCCGTTGTCACGACATAACATGAAAACGGCTGGACCGATTTCGATGAAATTTTGTATAGAGATAGTTTGAGTCCCGGGAAAGGACATAGGATAGTTTTTATCCAATTATTCCCACGGGATCGACATTTACGCGGGTGAAACCGCGGGGCGCAGCTAGTAACTACAATAAAATTGAGCAGCGTTAAATAGATACGTATGTTTTTTTAATTGATACCACCAGTTGAAACTGAATGACCTGTTACACCATTAATCTGTCAAGCTCCGCTAATGAGACACAATTGATTTTCTATTGTTTCGTCGCCAATGGGCGACGCGCGCCGCTTGACCGGTTAAACTCCTTAATTAATAAAAAAATTGCCTTGTGCCAGTATGTTTTTACAGGCAATATCGTTTTCTGATGGAACTTTCGCGAAAGAGCTCTTTTCATTGCGTGTTTACACGTAAAGTCTGATAAATCACAAATCGTACACAAGAAAAGCTTTTACCGCGAAATCCAGTAAAAACAAAAATATTTTTCAGTTAGTAACATTCATCAGTTCCGAAAGGACGCCTCTCGAGACAGTTATACCGAAAGATGTTTCATTGATAACGTCAGAAATGACAGATGACGACACAGAAAGATGTGATTCGATCTTTACGATTGGCCCTGCACCTACTGATATTGTTACGAGTACTCTGTGACATATTACCAAGGGTATTTATTACGTCGACTTAACTGACAAAAGCATTCGTTTATAGAAACTTTAAAAAAAAAACAAAACAACCGACTTCGAAAAAAAAAACTATAAAATGATAAATAACTTTAATTTCGGAAGTCGGTGTCGTTTGTTCCGAATTTTCGTTTTTTGACACTGACTTCCAAAATTAAAGTTATTTATCACTTTGCTGTTTTTTTTTTTAAATCGATTGTTTTTTTTTTTTGTAAACACCGATAGAAGAACCAACAAAATTCGTACAGAAATGCCGGAGATGCAGTACATTTATGCATATAACTTCGTACATAAGAATAATTACCTAATATACTAAAACCTTTCTGACAGCATGTAGATTACATTAATGAAAGAATTATCAAAATCGGTTCATTAGTTAAGCAATCATAACACATACATACGGGTCGAATACAGAACCTCCTTTTTTGAAGTCTGTTAAAAATGATAAAAATACTTTCGTAAATCGCATTTGTGTGTCAATGAACAAACAATATAGTGTTTAAAAATAAATAGTAAGTAAAATAAAGGGACTGCTGCTTAACGGCTGGCTCGGATGCATATTTTAAAAGGACACAGTATAGCACTATGCAGTGAGAATACCTATTAAATTAAAATGGACAATCTATTTTTAAACGGGATCGAGTTTCTGGATTAGGCTGTGCCCGGAATTATGACCGATAAATGTTAATAGGCTGTCCCTAATATATAAGACTCAATGTCTATCCGTTTGGGGATTAAAGACGTGACCCATTTTTGTTCCACTGTCATAATCAATATTTGTGCGACAGATAAACATGCTGTTTTTTCTTACGAAAGTAGAACTAGGCAATTTAGTCTTACCGTCGGTAAAAAAAAAATAAATAATAATAATAAGTGAGGTTAGTTCCCCCCTCTGTAGACCCGTAATATGCGCGCATGACGTTCTCGTTCATAGACTGAGTCCATCTCATGCGCTGCACACAACCACCGGTAGCGGGGACCCGGCTCGGGGCCGGTTGGCCCCTAAGTCCCAAGCTTCTCGGTGGCCGGCCTCTGCCTTCCCCTTGATACGGCTCGTATTGTGAGGAGGTTCCTGTCTCTGGAGCCCTAACCACCGGTAGCTTGGACCCTGCTCCCGACACCGGCGGAATACTACTTTTTATATTTTTAAATGTTTTTTATACTTATTTTTTATACTTTAAGAAATATTTAAAAATGTAAATTAATATGTAAATAAATAAATAAACGAAACAATAATAAAAAAAAACATACAAACAGCCGAACATAGTACCTACCTCCTCCTTTTTGTGAAGTCGGTAAAAAAACGTTCAAGTGCGAGTCGTGCTTGCGCACCGAGGGCTCCGTACAAATTTGTAGTATGTAAGTAAGTTTAATTTTTTTTTAATGTACGGTCGAACAAGCTATTTTGGTATACAGGCAGGTAACTTGCAACTACTTTTAAACAATGGTGTGCTGAGTTAGTCAATTCTTTTACACCACTCTATTTAATTAAGGATGCCATAAGCTGAAAAACTTATAACGCACAAAATAAAACTAAATATTAGCTGTGTAGTGGAAAGATGAATATTTTTGCCTGTATACCAAATAGCTTGTTCGACCGTACTACGGTTTTAGGATTTATTCCTTTACTTGAGCTACATGACATTGCTTATTGCCAACATGATTCTAAGTCAACGGGAAGTATCCTATAGGTTTTGATTTCGGAACATAATCACCCGTATCTTTTGATTGCGTTGACTTAGAAGTTAGATTTTAAATTGTATCATCACCACTGCTCTCAAAACGGCAAAGGAAAATATCGTGAGGAAACCGGCATGTCCTAGAACCAAAAATTTAAAGACATGTGACATATACGAACCCACTCTGGGCCCGCGTGGTGGATTATGGCCCACGTTCTCTCATAGAAAGAGGAGGCCTGTGTCTCAGCAGTGGGAATATTATAGGCTGATTATCATGAGTGATTGTTACATACAGTTCTTCATCCCTCCATAGACCTACTTAGAACAGAACTAAAATCATATATGATTTACCGTTATTATAAACTAGCTTCAGCCCGCGACTTCGTTCGCGTGAAACTTCTTGTTTCCCCCCGAGCCACCCCGTCATATCGCATCACCCGCCCGCGCTATCACTTAACGTTCTTTTTGAATTTTTTTTTCTTTTTGTCGGCTCTAAAGGGTCATAGCGTGATGTTAAATAGCCAATAGCCTTTCTCAAGAATTGGGCTATCAAATGCAAGAAGAATTTTTCAAATCCGGCTGGTAGTTCCAGCCATACATACAAACTTACAAACAAATTTTACCTCTTTATAATATTAGTATAGAAGTATAGATAGAAGACTGAAATTGTAGTACTTACTGATTTTGTTACACTGTGGCAAAGACCTCCAAGGTTGTCAAAAGTCGCTTGCAACTTCATTCTCGAAAATTCTTTCATAAATAATCGTATTTCAAGAATACTAAAGTTTTGAAGTGTCCACTTTTGAATGGCTACTTCGTCGCGAAGTATAGAGGCGCAATCCACTCAATTTTAACTTTTAACGTACTGAATTTTATGTTTTAAAGCACTTTATTTTAGTTCCAATAGTACTTTCAGCAGTTTGGAACAATATTTCTGTTTGAATGGGATTTATTATTTATTCCGTCGCGTTCAATTGTTTTTCGTATGCGGGAAATGGTGACAGATGTTGTTTTAAGCTGCGTCAGCTGTTTTTTTTTGTTGTTAATTAATTTAATGTGGGTAGGATTTGCGATTGCTTTTTGTGCCACAAAGGCTGAAAAGCCAAAACGGGTTTTTAAAGTGTGTTGTCCCACTCACTGGCGAACGATCGAAAGAAAGACTGAAGCGAGTCTAGCGAGACAGTGCTTCCTTACCCAAACCATTCGTCCCACCCGCTGAAGATCTGCTACCTGGACATGACTTGCCTTGAATAACCGTGATGTCTTTAAACAGACTATGAAGAAAACCTGTTTAGGTGGAGAGTCATAGATGACACCGCCTTGGAGTGTAAATATGGTGATGTTCCACGAACTATGGGAGAATTAATATTAAATCCTGCGTGTCCTGTCAGCTGAACATTACAGGTACTGATGGATGCTAGCGATGGCGCCAAACACGTAGCCGATTTCTGGACCGAGTCCACACGTTAAGAAAGAACAACAAGAAGAAGAGAAGTAACTGGGTTGTGGAGGTCAGATAAGCAGTCGCTCCATGTAAAATACTGGTATTCAGCTGCATCCAGTTAGACTGGAAGCCGACCCCAACATAGTTGGGAAAAGGCTAGGCAGATGATGATGGACACGTTAAGAAGGAAAAGAATTTGATTTCCAGAGAGGTAATTGCGTTAACAGTAGCAATGGCTTTCATTTTGACAGAATAACAACATTCATTGCGATTTTTACGTTGTTGAGCAGACAAATTTTTCGAGCGTATAAAGCGATGGATTAACAATATCCTTCAAAATGATTCAGATTATAATTGAAATTGTGTTACGCAATCAGGGTGTGTCGGGTAAAGATTAATCGTTGTTCAGTCAAGAATTTGGAATAATAGGTGTGATGCTATAACTAAATACGTAGTTTTAGTTTAAACACTTTGCACAGATGGTAAGCGATGATGTGGTCGACGATGGTGTACGTTTTTCAAGAAGTAAAAAAAACGTGTGCGGTTGAGGAATCCCCGTCAGGAACAAAGTTACGTGATACTCGCACGCACACACACTCGTCTTAAAATAGAAAAGGACAGAAAGAGAGAATAGAATACTCTTTATTATGTACACCATATAAATTACAGACATTAAATATAGAAACTTACTTACTTTTGTTTTACACGCGTTTTCATTACAGAGCCATCTAGTATAAGTTTCAGAAGCTCCCAGGTCTCACTATCGGCTTTAGCACCTTCGAAAGCCATGAAACCGATACCATGATAAAAATTTTCAAAAAATTTCGCCGGCGCCATCTTGGACTTTTATGTTGACCCAACTATTGGCTTCAACACCCTCAAAAACCATGAAACCTATATCTTTCTCTCTTTGAAAAGAAGAAAGAGAAATTCGCATGGAGGGGGCATTTCCTATTTCTGTTACGTGACGATTTTTATAAGTTTATTTTTACTACAATCTGCGATAAAGAACATCATTCCAAACACATTCGACTCGACTTGAAGACTCAATTACTCTTTCATAACCCTGCTAGCCTTTGCCATTTGTTCGGACCTTCTATAAACACATTATTCACCTTTATTTAACCTTCAAAACTACAAAGAGGAAAAGGAACCTTCCTATCGAAATAAAAATGACTGAACAATCGTGAATAAGGTAGAGGTTAACATACTTTTGAACTCCTAGCACCCACAGTCAACTGTCATGCAGATTGACATGATATTATGACGAGGGTGACAAAAATCACTTTCAGATTTTTCTAATAAAATCACAATATTTGTGTTCGTAAAAGATACGTTGACAGCGGGTTAGGCTTGATTTCCACTAGTTATGTGAAGCGAGGCCAAGCTATGAAGCGATGTTGGTTAATGTTGGCACAGCTTCGTGTTGATTAGGGAGACCAAGGGTGCCTAGACACGGGGTCATCTTGCGCCCATCTGCTGGTTTGGTCCGTGGGGTGGTCACGTCGTGCTATGTGGTCTGGCGCGCCGGTGATGGGGAATACTCCCCAGAGGAGGGTCCGGTGACGGACAGCCGTGCGGGTTCACGGATATGTTCCCGCCGTAAGCGCCAGAAGAGAACACCGTGCAGTTATGTGGGTTAGAGTTCCACATAACTGCACTATCTCCCCGTGGTAGTGCAGAATGCATGAGCTTTAAAAAAAAAACCTTTGCGTTGCTGTACGCGAAGCGAGTAAGATGAACGACGTTACCAAGATCAAAAATTATTTTGTTAATATTTTAGTATTGATAGACCAACAAAAGAAAACATTGTCTCTGTTTACCCTAAAATAATTTAATAAAGTAGGCATAGAAAGTACATTCGCTCAACTCATTTGTTTTAAAAGTAAATCGTCGCGGTTTCTTACCTCGATATTCGTTTGAATTTCGAAATTCAAAGTTACTAAATCTTTCTACCTCTAATTTTGCATCACTGTTAATATCATAGGTTCTTGCTCATTCTTCTCCATACACTATCTTTTGGAAGGGGCGACTAGAATCAGTTCTATTTTTTCCAAATTTTAACGTTCAAGAATGTCTTATACATATGTGCCTATTTGAAATAAATGATTTGACTTTGACTTTAAAAAACAAATGTACGAACAAAGAAAAAAAAAATCCTAAGTAATATTATTGACAGAATTTTCTAGCAACCTCATTGGTAGACGACAAGCCAAACTGTCTTGTGAAGCGTTCATTACAATGTTTGACACTTGAGTAAGCAATCCTCCCTATTGGAAAAACACGAATGTACCTACAGAAAATGTTTCGTGCTTACAATGTGTTTATCTATGGAAATTATTTATTTTTTGTTTTCAGCACATGTTTCAAGACCTTCCCGCGTAGAAAATCGGCGGTTATTTAATTGCACTTTTCTATTAAACACCAGACTTTTTTTTTGATAACCGACAAAAAATCATTTGCTGAATTCATGGCTTCAGTTTACATAACATGCATAATCAGCCTATAATGTACCCACTGCTGGGACACAGGCCTCCTCTCCGAGAGAGAGAATGGGCCGTTATCAACTACATGCGGGCCCAGTGCGGCTTGGTAGATGTCACATGTCTTCACGATTCTAGGACATGCCAGTTTCCTCACAATGTTTTCCTTCACCGTTTTGAGAGCAGTGGTGATGAAATATTTTACACAAAGTAAAACGCCTGTCTCGTTTCGACCCTACGACCACTGGGACCTGTTACCACTGGGTTTCAGTTTAATAGTGTATAATGACAATTATTATATTACTAGCTGACCCGACGAACTTCATACCGCCTCAGAATTAAATAATGTGACAAAATTCAATAGACACGTGCCGCCATCTATTATCATAATAACGTTTATTTTTGTTTTCCTCGGGAACAGCACTTTTTTTGGGATGAAAGGTATGTCCGTTTCTGTAGGTACACCTGACAACAGGATGATCGATTCAGTGGTTTAGGCGTAAAAAAGTAAATAATTATACAACAAGAAACAAACTTACTTTCGCATTTATAATTAACCCGACTTCAAAAAAAGGATGTTCTGTATTCGACCCGTATGTATGTTTGTATGTCCGCGATTTTCTCAAAAACTAATGAACCAATTTTGATAATTCTTTGACTAATGTAATCTACATACTTTCAAGGAGGTTTTAGTATATAATACATTTGGTTATGATTCTTATGTACGAAGTTAATGTACTGCATCTCCGGCATTTCTATGCGAATTTTGATGATTCTTCTAGTCGGTGTCTTCAATTCTTCAATGCACTTAGTGTTAATTGAATTAGTGTGGGGTAAGTACAACTAAAAAGTGAAAAATAAAAACTTTTTTACAAAAACAAAACAACCGACTTCAAAAAACAACACTACAAAGTGATAAATAACTTTAATTTCGGAAATCGTTGTCAAAAAACGAAAATGCGGAATCAACGACACCGACTTCCGAAATTAAAGTTATTTATCACTTTGTAGTGTTTTTTTTTGAAGTCTGTTGTTTTTTTTTTTTTTTGTAAAAACTTTTTTATTAGTTAGGATTATCTACAAGTTTTTCCTAACTTTTCAGAATCAGCTATTCAGCTAATCTTCTGAAATCTTTTCCTTTGCCACTGGTATTTAATCTCTTTTTCCCTTCAAACAATACCACGACCTATCCACATTACAACTTCCCAATATTAGTGAAACCTACCCTCTTATTGGATAACAAACATCGTGGGGCCCACAAAAAGGCACAGCAATATAAATCTAAGTCGGAATGTGCCCTTCTTTATTATTACCAAGAAATGGATGGCGTTATGCGAGAGGTGACTTCGGGTGAATGGGTTTTGTTTTTTCGTGTGATTGTTTGGGTAGTGATGGATTAGTCTGGGAACATTGATTTATATTGTTGTGTAATATAAATGGTATGTTATTGTGAAAATGAGGTAACTTTATGATAGCGTTAACTTGTGGCCGATTCCTATAATTTACGGACTTATCTTTACCAATAATGGAGCTAAGACCTTGTACAGCTTTGCATAGTAGACCTTTCCATAAGGAAGTAACTATCATACGTAAAAATAGCTTAGGAATTTTATCCTAATCCTAACTATCTTAACTTAATCGTTTGTGGTGAGGGTTCCAACTCAGTACCTGGAAACCTTCATGAAGGAAGAGTTTTGGCCGAAAGGTGTAGCGTACCGACGTTTTCGTGGAAGGTTACGCGACACCACGCAGCTCAACACGACGCCGACACTTCGTGCACAATAGTTAGTTTTTATAATTAAAATATGTATGTTTAGGTTAAGGTATTTATCTATGGGCCTGCGTCGCCTGAAATAAATGGATTATTATTATTAATATTATAAATGCGAAAGTAGGTTTGTTTGTTACCTTTTCACGCCTAAACCACTGAACCAGTCATCCTGAAAATTTGCTTATACATTGTCAGGAGTACAGAAACAGACATTAGAGTACCTTTCATCCAAAAAAAAAGTGTTGTTCCCAAGGAAAACAACAATAACGTTAGTATGATAATAGATGACGCCACGTGTATTGTTGTTTTCCTCGGGAACAGCACGTTTTTTCGGGATGCAAGATATCCTATGTTTGTTTCTGTACACCTGACAACGTATATGCAGGACGATCGGTTCAGTGGTTTAGGCGTGAAAAGGTAACAAACAAACTTACTTTCGCATTTATAATATTAGTTAGGATAGCATTTCACACGGACGAAGTCGCGGGTAGAGCTAGTCTATTTATATGCCCAGTTTGGCAAAAAAAAAAATGCCTCTATTGGTAAACAAAACGATTCGTTTTTGTATATAGGAAACGAGCCTTAGTAGTTTGTTCAGCGGTAGAGGATTCCTCTAATCCGTTCTTAGTAGCATGTCATAGGTATGTCTTGATAAATCAATTATTATTACAAGTGTAGTAATAGATTGCAAAATTTTTTTACGTAACATTGTCTGCCATTTAAAGTAGCTTATGTCATTCTTGAGGTCTAAGGCTAAGTGTAAGGCCTGAGTGCACGCTCTATTCCAGCGTCGGGCGGAGCGGGGAAGAGCGGTCGAAAGCGCGTTCTTTAAGTGGCCTCAGTGCACGCTCAGCGTTTGTGGTGGCGGTCGTTTGTGTCGATCATGGCGTCTGCGTCGTACGATATTATTGATATGTATTTAGAAGAAAATTTGTGGCTAAAATTTAATTATGAGTCAAGACAAGGTCCTAGTAACATTGTGAAGCAAAGACAACAATTTGGAGAGTTTTCTACGTTATTTGAAACATTAAGGGTAAATGAAGATAAATTTCATGAGTATACAAGGATGACAGTGGCAACTTTTGATTACATATTACAGAGAATTGAATTTCTTCAAACGACATCCTTCAAGAACGCTCGTATCACCGCTGCAAAACACAAACTGGTTTGAACTTGCACGCGACGCCCCGCTCGACGCAAACAAGTCCGCTGCTGCCCACGCTCCGCTCGGCCGGCACTCAGGACGGCCACTACGGGTAGCACGTGTTTAACATGAACGCTGCACGCCCCTCCCCGCCCGACGCTCGAATAGAGCGTGCACTCAGGCCGTACACTAAGCGCGCACCACGGAATTAAATACTTGCGATAAATAATCGCCAAACTGTGAATAATACCAATAGGTACACTAGACTAGGCGCTCTGCTATAAAACATTGCTTGAGAATTCGCTTGAAAAATTATTTGCGTCTGCGATTTTATTTCGCATGAATATGCGATTAAAAAAATCGCATCGCCGTGCGGGCTTAGCCTTAGGCTCCCATCTATCAAATAAGACAAACAGATTTACTTTCGCAATTAAAATATTTCTATGGATTTAAAAACAGAATAAGTTATTAAAAACTTTGTTTTTCAAAAATCGAGCGTCAAACGGTTGAATGCCGTAATTACAGAAACAATTAAAAAGCCATTGTGTCTCACGTGGGCCCCGTTCGAATTACGAAGGCTTAATTTCAAATCGATGCCACCATCTTGCATGACTCAATCTAAGTAAAAGCCAAGAATTCTAATAAAACGGAATAACCTGACCAAGCAGAGATTGTCGACACACAGGCTATAGCCCGGCTATATAGCCGATTGTCGTAAAGGCTAACGACCTTCCTTGAGCTTGTATAAAAATACCCTAGAACTTACCTTTAAGATAGAACACACTTACGCAGCTTTGACCAAGCTGCGCAAGTGTGCTTAAGTTTATGATATTATTGTTGTTTCCTCTGGTTTATATTGTGTTGAAAAGACACCATCCATACTAATATTATTAATGTGAAAGTAACTTCCTGTCTGTTACCTTGTCACGCCTTAGCGGCTGAACGAATTTAGATGAAGTTTGGCACACAGGCAAGAAACTCCACGGTTACTCTTTTAAAAATAATTGACTTTTACAAATTTTTTTTTCAGACTGGTGTATTTATTTTATTAAAGACTAGCTGCACCCGCGGGTGGTAATATCGAGATAAAAAATATCCTATATCCTTTCCCGGGACTCAAACTACCTCTATACCAAATTTCATCTAAATCGGTTCAGTGGTTTAGGCGTGAAAAGGTAACATACAGACAGACAGACAGACAGGGTTACTTTCGAATTTACAATATTAGTATAGTATGGATTCAAATATTTATTATACTTAATTTAAAAAGCTAACAGTCTTAAAATAATAATATGTTCAAGTATAAGGCCATAAATAATAATAAATAAATAAATAAAGGGAGGGGAAATAATCAAAGGGCATCAAAAATATCATCCGCATCGCTGTCAACAGTAAACGTGCCCAACAGGCTAACGCTGATTGGCCAAAAAATAGGCCAGCCCTCTGGTCACGTGAAGAGTCGACCAACCGCTTTTACAATGTTTTCAAATTACAATAGAATTTTATCCCGGTATTACCTACGTACGCAAAATACGCGCATCGACGTGGAGTTGCGGACACCAGCCCGTATTACCTATTACCTACGTTCCCATGGAATTATTTTATATATCCACGGGGGCAAAGCCGAAACCAAAAACCAAAAATTCCAATATACATAAAGCCCGTTCCCTATTACAAAAGGCATAAACTTCTGAAAGAATGTGAATGTTGTATACATCTCTACTTACCCATTCTAGGTATACAAGCGTGATGGTAGACGTGTATGTGTAGCGTGCCTTTTGTATTCTATTACAAAGAATAGAAGTCACCTTGCCGGTTTTGTTCACATCGCCTAGTCATGGCTCTTTCTGCATAGTCACGGTGAAGTCAAATGGAAGGGTTTTGAATTTCACAGGTTAGGCCTCGTTCCCACTATGTCGTGACGACAGATTATCGTGTCCTTTAAAGCGTTGTAGCTTGTGTATTTAAATGGCGATGTTCACATAGAGGACTAGACGATTAACTGTCGTCCACGACTTTTTTTTGCAGTGACGACTGATTTTCAAGTCAATGGGAACGGCTAGAACGAAAGTCGTAAAACGATAAAAAAAAACGTCACGACTTATCGTGACGACAAATCAGGTATCGTTATTGCGACTATCTATGTCACGGTCTAATGGGAACAGCTATATACGACAGTCGTTCCGCGATAAAATATTTCGACAGCACAGTGACGATAAACAGTCGATATAATAGGAACAGCTAGAGATGACTGTCGTCCAACGATAAATTAATCGTCACGACATAATGGGAACGCGCCCTTACACATGTTTGTGTAGGTATGAGGCAGTGTGCTACTTCTTACAGAACTATTATGAAGTAAAGTTTTAATGTATTTGCTTTGGCACAGAATTAATAAACTATGGCAATATTAATATAAAAGCAATTCTGTAAAATATGGTTGATATTAGAAGATTATGTCTAATTTTTTTTGCCGTTAATATCCCACTGCTGTGCAAAGGTCTCTCTACTCTCTTTTCACCTCTCTTTGTCCAGCACTCGTAGCATCATCATCATCATTTCAGCCGAAAGACGTCCACTGCTGGACATAGGCCTCCCCCAAGCACCTCCACTTCGACCGGTTTTGTACGCATAGCATGACCGCCATATAAACGGGTTTTATCGACGGAAGAATAGACAAAATGACAGATTGTAGAAATATTTGTACGCATATGGCAATGTGTCATTTTGTTTATTCTTCCGTCGACAAAGCGGCGTAATGCTACGCATGCAGAGCTGCCCAATAAATATTTTTTTTTTTTATCGCAGACTCAGAAAAAAAAAGGTAATACAAAAAAGAAATGCAATAAAAAATGCCATACATATACACAAAAACATAAACTCATGCCTTTCTTCTCTTGCATATTTCAAACTAGCTGTAGATCTTGGTAGCCTACATTCTGTCTGCAGCGTCCTTAAATACTGTTTGCAAAAGTAATATAACTTCTGCATTATAATTGCAAAAATAACTAGTAACGACCAGCTGTTGGTTTCCTGAAATATTAACTACCGATCTGATAAATAAACCAACATGATATTCAACAAATAAAAAAGAATGTCGAAAACTATGTAATAAATATTTTTTATTACTTTTTCAGTCACAACTCAAGGTCATGCGGGCTTTACATACGTGACTATAGCGACTCGATTATTGCCGCACTGTGATAATCGACTGTCTAAATAACAATTCAGCTAGGCCGCAGCTGACTAAAATCAAAAGTTCCAAAGTAGAGTAGGTTTTGACTTTTCATGACATTGAAAATGTTCAGTCGCAGGCGATAAAGGGCGACATTTTGATGCAAAGTTAACTAGAAACCTGCGATTTTTATTGACCTGTGTAAATGGGGAAGCGACTTGGTTGGCGACCAGCCACATGGCGAAAATCGACCTAGTGTAATTGGTTTTTAGCAACAACCATTATCTAAAATTGACTCGAAAATACTTGACGCAACAAAAAGCCTTTCAAAAATCTTCATATTTTTTTATTCGTGGTTTTCTTCCACATAACACCATCCCTATAACTAATAAACCGAACTTTGGCGCATCTTCACGTTCTGCCGCCAGTCATCGATCGCGAGCACACCCTTGCAATATATATCCTGTGGTGATTTGCGAATTACTGACAGACTTTTAAAGGTTCTATAAGAATGGGTAGGAACTACTGAAGTTTGAGAGGTAGTTTGTACTAGGGATGTAACTGTGGCCGTCTTAGCGAAGGTGGAAAACTAAACGAAGAAAAATAATTAATTTTATGTACCTAAAAATGATCTGTTATCTGTCTAACCGAATGCAGCTGAATACCAGTGTTTTTGACTGCCTATCTGACCTCCACAACCCAGTTACTGGGTAATACGATACCCCTTGGTAAGACTGTCAGACTTACGGGCTTCTGGCGTCCCGTAACGACTGTCAAAGATCCACTAATTATAGCCGGGACCAAAGCCTTAACGTGCTTTCCGAGGCTCGGAGGGGTCTTGGTATATGAAGATGGTCATCCATCCACGGACCAACCGCGGCAAGTGTAGCTTAACCTGATCGATCGACCCGTGCGACTGTTATTATTTAGCCACGGGCCCCTCTTAACAACAATTATGAACAAATATAGTCTGAAATAAATGAATTTAATCTCACTTGGTACCTGAACCTGGCGACGGCGGTGACAAGCAAGACCTTGAAACTTCGTGTTATATCACCACGATATTAATGAGTATTCGCTTAGTTTTTTTATTAGACGTCCGTTACAACTCCGTTAAAAATTTTAGGAGGCGTAAAAGTAAAAAGTGTTGGAAACAAAAAGTTCTTTATCAAAGTGTTAGCGTAAAGTTCTAAATGAAAGCTTTTAAAAATAACCGTCTTGCTAATTTACGCCCGCTTTCAGAATTGGGTTTCTCGCAATGTATTTTTGAAAAGAAATGTTTTGATACCTGAGGGTCAATTCTTGTAATTTTAAGAACGTTCACAGTCTGATTCTGTCTAATTTCCCTACATTTTTGACAAGTTTTTGACATTAATTGTTTGTTGCTGAGATGAGACTGCGACTAGATTTTGAACGTTTTGAATTACGTCAATTGTTTAATAACCGAAATTTAAAAAATAAAAAAAACTCAACTAAGGTGTTTCTAGAATCATGTACTGAATCAATGATACAGACACCAGCACAAAAAGCTACTACAATCTGTCAAATTTCTTTAATAGATTTGCAACTTTATCGCTACAGCATAAGATTCAAAGTAGACTGGGAAAATTTGACAGTGCTGGTATCTGTAGAAAAAACGTTGCGCGTCGAAGTGCATGCCATCATTTATTTTGTTTGTTAACACTTCAGACACTACCTATTGCAGTTTCATTGAATCACCAAAAAATCTGGGTCTGTCCCACAAGTCCCATTGACCGAGTCACATGATGGGACAAGTGAGATAATATGTCCCACTAGTCCCAACTGACACTAACATAAAATTCTGACCCAGCAGTCCATAAAATATATTCACTTACGTAAAATTCTCCCCAAATATGCCAACATCCATAGTTTCCCTAACCACATACAAAAATACAGTCGATCTAATACATAATGCATACTATCAGGCTTATCATCACATACGGCTTCGACAGCGCGATTCCGATCCGCTTTCACACACAAATAGGTCTCATACATAATTGTGTGGATTTACATGGCTTGGTGTTCGGCAAATTGATGTCAATAGAGGTGACGGAAAAATAAATACTGAAAATTGAGCCGATGATGTCAAAAGTAGAGCGTATAAATCATAGTTTATATATAGTATTAATGGTTTTTTACTTTTATATTGTATTTCTATGGTAAGCTCATATTGATCTTGTATTGTAACAGAGAATAAGTCAGTTTATTTTAAATCACTTTGAAATAATTATCCTGCATCTCGCAAGCAGAGTTTACCATGCAACTAGCATAGATACAACGGCCCCACATGAATCATCGGGCACTTGCCCACCAGACACGACACCCCTCTGGTCGGAGGATCCTCCCTTTTCTATGGAGGTTGAGGGAACTTTACACCCTGTTCCTCATATTTCTATAGATAAAATAAATAATAATAATAAATAAATAAAATTTATTCAAAAATATAAGGACTAACGTTAAATACAGTTTTTCTTAAATCTATGTCAAGTTCACCATGGTTTGTGCCTGAGCTAGGTAATCCTGTATTTCAGGCGAATGGAGGTAACATTAATTGATTAAATAATCACTAAATAATTATTAAAAACTAATTAAATAATCACATACTTATCATATTTATCTTATTGATACTTACATTTATGTAAAAAGGTGTATAAAAATTATATAATACTAACAATATTTACTTTAGCACAAGTAATAATTTCTTTGTATCTTCATAGGACATAGTTTAAAGAGCCTGCATAAGGATTTTCTTGCAGTTACTATGATTTAAGGAGTAGATGTTTGCTTTATCATTTAGCCTGTTATAGAGTAGCGGTCCGAGGTACATATATTTGGCTGTGAAAGCATATTTTGTGCTTTTTTGAGGACAAACAAAAACAGATATAATATGTAAATTATTTTATATAGTATGTTATTAGGGAACAAATCGTTGGAGTACTTATAATAAATTATGTTGATGCTTTTATCTACGACTATTTTTTTTTTAGGTTTGCATAATCAGTTTTCATCATCATTCATTTTTAATAAAAATGAAGAGTTTGTTTCTTTGAACGCACTAATCTACGGAACTACCAGTCGGATTTTTTTTTTGTGTTTGAAAGCACAACTCTTGAAGAAGGCTATCGGCTATTTAACATCACACAATGACCCTTAGGAGCCGACCAAAAACGAAGTAATAGCGCGGGCAGGTGCTGCGATGCGACGTTGTGGGGCGGGGGAACAAGAAACACGCGAACGAAATCGCGGGCAGAAACTAGTATACTATAATTTATATAGAAACATAAAGGTTTTGTAGCAACTTTCGTAACTTTGTAAGCTCATGACTAAGCCCAACGCTCAATGGAGCTTAGATGAGTTCGAAATTAGCTGAGCAAACAAGGAAAAAGTAAGGAAAGCGTAAAAAGAAATAAACAGAAATAGGTCTCTCTATCGGTTGGTAGTTTAACCGAATGCAGGTGAATATCAATTACATGGAGTAACTGCCTATGTGACCTTCACAACCCAGTTACGGAGACGATAACCTTGGTAAGACTGGTTGTAAGACTTTCGGGCATCTGACGATCCGTAAGTAGGTCTCTCTATAATATTTTAAAATATAAGGCTGAATTATTGTTTCACTGCAAGTCAAAGGTTTTTTAAAACGAAATATGCTTGAATACACTATTCATTTTAACGACACAAATACATTATCAGCCTATAAGGGTCCCACTGCAGGGTCACAGGCCTCCTCACGGTGAGAAGGAGTGGGCCGTCTACCACGCGGGCCCAGTACGGGTTGGTAGATGTCACATGTCTCCGACTTTTTTGTTCTAGGACATGCCGGTTTCCTCACGATGTTTTTCTTCACCGTTTTGAACCTGAAATTTCGAAAAAAAGTCAGTTCTTCCCTACATTTTGACGAGTTATGTGAACACAAATGCAAGGAACAGCTTATTTTTTTTTTTTGCAATTTTAGGTTTAAGTCCCATAGTAAAAGTTGTTCATAATGATGAGTACAATGACCCCTTAAAAGGATGCCCATGAATTCAATTTCATTCTGTATATTATATACTACATATTTTAACATCGTTCTGCCAATATTATGGTAATTAATTAGTTTATTGAGTTGGGTCATGAGTGACACGTGTGGACAGCTCGACGGCGCGACGCGATGGCGGTTCGTTCGTTTTCATTATTATTGATCATCGTAAATCAGATGTGATCCTGCCCTCGTATGCCGCATGAACTATTATTATTTATTGTTTATTATAAATGTTTGATAAATGTTTGTTTTTTGAAGTGAAACTTCTTTACTCACGCTTGATTTGGGGAGTAAGCTGGCGAACGCGTGACGTAAGCGTTACGAAAAGTGTGATCGGGCGAGGCGAACGGGAGTTGAGTGGGGGATATAAGCAATAGAAAGCAGTGCGCGCGCACATTTTCTTTCTCTCTTCCTCTCATAGCCAAATACGTTTGAAGTTTCACTTTAGTCGTGTGGTTATAAGCACACTTGGTTTTTTTTTTTAATACTGGCCACTTGGTCTTAGTATTGTATATTTTTTGTAATCGGCATTTTATTTGTGTAGAATTAACTATTTTTCTTACTTTCTTTTTTCTTCTATTTAAAAAAGGTTAAGCTGTGGTAGAAGTCATGTTTTTTATTTTATTTAAAAGTATCTTTCACTCACCTTTCAATTCATTAGAATATTGGGTTTTTACACTAATAAAATATTAATCAGTAAGTATTTAATTAGATAAACAGCGTAACCGCGTGTAATAGATTATACTACTTATAGATATTGTTATTGTTATCATTTTACTGTTAAAACTTGATAAAATAGTAATGATATGTCTGTAAAAGTAGACAAGTTAAAATTCTAATGAATAATGTAGCAAAACATAGAAAATATTCCAAACGGGTATCCACCTTTTATGTCGTTGATATTTTGGATGACGGTAGATAGAAACGTCAAAGTTGTTCGGACTATAAAAGGGGGAGCTCCGAATGGCGGCGATCATTATAAGTTTTAAGCCCTGGCTGGAGGCCTTAATTTTGAGGCATCCACAGGCAAGCCCGGTTAAGCAGACGAAAACCTCATAGGTCGAACTGCGAGATGCCATACCCAAAAAAAAAAATTACCAGAACAGAGCTCCGGCCTACAGTCAGTTGATTAGTACTAGTGACGTGTAAGTTATTTGATATTATTATCTTGACTATTGCTGATAACTATAACTATGGTGTTCTGTATAATAATATTACGTTATAATATGGCTAATATTGCCAATGTTTAAGAGTGTATAATCGAACATTCCTAGCTATTGTTATTACGTTGCTATTATTTTGAGTTCTCTTGGACCATTGTCCAAGAGATAGAATTAATTGTTTTTAAAATAACGATAATTTATGGCAATATAAGAAATTTGTTGATAGAATACTTTAATTAATACTGTTTTCGTGGAGTTTCTTGTCCTTCTTCTCCATGATGACCTAGATTTGGAACGGACAACGAGCTTTCTGATTAATTTCTGACAGGCATAAATCGAAATAAATGTCTATCTTTTCTTTCTGTGCTTTATTTCATAAAGTCCTTTCCCTATATACCATATTCATAGTTACTCTTACACATATTAAATAACTAGTAGGTAACCATTCTGATATTCAAAGCTTTATATTTGGGTAATATACTGTATATAGACTTATGAATAGATTGTACGCTATTTTCTAACACGTGCGTGTCTTCATTCGTCGCTTCACATACACAAAGCAATTTCGAATGCGGAGGCGCGGCGCTATGTGCGTGGGCGTAGCGCTACGTGCGTAGCACTGCTACGAGAAAGTTGTTCGTAGTACCGTAGCTGCGTAGCGGTCTGATGTAATATAACAGTAGTTAAAAAATTTTTATTGAGTTAATACAGAAAGTAGGAAGTCGGATGTCTTGATGACCTCTGATTAGGCAGCCAGTGTGATTCACGTTTATCATAGATAATTTATAAACATGACATATAAAAAGACTTGTAATGTAAAATCAATCAACCCACGTTTGTATATAAAAAGAAAAGAACCATAGGCCATCATAAACTTCTTCCGCATCACTGTCAACAGGAAAAGTGCCCAAAAGGCTGGCAGCATTGCCATGTTGGATGGCAATGCTGATTCTTTGGCCAAAAAATAGGCCAGCCCTCTGGTCACGCGAAGAGTGAAAAAAACTATGCCCTTTGACATTTTTCTTACTTTTATATATATTTTATTATTTTAAATCTCTTAGCTTATATTATGTAAAATATTTTTTTTTTAATATCCAATATTTAAAATGAATGCGTTTCCCAAAGGTTACCCCTACAACTACCATAACTTATTTACCCGACAGCGCCGATAAAAAGCGTACTATTTTCATCCACATTCGATTCGAACGAGTCGTAAATATAATCAAATCAAAATCTGTTTTCCTTACATTACCTTCTCCACCAATAAATCTCTACTCAATAAAATTGGGAATGGTATAAGTCTTTGTTTTTGTGTATAGGTACCATAATCAGCCTATAATGTTCCCACTGCTGGGACACAGGCCTCCTCTCAGTGAGAGGTCACTACCTCTCACTGAGAGGAGGCCTGTGTACGACGTAATCCACCACGCAGACGCAGTGCGGGTTGGTAGATGTCGCATGTCTTAGAATTTTTACTTCTAGTACATGCCGGTTTCCTCACGATGTTTTGAGAGCAGTGGAAATGAAATTATTCACACATAGTATAGTGC
Organism: Amphipoea oculea; assembly: GCA_945859645.1. Classification (NCBI taxonomy): domain Eukaryota; kingdom Metazoa; phylum Arthropoda; class Insecta; order Lepidoptera; family Noctuidae; genus Amphipoea; species Amphipoea oculea. The sequence continues at coordinate 2,626,546 of OX243885.1, forward strand.
CTGTCTACATTCGAACGTTCGACCTACAAATTATAAGTTGGGGCCGTTAGGTCGGTGTTCGTCTTGTTTCAAGAGATTGGTGAACAAACTGTGGGATTACATGAACTAAACGCAAAAAACGCAAGTTTTATAATGCCTAAAAGTATATGGTCGACTACAGTAACCAAAATCAGAAAAGAATAAATATAACATTCTGCAGGATATGTGCTAGGTAGATAGTGTATTGTGTATGTGTTGATTAGTCTTTAAAAGAACGCTCTTAGCGATAAGACCGCCCATTGTGTCACCCATTGTAAAGTTTCTATATTTATGTATGTCATTTATATGGTGTAAATAATAAAGAGTATTCTATTCTATACCTCTAAAAACCTATTTTTTACATTAAAAACCATACTAATATACATACGATCATTCTGATTCTTTGTCAGATTATTCTATAAGCAACATACTAAAGCACTAGTGTTTTAATGTTTTATTCCAAACAATAGATTTTTTGTAAATAGTTAATTTCTTCATATTTTGCAATAAATTACCAGCGCTGTGTCATCGCGCTCCTCTTTCTTATCTATGAAGTCCGACAGTGACCGCGCTTTAGGTCATGTAGTCCCATTAAGGTTTCCTTATCCAAAGGCGTAAAATAGATCCCTATTAGTATGCCTAAGCTGCCCGTCTGTGGGTCTGTAGATCACATGGCTGTATCTTTGTAACCGTAACACCTAACCAGTTTTTCACTGATTCGCCCTGGTTATTTGAAATGGCGCCAATAATGGCATATTATACTCATAATAATGGTAAATAATTTCATTCAAGAATATTCGTATACGGTTCATCATCTAACTAGCCTTTTCCCAACTACATGGTGAAATTGAATTCATGGGCATCCTTTCAAGGGTTCAGTGTAATCATCATTATGAACAACTTTTACTATGGGACCAAACCTGAAATCGCGAAAAAAATCAACTCTTCCCTATATTTTGACGAGTTATGTGAACATATATCCAAGGAACAGCTGTTTTTGGTTTTCGTGATTTTAGGTTTAGTCCCATAGTAAAAGTTGACAATGACCCCTTAAAAAGATGCCCATGAATTTAATTTCACCCTGTATATTGAGGTTAGCTTCCAGTCTTACCGGATGTAGCTAAGTACCAGTATTCTAGAGCAACCGTTTTACTACTGCTAGATTCACATCTAGGAGATGTCAATCAGAAATATTGTGTTGTAACTGTTTTGATGCTATTGTACATCAGTTTTGTAAATTATATTAAACAAAAAACTACTTCGCTACTCGCAAGCTGGCTCGCTAGGCTCTAAGCGCTAACCGACCCACCGGTCAATGCGTACATAGCCTTAATTTTTTTTCTCACTACCATATTTTTTTCACGAGGACTTCTTTTATGATGAAAAATGTATCCTGCCTGTTTAATATTAATAATGTAGAACCCTTGGACCGACCTACACATTTTCATTTTATATTACTCGGTCACGCTATATTCCTGTTGTTTTTATAAAAACGATGGAGTGTAAATGACCCCGGGACCGTTGGGCTCTCTCTCTATCTAGGCCCATAAATGACGTCCCGCGGTCCCGGGGCACATTTCTAGTTTAATTATGGAACATTTAATTCGTATATCATTATAAAATAGGAAATGAGTCTTTGACGTTGTTATTTTATGTCGGAACTAGCTTCTGCCCGCGACTTCGTCCGGGTGAAATTTCACCCTTCCCTATTCACCCTCTTGGGGGTGGAATTTCGAAAAACCCTGTCTTAGTGGATACGTACTCTTCACAAAGAACATACCCTCCAAATTTCATGTCTCAGGACCAGCGGCTTAGGCTTTGCGTTGATATATCAGTCAGTCAGGACTTTGAATTTTATACAGGTAAGATAAAAGGGTGGTTCTATAGAATTACTCAATTTTATTTTTTAAATTCCTGGAAAGGGTGCCACACTCTTAGTGTGGCAACGAAAAAATAAAAACAAGAGATAGTTCTCCTGAATCATCGGTGTATAATAGAGAATATTTTTTAAATATTATTTCTCTTTCATCTTGCTCTTAAATGGATTTTATTTTTGAAAAGACATGCCATCTAATCCCTTCACAACCCTTGGTTGACTGGTAGAGAATGCCTAAGGCATTAAGTCCGCCTTTGTAACTTTTTGTGCGAAAAGTTTATATAAACAAATACCTAAAATGTGTTAATCCTGGTTATAAACTATCTGGGTGCCAAATTTCATCCAAATTTGGTCATTAGGTTTTCGTGAAAGAGTAACAAACATCCACCCATCCATCCTCGCAACGGTTTATAATATACTAGCTGCGCCCCGCGGTTTCACCCGCGTAAATGTCGATCCCGTGGGAATATCGGGATAAAAAGTAGTCTATATGTTAATCCACGGTGTCGGCTACCTCCATACAAAATTTTATCAAAATTAGTCCAGACGTTTGAGCGTGAAGAAGTAAGAAACATATAAACACACACACATGCTCACGAACTATCGCCTTTATATTATTAGTGTGATTATACAGGGTGTCCCTGGAAGTATGGATCAAATCGAATAGGGGCGTGGGCAAGGTCATTTCCAAACTTTTTAACCCTGAGAATGTCAGTGAATTTTTTTACGGTTCAAAAGTTATGACCGATTTTAATTTCTTATTCAATCACTTCGCTTAGAGTTCAAAGACATTAACCATAAAAAAATACTATCAGGGCTATCTAAAAAAAAAAAAATTAATAGCCCCGATAGTTTTCACGAATTCGATCTTTCTTCTCTATTTTTTTTAGTATTATTTTTTTAGTATTTTTTTTTTTGCTAAAACGTTTGGTAATGACCTTGCTCCATACTTCCAGGGACACCCTGTATAAAAGAAAGTAGGATACAGCGCGTTCACTGCAAGTCTGTACACCGTTACCTTTTGTATGTACCTACTCGCACTAGTTGTTGCCAGCAACTTTGTCTGCGTCCGTGTTGTCCCACTGCAGGGCAAAGGCCTCCCTTCCCTCTTTTCACTTTTCCTGGTCTACTGCGATTGTGGGCCAATCCTTTAAGAAGGAGTCCAGCTCATCCCGCCATCTCTTTCTGGGCCTGCCGCGCAATCGTTTCCTGCCATTTGGGATCCACTGAGTGGTGGCGTATTGGTGCTTCAACGTTTATAATATTAGTTAGTTTATATAAAAAGGTTAAAGGGCTTTACTTATTGTAAATCAGGCTGTGTCAAGTGTGTAACACGTACAAGAGCTTGACTTTCATTCATCTCTTGTTATAGAGGTGTCCTCTACTCAAATCTGAATGACGGTCAAACCAGCTATTGTCCTTTCTAATCTATATGGGCGCGTCTGAGTGAGGGGTGTAATGCAATGACCGTAAGGCGCGTCTCAAGTTCGGACGTGACTTCCAAGCCGGTATTGCACTTACGGCTAGTAGTCACCGGTTAAGCACAGATTATTTTAATCTGTTATTCACCCTGGGCTTAGAATGCTGGTTACCTTTAGTCGTATCTCATGCCGAAGACTATGAAACCATATGGACATACAAGTAAGTATTTACATAATTTAAAAAGCTTAAAATAATAATGTGTACAAGTATAAAAAAAGGGAGGGGAAATAATTAAAGGCATCAAAAAATTTGTCCGCATCGCTGTCAACAGGAAACGTGCCCAAGTAGTTAATATTTATTATTCTGTAAAAAATCATTGCTTTATGGTCATTAACCAGAGAGAAAACGGGCGAGAGCGTTTCTATGGAGAAAAGACCACCTTTTACCATCTTTTTTTTAAAGACCACCCAGTAAAAAACTAACAATACATACAACATACTCCATGAAACTACATAGTATACTATAACTTTATTTGCAACACCTATTTTTACCAATTTTTTACAAATTAAGCCTCGACGTCGTCGACTAATGAACATTCAAAGGAGACACTTTTCCTACTGACAGCAATGTGGACGAATTTTTGGATGCCCAATGAGATCTTCCATTTTTTTTATTTCTTTACTTGTATTTCAGTATTTTTTGTGTTTGATTGTATTTTGTACATAAGATTTCTTAATAAGCATGTAAATAAATGTATTTTTAAACAATGGGTTAAAGGAAACATTAATTAAAAATGTAGGACACAGTTCCGTTTGTAGTACTGAAGTTTTTTAATTATTCGTTTTAGGAAAACTGTTTTGTGTGTGTGTCATTTTTTAGGCCAGTGTATTCGTGAGATACCCTCTTCATACCTTTTCCAAACTATGTTGGGGTTGGCTTCCAGTCTAACCGGATGCAGTTTAGTACCAGTATTTTACATGGAGCGACTGCCTATCTGTCCTTCACAACCCTAACTAGGTAATACGATACCTTTGGTAAGACTGGTTGTCCGAAATTCGGGGTTCTGACTACCCGTAACGACTGTCAAAAATCCACGAATGACAGCCGGAACCAATGGCTTAACGTGCTTTCTGAGACACAGAAATGAGTATACGAGGAGATGGGTCTAGAAAACCTTTTTAAGACCCAAAGTCCTCGTCTTCCTCTCCTCTATCTCATTTAAATTAATCAACTCAGCCTATCGCAGTTCATAGCTGGACATAGGGCCCTCCCAGACTGCGCCACAGCACCCTGTCCTCCGCCTTCCGCATCCAGTCTACCCCAGCCACCTTCTTTAGGTCGTCCCTCCATCTAGCTGAAGGGGCGTCCCACACTACACTTGCCGGTACGCGGTCTCGACTCCAGGACTCGTCTGCTCAACCGGCCATCGGTCCTTCGACAGACATGGCCAGCCCACTGCCACTGCAGTTTGCTTACTTTGCAAGCTATGTCGGTAACTCCGGTTCTTTTCCGGATAATTTCATTCCTGATTTTATCCTTCAAAGATACTTCGCGCACAGCTCGCTCCATAGCGCGCATTATTTTGATCTCATTTAAATACCCGCCTATTAAAGGCGAAATATTCTCCTCATGTAAATGAGCTTTAAATTCTCTCTTGTGACAATTCCGGTCGTATGCAAATCTGACTTCCTAGTCTTACCACGTTCCGCTATAACCGACAAGTTATGACGTACGTGAGTCACACAGGTGCTATGTGCCTATACGCGTTGTGTTAGCAGATGTTAATGTTTAATTCGAATGGGGAGATTTTGGTTGGGTTGTTGGGATTCGTTTAGTTAGACTAATTTTGTAATCCCGCGTTTACTAATATTATAAATTCGAAAATAACTCTGTCTGTCTGTAGTTTGTTTGTTACATTTTCACGCCTAAACCACTGAACGGATTTAGATGAAATTTGGTATGGAGATAGTTTGAGTAGTGGGGAAGGATATAGAATAGTTTTTAAGGTCTACATAATAAATAGTATTCTATTCTATTCAGGTGTATCCGGTTAGACTGGAAGCTGACCCCAACCTAGTTGGGAAAACGCTAGGCAGATGATGATGACGGAGTCATCTAATACATAAGGCCACCAAATAACAACCATAACCCAATCTTAGCCTCTCAAAACCCTCTATTTCTAAGACTCGTTACCATAGAAAATATTCATTCTTTCTACACCAGAATAGTGACAAAGAGAAACAAAAGACTACTACAGCGCTTTAAGCGCTGTCTCGAAATCTTTTCCGTCAGCAGTTATCTGCAGCTTAGTGAATAACAGAAATATCGGACGACATCAAGAGTAAAGTGGGGATCGCGGACACTGCGTAACTTAATAGAATATTGTAGCAATGTTTTAGAGACAGTAACGCAAAAAATAAAACTTTTTTAAAACAAGCTTTTAGTTAAATGCGCTTAAAAGAATAAAATAAACTGTTCCTTTAAAATGTTTACTATCGACTTATAACCTCATTAATTACACAGTTTATATGATATAAAAGCTTGTTGCGAGATTTAAGTACTCGTATTTACATAGTTTGAATTTTTTTTAATTAAAATCAATCAGATCAAGTTATTTAATTAACTTGTTTATCTACACAGGTAAATTGCGGCCTTTACCACTGGGCCACCACTGCTATCTGGGGATAATATAATATGCCTGAAATTACACCCATATCCATACTAATATTATAAATTCGAAGGTAACTCTGTCTGTCTGTATGTTACCTTGTCACGTGAACCGATTTTGATGAAATTTGGTACAGAGATAGCTTGAGTCCCGGGAAAAGACATAATATACTTTTTATTCCGATATTCCCACGGGATCGAGACTTATGCGGGTGAAACCGCGAGCCGCAGCTAGTCTGATATAAATGAGAAACACCATAATGCTGGTTAGTAGCAGAAATAGAAACCTATTAGGTCGTGGTTGTACTTACTTTCTTACAGAAAACTTTACTCTCACAAAAATAATGTTGGTCTGAAACTACCATTTACCCAATTATTGAAGTGTTCGCTTTTCCCCACTCTCCTTTACTCGATGTTTTCCTGCACTAGCAGATAAGGAAATAAAAGTAATTCATTAACGAGAGCATTCGTTCCAATACAGTTAGATTATTATAAGATGTTTTTCATAGTCAGAATCTTTAGAAGTTGGAGGGAACAGAGGGTTTTGTTATTTTGAGAGCAGTGGTGATCCAATAGTATCATTGTCCCTGACTACCGTATATATAATTATACGTCTTGCGATTCGTAGATTCAAACTTCGGCAGGCACTTTACTTCATGTAATTTACTTCACCCGCGTAAATGTCGATCCCGTGGGAATATCAGGGTAATAAGTAGCCTATATGTTAATACAGGGTGTCAGCTACCTCTACACAAAATTTTATCAAAATTGGTCCAGCCGTTTGAGCGTGAAGATGTAACAAATTTATAAGCACACACATACACACCACAGTCACACACACTCACAAACTTTCGCCTTTATAATATTAGTGTGATCAATGCATGCTCTCAAAACGGTGAAGGAAAACATTGTGAGTAAACCGGGCATGTCCTAGAACAAAAAATTCGAAGATATGTGACATCCACCAACTCACACTGAATTTGCATGGTAGACGGCCCACTTCCTCTCACTGAGAGGAGGTCTGTGTCCCAGCAGTGGGAATACTATAGGCTGATTATGCTTATGGTGCGTAGAAACTATAGTATCGTTTCGCTCAACGTTGGATGTGCCATAATAATACAGGATGAAATTGAACACATGCGACAAATCGAAATGGGAGATTGTACTCATTATTATGAACAACTTTTACTATGGGACCAAACCTGAAATCGCGAAAAAAAAATCAGCTGTTCCCTACATTTATGTTCGCATAACTCATCAATATGTAGGGAACTACTGATTTTTTTTTCGCGATTTCAGGTTTGTTCCCATAGTAAAAGTTGTTCATAATAATGAGTACAATCTCCCATTTCGATTTGTCGCATGTGTTCAATTTCACCCTGTATACAGGATGAATTTTTGAAGAGAAAACTTCTTTAGGCGCGTCGGGCATTTTTTGGGATGGGAAAACACCATTGAACTTGCGCTACTGTTACCGTATCCGACACCGCTTTGGATGTGTTTGGTTGTCCTCGAGATGTACTCGGTTTTAATGTTAATACGATAATATGTCAGTGAGTGCTGGCAAAGTATTCTGTTTGTGTTTTGTTTCCACTTCTGTCGGCACTCCCGGAGTGCCACTGTTTTTTTTTTTTCAAGCCAGTGCTGGTATATTCTTAACTTTTATTTTCTTTAAAATTGTGCTCATGGTTCCTTTCAGCGTTTGTATCTATTATCTGTAACTGTTCTGCTAAAAATTTACCCAAACTGACGAGAAAAATAAAGTCGGGGTCAAGAGCGCGCCCATTTAGCAATAAAAAAGAAAGTCACCCTGTATACAAGCTGCCAATTCAATTACCTGCAATCGTCAAGGGAGTGATTCTATCCGTAATACTGAACATATTTCCCTATGAAATATTCATATTGAATTCCTGAGTAAAATAATTTACTTCGTATAAAACAGAAAACATGTTGGTATGCATACATGAAAAGTTATGACATCAAATTAAACTAGTACCGTACCTACTCATTTTGAAATAGTTTCCGTAAATGTTCAAAATGAAAGTTCAGGCATTTTTTAATTAAATTACAACACAACGGTGCAATAATAATAACAGGATAGACGTATAGTTAACCTTTTTTATCGCTTTATCACTATTTACAACAATAGGGTATTTTTACTCTATATGAGGAAAAATCCAAAAATATATTATTGAGATAGCTTAGGGAAAAACCAGTCGGAAAACGTTACTTTTAGTTCATAAAATAGCAAAGTAAATTTTAAAATTCAATTCAAAGGTTTCAGCTTTTTTAATCTGTTTCATAACACTATTGTCATAACAATTATTATTATTATTATATTATTATTATTTAATAGTAGTCGCCATGTTATTACGTCATACGGCTATGTAAACTTAGAAATGTCAACTGTCAACTATTATTTATTTATCAACTAACTGCATTTGTTTATACAGCCAACTGACGTCATGACCACAGAGCAATATGGCGTCCACTGCGTCTAGCGTTTTCGTCAAATTACACGCGAAATTTGAAAATGCAAAATTAAAATACATTTTTCAATGTCATTGAGACAATTTTCAAAAATGGGTGTACCTAATACCCTGTTCCTAGTAGATTGAAATTTCAACTACAGAGAGAACGCGTTTCTCAAACTTGGCAGTGCGACTATTATAGTAGCTAATAAAGACCAAATTTGCATAACACGTATTCGTTTGTATGAAACTGACTGTTGTCAAGAACGCATTCTCTCGTCGACCGCACTGTAAGGTTGAAATAGGATTACTGTCACAAAGAGAGTTAAGAGCCTATACTACCTCAGCTAAAATTCACTCTTTATCTCGCTCATACGATACTGCTCGCGGACTGAGTGAGAGCGAGACAGAGTGCGGTGCTGGGCGGCAGGAAGCGCCAAAAGTTTAGGTATTTGCTTTTTACAGTGAAAATAATGGTAATTATAAAAAAATAAATAACATAAGACCTGCTTTAAAGTAAGTTCAGTTAGTATGCAAAGTTTCATGATCTAATTTGAAGTATTTTTTGAATACCAGCGGTTTATTGTTCTTGTTAGAGGTAACTTTGGATTTTTTTCTATCAAAAAAATTTTATGGAATCGTGTTTTCGTCTAACATAAGACAGCATTAATCCTCAACTTTACTATATATTTATTTCAAAATTAATGGTGCAGTATTTTAGACATAACGGAGGATCACGCTAAGCCATTAGAGGTAGTATAGGCTCTTAAACTTTGCCGTTTTATGACTCTGTACAAAATTTCAGCTCAAAAGCATTAACTTTGAAATGCTTAATATTTTTTTATTTCGACATCACGGCGCTGCACTGGCGCGCGGCGGCGTGATGTGCGTGTACTAGGCGCACAAACACACTACAGATAATGGATAATGACACTCGTAGTGCGGTGACACGTTTGTTATGATTTCAATTTAATAAACTATCGAAATAAAAAAATATTAAGCATTTTCAAAGTTACTGCTTTTGAGCTGAAATTTTATACAGACATTCTAGACCAGATACACTCTTCAACTCGTTTGTATTGATATACCCTTTCCGTAACACCCTGTACATACCTAGTCAATAGTGGCATACGAATTTGTGTGGGGTAGGTACAACTACTAAAAAGTAGAACATAAAAAACACTTTTTCCAAAAAAAAAAACAGATTTCTACAAAGTGAAAAATAACTAAACTACCTACGACGACACATGCTACACTCGTTGACGTCATGACGTCAACACTGACTGTTGCTGAAAACCATTGCTGGGGCCATCGAGATATAAGTACTGTACGTTAGTACTTATATCTCGATGGCTGGGGCTGTGTCTCGCTTAGCGTAGTAACATAACGCTCCGCGATGGCCGTTTTGCGTGGATGTGACGCATATTATCCCCTTGTTATTTTTTTGCAAATAAACGTATTTATTTCATTCTTTCTTTTCTAACTTTAATTTGTGGAGTCGGTGGCAAAAAATTAAAGTACAAAAACAAAGACAACATAAATACATTAAACGAAAATAGACTAGTATAATAATAATTAGGTATTATACTAGTCTATTTTCGTTTAATATATTTTCATTTCACTTCTTTAAATAAGAGCCCGCATAAAGATTATGAACTATAAAAGAAAAAAGATAAACAGTGTACGGAAGGAAAAGATCGTGTAATCGGATAGAACAGCAAACATGACCTTTTTTCTTTTTACCTTTTCAGAAAGGTTAGCTGGATTTCACCGAGCTCCAATTAACTGTATTTTGCCTTTCACAAGTAACTACATACTAACTTTCTTAGAAATAAAATAAGAATTAAGGAGAGCAACAAGTTTGGTCTAGCTAGGGCACTTAGTCAATTAAGATTAATCTCTTAGTCATAATCAGCCTATATTGTTCCCACTTCTGGGACACAGGCTTCCTCTGTTTGAGAGGAAGTGGGCTATAATCCACCACGCGAGCCCAGTGCGGGTTGGTAGATGTCACATGTCTTCGAATTTTTGGTTCTAGGACATGCCGGTTTCCTCACGATGTTTTCGTTCAACGTTTTGAGAGTAGTGGTGATGAAATCATTTACGCAAAGTAAAGCGCCTGTCTGGGTTCGAATCTCTTAGTATGAGTGAAATATTTTTTGTCTTGGGCAGGTTAGGAGGATCACACACTACAACGTGCCACGCGATGGGGTGCGGGAAATGGAGCCATATTCCCCGCGCGATCCGCGTTTTTATTACAGGTTCGCAGTCGGATCCTTCACATATCAAGACCCCTACGTACAACGTACGTACGTTAAGACGTTGGTCTCGGCTGTCATTCATACGAGTAGATCTTTGACAGTCGTTACGGGTTGTCCGAAGCCCAAAAGTCTGAAAAGCAGTCTTACAAAGGGGTATCGTGTTGCCAAGTGACTGTCTGTGGAGGTCAGATAGGCAGTCGTTTTACGTAAAATCGTGGTATTTAGCTGCATCCAGTTAGACTGAAAACCGATCTCAACATAGTTCGGAAAAGGCTAGGTAGATTGATGGGAATTTGCCAAATCAAGCCCATCAAATCACAACCTACCCAATACTCAAAATTATACGTCATCCTTCCAAGAAAGCTAGCTTTTGACCTAATATTTTAGGCCCTACCCTCCTTTATTAAGATATTATAAGGGTAACATCGTAAAGGCTATAATAAAAGGGAGCGATGTCCGTCGATTAAAGAATGTAGTCCGTTTTTACAGCCTCCCGAGTAAGAGAATTACTTTAGAGATAAAAAGTAAGTGTATATCTTCATTCTGATGTTTTAATGGTGCGCGTGTAGGATGTAATGTTATTGTCTGAGCACAGATATAGATAGACCTAAATAACGCAAGCATCCACGATCTGTATGAAAACCAAGCGTGCCATTAATTGATTACCTATATGACGTCACAAGCACTATTTAGTGATGGGAAAATCAAATCGATTCAAAGACGTCGCCGCGTGCGGCACCCGTCTCGCCCCGTTCCTGGGTCTACCGCCAGCGCTCACGCTCACCCAGTCAGCAGTACACAGGACTGAGCGGGAAAGTGGCGGCTTACGATTTTTGTACGTAAGCTGGTGCGATTTTTGGCACGCGAAGTAGTTGCTCTTGCGTTATCTAGGTGTATCTATATCTGTGTGTCTGAGTGCACTCGGCACGCTTACCCTCCTAGCGAGTGAGACGGACATGTTGTCTGAGTAAATTCACAAAGAATGCATTGTTTACACTTAGTCATACAAGGTCAAATTAAATAAGCTAGTGAAACTCCGCATACGTGATGGATATTCGATATCTAAAGATAATAATAAAAAAAAATATGATTATTTTTTGTGGTCATCGATCATCGACCGCAGTTAGTGTATTCACTTAAAATATCAGTTAATACAGACGCCAACACATCAGGCTACTACAATCTGTCAAATTTCTTTGATAGATTTTCAACTTTATCGCTAAAACATAAGGTTCAAAATTGTTTGGGGGACAGTTTCGGGTAGTTTGATGTGCGCGTTAGTACCTAGGTACCTAGACCTACATCATAATCAACATAATCGGCCTGGGCCATTCCGCGCAATTAGGCCGACTTTTGTTTGGAAATGGTAAGGACATTTGGTGCGTGTTGATTGCAATAATACATTAAATAAAGGTGTTATACTTTTTTAGATAGCGGCGCCATACGTAAAAACATGTAAGAAATGTCATATAAAGTAAAAAAAGAATGCAGCTATGATATTTAATTTATTATTAGCATATATTCGCCGTTACTGGATTTCCGCGGAATGACCCGCCTATAATGTTCCCACTGCTGAGACACAGGCCTCCTCTCTGTGAGAGGGAGTGGGCCATAACACCACGTGAGCTCAGTGTGGGGTGGTGGATGTCACGTGTTTGATTTTTTGAGTTTATTGACATGCCGGTTTCCTCACGATGTTTACCTTCACCGTTTTGAGAGCGGGGGTGATGAAAATAAATACACAAAGTAAAGTGCCTGCCTCGGTTCGAACACACACGTTGGTACTTTCCCGGAATCCCATGAAAATGATTACATAACATTTCAGCCAAGCAATATTCGACCTTAACATATTCACACATACCTCCGCTCATTCTGTAAACACAGCTTACCCTTTAACTGAAAAAAAAGGACGCAAATGGAATCCGAGATAGCGTCGAAAATATTTTGTTTGCAAACCTTTTTAGTGGAAACATCGGGTAACACCTGTTCTCACGTTTACCTATGAATTTATTTAGAATCCCTCTCACAGAATTGTACAGAAGGTTCGCTCTATACAACGAGCAAAAATGCACGCACACATAGACATGCTTCACGTACAGCGAGTGCAAGCGCACTCACGATAGGCATTTGTTTGAGATCGTCCCACGTAAGTACACGTCTACAGGGTGAAATTAAATTCATGGGCATCCCGTCAAACCCCTTTTAAGGGGTCATTGTACTCATCATTATGAACAACTTTTACTATGGGACTATACCTAAAATCGCGAAAAAAAATCAGCTGTTCCTTGCATTTATGTTCACATAACTCGTCGAAATGTAGGGAAGAGCTGATTTCTTTTCGCGATTTCAGGTTTGGTCCCATAGTAAAAGTTGTTCATAATGATGAGTACAATGACCCCTTAAAAGGATGCCCATGAATTCAATTTCACCCTGTATACTGCTGCGGCTGTGGAAAACCTCAAGCAGCGAAAGTATAATAACCTTATCGGTAATTATATTTTCGGGCCTTCTTGGGTGGAAACCCTCGGGCTTTGTGGTCCGAGTGCTCATGGCTTGTTCAATGAAATCTTCAAACGGCTGATTGACACTTCCTGTGACCGAAGGACTGGCTTTTACCTTTTTCAGATGTTAAGTATTGCCATACAACGTGGCAATGCCACCAGTCTCTTGGGTACACTACCAGTCGACAGCGATGCGGAGGAATTTTTCGACGCAATATTTTAGTTAATTAAGAGTTTTAATTAGGTTAGGATTTTTTATAGTTTTTTAATTTATTAAGGGCTGATTTTTCCAACGCCAGATAATTTTATCGGAGGAATAATTTTGAATTTTTGACAGTTCTTCCATACAAAAACTGTCAGATGTCAATTTTATTCCACGATTAAAAAATATCTCTCGATTGTAAAACCAGCCATTAGAAGAAGTTGTAGTTTATTTAGTACTAGCAGCGCCCCACGGCTTCACCCGTATAAGTTTCGATCCCGTGGGAATATCAGGATAAAAAGTAGCATATGTGTTAATCCTGGTTAAAAACAATCTGTGTGCCAAATTTCATCCAGATCCGTTCAGTAGTTTTTGCGTGGAGAACAAACATACACACTCACAAACTTTCGCCTTTATATTATTTGTGTGATCGCGTGCACCTGTTTTAGCTCGGCGGGGCAATTGCAGAACACTTTATCAATCGGAATCGGTTTCATTTAGGCAGTTCAACAAAATTCATTGCGTTATTTACGTGCAGAGCAGACAAATGAAGCAATGGATGAGCAATTTGCTTCAAAATTATTCAGATTCCGATTGATAGTATGTTACGCAATTAGGGTGCTGTGTGAAGTCAACCTTCTGGAATATTCTCTGGCCTTTGTTTTCGTACGCGTCGATAATTTTATTTAGCTACTTTTGCTGCTTGTTCGAAAGTGTAAACGTGTTTAGGTGTTTCGCCTCTTTTAGGAAACTTTGCTGTAGGTGTTCTAGACCGGTAGTACTGAAAGTTCAGTGATCCCATTTATAGTGTGTTTTCAGTTTCACGAGTCTTTGAGGAAGACAACCGTACTTTCTTTTGTGACAACATTGTTTTTCTAGACTGTTTGATTGTTGCGGTTTGGCTTGCAGCTTGCAACATGGCATTATTTATGAGCAGTTACATTAAAAGCTGTCTGCCTCGTTCGTCTAGTGGTCGCAAGCGCTACTGCTGAGAATGAGGTCCTGGCTTCGATTTCCAAATCGGGCAATTTAGAAGACTCCGAGTGGTCTTTTTTTTTTAATTTCTAGTATTATTTACTGATTTACCACTTTATAATACAATAGCGCCCTTACTAATAAACGAAAGAAAGAAGAAAGTCACAAATGATAAACTAGGACCATTGAAGTAAAATAAATAAACAAGTTATTACTAATAACAATAAAACCACGGTTAGCAAGACGACCAGTCACTACAAGCAGATGCCCCTTGGTAAGACTTGTTGTCAGACTTTCGGGCTTCTGATGACCCGTAACGACTGTCAAAGATCCACGAATGTCAGCCAGGACCAATGGCTTAACGTGCTTTCCGAGGCATGGAGGAAGTCTTGGTATGTAAAGATAGTCACCCATCTACGGACCGACCGCGGAAAGCGTAGCTTAACCTGATCGAATGACCTGTGCGGCTGTTATTACTTTGCCACAAGCCTCTCAAAGTATCAAATTATTTTCGTATTTCGAAGTATCAAACTATGTATTTTCGTATTTCGAAGTATTTGATATTATCTATTTATGAATTGAATTTTGAATGATTATTAAGTATTATTATTATTATTTTTTTAAATTATGGTTCTAGAAATCATTAGTAGAATAATCCGTTCATTAGAAGATGTAAGATCACACTCAAATTAATTTATGTAGAAATTAAAAACTGTACCTATCACAAATATAAATTCATAATCATGCAAAGTTCAATTCATTTAAACCACACGCTTTTCTTGGCGTGTGTGTAGACTGTAGACACGGTCGACAGTTTTGTATGGATCACTATGGAGCTTGTTGACAGACACGTTTTTAAAGAAACTGTGAAGTGTACAAAGGGCTTTACATTACTCAATTACAATACTCCGGAAATGTAATTATCAACAATAACAAAAGCTGTCCTATCTAAACAATATCTAATATAGCACACTAATTAATGCATCAAATCAGGCGAGGCAATTAAATTGCGCCACTTAAACGGACCTGTTTTCATCCGTACCCATGAATTAATGCTAACAAAAGACCAATCAAAATTAATTAACGCGTTCAGTTATCCAATACACAGTATTACAAAATGAAAACATTTAGTCATTAAACTAAACAAACATAACATAAGAAGATTAAACAAAATATCATGGCAACCTATTTTCCTAGAGAAGAGCAGAGACGTATGTTACCCCTACATTTTAAACTTGCCGCGCATTCGCGATTCATTCGCCAAAAATGTAAACAAATATGAATTAATGGAAAAATTACTTTATTTCCTACATTATAAAGTTCAGTTTACGCTACAACTTATAACATTTTTATATCTTTGTCAATAGTGCTAGTCACTCAGAAATCAACTTAATTTTCATTGAAATAAAGTTGATGTTTGTTTAACTTGAAATAGGGTAGGGGTGTGTAGCACTTCGCACTTTTACTTTAGGTTTACGAATAGCCGGAGTTGACGTAATGACGTCAGAAATAAAAAACAACAATCAAAAAAAGAAATGAAATAAACATTACAAAAAGATGGTATGAACATGAAAAAAAATATGAAGTGGTAACATGTATATCTGGAGAACTAGATAAACACCAACCCCCTGAGCAAGCAGGCTTCCGGCCTGGCCTTTCTACGACAGATCATCTGCATGCAGTCAATCAACTCATTGAAAAACACCAGGAATATAAAATCCCGTTATACCTCGCTTTTGTTGATTATTCCAAAGCTTTCGACAGCATTTCACACACATCCATTTTTGACGCCTTAAGCAACCAAAACATTGATTCAACCTATATAAATCTGTTACGCAATATTTACAAAAATAGTACAGCCGCAATAAAACTTGAAACCACCGGCCCAAAATTTAAAATAGAGAAAGGAGTCAAACAGGGCGACCCGCTATCTCCTAAACTGTTCACCAGTACCCTCGAAGAAATCTTCAGAAAGCTGGCAGCCGAATGGAGGGAAAGAGGCATTGTCCTTGGCGAAGCGAGACTGACAAATCTACGTTTCGCCGACGACATTGTTCTCTTTTCATCCTCAGCCACTGAACTTGAACAGATGCTCCAAGAACTTAGCAATGCAAGCCTTGAGGTTGGACTGAAGATGAATATGTCTAAGACCAAAGTCATGTGCAATGAAACACCTAGAAGCATAAAAGTAGACGGGGAGATAATACAACATGTCCAGGAATACCTTTACTTGGGTCAAGTAGTCTCTTTCCAGGCGAGGCAAGATAAAGAAATCTCGAGACGAACGGAAAACGCCTGGAAGAGCTACTGGTCCTTGAAGGAACTATTTAAGGGTGAGTTGCCTATGGAACTGAAACGCAGGCTCATGGACATGTGTATTCTTCCCGTCTTAACCTATGGCGCACAAACTTGGTCTTTGACTAACATCCAGAAGTCCAAACTCAAGGTCTGCCAACGAGCAATGGAGCGCAGTATACTAGGCGTTAAATTAACGGATCGTGTTCGAAACACAATACTGCGCTCCAAAACAAAGATAGCTGACGTGGCTCAAAAGGCTGCTGAACTTAAATGGGACTGGGCAGGACATGTCTGCCGCATGCCGGACAAACTGTGGGCCCAAATAGCGCAGAATTGGTGCCCTGAGACAGTGAGGCGGGGTCGCGGCAGACCACGTGGGAGATGGCGGGACGAGCTGGATAGGTTCCGTCAAACTGGAGGGAGGACGCGCGGGCTCGCGAAAAATGGAAGGAGTGGAGGGAGGCCTTTGCCCAGGAGTGGGACAGCGCAGGCTAGATAAAAAAAAAAAAAAAAACATTAATTTGGTAACATGTCATCGAATTTTTGTTTCTAGGACATGCCAGTTTCCTCACGATGTTTTCCATCACAAATTTTGAGAGCAGTGGTGATGAAATTATTTACACAAATTAAAACGCCTGCCTGGGTTCGAACTCACGTCATACCATTCGTAAGTCGGGGCCGTTGTTCTCAATTTTTAACCGACTTCAAAAAAGGAGGTTCTGTATTTTCGGAAGTCGGTATCAAAAAACGAAAATGCCGACAAAACGAACCAACGACACCGACTTCCGAAATTAAAGTTATTTTATCACTTTGTAGTGTTTTTTTTTTTTTTTGAAGTCGGTTTTTTTTTTTTTTGTAGAAAAGTTTTTGTTACGCAGCTATTAAAGCACCAACAAGCTAACACTAAACTTAACCATAAATCACAGTTAAAGAAATCGAACAGTACACGTTTGCAAAAGCACGATTCAATACACAACAATCGAGATAAAACTCCCGGCTGTATTTTTTACTTGGAAACCTTTTTATCTAGCTATCACTGAGTGTCGTTACGCTATTTTTCTGTACAGGATCAACTGTAAGGTAAAGCTCTCGATTCTGAGTAAATCGGGTAGCACTGAAATCGATATCTTTGCGATACGGGACAAGTAAGAAAGGAATAGGGAATCGGAAACTGGAAAAAGATTAAAATAAGATTCGAGAACATACTTAGTGTAGTATTTAAAAGGCATGTAGGTATTAAATCGCATGTAAGGATTTTAATAACTTTAACCATGTTATTGTAATTGGTGATTTTAATTTGTATTCTTGTCCTGCTAATATTAGTAATTATTTCGAATGTTTTTTATCATATTGCGAGTTCACTCAAAGTAACACAGTACCCAACCACTTAGGTCGTCAGTTGGATTTGGTTCTGAGTGCAGGCATTAGCGGAGGGGTGACAGTGGTAGCGGCGGATGAGGCGCTGGTGCCGGTCGACGCGCATCACCCGCCGCTAGCGGTTAGCGTGCGCCCCGCCTCCGCCCCGCCGACGTCCCCCGCCTCCGCCCCGCCGACGTCCCCCGCCGTCGCCCGCGATTCTAGTGCACACCATATTAGACCACAGTGGAATTGGAATAGGGCTGATTTTCAACTGTTATATTCTGGGATTCTTTCCATTGACTGGAGTATGATGTACGGAATGCATGATTTAGAAGAAATGTTGAACTTCTTTTATGATAATATTAATTGTACTATTAATGGGTGCGTACCCCGGAAAAAGCTTAGTAGTGGAAATTCGCGGTATGTATACCCAGTATGGTACACGAGAGATATAATAACAAATATTCAAATTAAAGCCAGACTTCACAAAAAATTCAAAAAAACTAAGTTGGATAATGATTATCACAAATTTGCGGAATGTAGAACTCGTATAAAAAAGTTAATAGAAACTGCGCATATACAACATAAAAATAAAATTCAGTATCAATTCGTAAAGGATCCGAAATCGTTTAGGCAGTATATAAGATCGAAAAGAAAAACACTAAATAAGCAGAGTATCATAAAAGAAGGTCAACATCTAACAGATGATGAGTGTGCTGTGCAGTTCGCTGACTTTTTTGAGTCTGTGTACAGCAAGGAGCCACCCAAACTGGACGCGTGCGCGGCGGCGGCGGAGGTCGGCGCGACCAGTGCACGGGTACACATTGAGACGCTGAGTCTCGCGGAAGTTCAGCAGGCGCTTGGGAGTCTCAAGCCAAAACGTTCGTCTGGCCCAGACGGGATACCAGCGTTTCTGTTCCGAGACTGCGGGAGAGTGCTGGCGGAGCCATTACTTCACATTTTTAATGCATGTTTACAACAAGCCACGTTCCCTCAAAGGTGGAAGATCACGCGCGTTGTTCCGGTTCCTAAAGGAAAACCAAGTTCAGATACCTGTAATTATAGACCGGTAGCTGTACTCTCCACGCCTGCTAAAGTACTCGAGTCGACTATTCAGCGCTCCGTTCAGGAACAAATGCGTGCGCGTCTGTCAGATGCGCAACATGGGTTCCGACCTGGACGCAGTACTGCTACAAACCTTATTAACTTTATGGTACAGGTGGTGCCGGCAGTAGACTCGGGGGTACAGGTAGATGCTGCGTACTTCGATTTTAAAAAGGCGTTCGATACGGTGGATAATGACATCTTGTTAAGAAAGCTCGCGAAAATTGGATGTACACTACCTCTGCTACAGTTCTTCGCTAGCTATATGAACGATCGCCAGCAATATGTCGACTACAATGGCTGTGTATCTCAACCGTACTACACGAGATCGGGCGTGAGCCAGGGCAGCAATGTAGGGCCTCTCGAGTTTATTGTAATGATAAATGACTTGCCGGAAGTCGTCAGACATGGGACTTGTTTATTGTTTGCGGATGACCTGAAATTGCTGCTCGAGGTTCGGGATAAATCGGATTGTAAACGCCTACAGGAAGACATTGACAGAGTAGTCGAATGGAGCAATGACAACAAACTGCATTTTAATGTTGCTAAATGTTCGGTGATGTCGTTCACTCGCGCGCGAACTCCCTTGAGTTATCAGTACAAGGTTGAGGATGTGCCGATGCAACGAGTGTCTCAGGTACGAGACTTAGGGGTAGTCTTCTCTCAGGAACTAACCTTCCGTGAGCATATCAATAAGATATGTAAGAAGGCATACAGAAACCTAGGTTTCGTACTCAGGCAGTCCCAAGGATTCACCAACATCGTGACTCTAAGGGTACTATATGACGCATTAGTCAGAAGTCACCTCGAACATAGCGCATTCATTTGGGCTCCTCATGAGGCGAAATATAGTGTTATGTTGGAACGTATCCAAAATAAGTTCACGAGACACTTGTATTACAAGCTGTATGGGGTATATCCATTATACCCATTGATGTACCCTACACTATTTGTTCTGGGTATGGTAGGGTATAACACTCTAAGAGTACGACGGGAGTTTTCGCTCGTAGCGTATGTAGTGAAACTACTACGTGGCGTGGCGCATAACCCAGGAGTGCTGCGACACCTACAGCTGTACGTGCCCGACCGGTACGTGTGGAGGCGGCAACGCCCGCCCCTGCTCGCTGTGCCTGCAGCCAGGACCAACCTACTGGCGAGAACTCCTCTCACTAGAGCCATACGCATAGTGAATGAGGTTCACGGGAGGGTTGATGTATTGTGGTGCAACTTGAGTGAATTCGCAAAAGTTACACTATATGTAATAAGTTATTTAGATTAAGATATTTTTTAACTAGGTATAACGTGTAGATTTAGGATTTAGTTAGTAAGGCCAATCTGTCGCATTGGATCATAGATCTGTAATGATAGTGTAGGTAAGATTGTTATAAATAAATAAATAAATAAATAAATAAATAAATGTTTGTAAATATGTGAGCACCATGTAGCTATCAGATAATTAATTTATATGTCATGGTTTCGTTTTTAATTCTATTACATATTGTGGTATAATAATTTTATTTAAGGTGCATCGTCCTCACATATTATTATACTAGCTGTGCCCGCGACTTCGTTCGCGTGGATGTCGGAACTTAACAATATCCTGCGAGGATACCGATTCAAATCTTTATTTTTTATTTAAGCTAGTGCTTCTCTATTAATAACATTAGTTGTGGAACCATCTGAAGCGTACACAAAAAGGTTATTGGGGTTGTTTACGCGTGAAAGAGCTCCGTATAGTTGACCATGGGAAAAGCATCCAATACTTAGGTCCACCCCCGCAACGGATAATGTCTGGCCCTGAGCTTTATTAATCGTCATGGCATAACAAAGACTGACTGGGAATTGCACTCGTTTGAAAGAGAAAGGAAAGTTGTTAGGAATAATAGGTATTCTTGGAATAAAAACAATATCACCGGCACCGCAACCGGTTAATATTTCAGCTTCGATAATGTTTTGCTGCAGATTTGTGACTTTGAGCTGAGTGCCGTTACAAAGTTTGGGAGGACATCAATTTCTGAGGAGAATTATTGGAACGCCGATTTTTAAAACTATTTTGTTGGCGGGAAGTCCGGGTGTGTTGAGAGAATCCAAAAATTCTACCGGGTAGTGCGTGGCGTCATCTTCTTCCATAACTGTATTTATAGAGGTGTATTCTCTACTATTCCCGGACACATGCATCAATATTTTTAAATTAATTGCCGCAGCTTCGTCATTGCGGGGAGTCAAAATAGCTCGCTGACATAGCCAAGAACCGGCTTGATTTCCCATATTTGTGGAATCTCCGTACACAGAAGAAATAAGCTCTTGTTGTGATGTAACGCAAGAACAGAGATTAGCGACCAAATTAACTTTTCCATCTTCTTGTACGGGGTATGTGCCATCGCCTATTTGTAACAATAAATTGGAAAACTCCTGTGCATTTTCGCAGCCTCCTAACTGTGCACGCATATTTACGCTCAGGTGTGTAGATGATATATTGCGCCATAAAACAGAACTCTTCAGACATGCAGCAATTTCATCGGCTCTCGTTCCTCGGGGTACTATCGGGAGTGTCTGCCGAAAATCACCGCAGAACAGTACCGTAATGCCTCCCATCGGCCGGTCATTTTGCCTATGTCCTGCAAAGTTCTATTCACTGCTTCTACAGCTTTGCGGTTTGCCATTGTGCACTCATCCCTAATAATTAAAACACAATCGCGTAAAACCTTTGCTTTATCGCTATTTCGTGATATGTTGCAAACCGGGCTTTCCGTACGGTCCAAGTCGATAGGAATTTTAAATGTTGTGTGTGCCGTTTTTCCTCCAGGCAATAATGTGGCTGCTATCCCTGAAGAGGCGACAGCAAGGGCAATTTACTTTGGTTCCTTATTCGAGCCAATATAACATTGGTTAGGAAAGTTTTCCCTGTGCCACCCGGTGCGTCTAAAAACAGGATTTCACCCGAGGCGTTATCTACACTGCAGCATTCCCTATCAAACGTCTGGCGCTGTTCCTCTGTCAAATTTGCGCAGTCATTTTGTAAAATTTCTTCGAGTTCCACGGGATTGTAACTAATTTCTGATACGTACTCTCTGTCCATCGACTACCGGACTACCGGTGTGGGCAAACCATAACAACGCCATCTATCGAAGTGCTATATTAATATTCAATACTGCACGTAGTTGATCTCCAGATGTAGTCCATATTATAATTTTCAAATTTACATTTTTGAAGTGAAAACTTCTTTAGCGGCGTTGCACACTTTTTGTAATGGGTAAAAAATGTTAAACTCGCGTCAGGACATCGCGTCAGGACACGTGACCGTTAGGAGAGATTTCCCCCCCCCTCTCTTTCTACGGCGGCGCCAACCGAAGTGAACCAAGTGACACACGACAATGGATGGATGGATGGATGGATGGATGGACGTGGACGTGGACGTGGACGCAAAATGAAAAAAGTGACGCAGAAGTAGTGAAAAAAAATTAGTTATATTAATTAAATTAATAATTGATTAATTTCAACGTTAGGTAATATTCAAGTTTTCTCTTCTGCCGGCACTCCCGGAGTGCAACCCGTCTTTTTTTTAGGTGTGAACTGATTACGATGAAACAAAAAACTCAATGTTACTTCAATTTATAATTTTTAACGCAAATATTGTTGCGTATAAACGTGAAGTTGTGAGACCAAGTGCATATTAACACACATTTACTAATTTTGTCCAGAGATGGCGCTGTTTTAATATTTATTTCTGAAACACTTAGAATTTTCTAATTTACAATTTTTAGGTGTGTGTGAACTGATTACGATGAAACAAAAAACTCAATGTTACTTCAATTTATATAATTATTAACGCAAATATATATAAACATAAAGTTGTGAGACCAAGTGCATATTAACACACGTTAACTAATTTTACTTCTGGTAGGTACACCTTTAAATTCTAAAATCTTTTGATAGACTGAACCGATTGCACTGAAACAAAAACTAAATGTTACTTCAAGTTACGCTAAATCGTTGTGTATAAAAGTTATCTACATTTATTTCGTGCATTTTACGTGATGCTCGGATAACTAAACATACAAACAGACAAACAGACAAAAATTCTAAAAATGCTGGAATTGGGTTCTATTGGTTGTCCTTTAACACCCTGGCTATATTTTTTTATTTTTTTTTAAATGTACAAAAACTTCTTTTCTACAGTTTTATTATATGTATAGATAATTAATGTACTCATGCAAAATATTGTAAAACATTTTAAAAGAGTAACGGTGGAGTTTCTTGCCCATTCTTCTCCATACGACAACTACCTTTTGGAAGGGGCGACTAGAATCAATTCTATTTTAATGTAATTTTTAACGTTCAAAAGTGCCTTTTATGTGCTTATCTATATATATAAAAATGAAACCCGTTTTCCGTTGTCACGACATACCATGAAAACGGCTGGACCGATTTCGATGAAATTTGGTATAGAGATAGTTTGAGTCCCGGGAAAGGACATAGGATAGTTTTTATCCCGATATTCCCACGGGATCGACATTTACGCGGGTGAAACCGCGGGGCGCAGCTAGTTTGTAATAAATGCATTGACTTTGAATAAATATGCTATTCTAAACTGTCTCAATCTGTCAAAAATGCTTTTAATTTACCTACATTTTTGACAAGTTACTGACATTGATTGTCGTTGAGATGAGATTGTGACCTAGATTTTCAACGTTGACAAACCGGCGTGCGTATATGACTAGAGGGGCAATTCTCCTACTTTTAAGAACGTTCAAAGTCAATAATAATCTGTCAAAAATAAGTCTAATTTCGCTACATTTTCTGGTTAAAGACATTTAATTCTCATAAAGAAATTCACATTTCACTTAAATGAGAACACATTTCCTTCGACACTTGAACTCACAAATTAACCTGACGTATTTAATTATTTTATTGTTAGACTAGTATTACAAATTATTTAGGTTAGTGGGTACTCACAAAAATCTAACACCGCGCCAATGCATTTTAAC
Source organism: Amphipoea oculea (assembly GCA_945859645.1). Taxonomy (NCBI): domain Eukaryota; kingdom Metazoa; phylum Arthropoda; class Insecta; order Lepidoptera; family Noctuidae; genus Amphipoea; species Amphipoea oculea. Next base: position 2,650,688 of record OX243885.1, read on the forward strand.
AAGTTTTTGACATTTGTTTGCCACTGGGATGAGACTGCGACTAGATTTTGTACGTTTTAAATTACGTGAATTGGCCTTCAGATGTGAACGTAAACGAGGCAAAAGGAGTATGTAAGGACCGTTACGTACAGTGGCGTGCATTGCATATAGGCACATAAGCAGTGCCTACCTCGATATATCAACATAAGCCGGTCAATTACATTTTAGTGTGTGCTCCACAATTAAGAAACTCACTAAATTATCATTCCTAACAAAAAACAAAACCTTCATACGTACAGACACGCGCGGCAGTAGGCAGTCGCCAGACGTCCTACTCGGCTCCCGTACTATTCGCACATCGTCATTGGTCTTTACTCGTTCAAGGTAATACGACAAAATTAAAAATACGTACGTCTTACGCGTAATACCATGACGTTCGACCTTCGCAATTTATGACCCTTAAGTAGGCATGCCTACTCAAATAACCACACTTTAGACCTCACTTTTTTTCTGATTAGTGATCGCGTTTGCCTAGACTAGACCCGGCCTAGTGCCTACCTATTCTGAAAACCAATGCACGCCACTGGATACGTAGCAGGTGGCGTTCTATAGTTTCCGCCTACCCTCATCAGAAGAAGGCATAAGGTTAGGTATGTATGTAATCTGCATTCGCGATTTATTTGCCAAACCTGAAACAAATATTATAGAAAAATAAACATTAATTCCTACACAATAAAGTTCAGTTTTCACTACAACTTCAAGCATTTTTATTACTTTATCAATAGTCACTCTGAAATAAACTTAATTTTCATTAAAATAAAGTAGATATTTGTTTAACTTGAAATAACATAAATTTGAAACATTAGTATGTAAAAGGCATAGTTTCAGTAGGTATAATAATAATAGGGCCTAAAGCAACCTATGTGGTTGGAAATGGACCTCTCAATTATAGCTGTAAAATTAATGGCCAGAAATTATATTGCTCGAACATACACACATAATAGATATCTGAGGTCATCGGAAAACCTGAGACTAGAGATGCCGATGCATTCCACTAGTTTCTATGATAAATCTTTTACTGTGCAAGCAGTACGGTTATGGAATGACTTGCCCGTGTCGATAAGGCGTGCTCAATCTTTGTCCACTTTTAAGACTATAATAAAAAAGCACTTTCTCTCTCCTTAAACATTGTCATTGTATTTTCTTTGCTCCTGTTTCATGTTTGTTGTTATGTATATGTATATATTTATATAGATTAATAATACTTTATGTATGTGTTTATTGTATTGTGTAAATGGTACACCACAGACTACCTATAGTATTTGTCTGTCCTTCCCGTTTTTAATCCATCCAAAGGTTGTCTTTAAAAGATCGCTCTTAGCGATAAGACCGCCCATTGTGTCACCCATTGTAAAGTTTTCTATATTTATGTCTGTAATTTATATTGTGTACATAATAAAGAGTATTCTATTCTATTCTATTCTATACAGGGCAGAGAGGACAGAGTAGTTGAATTGGTAATGGCATTATACAGGGTGTCCTACAAAACCTGTACCAGCCAAGGTCTGTGGTCAGGAGACATGAATACCCATCGATTGGACCCCTATGTATGTTCCGCGATATTTTGTAGTTTTCGAGAACTAGTGTAAATTTCTCTCAAACAGAACACACAAGTAGGGCTAGTCTAGTGCCCATTAATCATATAAATATTGATAGGTTAAAATTATACGTAAATTGAAAAAAAAATTTTTTCAAACAGACTAAATAAAAAACATCCACAACATCTGTAGGTGGCATACTGTCAGCTCCAAACGGCAAAGAAACATGAACATACATTACAGTTTGTTTCTATAAGTACTTGCACGACACTTAGTACCAGTTGTATTTCATACCTGGAGGAACTTTGGCTCCTAAAACACAGGCTTTTGGCCTAGTTTAGAAGGCATTAGTTCGTCCTTTAATGTGACTCTATTGTACAATATGTTATCTTTAATCCTGGGTACTTATGTCATGTTTTTTTAAGTGTACAAATAAAATAAAATAAATATATTATTTCGTTTATTTATTTAGTTATCTTGTTCTATTACATTTTTAAATATTTCTTAAAATATAAAAAAGTAGCTGCGCCCCGCGGTTTTACCCGCATAACTTTCGATCCCATGGGAATATTGGGATATTAACTATCCTATGTCCTTCCCGGGATGCAATCTATCTCTCTGCTAAATTTTATCGCAATCCGTTTAGTGGTTTAGGCGTGAAAAGGCAACATACAGACAGACAGAGTTACTTTCTTTATAATATTAGTATGGATAAGTATAAAAGACATTTAAAAATGTAAAAAATAGTTATCCGCCGGTGTCAGGAGCAGAGTCCAAGCTACCGGTGGTTAGGGCTCCAGAGACAGGAACCTCCTCATAATGTTCTGAATCAGACCCTTGATTCAACCGCCTAACGAGAGTCTCGATAGATGTGGCCAAGCCGATGTGGCCATCAGGCCATTGGCCGATACGACAATCGGCACAATGATAGCCGAGCTCACATTCCACAAGTCAACAACCTCGTGTGCTAAGTTGAGATATTTAATTTGTTTCTCTTTCTCAGCTGTCACGAGGTTAACGTCATGTGGAATGGTAACATTGACAATTATTTTGCGGCGCGCTAATGCTGGGGCCAGACTATCGCGATAACGCGAAGATTTGCGCGATAAGTTGATGCTCATTGGCTGGACCTACGATGTCAGCCAATAAGAAACAACTTATCGCGATTTTCCCGTATAGTGTGGCCCCGGCATAATCGATCTATCACCACTATATCAGGCTTATTGGCGATAATAGTCCTGTCAGTAATGATAGACCGATCCCAGTACAACGTGACATGGTCATTTTCAAGAACTAGATCGGGCACATACTTGTAATACGGTATCTCAGAATCCACAAGATTATATTTCAAAGCAAGTTGCTGGTGAATAATCCTGACTACTTAGTTATGCCTGTGCAAGTACTCGCCGTTAGCCAGACGAGAACAACCAGAGATAATAATTATGTGTGATGGACTCACCCGAAAAGGTGGCATGCCCGACACACGTCAACCGTTCCGTCCTTCATTATCATTCATTATTATTCCTGTTCTCATAAAGATAAACAAGAGAATTCTATTATTCTGTTTCAATAAGTTTGAAGATCTTCCCCTGATTAAATAATACAGTGGAGTGCTGAAAACGCTAGCAAGTCTGAGTATTGTTTACGATGCAGTTTGTCACCCCGTTCATTATAAGGATTGCTAAAGAAAGGAGGTTTCGTTGTGTCTGCGTTTTCACAATGTTGCTGAATATTTTGTTCCTTGATTTGTTGTAGTATTTTGTAAGGTTTATGTTCACTCTTTTCGAGTTGTAGGTCGTGAGTTCAAACCCAGGCAAGCACTTTACTTTGGGCGCTTTCACAATGTTGGTGAATATTTTATTATGAGATAAGTGTTGTTTTTTGTGGTCTGTTGGGTTTATTTTCACATTTTTGGTATATTAGGCGAACTGTGTTTGGTTATAATGAAAATTTTATAAAAATAAGGCTTATGACTTCTTTTCATACAAGGGAGGAACGAAGAAAAAACGAGGGTCAAACTATCCGATACAAATATAATATTACTTGCAGCGCTCCGCGGTTTCACCCCAATAAGTTTCGATCCCGTGGGAATATCGGAATAAAAACTAGCCTATGTACTTTCTCGGGACTCAAACTATCTCTATACCAAAATTCATCCAAATCGGTTCAGCGATTTAAGCGTGAAGAGGTAACAGACGGACATATTTTCGCATTTATAATAATAGTATGGATTGGTATGGACAGTATGGATTCCGATGATTTAAAAAGTAATTTCGTAATTTTTCTTAATGTGACAAAATAACTTTCCAAGGTGAATGTAATACTAATAAAGAAAATAACAACCGAAGATCCCTTGAAACCCAAAAATCGATTTCAAAACAAACAAACTTAGATAAACTTACATCAAAATATTTTCGAATCGCGAAACATTGAAACACAAATTGATAGTAGATTCAATCGAAAACTTCAGCACGAAGTTCCAGTCTTTTAGTTAACATACAAACGTTGTAGGAAGACTCATGTTTATGCAATAGTTTGCTCAGCAAACAGACTCCATAAGTTTGGGTACTGAGGTGCCCAGTAGTGGCTTGTTAATGCTGGTTTGATGAAGTGACGGTTCCTAAGTTTAGAGTGGTTTCTAAAATAGAAAGTACTGTGAAGACTGGCTGTAAAGCCAGGCTGGCTGTAAAGCCACACCTTTTTACAGGACTGGCTGGTTATATTTGAAGGCATGTTCCATTCGAACGTTCAAGCGTGTGTCAAATATTCTGTTAGTGTTTTTTATTATTTTAGAAGCAGTGTTGAATTTACCGTTGTACGATAAGCTTCTCTTAAACAATAAAAATGCTATACAAAGCTTAACGCCTTTTAGTTATTTGTCGTCAGCACGACCGTTGCTACGACCCCCACTAAAGTACTGTTAATTTTTCTGGGAAGAGTTATTTAAATTATTTAAAATGAAATTTGAAACAGAACTTCATAATTATTGGAAAGTTTTTGAAAAAAAAAATTAGTTTATAATGCCAAATTTCTGCCGCCAACCACGATTGCTGTTCCAGTTTGATGGGTATGAAATTAGGTGAAATTATAAGCGCATAGCATCATCATAATTCAGCCGATAATGTCCCCACTGCTGGGACACAGGCTTTCTCTCTGTGAAAGGGAGTGGGCCATAATACACCACGCGGGCCCAGTTGCGGGTTGGTGAATGTCACAATCATTTCTTTGAATGTCTAGTTCTAGGATATAACAGTTTTCTTAAGATGTTTTCCTTCGCTGTTTTGCGAGTAGGTAGTGTTGATGATAATTTACACAAGGTAATTTGCTTGTCTGGGCTCGAACCTACGATAAAAAAAAACAGCTGTTTAATATAAAAGTTCAATACCTACTTGACCAAAATGTATGAAACAGCAGGTTTTTGATTCGTGATTTCAGAGTTGGTCCCATATTGAAAGTTGTTCATTTTCATGGGTAGAACACACTGTAAAAATTTGGATGGTGATAAAAAAAATTCTCTGTATAAATAATAGAAAGAGACAGATAGAAAGAGAGAGAGAAAGTCGCTTGAAGAGGACATAAAGCTTATTCAGCATGGTGATTTCTACCAGTCAACTCCTATTGCAAGACACGGGAAGGAACTTCGTTCGAAAAACTACTTTTTACAAGAGCTGAAACCTCACTGAAAGAAATAAGCAGTAAATAAAAATGAAAAAAAACTTTGATCTGAACTGCTTTAAACAGATATGAGCCCAACGTTCAAAACAGTATTTTTTACTGATCCGAAAACAGTTAAAGCTTGAGGCAAAATGTTACCGTCATGACAGTAAACTTTAACGTTTTATGTAGGTAAAAGGTCACAAGATTAACTGGTGATATCATTAAAACCATTGAAATTTACTTACATTACATTAATGGTGGTTTTCCTTTTTTTTGTTGTTCTTTTTCAATCATTAAAAGTTACTGTTTTGTCTTTTACTGTTTTACAAACATTTCTTTGGAGTGGAGTTTCTTGCCCGTTCTTCTCCATAGGTACTACGCTTTGGAATGGGCAATTAGCTTCATATTTCTGACTGACCGACCCCTTGATAATTCAAAAGTGCCTGTAATTGGTTTAATTGAAATAAATGCTTTGAGTTTAAGTTTGAGTTTTCTTTTTACTGTATAGAATAAGTAAGTTTTAATGAAATCGCTTTAATGTGATGTGTTAAGAAATAATTTTTTTCAGTGTACCAGTCCACTTCTCCCGCGAAACACGTGACGGTACTTCGATCCAAAAACTACTTTTTACAAAAGCTGAAAGCTGTTTCACTTTTTAAACTGGATTACTCTGGCAACACAATATTTATGGACGTATTGTGTTGCTCAGCTAGACAAATCGAATTTCATTAAAGAAGGGATTTTAATTAATTTTATTCGATTTGTCTAGCTGAAACTAAGAAAACATTCCTCATTACATCACCTCCTTCAACAATCGCTTCCCCTTTCAAGGTAATTCGATTTCCTTTTATTAATCAAACCCAATCAATTAAAACAAGATAAAAAAAAGTCCGTCCATCGATTTTTCTACGCTGGCAATTCTTTCCCTGTTATGCAAATACGGTGCGCTCGGAGTTCTCATCATTTCAAATGATAATTGGGTTGAAAGTCTGATTAAACATAAGATTTGAAAAGGGAACGGAACTCGACCGGTCTTCTTTTTTTTTTCTTTTAATTTTTTAAAGAATAAGTAAGTAATTACTTTTGTGGGGTGAGTTATTTGAATAAAATTATGAAGAATGTTTCAGGAATAATTTTCCGGTTAGCAGAAAAAATTTCGTTTCTTTTATTTGGGAAGCAACACACACAATGGCACTGTATGTATCTGTAAAAGCACTTGAGCAAATGTGTTGTGTCGAAATATTAAGGTAGATGTTTTTTCACAAAGTGACGTGCTATTGATGAATGTGTTTTTGTTGAAACTGAAGCTTTTAAAATGATTGTCATTTATCATACATAGCCTTGATCCTTTAAAAGTTTTTCATATAAAATATTAAGCTAAAAGCACAAGATTATTTTAAAGCTACAACTAACGTCAGTAAAATTGCAGAATATTAATATTTTGTTTTTCAGTTATTTTTGTTTTACTGTTAAATTCCACCAGAATAACTTCAATACCGAAATATAATTATAAATTTAGTTTCAAAGTGCGAGTCATTCATTCAAATACGAATATACGTTTATTTAGAACTAAAAACTAAAAAACTGAACTCGTCAACGTCAAAGCATGAAATATCAATTTTTAATTCTTCGCGCCACACGCTTTTTAACCGGAATTCCAATTTAGATCCTGTTCCAAACCAACTATTCCATTCAAAAATATTGCAAAAAAAACTGGCTGTATTTTTAGCAAAGAGCATGCCAGATATCAAAACATCATTCATAGTACATTCATTAGCACAAAAAAAAGCAAATAAAAAAAAAACAGGAATGTAATTTAACGCAAAGGTAAGTATTTAAGGGACTGCCAGTTCTTTTTTTTTTATAACACATAAGAGCATTTTTTAGGTTCTTGTTTGTCAAACAAACGCTTCTACGGTTCTCTCTTTTGTCATCTTTTTGACATGAAAGAGCGAACAAGTGTTTGCGTCGGGCTTAAATGTTGCAATTTTCCATACTTTGTGGTTCCCTTAGCGCTGTTTCGCCCTTCTAAAAGTATCCAAGTATGTGCTTAGGAGGTACAGATAGCATCGTAAATTGTATAGTAATTCCTTTTACATCATTTGGAGAAAAATTATACAAATAATATCCGGTACATTATTATTATTATTATGAGCCTGTTATGTCCCACTGCAGGGCAAAGGCCTCCCTTCCGTCTTTCCATATTCTCCTATCTATTGCTACATCTGGCCAATCCTCAGGAACACACACAGGAATCGGCGACGCGGTAGGCCCAGGAAGAGATGGCGTGACGAATTAGACGCCTATCTAAAGGATCCGGTACATTAGGTTATTTTATTTATTTATTTATTTAATACTTCAAGCACATAAATGTACAGAGGCGGACTTAATGCCATAGGCATTTTCTACCAGTCAACCAAGTCAAAAGCCAGTCAAAGTTGAGTCGGTTGTAAAGGTTGCGCGACTGCCCGCGGTGCCGCGAGCACTCCGACGACTCAAGTTTCTCAAGCGATACTATGTAATATAGTAATGAAGATAAAGTTTAAAATTATATGACACTGAAACTGCTCGCCGCTACGCAGACATCTCGGTGTGACTTGACTCTAACCCACTTTTGTTGCCAACCGTACCTACTTAATTTTCTCACTGAAATAAAAAGGTGCAAACAGGCTCTGCGAAGAAAATGATTGATGTCGGAATAATTGAATCGTATTATGTTTGGGATAAGGAAACACAGTTAACGCTTTTCATTTGTGACGAAACGCTAGGTAGACTTTCCACAAAGTGTCTTGATGGAGGTCGCGGGGATCCGCTGAATGCGAGAAGCAGGACCTCTCGATGTGGCGGCGTTTGGGGGAGGCCTTTAGCTCCCTTCAAAATGGTTGAGCTGAATGGTGCTGATATATGCGTCATGTTCGTGAACGGGCGCCGTCAGTTGGGGCTGGTCATCACTTAGCTGCCTCGGCTTGTTTTTAATTATGGTCCTTACATATGAAATTGGCGTTTTTCGTACTGGCCACTTTAATCACGAATTTCTCCTCTTTGGTAAGGAATTCCAAATTCAAATTTGTACAGCTATTTACTCATGTATTTGTGCTTCGATGACCGTCATTCATTTGTTTTTTTTCTTCTGTTTTTTCTGTTTGCGTCACTCATTTTACAAAATGGAAAATTTAAAATATCGCATTATTTACGAGTACGAGTTCCGCCGTGGCACTAGTGCTGCGGAAACGACTCGAAGGGTGAATGATGTGTATGGCGGTCATGTTGCAAAAGAAAACACAGTTCGTTTTTGGTTCCAACGTTTTCGTTCTGGAAATTTCGACCTGCAGAACAAGCCCCGTGGACGGCCTGAGACCCAAGTTGATAATGGAGAATTGAAGGCTATTGTGGAAGCGGACCCATCGCAAACCACGTCCGAGTTAGCTGCAGGCTTCGATGTTAGTGATAAAACTGTTTTAATTCACTTGAAGCAAATTGGGAAGATTAAAAAGCTTGAAAGGTGGGTACCTCACGAATTGACTGAAGCAAACCGGCAAACGCGCGTCGACTGCTGCGTTACATTACTGAACCGGCACAACAATGAAGGTATTTTAAACCGAATCATTACCTGTGATGAAAAATGGATTCTTTACGATAATCGGAAGCGCTCAGCGCAATGGTTGGATCCTGGCCAGCCAGCCAAATCCTGCCCCAAGCGAAAATTAACCCCAAAAAAGTTACTTGTAAGCGTTTGGTGGACTAGTGCCGGTATTGTTCATTACAGTTTTCTCAAATCTGGCCAGACTATTACAGCTGATGTTTATTGTCAGCAATTACAAACCATGATGGAAAAGCTAGCGGCTAAACAACCAAGGCTGGTCAATCGCTCCACGCCACTGCTGCTTCACGACAACGCCAGACCACACACTGCGCAACAGACGGCTACCAAATTAGAAGAGCTTGAATTGGAATGTCTTAGACATCCTCCGTACTCCCCGGACCTTGCTCCAACAGATTACCATTTTTTTCGCAATTTGGATAACTTTTTGCAAGGGAAAAAATTCAACTCCGATGGGGCAGTCCAAATCGCCTTCAAAGATTTTATTGATTCCCGTCCGACTGGTTTTTTTAGTAAAGGGATCAATGAACTACCTATAAGATGGCAAAAGTGCATTGAAAACAATGGTTCATACTTTGATTAATTAAATATATTATATTAAAAAATATTCGACTTTTTGTTCCTTCCATACAAAACGCCAATTTCATATGTAAGGACCTAATATTTTATTTTTGGATTGTTGTTTTGTTCCTATTTGCTGTACTCTGGACGCTTTTAACGCGTAAGTCTTCTTTTTACATCGTTCTCACATCCATACAAATATTATAAATTCGAAAGTAACTCTGTTTCTCTATCTGTATGTTCCCTTTTCACGCCCAAACCGCTGAACCGATTTAGATGAGAGATAGTTTGACTCCTGGGAAAGGACATAGGATAATTTTTATCCCGATATTCCCACGGGATCGGGACTTATGCGGATGAAACAGCGGGGCGTAGCTAGTATAATTATAAATTCAACATTAATGATGTAACTAATATTTTTGTAAAAATATAATTTAAAAGAGTGTCCATGGAGGTTCTTGCCCGTTCTTCTCCATAGGTACCTACGCTTTGGAATGGGCTATTAGCTTCATATTTTCTGACTGACTGACTTCTTGACAATTCAAAAGTGCCTGTAAATGGTTTAATTGAAATAAATGCGTAGAGTTTGACTTTGCCTATGTCCAGCAGTGGACGACTTTCGGCTGAAATAATTATAATGATGATGGAGTGACAAGTGTGTAATTGGTACTCAGCTGCATCCGGTTAGACTGGAAACCGACTGGTAATACATACAGTTATATGCATATACGAATACTGCATATACCGGATACGGAGCAAATGCAAATTATGTTTCGAAGCAACTGTTGTCTTAGCATTGAGGATACGGAAACAGTGTATTGTGAAGGAGAATGATCTATAGATGTATTTGTAAGACATTGTTGCATAGATGAAGAATAGAAAACCACCTATTTAGTTACTTTATATAAACTAATAATATAATAAGAATAGATCAGAAGGCCAATTCTCAAAATCTACTCGCAGTCTCATCTCGGCGACAAACAAATGTCAAAATCTTGTCAAACATGTAGGGAAATTATAGGAATTTTTGACGGATTGAGACCGAGATCAGTCTTAAAATTACGAGAATTGCCCCTCGATCTGATTTTCGTATGTTTGTTAGTTGCGCTTCCATCTATATTGTGCGTTGGTTCATAGAAACTGTCATCATCTGCATAGCCTTTTCCCAACTAAGTTAGGGTCGGCTTCCAGTCTAACCGGATGCAGCTGAATACCAGTATTTTACACGGAGCGACTGCCTATCTGACCTCCACAACCCAGTTACTGCGTAATACAACAACCCTTGGTAAGACTGGTTGTCAGACTTTCGGGCTTCTGACTACCCGTAACGACTGTCAAAGATCCACGAAAGACAGCCGGGACCAACGACTTAACGTGCTTTCCGAGGCACGGAGGGGTCTCTGTAGGTATGTAAAGATCCATCCACAGGCAAACCACAACAAGCGTAGCTTAACCTGATAGATCGACCTGTGCAGCTGTTATTATTTAGCCACGGGCCCCTCAAATCTCGTTGTTTTGTCAAGTCGTAAAAAACCGTGCGATGCAGGAGCGGGTCGTTAATTTTTGGATAGAATCACACTAATATTATAAAGGCGAAAGTTTGTGAGTGTGTGTGGTTATATGTTTGTTACTTCTTCACGCTCAAACGGCTGGACCAATTTTGATAAAATTTTTGTATGGAGGTAGCTGACACCCTGGATTAACATTAGGCTATTTTTTATCCCGATATTCCCACGGGATCGAAACTTATGCGGGTGAAACCGCGGGGCGCAGCTATTTATATATACCAACAGTTTAATACCATCCATCTGTATTCTTACAACAATAGGGTCGGCAGCCTGTTAATAAGATTATGAGGTGTCTATTTAAAGGACAAAGGCAAAGCGCGTTATACTTAAGTTACCCCCAAACTCAACCCCGTAATAATGAGACTCAATTATTACCAAACCCACCGCCCAACTCTTCAAATAAACCTCTTAACAGAACCGTTATTGGGAAAAGGTATTAGCATTCAATGGACGTGTATTTGCGTAAAACTACTTAAAGCTATGTCTGAGCCATTCTCAAACAAGTTCAAACATGTTCTCTGGCCACAGAATAGGTAGATACAGAAGGCTGGCTACATGCAACGAGCGAAAACAGGCACACAAATACAGTCCTTTCACAGTTATTTTTACTAATGATAGCAGCTACCCAACACAACCTTATTGCCAAGATAATAAAGATCACTGAGATTTTGACAAGCTAGTTAGTGGCCCCATCCCGCGCTCAGACTTCATACCGCTAAAGAGACCTAAAATCATGTACTGCGCAAGTCAAACCACATGATGAGACAAGTCTCATCTTTTGTGGCACGCATTGTAATAGCAATCTTATTTTAATGAAAATAAAGATGACTGTGATTTTGATAGTGGCGCCAAATTAGAGTTAGAATAACTGTAGGATTGTAGACACGAACGTACGGCTGTCTCAAACAAATGTCGTACGCAACTGCGCTTGCATTTGCTGTACGTGAAACGTGTCTATGTGTGCGTGAAAGTTTTTTAGTTGTATAGAAATTATTTTTTAGTTGTTATTAAATTAAATTAAATTAAATTTAATTATGGTCTTGTTTTAGTTTTTATTATAATTTGATTTGATTTATGTAAATTTTAATTGTAAATTAATTTTGATTATGATTTTAATTTTAATATTTATTTTAACTTTGAGTTTAATTTTAATTTTGATTCTAACACTAACATATTTTGTAAGTTCAGATACTAATACAATATGGATGATTTTCGAATTAAATGATTAATTGATAGAGCCGTTCTTCTGTAGGTACCTATCTATTCTGTGGTATGACTACGCTTTCAACCTATTCTCGTATAGTAGCAATCTTCAGATTAATTGTGCTCTGTTTGTACAGTCTATAGTACAAAGATTTGTTTGATTATGTTTCATTGTTTAGTACTTTTTTATATAGACTTAGGAACGTGGTAGTAGCTTTAGAAATAGTTGATTTAGAGCCATCAGTAGTACCTACTTAAAGTACTTGTAAATGAGATCGGCTAAAAAAACATTATCGTCATTAAAAAAATCAAAATCAGTCAGCCTATAATGTTCCCACTTCTAGGACACAAGCCTCCTCTTTGTGAGAGGGAGTGGGCTATAATCTACCACGCGGGCCCAGTGCGAGTTGGTGGATGTCACATGTCTTCGAATTTTTGTTTCTAGAACATGCCGGTTTCCTCACGATGTTTTTCTTTACCTTTTTTGAGAGCAGTGGTAACGATAATATAGAGAAAGAAAATAGCTCCTACGACCTATAACTCGCAATTCGCGGCCGTCGCCACTGGGCCACCACTGGTCTATATCATATTATTATATCTACGATAGCAATACATCAACAATACCATTGTTCTAAATGGAAGTTTATTTGCTCACAAGCTAACTATATATACTAGATACTAAAATAAATGACTAACTAACTTACAATACAAATATATAAAAATAAAAATAACAAAGGATTGTTCTAAATTATATTTGCCATTTCCTAACCGTAAGTGGTCTACTAACCAAGTTTTTGAAAAATAAAACTCAACAACTCAATATGAAAGCTTGATTGAGTCAAGACGTACGTAGACGTCTTTCCTGTGTCGTCAAGAGCACCACGTTTTAAAACATTTTTTCTTTAAGAGGGAATGCAGTCGGAGAGACTTTTGAAAAAGCCTATAAGTCATAGTTCGAGGTTTGGCTCTCGCCTATTTTCTCCTCCATTATTGGACCAATTCAAAATATATTTCATAAACTGAATAAAAAGGATATGTACTGTGTCCCTATATTTTTCTTTTTTCATTAATAGTGGTCAAATTTCTACACTAGGCCTCTGTTGACAGCGGTTTAAATCGGCATTTTTGAGGGTTCTAGTGCTTATAAGAATCATGTATCATCAAAAAGGGAAACATAGGGATATGCAAGTAGTTAATATTTATTATTCTATAAAAAATCATTGCTTTGTGGTCATTAACCAGAAAGAAAACAGGGGAGAGCGTTTCTATGGAGAAACGACATCCCCGCATTTCCTCTTAAGAGGGGGGGCGCTAAGGAAGCCCTAAGGTAGTTAGGTAGAAGGTAAATTTAAATTTCTTACGTTTTTTACAATATGCAGGTCAGTGTCAGGTTGTATGTTGACTAAAATATGATTCGTAGCGGTAACTAATATTTATTTATAGAACTATGATCATAAAAATCATTACACCTAGCAACCGAAAAAAAAAACGGTGTTTTTGAGCGATTTTTTTATTAGCAGTTGCTAGATTTTGAAATTGCACAGCCGATCTAAGTTCATATTACTCTATTGAATGACTATCTCCATAAATCATGGCATTTGAGGCAAAGGGCTAAGGAAAGAACACGGGTGGGTTGTAGTCAGTACGAGTCTGACACTCCCTTCCGCTCCACCCAGAGCGGGAGGAGTCATTTGATGATTTCCAATCCACAAAAAAAAAGACATGACATTTGAGGCCAATTCAAACTTAAGGAGTTGTGGCAACTCTGGCGCTTTCATCTTAATTCACATCAAAGCAGACTAGAATCGATATTATAAACACACAAAACACATATTCTAACATTAAACCGTCTTACAAACTCCTAAGCATTCGATAATATTTAGCCAAAGTACTTAGCATTAATTTATTGGAAGGCTCCTTAGGCACGTCTGAGCCTGTCTCAGACATGTTCAACTAAGTTCAGCGATATTTACATCCAAATAGGGCGATTGATCTTCGTTCACTTATAATAATATGTAAAAGAAGCTTATTGATGTGAAGATAGGGCGAAAACATGACTATAATATTCGATGAAAATAAGACTGATACAGCTCGGAAGGCCAATAAAATAAAAAAGTATTTAAAAGAAGAATGAACGAACACTATCTTTTCATTTTGTCATAGTTGTATAGAGGTATGAGGAACAGGGTGTAAAGTTCACTAATACTCTATGGAAAAGGGAGGATCCTCCGACCAGACGGGTGTTGTGTCTGGCGGGCAACTGCCCGATGATTCATGTCGGGCTGTTGTATCTATGCTAGTTGCGCGGTAAACTCTGCTTGCGTGATGCAGGATTTGCGTGACGTCAGTATGACGCGTTGTTCGCATGTGGCGTTGTAGATACCGCTACATCACTCCCCCCCGGAGAGCGGGGGTCGATAGTGGGCTGAGTCTTGTATCTTGCGATGCTTGCCAGGCCATCTGAGGTTCCAGTGAGTCAGATACCGCTACAGTTACTTATGTGTTTATTATTTTAAATAAAATTATATATCTATATCTCACAGCCAACTGGTTTAATTATCCGTTTAGTTAACCGCCTAGCCGTTTAACTAAACGGTGGCCGTTCAACTAACGGCCTGAATGATATTCAACTATTGTTTAAGTTGGAACTGTAACCAATCACGCGCGAGCCGAATTGGTAACTAAGCCAGGGCACCCAGACCAAATGGGTTAGTTTAGGTCAGAACTGTGATCAACCGTGTGCGAGCCGAGAGAGCGAAGCGAAGTGAGGCGAGCACAACTTCCAAACGCCAGGCTCTTAACTAAACGGCTAATTTAAGCAGTTGGTAGCGACATAATACAGGAAGATTTTTTTATCACCATCCAAATTTTTACAGGTTGTTCTACCCATGGATATGAACAACTTTCACTACGGGACCAACTCTGAAATCACAAAAAAAAAACCTGCTGTTTCATACATTTTGGTCAAGTAGTACCTATTGAAATTTTGTATTAAACAGCTGATTTTTTTTTTATCGTAGGTTCGAGCCCATACATACAATTTACCTTTTGTAATATCATTAACGCTACTCTCAAAACGGCGAAGGAAAACATCTTAAGAAAACAAAAAAAAAAAAGTCTGCTGTTTACTAAAAAAGTTCAATACCTACTTTACCAAAATGTATAAAACAGCTGTCTGGTGTTCTATAAGAGAACGTATGCAAGTGACTCCCCTATTCCATGTTAGTTTTAAATTAAACTATTTTTTTTTGTTAGCCTATTGGTACTGTCCCACTACTGGGAAAAGGCCTCCCCCAAATCCTTCCAGGAGCTCTTTTTAATCACACTAATATTATAAAGGCGAAAGTTTGTAAGTGTGTTTGTGTGTGTGTGTTTATATGTTTGTTACTTCTTCACGCCTAAACCACTGAACCGATTTAGATGAAATTTGGTATAGAGATAGCTTGAGTCCCGGGAAAGGACATGGGGTACTTTTTATCCCGATATTCCCACGGGATCGAGACTTACACGGGTGAAACCGCGGGGCGCTGCTAGTGATAAATAAACGCTATGAGGTCCATTTGAAACAAGTTAGAGTACACAGGAAGCGAGCTCCGGAGTTGTGGACTCAACTAATTAACGCTAAAAGATAAAAGATAAGTGGCTAATGAGCAAAAGTTTCTGATTAGCTACGCAGCAATACACTACTACCCTACTAATACTTTCTTACCCTAACTGGATTTTGTTAGTTTATTTGTGTTGATGCGGAGAAGTAGGAAGGTGCAGTTTTGATGTTATTTCTTTTTTGCTGAATCACGCTCTTGACCTCGATCACGCCTGATGGAAAGCGATTCATGAGGTCTATGATGGAACGAGCGTGCCCAGAAGGCAGTGGAATTCACGCATCGGCGAAACACAGCAGGCTGCTTGACGCCGGACTCCGTTGGGGGGGTGGTCGCAAACCACACGGGCGTTAGCCCTACCACTGCAAGGGAAGAATTGGCCAGTCAAATTAGGTGTTGGGTGTGACTGTCCAGGGTGCGCCGAGCGCTCGGTTCAGTTGAGTAACTGGCGGAACAAACTGCGCTACACGAAGAGGCTTCTTCATACATCCTAAATGTTTTTGTTTATAATTGCTTGATCATAGTAGTCTGTTCTTGATTTATTTTTTACTAGCTGCGCCCCGTGGTTTCACCCGCATAAGTCTCGCTCCAGTGTGAATATCGGGATAAAACGTATCCTATGTCCTTTCCCGGGACTCAAACTATCTCTATACCATAGGTATTTCATCTAAATCGGTTCAGCGGTTTAGGCGTGAAAAGGTAACATATAGACAGACAGACAGAGTTACTTTCGAATTTATAATATTAGTAGGTATGGATTTTATTGATCGCAATTATTCGAAGGCTACAAGAGTAGTGGTGGCCCAGTGGTAACGGCTCCGCCTTACGAGTTTTAGACCGTAGGTTCGAAAACAAACACGTGCTTTTTTTTGTTAGCATATACTGTCCCACTGCTGGGCAAAGACCGCCCCCAAATCCTTCCAGGAACTCTTTTCCCACTTTACTTTTTTTAAATTATTTCATCACCACTTCTCCTAAAACGGTGAACCGTTTGTTTCGAACCGTTTTGATAACAGTGGTGATCGAAAACATCCATCGGTTTTTTAATAAACTGCAACTAAGTATATTCGACGACACTGGTTACTTATCTCTTTTGGTGACTGTACAGTCAACAAAAGAGATAAGTATGCAGGATTGTCAGATATAGTTTAAGTTTAGTAAGAAACCGATGGATATTTTTGAATGAAATTTAACTTGATAAATTTACTGTTTGTTTCCTATTAATTTATTTAAAAACATCCAGCGGTTTCTTACTAAACTTCAATTATATCCGTCGATCCTGCACACTTATCTCTGTTGTTGACTGTACATAAATAATCAAATAAATAAACAATAATATTTCACAAAAGTCAACAATTTTTAGAGAACACAATTTACGAGTTAATAGTTACAAAGTCATAAAATAGAAGATACAATAATAAACTTACACACTCTTGTTAAGATACATAGCTAAAAAATGTTACCTACATACAGGCGGCTGGGCCATCAGGGTTACCATGGATTCTGTATTTATGAGCAGGAAAATGATTGAGGAAGTACAAATAAAATAGGTACCTTACTTCAATTCAGAGTGTTTATTCCACGAACAAAAAACAAAAGAATGTCTTTACCGTGCAACTATACCGCCAAGTACAATTTATTATAAATCAAGCGAATATATCAAAATAATTCCTAAACATTTTAAATAATTCAAGCGTAAGTATGTGTTAAACTAAATCCTTAAAACGAACATAAAAACTTAAAAAAAAAATAACCGAAAACTCACAATATTTTAAATAAATCAATAGGAAGTAAATAATTAGAAACTTAATATAAATTCAACCGGAAACCAAAGTATTTTAAATACATTAAAATTAAAACATAAAATAGACTTGACCAGAAATTCAAGATTTGTATTTAACATTATTTTTTTTTAATTTTGTAAATAATCATGGAAGAAGAAGTCAATGGTCAATGGTCAATGGTTATGGAAGTCAGATTAAGTACAAAATAATTAAAACAAGCTTAAAATTAAACGAAAATGTTTTAGTGGTTTCGGTTGTCTTTTCATTAATTCGTCTTTAGTATATGTTCGTCTTTAGTTTAACACTATTATTTTAAGTGCAAACCTTTTACTTACTAACTATTAAAACATATACACGAGTGGCACACTTCAACGGTAGAAGCAACTGAAACCGTCGACGCGTATCGGCGGCTGCAGTTGCGTCTGCGGCTGACGCGTCAATGGATGGATTGGCACGCTGATTTCACCACGTTGTTGGATGATAACGCGGAGCCACGAAAGGAGATCTAAATTTATTATAGAATAGAATATTTAACTATTTGCCAGAAACATGGTGTTTACAAAGGTGTTCATAACATTGCATAATGCTACATGTCTCACCGTCTTAACGGTATGCAAAATCAATTTACAATTAGATGCAGTTTACATAAATTTTCAATTTAAGTAAAGAAAGAAAGAAAGAAAAATGTTAACTTGGACACAGTTCGTGAAACACAAAATACAAAATTAATAAAAAAAATAATTTTATTTAGTACATTATTTACATAACATTTATTTTAAAATTTAAATGTTATTTTAATTATTATATTGTATACCTATACACTACACACAATACCATTACCACCATACATATACTATCATTTTTACCATATTATTATTAGTAAATAAAACAATAAAGTCAAAGTCACATTACGTACAGGGACATTTTACAAAAAACTCGTGAATTGAGTAAAAATTGACTCTAGATATCTAGAACCGCCGGTCGGCTGTCAGCAGCCTCACGGGTAACTCTTTCATGCATGTTGATATTTTGATCTCTAAGCCTTGCTGATAACGACAGACGATTACACCACATTTCTCGATTGTCCTTTACAACGACTAAAAAAATATCTAACACAATTGTAAAAATCTGAAATAATAAAGTTGAATGAAATCTCGCAAATTTGCTGTTAACAGCCAGATTCATAATAACATAAGATAAAAAGAAAAAGTCGCTTAATATAAATATCAAAGTGGCGATGTACAAGCGACGCCATCTGTTCGTAGCTGTTGGTTCGCTTGCGTTTGAACTACGAAAAAGTGAACATACAGTTATAATGTAAAGTATACAGTTTAATGTCACAGGTAAACTTAATGTAATCAATGGTGCAAGAAAAGTATACTTATTTGTACGGATAATAAATAAATAATAGAAAATCAGGGTTGGTATGAAAGGCACAAACCAACCAAAGAAGCCACTATTCAAATACCTGCTTCGTATATGCACACTGGAAACTTTTACTATATCTACGTAAAACATGTGGCACATAACTATCACCCAGAGATCCTTTCCTATTAAGAAATAAAGCGCGAAAAAGTTTAAGGTATGAAAAATCAACAGCATATTTTGGGTTCCTCGATCCTTGAGATGGTTAAAGATCGCCATCACACAAATTACTAAGAAGTTTGCTAAAATTGCGTTGAGGCACACAAAGTTTCTGTAGATTCGAAACTTCCTAATCATGTACCATGACGTCACTCCGTATATCAACGTAGTTAGAGTAAGCGCAAGCACAATGAATTGTATATAAGTCTCGGCTGTTGCTAATAACTTCGTAACTTCTTCACTTTCTGAAGAAGCATGAACACTTTTGTCGTTGTTAGACATGGTAAACGTCACTTGCACAGTTTTATTAATTCACTCTTAGCTTTCTATAAGTTTTCTATAATTTTTTTGTGAACAGTTTAAACGCCACACACGACTAAGCGCCGCACTTGACTTTGTATGAAAATGTAGACGGGATCTTCCTCTGCGACCCACGGTAACGATACGCACGAATCCGTGACTGGTAAACCAATTAACCGCCGAAAAATATGGCAAATCTCTCCGTGCTCACCCCACGTAGCAGTGCAACGTTCACACAAAGCACTGCCCTCAATAATTATAGGAGTTTTATTCCAAAGTCGATGGAACAATAGCTACAATCAAACGCTACAAAACGAATGAAGTAAATGCATACTCGTATATTATTATCATATTTAATTATTTTTATATTTTCCTGTTTTTTAAATGTTAATCACTAGTGAACCGCATGTCGTTTATGGTAAGGAAGATATTGACAATGCTGTTATTTCAAAGCAGTAAGGTTGGTTTTTGTAGTTCAAGTGATAAGACTGTCCATACCTACAAATAACTGGGCTGCGTTTGACTCAGCGTTAAAAATAATCTGCACTATCTACACTTCTACACTATATACGAGATATATTATCCTACTAATATTATAAATGCGAAAGTTTGTGAGGATGGATGTATGTTTGCTACTCTTTCACGAAAAAACTACTGAACGGATTTGGATGAAACTTTACAGTAATATAGGTTATTCATCAGAATAACACATAGGCTACAATTTATAATGATTTTATGTAATTTTGGTCATAATATAACGATACGTGTCAATTAAGTCGGAAAAAAATCTTCCATCTGAGAGCTATCTTGGCGTGCGCTGCCTAAACCAATGGAGTTACATAAAGATGATGTACCGCAGGATTGTTTGTCTTAAGTAGATCTAAATAAAAGTCCGCGACAGCATATATCTACCTTTTATGTGCAAGCCAGTACAACCAAAATTGTGAACCATAAATCTTATTAAATTTGGTACTATTTTACAATGCACATTTAGTATATAATTATCAAACTCTTATCAAAATGAATACATTTCTCGCATTAAGTATTTAATGTAGATAAACTTTGTCTTTCACACTAAGTAATTTGGCCGAATAGTTTAAAAGTTATCACGATATGATTGACTTGAACGGAGCGCCTAACGCCGCGGCGGCGGCCGCAGCACGATGAGGCGTTGGGACTTATCGAACACAAAGTACATATTAACAATTTCTGGGAAAAAAAATATCCGATTTTGGTCTACCCTCACCGCAGCGTAGAGGAGAGTTGTCGACCGAGTTGATAAAAGAGCTAAGCTATGATACCAACCAGTTAGGTGCTTACGTATGCGAAACTGAGCCACGTTTGCTACCTGATCAAAGAGAGATTTATCACAAAATAGTAGGACGAGTTGAGAATGGGGAAGGTGGACTTTTTTTCCTTGATGCCCCGGGTGGTACAGGAAAAACTTACTTGCTTAATTTACTTTTGGCAAAAATTCGTGGCGGCCATAACGTTGCATTAGCTGTGGCTTCCTCTGGAATTGCTGCTACATTGCTAAGCGGTGGACGGACAGCACATTCCGTCTTTAAATTACCTCTTAATCTGGCGAGTGAAGAAACTCCATCGTGTAACATCAGCAAAACCAGTGCCCGTGGCCTCCTCTTGCAACAGTGTAAATTAATCGTGTGGGACGAGTGCACAATGTCACACAAACGTGCCATCGAAGCTCTTGATCGTTGTTTACAAGACTTACACGGCAAAGAAACAATAATGGGTGGTGTGGTTGTTTTATTGGCTGGGGACTTTCGGCAAACTTTGCCTGTCATCGAGCGAGGCACTGCAGCAGACGAAATTAACGCATGTCTAAAATCCTCATATTTATGGACCAAAGTTGAAAAGCTGCACCTTATAACCAACATGCGTGTCCAGTTATTCAGTGATCTAGAGTCGGGTGCGTACGCTGAAAAACTGCTCGAGATAGGTGAAGGTCGAATCGAAACTGACGAAGAAGGTATGGTTCTATTCACTAACCAATTTTGTCACGTTGTGGATTCGGAAGACGCACTCATTGGTCAAGTTTTTCCAAATTTGCAACAGAACATCCACGATGAAAGTTGGCTATGTGAAAGAACTATACTAGCACCAAGAAATGGGACAGTTGCGAAAATCAATAA
Organism: Amphipoea oculea; assembly: GCA_945859645.1. Classification (NCBI taxonomy): domain Eukaryota; kingdom Metazoa; phylum Arthropoda; class Insecta; order Lepidoptera; family Noctuidae; genus Amphipoea; species Amphipoea oculea. The sequence continues at coordinate 2,672,278 of OX243885.1, forward strand.
CATTATCTTGGATCAAGTAACCAGCGATGCAACAACCTACAACTCTATCGACACAGTCATGTCATCTGAAGACTGTACAAGCTACCCCGTGGAGTTTCTTAACTCTTTGGAGCTATCCGGGGTGCCATCACATAAGCTCCAATTAAAAGTCGGTATACCGGTTTTGTTAATGCGTAACTTGGACGCCCCGAGACTATGTAATGGGACTAGATTGCGAGTCAGGGAACTAGGCAGGCATACTGTTAAGGCCACAATTTTAACTGGAGAAGCTAAGGGTGAAAATGTTCTTATTCCACGCATCCCAATAATACCCAATAACTTACCCGTTAATTTCAAACGTTTACAGTTTCCACTTAAAGTTGCATTTTCTATGACCATCAATAAATCGCAAGGGCAAACTTTGAAAGTAGCGGGGATACATTTAGTTTAGGCACGCCCTGTTTTTCCCATGGGCAGCTTTACGTAGCTTGCTCACGTGTTTCTAAATCCCAAAATCTTCTTATTTACGCTGAACAAAAAAAATCAAATAACATAGTATACAGGAGTATATTGCAGTAAAAACACAGATAAATTAACACAGATGTTCACCTATTCCAATTACGTACCACATAATTCTTTAGTTATTACAAAATCTATTAAAAAAAACCGGCCAAGTGCGAGTCGGACTCGCGCACGAAGGGTTCCGTACCATTGTCTATAAAAAACGGCGAAAATAACACGTTTATTGTATGGGAGCCCCCTTAATATGTACTTAATTCTTATTCGTATTTGTTGTTATAGCGGCAACAGAAATACATCATTTGTGAAAATTTCAGCTTTCTAGCTATCACGGTTTATGAGATACAGCCTGGAGACAGACAGACAGACGACGGAGGCTTAGTAATAGGGTCCCGTTTTACGCTTTGGGTACGGAACCCTAAAAACCGCAGCAAAATCCGTTGCGTAGTTTAAAAAAATTTAAGCATTCATAGGGAAAAAGAAAGCTTCTTTGTTTTATACTATGTAGTGATTAAATGCAAGTACCATTGATCCGACCTGTTTAGTTGTCAGTGTTTAGTAATCCGTTTGTGCTGGATAGGATAATCTCAAGCCTACTTTTTATAAACACACCATACAGTAAAGATTGATGAAGAAACCACTGGACTTAGCATTTTGAAATTTGCAGAGTTCTATTATAGCTTAAAATAATGAGCACTTAGAAAAGAATTCTGATAATTCCACCCTCAAGAGATACCCTCTAAATATTAGGTATAGGAGTTCAAAGATTGTATGGAAACTAATTTTGAAGATAGAAATCTGGGATGTAAAGAAAGAAAGAAAGAAAGAAAAAGTATTTATTGTGACTCGTACAGGAAGATCTCAAACTAAACTAAACACAGTAAAAATAAAAACCAAGTTATATAAAACAAAAAAAACAAAAAAGTAACAAAAAGAAAAATGAGACAGAAACTCCTATACGAGGCCAAAAGGCTCCTATCTCAGCATGATGCTGCGACATTTAAAAAATAAATGTCGCAACGCTGGTATTCTGATAGGGCCCGCCGCTGTGATGTCACGGGCAGTTACAGAAATAAAATAAATAAATATTAAAATAGATTGAACATGTAAAATATTAGCAAATAAAAATAAAAAATAATTTTTAATCCGCGCCAGGCGTAACGTCATTACTTGTCTATGCCTTGAGTGTCACGGGCACTTTGGTGTGTCTGTGGTGGTCTGTGGCATTGCTGTGACAAGTAAAAGGTCGCAGGCGCTGATCTTCCGACGTAAATAAATTAATAACATTTATAAAAATACATTACGGCTGTCTAGTGGAACAGCATTACATTAAATATACAATGAAAGTGGAGTGTGATAGTCAATTAACGGCATGGATGAAATGGTAAAACAAAAATAAACTAATGTTGAGTGTTAACAAGCTACAAATTTACAAGAAACACGTGACAAGGAAACAAAACATAGTGCAAGCCAGCAATATGAATTCGTCTGATGCTGCCAATAAAAGAGTGAGACAACCAATAGAATTAATCAATTATCGAACTTGTACCAATTGAACACTAAACAAAAACACGATGCGAAACAACTCCTGTGCCCGTTCAGTGAACAATCGCTGCCAAGCGTTGGGACCACCATTGCTAGTTGCGTGCACATCAAGGGTAGGTTCAAAATTTGGTATCTTTTTGAAGCTGTAGTAAATACTGTTTAAATTTTAACTTGAAAGTACCAACTGTCTTTATAGCACGAAAAGGAGGTGGCAAGTCGTTCCAGCAACGGGAGGCAGCGAATTTGAAACTACCACGGAATGCAGCAGTTCTATGGGATGAGGCTAACATGAGGTACGAAGAAGCTCTAGTCTTAATTTTGTTGACATCGCGTGACCAGGACAGTTTATTATATAAATAATCTGGTTTCTGTAATGTACGATGTGAAGGTACATTAAAAAAATATCGGTATTTAAAAAAAAATGTCACGTAACTTAATGTGGCAGACCAAATTCTACGCGAGCGAAGCCGCGGGCAAAAGCTAGTAATATTATAAAGAGGAAAGATTTGTATTTTTGTATGTTACGAATAAACGTAAAAACCACTGAACCGATTTCAAAAATTCTTTTACCGTTAGAAAGCTACATTATCACTGAGTAACATAGGCTATATTTATTCCTAGAAAAAATTAGGGATCCTTGAAAATTCCTACTAAAACCAACCCAAGGTGTAAAAAAATAGCCATAAAATGTCTTTCATCGCATGCGCTGCGGAAAGTATTGATGATAGAACAAAAATATATTCTACAATATTATAGAACATGTCAATATCTACAAAAAACTTCGCGAGACCATATGTCCAACTATTGTAGTTATGTCACTATAACTACTTTTTAACATTTTAAAAATTGATAGAAATGCCGATCAAAATCAGACCATGTTATCCATACTTTTGTATTTATTCTTATCCTAATAAATTATTTTGTATTCAAGACTGAATCAATACCTGTTGATTACTTTTTGAATTATTAAAATCGGACATTCCATTCAAAAGATATTACGAAATTAAAAATGTCAGTAGAATAAAAACTTTTTAAGAAAAAAAAAAACCGACTTCCAAAAAAACACTACAAAGTGAAAAATAACTTTAATTTCGGAAGTCGGTGTCTTTGGATCTGTATTTTAGTTTTTTGCCACCGACTTCCGAAATTAAAGTTATTTTTCACTTTGTAGTGTTTTTTTGGAAGTCGGTTTTTTTTTTTCTTAAAAAGTTTTTATTTCACGCTTTTTAGTGGGTCTGCTTATAATTTATCTAAGTTACAATAGCCTAGTGATCATCGCCTTTTACAAACAAAATATTGCTTTTCCCGATGCAGGGAAGTTAATTGTTGAGGAGTTCTCCAGGACCACCATCAGCTCCATATCACCATTCACATTGTGACGAGCATGAATTGCTTAGCAACCATATTAAAGTAATCGAATCGCAACCCGTGAAATACTTAGATATTATTGAGTAGTTCCGGTGGCCATCTGTGGTCTTCATCATCAGCTCCACTTCACCAAATGGTGCTTTCCGAGAGCAAGTGCACGAGTTACTATAAAAAATACCCAAATCGCTATAGGTGTGCCTATAATATTTGAAGAGTTCCTTCGATTTCTCCAGGATCTCATCATCAAATCCTGACCTGATGTTTTTAGACTAGAAGCTGATAATCCTGGCTGCAGCATCAGGCCAGACTTATGTCAACATTGCATTGAACTTAAAATTTAGTACTGTTTAAAATGAGCCCAAACACGACTACGGTGCTGTTATTTCAAGGTTTGTACTTTTTCTGATGCTCCTGGCTTCAGCATCAGGTCTCTATGTACTTCGGTGTTCCTCATTAACAGTACGTTTATCCACACATCGAGCCCTTTTCAATGAGCCTAAACACGATATATCTGCTGTTAGTTGTCGAGGAGTTAGGTACTCTGCAGACTATCCTGACTGCAGCATCAGGTCATGACTTGATGATCATGAGACCAAATGTGGCAAATGCCCTATCAAACATCAAAACAATTTACTAAAACAGTCCTTGCCTGTTTGAGTAACTTCTTACTGTTAAGGAGTTGTACCTTCCATCATCAGCCCAGCTACCTGAGATGGTGACAACCATACGCAAATAAACAAGATACTTCATAAAATATGCGAAAAACAATAAGTGAGCCTATAAAATTTGAGGGTTGCCCTCGATTTCTCTAAGATCCCATCATCAGATCCTAACTTGGTGACAATGGGACCACCTCAGAACTATCTACTTTCGAACAAAAAAAGAATTTTGAAAATCCATCGACAATTGGCGGAGTATTCGATGAACAAACATACAAAATAAAAATAATAATGATGATAATAATAATAAAAAACATACAAACAGCCGAACATAGTACCTCCTCCTTTTTGTGAAGTCGGTAAAAAAAAAATACACGCCGACGACGCGCCGCGCCGCGCGCCGGCGCCGGTGCGTGTGGCTTCACGCAGCCACAGAATATAGTATGACGTATCGCAGCGATAAAATTCGCGTGTCCACAATGTTTGTAACAAAACTCCTCTGAAACGGCTTGACCGATTCTTATGAAATTTTGTGTGTATATTCAGTAGGTCTAAGAATAGGACGTAAACTATTTTTTATTTTATTTTAACTACTACTATAGATCGTGTAGGGTAGGGGTAGGGTAGGGGTAGGGTAGGGGTAGGGTAGGGGTAGGGTAGGGGTAGGGTAGGGGTAGGGTAGGGGTAGGGTAGGGGTAGGGTAGGGGTAGGGTAGGGGTAGGGTAAGGGTAGGGTAGGGGTAGGGTAGGGGTAGGGTAGGGGTAGGGTAGGGTAGGGTAGGGGTAGGGTAGGGGTAGGGTAGGGGTAGGGTAGGGGTAGGGTAGGGGTAGGGTAGGGGTAGGGTAGGGGTAGGGTAGGGGTAGGGTAGGGTAGGGGTAGGGTAGGGGTAGGGTAGGGGTAGGGTAGGGGTAGGGGTAGGGTAGGGGTAGGGTAGGGGTAGGGTAGGGTGGGGTAGGGTTGGGGTAGGGTTGGGGTAGGGTAGGGGTAGGGTAGGGGTAGGGTAGGGGTAGGGTAGGGTAGGGGTAGGGTAGGGGTAGGGTAGGGGTAGGGTAGGGGTAGGGTAGGGGTAGGGTAGGGTAGGGGTAGGGTAGGGGTAGGGTAGGGGTAGGGTAGGGGTAGGGTAGGGGTAGGGTAGGGGTAGGGTAGGGTGGGGTAGGGTTGGGGTAGGGTTGGGGTAGGGTAGGGGTAGGGTAGGGTAGGGGTGGGGTAGGGGTAGGGGTAGGGTAGGATTAGGGTAGGAGCAGGGTAGGAGTAATGTCGGGGTAGGGTAGGAGTAGGGTAGGGGTATGGTAGGAGTAGGGTAGGAGTAGGGTTGGGGTAGAGTAGGAGTAGGGGTAGGGTAAGAGTAGGTTAGGGGTACGCTAGGAGTAGGGTAGGAGTCGGGAAGGGGTAGCGTACGAGTAAGGTAGGAGAAGGGTAGGGGTAGGATAAGGGTAGGAGTAAGGTAGGAGTAGGACATCACGCGAGCGAAGTCGCGCCGGGCAGCTAGTTAAACCATATTTTAATATAATTATTGCATCTATGTTAATTAATGCAATTTTTTGGTGTCGTTTATACGGTGAAGGAAAACATCGTGAGGAAACCAGCATGTCGTAGAACCAAAAAATCGTAAAATCGTAAAAAATCTACCAACCCGTACTGGGCCCGCATGGTGGATTACGGCCCCCTCTCTCTCACAGAGAGGAGGCCTATGTCCCAGCAGTGGGAACATTATGATGATTTTATGATTGGTGTTGTGCTTACTGTTTTAATTAACTATAAATAAATAAATATTCGCTTGGATATAGATAACACTTATTAGAACCCACTAAAACAAAAGCCTTAGCAACAACAAAGTTAATTTACAATTCAAACAGTTCCTAAAGGGATGTAACTCCACCCCAATATAATACTATTGTTTTAGTTTCAAAAGATATCGGAGTGTTTGGTTCACTGTCAATTGCTTGAACAAAAACTCTTTCTAATTAATCGTCTAAAACGATTCAAGTAATTTACTGAAAACCCTTATAGTGTAATATTTATATTACACTAGCTTTTGCCCGCGGCTTCGCTCGCGTAGAATTTGGTCTGCCACATTAAGTTACGTGACATTTTTTTTAAAATACTGATATTTTTTTAATGTACCTTCACATCGTACATCCCAGATTTCTAACTTCAAAATTAGTTTCCATACAATCTTTGAACTCCTATACTTACCTAATATTTAGAGGGTATCTCTTGAGGGTGGAATTATCTCAATTCCTTTCTAAGTGCTCATTATTTTAAGCTATAATAGAACTCTGCAAATTTCAAAATGCTAAGTCCAGTGGTTTCTTCATCAATCTTTACCTGTATGGTGTGTTTATAAAAAGTAGGCTTGAGATTATCCTATCCAGCACAAACGGATTACTAAACACTGACAACTAAACAGGTCGGACCAATGTTACTTGCATTTAATCACTACATAGTATAAAACAAAGAAGCTTTCTTTTTCCCTATGAATGCTTAAATTTTTTTAAACTACGCAACGGATTTTGCTGCGGTTTTTAGGGTTCCGTACCCAAAGGGTAAAACGGGACCCTATTACTAAGCCTCCGTCGTCTGTCTGTCTGTCTCCAGGCTGTATCTCATAAACCGTGATAGCTAGAAAGCTGAAATTTTCACAAATGATGTATTTCTGTTGCCGCTATAACAACAAATACGAATAAGAATTTAGTACATATTAAGGGGGGCTCCCATACAATAAACGTGTTATTTTCGCCGTTTTTTATAGACAATGGTACGGAACCCTTCGTGCGCGAGTCCGACTCGCACTTGGCCGGTTTTTTTTTTATAGATTTTGTAATAACTAAAGAATCATGTGGTACGTAATTGGAATAGGTGAACATCTGTGTTAATTTATCTGTGTTTTTACTGCAATATACTCCTGTATACTATGTTATTTGATGTTTTTTGTTCAGCGTAAATAAGAAGATTTTGGGATTTAGAAACACGTGAGCAAGCTACGTAAAGCTGCCCATGGGAAAAACAGGGCGTGCCTAAATGTATCCCCGCTACTTTCAAAGTTTGCCCTTGCGATTTATTGATGGTCATAGAAAATGCAACTTTAAGTGGAAACTGTAAACGTTTGAAATCACCACTCAAATAACTAAAAACAAAATTCTATAATCAATTAAACAAAAAAAAAAAAATCTCATACGAATGAAATTTAAATAAAAGTAATCTATATTTTTATTTAAAAATACCTACAGCATGAAGGTATGTAACGAATTGAACATTAATGCTATCAAAAAGCGAATTAGTTAGGTAGGTACCTATACGTTAAACTGTAACAAAATTATAAGTAGTAATCAAACGAAAATTAAAAGTAGGTAAGTACTTAATATTTTTATTTGCTACTTATAAAAACTACTATATATCTAAATAACGAAATCCTAAATTTAAACAAACAATAAAGAACAATTCTTATACGACTGAATTAAAAATCGCTAATCGCTATCTAGGATAAACGACGAAGAATAAATGACATGACAATAAAAATGCATAGAGATCACAACCATCAATGACGTCTGCCCTCACGCGTCTGCCCGCGTTCGGGTCGCGCACTCGGCCATGCCTCGTCATTGCTTGGATTGCATTGTTCGCCCCTCCCCCGCGACTGCGACGCCGCATCGCGCTCCGCCCGTGCTGCGGCCGCCGCCGCGGCGTTAGGCCACAGTAGATATAATATACAGTAGAACATCTTCATACAAACGTGCCGCTCTCGGTTTGAATGTGTGCGTGCGCGCCGCGCGCCATGTCGGCACGCGATTTCACGCACACGCTAGCATAATATATGAGGGAATAAGGTGGCGGCAGTGCGGGCTGTGCAGCGCGACTGTGAGCACGCGCGTACGCTACATGACCGCTTGCGTTCGTCAACTCTCGCCGGCGGCGGCCACTTAAATTACGAGTATCATGACTTCAAAAAGGGGAAAAAAATATTGTAGTGTTTTCGGGTGCCTCAATAATGATTTCGCAAACCCGGACTTATCATTCTTCATAGTTCCTACTCAACCAGAAATGTAAGTACCTACTTATACTTAAATATTATTAGAAAATGTGGTATTGTATTGTTTATTTCACAGTTTATTTGCTTTATAGAGCGTAGCCGAGTCGCATTTTTCCATATAAATGTATTCCCAAATTTACTTTCTGAATACTATGTTTAGAGCTAAAGTTTATTTTAAGAAGTCTAGTTTTTAACCGACTTCTAAAAAAGGAGGAGGTTCTCAATTCGAATGTTTGTATTTTTTTTTTATGTTTGTTCCCGCATAACTCCGTTGCTTGCCAACCGATTTGAAAAATTCTTTTTTTGTTGGAAAGGGTATACCTACTTCCCAAATGGTCCCATGAAAATTTTATCGAAATCGGACAAGCGGTTTTTGAAAAATCAACAACAATCTAAAAATTTATCTACATTGTCTACATTAACGATCTTTTTGTTTACTTTTTTGTGGGGTAGGTACAACTAAAAATTGAAAAATAAAAACTTTTTTACAAAAAAAAAACAACCGACTTCAAAAAAAAAACACTACAAAGTGATAAATAACTTTAATTTCGGAAGTCGGTGTCAAAAAACGAAAATGCGGATGTCTGTAATTTATATGGTGTACATAATAAAGAGTATTCTATTCTATTCTATATTATAAAACAGAGGATTGAGTACGAAACATCGTTTAGGTAAACGTATTTGTCGCGTATAGTTGTAATAAGGGCAATTTCACAATAATTAATATTGCAAATTAATTACTATTGAAATTATTATTTTTTCTATTGTCTGATGTGTTGTTCAATCCAAATATGGTGTCTTAATCATAATATTAACTTAACAAAATTACAGTAACATGTGACCGACTAACGCTTAGGGTTGCTTTACGTCGACGTTAATCAACGAGCGTGTAATTTAAGTGTAGAATCTAGATACACCCATTACAGGAATTACGGCAAAGATCGAAATTTACTCATGATCCCACCTGATGATTTTGTCGATAATGTAGAAAGGATGGAGCAGGTGTTTCGCAAAGCGTTCGAAAAGGACCACATCAACATTAAAATTGGCCGGTCAATTTACGATCAACTGAATGATATAGAATTTAAGATGCCCTGTCCATGCTTTCCCAAAAGCTTTACAAAAACTTTACATAAGAATGAGAATTTACTTTACATTAACAAATAATAATAAAGCGTTCCGGACGTGCAGAAACAGGAGAAAAATTTTCTCGGTATCAAATTTGTAACTTAGTATAATAAATGTTATGTGAATAAAGGCTTTTTATTTTTACTAAATTTATAAATTGGTAAAATATTCAATCATAATATGCTTTTTATTTCATAAATTTAGATCAAGTGCTGCTTGTTCGAAAATATTAACTAAAAGTAAAAGTGACAACCCTGGGGATCAACGCAAGAGTAGGCTAATAACTCGGCGGGCGGCCTTAGATAACTTACTGTATATTATACTGTGGTTAGGCGCTCCGTTCAAGTCAATCATATCGTGATAACTTTTAAACTATTCGGCCAAATTACTTAGTGTGAAAGACAAAGTTTATCTACATTAAATACTGAATGCGAGAAATGTATTCATTTTGATAAGAGTTTGATAATTATATACTAAATGTGCATTGTAAAATAGTAGGTACCAAATTTAATTAGATTTATGGTTCACAATTTTGGTTGTACTGGCTTGCACATAAAAGGTAGATATTATGCTGTCGCGGACTTTTATTTAGATCTACTTAAGACAAATAATCCTGCGGTACATCATCTTTATGTAACTCCATTGGTTTAGGCAGCGCACGCCAAGATAGCTCTCAGATGGAAGATTTTTTTCCGACTTAATTGACACGTATCGTTATATTATGACCAAAACTACATAAAATCATTATAAATTGTAGCCTATGTGTTATTCTAATGAATAACCTATATTACTGTAAAGTTTCATCCAAATCCGTTCAGTAGTTTTTTCGTGAAAGAGTAACAAACATACATCCATCCTCACAAACTTTCGCATTTATAATATTAGTAGGACTAGCTGCGCCCCGCGGTTTCACCCGCATAAGTCTCGATCCCGTAGGAATATCGGGATAAAAAGTATCCTACGTCCTTTCCCGGGACTCAAACTACCTCTGTACCAAATTTCATCTATATCGGTTCCGCGGTTTAGGCGTAAAAAGGTAACACACAGACAGATAGACAGAGTTACTTTCGAATTTATAATATTAGTATGGATACTTACATAATCTGCATTCTCAATTTATTTGCCAAAAAATGTAAACAAATATGAGTTTATTGATAAATAACTTTAATTCCTACACAATAAAGTTCAGTTCACGCTACAACTTCAAACATTTTTATAACTTTTTCAATAGCGCTAGTCACTCTGAAATCAACTTAATTAACATTATTATAAAGTTGATTTTTGTTTAACTTGAAAGAACATCAATTAATCAAGTAACATTAGTTTGAATAGACGATACATACATAATCTCACACCTTCTTCCCATGAGGTTAGGCAGAAACGACAGACCACCACCTGCGACGATCCTTACATACTACATTTGCTTTTAAGTAAATAAGTACTAAGTAACGAGACGAGTACGCAAGGTAACGCATTGGCCTTCAGATATACATCGGAAGGTCAATACATATACATAATCAGCCTATAATGTTCCCACTGCTGGGACACAGGCCTCCTCTCTGTGAGAGGGAGTGGGCCGTAATCCACCACGCAGGCCCAGTGCAGGTTGGTAGATGTCACATGTCTTCGAATTTTTGGTTCTAGGACATGCCGGTTTCCTCACGATGTTTTTCTTCACCGTTTTGAGAGCAGTGGTGATGAAATAATTTACACAAAGTAAATCGCCTGTCTAGGTTCGAACCTACGACCTACAACTCGTAAGTCGCGGTCGTTACCACTGGGCCACCACTGCTATGAAAATCAATGCTCAATGCAATGTCCGAAAATGTTACCGCTGTCCCGGAACATAAAGGGCTATGAAAGGAACACGGGTGGGTTTTAGTCAGTAAGAGTTTGACACTCCCTTCTGCTCCACCCAGAGCGGGAGGAGTCATTTGATGATTTCCCATCCACAAAAAAAAGGCCAATGCTCAAAACGTTCAAAATCTAGTCGCAATCTCATCTAAGAGACAATCAATGTCAAAAACTTGTCAAAAATGTGGGGAAATTACAAGTATTTTTAATAGATTGAGACTGAGATCAAGGACAAGGATGCAAGGTGGACCGACGACATTGCGAAGACCGCAAGAACCCGTTGGATGCAAGAAGCACGGAACCGGTGAAGGTGCTTGGGGGAGGCCTATGTCCAGCAGTGGACGTCTTTCGGCTGAAATGATTGAACCGAATTAGACGAAAAAAAGCCTTAGCAACCACAGAACTAGGTTTCCATTCACTACTGGAACAGAAGACCTCATCATCTGCCTAGCCTTTCCCCAACTGTATTGGGGTCGGCTTCCCGCCTAACTGGATGCAGCTGAATACTAGTATTTTACAAGGAGCGATTGCCTATTTGACCTCCACAACCCATTTTACCGGGTAATACGATACCCCTTGATTTTCAGACTTTCGGCCTTCTGACTACCCGTAACAACTGTCAAAGATGCACGAATGGCAGCCGGGACCAACGGCTTAACGTGCTTCCCGAGGCACGGAGGGGTCTCGGTATGTAAAGATGGTCACTCATCCACAGACCAACCGCGGCAAGCGTAGCTTAACCTGATCGATCGACCTGTGTAGTATGCGGCTGTTATTATTTAGCCAAGGAAGATCTCGTCGACATAATTAATCGTCTAACAATTATTCAAGTAATTTTGTAATGGCCCTTGCAAATAGGCAGTAAGGATAGAAGAATAAAAGAAAAAGATGAAAGTTGTTTGATGAATAAGTATCATAAGATACCTACTTACTTTTTATTGCCTTAAAAGGGTCTTTGTTTAACTCAGAGGGAAGATAACTCGTTTTATTTAGATTGTCATGTACTACGCGTATATCTGTATTGTTGATTTCCGCAAAAGCATTGTCCTGTTTTTCACAAAGTGACATACAATTTATCCTTTTTTGTAGGGTTCCGTACCCGAAGGGTAAAATCGGGACCCTATTACTAAGACTTCGCTGTCTGTTCGTCTGTCTGTCATCAGGCTGTATCTCAAAAACTGCGATAGCTAGATAGTTTAAATTTTCACAAATTATGTATTTCTATTGCCGCTATAACAACAAATACTAAAAATAAAATAAGTATTTAAGGGGAGCTCCCATACAACAAATGCGATTTTTTTGCCCTTTTTTGCTTGATATCGATAATGGCAACAGGTAGGCACTTGAAATATTCACAAAATACTCAGTTATATTTTTACTTTAATAATAAATAGTAAAATTAAAATAAAATAAATATTTAAGGGGGGCTCCCACACAAAAAACGTGATTTTTTATGTATGTAGTGTTAAATATAGTACGTTGGTACGGAACCCTTTATGCGCGAGTCTGAATCGCACTTGGCCGGTTTTTTTTTGGCATGTTTCCGGATGACAGCGATGCGGACGAGTACTTCGACATCTAAGTGTCTTTTGTTTTTGTATTTATTTGTATATTAAGTTAGTTAGTCATTTAATTTAGTACCTAGTGTAAATAGTTTATTTATCCTACGCAGGACGATATTATTATTGATAGATATTAGGTACATAAAAGGAACAGAGGGTAAAGTTCCAAAGCACCTGCCATCTAATCTCAGCTCGACCCTTCGTTGACTGGTAGGGAATGCATTAAACGGTAACCTTTATACCTTTTTGTGCGAAAAGTTTATAAATAAATAATGTTCACTTATCCTCCATAGAAAAAGGAAGATCCTCCAACCAAACGGGTGTTGTGTCTGGTAGGCTACTGCACAACGATTGATGTCGATTTGTATATATGCTAGATGCGCGGTAAACTCTGCCTGCGCGATGCAGGATTTTGCGTGACGTCAGTATGTTGCGTACTTTGCAAGTGGCGATGTAGCTGCCGCCACATATTATATTGCTAGCGAGCCGCCCCTGCTTCTAAGACTTGACAAAATATAGAGATTTTTTTATTTAACATAACACATAATCAGCCTATAATGTTCCCACTGCTGGGACACAGGCCTTCTCTCTGTGAGAGGAAGTGGGCCGTAATCCACCACGCGGGCCCAGTGCGGATTGGTAGATGTCACATGTCTTCGAATTTTCGGTTCTAGGACATGCCGGTTTCCTCACGATATTTTCCTTCACCGCTTTGAGAGCAGTGGTGATGAAATAATTTACACAAAGTAAAGCGCCTGTCAGGGTTCGAACCTACGACCTATATCTTGTAAGTCGCGGTCGTTACCACTGAGCCACCACTGCTCTCTATTATATGTAAGTTTAAAATGAACCTGTTTTACAATGCTCTAAATAATGGTAAAAACCGCATTGAAATCCGTTGCGGAGTTTGTAAGAATAACGCCGATCACAGAGACACACGAAAAGCTATTTTATTTACAATATTTTACAATATGTATATAATGTCGTATTCAGTACGCCAGCGCCATCTGTTGGCGCTCAGCAGAGTCTAGTTTATGCGAGTCGACGAGAGCCCTGCAGAGCTGTGTGGAGCTCTTGATCATCGAACATCGTACGACAACATGTGCAACTATCTCGCGTTCCGTATCGTCGCGTCGTTTCCTGTGCCTACAGTGTGTGATTCGCCAGTGTGACTAACTGGTTCGTAAATAATAATCTGATTTGAACTGCAAATGGTTTTTCTATTGTGGAATAACCAGCACTACCCATAGAACGCCCATAATAGTTAAAATATGGCTGATGGCAACGGTATGGTAATGGCGATCACACCTAACACTATAAAGGCGAAAGCTTGTGAGTGTGTGTGTGGGTGTGTTTAACGGCTGGACCAATTTTGAAAAAAAAATTGTAAGGAGGTATCTGACATTCTGGATTAACAGAAAAGGCTACTTTTTATACCGATATTCCCACGAGACCGAAACTTATGCACATGAAACCGCAGGACGCAGCTAGTGGTATATAAATTAAGTAGGTTCTGTGTACTAGCAGGAGTATAACAATAGAAACAGTTGCAGAAAGGAGGCAAAAAATTTTCGTCGATCGTAATCGACGAAAATCGACTCAAAGGCAGGCGTATTATTAATAATTTTTATTTTGTTTGATGCTTTTAATTTAATTTTATAATTTTGATTTTATCATTTTAATTTAATTTATATTATTTATTTTTGAATATAATGTACAATGATTAGTTTTAATTTTAATGTCATTTTAAATGTAGTATATTATATAAATTATGATCAAAAATGGTTTGGAATAAATAAGTTGTGAATTTACTAACATAGTTTATAAGTTTTCTGTAACTAACACATGGACCTCTGATGTCTGAGAAATAAATAAATTATTATAATTATTATGTAAAGCACTCTCTAATGCTTCACATTATGAGTCGTGCAATAGTTTACCTACTTAGGCCTTGGATGAACTTAGCTTATACGTTATTCGTCATCATTAGAGACCGGACTATAAGCAACATGAAAGGCCCAAAATATGCATGCAAATATGCAAGTAAAATAGCTAAAAAATGCACAAAAATCCATAAAAAGCGGCCAAAATATGCATACAATTTATCAGGAAAAACAAAAAGGTAATATTTTTTTATGTTTTTTTATTTTAAAAAGCTCTGTACTAGCTATTCAACGATAACAATCGTATTTGCGAAAATATCTATTACAAAATATACCTACTTAGGTAACAATGAAATTTACAATTTACCTTAAAAAATATGTACGACAAAGTATAACTGAAAAGGGACTAAATACATATAATGCAATATGCATTTGCATATAATCCGGTCCTTAGTCATCATCATCTGCCTAGCCTTTTCCCAACTATGTTAGGGTCGGCTTCCAGTCTAACCGGATGCAGCTGAATACCAATATTTTACATGGAGCGACTGTCTATCTGACCTCCAGAACCCAGTTACTGGGTAATACGATACCCCTTTGTAAGTCTGGTTGTCAGACTTTCGGGCTTCTGATGACCCGTAACGACTGTCAAATATTCACGAATGACAGCCGGGACCAACGGCTTAACGTGCTTTCCGAGGCACGGAGGGGTCTTGGTATGTGAAGATGGTCACCCATCCACGGACCAACCGCGGCAAGCGTAGCTTAACCTGATCGATCGACCTGTGCGGCTGTTATTACTTAGTCTCTTAGTCTTAGATAGTTAGTCTGTTATACATTATTAATACTCGTAATTGATTAAGTCAACATAATTTGCTTTGTGTTATGGTTGGGTGAAATTAAATTTAACACTTCGGTGATCGGTTTGTGTTCATTATGATACCAGTGTATCAATATCAAACTACAGGGCAATGGCCTCTTCTTATACTCAGAAGGCACGAGCCATTGATCACCACGCTTGCTCAAAACGGGTTGGCGATTATTATACTGTCTTGTCGTTGTTAATTTTTTTTTTTTGGAGTGATAGCATCTTTAGGCGCGTTGGACATTTTTGCAGTTGGGAAAATATTTTGTCTTGTGTTTTGTTTTCACTTCTATCGGCACTCACAGATTGCCACTGTTTTTTTTAATCATCCAATATAACAACGCATTCATAGCGCTGATGGGGCTGCCGCGACATTGTAGTGCCTCGGGCATGTTCGCCGTCGCTAGCGTCGACTGCTTCTATGCAACGATGCGTAAGCGAAGCGCGACCCTGGTACGCAGAGTTCGCGGCAGCTCCAACAGCGTGCAGGTGATGATAGCTGGCAGGCTCGACTGTCCATATATCAGACGCTGCAGTGACTTGCACGTCACCTACAGTCGTCGGCTGCCAATATAAAAATGTTATGTGTGGTTATTGTTTTGTGTTGTACCTATTGTAATGTAATGTATAATGTATTCAGTGTGTTAGATTTGTGTTATATTTAATTTATGTGTATTTAATGAGTCCGTGTTACTTGAAATAAATGAATTATTATTATTATTAATTATTTTATATATTTAACCATTTATTTACACATATAAACAGACAAGAAAAAGGATCAGAAAAATAAACGGTGATGCTTATTTTTACCAGCCTACGCTGTCCCACTCCTGGGCAACGCGCGTCCTTCTTACAGTTTTGACGGAAGCTACCCAGCTCGTCCCGCCATCATCTACGTGGTCTGGAGCAACCCTGCCTTACTGTCACAAGGCATCCATTATTATGCAATCTTTAATTACCTGCAAGATCCTCATTAGTGAATTTATTTTATTTATTTATTTAAGGACAACCAACAAAGCCTACACTAAAAATACATGTTGAAATTTCCATAATAATTAACATTCTATAGTGTAGCCTTAATTAAAGGCTGTCACGGCATGCATTAAACTTCGAGTAGGAAATGCAGTTACAAAACAAAGTTAACTTATTAGACATATTAGATATATTAAGTAAATGAAAAAGACGATAAACATTACAATATAAAAATTTTAAACTTTTATGATAATGCCCTATGCAAAACAGCTTTGAATTTATGCAAAGAGTAAGACATATCAATATCTACGACGGGTGAGCGTGAAGTAACTAAACACGAACGTACAAAGATAACGTCATCGTAAATTCGACGATTTTAAAATTAAAAAGACTCGTTTTGCAGATATTAATATACTAACTTAGTTTAAAGACTAAAATCAAAAAGCTATAGAACACTTTAATACTGCTTAATAAAAATAAAAAAAACTCAGAAAATCGAACATCAGTTAAGGCTATTCGATACATGATCTCCCAGCCACTTTATCGCTAGATGGCGGCACATTCGCACTTCGAACATTTTCAATTTTTACGCCTAACTCAGAAAGCTTTGCGAAACAAATTTATTATATGCGTCAACTAACGCATTAACATAATCTTTTTAGATATTCACTTTGCTTGTTAACTCGTCTCATACAAAGATTTGTACCCCTAAACATTTAGCCGTTTCACTTTATATCTTTACTATGTCTTTGTACAGTTACACACTACGTGTATAGTTTTACTTGCGATAGAACTAGATGGCGTTGTATTCATAAACTTGGTTTGTGAACTTGTTTTCCAGAGGTGGCGTTAATTAAAATAAAATATTTTTACGAAAATATTTTTATGACTGTCCTTCATTCTCTAAAGCAAGGTTTCTTAAAGTGGGGTCCACGGACCCCCAGGGGGTCCGTGGCGTATGTGTCAGGGGTCCGCGGTAGCTTAGTTAAACCTTAACATACTTATCAGGAAATTATTTAACTATGAAGCAGTGTCGAGCGACGGGCTAGCGAATTCAATTATAATTAATAAGTACAGTCAAAATCATTCAAGCTGTCGAGAGTCTGTATGATTTACTTGCCTTACTAACTTTAAACTGTACTTGAGCCACGAAAACCCCGATTGGCATATTCAAAAACATTAAGAACATCGGCAGACATGGGGACTGCCGACTGAAGTAAATTCGGGATATTGGGCACCCCGCTCGTACGTAAGGTTGAAAGGCTTAGGTAAGGCTAGATCGAAAACCTAAACTGGTGTAAAACGAGTGTAAGCTTATCGTCATAACTCGACAAAGTAAGTTCTCTTTTTGTATGATGTGTAAAAGAAAACAGAGACTATTCAAGGTGGGGTGCTAAAATTTTCAGGCTCGCTACGCTCGTTCTTGCAATTTTCATTGGTTCTTGAGCTTTTCTTCAAAAGTCGACAAAACAAGTAATTCCTAGTCCTTTTGGAATGATCGAAAGAAAATCGAACCTATCCGAGAGGGTGCCAAATTTTCGAGCTCGCTTCCCTCGCTCTTGCATTTTAGGTTCTGATAGCTGCTTGAGCTTGCCTGCATAAGTCTACAATGTAACTCCTATTTCTACTTGAAAATATAAAACAAAACACCTAATCAACAGAGGCGGAGTGTTAAAATTTTCGAGCTCGCTTCGCTTACACCCACATTTCGCCAGTTATTAAGTGAAATGTCATAGAGGGCGAGCCTACTGCCGCCAACCGGGCACAAATCCAGACTTCAACCTGCTTCTGAGAAATTTCTGATGGAAAATCCCTTTAACACTGTACCCGACCTAGGAATCGAACCCAACGCTAACGCTTGCGACTACTAGACCAACGAGAAGATGTACCTCCCTTAAAATATTCCTCGGCACCCATGATGACCCCCAAAATCTTGGGCTGCGACCGCGCCTGCGAGCAGGTCGAGTTATAAATGTGATTTTTAATATAATACATAATTATTACATAAACAAGGTTTGTTTTCTTTTCCTAAAATATTATTTGACAGGGGTCCGTGGAGGTTTTAAATTCTGGAAAGGGGTCCGTGACTGCTAAAAGTTTAAGAAACCCTGCTCTAAAGAAAAGCGTACTTTTTATAGTAAAAACCGAAGAAAAGAATACTTGATTGCTACAAGGGTTGTCAGTTGCTTATTCAATTATTCTAAGGGTGCTTTTGTAGTGTGTTAGGGTAGGTTTAGGTTTAAAAATAATAAAATAATAATAAATCCCCTGACCGATTTCGGTCACGGTGGCCAATTTCAAAGAAGATTAGCCAGGTTTGCAGGAGATATTATAGTGCACAAGTGTGTGCGCAAATACAGGTGCACTCTCTGTGCCTTTACTCTCATAGTTCGATGGGACGGCAATCCGACACGACCAGAGAGAGATCAGGCGCAGGACCAACGGCTTTACGTGGTTTCCGGAGCACGGGGGTATCACGCCACCAATTTCCAAACTTCGGGCAAAAAAAAAATAAAAAGAGTAAAGAAATTCCTAATGGGAAAAATCCAAATTAAATATTACTTGGTCCGACCTGGGAATCGAACCCAGGACGCCTTGCACGGCAGACGCACTTGTGACCATGAAACCAACGAGACAGTCGAGTTTCAGTCTATAATTAAACGCTACTATAAAACAAAATATATAAAATGTTTATTTGAGTCCGCGAGAGACGCAGCGGCGCGCGGCGGGGGCGGCGCGGGGGGGCGTGACGCGGCGCGGCGGCGGACGATCATCGTATTCCGCGAATTCAACTCGGTGGTAGGTATCATTCAACCGCAGCTTTCAGCGTACCCGCCGCGCGCCGCCACAGCACATGAGTAGACAATTCCGTTTGTCTAATCATGTGGCCACAGGCCACAGGCAGTAAGGCAGTGTACAGACACGTGAAATTATTAGGCCGTGTATACACGGTTGTGGGTATTTAATTATTAGTGTAATTTTATTACTGTTGTGTGTATGTATATGTATGTATATAAGTGTTATGTGTAATATGTATTATGTGTTTACTATTTATGTGTGTTTGTATGTTTAGCCTACAAACCAACAACTTCACATACACCAGCGTCCACTCAAACCAACAATTCCAATTTCAAATGAAAAAATGAAAAAAAAAACAGCTGTTCCCTACATTTTGACGAGTTATAAATGTAGGCAACAGCTGATTTTTTTTTTGCGATTTCAGGTTTGGTCCCATAGTAAAAAAAAATTGTTCATAATGATGAGTACTATGACCATGTTAGTCTTTTTCCAATAACCCTGTATATACTAATACTATATTATATTAATACTGATATTATAAATTCGAAAGTAACTCTGTCTGTCTGAATGTTACCTTTTCACGCCTAAACCACTGAACCGATTTAGATGAAATTTGGTAAGTATAGAGATAGTTTGAGTCCCGGTCAAGGATATAGGATAGTTTTTATCCCGATATTCCCACGGGATCGACACTTATGCGGGTGAAACCGCTGGGCGCAGCTAGTTGCAAATAAAGTTTATTGAACTCTTCTCTCACTTCGATAATTGAGCTTTGTTGGTACCGACTTTGTTTTGAAGATTCTATACATCTTTTATTGCTTATTTACACCCTAAGTTACATTAAAATTAGCAAGGAAAAACCGGCCAAGTGCGAGTCGGACTCGCCCATGAAGGGTTCCGTAGCAGCAAGTAACATAATATAAAAGTTCTTGTAGTTCGTTGTAACTTTGTGAAAGGTAAATTGCGGTTTTCGATTTATGACGTATTAAAAAAAAACTACTTACTAGATCTCGTTCAAACCAATTTTCGGTGGAAGTTTATACTTATGGTAATGTACATTATATATATTTTTTTAATTTTATCATTCTCTTATTTTAGAAGTTAGAGGGGGGGGGGACACACATTTTACCACTTTGGAAGTGTCTCTCGCGCAAAATATTCAGTTCAGAAAAAAATGATATTAGAAATCTCAATATCATTTTTGAAGACCTATCCATAGATACCCCACACGTACAGGTTTGATGAAAAAAATTTTTGGAGTTTCAGTTGTAAGTATGGGGAACCCCAAAATTTATTGTTTTTTTTCTAGTTTTGTGTGAAATCTTACTGCGGTTCACAGAATACATCTACTTACCAAGTTTCAACAGTATAGTTCTTATAATTTCGGAAAAAAGTGGCTGTGACATACGGACGGACGGACAGACAGACAGACAGACATGACGAATCCATAAGGGTTCCGTTTTTTGCCATTTGGCTACGGAACCCTAAAAACCGGCCAAGTCCGTGTCGGACCACGCACAATGAAGAGTTCCGGAGTTGAAATCAATTTATCCCAATTCAAGATTGTATTTTACCACTTTGTCGGCGTGATTAATATGTATATCCTTGCCAAATTATAGCTTTCTAGTACTAAGAGTCTCTGAGCTAAGCTGCGGGAGGACGGACGGATTGTCTGACGGTCATGGCGAAACTATAAGGGTTCCTTGTTGACTACGGAACCCTAAAAAAACGAATCTTTCTTAGCTCATAACTTTTTAATGGCTTTTCATTTTACTATTTTGTTTCCGCGCATACAAAATTAATAAAACTAAATAAGAAAAAACGATATAATGTTTAACTTTGGATGTACAGACGCCAGCAAATCAAACTAGGTAATTACTGCAATCTGTCAAATTTCATTAATAGATTTTCAACTTTATCGCTAAAGTATTAGGTTCAAAGTTTATTGGGAAAATTTTACAGTTTCGGGTAGCTTGATGTGCTGGCGTCTGTGCTATGTCAAACGGTGGAGTACCTAATAAATTCCTGAAATTTGTAAGTATGGAAAAATTTCGGCTAGTGTGCTCATCAACTTTATAGATGATACGTTCATTATTACAGTAATGTCGAACCCAGGGTAGATCGCAGATGATTCTATCACAAAGTAAGAGCCACCGCGCCAGCCTTGTAAGAAAAAAAATTAACAAAAAAAACCGCCTTCCAAAAAAAAAACTACTAAGTCGAAAATAACTTCGGTGTCTTCAGTACCTACTTTAGTTTTTGCCTCCGACTTCCGAAAATAAAGGTTTTTTCGCCTAGTAGTTTTTTTTTTAAGTCGGTATTTTTTTTTTTTTTTAATTAAATATATCTCGCTTTTTAGTGGGTCTGTTTATAATTTATCTAAGTTTCAATAACCTAATGTCAACTTGCTTATCGCCTTTACAAAATATTGCTTTTCCCGATGCAGGGACGTTAACTGTTGAGGAGTTCTCCTGGTATTTCACCATCAGCTCCATTTCACCATTCGCATTGTGACGAGCATAATAATTAATTGCTTAGCAAGCACATTAAAGTAATCGAATCGCAACCCGTGAAATACTTATTATTGAGTAGTTCCAGTGGCCATCAGTCATGTGGTCTTCATCATCAGTTCCACTTCACCAAATGGCGCTTTCCGAAAGCAAATGCACGAGTTACTATAAAAAATAGGTACCCAAATCGCTATAGGTGTGCTTATAATATTTTAAGAGTTCCTTCAATTTCTCCAGGATCCCATCATCAGATCCTGACTTGATGACAATGGGACCACCTGGAAAGTATACCCTTTCAAACAAAAAAAGAATTTTTCAAATCGGTCTAGCCGTCTTCGAGTAATCGGGTCGGGTAACATGCATAAAAAAAATTAAAAAAGGTTCCGACAAACTGAGAACCTCCTCCTTTTTTTGAAGTCGGTCAAAAATTGCATACCTACGCTTCGCAACCATCCATCAATAGTGATCGATGTTCGCAACTAAACTTGTCAACAAAATCACGCATAATAATGCCTGTGCGACGGTTGACTACAACGCCATCTAACGAGCAAGATCAACTGTTGTTGATAACCATAGCAAAAATGTATGTTCTGCTTCTCGATGGTTCTTTGAAATATCCTGCAGAGGGCGTGTTCCGGCCGCGCACACATAGAAAAATTTATCGATTTTATCAGGCCTAGATATCCTGTAAATAGTGTTTTTTTATAGGTTTTTGTCGATATGCGTCAATAATAAGTCATAACAACTTAATATACGTGCTTTTATTCTGCAAAAATCGTTTATATTTCGAGATTTGTACCCCGAAAGAATGTATGAAAAAGTGTCAGTATCCAATCACCTTAAGTTATTGCGAGGTTCTTAATTGGTGAGCCGACCTTTCAAAAGTTTCTAAAGGCAATTGTACGGTAAATACTCCTTAAAAGAGGAAATGCGGTCGGAGAGACTTTTGAAAAAGCCTAAGTAAAAGTCACAAACCGAGGTTTGGCTCTCGCCTATTTCCTCCTCCAATATTGAATCAATTTAAAACATATTTTGTAAACTAAATAAGAAGGATGTGTACTATGTCCTTATTTTTTTCTTTTTTTATTAATAGTTGTCAAATTTGTACACTAGGCCTCTGTTGACAGTGGTTTAAATCGGCATTTTTGAGGGTTCTAGTGCTTATAAAAATAATGTATCATCAAAAAGGAAAACATAGGGACATACAAGTAGTTAATATTTATTATTCTGTAAAAAATCTTTGCTTGGTCATTAACCAGAAAGAAAACAGGCGATAGCGTTTCTATGGAGAAAAGACCACCCACGTTTCCTCTCAATTGGTGGGCTAACCTTTCAAAAGTTTCTAAAGGCAATTGAACGGTAAATACTCCTTTTAAGGGTCCCGAAAAGAGCAATGAAAACTTTTCTTCAATATTGACGAAAATATTAATAAATATGATATGAAATTAACATATTGATGATGATGTAACTAATTATATATTTTGTAACAATATAATTACTTGCTGCAACTACTAATTTAGTAAGTACCGCCTCTGAATCAATAAATACAAAATGTATGAGAAATTTAATTATTTTTATAATATGTTTTTTCGTGAATTTTTCACGGAAAAAAATAGAAATAAAATAGTGATTAGAAAAATAAATGAATAGGTGATTTGTGAAATAGTTATTCTGCTATTTGGGGCGGAGACCAATTCTACAACTCGAATATCATAAAAATCGGCCCGGGCGTTCTTGAGTTATAAATGGTGTAACTATCCCGACTTTGTTTTATTTATATAAGATTTAAAAGAGTGTCCCTGGAGTTTTTTACCCGTTCTTCTCCAAAGGTACCGACTATGCTTTGGAATGGGCAACTAGCTTCATATTTCTGACTGACTGACTCCTTGACAATTTAAAAGTGCTTGTAGAATAGAATACTCTTTATTATTATGTACGCCATATAAATTACAGACATAAATATAGAAACTTTACAATGGGTGACACAATGGGCGGTCTTGTAGAAAGTTGAAGTAGATGCTTTGAGTTTGATGAAAATGATCGTATTCTGTCTAGACTTTTTGAAACTATGCCGATGTTGGGGTCAGCTTCCAGTCTAACCAGATGCAGCTGAATGTGAGTATTACAGTGGTCCTCATTTACGTAGTAAGCCAGCATTTGGGGAGCTGTTCTGATTTCCTTGACGCTTCATGTATCTAAACAACCCTTCATTTTTCCATATGTGTTCATGACCACCCAAAATGAAAAATATCAGTATTATACACGAAGCGACTGCCTATCTGACCTCCACAACCCAGTTACTGGGTAACAGGATACCACTTGTGAAGATTGGTTGTAAGGCTGGTTTTAGTCTTACGCCGACGGCACGCGCACCGTCAGCGCTGATGGCCGAGATATATGTTCTTCTAGGAAGCGTTTTTGAATGACGCGTAGCTATCAGCGCGCACGGTTGTCCGCGCTGATAGCTACGCGGCCGTGCGCGTCGCGTGTTGGCCCCGCGTAGCTGTCGGCGCTGACGATCGCACGAGCGCCTCTGCTTTCAGTGAGCGTTCTAGTGTCGAGCGGAGCGGACGTCGTCAGCGCGTACAGTCATTGCCAATCTATAGAATATAGATACGATTCGTAAGCTGCAATGGACCACTTTATCCTGTGTCTTTGCCAGTAATTCATCAAAAGTTCTAGGTGACATTCGAAAGTAATTAAAGAATTTACTTTCGTCAGCCCTCAAAGTGCCATATAACAAGACAAAGTCTCCTACAACGGCTCTCTGCTCAATTAATGGATGAACATGGAGTCTTCGTCGTCGCTGGTTTTTATTTTTTTTGAGATAGATAGTACAAAGCAGCAATAATTAATACACTCCGCATTTTAGTCGTCGCGTCGTCTGTACAGTAAGGCGGTAAGTACGATACTAAAACGAGCCACGCTGAGCCTCAGCGCTGACAAACTACGCGCTGAGCTATGAGCGCTGACGGTGAGCGTGAGACTAAAATCAGCCTTAGACTCAAGCTTCAGACTATCCGTAACAACAATCAAATTTCTGCGAATGACAGTCGAGACTGCAGGCTTTCCGCGGCGCGGAGAAGTCTCTGTATGTAATAGATGGTTACCCATCCGCGAACTGACTTCGGCAAGCGCTCTTAGCTTTGATCGGTCGACCGATAACCTTGAGCCATGAGCCCCTCTTAAAAAGGTTTTGTTACAATGTAATCATGCAGAAACACTCGCAAAAGTAAAATATTTCTGAGGGTAATAAACTCTAAATTGCCTTATTCCGGGAACTCGGGCCAACGAAGTGTTTCCAAATTTTATTTTATTCGAAATCTCGGCACAGATTGAAGATGAAAATGATGAGCAAAAAAACTAATGAAAATCTTAAAAAATGCTCTAGAGGAAACCGTTTTAGAATATAATACGTAGAGAGAATTACGGATTTTTTTTTGCAACTTAAAAACAATCCTATCTAATATTATAAATGCGAAAGTAAGTTTGTTAGTTGCGCTTTCACGCTAAAACGGCTGAACAGAATTGTATGAAATTTGCCACATGGGTAGACCATGAACTGGAAAAGGACATAGGCTGCTTATCATCCTGGATTGCAGACGAAATCGCGGGCAACAGCTAGTTTTCTATACAGGGTGTTACGGAAAGGGTATATCAATACAAACGGGTTGAAAAGTGTATCTGGTCTAGAATCTCTGTACAAAATTTCAGCTCAAAAGCAGTAACTTTGA
Source organism: Amphipoea oculea (assembly GCA_945859645.1). NCBI lineage: Eukaryota > Metazoa > Arthropoda > Insecta > Lepidoptera > Noctuidae > Amphipoea > Amphipoea oculea. Next base: position 2,697,685 of record OX243885.1, read on the forward strand.
AAATGCTTAATATTTTTTTTTTATTTCAATCGTTTATTAAATTGAAATCATAACAAACGTGTCACCGCACTACGAGGGTTATTATTCATTATCTGTAGTGTGTCTGTGCGCCTAGTACACGCACATCACGCCGCCGCGCGCCTGTGCAGCGCCGTGATGTCGAAATAAAAAAATGTTAGGCATTTTCAAAGTTAATGCTTTTGAGCTGAAATTTTGTACAGAAATTCTAGACCAGATACACTCTTCAACCCGTTTGTATTGATATACCCTTTCTGTAACACCCTGTATAACAAAGTTCTTCAATTGTCTAACACACAGTATGCAGTGGCAATTCCCGTATCTCTAATAACGTGCAGTACGCATTTTAATTTTCGTCTCAATTTGTCAAAAATACCCCCAATTAACCTACATTTTTGACATTGATTTTCGCTGAGATGAGATTTCGTCGTCACCGAGGCAGGCCTAAGAAACGCTGGCGTGACGATTTAGACTCATTCCTAACCGACTGGACTGAGAAGGCAAAGCACAAGGAAATGTGGAAGAAAATGGGGGAGGCTTTTGTCTAGCAGTGGCTAACGGAAAAAAAAGAGAATGCGACTACAGTCCCTTCAAAGTTATTTTATCTCTGAGTTCGCATCACTGTCAAAATCACAATGATCTTTATTGCCGTTGCAATAATGTTGCTGTTGGGTTGCTGCCATTGACAAGTTTGTCGAAGATCTTTATTACCGTTAATATAAGGTTGCATTTGAGTTGCTGTTGTCAGAGGTCAAATATTGCTTGGGATGCATGAAGAAGCCTCCTCGTGTAGCGCAGTTTGTTCCGCTAGTTACTCAACTGAACCGAGCGCTCGGCGCATCCTGGACAGTCACACCCAACACCTTATTTGACTGGCCAATTCTTCCCTTGCGGTGGCAGGGCTAAAACCCGCCTGGTTCGCGACCACCCTCCCACCAGAGTCAAGTCAAGGAGCCTGCTGTGTTTCGTCGATGCGTGGGAGTTCCAGTGCCTTAAGCATCTTCTGGGCAGGCTCGTTCAGCCATAGACCTCATCCATCGCTTTCCATCAGGCGTGATCGAGGTCAAGAGCGGGCCCATTCATCAATAAAAAATAAAAAATAAGTTTGAAAGGCCTGTAGATCAAGATGGTGAACGTTTTTAATTTTTTAACCGCTTGTGTCGCATTTATGCGACACATGTTTCCGTGCCCCTACCGCTCGTGTCGTATTTCAGTGACAGAGCACATGCATGATTTTTTCGTTCTATTTTCGTCCTATTAACTGCGTGGTACAGACGCCAGCACATCAACCTACTACAATCTGTCAAATTTCTTTAATAGATTTTCAACTTTATCACAAAATTATAAGGTTCAAAGTTGATTGGGAAAATCTGACAGTTTCGGGTAGGTTGATGTGCTGGCGTCTGTACAATTAAAACCATTATTAAATAGAGATAAAAACTTTTTGACTATTTTTTAATTGATATAACGATTTCTCCTTCTATTTATTGTAGGTATTATTTTATCTTGATTTTATCTAATTGTAGCCGTGCGCTAGGGGCACGGCAACTGATATTTAGCCTAGCGCTTAAAAGGTTAATAACAGGAATTGGCCTCCTGGTTCGATTTTCAAAAACAAGTGAAGATCGCGGAAATCAATTGAATGCGGGCAGCGCAGAACTTATCGTACAGAAGGCGAATTTTCGTAATTTAAAACGTTCAAAATCTAGTCGCAGTCTCATCACGGCGATTGTTGTCAAAAAATTGTCAAAATGTAGGGAAATTAGAGATATTTTTGACAGATTGAGACTGAGATCAGACTGTTAACGATCTTCAAATTATGAGAATTGCCCTTCGGATCGTACAGAAGACCAATTCTCGTAATTCAAAACGTTCAAAATCTAGTCGCAGTCTCATCCCGGCGACAAAAAAAATGTCAAAAACTTGTAAAAATGTTGGGGAATTAGAGGTATTTTTGACAGATTGAGACTGAAATCAGACTGTGAACGATCTTCAAATTACGAGAATTGCCCCCTGGTGCCATAGTGACGCTTGGGTGAGGCTATATATCCAGCAGTTGAAGTCTTTCGGCTGAGATAATACTATGATGATGCTATTTCTAATTGAAAATTGACTGACTTATTACTTGTTATTTTTTTTTTTAAATTAAGATTGTTTACTTTTACCATGTTTGTAAATATGTGAGCACCACGTATCTATCAGATAATTAATTTATATGTCATGGTTTCGTTTTTAATTATTTTACCTATTGTGATATAGTAATTTTATTTAACGTGCATCGTACTCACATCTATACATATAATAAAACTGTAGAAAAGAAGTTTTTGTACATTAAAAAAAAAATAAAAAAATATAGCCAGGGTGTTAAAGGACAACCAATAGAACCCATTTCCAGCATTTTTAGAATTTTTGTCTGTTTGTCTGTTTGTATGTTTAGTTATCCGAGCATCACGTAAAATGTACGAAATCAATGTAGATAACTTTTATACACAACGATTTAGCGTAACTTGAAGTAACATTTAGTTTTTGTTTCATCGCAATCGGTTCAGTCTATCAAAAGATTTTTGAATTTAAAGTGTTCCAGAAGAAAAAATAGTTAACGTGTGTTAATGTGCACTTGGTCTCACAACTTCACGTTTATATATATTTGCGTTAATAATTATATAAATTGAAGTAACATTGAGTTTTTTGTTTCATCGTAATCAGTTCACACCTAAAAAATGTAAATTAGAAAATTATAAGTGTTTCAGAAATAAATATTAAAACAGCGCCATCTATTGACAAAATGACTAACTAACTTACAATACAAATATATAAAAATAAAAAAAAAACAAAGGACACTTAGGCGTCGAAGTATTCATCCGCATCGCTGTCATCCGGAAACGTGCCCAGAAGACTGGCAGCATTGCCACGTTGAATGGCAATGCTAATTCTTTGGCCAAAGAACGACCCAGCCCTCTGGTCACGTAAAGTATCGACCAGCCGGCGAGAAATTTCCTTAAAAAGGAGACGCGCGCTCGGGCCCCATGACCCGAGCGTTTCGACCCCAAACGGCTCAAAGCTGTAGTTGCCCACAAGGTTACAGTATTTGCGCCGCTTGAGGGTCTCAGCAGCTGCAGCAGCGGCGCCAGTACAGCCCGAAGTGCTAGGAACATGAGATGGCGCTAGGGTATCGACACATGTTGCGTCCCACACCAGAGGCCTACCCACCTTCCAAGGCAACAACGTCATGCCGTCTGGTCTCTTCCCATCATCACGTACCAAGCCGTTTGGTTCTAACACCGCTGGTACGCCGGCGGCGACAAGAGCTCGACGAATAATATCGTTGATGCTGGCGTGCCGTGCTATGCGACCTGCGCTCCTGCAGCAGGACAGGCCATGGTGTCCGAGACTGTCGACAGCTTCACCGCAGTGACATCGATGCGGAGCAACACAAGGTGCGCCCAAGCGGAGACACGTAGCGAGCCGAAACGATGAGTCATCCATCATTGTGCCTATGGTGGATGACGGGAGCGCGTGAAGCCACAAACCTGACTCCCATTCTCCCACAGCCAGCAGACGGGCACGCTCAACAGTATTACGTGACGTGTTTACAAGGGTATTCCGTATAATACTGCAGAGCGGCACGTCCCACCGTCTCTGGGAAGACGGGTTATCAGGCAAAACCGTATTGGGACAAGCCATTTTCCAAGCGTTCAACGCATCGGTCAAAAACGGCACTTCAAAATCGACCAGTGAGGAAGATAAAATGTTCCTGGTTAATTTATCGGTACTGTGGACCGAGGAGAGGAAAGCTGGTAAACTAATACTTGAAATTTTGCGGACGCCGAGACCGCCCAAGCGAATGGGTAGTGTGGCTTGCTGCCACGCACGGTCGTCCAGGACCACATTTAGGATGCAACAGTACCGAATGAGTGTGAAGGCCGAATGAATATTAATTTTGAAAAGTCTTTCGGAGACGTCATTAAAATTTTGTATCTTCTCCTCAATGAACGTTGGAAAGGATTCGTCAAAAATTGGGGACCCTAGAAGGTGAAGAGTTTCTTTCCATAATTTTGATATTTGGAGCTATTGTATTAAATTTTGCAATGGTTGTCTGTCCGTCAGTCGTTTGGGGAAGATAAATTTCGCATTTTGAATGGTTAAGGTCTAGGCCAATGGAACTGAATTTTTCTTTTAAAAACTGTAAATCTTTTAAGACTGTGTCTACATCACCTCCTAGGGTTCCGTCATCCAAATACCATACGTTGAATTTAGAATTTAGTTGTCGAATAATTGGATTTATTGCCAAACTAAAAATGACTGGCCCAAGAGGGTCACCCTGTTGACAACCAACTGCTGATTTCAAAAGGTGGTCTTTATAAAGTAATTTAGAGGGTTGCCTGTAACATTGATAGAGAAAACTGTAAATTTTGGACAAAATTCTAAAGTGCGAAGTAAATAATAACTTGCAATTTGAGTCATGTAGTTTTATTTACTTCGTAGTTTGTAATTTTATTTGTCTTCATTCTCATTTTGAAAGTTTGTGTTTTGTTCAATATTTTATTTGTTTGGTTCAGTTCTTTTTCTGAAAATGCCTTCTAGAAAAAAAAAACAAACCTTTCGCAGCGTAGCCGAGATGCGAAAACGCGAGATTAAGTAGGTCCCAGGAATCAGAAGAAGAACATGAAGTGAGTTGCGGGGGTGGACCTAAGTATTGGATGCTTTTCCCATGGTCAACTATACGTAGCTCTTTCACGCGTAAACAACCCCAATAACCTTTTTGTGTACGCTCCAGATGGTTCCACAGCTAATGTTGTTTATAGAGAAGCACTAGCATAAATAAAAAACAAAGATTTGAATCGGTATCCTCGCAGGATACCGACGCACACAAAATATATTGTTAAGTTCCGACATCCACGCGATCGAAGTCGCGGGCACAGCTAGTATTATTATATAATTAATGTACCTATGCAAAATATTGTAAAACACATTAAAAAAGTAACGGCGGAGTTTCTTGCCCATTCTTCTCCATACGAAAACTACCTTTTGGAAGGGGCGACTAGAATCAATTCTATTTTAATGTATAAATGTTTGACGTTCAAAAGTGCCTTTTATGTGCCTATTTGAAATAAATGCTTTGACTTCGAATTAAACGCTCTACTCTGTAATTACATCTATAATGCAACTACCACTAGAAAATGGCAATCATACCCACTCCGCACAGTGGGTATGATTTGAGTAGCGCGTTCCAAATCCAATTATTATAAACTTGTCAGTTGCGTTCCACATTACATTCGGTCTCTGTCCATCGTTGCATGATATTATCCTGCATTAGGGTATTAATAGCGTACTCTACTAGTTTGAGCATTCTAATACCCGGTTCCTATGTGACTACGGTTTGTTAATCTTATATCTACCAATCAAAATTTTGATAATTACGAACTTGTATTGTTACTTTGTAATACTGGATATAAATGATAAATGATTTATTTTCTGTAAGTAGGTTTGCACAAACACTTTTATACGTCAATCATATTTTTTTTAAGCTAGATAAGGTTCAGCGTTTCCTATCTGACTACTCTGAGAAGAAATACCGAAACAAACTCAGAGATCACAGTCTCTTTTAAATTCCAGACAAAATCTTGGTCAGATATCTGAAGACCATGTAGATTGGTGTCTGAAATGGTCTTTTGAGGAAAGAACCACACAGATTGAATTATAATTTTATTTGTAAACTGGCTGTGCCCCGCGGTTTCACCAGCGTAAGTGTTGACCCTGTGGAAATATTGGGATAAAAAGTAGCCCATATGTCAATCCAGGGTGTCGGCTACCTCAATACAAAATTTTATCAAAATTGGTCCAGCCGTTAGAGCGTGAAGCAGTAACAATAAAGTAATAAACACACCCCCACACACGCTCACAAACTTTTTCCTTTATAATATTATTGTGATACTTTCGTGGAATGATAAGATCTCAAATAGGTACTTACCTTAATTATAATTGGCTTATGTTTAACTTATCACCAGATAAAGTAAAATATAACATCGAAAAAACACTTTTTACTGCCAAAAATAGTAAATGATCACCAAAGGTATTTGTATTCTCATTTGCTCGCTCTTGCATCCCATGTCGACGGAGCCTCGCTTCGCGGGGCTCCTATTTCTGTGTATAGGGTTTAAAGTAACCTAACCAAACCTAACCTGGGGGTGCCCAGCTAGAACTATTGTAATTTTAGACTACATTTTTTGGTGTTCAGTAGGTATATTTTTTTGGTGATCATTATATTTAAACCCATTATAATTTTCACGTAGATCGCTTAGTGAGTTATAATCTAGTTTAATCTGATCTAATCCAACTAGCCTGTATGGTCCCACTGCAGGGCAAAGGCCTCAATTCTGTCTTTTGCTAGTGCCAGTCCTAATTTATGAGAGAGAGTTGAGGGTTGAGTTATAATAGAATATAATAAAATCAAGGACAGGGCAGTAAATCCTTACTAATCCATACTAATATTACAAATTCGAAACTAACTCTGTCTGTCTGTCTGTATGTTACCTTTTCACGCCTAAACCACTGAACCGATTTGGATGAAATTTGATACAGAGACAGTTTGAGTCCCGGAGAAGGACATAAGATAATTTTTATCCCGATATTCCAACGGGATCGACACTTATGCGGGTAAAACCGCGGGGCGCAGCTAGTCAATCATAACTAGAGAAATGCGTCTACTGGCACTATCCGTAACCTTTTCACAAAACCTTCTTCACTAACGTTTCAATTTTCTTTAAAATCATTTTTTTTTTCAAAAATCATTCATAAAAACTTGTAGATCGGGTTAGGAATACAACAATCCGTTCCATCACTAAAATAACTGACGTCACTCGGAACGCTGCCACACGAAGGCTGCCCGCCCACGTCCGATAATCGGTGGCCGATTTTGTATGAGCCAAATGAAACAGTAGAGATCAAACGAATCATCGCACACGTCATACAAAACGTCAGTCTAAATAACATGGGGCGAAATAATCTGACCGATTGTAGGACCTACAAAAAGGTCTCACGCATTTCAGACGATCAATGGGCCAAACTTACGACCCACTGGGTCCCGCGGCAGGCCCAGACGGAGGTGGCGGGATGAGCTAGACTCCTTCAATAAATATTGGTCCTTGGCAGTTCTAGACAGAGAGAGGTGGAACGAGAGTAGGGAGGCCTGTACCCAGCTGTGGGATATTGATAGCCAATAATAATAGATTACGTAATTTTAATTTACTGGAACTAAATTGCTTTATAAATTTTATTTTATTGTGAAACACGAACAAAAATAATTCACTGCAATTAAAACGTAAAAGATAAATACCAGCCCCCTTATTCACAAACACTCGATATGCTTCCGTATCGTATCGAACATTAATCATTGTTATCGTAGGAGTCTTCTCAATGGTGTTCACAAGTCCAAAACCCGAAAATTTTGTCAGTTTAAATCAAATAAACGCCCGCTATTCTTCCAACAGCTATTTGCTGTGGAGGGGAAGTCAAATCAGGTTATCGAAATGTCAGGTTTTCGATACGATAGCCTGTCGTATGGTTGTGAATCAGGGCTCTGGAACCTATAACAAATAATTGGTAAATATTTTTCACTGAGCCGACCTCCATTATGAAATAATTCGAAAAAATATTACAGGTAAATATTTATTGAATGTCCATTATGTAATATAAATAATTTATATGCACTGTCAATTGATTAAATAAATGATGATTTCATAATTTATTTACATATTTCTGTAAATCGATTTTAACAAAACCTTTACAAGTCAAATAAATATTTTTTAAACTAGATGAGGTCCGTGTTTTTCCTATCCGACTCTGAGAAAAAACACAAAAAAAAAAAGACGGGTTGCACTCCGGGAGTGCCGGCAGAAGTAAAAACTTGAATATTACGTTACGTTAACGTTGAAATAAATCAATTATTAATTTAATTAATATTACTCATTTTTTTTCAATATTTCTGCGTCACTTTTTTCATTAATAGAAGCACTTTGTTCAATTTCCATATTTTAAACACTTTCGGTCTTATTCATAAAAAAAGCCTATTGAAGGTTTAAACCATTCATTAGTTAAAATGCTCAATAGGCCTTTAAAACATTCGATAAAATTTTGTATTCATAAACGCTTCATAAACGTTCTCATCATCATCAGCCTATAATGTTCCCACTGCTGGGACACAGGCCTCCTCTCTGTGAGAGGGAGTGGGCCGTAATCCACCACGCGGGCCCAGTGCGGGTTGGTAGATGTCACATGTCTTTGAATTTTTGTTTTTTTTGAACGTTCTATAACTAGAATATCCTACAATTTCTAAATATTGCCATTATAAATCGGCATACGAGAATATCTGTCTACGAACCGAATATTTGTGTCCATAGACATTATTACGTATGAAAAACTAATTTATTGTCTACAGTTTCAACAGTTTTGACGCGACAACGTCATGGTCGTCATGGAAACAATATGAATATGTCAATGAATGAATTTGATATTGTATGTGTCAAACTAAAAAACTTTTGAATATTTTTTTTGTATTTAAAATAAATGAAATTAAGACCGGAGACTAGTTGCAATAAAGGGCAAAGAATTGAATATTGGTTGGAGGAGGATAAGGTGTGTACCTACTGTTACAGCTAAAATGTGTTCAAAGTAAGTTATGTTTTGTAAACATTCTCAATTTCTTATACTTATGCTTGCTTTTGCTTCTAATCATTAGATTTTTTGGAAGAATTGGTCAGGGAGAGGTCTCCATAATAGAAAATAAAAACACTGACACAAGAACTAACGCTAAACAGGGGCAGCCTGGCATGATTTACAAATTCGAAAAGAACTTCGTTTGCCTGTACAAAACTCATTGTAACAAAAAAAAAACCCGCCATAAGAATAATAATGACTGTTATTTTGATGCCGCTACTGATTAATTAAATCAGTATAAATAAGATAATGAAGAGAAAGAATTTATAACATTAGTTTTGTATTTCAGGTCAATAGGACTAGTAAAGATGGTGCTTCACTACGAATAGCAGAAAATGAAACGGCCTACAGAAGAGATGGCACAGATGGCAAATGAAAAGCAAACATTTTAAAAATGTTGTTCTGCTTGCACAAGTTTTAGAAGCCAAATTAGAGTTTAGAGTATTGTTCAGCCGTGAACAGGCAAGAGTTACATACGCCAGCGTCAGCATCAAGAGCGACATACATTCGTTCCACATAAATTAGTAATTAGTAAATGAATAAATTAGTCATCAAGCTGGAGTAGAGTTTGATTCATCTTCCATAATTCCTCTCACTATGGCCAAGACACCTTTAGCCATCACCAGTTCTATGAGTCTGTGGGACCGGCAATGACAAAACTATTTCCTGTGTACACATTGCACGACGTACACAAACCCCTATTCCTACCCAAATTCTGTCTGTTCCCGTAGGTCTCCCGTAGGCTTGTATGATAGGTTAGGGTGTTAGGATAACTAGGGTGTTAAGTAATTGCTGTAGGTTTATAATCAGTAGGGTGAGGTAACCATAGATACCAGGCTCAATTGTTACAAACTTAGCCACACTGTATGCATTTGGAATAACAGCCGTACTCTGTAAGTCCCGGTGCGTACAAGTATTATAAAAATAAACTGATATTTGTATACAAGCTTTTTATTAATGAACTACTCCCTAAATTTCTTCTCTTTTACTTTAGATCTTGTTGGCTCAAAATATTGCCACTTCCACGTTGTCGTCGGTGGCAGCGCAGAGGTCACTTTGACTGCATGTTTTGGGTAGGACAAATAAGGCAGGATAGGACGTGGAGCATGTTTTGCAACATAGCTTCACAGCCACACCCTACTGGAGCATCTCCCTGCAGGGTGTAAACTTCCGTGGTCGACACGGAAGCATTGTTTTCACACAAAAGCAGCAATGTCCCACAGTATTTCTTGTTGCTATAATGTGCTTCGTTATATTTTTCGTCGCTTCTATTTTGTATTGCAGGTAGGTATATAATAATAAACTAAATTGGTTAAACAGAAGTTCAAAATAAATTAAATACAACTGCGGCTCCTCGAAGTACTATTGTTTACGAAACTGACTTTTCAAACATTTGTACGTCAAATGTCATTTTCTTCGGCCATCTTTGTCGTGTCTCACTTGGTTCACTTCGGTTGGCGCCGCCGTAGAAAGAGATGGGGGGGGGGGGGAAATCTCTCCTGACGGTCACGTGTCCTGACGCGAGTTTAACATTTTTTACCCATTACAAAAAGTGTTCAACGCCGCTAAAGAAGTTTTCACTTCAAAAAAACAGAGTGCCCAGTTTCAATATTCCAGACACATTTGATTAGATCATAATACAATCTATATTATATAAAATTCAAAGTCCTGACTGACTGATATATCAACGCACAGCCTAAACCGCTGGTCTTAGAGACATGAAATTTGGAGGGTATGTTCTTTGAGAAGAGTAGGTATCCAATAAGAAAGGGTTTTTAGAAATTTCACCGCTAAGAGGGTGAATGGGGGGAGGGTGAAATTTCACGCGGACGAAGTTGCGGGCAGAAGCTAGTTATGACATAAAATATTACTATGTTTATTTCCGTGTCAGGAACGCTTGATTGATTCGAAAATGGCAATTTTTCTTTTGTATTGAATAATACCAGCCAACACAGGAAATATATATTCAGAAAGGGAACAATCATTGATCAAAGTAACACTTTTTCTCTGCGTGTTGCGAATATCTTATCAAAGAAACAGCTATAGGTACACTTCTGCCTTACCCTTCGGGGATTACAAGCGTAATGATATGTGTGTTATTCAAAGAAAATATTCATCAACATCTGAATAATAATACAACAATACGACGTGGCAATGCTACCAGCCTTTTGGGCACGTTTCCTGTTGACAGCGATGCGGACGAATTTTTTGAAGCCCTTTGATTATTTCCCCTCCTTTTTATATACTTGTACATATTATCTGCTTTATTAAATTATTTACATTACATTTAAAATTATAAAAAATATTAGCATCGGGAACAAGGTCCAAGCTACCGGCGGTCAGGGCTCCAGAGAGAGGAACCTCCGGACAATGCGAGCCGTATCCAGAAGTTCCGCTTTCTGAATCAAGCCCTTGATCCAGCTGCCCAACGAGAGCCTCCGAGCTTCTGAGGTGTTGGTCGAGGCTCTTGGCTATTAACCCATTGGCAGTCACGACTATCGGCACAATGATTGCTGAGTCCACATCCCACATGTCGACAACCTCGCGAGCCAAGTCAAGATACTTATTATTATTTTAGGACTGTCAGCATTTTAAATTACATCTGAATTTAAAATTATTGTTTCGCTGTAATATAACTGAATATTTTTTATGCTTCAAATTTATTTGAGATTGTCTTGTCGAAAACTCTATTCTATTTTTAATGATATTATTATCTGTTTACTGGAAGTCGCAGTTTAAATCCTAATTTTATTGTGTGTTAACTATTTTTAATACACAGCGAGCAAAGCCGATGTCAACTATTCTGCCAATGTATATAGTCACATACACTATGTATACAGTGTATGTGTATAGTGTGTGAGCTGGCAAAACAATAGGTATCATATTTAAATAACAGATACGTAATCTTAGAAGGTAAGTTTTTTATTTAAATAAAGTGTGATATTAATAAGGTTAGATATTCCTTACAGCAGGATAAACTATCCACAATATGAGTTTTTCAACACGTAAAAACTTTTCCCTTGAGTGTACAAAACTGACGAATCGACGAAAACTGGCAAACACTGGAAACTGCCGAGTTAACGCAACTGTCTAATCGGTGAAACTGACGAATCAGTGAAACTGACTAATCAACGAAACTTGCGAATTAAATAAACTGACGACTGAGGAAAACTGACCATTGATACTCGAACTCATTGTAAATTGTAAGTCAAAACCTATTCCTTAAATCTACTCCATAAATCATAGTAACTGCAAGAAAAGCTTTATGGAGGCTCTTCAAACTATGTCATATGAAGGTACAGAGAAGTTATTACTTGTACTAAAGTAAATATTGTTCGTATTATATAATTGTATACACCTTTTTACATATGCACCAATTAGATGAATATGATAAGTATTGGATTATTTAATCAATTAATGTTACCTCCAATCGCCTGAAACAGAGGATTGCCTAGTTCAGGCACAAATCATGGGTGAACTTGACATAGATTTAAGAAAAACTGCATATAAAACGTTAGTCCTTATAAATTTTCTTTAAGCCTATGGTTTTCCCATAATACATGACTCAATACCTACTAACTACAGTATAATCAAATTTTTTGCTATGTAAATATTATGTAATATTAAATAAATAATTAACTGTAAATGTAATGATTTAAAAAAATTCAAGGAAAAGATTACTTGAATTTTTATAATTTTACTAATTTTTAATACTGTATTAAGAAATATTTTCATAGTTTTCAGTCACTACTTTATTAGGTATTGAGTTTTCGTTTGTTTAATTACGCCCCTAAGATGATACATTGACCAAAATATCCAGTGTATATTTTATATCTAGTACATACTTTGGTAACCAATCACAATGATTTATATTAAGGCTGAAATTACGCAACGGCCACGCGGTTTCAGGAGATGTAAAGAAAAATGTATTTAATGTTAAAAACATTATTATGTATTTATACATAATACTTTTCATTCCATTTTAGAGCAAAAAAAATATTTTTTATCTACCTGTTAATAGTTCATTAGAAATATCGCTACACACAAAAATAGTTTCAAAACTTTACTCACTTGATAATTATGTAACTTTAAAACTTCGACTTTAATGACGAAGTTGTGAACCAAAACTCACACAATGTTGTGTTATTTAAATAACCGTTAAACACCGGTATTTATAATCTATACATATAATAAAACTGTAGAAAAGAAGTTTTTGTACATTAAAAAAAAAATAAAAAAATATAGCCAGGGTGTTAAAGGACAACCAATAGAACCCAATTCCAGCATTTTTAGAATTTTTGTCTGTTTGTCTGTTTGTATGTTTAGTTATCCGAGCATCACGTAAAATGTACGAAATAAATGTAGATAACTTTTATACACAACGATTTAGCGTAACTTGAAGTAACATTTAGTTTTTGTTTCATTGCAATCGGTTCAGTCTATCAAAAGATTTTTGAATTTAAAGTGTACCTACCAAAAGTAAAATTAGTTAACGTGTGTTAATATGCACTTGGTCTCACAACTTTATGTTTATATATATTTAAGTTAATAATTATATAAATTGAAGTAACATTGAGTTTTTTGTTTCATCGTAATCAGTTCACACACACCTAAAAATTGTAAATTAGAAAATTCTAAGTGTTTCAGAAATAAATATTAAAACAGCGCCATCTCTGGACAAAATTAGTTAATGTGTGTTAATATGCACTTGGTCTCACAACTTCACGTTTATACGCAACAATATTTGCGTTAAAAATTATAAATTGAAGTAACATTGAGTTTTTTGTTTCATCGTAATCAGTTCACACACACCTAAAAATTGTAAATTAGAAAATTCTAAGTGTTTCAGAAATAAATATTAAAACAGCGCCATCTCTGGACAAAATTAGTTAATGTGTGTTAATATGCACTTGGTCTCACAACTTCACGTTTATACGCAACAATATTGCGTTAAAAATTATAAATTGAAGTAACATTGAGTTTTTTGTTTCATCGTAATCAGTTCACACACACCTAAAAATTGTAAATATGAAAATTCTAAGTGTTTCAGAAATAAATATTAAAACAGCGCCATCTCTGGACAAAATTAGTTAATGTGTGTTAATATGCACTTGGTCTCACAACTTCACGTTTATACGCAACAATATTGCGTTAAAAATTATAAATTGAAGTAACATTGAGTTTTTTGTTTCATCGTAATCAGTTCACACCTAAAAAAAAAGACGGGTTGCACTCCGGGAGTGCCGGCAGAAGAGAAAACTTGAATATTAACGTTGAACTTAATCAATTATTAATTTAATTAATATAACTAATTTTTTTTCACTACTTCTGCGTCACTTTTTTCATTTTACGTCCACGTCCACGTCCACGTCCACGTCCACGTCCATCCATCCATCCATCCATCCATCCATTGTCGTGTGTCACTTGGTTCACTTCGGTTGGCGCCGCCGTAGAAAGAGAGGGGGGGGGGGGGAAATCTCTCCTGACGGTCACGTGTCCTGACGCGATGTCCTGACGCGAGTTTAACATTTTTTACCCATTACAAAAAGTGTGCAACGCCGCTAAAGAAGTTTTCACTTCAAAAATGTAAATTTGAAAATTATAATATGGACTACATCTGGAGATCAACTACGTGCAGTATTGAATATTAATAGCACTTCGATAGATGGCGTTGTTATGGTTTGCCCACACCGGTAGTCGATGGACAGAGAGTACGTATCAGAAATTAGTTACAATCCCGTGGAACTCGAAGAAATTTTACAAAATGACTGCGCAAATTTGACAGAGGAACAGCGCCAGACGTTTGATAGGGAATGCTGCAGTGTAGATAACGCCTCGGGTGAAATCCTGTTTTTAGACGCACCGGGTGGCACAGGGAAAACTTTCCTAACCAATGTTATTTTGGCTCGAATAAGGAACCAAAGTAAATTGCCCTTGCTGTCGCCTCTTCAGGGATAGCAGCCACATTATTGCCTGGAGGAAAAACGGCACACACAACATTTAAAATTCCTATCGACTTGGACCGTACGGAAAGCCCGGTTTGCAACATATCACGAAATAGCGATAAAGCAAAGGTTTTACGCGATTGTGTTTTAATTATTAGGGATGAGTGCACAATGGCAAACCGCAAAGCTGTAGAAGCAGTAAATAGAACTTTGCAGGACATAAGGCAAAATGACCGGCCGATGGGAGGCATTACGGTACTGTTCTTCGGTGATTTTCGGCAGACACTCCCGATAGTACCCCGAGGAACGAGAGCCGATGAAATTGCTGCATGTCTGAAGAGTTCTGTTTTATGGCGCAATATATCATCTACACACCTGTAGTAAATATGCGTGCACAGTTAGGAGGCTGCGAAAATGCACAGGAGTTTTCCAATTTATTGTTACAAATAGGCGATGGCACATACCCCGTACAAGAAGATGGAAAAGTTAATTTGGTCGCTAATCTCTGTTCTTGCGTTACATCACAACAAGAGCTAATTTCTTCTGTGTACGGAGATTCCACAAATATGGGAAATCAAGCCGGTTCTTGGCTATGTCAGCGAGCTATTTTAACTCCCCGCAATGACCAAGCTGCGGCAATTAATTTAAAAATATTGATGCATGTGTCCGGGAATAGTAGAGAATACACCTCTATAAATACAGTTATGGAAGAAGATGACGCCACGCACTACCCGGTAGAATTTTTGGATTCCCTCAACACACCCGGACTTCCCGCCAACAAAATAGTTTTAAAAATCGGTGTTCCAATAATTCTCCTCAGAAATTGATGTCCTCCCAAACTTTGTAACGGCACTCAGCTCAAAGTCACAAATCTGCAGCAAAACATTATCGAAGCTGAAATATTAACCGGTTGCGGTGCCGGTGATATTGTTTTTATTCTAAGACTAGCTTCTGCCCGCGACTTCGTCCGCGTGAAATTCGTACTGTTCTCTAAAAATTTCGAAAATATATGTAGGTATGATTTTTATCATTTATTTAGATAAATAAGTATTCGGGCCAATTTTTAAGTTTATAGATCAAAGGAATCAGATTTTTCAAATAAACTGCATTCCCGCTTTTCACCCCACAGGTATAGAATTTTGAAAAATCGTTCGTGATGTGTTCATAACGTGACTCAAAGATTATTTATACCAATTTTCGAGTTAATCAAACCACGCAGCAAAATCCTCCCCTGTAAAATTAATTACCCCTTTTCACCCGGTTAAGGGTAGATTTCGGAAAACCCTGATACACGTTATTCTTTATTTTTAGTCCTTAGTATAAATACTGAGTTTCAAGTTAATCGGACAGCACGATAAAATTCTTCCATACAAATGTTGACACCCCCCAGTACCTCTTTAGAGGGTAGTTTAGAAAACCGAAAAATGCCAAACTTCATAATTTACTTAGATAAGTATTCGTGCCAAGTTTCAAGGTTATTAACTCAAGGAATAAGATTTTTCATACAAACAAAATCCCCCCTTTTCACCCCCTTTAAGGTTGAATTTCCAAAAACCCTTTCTTATTGGATACCTACTCTTTACAAAGAACACACCCTCCAAAATTTAAGTCCCTAGGACCAGCGGTTTAGGCTGTGCGTTGATATCTCAGTGAGGTCGTTCATCCCCCGTTAGGAGTGAAATTATCAAAAACGCTGAGACACGTATAAATTAATTTTCAATCGTCAGCCTAAACACAAAATTTGAAGATCCTAACTTTTAAACTGATGGACTTTCATACACAACTTCATCCCCCTTTTTAACTCTTTGAGGGTGGAATTATCAAAAACGCTGAGACACGTATAAATTAATTTTTAATCGTCAGCCTAAACACAAAACTTGAAGATCCTAACTTTAAAACTGACGGACTTTCATACAAACTTTCATCCCCTATTTAACTCCCTTAGGGGTTGAATTTCAAAAAATCCTTTCTTATTCCTGGTCTACATCATAAAAGGAACCATGGTGTAAAATTTCAGCTTTCTAGGTCCAAGGGTTTGGGCTGGGCGTTGATGAGTCAGTCAGTCAGTCAGTCAGGCCTTTTGTTTTTATTTATATAGAATATCTATTATTCCCAACAACTTTCCTTTCTCTTTCAAACGAGTGCAATTCCCAGTCAGTCTTTGTTATGCCATGACGATTAATAAAGCTCAGGGCCAGACATTATCCGTTGCGGGGGTGGACCTAAGTATTGGATGCTTTTCCCATGGTCAACTATACGTAGCTCTTTCACGCGTAAACAACCCCAATAACCTTTTTGTGTACGCTTCAGATGGTTCCACAACTAATGTTATTAATAGAGAAGCACTAGCTTAAATAAAAAATAAAGATTTGAATCGGTATCCTCGCAGGATATTGTTAAGTTCCGACATCCACGCGAACGAAGTCGCGGGCACAGCTAGTAGAAAATAAACAGTAAAAACTTACCTAAAAACACTTTAAGCACATCACTAAACTTCACAAGAATTTTTTTCTCTAAATTCTCCGACACTCACTTTTAACAAAAACACATTCCTTTTTTGAATACTTTTATTCAAATGTCACTTCACTGCATTTTTTACACTACGCGCGAAATGTATTAACGTTGAAAAGGCGTGCAGCCCCTTACGAAACGCGGACCAGTCTACCCCCCACCCGGCAAGGCTATGCGTTGAGCAGAACGCATGCGTCGTGAAAATATATTTCAGTTCGGCTAGAAGCTCGGCTTTTACATTTTTGTTGACAAAATAGTGTTAAAGTGTTAAATGCAGAAAAAAATCAACATAATATTTAGTGAAAGAAAATCACAAAGCAGTGATTTTTTCAGTAGACATACGAGTACCCATATATAGGTGTTGACTCTCACTATACGGGTGGAAATTCTCAGTATATTTTTATGTACCGACAGTTTAGTCTTTTGAGAGATAAAACCTACACTACTAAAGCCCCTAAAGGGTTTTGCAGTTTGATCTTTTGTACTACGTCTTTCGTTTACGAAATCAGTAAGGAAAATATGTTTTCTGGTATAAAATGACCTTGAAACCGTACCACGGTCAGCGCTAACTGGTTCAATAGAGTATATACGTTTGAAGCGCTGAAAGCGCTTGGCGGTTTATTTGGACTGGAATTCAATAGGATATTAGATTAAGCCTAATTTTGGAACTGACGATTTTAGAATTCGTTGAATTTGGGGCCTGTTGGAGTCCTTAAATCATAGTTTCAATTCACTGCGACTTGATTTTTTTTTTTTCTTATAACCTTACATGCCCACTTATGGAACGTCAGACGCTCGGAGCACGGTTTCGAATTAATCGTTTCCTATGGAGAAGAGCCAGCAGAAAATTCCGCAGTTACTTACTTATAAAAAAATAAATAAATAAATAAATAAAAATAATTGGTTTTTACAATGTTTTCAAATCACCATCTGCATCTGTTCCACAAACGATGGAAACCTTAATATCGTGCCCTGCGTGTCCTGTCAGCTGCACGTTACAGGAACTGATGGACGCTAGTGATGGACGCTAGTGATGGCGCCAAACAAGTGGCCGAATTCTGGGCCGGGTACATTTAGATTGCTATCGACACGCTAAGAAGAAGATCATCTGCCTAGCCTTTTCCCAACTGTGTTGGGGTCAGCTTTCAGTCTAACCAGATGCAGCTGAATACCAGTATTTTACATGGAGCGACTGCCTATCTAAACCTCCACAACCCAGTTACTGGGTAATACGATACCCCTTGGTAAGACTGGTTGTCAGACTTTCGGGCTTCTGACGACCCGTAACGAC
The DNA here is from genome assembly GCA_945859645.1 of Amphipoea oculea. NCBI lineage: Eukaryota > Metazoa > Arthropoda > Insecta > Lepidoptera > Noctuidae > Amphipoea > Amphipoea oculea. Next base: position 2,716,165 of record OX243885.1, read on the forward strand.
TGTCAAAGATCCACGAATGACAGCCGGCACCAACGGCTTACGCAAATAAGTATTAAATAAATAAAAGCGCATAAGTTATTCATTTAAAATATCAAAATAAATAGCTCGGATTTTATTTTAATAAAACCATGTACATTTCGACGTCGTTTAAAGGAAACACATGACCCTCTTTGGCTCGGCCACTGTACGGTAAGGAGGAACTCCACATGATATATGAAGCAGTTTGTCACTCGGACCATGTTGGTAGGAAATGCTGCTGGCTTAAATCATGAGCATAAGTCTGCTTTACATATTACAAGCAGTTTTTTGTGGGATATTTTTGCCTTGTTCCGTTGTTATCTCGGTAAATTATCACAGATTATTTAAATCTAAACGGTTTTTTTTAAATAATTATGCTCATTTTATGCTTCGGCTACATTGTCGCGAAAACACGAACTATACTTCTCGCGTTTTCTCTCGCACAACGTTCGACATCTCGCTGTACAGTCACGTCTAAAAGTATGTATACACTTGGCTTTATTCAAAGACGATTTTCTCCTTTATTTTTGAATGAAATTTTATGTTATTACGAAAATAGTATTTTCGAACCCATAGGTTTATGTTAAGTGTCGTATTTTAATGTTGCATTCGTTGTTTCACGAAAAAACCGCAATTGAAAATTGGCAAGTGTATACATACTTTTAGACGTGACTGTACAACAAAGCGCGCGAAGTATAAGTTTGCGTTATCGCGACAATGTAGCCGTGACATTACTAATATTACTTTTGTGTTATATGCACAGTGGTTTGTTTCTACTAAAGATTTAATAAACTATTTAAATGGCTTTGGTTATACTTTGATTTCCGTATCTACAAAGAATAATATTATAAGTCATAATTAGCTCATCTAAATTTGAGCTGATTTGGTTTACACGTAGCAAGTTTATTGCCTGGAGCATACCATGAAATTGAAGCAACAATTGACTGGCAACATCTAATCAACACGTGCTATTGTTGCAAGATATGGGAAAGTAAGTTGCCGTTCAAAACGCTGTTTGTGTTTATTTGCGAGTAATTTACGCGGCCTACCCAAATGTCCTTTCTTTGGTATTGTTCGTCGAATTGTTGAGCTCCTCAAGTTCTGAGTTGAGCTACACGTTTTTTGACAAATGCGTGCACTGACTGGACAGGTCCGCTCAATCTGTGTGGTTCTTTTCTCAAAAGATCATTTCAGACACCAATCTACATGGTCTTCACATGATTTGACCAAGATTTTGTCTGGACTTTAAAAGAGACTGTGACCTCTGAGTTTGTTTCGGCCTTTCTTCTCAGAGTAGTCAGACAGGAAACGCCGACCTCATCTAGCTTTAAAAAAATATGATTGACGTGTAAAAGTGTTTGTACAAACCTACTTACAGAAAATAATTCATATATCATTTGGAATTTATTTATTTCATATTTTCGTCCATATTGAAGAAAAGTTTTCATTGCTTCTTCCGGGACGCCTAAAAGGAGTATTTACCGTACAATTGCCTTTAGAAACTTCTGAAAGGTCAGCTCATCAATTAAGAACCTCGCAATAACTTAACTGATGTTCGATTTTCCGAGTTGTTTTTTTTTTATTTCAACAGTATTAAAGTGTTCTATAGCATTTTGATTTTAGTCTTTAAATTGAGTATTTTTTTTTTCTCTATTTATTTAAAGGGGCTTGTTCAATTTGAAGATGTCGCCCATAAGTATATTATATTTTGCACAACGAATATTCTTAAACTTTAAAATCGTGCATACGATACGTGAACTTTGCAAGTTCGTGCTAAACCCACAGTTATTTGACTAATGAGGATCTTGCAGGTAATTAAAGTTAAGGATAATAATGAACACATGTTTTACGGTAAACCATTGCTCTCAAAACCGGTACTACTACATGCTGTTTACATTTTTTGAACTTTATTATTTATTTAACCACTAGCAGCAGCGCCCTGCGGTTTCACCCGCATAAGTTTCGATCCCGTGGGAATATCGGGACAAAAATTATCTCTATACCAAATTTCATCTAAATCGGTTCAGCGGTTTAAGCGTAAAGAGATAACAGACAGACACACTTTCGCATTTATAATATTATGTATGGATTATTTCACCAATATTTTGTGGCGATTGACGAATGTATTACTATATATGAAAGAATTATCGTTTAAAACAATAATTAAACCCTAGCCCACATCATTGTATCCTATCACTGTCCGCACTAAGCCGGGTATTCATCAGTGTAGCCGAGACTTATATTTTATGATCGCGTGAAAAGCCTTGTCATTTTCACGGTGACGGGACAGGCGAGCACGAAAGTGATTGTGTTTTTTGCTGTAATTTCTCTTTCGCTCGCTGTCGGTTTCGTTTTAGTAAGTAATTTGAAATGTGATGCTCAGCATTGTTGTTAGTGTAGGAAAACTGTTTAACAAATTGTGAGTAGCGTAGCTATAATTATGCTTCTTTTATATCGTGATTATATTGAATATTCCCTCTCGAAAAGTGAAGGCCAGTGTCGCAGCAGTAGGAACATTATAGGCTGATTATTCTTATGCTGATTGATTCATGGATATATGTTTTGTTCTGTGAAATTGATTTCATGAATTTTCGTGCTCTTTACGCAAGAGATGGCGTCTAAACGATTTTTTGTTTGTATTAGTCGATCGTGTAATTTTGTTTCCCAATTTATGTTTACTTATTGGTATTTTGTACCGACCTTTTTTGTTGTCTTTTTTGTTTGATATGTTTACTAGCTGAACCGGTACTTCGTACCGCCTCAAAATGAAATAATGTGACAAAGTTCAATAGACACGTGGCGCCATCTATTATCATAATAACGTTATTGTTGTTTTCCTCGAGAACAGCACTTTTTTTCGGAATGAAAGGTACCCTATGTCCGTTTCTGTACACCTGATAACGTATATGCGAAATTTCAGGATGATCGGTTCAGTGGTTTAGGCGTGAAAAGGTAACAAACAAACAACCTTACTTTCGCATTTATAATCCTTTAGATAGGATATTTAGGATAAGGATTAGTGGATACTTGTAAATAGCCTTCGGCAACTGTGTAAAACGAATCGCATATAACATAGGTATACTATAGAAAATATTTAAGCAAATTACGCTATACTCACTGTACATAATTATTTTTAAAGCATAACATAACAATATATTATTAATTATACACCAACATGTAAACTTGTACACATACACGCTTAAAAACATAAACTAGTAATTCATTACATAACATATTATTACATATACTGTGATAATCAAGTGGTCCAGTGAACACTGCACAAGTAGGTATTTAATATGTTCAAAATTTCTGTCAGGTTAATAGCAAGTCGATTAAGATGTGGGTACTTACCACCTTTATAATAATATACGCGCCCCACTGTGTAGGTACCATTTTGTTGAAACTCAGATGTATGTCTTCTCGACAACCGTGTGTCACTAACGGGATGCAGCAGAATACCAGCGTAAGGTATTGTACCTGGCATATGCTGAGCTGGACTTTTATTTGGTGCAACCATGAGACACACACGACCAGTAGTGATCGACCATTATAAATGTCATATGAGGTGTCTATGGGTCAATTTTTCTTTTTTATTTTTTTTTTTTTCTCACCTTCTTTGATGTTTTTTTTAATGCCTGTATTTTGTCTTTTGTTGCTCTAAATAAATGTTTTATCTATCTATCTATCTTCTATTGCATATTGCTAAAGAACACTGTTTATATTAGCTGTCAGTTTTCCGAACAGGATAAAATAAATCCTCCAGACGGGTATTGTGCCTTGTGGGCTATTGCCCTACGATTGATACCGAGACGTTGTATCTCTCTCTGCTTGCTTGATTCGTAGTTCGTAAGTGGCAATGTAGTGCCCGTCACTTGTCCCTTAAGGTTCATTAGAAAACTAGCGTCAGACGGCATCTGTCTGGCATTAATGCTGAAATGAACCTTCTTGGCGCAGCCGTGAGGCACACACTATTGTTGTTTGAAACATTATTTTTATTTTGTTAATAAGTGTTTCACGAACTGTGTCCAAAATAAACTTTATTCTTTCTTTTCTGTCTCCAAAAGTTAGTTGAGACTAATTATTATCCACTTCAGGTGTAATGCCACATTATTATTTAAAATTATCACACTATCACACTAATCACACTATCACACTAATATTATAAAGGCGAAAGTTTGTGAGTGTGTGTGTGTGTTTATATGTTTGTTACTTCTTCACGCTCAAACCGCTGAACCAATTTAGATGAAATTTGGTATAGAGATAGTTTGAGTCCCGGAAAAGGACATAGGATAGTTTTTATCCCGATATTCCCACGGGATCGAAACTTATGCGGGTGAAACCGCGGGGCGCAGCTAGTATTTTCTAATGTTTGAAATGTACCCTATAACGTTTTTATTGACTACCTAATTCAACAACATATGATAAGGGATTACCTGATTATTTTTTTTATTTTTTCCGATAAGCGGCTTTTTGCTGTCAAATACATGAATCCCAGTCGCCAAAAGTTAGGAGTAATTCAACAACTCGCCCTACATGCCTACGGCCTATAAAAAAAAAAAAAAACAATAAATAATATTTTCATTCTGCAAGTCGTCCCACGTTTCTTTTTGCGTGGAACTTTAAACTTTATCTACTAAACGTTTTGTTGCCAACTATACCTCTCCTTGACGCGTCCGTGACGGTCTCTAACGAGATTTACGCTTTAAATTTTAAAAGGATAATAACTAAACTGAAAGCGTTATGTAATAAGTTTTATACTTAAAATTACTTTAAATAGTATTAAAAAACGTCTACTAGTGAATTATGGTCTAGAAACGGAGTGGAATACTATATTTTTGTTAGTTCTTCTAAGAATATTTTTACATAACATCACGCCTGTAATCACCGAAAGGCCTGTACCTATAGTACACCCACATTTCGCCAGTTATGTTTAAGTCCTAATAGTCCCAATAGGGGGTGAACCTATTTGCGATCATCAACCGTGGTCCAATCTAGACCCCGGGCTGCTAATGAGAAATTCCTAATGGAACACCCAATAACATTTTGCCCGAACTGGGACGAACCCACGACCTTATGTTTAGCAGTACCCCTTGCTATTACACCGACGAGGAAGTAAAAAAAAATTGTAATAAATTATCCGGATTCAAATAAAAGTCCAAATAAACGTTGTTCTTTCTTTCTTAAAATCCGGATATTAAAATGACGGACTAGTCTCGACTAGTTTTGGGATAGTCTCGACTAGTGACGGACTAGTATTGGACTAGTTTCGACTAATATCGGACTTCTCGCGACTAGTGACGGAGTAGTCACGACTAGTGACGGAGTAGTCACGACTAGTGACGGAGTAGTCACGACTAGTGACGTACTAGTTTCGACTAATATCGGACTTCTCGTGACTAGTGACGGACTAGTTTTGACGGAGTAGTCATGACTAGTGACAGACTAGCTTCGACTAATATCGGACTTCTCGCGACTAGTGATGGACTAGTTTTGACGGAGTAGTCTCAACTAGCAACGGACTAGTTACGACGTGCGCTCACCACCAAGGTGTGTAATAATTCCAGGACATGTTGTATAACCCTATGACTTCAATTTACACTCCAACTTCGCAAGCAGAAACACTTATCATAATCTCTAATCTACATGTTAACATTTCAAGGAACCTCTCGCTATCAAAACTTGAGTCAGTTTAAATTTATTTATAAAACTTCTCGCTAATTGGAAACATAATTATCTCAGATTAATTGCCAACTTAATGGTAGAACTTGGATGTGTTTTAATCTTGTTGAGTTTTATGGTTCAGGAGTTGTTTCTTTAGATGTTTTTCTTAGAAGTGAAGTCTATACTTCGATAATATTATAAAGATGTAACATTTATGAGCTTATGTCTCTAGGGTAATCTTCCGAACTACTGATCCGATTCCGAAAATTCTTTCACTAATGTGGTTTTACCTACAGTTTTGCCGATTATATTATTTTATGATACAAGAAAGGACGAAGTCGCGGGCAGAAGCTAGGAGTGGTATAAAGATCCTTGTATAAGCAGTTACAAAATAAATCAAGATATTTCAATGTGAATTTAAGATTTTATTAGTACGCAACTTGACTAGTAACAGTAATAATATAATTAAATAAAACATGATACTGTATTCAAATACTAGCTGTGCCCCGCGGTTTCACCCGCGATAAAAGTATTATAGTCCTTTTTTATTGATTCTCTTTATAAACCTCCACCCCCTTTTTTACACCCTTAAGGTATAATTTCAGGGATAAAAACTATTCTATATCCTTCCCCACAACTCAAACTATCTTTATACCAAATTTCGTCTAAATCAGTTCAGCGGTTATAAATTCCTCACACAAACTGCCACACCCCTTTTCACCCCGTTTAAGGATAATTTTTGGGATAAAAACTATCCTATGAAGGCCGAGCTTTCCGGGGAAGGTCCCGGGATTCAATCTATCTCTCTTCCAAATTTCATCTAAATCCGTTCAGTGGTTTAAGCGTGAAAAGATGAAAAAGTACAGGCAGACAGACTGAATTACTTTCGAATTTATAATATTAAGTATGGATCATGTCATGATTAAATACGTAGTAATTAATTTGAATCCAAATACAAAGCATTAATGATTAATTTATAATAAATAGTTACCGTTTTAAATAAATTAAACGTCCATCTATTGACTTAAAATTCGCGCGCTGTCCCTCGCTTTTGTAACGTTTTGTTTTCATCGCTTTCTATCAGGCGTGATCGAGGTCAAGAGCGGGCCCATTCAGCAATAAAAAAAAAGACGGGTTGCACTCCGGGAGTGCCGGCAGAAGTGAAAACTTGAATATTAACGTTGAAATAAATCAACTATTAATTGAATTAATATAACTCATTTTCTTTCGCTATTTCTTCGTCACTTTTTTCATTAATAGATGCACTTTATTCAATTTCCATATTTTAAACACTTTATATACACGAATACACAGCAGTGTGGCCACTACACAGACGGTCGAGCCATCAGCTGTCACCATCCATGGATGCGCGTGCCACGCTGTAACATAAACACACACGAACAGAAGACAAAATGAAACAGCAGGCATACATTTTCGCCGCGCCGTAGAAACAGAGGGGGATACTTTCTCTCCTACGCCGCGCCGGCTGTCTACTCTCCATCCGTCTTACGAATTTTCGATCAGGTCACGTGTCCTGACGGTCACGTGTCTTGACGCGAGTTAACATTTTTTACCCATTACAAAAAATTGTACAACGCCGCTAAAGAAGTTTTCACTTAAAAAAAACTTAAATACTAACTAATTAGATACCAAAGACCATTTTCAATTCTTAGCATTTTTCCAAATTTTATGCCACTTCTCGCAAATTCCACCCAGCATGTGATCATAATATATTATGATAAACGAATGCACTCTTTGCCAAAAGGTGAAATTATCTCAATAGGTCATCAGCTACTAGTTAACCCATTTAATTACTAAACTTCTGGACCCACAAGCATTATTATTTATCTAGAAACCTAGATCTAAAGTTTCAAGGAATTCTCAGAAGCTGCGGTCATTTTGATGTTAAAATTATTATCGCGGTTCTAAGTGTAGTTTTCGGTGACTTGAAAATATGCTAGCGTACTTTTGCGAGCATCGGGCAGGATTCCAAAGTGGGTTAATTAGGAATTTTATAATTTTCTTACTGGAACATATCTAGATTACTTGAAATTGCAAGTTGTGCAAACTCAGTAAATGATTGCGTTCGAACATCATAGGTATTATATTATCCTAGACAAAAGGATGATAAGTCGTATAGTACAGGATGTAAAGGACATCTACCAACCCGCACTGGGCCCGCGTGATGGGTTACGGCTCACTCCCTCTCACAGCGAGGAGGCCTGTGTCCCAGCAGTGGGAACATTATAGGCTGATTTAGTATAATTCAACATAGTAAATAAAAAAAAACAGTGACACTCCGGGAGTGCCGACAGAAGTGAAAACAAAACACAAACAGAATACTTTGCCATCACTCACTGACATTTCGGATATACATTAAAACCGAGTACATCCCGAGGCCAGCACAACACATCCGAAGCGGTGTCGCTTACGGTAACAGTGGCGCGAATTCAATGGTTTTTTTCCCTCCCAACGAACGAACGTTAACGAAGTTTTCACTTCAAAAAATATACTGTTTTACCTATACAAAAACGACAGCCTTACGCGACGAAAAGTTTTGACGCTGGTGGGGATCATGTACGGAAGTCATGGTAACATTTTGCGCGTCGATTTTATTTATCGCCCTATTTACTTCTAGTAGAGACCCAGGGGAATCAGCCACGACTTAAAAGTTGTAAGTCGTAGGTTCAAACCTAGACAGGCGCTTTACTTTGTCATCACCACTGCTCTCAAAATTGTGAACGAAAACATCGTGAGGAAACCGGCATGTCCAGAATCAAAAATTCGAAGACTTGTGACATCTACCAACCCTCACTGAGCCTGCGTGGTGGATTACAGCCCACTTCCTCTCGTGTCCCAGCAGTGGGAATAATGAAAACAATGAATAATGACAGTTTTAATGACTGTAATCACCACAGAAGGTTCTAGCCCGAGTGAATGCTGTTTATCTTATAGATAGTCTGTATATTGCTATATGCCTAGCCTTTCCCAAACTATGTTGGTGTCGGCTTCCAGTTAATTGGTAACACGATACCCCTTGGTATAGCCTGTCTCGCTTCCACCACAATAGGTTCTAGACCTGGTAAAAGCTAATATCGCCAGTTCCAAAAAAAAGTGGCAATCCGGGAGTGCCGACAGAAGTGAAACCTTGAACAATTACGTGTGTATTTTTTTGAATCGTGATATAAACAAAACACAAACAGAGTACTTTGCCATCACTCACTGACATATCGGATATACATTAAAACCGAGTACATCCCGAGGACAGCCGAACACATCCGAAGCGGTGTCGGTTATGGTAACAGTGGCGCGAATTCAATGGTTTTTTCCTATCTCAAAAAATTCCCAACGTGCTTAAAGAAGTTTTCACTTCAAAAACTTGTTATTACACGTCACCATGATTGTCCCATTGCATTTACTTCACTTAAAGATATTAAGTAATACCATCTCATCACAATCCAAAACGTTTTAATCAAGCAAAACATTTTTGATCGTTCCATCTCGTTCTATCGTAACCCCGTCTCTTTCCAACCAGTTACCTAATGAGCCCCATTCATATCGTGAACGAAATGTATCGTCAGCACTACCCAATGAAATTCGGTGAAGCGTGATGCAAATATTTGATTTAGAAGTTACTTGCGGGATTTAAGGAATGGAAATGAAATTTTAAAGTGTTAAGTTGTTTTTAACTGTGATTAACCGCGACTACATCAGAGTTAGTCGTAGTTACTTTATTATATCGTATTAATTATATACAAATAATTCCCATTTCGGTGACCTTAATTACTAATTTAGGTCACAAATTAAAGTTATTTATCACTTTGTATTGTTTTTTTTTTTGAGGCCGGTTGTTTTTTTTTTTCAATAAAGAGTGTTTCAGAAAATAAATAAATAATACTAAATCACTACGATTTTGTCACACAAAGACACACATCGCAACACACTGTACCAAAACTTGTACAACATTTCGAACAAGGCAAACGACGAAAGCAGTAATTGATTCCATAAAGATGTCCCCATTGTCGTTCATTAGGAGATAATTTCTTCTGTTACGTAGTCCGCAGCGTTAAGTGTTCGCTAATAGGTGTAGGGTGACCGTCAGTTGTGCGGATGTTGGTATTTTTCCTGATATCCGCAGACATGCATGGAAAGAAATTTTTTTTTGCGGTAACGTTCCGCCAGTTACTCAACTGAACCGAGCGCTCGGCGCATCCTGGACAGTCACAACTAACACCTTATTTGACTGGCCAATTCTTCCCTTGCGGTAGTAGGGCTAACGCCCGCCTGGTTTGCGACCACCATCCCACCGGAGTCCGGCGTCAAGCAGCCTGCTGTGTTTCGTCGATGCGTGGGAGTTCCAGTGCCTTAGGCATTTTCTGGGCATGCTCGTTCCATCATAGACCTCATCTATCGCTTTCCATCAGGTGTGGTCGAGGTCATTTTTTTATTGCTAAATGGGCCCGTCACTCAGCAATAAAAAAAAATGAAATCTTTATTATATGTATTTATGTAAATCGTGAAGCTCAGCCCTTTGCAATTCTTTGTCTTTATGAAATTCAATATATTTAATCGAAAACGGCGATGTGGCGTTATTAACTCGAGTTTTCATTTCGTAAACAGTACCTATGATGAATGTAAAGCAATTTATTTTACTGTAAATGTGTAACATCGCTATGAGAATAAATTCAGTCATAATAATATGAAAAATGTTAGACTCTAATGGTTTCGAGGTTAGAATAGAATATATTTTTATCTACAACAAATGAAGTACAGATATCATTTATAAGCACAGCGGGTGCACATGGAGCCATACACTCTGTATCACTTGATATGTGGGTATAGTTGTCAAAAGGCCGCATCAGGCCGACACACATCGTAGGAAAACGGTGCTCGATGCTCGGTACGTGCAAAGCAACGCCTGGCGCGGCCTGGCAGTTAACGGACCGCGGATCCACGGCTTTACAATGAGATTATTCAATCCCAAAATTTCATAATAAAACTCACTCATACCAGTAAGTCCTGTCCTAAATATCCTCCGAATTAGAGACACAATGTCACAACAGTAACTGTTCATTAGCCACAAGACCGTCCTAAAAAATATCGTGTTACAATATACGCTACAAGAATACGAGATAGAAAAGAGGAAGTTTTGTTGCACGTTTACGATTTCATTTGTGAACATTGACTGCTGAATATGTTTTTCTTTTATCCCACTGCGCGACAAAAAAACAGGGCTCCCGTTGACTCGTCTAATCTGGATTCGCGATGTATTTGCCAAAAATGTAAACAAATTTGAGTTTATGGAAAAATAACTTTAAAACCTACACAATAAATAGTTTACGCTACACCTTCGAACATTTTTATAACTTTTCAATAGTGCTAATCACTCGGAAATCAACTTAATCATCAATTAAATAAAGTTGATATTTGTTTAACTAGAAATAATATTCATTTGAAACATAACTTTGAATAAACTTTAGGTCGTGCGATTGTAATAACTAGGCAAGGTTTTGTTTGTCTGGATATCTTCTTTCTGTCTCAAAGCGTTTTCAAGAAAAAAATTATTAATAGTTTGTGCGATGGTCATAAACAATGATTAGTGGCTAAGCTAAAAGTTTAAGATACCTACTTAGTATTTAAATGTAATTTGTACGTACCTAATTAATAATGTACACAAGTAATCTGTGGAAACGTCGTTGATTGTACATTTACCCATATGTCTTATCTATATTTTCTTTCCTTTTTTGTAAAACATATTGTACAATTGTTTGTCTTCCCAAATAAATAAAATAAAATAAAAAATAAAATTTATCAAATCAAGATGGCTGATTTTTTTTTACCAGCCATATTCGAAATAAAATAGGGCTTAAGGAGACGATTCGAAAATAGAACACACTAAACGTGAGATCGACGTAAAATAACTGCCATCAACTGCATCAGACTGCTTGAAAAGTGTGTTTTGTAATTTTTTGTTGCATTCCTTTTATTTTTATCTTTGGTCTGATTGTTTAATGTGGCGTTCATTGCATATAGGCATATCGATACCGGAAATATGAAATAACGTAAGGGACAAAACTAAGGTTTACAGGAGAGCAAAAATAAGATATTTTTTTACAAAAACTGACTATAACTTTTTAACTGTATGTTTTATGTAAAAAGTGTTTAGGACAAAGTTTCTTAGATTTCTTCATTCTTTTAAGCTAAAATAGCAAACATTGATTAAAACCTATAGTTTTAAAGATAGCATGTCCCTTACGTTAAATAATAATGAATACGGGTGACATACGTTAACAAAATTTGAGATGTAAATTAACAACATTGATGTAAGGGACATTATAGGAAATAAACAAATATTTTTTTTGATGTAAGGGACATTATAGGAAATAAATATTTAATGTTTTTCAAAGTAAAGATCTCTTTAATGGTGTACTCTTTATTGCTTATGCTGTTAATAAATTTTTTAAATAGAATTTAATACATTCAGGACCTACTGCGCCTATCAATATAGTTTAAACCTAGTTGCTGACATAAAAGGATAAAAAATAAACGAATAAAATAGATTAAAACTTTTATTTGTACTCAGTAATCCTCTTTTATAAACGCAAATGACTCGCATAAATAATGCTAAGTACAACATAATTGCTCGATAAGCAAGAGGACTTTTTCTGGCTGATTCCATAAATGATGGCCACTGGAAAGGTCCCCAAACCATCAGTTTTTTAATCTCCCTTTGAATGATAACATGCATGCTGTCTATTCATCCTGCGTTAACTGCTTAATAAGTTGTTATTTTTACATGACCTACTTACCAATATTTTACCTATCTGAAGGTATGTTTTTATTAGGATTCGAATTATTCTATCTCAATGAATCAACTCAGCCTATTACAGTCCACTTCTAAACATAGACCAGGCTGCGTCACAACACCCTGTCCTCCACCTTCGGCATCCAGTCCGTTCCAGCCACCTTTTTTAGGTCGTCCGTCCATCTAGCTGGGGGGCGTCCCACACTACGCTTGCCGATACGCGGTCTCCACTCAGGACTCGTCTGCTCCACCGGCCATCGGTCCTTCGATAAACATGGCCAGCCGACTGTGTGAATGGGGCTGGTGGGGTGGCAACTGTTTACTCTGCAAGCTATGTCGGTAACTCCAGTTCTTTTCCGGAAACTTTCAATCCTGATTTCATCTTTCAAAGAGACTCCGAGCATAGCTCGGTCCATAGCGCGCTGAGCGTCCTTGAATTTGTGGACCAGCCCGACCGTCAGTGTCCACGTTTCGGCACCATATATCATGACGGGCAGAACGCACTGGTTGAAGATCATAGTCTTCAAACACTGCGGGATAGGCGACGAGAAGACTTGACGGCTTCTTCTGTCGGCTTCTTTCTCAAAGTTGTCTACCGAGCTGGATTATTTGCCCTAGGTAGACATAATCCTTCACAACTTCGAGATGCGACCCTTCGATGTAGACTCGGCAAGACGTGCGAATTGTACATGACTTTCGTCTTGTCCAAATTCATGCCGAGGCCTACCCGCCGAGGAGCTACATTTAGGCTGTGCAGCATTTGGTTTAGCTGTTCCAGCGTCTCTGCCGTTATGACGATGTCATCGGCAAATCGAAGATCTGAAATGTACTCGCCGTTCACGTTGATAGTCCAGTTCAATCCAGCGTCTTGAAAACGTCCGCCAACGCATTTGTAAACAATTTAGGGGATATAATATCCCCCTGTCTCACCACTCTGAGCAGTTGGATGGGGCTGGTTTTCTGATCCTGGATCTGGACAGTCATCGTGTCAGTGTCATACAAACATTTCAACACTTCGATGTAGCGCTAGTCAATTCGACATCGTTGCAGAAAGGCCAGAACTGCCCATATTTCGATGAAGTCGAAGACTTTCTCGTAGTCCACAAATGCCATACACAGCGTCTGATTGTACTCCTCGGTCTTCTGTTCAATTTGCAGAACAGTATGGATGTGGTTTACGGTGCTGAAGCCTTTTCGAAAATCGGCTCGTTCAGGCGGCTGGAACTCGTCAAGTATTCTGGCGGGACGGTTTATGACGACCCTTGAGAACGCTTGTATACATGGCTCAGAAGCGAGATGGGTCTTAGTTCTTCAGCAAGGATTTAAGGTTTTATTTCATCTAAATAGACCAATTTTTTTAAATTACTGAACTCCATTTATGACTAAACAATAATTTACCAAAAGTACCTAGTAAGAAATAATTACCTGTTTATGTGATTCCTATAATGTTCATAAATTTTTGCCTGCGGGCTAGAGAAGAGTGAAGGTAACTTTTCATCACTCATGTTTAGAATCCAGATAAAACTTTTACTAGGTACTTGTAGTTAGATCAATAAAAACGATGATGTGTTACTTAAATGAAGATGTGTAATGTCACAAACAGTGTTACGAAATACTAAGTAAGGGTCACGACCGCGTAGGTAAAATCAAACACTAAATCCGTATTGCTATCTAGCTCAGACATATTGCACTGCTTTGCGTGTGACAGAGACGTATAATAATATTCGTTTAGATAAGTTTTAGATGTAAAAGACAGGTCAATTATTTTCGATGCTGAAAAATTAACGTATGGGTCAATATGATTATGATAATTCGAGCCACAATTGAATTTAAAAACTTAATTAACAAAAATAACAAAATTAAAAACTAACTTAACTAAAACTATATAAAAACTAAAATATAGCGTCGAAAAATTCATCCGCATCGCTGTCGACTGGTAATGTACCCAAGAGACTGGCGGCATTGCCACGTTGTATGGCAATGCTTAGCCTTTGGCCAAGGTAAAAGCCAGCCCTTGGGTCACGGGAAGTGTCAACCAGCCGTTTTGAAATTTCTGTAAAAAGACCATGAGCACTCGGACCCCACGGCCCGAGGGTTTCAACCCCAAACGGCTCGAAAATATAATTTAATTTATTTTTAGCCACAATTTAACGTAAGGGACATGGTATTTGTACCTTCTCAGGGAACACTAATGTATGAGACCTGTTGTAAAATGTTCTCGATTTTTTTTTTAATGTAAGGACCAAATACTGTGAGTAAAGAGACTTACATTAGTTTTTATAAAAATATTATTTTTAAACGTCCTATACAGCCAGTTTTTGTAAAAAAAATGGTCTAGACCTGCGGAAAATATGTAATGTAAGGGACATTTTTTTTGAGATATTGAGATTTTAAATATACCAATCGATAGAGCAAGAAATTACGAATCCAATGATATATATAACTCATTTTCGACAAAATGTCCCTTACGTTATTTCATATTTCCGGTATCGATATAAGCAGTGCCTACCTCGATATATCAACATAAGCCTGTCAATTACATTTTAGTGTATGTGCCCCACAATTAAGAACCTCACTAAATTATTTTCATAAAGAACTTAGTTCGTGCCGGGGATCCCCCGACCACACGTTTATTTTTCTGATTAGTGACCGCGTCTGCCTAGACTAGACCCGGCCTAGTGCCTACCTATTCTGAAAACCAATGTACGCCACTGTGTTTAATGTCAATTTTAGTTTATAGATAGTACTGTTGTTGATAGTAGCGGTTTAAAACCTCCATATACAACAGTATATGGAGGTTTTAAACCGCTACCTCATCTCATATACAACCCGCAAGAGTTAACTTGAGACTTCGCTCAGATGACGTATGCGCGCGGCACTGATGCGTCGATGGCGAGAGTGGTATCAGCGCGGGAGTCGAAAGGGACCGCTTGGGTCTCAAGGTAACTCTTGCGGGTTGTAATATACTTTTGTGCCTATAATATTCTTGCCCGTCTATTATTAATGTCGTAACTGTGACCCGACTCTTATTACATTCAGGGACATGTTAAACCAAGGATAATTGCGTGATTATAAGGGAGATGAACATAAAATTAATGTTTTAGTTAGGACATTATCTTGTAAAATATACGCTATTTTATAGTCGTAACCTGCAACTTAATACCATGTACAATAAGCCTCATTAGAAGGCTGAAAGTCACACAAAGGACAAAGGTGAGGGCTAGGCTATGCTTGGAGCTCCCCTACGCGATCAAATTGGAAATGAAAACATTCGTAGGAGAACCAAGGTAACCGACATAGCTCGAAGAATTGCCAAATTTAAGTGGCAGTAGGCACATTGCTCGCAAAACAGATGGCCGATGGAAAACGAAACGAAAATAGGAATAATTCGTGGTTCACAAAAAGATACGCAATCATTATACATATTAGAGTGTTCAAAAATTTTTTTAGGAGTAGAATGGGTATATTAGACGTTCGATTGCCTTTATCACACTAATATTTTAAAGTCGAAAGTTTTTGAGTGTGTGTGAGTGTTTGTTACTTCTTCACGTTAAAACGGCTCGACCAATTGTGATAAAATTTTGTATGGAGGTAGCTGACACCCTGGATTAACATAAAGGCTATTTTTTATCCCGAGATTCCCACGGGATCGAAACTTATGCGGGGGAAACCGCGGGGCGCAGCTAGTTTTTAAATAAAATTATGTTGTTATTACCGCATTTACTATGGATACTTTTATTGAGAAGCATCCTTAGTAAATCCGTATTTATTAAGGATACTTCTCATTAAAAGTTACAACAAAGTTACAAGTTAGTAAAAACATTTTTTTTTTCTTATACATTAGCTGTAAGTTTCCCGAATATAATAAAATAAACTACGGTAATCAGTAGGTTAACATCAATTTTATTGACAAAAATATCAACTCATTTGCCTCGAACATCGAACACGAATGCGTTAACAAAAGAAGAGCGCCTATTAACGGCCTCATTCAATGATCAAGCTGGTTTGATAACTATCATTTTGTGGGGAAAGTAGGTGACGGGGTTTTAGCACTCTTTTGTTTATCGATTTTCAGTTGATTTCATGTTATTGGTTTTCATTATTGGTTTTAAATGCAAGCTTTGTTGTACTATCGTAGTAGTTAAGAAGAAATGCGGTCGGAGTGACTTTTAAAAAAACCCAAGTAAAAATTCGTAATTCGAGGTTTGGCTTTCGCCTATTTCCTCCTCCAATATTGGACCAATTTAAAAGATATTTTATAAACTGAATCAAACGGATGTGTGTGTGATTCGGGATGTCCCTATGTTTTTCTTTTTTCATTCATTGTTGTCAAATTTGTACACTGGGCCTCTGTTGACAGCGGTTTAAATCGGCATTTTTTTAAGGGGTTCTAGTGCTTATAAAAATAATGTATCATGAAAAAAAGGAAGAAAAACGACATACGAGTAGTAAATATTTATTATTTTGTAACAAAATCATTGCTTTATGGCAATTAACCAGAAAGAAAACAGGCGAGAACATTTCTATGGAGAAAAGATCACCCGCATTTCCTCTTAACTAGCGACCAATGGTGAGCGAGAGCAACATTGGCCCAATGGTAACAGCCGCGACTTACGTGTTGGGTCATGGGTTCGAACTCTGATAGGCGCTATACTTTGTGTAACTAATTTGAAGGAAAACATCGTGAGGAAACCGGCATGTCTTAAAACTAAAAATTCGAAGACATGTGACATCTACCAGCCCGCAATGGGCCCGAGTGGTAAATTATAGCCCACTCTCTCTCGAAGAGAAGAGGCTTGTCCCAGCAGTGGGAACATTATCGGTTGATTCATCACGGCCTAAACGGCTTGTTTCAGAAGCATAAAAGTTTGCGCAAGAGTTTTGTAAGCACGTGACACTGTAGCGGTATCTACAACGCCACATGCAAACAATGCGTCATACTGGCGTCACGCAAAATCCTGCATCTCGCAAGCAGAGTTTACCGCGCAACTAACAACAGCCCGACATGAATCATCGGGCAGGTGCCCGCCAGACACAACACCCGTCTGGTAGAAGGATCCCCGCTTTTCTATAGAGGATGAGTGAACTTACCCTGTTCCTCTTTAACATTAAGGAAGGATTTTTAAAAGGTGGTGAAAGTTTTTATAAAATTTTGTAATTTTTACTAATGGGAAATCCCATCGGGTGGGCATTTAAAAGAAAAACATTATTTAAAAAAAAAACCATTATTTGGCTATTTTAAGTAAATTTCGAAACAAATAAAAGACAAGTCGCACAGATAAAAAAAAACCCGTGGAAGTCCAAATTTTTACTCTAGAGATAAAATCTTCACTCTGCCAAGAAGTCCTGAACGAAATTGTCGTATAAATTTTATAATTGCTGAAAAATTTTCAGCTAATTTTTAGATAAAAGTGCAATTGGATAGTTCTTAGCTGCTTTTAATTCTTATCTTGTCCAGTTTCTGAAAATAATTGTGGAAAAATATGGGAACGTATTTGCCACGTAAGACTTTGTGCTTGGTCAGACTGCAAACGCGGGCGCGGGGCGGGCGCGGCGCAGCGTACAGTCTGTTATAGCAATTAGCTGACCCCTTAAAAATTAAACGAATTTGAACCTTCTGCTTGTTAGCAGTAAGCTTATCGAACTAGAACAGTTCAACGTCTACGATTAATAAAACAGTTATTCGAATTTGATATTTAACACGCAGTGTTAAGGTAGGTATGATCTTGAATATTGTTCTAACTTGTAATATATTATTGCTAATTTCAACGACAATCACCATGTTTGTGTGGTCTAGTGGTAGCTGCAGTGAGCTGACAAGAGCGTGGTTGCGAGTTCGAAACCAACATATTTTCTGCTGCGCATTTTGTTTTATAATATTTTTTTAAGTTATAAATAATAAATTATAACTTTAGCAACAAAAAAAAAAGCTGAACGAAAATAAAAAAACGATAATGATGGTAAAAACGACTTTATTTTATAAAAAAAAATATTATAAGAATAACGTAAATGATATAACAATTACTAATAACGTTGTTACATACTTCACAGAGTTTAATGTAGTGAATCAACATGTTATAATATTTAGAAATATATAGGTATGTATTTCTATTTCATAACAATAACATCACCACATTAAATATCGTTGAACTAAATAAAATAGCATTATACGTTGATGTTTTACCTACTAGGTATATTACTATATATCAATTTGTTTTGTAAGTATGTAGTTATGTTTAGTTATAAATAAGGTTTTGACAAAGACTTCTCGTCGGTAAATATGACAACATAATCTTCCCAATTAAAATTGAGATATTCTTGGGCAAAGCGAACCCTTGCTTGGCGATGTGCAGCAGTCAGTTAAATTTTACGTGCTGGCTTGTATTGTTTCAGTCCAGCAACATGCAAATGTTTTCTGACCGTCTGAACAGAAACATTATACTGCATTGAGTAGGCAAAAATGGGTGTTCAGTATGCATTCTAGCAATTGCTTGATGATGTTTTGACACAGGAGTAACATTGCAGGTTTTGGTTCAGGACGATCCTTTTGAATATTCCCTGTCTCTTCAAAATGTCTTAGCCACAGTCTGACTGTATTTCTCTGAAACAACACAATAAGCATAATTTTAATAACCCGGTAATCATAATTTTTCGAATAAGTTTGCAAAAATACCTTTAGATAAACCACATTAGACCTATAAATGATCTCATAATGAAACAGTTAATTTTCTATTATTCTATACTCACGTTTTTAAGCCAACTAACGAATTAAGGAAGTATAAAAAAGAATACACTTACCGCTATATTAAGTTTCCTAGCAATCGCTTTAATACCAACATTCTCCTTATGCAAATACAATATTTTGTATTTTAATTAATAATCACTCAACTGAGACATGACGATTAAACTATCAAAACCGATAATAATAATTAATAAAAAGGCGTGGATTTTCGCAACTTAGTAAGGCAATATAAAAATGTTCGTGCGTATTCACTGCTATTTGTGCATAGAATGTCTTGTTCAATTTATTCTTCTACCCCATATTCCTAAAATCATTTCAATAGCAGTTTTTGTTGAATACGCATATTGACGTCGAACTACCCACTTATTGAAAAAGGTGAAACGTTTATCGTTTATCAACTTAATTGATATGCTTGTTCTTTACAATAATGCAAGAAATACTTAACGAACAATTTATATATTGAAAACAAAATTAAACATGAGACTAGATTTGAACTCGCATCTTGCACGTCTCAGCCTTACGCATGAACCACGACACCAGATTAACTTGAGTAAGATAGATGAAATAAGGTATTAGTAGCAATGACACAAATTATCACAACATTAACCTAACCTTTAAGTCTTGCTGATTAAAAATGAAAATTGCGTAACAAATACCCATACATAGTAAATGACCTAACACCAACATCTTAAAGCTCAAATTTGCGTATCAAAATTATTTATTGTTTCTGTTCATCGAGTAGTGTTAGTCCGATTAACTCATACATATTGAATAACCTTTAATGTTATGAGAGGAGGGTGCAAAATCGAGTAATTTTTAGGGGGGTCAGCTAATTGCTATAACCCGCTGTACATAAACATAAGAACTTCATTTGAGCGTCCATATTGAGCACGCGGGCGCGGTGAGCGGCGCGGTCTGCCTGGCGCGAGGAGCGCGCGGGCAACTCACGCCATAGCTCGTCCATTCAAGAAGCCGCAGTGAGTGCGCGGGCGGACCGCGCTGGGACCGGGGTTCTCAAACTAGTTTGAGCTTTTTCTAGTAAAAATAAGTCTTCGTCATCCATATTATATTTTAACAAACACTGGACACAACAACACTCAGAACAAAGCCGCGCTCGACTGCGGACAGGCAAATCGTGCGCGTTCCCGCACCCGCACCCGCGCCGCTCCCCGCCCCGCGCTGCCAGTCTGGCCAAGCACTTAAACGATGTCGAGTTTTATCAAGAGGTAATCGTATTATCTAATGACTGGGTTGTTAAATGAAATTGTTTACACTGTAAAAAGCATGGAGCTGTGGTGGCCCAGTTATCAGTCCCGACTTACGTGTTGCAGTTCGTGACTTCGAACCCGGGCAGGCACTTTATTTTGTGTATTTAATTTCATCACTACGAAAAATCGAAGACATGTGACGTTTATATTAGCCCATTAAATAGGTATTTTTTTTATTTACACTGGTTGTTTATACAATCACAAGACCGCAAAATTTTTCTTGATTATGTAAAATATTCGTAGCTGGCTACCTAACCAATTTAGTTATATTTTTTAAATTCATTCCTGCCCTAGAGAGGGAAGCAATTAGTATGAGTCATTCCCGCTCTAAGGAGGGAAGCAGCGTCTTCCGCCCGCTATTCGGACCAAACAAACACTACTTTCCGACTATAAGAACTGAAAAAGTCATTTATTCAAACTAGGCTAAGAATCGGTACTTTTTGAATGTCAAAATTACATAAGACAATCCTCCAAAACGCCTGCCCTTCACCACTTTCTAGTGCTTTCGCTGGGAAGATGAAGTGGCGCAACAAATCCCTACAACTGTCTGTTCAGTTAAAAAAACTTTTTTCTATACAATAGCAGGTATGGAAAGTAATTAACATAACAAGACACAGTACTTCAAATTAAATGATTTGCCATATGTTAGCTAGCCACGCCAATATACCAAAAAATATAATGAAAACTACAGCAAAAAACCGGCCAAGTGCGAGTCGGACTCGCCCATGAAGGGTTCCGTAGCAGCAAGTAACATATTATAAAAGTTCTTGTAGTTCGTTGTAACTTTGTGAAAGGTAAATTGCGGTTTTCGATTTATGACGTATTAAAAAAAAACTACTTACTAGATCTCGTTCAAACCAATTTTCGGTGGAAGTTTACATGGTAATGTACGTTATATATATTTTTTTAATTTTATCATTCTCTTATTTTAGAAGTTAGAGGGGGGGGGGGGGACACATTTTACCACTTTTACCAAAATTTATTGTTTTTTGAAGTGAAAACTTCTTTAGCGGCGTTGAACACTTTTTGTAATGGGTAAAAAATGTTAAACTCGCGTCAGGACACGTGACCGTCAGGAGAGATTTCCCCCCCCCCCATCTCTTTCTACGGCGGCGCCAACCGAAGTGAACCAAGTGAGACACGACAAAGATGGCCGAAGAAAATGACATTTGACGTACAAATGTTTGAAAAGTCAGTTTCGTAAACAATAGTACTTCGAGGAGCCGCAGTTGTATTTAATTTATTTTGAACTTCTGTTTAACCAATTTAGTTTATTATTATATACCTACCTACAATACAAAATAGAAGCGACGAAAAATATAACGAAGCACATTATAGCAACAAGAAATACTGTGGGACATTGCTGCTTTTGTGTGAAAACAATGCTTCCGTGTCGACCACGGAAGTTTACACCCTGCAGGGAGATGCTCCAGTAGGGTGTGGCTGTGAAGCTATGTTGCAAAACATGCTCCACGTCCTATCCTGCCTTATTTGTCCTACCCAAAACATGCAGTCAAAGTGACCTCTGCGCTGCCACCGACGACAACGTGGAAGTGGCAATATTTTGAGCCAACAAGATCTAAAGTAAAAGAGAAGAAATTTAGGGAGTAGTTCATTAATAAAAAGCTTGTATACAAATATCAGTTTATTTTTATAATACTTGTACGCACCGGGACTTACAGCTTAGTACGGCTGTTATTCCAAATGCATACAGTGTGGCTAAGTTTGTAACAATTGAGCCTGGTATCTATGGTTACCTCACCCTACTGATTATGGGGTTTGTGTACGTCGTGCAATGTGTACACAGGAAATAGTTTTGTCATTGCCGGTCCCACAGACTCATAGAACTGGTGATGGCTAAAGGTGTCTTGGCCATAGTGAGAGGAATTATGGAAGATGAATCAAACTCTACTCCAGCTTGATGACTAATTTATTCATTTACTAATTACTAATTTATGTGGAACGAATGTATGTCGCTCTTGATGCTGACGCTGGCGTATGTAACTCTTGCCTGTTCACGGCTGAACAATACTCTAAACTCTAATTTGGCTTCTAAAACTTGTGCAAGCAGAACAACATTTTTAAAATGTTTGCTTTTCATTTGCCATCTGTGCCATCTCTTCTGTAGGCCGTTTCATTTTCTGCTATTCGTAGTGAAGCACCATCCTTACTAGTCCTATTGACCTGAAATACAAAACGAATGTTATAAATTCTTTCTCTTCATTATCTTATTTATACTGATTTAATTAATCAGTAGCGGCATCAAAATAACAGTCATTATTATTCTTATGGCGGGTTTTTTTTTTTGTTACAATGAGTTTTGTACAGGCAAACGAAGTTCTTCGTAAAATTGTAAATTGGATAGGCACCTAATTCGTAAATCATGCCAGGCTGCCCCTGTTTAGCGTTAGTGCTTGTGTCAGTGTTTTTATTTTCTATTATGGAGACCTCTCCCTGACCAATTCTTCCAAAAAATCTAAGGATTAGAAGCAAAAGCAAGCATAAGTATAAGAAATTGAGAATGTTTACAAAACATAACTTACTTTGAACACATTTTAGCTGTAACAGTAGATACACACCTTATCCTCCTCCAACCAATATTCAATTCTTTGCCCTTTATTGCAACTAGTCTCCGGTCTTAATTTCATTTATTTTAAATACAAAAAAAATATTCAAAAGTTTTTTAGTTTGACACATTCAATATCAAATTCATTCATTGACATATTCATATTGTTTCCATGACGACCATGACGTTGTCGCGTCAAAACTGTTGAAACTGTAGACAATAAATTAGTTTTTCATACGTAATAATGTCTATGGACACAAATATTCGGTTCGTAGACAGATACTCTCGTATGCCGATTTAATGTGTTGGCCAATTTGTTGGATGACTTCATTATAATGGCAACATTTAGAAGTTGTAGGACATTCTAGTTACAGAACGTTTATGAAGCGTTTATGAATACAAAATTTTATCGAATGTTTTAAAGGCCTATTGAGCATTTTAACTAATGAATGGTTTAAACCTTCAATAGGCTTTTTTTATGAATAAGACCGAAAGTGTTTAAAATATGGAAATTGAACAAAGTGCATCTATTAATGAAAAAAGTGACGCAGAAATATTGAAAAAAAAAATGAGTAATATTAATTAAATTAATAATTGATTTATTTCAACGTTAATATTCAAGTTTTCACTTCTGCCGGCACTCCCGGAGTGCAACCCGTCTTTTTTTTTTCTATTTTTGTGTGAAAATCTTACTGCGGTTCACAGAATACATCTACTTACCAAGTTTCAACAGTATAGTTTTTATAGTTTCGGAAAAAAGTGGCTGTGACATACGGACGGACGGACAGACAGACAGACAGACAGACATGACGAATCCATAAGGGTTCCGTTTTTTGCCATTTGGCTACGGAACCCTAAAAAAGGAATGTAAACAAAAATTAAAACATAAATAAAAGCCTCTAGGCATAAAGGGCGCGACAGCTCAACCAAGTGAACGTTCTCCCCAACTAACAAAGTATTTCCAACGGACAACATCAAATTCCCCAATTTTATCTTGCAAAGGATAACAAACGGCTCCCTATAAATTTCGATAATTCCCACTTTATCATGGAAAGCAATTATACATAGGATGTTGAAAATATCATGGAAACTTGGCCAAGGATTTATCTTAATATAAAATTTTATGGGTTAATTTATAATATTCTACCGTTGATCCTTATCTTAGGAGTTTAAGTCATTTTTATTGCTGATCGGACGACCAAAGAGAATTTAGGTTTGTGAAAAATTATTATTAGGAAATTTATTTATCGCAGTATTTTTTTAAAGTCATTGGTGGCAGTAATAGTTTTAGATATAAGGATCTTATTTATTGCGGACTGGAACACTGAAATGATATATTATATAATAATAATAATAATTATATATTATATTATAATTATTTTGTGTATTTTATCTATGGGCCTCAAAATAATTATTATATATTATATTATAATTATTTTGTGTATTTTATGTATGGGCCTTAGCTGCCTGATAATAAAATGATCATTATTATATAATTTATGTAGCATGTATTTATGTATGTCATTCAACGTGGCGATGCTGCCAGTCTTCTGGGCACGTTTCCGGATGACACCGATGCGAACGAATGCTTTGACGCCTTGAGTCATTTTCTTTTTCTATTTATTTGTATAGTTAGTCATTTAATTTAGTATCTAGTATAAATAGTTGTGTTTTATATTGTAAAAAAAATATATATTATGTAGTTGTGGCAGAAATAAGTTGGAGAACAATTAACAAGAATGTTGACACCGGCCTGTATCAGTAACACTAAGCGACATCTAAATGAATGCGTACATTGGATTTTCAACACACGGCAGAGAACCGAAAGTTAAAAATCCAACAGCGCGCTTTGTCAGGTATAACGGAATTGTGTCTCATCAGACCCAATTGCAATGTTTGTTTTAAAGTAAACCAAACTTCTGAACAACCTTTTTCGTGTTGAAATACGAAAAATATTTATCATGAACCATTTATTTTAAGGATTCAAATACAGCTTTGTTGAAACACATTTAAATTTTCATGCATTTTTAAATGTTAAACCTGCAGTACATACATTTTTATTTTATTACTATCTGCGCCCCGCGGTTTCACCCGCGTAAATGTCGATCCCGTGGGAATATCGGGATAAAAACTATCCTATGTTCTTTCCCGGGACTCAAACTATCTCTATACCAAATTTCATCGAAATCAGTCCAGCCGTTTTCATGTTATGTCGTGACAACGGAAAACGGGTTTCATTTTTAACCGACTTTTTATATACAGGGTGAATTTTCCAAGTGGGCGTGGATGGCCAAATTCTAAACTATGAGGAATAGCGAAAAGTACTCAAAGAAGTCGCGGGCTCGATTTTGATAAAAACTAAAATTGCGTAATTGGATTTTTGAAAAAATCAATATTTCTAGCCAGGAATCGAACCTGTTGATTTTGAAAAAAAAAACACACTGTATTATTACACCATTCGATAGTGTCCCTAATAAGGATTAAATTCTGGGAAGTAATGACATACGGCAAACTTAAGGAAAATGTTGAATTTTAATAAACTGCTTCTTTTTTCATACCTTGTTCGAAATGATGCTCAATATTTTTACACCCGAAACACTCGTAGCGCAGTCACATTCACAAAATTATGTTCTAAATTCAAATTTTTAATTGCAGTACAATCCTTGAGACGTTGAATCCAGCTATGTATTCAAAAACAATTGTCATAATTTTGAACAATTAATCAGTTAAGGTTTAATAGGTAGGTAGCATAAGAAAATAAAAAAGTATTTTGATAAAAATGAGCTCTTTCCTTTAGTTTGCCGTATGTCATTACTTCCCAGAATTTGATCCTTATTAGTGACACTATCGAATGGTGTAATAATACAGCGTGTGTTTTTTTTTTTCAAAATCAACAGGTTCGATTCCTGGCCAGAAATATTGATTTTTCAAAAATCCAATGATGCAGTTTTAGTTTTCATCAAAATCGAGCCCGCGACTCCTTTCAGTACTTTTCGCTATTCCTCATAGTTTCGGATTTGGCCATCCACGCCCACTTGAAAAATTCACCCTGTATATAGATTTAAAATCAGCAGTGCATGTGCATATAATCTTTATAATATGACGCTGCTATCCGAAATCTGGTAAACAACATAAAAAATAATGTCTGTGTTTTCAGGATTCAATTTGAATAGGTACGTTCGCACGACGACATTATTATCAAGCATTTTCAAAATATGAAATGTATTTTGTGTTTTATTTATGGAATCTTGTATTAAATCTATTGCTTAGAAAATAATACTTATGTATGTATATCATAAGTATTTATTTTAAGTTGGATGTGTATCTGGAAATAATTTCGATTCCATTTCATTTCACTCCAGCTAACCTATCATTGCACCGTAAGCTTATACAATTGCGAGGTCTATAGGTATCTATATACAGTATGAAAACCACAAACATATATGCAATAGATTATACCACACACTCTTGTTAAAAATGGTCAGCTGTTTCCTACATTTTAACGAGTTATGCGAACAAGAATGTAGGGAACAGCTGATTTTTTTTCGCAACAGATTTCGTTCATTTTTTGTATATCGTCAGAAAAGGCGATAACAAGTATGTGGTTTCTATCTATACTAGTCTATACTAATATTATAAAGAGGTAAAATTTGTTTGTAAGTTTGTATGTAGGGGGTAATCTCTGGAACTACCAGTCGGATTTGAAAAATTATTTTTACATTTGATAGCCCAATTCTTGAGGAATGCTATAGACTATTTAACATCACGCTATGTCTCTTAGGAGCCGAGCAAAAGCGCTATGGGGAAACGAAGTGAGAGAGTAGGAGACGCGGGCAAGTGATGCAATACGACGAGATGGGTCGAGGGAATAAGATTTTTCACGCGAACGAAGTCGCGGGCAGCAGCTAGTACTATATAAAGCTACATTTCCAGTATGATGTGGCGCCGTGTAAACGTAGTCTAACGAAAACTTGCATTAGGTATCCAAAAATGTGTAGGTACCTAAATAGTTTTCTCAAGTATAAGTGCATTTATTATATGATATAGAATCTATTAAAGCGAAAACATGGAATATACTTGAGTTCTACGAAGTAGAACTGTGAATTATTATTAAATAAACAAGTTGTTTGAAATCATGAGGTGGAAATTCCGAGGTGAAACAGTTTGTGGTAGCTAAAACAATAATAATATTATTTGAAAGTCGACTTGAACTGTACGAGTGTTTGTGTGCTCTGGAGCGTATGGATGTATTTAAAGTGTCGCTAACAGCAGCATAATATTCACCCTATAATGTTCCCACTGCTGGGACACAGGTCTCCTCTCTTCGAGAGGGAGTGGGCTGAAATCTACTACACGGGAAAGTTTTGTGGTCTGACTTTATCCGCATAAATGGCATTCTTTTGTCACAATCATCTATTAATTAATCACTTCAACTACCTATTTATCTGGTAAATAATCAGGCTATAATGTTCCCACTGTTGAGACACAGGCCTCCTCTCAGTGAGAGGGAATGGGCCATAATCCACCACGCGGGACCAGAGCGGGTTGGTAGATGTCACATGTCTTCGACTTTTTGGTTCTAGGGCATGCCGGTTTCCTCACGATGTTTTCCTTCACCGTTTTGAAAGCAGTGGTGATAAAAATATTTACACAAAGTAAAGCGCGTGTGTTTATTTGTGAAAGTAGTAGTAGGTGTTTATATAGTGTGTTTTTAGGGTTGTTATGTCATAACTAAGACATAAAAATTTATAAGTGACACATTCGATTATAATGATTTAGAGAAAAGAAAAAAAAAATATTCGAACTTACGACCTATAACTCGTAAGTCGCGGCCGTTACCATTTTGCCGCCATTGCTCAACCATTCTGCTTGGCAATAAAAAAGGTAGATACCTATAGTGGTAATGTTTTTTTTTTATTGCTAAATGGGCGCGCTCTTGACCCCGATCACGCCTGATGGAAAGCGATAGATGAGGTCTATGATGGAACGAGCGTGCCCAGAAGATGCCTTTTCACTCTTGATTTGAAGGCAGATGGGTTAAATATGGGAGGGAACACAGATGCCGGCAGAGATTTCCACACTTTGGCTGTGCGCATAATAAAAGTGGAGGAGAAGCGCTGAGTACGACTCTTATGTATGTATGATGTATTCTTAGCCGACCTCATCTATAAGTACCTACCTACTTGAGGTACGACTAATAAAATATAAATCAACTATTCCTTCATCGTTTTTAGTGATGATATTAAATACAAAAAGCAAACTGCCTGCCTGGGTTCAAACCCCTACTATTACTACTACTAGCAAGTCGGAGCTGATACCATCGCAAAAAGCAAAAAAAAAGCAAAGCAATGCAAGCAAGTAAAGCAATTGTTATACCTACTCAGGAATATGGAATCATGTTATCCCCAAAAAATAAAACCATGATTTATTTAAATGTTTTCTTATCCAATTTCTCAAGTACCCACTTCGATATCTGCTTGTGGCGCATGTCAAAATCCGGCGTTCCGTACAAAGTAATGCATCCATGTGTATTCTTACGAGATATTTGGTAAGGGAATCACGTGTCGATATCTAGAGTATGCCAAATGCACTCCCGGATCGAAAATGTGCTACTATTGGTGAACGCTTTTAAATATTACCTTTTTAGTTTTTGAAAGGTTGGTTATTCTTTTATTGTCCAATATACAGGGTAAAATTACATTCATGGGCATCCTTTTAAGGGGTCATTGTACTCATCATTATGAACAACTTTTACTATGGGACTAAACCTAAAATCGCGAACAAAAATCAGCTGTTTCCTTGCATTTATGTTCACATAACTCGTCAAAATGTAGGGAAGACCTGATTTTTTTTCGCGATTTCAGGTTTGGTCCCATAGTAAAAGTTGTTCATAATGATGATTACAATGACCGCTTAAAAGGATGCCCATGAATTCAATTTCACCCTGTATAGGTGAGTATAGACTAGATCATTTACTTGTAACAGAACATCGAATTTAATCGAACCACACTTTGAACACGACGTTCGATGTTTTGTTAGAACCTTAGTATTTTTCAGTTTTTATTTTTCAACCATGTAATTTAAAAAACTAACAATCTTAAAATAATAATATGTACAAGTATATAAACAGGGAGGGAAAATAATCAAAGGGCGTCAAAAAATTCGTCCGCATCACTGTCAACGGGAAACGTGCCCAAAAGGCTGGCAGCATTGCCACGTTGTATGGCAATGCTGATTCTTTGGCCAAAAAATAGGCCAGCCCTCTGGTCACGTGATGAGTCGACCAACCGCTTGGCGATGTCTTGGAATACTAAGTGGGCACTCGGGCCCCATGGCCCTAGTGTTTCAACCCCAAACGGCTCAAATATGTAAGTTCCAAAGAGATTGGAGTATTTGCGCCGTTTGAGGTTTTCCGCACCTGCAGCAGCCGCCCCAGCACAGCATACCGTGCTTGGAAGATGGGATGGCGCAAGGGTGTCGACACACGTTGCATCCCACACCAAAGGCCTACCTACCTTCCAAGGCATTATGGTCATCCCGTCTGGTCTCTTACCATCGTCGCGTGCCAAACCATTGGGTTCTAAAACAGCTGGCACCCCAGCGGTGACAAGAGCACGACGGATGATGTCATTGATGCTGGCATGCCGTGCTATCCGGCCTGCGCTTTTACTGCAGGATAAGCCATGGTGTCCGAGGCAGTCGACACCTTCACCGCATTGGCAGCGATGCGGAAGAACCTGATTTTTTAAAACCAACGAGCGTATTGATGTACCGTTTTATCGAGCGAAGGCACGAGCGGTACCTATATGTTCGACAATTCGACAATGAAGGCAAGGTAGAAAGAAATGTTACAGGTAAATGCTTACTCGCTGTGAGCACTACGTCGAACGCAGGGGTACATATTTGAATATCGAACATTAAAATACCTATGTGTAAAATGTCAACGTTCAAAACATCGAAAATTAAAATATCGGTTATATCGTTATATCGAAAATTGTTATACCTAAGCATAAAATGTCTAAAATTGAAATGCCGAGTTATAAAAATATCTAATGATTAAAAACATCGATAATCATTATACCTAAATTCAAAATGTCAACAGTCAATACACTTTAGTTCATTATATTTTCGTTAAAAATACCTACTAGTTAAAATATCGAATTTGATATAGGAAAAAATGTCGGTAGATTTGAAATTGTCACACACTGCCAACGCATAAGTCAACTCATTTGTCTGTCCACTCTGCAAACGTGTAACGTATTGTTTAGCGAATAATTATTATCATGTCGGATCACGGATTAGAAGTTTTTAAGACTCAAAAAGGGGGATTTAAGGTGCAAATAAATGGTTTTGCTTATACTAAAAATCGGCTGAGTCATGATAAAATATATTGGGATTGTGAATATAAAGTAAACAGTTCATTCAAGTGTAAATCACGATTAATAACCAACATTTTGACGTGTTTGTACGTGTTTTATTTTAAGTAATTTATTATTTGAAAATAATATTACTTAAGCATGCAGCGTGCAAGCAAGCATGCATCATGCAAGCGAGCATGCATCATGCAGTAGGCATGGTTGCAGGATGCAAGAGAGAGCCAAGGGCACCCCGGTGTTAGGTTAGGTTAGGTTACTTTAAACCCTTTACACAGAAATAGGGGCCCCGCGTAGCGGGGCTCCGTCGACATGAGATGCAAGAGCAGGCGCGGCCTACAAATGTGTTTTTCTAAGTTATTTATTATGTGAAAATAATATTACTTAAGCATGCAGAGTGCAAGCGAGCATGCATCATGCAGCAGGCATGGTTTCTGTCACGGCTCCGGCGCTGCGGGGCTCCGGCGGTCCCAGGCGAGCTTATCGTCGTCGATGGTTTTAACGCTCACCACCGCCGCTTCGGCTTGCTGGCCGGCTTCGCCGGCCAGCCTCAGCCGCGGCGGCGGGAGTTAAAGCCACCTCCGCCTCAACTCGCGGGCCGCCTCGCCCCTCTGCGCCTACGCGGGCTTAAATTACACTCTAGGGGTAGGGCAGACAAGACCACGTGGAGTCGGTTTTGCAGCGATTTGTTTCTGTCACTAATTTTTGTAGCACAACAAATAAATATCGATATTTAGGACATTCGATACTCTGTACTTCGATATTTGAATCATTAGATAATCTGTACTTCGATATTTTAGCCTTTCGATGTCATGTTTGTCGATAATTAGATTTTAGATATATTGGACGTAGGTTATCTAACCATTCGACAATATAAACTTACGTTATTTTAATTTTCGGTTTTATGGTCGTTCGATATTTTAATTTTCGATGTTTTGAACGTTGACATTTTACACGTAGGTATTTTAATTTTCGAAATTCAAATATGTACCCCGAACGCAGCGTCGAACATTCGCAGAAACGTTACATTACATGAAAAATCTCTAGTTTATACTCGCTTTATTTCTAACTAGCTGCGCCCCGCGGTTTCACCCGCGTAAATGTCGATCCCGTAGGAATATCGGGATAAAAATTAGCCTATATGTTAATCCAGGGTGTCAGCTACCTCCTTACAAAATTTTATCAAAATTGGTCCAGCCGTTTGAGCGTGAAAAAGTAACAAACATATAAACATACACATACACACTCACAAACTTTCGCCTTTATAATATTAGTGTGATAGTGTGATATATTGTTAAACAAAATAATACCTTCAATGTACAATCATCTACTTTCAACTTCTAAAATAAAGTTATTTCCTTCTTTTTTAAACGTTTTATAAAATTGAATAGGTACACAAAATAAAACCCCACAATATTTACGTAACATTTCAATTCCACTTTCCCAAGAACCTCAAGGCAAGTGACACATCAAAATCTTCGTCGTTCCGTATAAGTTAAAGTCTTGTGACAGACAAACGGACATCGTAGGAACTTCTGTTAATCAGCCTCACAAACACCTTGTTAGCATAATCAACCTATAATGTTCCGACTGCTGGGACACAAGCCTCCTCTGTGTGAGAGGGAGTGGGCCGTAATCCACCATGCAGGCCCAGTGCGGGTTGGTAAATGTCACTCGTCTTCGAATTTTTGATTCTAGGACATGCCGATTTCCTCACGATGTTTTCTTTCACCGTTTTGAGAGCAGTGGTGATGAAATTAAAGACTGAAAGTAAAGTGCCTGTCTGGATTCCAACTCACGACCTTGTAAATCGGGGCCGATGTCACTAGGCCACCACTGCACTACTTTGTTCACCAGCTTATATTTCAAACACGTCATGATCTATTCTCACACAGCTCGTAGCGATACAAGAGCCCATAAAAACCTAGTCCCAAAACACAATCATAATCCAATGACAAACGAGACATTGGTAACTGGCCCAATCGAGTTTGAACCGGTTCGCGGTATATTTATCATCGTACATGGAGTTACGAGGCGAAACGAGAAAATATGGGCTTCGGGCACACATTCAAATGTTTGGAAGTGTCTCTGTTAAAGATTTTGTTATTCTGGTCTCTTTAAAGTAACTTTGTTTGGAGAATTGATGTTCTTTTTAACCGACTTTAAAAAAGGAGGTTCTGTAGTCTACCCGTATGTATGTTTGTTTGTATGTCCGCGATTTTCTCAAAAACTTGTAAACCAATTTTGATAATTCTTTCATTAATGTGATCTACATACTTTAAGGAACGTTTTAGTATATAATACATTATCTAATTATTCTTATGTACGAAGATATATTCATAAATGTACTGCATCTCCGGCATTTCTATGCGAATTTTGATGATTCTTCTAGTCGGTGTCTTCAATTCTTCAATGCACTAGTGTTAATTGAATTTGTGTGGTGGGGTCGGTACAACTAAAAAGTGAAAAATAAAAACGTTTTTACAAAAAAAAAAACAACCGACTTCAAAAAAAAAAAAAACACTACAAAGTGATAAATAACTTTTATTTCGAAAGTCGGTGTCAAAATACGAAAATACGGAACCAACGACACCGACTTCCGAAATTATTAGTAAAACATGTAACATATTTATTGTCAATTTTATTTGCAATCTACACGAACATTACAGGACACAGGACATTAAATTAATTGCCATATTATGTCATTCAAATAAAAAGAAATGTCACTGATGCTGCTCATCATATAGACATAACCAAGCTCTTACTTTATCGACCTCTCAGCAGCAAGATACCACGTAGCTTTAACTTTTTTGAAACTACATAGCCAACTATTACAGGGTCGTTATCAGCAATATATGGCACTAATGAGCGTTAATGCACTACCTCTGATGCTGCAGCATAAATATTAACGACTATAGATAAACCAATATGCTTTTAACCTTTCGTATGCCGGAACGTAGATCTACACGAGACACAATGGCTTTTTAATTGTGTCTGTAATTACGGCATTCAACCGGTTAAAGGAAAAGAAAGAAAGAAAGAAGGGGATCACATTGTTAGTCTAGTGATCGCAAGCGCTACTGCTAAGCATGAGGTCCTCGGTTTGATTCCCGGGCGGGGAGTATTGTTGGGATTTCTCAGTAGCAAACTTTTTTTCTTGACCTCGGTCACGCCTGATGGTAAGCGATGGATGAGGTCTATGATGGCACGAGCGTGCCCAGAAGATGCCTAAAGCACTGGAACTCCCACGCATCGACGAAACACAGCAGGCTGCTTGACGCCGGACTCCGGTGAGAGGGTGGTCACAAACCAGGCGGGCGTTAGCACTACCACCGGAAGAACCCACAAGGGAAGAATTGGCCAGTCAAATAAGGTGTTGGGTGTGACTGTCCAGGATGCGCTGAGCGCGAGCGTTCAGTTGAGTAACTGGCGGAACAAACTGCGCTACACGAGGAGGCGTCTTCGCGTTAATGGCAAAAGTTGATGGCAATAGGGTCGCCCTCTATCGCATTGGACTTAAACATAACTGGCAAAATTAAATGTGGGTGCACGTCTGCCTAACCCTTTGGGGATTACATGCGTGATGCTATATTATGTGTAACTATACAAATAAATATAATTGGAGTCTCTGTTTGTAATATTAAAGTAACCGCTTTTTAATAAATGCATATGGATGTGTACACGGTAGGTACATATCGCACCTTCGGTGCAACAAAGTCACAAATCAGGACAATGTCGTTTATTAGGATTTTTTGATAATTCAATATAAGATTTTTAACGTAAAATTATAGCAAACAAAATAAACTAACTATTAATTTTATAAAGATTTCAAACCTACTATAAATAGTAATCCAGACATGACGAAATAAATGCGAACAAAAAATTAAAAATCCTCTCCTGTAAAATTAAAAAATGAGCTGATGTGACTTTGTTGCACCGAAGGTGCGATATAACAAAATAACATCCTATACAATTTTTGTCTGTATGTTTTTTCCTGTTAATCTTTGAAACGGCTGAACCGATTTTGACGGGACTTTCACTGACAGATAGCTGATGTAAAGGAATAACTTAGGCTACTTTTATTTTCGAAAAAAAATTAGAGTTCCGCGCAAAAAAAAAAAAAAAACCTTTTCCGTCATGCACGCGAAAGAAGTCGCGGGCTCAGCTAATTATCTGTAATGAAGGACGAATTTCACCAATTAAATTGAACGCGATCACGACATCCAAATCGCGTTCAAGAGCTGTCACAACAATTATGACACTGACAGCAGGACCCTGATTGCGTAACACAAGTTCAATTATCATTTCAATTATCTTGAAGGATATCGTTAATCCATTGATTCATATTTTCGAAAAATCTGTCTGCTCAACAACGTAAATAACGCAATGTATGTTGTTGAACTGTTAAAATGAAAGTCATTGCTATACATACTTAATATTATAAATTCGAAAGTAACTCTGTCTGTCTGTCTGTCTGTATGTTACCTTTTCACGCCTAAACCACTAAACCGATTTAGATGAAATTTGGTATAGAGATAGTTTGAGTCCCAGGAAAGGACATAGGATAGTTTTTATCCCGATATTCTCACGGGATCGAAACCTATGCGAGTGAAACCGCGGGGCGCAGCTAGTTATTTATAATGTGTTACGCAATTATCCTGCAGCTCTTGTGCCGATCTCTTTCAATTGCATAGGTGAAATTTGCCCTAAATCGATATAACGTTAATAGCTTTTTGCGGCACCTTCGAGAAGAGATTGGATATACGTGGATCTTGTTGAGATCAAATTGAGTAATCAATTCCGAGAAAATAATCGAATATAGGTGGTACAAAAAAGATATTCGTGAACTGATTTCTAATAAATTATAAGAATAATGATATTATCTTAGATGGAGTTATCAAGGGAAATATAACCAACTAGCTGCGCCCCGCGATTTCACCCGCGTAAATGTCAATCCCGTGGGAATATCGGGATAAAAAGTAGCCTATACGTTAATCCAGGGTGTCAGCTACCTTCATACAAAATTTTATGAAAATTGGCCCTGCGGTTTGAGCGTGAAGAAGTAACGAACATATAAACACACACAAACTTTCGCCTTTAAAATATTAGTGTGATGAAAGTATAACATTATTAATTAACTATTTATGTATAAAAATATAAGCAGACAAAAAGAAAGGTACCTACAGAAAAATACGTACAAAGGTAATGCTTATTTCTAAAGAAATCTCTTCCAGCATATCTTCAAGGAGAGTACATATTTTTATTTATTTTAATTATTGTGAATGTGAGGACTATGTGGGTCATTTTTTTTTTCTGTTTTCCTTTTTAGTTAGTTTTAATCATGATCTGGCAGTTTGAGTAATTTACGCGGCCTACCCAAATGTCCTTTCTTTGGTATGGTTCGTGGAATCGTTGCGCTCCTCAAGTTCTGAGTTGAGCTGCACGATTTTTGACAAATGCGTGCACTGACTGGACAGGTCCGCTCAATCTGTGTGGTTCTTTCCTCAAAAGATCATTTCCATACACCAATCTACATGGTCTTCTCATGGTATGACCAAAACTTTGTCTGGACTTTAAAAGAGACGGTGACCTCTGAGTTTATTTCGGCCTTTCTTCTCAGAGTAGTCAGATAGGAAACGCCGACCTCATCTAGCTTAAAAAAATATGATTGACGTGTAAAAGTGTTTGTACAAACCTACTTACAGTAAATAAAACATTGATCATAAAAAGAGATGTATGATGAAAACAAAATACATAAAATGAAATAAAACTCTCTATACATTTCAATATAAACATACAATATGAGAATACACTTACATACATACTTCTTACATAAGTATCATCATCAATAATGTAATTTATTTATTATTAGTCATCTTATGAAATGTCTTACGTAATTGTTATAATTTAATCATTAAATTATAACAATTATATATTGTGTATTATGTGTAGTATAGTAGTATTGTGTAGTATAGTAGTATTATGTATTGTGTCAAGATGGCCATTTTAATTAAATTTTAATTAAAATGGCCAACTTGACACAAATTTTACTATGGATTCAGTACATGACTCTAGATCCCCAACCACGTTAAATTTTTCGTACAAAAACTTAACATTTTACTGAATACTACCAAAAACAAGAAAAAGCCCCTACAAAAAAAAATTAACAGCAAAAACTCTTCCCATTGCATAACTTAATACCCCATTATCTAATCACCAAAAAACCTCGACCAGAAATACATGGAAAGATATAAAAAGCCATGTAATTATGTGGGCATACCACCTGGCGTCACAAACCAGACGTGACGTCGATAGCAAAAATGTTAATTTCTGTAAAAACGGGTATGTGAAAGAATGGCAGAAGTATCATTCCTTTTTGGGGCTTCTCTTTTTGGCCCTTGGCTTAATACGAAGGGTACCGTAACACAAAGCAAACAACGCCGAATATGGAGCAAAAGGTTCCATATATCCCTACCGGCAGCAATAATTGGAAAAAATCTCCAAGTATCAGGGACCAGTAGAGATATATCAGCAGGGATATAAGGAACAGGGAAAAAAAAACACGTTAATTGTATGTATACCCCCCTTTAATTTTTAACTTTATATTATTTGTATTATAAATTTATGTGATGTTATAGCGGTAATAGAAATACACGCTCTGAGAAAATTTCGATTGAGAATCTATTACGGTTCATGAGATTCAGCCCGCTGACAGATAGACGGATGGATAGCGAAGGCTTAGTAATAGGATTAAGTTGGCACCCTTTGCGTACGGAACCCTAAACATCCAACCCAAAAGGAGGAGGAGGAATGAGGATGTTCTCAATTCGAATCATA
This sequence comes from Amphipoea oculea, assembly GCA_945859645.1. Lineage (NCBI taxonomy): Eukaryota > Metazoa > Arthropoda > Insecta > Lepidoptera > Noctuidae > Amphipoea > Amphipoea oculea. The sequence continues at coordinate 2,753,435 of OX243885.1, forward strand.
AACTTGTAGCGGTATCTACAACGTTACATGCGAACTACGCGTCATACCTACTGACGTCACGCAAAATCCTGCATCTCGCAAGCAGAGTTTACCGCACAACTAGCATATATACAACGGGTGCTTGCCCGCCAGACACGACACCCGTCTGGTCGGAGGATCCTCCTTTTTCTATAGAGCATGAGTGAACTTTACACCCTGTTCCTCATACCTCATACCTCTATAAACTCATGAATTATTAGAAAATGTGTGATTTGTGTATCTGAAGTTGACCTTATTGTGATGGACACGACACACGTCCCATCGGACTATGAGAGTGAGGGAAGAGAGAGTGCAACTGTGTCTGCGCACACACTTGTGTACCATAACATCTCTCGCGCCGAAGGCTAGTCTCCGTTGAAGCTCAACGGAGACTAGCCATAGCCAAATGCGGTCTGTAAAACTATTACTATTGTGATAGGCCTTTTTTTTATTGATGGGAAATCATCAAATGAGCCCTCCCGCTCTGGGTGGAGCGGAAGGGAGTGTCAGACTCTTACTGACTAAAGCCCATCCGTGTTCCTTCCTTCACCCTTTATGTTCCGAGGTAGCCGTAACCCTTTCGGACAATCCCGCAGCCCCGGCAGGCTTCGGCCCTGGCAGGCCCCTTCTTTTTTGCTGACATCTCTTTGAGGCGCGCGCGAAACACGTACGTGCCGTCCGGCATGGGCCTGGTCCTGATCGGACGGTGAGCTACCCATTACTCTCCGTCCGCAGGCCCGCGCCTACGGTGGCCGGGAGTCGTCACGCGGCTCCCGACTCCCGGAGCGTCTCCCGCGGCGGCTGGGACGTAAGGCTCTCTCCCTCAGCCATCTCGCCACCTCCTTCGCTGCCTGACTGCTTCGCTGAAGGAGGTGACTGCCTCCCACTCCCTCTCGCCCTGGACTATGGCTTAAACCAGGGTCGCACACGAGAGGTCGCCGCCGCTGCCGATCGCCTCTACGAGGGCACGGCGGTGCTCCGCCCAAGCAGGGCAGACCTCCACCGTATGCTCCACGTGTCCTCTGGGCGATCCTCGCAATGGTGACACCCGGGCATCTCCTCCCGCCTGATGATGATGATGCCTGGTCCTAAGTTGGTGAACCTTCTGTTCTTACCTTCCTATTATTATCAAAAAGGTGCGTAAAATTTTAATGAGCCCCGTCCTTCTGATGTAGAATGGAGGCGGAATGTAAATTTACGTCAACCATTAGCAATATCTAGCGCGATTGGAACATCGGTATTGTTTTATGTTTCCAAGTGGATTACGTTCATCCAATGTTTTCATTAAATTACTCTTTCATTTTAAACTGCCCCTTTGGCCTCGTGGCTGTGAGTGGGGTCCTGGGTTTGATTCCTGGGTCGGGAAAAGTGTTATTGGGTTTTTTCCATTGGGGATTTTTTTGTAACAGGCCGGAGTTTGGAAGTTGGCTGTTCGATACCCCCGTCCCTCGGAAAGCACGTTAAGCCGTTAGTCCTGCGCCTGATCTCTCTCCGGTCGTGTCGGATTGCCGTCCCATCGGACAATGAGAGTGAGGGAAGAGAGAGTGCACCTGTGTCTTCGCATACACTTGTGCAAATGTGCCTTGGCCTCCGCTGTGATTGGTCGCCATGGCCGAAATTCGGTCTGAAGAACTTTAATGGCTCAGAGGATCAGACCGGAATAAATTTATTTATTTTATTTAAACAGGGTGGTCCAAAAGTCGTGGACCAAACGAAGTAGGGGGATATGGGAGGTCATTTCCAACGCTTTTAAAGTGAGAAATAATTTTTGGTAACGTTAAAAAAATTTTGGAAAAAAATAAATTGCTCTTGAAATTTGATACTCCGAGCCCTAATAGAACTTTGTAGTGCTGATACATTATCTAGTAGTGATACAACACCGTTTGTTTTATTGTTTTATATCACATTTTTTTTAAATTCGTCTAATTGTACAAGAACTCGGTATACACAAATATTCATAACTTTTAGGCCAATTGAATTATGACCATGCTGTAGAAAGATTTTTTGTTGGAAATGACCTCCTTCATCTCCCTATTTCGTTTGATCCACGACTTTTGGACCACCCTGTATATAATTTATTGTACACCACAAAAATACATAACATGAAAAAAACATAAATCAACATAACGTGTATCAATCAGTATGTTGCAGCATCAAGCAAACAATGCATGCAACCTGACGTAGTGTAAACAGATATTTTAGAGCAATATTTGCCCTGCAGTTGGACGATACAGGCTGGTTAGCAATAGGGTCTTAGCATTATGCTGAGCGATAGCCGTTTTTCGTGGATGTGACGCATATTTTCCCCCAATTTGTTTTGTTTTTGACGTTCAAAAGTGCCTTTTGTGTGCCTATCCATACTAATATTATAAATTCGAAAGTAACTCTGTCTGTCTGTCTGTATGTTACCTTTTAAAACCTAAGCCGCTGAACCGATTTAGATGAAATTTGGTATAAAGACAGTTTGAGTCCCGAAAAAGGACATAGGATATTTTTTACCCCGATATTCTCACGGGATCGAGACTTGTGCGGGTGAAACCGCGAGGCGCAGCTGGTTTGAAATAAATGACTTTTCTCTGCGTCATGTTTACCGCAAAAATAATCGTATATTCTTTTTTTCTTTTCTTTATAAACAAAGGACGCTCAGACCTAGATGCGGCGAACTCGATAGGAACATTCTCACTTACGACATCAAAAGTGTTTTCGTGATTGCAACATAAGCTAAACTTCAGTAACTCATGTGGCAGTAAGAAATAGGGGGGGATGGGGGTATGTTGAAACTGTGTGTACTCCCCGTCACTTTTCCCTAAGGGTTCATTAGAAAACCAGCGTCAGACAGCATCTGTCTGGCATTAATGCTGAAATGAACCTTTTTGGCGCAGCCGTGAGGCACACACTATTGTTGTCGAAACATTATTTTTTATTTTACTAATTTTGTATTTTGTGTATCACGAACTGTCTCCAAATAAACATTTTTCTTTCTTTCTTTTCTTTATATAAGCTAGTCGGCTAGATTGGTAGCGAAGCTGAACGCCAAAGGTCTAGACAAAGTAACATTCTACCAGTGTTAATAGTAAATGCGGGACGCCTTTTCTCCATAGAAACGCTCTCGCCTGTTTTCTTTCTGCTGAATGACCATACAGCAATATTTTTTTACAGAATAATAAATATTAACTACTTGTATGTCCATTATGTTTTCTTTTTTGATGATACATTATTTTATAAGAACTAGAATCCTCAAAAATGCCGATTTCAACCGCTGCAAACAGAGGCCTAGTGTACAATTTTGACAACTATTAATGAAAAAAGAAAACCATAGTGACACAGTATAATATCCCTCTTATTCAGTTCATGAAATATCTTTTAAATTGGTCCAATATTGGAGGAGAAAATAGGCTAGAGCCAAACCTCGAATTATGACTTTTACTTAAGCTTTTTCAAAAGTCTCTCCGACCGCATTTCCTCTTAACGATGACAGAAAAATCAAAAATGTATGGGACTGACATAAACTGCCAAAAAGCTTTATGTCAATCTCGTTGAAAGTCTTCGATTCTCTGTACGCTGTACGTGTCCATCCGACGAGTTGGGAATGAGTCGAAATACAGCGTGAAACAAGTTAAGAAACTGACCATATGCACAAGGTTACGAATTAGTGAATGTGACCTATTAGACATAGCGACGAAATAGCCAATATGATGAATGGTCATCAGATCTTTAGAAATGGGAAACGCTTTGAAAGCGATTGTCACTTGTCTAAGTCCTCTGGACACCACTCGTTGTCTCTTTGAATGATTGTTTTACCGATAAAAAAAATTTCAAATAAAATGAAGTCGTTTCTCAATTCTTTAAATAGGATATTGGAATCATTTTTACACGTCAAATAATAAAAATATAAAATAAGCTAGATGAGGTCGGCGTTTTCTATCTGACCACTCTGAGAAGAAAGGCCGAAACCAACTCAGCGGTCTTTTTTTTTAATATGAAATGGGCTTGCTCTTGACTCTAGTCTAGGTCAAAGGTGACAGAGACAAAATCGACGATGGAGAGAGCTTACCCAGAAGAAGCCTGTTCACTCTCACTTTGAAGAGATTCGGGTTGTATGCGTCTTTTACAGTCCAGACATAATCTTGGTCAGATTTACCAGACAAACAAAGTCACGACTATAGCTAGTATGGCACCGAAAAAGAAAGCAATCTATTAATCATTTGCGAAAAAACAAGTCGATTGTAAAGAAATACTTACTTAGCCAGGAGATAAGGTAGGTTATTTTTCACGTCGTCACGCAGTTGGGTCGTCGGATAGCCGTCGGGGTGGAAAATGACATGATATCGGGACATAGCGGGACAAAGCGGGACATTGTGGGACATTGAAGGACATTGAAGTGACGTTTGGAACGTCGTAAGCTGTAGACGAGAAAATGATCGAGAGATTTAGATAGAGAACTCGTTTGACGGGTGACTGTTGTTTTTTTTTTTTTTCGTGTTGAAATATTGGCGTTGATTGATTTCGAATTGGTGTTTGTGGAACGATTTGAGTGATTTTAGTGGGGTGGACATTTTGTTTTTTGTGTTTTCTGTTTTAATTATTATGAGGATGTGGTAGCAAATTTTGATGGAGGTACCTTTAATGAGGAAAAAATCTTTTAGCAACCAGCGAAATCTTGATTCCTAAGTTCATTCATATCGACATGATTGATTTTTTATTATTATTAAATAAGAGGGGCCCTTGGATGAATAATAACAGCCGCAAAGGTCGATCGACCAGGTCAAGCTACGCTTGCCGCGGTTGGTCTGTGGATGGGTGGCCATCTTTACATATCGAGACCCTCCGTGCCTCGGAAAGCACGTTAAGCCGTTGGTCCCGGCTGTCATTCGTATATCTTTGACAGTCGTTACGGGTAGTCGGAAGCCCAAAAGTCTGACAACCAGTCTTACCAAGTGGTATCGTATTACCCAGTAACTGGGTTGTGGAGGTATGAGACTGGAAGACTACCCCAAAATAGTTGGGAAAAGGTTAGGCAGATGATGAGATAGATTACTACACACTGCACATCTTGGTCCGATTAATCTGCAGTTTATTTATGCATTGCAAACATGGGCTTTACTAAACTTGTCATTGCGACAGTTATACAGGGTGTTACGGAAAGGGTATATCAATACAAACGGGTTGAAGAGTGTATCTGGTCTAGAATCTCTGTACAAAATTTCAGCTCAAAAGCAGTAACTTTGAAAATGCTTAATATTTTTTTATTTCGACAGTTTATTAAATTGAAATCATAACAAACGTGTCACCGCACTACGATGGTCATTATCCATTATCTGTAGTGTGTTTGTGCGCCTAGTACACGCACATCACGCCGCCGCGCGCAAGTGCAGCGCCGTGATGTCGAAATAAAAAAATATTAAGCATTTTCAAAGTTAATGCTTTTGAGCTGAAATTTTGTACAGAGATTCTAGACCAGATACACTCTTCAACCCGTTTGTATCGATATACCCTTTCCGTAACACCCTGTATAAATTATTTTTCCAACTAGTATTTAAACTATTAAACATTTTAGGTAAAGGTAGTAACCGATCCTTCTTAAATCACATCTGCACATTTCCACTACCTAGTTTTTGATCAATAAATATATTTGTCGGACATGGCCGCTAAGCCTCCTAAGGCGATTTGGCGGGTATATGTCCAATTCCCCGCAGAAAGGTAGACTGCCTACGCAATAGATTACTAAAAGGATTTTGTACATTTGCTTCATTTAATTCAGATAGTTATATTTCAGATAGCGATATTATAATGTTGTATTTTATTGTCTATTTTGTGGATTAATGCTTTCTGTTTCAATGGATAAAAATACGATTAAATTGTAATGGATTTCAAACAATAAAGTCAAAGTCAAAGCATTTATTTCAAATAGGCACATAAAAGGCACTTTTGAACGTCAAAAATTATCTTAAAATAGAATTGATTCTAGTCGCCCATTCCAAAAGGTAGTTTTCGTATGGAGAAGAATGGGCAAGAAACCCCACCGTTACTCTTTTAAAATGTTTTAGGTACAATATTTTGCATGGGTACATTAATTATATAATAACACGTGAGGACGATGCACCTAAAATAAAATTACTATACCACAATAGGTAAAAGAATTAAAAACGAAACCATGACATATAAATTAATTATCTGATAGATACATGGTGCTCACATATTTACAAACAACAAGCAAAACGATTTTAATTTAAAATAAATTAAAAAAAAAACAATATCATCATGATCCTCTTATGTCTTCATACCAGTCATCATCGTCTAAGTAGGAGCGGCAGGAGGGTGTGGATGTGGAGCTATGTCGCAAACTATGCCTCACCTCCTATCCTGCCCTCCGTGTCTCAAAACATGCAGTCAAAGTGACCTCTGCGCTGCCACAGACGTCGCCGTGGAAGTGGCGAAGCCAACAAAATACGAAATAAGAATGTCACCTCTCCCTTTCTAGCCATATCAACATTCACACAATTCATCCTTCGTTTCTTTCTTTCGATTCATGGATATGAAATATTATTATTTTTTTATTATTATTAGCAGCCATTTCTGTCCCACTGCAGGGCAAAGGCCTCCCTTCCCTCCTTCCTCTTATCCCTATCCAGTGCTGTTACACGCCAATCCTTGTGGAATGAGTCGAGTTCGTCCCGCCATCTCATTCTGGGCCTGCCGCGTTGCCGTTTGCTGCTGTTTGGGATCCATTATGTGGTTACTTTAGCCCATAGCTCCTCCGGCATGCGACAGATGTGACCAGCCCAGTTCCATTTTAGCTTGGCAGCCGTGTGACCTACATCGGCAATTTGAGTTTTAGAACGCAGTATCGAGTTCCTTACACGATCAGTAAGTTTAACTCCAAGGATACTGCGCTCCATTGCTCGCTGATGGACCCCGAGTGCGGACTTTATCAATCTAAAATATTGTACTAACCCTTTTCTTTTAAAACATTTAATCATGATCAACCGGTTTGAGGCGTACACCCAGATTGAATGAAAAAAAACCGGCCAAATGCGAGTCGGACTCGCGCACCGAGGGTTCTGTATAAAATTTTAAGGTTTTCGGAATGTACCCTTTATATGTGCTACAAAACGTTGCTTCATGCCGAATTTCAAGATTCTAGTTCGACTGGAAGTACCCTTTAGGTTTTGATTCCCTTGCGAGTTTGAAAATATGCGGCATAAACGGCTGTATCTTTTTATTGCGTTGGCTTAGAAGTTTGATATTTTCACAGCTCTAAAGGACAGTAGACCTGAGTATTTGATATAAATTCCAGCTTGATACCTCGACGCGTTCCTGAGAAAAAGGGTCTTGACAGACAGACGGACGGACGGACAACAAAGTGACCTTATAAGGGTTCCGTTTTTTCCTTTCCGGACGGACGGACAACAAAGTGACCTTATAAGGGTTCCGTTTTTTCCTTTCGAGGTACGGAACCCTAAAAAGATTGATTGATTGAAAATGTGATTGAAAAGTATCCTGTTTCTTTAAGCGACTTAACGCAACAGGCTACTTAGGCAACTGTTTCACTGCCGACGATCAACGAGAAGCGAATAGAGCTAGCAACTAGAAACGAGTTGGCGAGCAACGAGCAGCAAGTGCGCGACGGTGACGAGCGATTAGTCACTCGTACGCGTATGTACAGACGCCAGCACATCAAGCTATTACCACACCCCGGACACTCCATACAACGCTCGCAAAATAATTACCTACTACTACATTAAAAAATGACGTTTGTATACGTATGAATGTGTGCGTGAGGTACTTGTGTTTGCGAGCGCTCTTTGTTAAAGAACTGCGACGGTAACCTCGAAGTGCGGGGTGAGGTGCGGTAACTGATGTTAATGCGGGGAAGGGAGTGGCCTTTCTGTACGTAGTACTTTAAGTATTCTGTGCTATTACAATCTGTCAAATTTATTTGATAGATTTTCAACTGTATCGCTAAAGCATAAGGTTCAGAGTTGATTGGGAAAATTTGACAGTTTCGGGTAGCTTGATGTGCTAGCATCTGTAGTTCTGTACCAAGCGCAAGTCTCTCAGCAAGTGTTTTGCCCGCCAAGCGAGAGTCGCTGAGCGAGTACTCCCTTTGATAGCTATTGTCGCTGCGACAAACGAGTACTTGCTGGCGGTGTAAACGCAGTTGCCCCACCGCCGGTGAGGAAGCGACTAACTATCGGCTATTTTCTCGCTCAAGAAACGTACAATGGATATAAATTCCGTGTAAACAAAAGAAATGATTGCTGACTGTTCACACTGTCGGCGAGGACTCGCTCCACTGGTTTGTCGCTGAGCAACACAAGCTATCAAAGAAAATACTCGCTCAGCGATGCTCGCTTGGCGGTCAGAGCTCACGCCCGCTGTATACAACATTATTTTTAGTATATGCGAAACCTGAATATAGTTTGTTCAGAATAAGTAACTGAATCGATTCCAATAATTTTTACCCCATGTTATATTTTGGCCCAAAAATATTTAAAAAAGGTTAATACTTGGACACCCCGAGGAGCGACTAAGTAGGTAGTTATCTACCATACGCGCACAATGGCGCGGCGCAGGCGCACAGCGAGCGGGGCGACCGGGGCGGGGGTGCAGCAACCCCTTCAGTCGCCCGGGTACTACAGGTTGGCGCGCACGTGTCGCGTGGGTCCAACTGCATAATCGCGAGCGCGCGGCCGCCGCGGGCCTTACAGTTGTGTTTCGGTTGATCGTGTACTTACCTATCGTATGTAAAAAGTGTCGTGTAACCATGACTTTCTCATACACAAACGTCCAGTACACAGAAACAACGATAACAGTGATAACGTATCCCTGGCAGTGCGGCGGTACGAGGAGCAATTAGAGTATCGTGGAACACAATGTTTTGCCGTGATGATTAACATTTTTAAACACGCCAAGATGGTTAATTGTAGAAAGTTATTATTTGTACCTACAGCCTGCTGTGGTTAAGTAATGCGATGTTTAACACTTTTCATCCACTTTGAACTTTAAGTGGTTGACATAAGGTGCAACAAATCGCATTGACTACATTGTATCACTTACGGCTTACGAATAAGTAATTACTTATTCGTAGCTTACGGCTGCATTTATTTACGAATAAAGTACATTATAATAACTACCTACACTTGACCATTACGACAGTCCAAAGCCTGCAAGTGTGATGGAAAATGTTATCACCAGTTAATTACAATACAATCGCCGCGCGGTACGTTTAGGCACGCGGTGCGCGGGTGAGCATGATTTTGGACGGACAAACAGGTAACATAACAAGCTTATAACTTGGTGATTATTCATGATACACTTTTGAAATTTTGTACATAGATTCTTTACATAAAAATACTAGACACGTGTTTCGGGTTTCGCATATACTAAAAATAATGTTGTATATCTCTTCCTCGAGCGAGTGGTCCGAGTAATCGCCCGTCGCACTCGGACATTCGCTGGGCTATCCCAGCGACAAAACTATCAAAACTACACACTCGCTGCTCGTCAACTCGTTTTCAGTTGCTAGTTCTACTCGCTACTCGTTCATCGCCGGCGGCGGGACAACTGCCTATCAGTCAGCGAGTAACAATTAATTTACTGCACCTCTTTTACTTACACGGGACTTACATTCTTTTGTACGTTTTTTGAGCGAGAAATTCGTTTATAGCTAGTCGCTTCCCCGTTGACAGTGAGACAGGTCTTAGTAAACTTACAAAAAATACAAATATGTACACCTACGTCATGAGTCCTCGTGTTTCCACGTAATAAAGGTCAAAACCCGAATCCCAGACCCAAGTTCTGTTTCAAAAAGGGATTTAGGGTATCAAAACAACTTCGTAGATACAATTAACTTGATATCTAAATTAAAAGGCTTTTAATTGGGTCCACTGTTTTGTGTTTAAATAATTAATACATTTTTGGAGACTTTTTTTTCTTTACTTGGACTATTTAGGATTAATAATAATCAGCCTGTATAGTTCCACCGGAGGGCAGTGGTGGCCCAGTGGTATCGGCCGCAACTTACGAGTTGTAGGTCGTAGGTTCGAACCCAGACAGGCGCTTTACTTTGTGTAAATTATTTCATCACCACTGCTCTCAAAACGGTGAAGGAAAACATTGTGAGGAAACTGGCATGTCCTAGAACCAAAAATTCTAAGACATCTGACATCTACCAACCCGCTCTGGGCCCGCGTGGTGGGTTACGGCCCACTCCCTCTCCCAAAGAGGAGGCCTGTGTCTCAGCAGTGGGAACATTATAGGCTGATTATAATAGTCCCACTGAAGGGCAAAGGCCTCACTTTCCTTTTTCCAATCGATCCTGAGCCCAATTCCTCATATAGGCATCAAGTTAATCTGGCCATCTACGCCTGGGTCTTCCGCAATGCCGTTGGACGTTCTCAGGGACCCATGCTGTGATGGTCTTAGCCCACAATGTATCTGACGTGCAGCAAACGTGTCCAGCACAGTCCCGTTTGTGCTTAGCTGCTTTTTGGGTGACGTCTGCGATTTGTCTCTAAGGGCACAATATCGTCCGGGGTAGCGGGATTGTCCGAAAAGGGTTACCGCTACCCCGGAACATAAAGGGCTAAGGAAGGAACACAGATTGGTTTTAGTCAGTAAGAGTCTGACACTCCCTTCCGCTCCACCCAGAGCGGGAGGGGTCATTTGATGATTTCCCATCCATAAAATTATCCATTAGCTGCTTTTTGGGTGACGTCTGCGATTTGTCTCTTAGGGCACAATATCGTGTTCCGTATCTTGTTTCGGCTTGATTGTTATTAATTAGTACTCGTATTTGATCACTACCTGACCTGCTCATGTGTGCACGCAGACGACCGTGCCTACACACAGCGAATAAACCGTGCCGTAGAAAAAACGTGTGTGTCAACAAGCTTTCATAATGATCCGTACAACACTGACGACCGTGCATGTGCGAACACGGCGAATAAACCGTAGTTTTTCACGACAAGATAAACGTGTGTGTACATTATGGGCCTTACTGTTTTTCAACGTAACCTTATAAGAGAATCAAAACTCTTTGATATAAAAAATAAGTTAAAAAACTAAAACCCGACTACTCAAAAAGGGTGAAACAAGAAAGTACCTTAACGTGGTCGCATGCCGCTGTACTAACCATACATATAAGCTATGGTAGAATGCGACCACGGGAAGGTACTTTCTTGTTTCATCCTTTTTAGTAGTCGGGTTTTAGTTTTTTAACTTATTTTTTATATAATTATTTTGGAGTTTATTTCAGTAATATTTATATTTTTGAAACGTACTAATTAAGCCCTTTCATTTGATACCTAACACGTCATGATTATATAAAAAAATATTTTAGGTCATGACCTTATGTCCGCTAGAGGGCGCCACATTCAATTTATTGTGACGTCTCATAGCCTATAACCAGCGAACGCTCAAGATGCTTCCAAGGAAACCTTATTTGTCTAATTATGACAAGTAGTTTAAAAGTTATGAGGGAACAGATGAACATACATACATACATACCTACATACATACCGGTCAAAATCATAACCCTCCTTTTTGCTTCGCCGTAGTCGGGTAATAAATCAGATCCTACCATAACTTTGACATTAGTATTTCAGCTCAGAATCAATAATTCTTTGAAGTCAACAGAAATTTTCAGTCTACTGAATCGAACTGGCTAATCATACAAATTCTACGTATAAGCTAAATCGGTTTTCTAGAGGCGCTTCTAAACGGGCCACATTTATTTTCAAATGTGTGGCTTCATTAAGTTGCCAGCAATAATTTCAGTATGACCTTGTAATCATACTAATATTATACCTAAAGGCGAAAGTTTGTGAGTGTGTTTGTATGTTTATTACTCTCTTACGCTGTGGTGTTCACTATAATCTACCATTAGGGGCTTAGGGTTTAGAAATAAAACGCCCAAATTATCAGTAAGTACACAACAACCCAAATGGAACGTCCAGTCGCCATCCCGACTAAAGCGTGACTGCGCACAGTGTTGCCAATGAGTTGTATGCTACATTTAATAGTACAGACGCCAGCACATCAAACTACCCGAAACTGTCAAATTTTCGCAATCAACTTTAAACCTTATGCTTTAGTAATAAAGTTGAAAATCTATTAAAGAAATTTGACAGATTGTAGTAGGTTGATGTGCTGGCGGCTGTACATCACATACGCAAAAACTACCTTTGCCATCGAATGCCATTTTATATGGTTTCATTGTTGAAAATATTGCAACCACTTATTGTAGTGCAAGAATCGCCCGTCTAGGAGCACCTAACTACTCTTTACCTGAGTTTCTATGTCTGCGCGGATTGCTTGCAGTAATTGGCGGCTCGTTTAGCTTGTAAGCAGAAGTTTAAACAGTTGTGAGTGCGAAATTTTGTGAGAATTAGGAGTGATGCGCTCGGAAAGTTTGATTTGTTCGTTCTTGTCTTTGTGGCGATTTTGGAGGATTTAGTAACAGAGTTACATGAAGAGTTTAGAGGTGTTCCGTTTTTGTTAATCAATAAAGTGATGGCAATCATTATATTATTACTAGCTGCGCCCCGCGGTTTCACCCGCATAAGTATCGATCCCGTGGGAATATCGGGATAAAAACTATTCTATGTCCTTTCCCGGGACTCAAACTATCTCTATACCAAATTTCATCTAAATCTGTTCAGTGGTTTAGGCGTGAAAAGGTAACATACAGACAGACAGACAGAGTTACTTTTGAATTTATAATATTAGTATGGATTAACCAACTGCGGCGAAGCCCAAAAGGAAGGTTATGAGTTTGACCTGTATGTAAGAGTATGTATGTCCGTTTATTTGTTCCCTCGTAACTCCTAAACGAATGAACGGATTTTGATAAATTATATGTCTTTAGATTTCTCTTGGTAGCGCGAGTGTTACTAGCTACATTAAAATAAAAAAAAACCTGATTGCGGTAAAAAACTTAAGTTAAAAAAAACTGAAAAGCTAAAAAAAAACCATTTTAAATTTAAAAAAAGTTGGAAGCAGGCGGGACCCATTTGAGTTTGGTAATATAAAATGGAATGGGTCCCGCCTGCTTTCAACTTTAATTTAATTTAAAATGGGCGTGTTTTTTTTTTTTTTTTTAACTTAAGTTTTTTACCGCAGTCGGATTTTTTATTTTTTTTTTATTACTTTTTTATTCATTTATTTATCATTGACATTGGATAAGTCATGAAAGTCTTTGATGCGGCGGCTTAAAGCCGGAATTAAATTTGAAGTGGACTGTAAGGAGCGGTTCTAGAAGTGGGTGTTGGGTGTGGGAAATATTGTACCTGCCTGGCGAGATATGGAGACACGCTGCTATCTTTTCTTCAGCCACGTGGCGGCGGCAGGTTCCAGATGACACAACACAATCACGCACTTGCACAAAATTTTAATGTCTTCGTTCCTTGCGTTTTAGGTTATTATATTTTTAGGCGGTGCTCATGGAGCGTTCGAGCAAAAACTGACTTTGTTTTTTTATGTCAGTGCGGGATGTTTCTGATTTTCAAAATCTCCTTTTCTCCTCTCGCTCAGGCATTGTAGGGGTTGCGGAAGGGAGAGGGAAAATGGAAGGAAATTACACAGATACTGTGAGTGGCCAGTAATAAGGCGTGAAAACATATACAAACAAACTATGGCGTTAACAATCCCCGCGGCCTTAAAGGGTCATCTTTAAAGAGTATAATATAATAGAAATCACATTTAAATGTAACTAAAGGGGAAAGGGATTGAATAAATTACTGAGTAGGAATAGGGCATAAGCGGACCACTGGTCTCACAAGAATCCCATTAGAAGTGCGTACAGAAACGACGCGCGTGCTACCGTCTTTAGACGTATGCAATTTATCAATAACACCTAGAGGCCAGGATAAAGGAGGAGCATTATCATTAACAATCACTACTACAGTACCTTCCTTAATCATGTTTCCATCAGGTTTATTCCATTTTAAGCGCGATTGTAAACTATGAAGATACTCGCTTCGCCATCTTTTCCAGTACGACTGGACTAATTTATCCATAAGAGAGTGTCTTTGAAGCAGGTTACCAGATGATAAACTTACTTCCGCGGCAGGCAACGAGTTAAGCGGCACAGTGTGTAAAAAATGCGAGGGGGTAAGAGCTTTAGGCTCTACCGGATCAGCGCTAAGAACAGTAAGAGGTCTGGAATTCAACAGACACTCTATTTGAGAAAGAATTGTAACTAATTCTTCATAAGAGAGGAGTTGTTGACCTATTGTCTTAAAAAGGTGATGCTTTACGACCTTCACCATAGACTCCCAACATCCACCAAAGTGCGGTGATGCGGGCGGAATAAATTGCCAATGAATGCGATGCTCAGCGAGCTCCTCCTCAAAGCGCGGGCGGTATTCATTATTTATGAAAGTATACAAGTCGCGTAAAAACAAATTAGCTCCTCGAAAATTAGTCGCGTTATCTGAATATAAACATTGTACTGGTCCGCGGCGGGATAAAAACCGTTTCAACGCGGCTATGAATGAAACAGTTGTAAGATCTGTAGCTAATTCAATGTGAACAGCGCGAGTGGTCATACAGGTGAAGATACATAAGTAGCCCTTGCGACTCTTTGCACCCCGACCGCGCACGGGCACGTACTGTATAGGGCCAGCGTAATCACAACCTGTATGAGTAAAAGCTTTGATAGCTACATTTACTCTAGATTGTGGAAGATCACCCATCATCGGCGGACCATGAGGTCGCGGTCTCCACCGGTGGCATGCGTTGCACTTGTGGATTCTATGACGAATAATTCGTCTAGCGGACAAAATCCAATACCTATGGCGCAATAACGACATAGTGAGTTCCGGACCTGCATGTAGATATTTTTTATGATAATAGTCTACGAGAATTTCAACTATGCGATCATGTCGGGGCAACACTACAGGGTGTTTAGTACTATAGGTCTCAGCCGAATGAGTTAATCGACCCCCAACGCGGATTAAATCATCACCATCTACGAATGGCTTGAGTTTAGTAAGAGCGGGTGAGCAAAATTTATTATTTTTTAACTCGGAATAATCTTTTATGAAGTGTTTTCTTTGAACATGACGCAACAAAATGGTTTCAGCGAACTCGAGGTCGCTAGCAGTAACGGCGTTAGTTCGACGCGAGAGTTTTTTCATGAAGCGATATATGAAAACAATAATACGCCGCAATTTCGTCCAAGACGACGTACGTTCTGCGAGTATGAGTAGAAGCGAGTTGTCCGAACTTGAGTCTGCGACTATGGGGTGCGCGTGGACCTTTTCTTCCGGAATAGGTTCCGAATTCAAGTCATTAACCTTATGTATGGGCCATTCGGAAGGGTCAAGCTTAGCCCAAGCGGGTCCGTGCAACCAAAATGGGTGCTCAATGAATTTGTCAGGTGTTAAACCACGTGACAAACAGTCCGCCGGGTTTTCAGTACCAGCTACGTGATAGAAATGCTCCGCGGGGACGTTGTCTACGATGCGAACGACACGATTGGCCACAAACGTTTGCCAACGATGCGGAGAAGAATTTATCCAGCAAAGAGTCACCTTTGAATCGGTGAATGCGTAAATAGCGGTAACATTATAACGTGGATTATAAGTGTCGTGAACACGGCGAAGAAGCTTAGCGAGGAGCTCGGCACCGCAGAGCTCCAGTCGAGCAATAGTCAATGGTTTAACCGGCGATACCTTTGACTTGGCACAAACCAGCTGAACGACCACGTCGTCGTTGCGAGTAACATGCGCATAGATGACAGCGCCGTAGGCGCCTTCGCTAGCGTCAGAAAATCCAATTAGGCGAAGAACACACTTTTCAACAACACTTAAATGGCGCGGAATTTTAAAATCATTTAAAAGCGGCAGGGCAGAGCGAAAAGTTTGCCAAATATTTATGATATGACGCGGGGGGGTGTCATCCCAATCGAGCTTTAGTAACCACAATTCTTTGATAAGTAGTTTAGCATAGAGAACTACAGGCGCGACAAGACCCATAATGTCCCACAGTCTAGCTACGACCGACAGTATAGCACGTTTGGTACACGTATCAGGCGGTGCGGAAACAAGAAATCCGAAGCAATCACTTGACCTACACCAGCGTAGGCCGAGAACCTTTTGCTCTACCGACTTGTCGAATTCTAGTTGATCGGTCAATCTATGCGACGCCGGAATACCGTTTAGTACAGTTTGAGAGTTACTGGTCCACTTGACCAACTCGAACTGACCTCCCTTAAAGAGTTTAATCAGTTCGTGTGCAACCTGGACTGCTTGCGGTTCGGAGCTTACGCTGCAGACTACGTCATCCATATACAGCGAGTCCCTGATGACAGCGCTGGCGTGCGGGAAGAGATGACCATCGTCTTGAACCAACTGTCGAACTGTGCGGATAGCATGGTAGGGACTTGACTTGAGACCAAAACAGACGCGGTTAAACTGATATAGAACCAGAGGATCGTTTACATTGAAACGATATAAGATGCGTTGAAAGCGACGATCGCTTTCTCTTACTTTAATCTGTAAGAACATTTGTCGGCAATCAGCCGAGAGTGCGAATGCGAACAAGCGGAAATTCAAAATTATGGTAAATAAATCGCCCTGTAAATTTGGGCCACTGTGCAAAATATCGTTGAGAGATACTCCCGTACTCGTTTTAGCACTAGCATCTAGCACGGAGCGTACTTTTGTTGTTGTTCTATCTAAACGTACAACAGCATGATGCGGAATTACATAGTCAGGACGAATATTGTCTGGACTATTGAGAAGAACAGGCGATAGATATTCTTTATCAATGTATTCGCGGATAACGTCATCATACGCATTACGTAACTCGGGTACGGATTCTAATTTCTTTTCTAGACAGAAAAAACGTCTTTTCGCGACATCGAGTGAGTTCCCCAATTGGAACACATCGCTGCGAAACGGTAAGGCTACAGAGTATCTACCTGTGTCCTCATCGCGTTCCGTTGTAGAGTTATAAAGGTGCTCGCACTCTAGTTCTTCGAGCGATTTGCTCGTCGAAAGAGTGACGGGCGCTTCATCGACCTGCCAGAATTTTTTCAACGCCGATTCTAATGAGTCTTCGTCTGATGGGTGCGAAACGTATGAGCAACAAGACAGTGCAGTCTTATTACGACGTACAGGCAACGCGGGCACAGTGCCCATGATGACGTAACCGAGTACCGTCTGTATGGCGGGCGGAGCGGAGGAGTTGCTGCTTACTACGCGGGGCAGCAGAAGATGCGGGAAAAGCGAAGCCCCGATCAGCACATCGATGCGACCGGGCGTGCCGAACGATTCGTCGGCGAGCGGTAAACCGTATAAGTAAGGCAAAGCGGAAGTATCTACGGGAGCGGTAGGTAGATTGTCGGTGATTGCATCGACAACTAGCGAATTAATGTTGAAAGTAACGTTCGGATTAAAGTGAGAAAATAAAGTAAATTGTACGGAACCCTTAACGGACTTTTCCGTACCACCGATACCCTTAACGGAAGGCGTATCAGATGAACGCCTAGTCAAACCTAATCGTTTGCAGCATTCTGCGGTAATGAAATTAGTTTGTGAGCCACTGTCTAATAGACAACGAATTAAATGTTCCTTATCAGATGCATCTCGAATTATTACAGTAGCGGTTGACAACAAAATAGTGGTATTCGTGTTACCTTGCGGCTTTGATAAGCGGGAGTTCGAGTCGTAAAACTTCGAGGCAGCAATGGACGCGTTACATTGTGGGGCGCTCTGAACGGCGGCGGCGAGCGCATGTGGTTCGCTTGGAGCCTGCGCGTGCGGCTCGGTAGCAGTAGTGCTATCTCT